>JAWZYU010000003.1:63472207-64830064 GCA_038380435.1 Ryuthela nishihirai
TTGTGGGAATCAACTAAAAGGGCCGTTTTGTTACGTTGCGTCAAAAACAAAATGGCGGCTGAGGACCGTGAACTGTACTACTGCCAATATTAGTATAAAATACTGAGAACAGAAAGCATTTCATGATTTTTAAGCAACAAAATCTTATTCCAGAGTTGCTCTGCCCTCATGGGTGTGTTGATGAAGCTAGATAATCAGTCTGCTAGCCTAACTGACGCACTCACAGAACACAGACATGGCGCCCATGAATGCTGTTTGCCAACTTCTCCCTATATAGGACCACTACAGATTATGAGCCTGGAGGGCTGCTGACTGAGCCACCCCGCCCCTCTGCACCAGTCGAAATCTCTGTTAAAGATGACAAGTTAAATACTCAGATGAATAACAGTCAATAAACAACTCGGTACTTATCGGTTATCTCCAGTCACATTTTCTTGGCGACAAAAAATAAATACAAAAGTAGCAGAGAAAACTTGCATTTTACCACAAAAATTTAAAAAGACACTCTCAGTGCCTAGAGGATTCAGAATAAGACACAAATCAGTCGTCCGAATTATAAAAAAAAAACGCCCCAAATTTTTTTAAGCCAAGTGAGAACGAATTAGTAAAGACTGAGAGTGATGAACTATGAGAAGTGATGCCTAAAAGTGTAAGAAAAAGGTGTGAAATTCAAAAATTCACTAAAAATCGGCAAATCCACTTAGAGGGGAAACAAAGACACCCTCGGAAGCTACAATGTAATCAAAAAATATTCAAAGAGTCATTCCAAAGATGTCTCTTTTGTCGCCAAGAAAATGTGACCGGAGATAACCGAAAAGTACCAACATCTCTTCTTAGAAGTCTAAAACATTGGAATAAAACATAATTTACCAACATCTCTTCTTAGAAGTCTAAAACATTGGAATAAAACATAATTTACCAACATCTCTTCTTAGAAGTCTAAAACATTGAAATAAAACATAATCTTACCAACAGTTTCGTTCATGTTTTCTCTAATTATTCCCTAAACTTATATAACCTTTCTTATTCACCAAAACAAACCTCAAAAAACCCACTTTAATTAGTTGGTATCGTTGTTGACTTCCTTCCTCTCGAAAGAAACATTTGTTGAGAAATTTCATTTCTTTTGAATTCTCTCTGCCAATATTATAACAGGCGTTTAACTTTACTGACTTCCTTCCTCTCGAAAGAAACATTTGTTGAGAAATTTCATTTCTTTTGAATTCTCTCTGCCAATATTATAACAGGCGTTTAACTTTACTGACTTCTTTATGGTAGATAACATTTCCCTCAATTTCAAAACCTAAGTGCCAAAGAAGTTTCGCTTCAGAACTCCATAATGAGACTTCTTGTGGCCATCACCAAAGTTGACGATCTTAGACTCACTTGAATTGTGCACTAACTACTGAAAAGTACTATAAAAGCAACAATTCGATATTTCGTATGTTAGTAATTTAAGAAAATTGTGAAATGCTTTTAAATTGAAAGTTTTAAAGCAAAGAGGCCTAAAAATAAATAAAGCATTTCAAAATACCGTTCTGTCCTAGTATAATGTCAAACGCAGTTCACGATTTTTTTTATAAATGAAACTAATAATATTTACATATGAAAAGAAGGTGATTTACAGATAGAAATAGCATGTAATTTATAGAATATTTTCGTGAATTTTGTTTCAAAACGAAATATTGAACTTAGACATTAATTTCATGAGACTTCTGCTTTGCATTTTCATTTTGCCAAAACAACACAAATCGCGTTTTTTTTCCCTCAAACGAAACGCCTGAAATACGGATTTCATAATTTTGCATGTGATAAATGAAGTCTAAAAATTGCTTTTAATATTTGATAAAAAAAATTTGAGTTTTTATGAGCCTTAGTATCGAAATGCTAAGGCTGGTCTATTGTGGTAGATGATCCACTCTCTCTCTCTTTAAAAAGTAGCTAGAGGAGAGAGAATGTTTGCAATACTTGGTTGATTGAGTCACGTGGTTTATGGGCGCCATGTTTAGTCGTACCGTGAGACGAAAGCCTATGAGTTAGTGTTTGTACCTAGTTAAAACTTCTCAGTTATTATAATTTTATACATTTCTACCACTTTTTTTGTCTATAAAAGCTTTCATATTTCATGAATGCCTCACTGCGCTGCATTTTGGTGTAAAAATTTCATTCAAAGACATAAATAATGAATATTTTTTTCTGAGAAATTCTATCAGAAGATGGCAATCGGCTGTAAAAGTGAAATGAGCTAACTGAAAAACCAAGAGATAATTTCTTTTAAATTTCGTTTGAAAAACGAGCGAATGTTTTCACTTTGTCGCTGCCTATGCCAATATTTGTTCGTCGGTCTGTCCGTCTCTCTGTAACTGTTGTCTGTCCATCTGTCTTTCATCCATCTGTCCATCTATAGACAATCAATTTTGTTTACCTTTAGAGCTAAATGAAAAATTCTTTTTGTGTTGGATAGGTGTCAAACAAATACTGCGATTCGCAATTTTCAAACTTTTCAATAGCTTTAATAGCGCTCTCTAGCGATAGGAAAAGATGGAAAATGCTACAATTTCACACGAATATTACAAACTATTCATACTGGATATTTGAATTTTTGGTAGTAGAGTGTCACAGTCAGAAGGTTTACAATAGCAACAAGGCTCTGCCATCTTAGCAAAAAGGGAGTGCAAAAATGAAACTTTTTTTAAAGAGATAAACGAAACAATATATATATATTTGTTTTACAGGCACTAACAAAATATTAATGATTTAAACAATATTTGATAATCTCAGCATTACCTGTAGGCGTTCAAACGTCTAAATTGAATAAATAATTTTTGCGAAAAAAAGTCGGCTTTGATTCAACAGGTTAGAATATTCTGACATGTTTCTGTAGAGATGTGGGTTCGAATCCCGTATGTCAGCGATTTTTTTTCCACAAAAAAAATTAATATTTACAATTTTCAAATCCCCATCAGTAGAATTTACAGTGTTAGAGAGTGCTAAAGGCGATATGTAGAAACTCGAAAGGAGACCTCTAGCGGCGGAAAAAAGCTGGAAAATACCAAATCTTTAAATAAATATAGAAAACGATCTATTTTTGCTGAAAGTTTAAAATAACTAGATGAACCCATATCTCCTCTGGCGCATACGGGAATCTCATTTTTAAACAGAATGAAGTTCTTCCTTTGCCTACTTTTTCACTCCTTAAAAGTTTTAATTATGGATGTTCGTGTTGTTTTTCTGCTGAGGTCCTGCCATCCTCATAGACCTTCTACTATGGCGTATAAATTGACAGACTCTGTCAGACCTCTGTAGAAGCAGCTGCTTGAAGGGTTATTTATTTATTTTTTAATGTATGATGGGGGAAATGCACATAACAGTATTTTATTTGTAATTATAAAACATAAAAAGTATTTGTCTTTTAGTTCTTGAATTGAAAAAGTTGCTTTTCTCTCGCTCCTCTGAAAATAGTAAGCAGATCATTGCTGTCGGTGGAATTTCTACCATAACAGAACTCTACACACCGAAATTTCTGACATAAACAGATCACTGGAAACATTCCTTAAATGTTTTGCAGTTTCGATATTTAGTGATCTCTAATGATATAAATTAAAACTACCTTTGAAAATGCGAATTATATTTCATTTGCAACCAACTAAAAAAGAAATTTCCAATTATCTCTTAAAACAGAACCGTTCCTTTTCTTACCTACCTTGGGCTTAGGGTCAACTCATTGTTGTTAACGGAATTTTCAAGACTGTCATATTCCAGCACCAAAATTTCAAATTTCTATCATATCTACATTGTTTGCAACATTCGTTTTAAATTTCGGGAATTTTCGAATTTATCCACCGTTAGAGGGCGCAATTATAGCTTTTGGGAAATTCGCAAAACGCAAATTGTATTATTTCATCATGACCTGTCCAACCCAAAAAAGAATTTTTAATTTATCTCTAAAAACATACACATTTCTGTTAAAAAAAGGTGCTTTCACCTCCCCCTTCCCTGTGTCTAAAGCAATGTTTTCCAAAGTGGACGATACCGCCCCCTGGGGGGCGCTGGAACGATCCAGGGGGTCGGTAGTAGCCTTGAGTGCAATTGGAGGGAGGTGGAAAAATAAAGAAAGAAGGGAAGATAAGAAAATTTTGAAAACCGTTCGTACACGTTTCTTCTGTTGTGTAACATAAAGTAATAGTGATTACTTGTTTTCCATTTTATACTATGGTTGATTTTAATAAATAGTTTTATTATTTCTGCTTCAAGGTGTCTTATTTGCAACAACATCTTTCTTTACTATGTTGTAGGATGTAGGTAGAAATATAGATACATAAAAGAAGGCAAATTTGTCGCTGCATCTTTCTGTTTGTTTGCTCAAACAAGGTAGATTTACAGGGGGGTGCTGAGTAATTTTTTTTCTGAAAACAGGAGCGATAGAACAAATAAGTTTGGGAACCTCTGGTCTAAAGGGTCAAGTGATTGTTGCAATGGTAACTTCGTAACCTTCACGTTTCAACCCGAAAATTTCATATTTCTAATATACATCGTTTGGAATATTCTTTCGACATTTCGAAATCTTCAACTTTTTCCACCGTTAGAGGGCGCAGTTATAATTTTCGGAGATTCGAAAAATGCAAATCGAAATATATCATTAATACCTATCTAACATAAAAAGAATTTTTTATTTATCTGTATAAACAAAAAAGTTCGATGTCTACAGAAGGACAGACAACAAAGCAAAATTATTATTTAAAAAAAAAAAGCCTTAAATTAACTTTTCCTTTTTTAGCCGTTTTCTAAAGTGCTTCCAATCATGAACACTGAAATCTGTATCAAATATTACCCTACCCTTTTCCGGAATCCATAAGTACCGTGCAATACCATTCAGCTATGCACGCTAAACTATCCGAGCGACGACAAAACATGGCTTCCAAGTTTGAGATAGCCAACCTCTACCTATATAGGGCCTCTAGGTAGTACTATCTGTTCCCAGCATTTTACTGTTTTAAAAATAAAGTTTCAGAAAATGGCACAGTAGGATTAATTAATGATGCTGTGCCAACTTTATTCACATTTGTAACAAATGACACACTGTCGAATTGGAAACCTCTTGTAATGAGAGACACTTGTAGAAGATATGATAGAATTTGCAATGGGAACAGATATTGTCTATAAAAATGATCACTTATGCTGTGTAAGAGGAGTTCCTAGGAAATTTAAGAGAAAGTTGATGTCAGTGCAAAATGAAATCCATAGCTTTAAGAAAATGTTATGGTGATATTATTGCCAGCTAAGAGCCAAGCATTCAAACTCTTCTTGTTTCAAAGAAATGGAATTTAATAAATTAATAGAAAAAAATAATAATTAATAGAAAAATTAGATTTGTTTAAGGCTGAAAAGCTCATCTAGATGGCATTGAGACACCAAAGCCTGTGTTTCTAGATATAACTTTAAACCTGTTCAGAAATTCACAACAGAATGCTGAAAGAAACAATGGCAAATTTTATTGCCAGGAGTTAAATAGGTTTAACATGATATTAAATTTTCATTCTCCAAAAGGCTTATTAAAAATTAAAGTTCTATTTTTTATATTTAAAAAGGCTTATAAATTTTTAAGAGAAAAACTTCTTCTCCAATAGCTCCACAATTTTAACTTGTTGCAGATCTGTAGCTAGCCTTCCTAGATTTATTGAAATTTTCTGCGTGGAAAATTTTACTGATATTAAGCAGAAGCATATGATATTCACTTTATTATTTGCTGAGAAGTCAATTAGGAAACGAATAATGTTAAATGGTAAATGCTATTGTGGATATGCGGACTATGGTAATAATGCTGAAGATAAAAATTCAGATATAGCTTCTGAAACTCTAATTTTTAAAATTGTTTCAGTTTAATATAGCTGGAAAATCCCCATAGGAAAATCCCCATAATATATTTTTTTAACTGCTGGTTTGTCTGTTTCAAAATATCTTTTTATTTACAAATTCAGCCAGGACCATATTTAACATTTTTTAAGCTATAAGAGCAAAAGAGGGAAACTATAATAATCTAATGATCTTTAGTTCCAAAGTGAACATATGCAGTTAATAATTAACTGACTGATAATTAATAAGAAATATTGCAATTGTTTAACTTTCAATGCAATTAAAATCATTGGCAGCAATCATGAAATGTCCAGTGACATTTTAATGTTTCACACATGTGGGTAATATCAAGCAATCACAGTAAAGCAACGAAGGTCAATGTGTCTTTTTTCTCTGAAATTGAAAAATGGCATTATAAGCTGTCTTTATAGCAAAAAAAATTATAAAAGATTTCTTGCATAGAATGTAAATTAGCATTAATTGACCCTGACCTAATGCAGTCTTCTGTGTCTGCACTTATTAACCAATATAAAGATATTTTTCTTTCTTTAAGAAACAACTTTTGAGCCTTATTATGAAAAACTAATGAGTGAAATAATTCACATTACATATCAAAAGAAAAAGCATTTATTTCTAAAAAAAAAGTAATGAAAGAGCAAAAATGGAAGGGATACATAAAGAAGCATGTTGCAGGTTCATTTCTAGTGATTTTTGAAAACTGATTAATCAGCATGTCCTTTAACCATTAGTATTAAAAATTTAGGCTCACTCACTCGCCCTTCTCACAGTATGTGTGTGTAATTGCAAAAAATACTGAACAGTGCCTTCTAGGCAAAAAGTTTATATTCTCAACAACAACCATTTCATACCTAATTAAAAAATTCAGGTCAATGTCCTACATAGGCTTCAATGCATGTTGGTACTCAAATCACTAGATAGTCATATCACTAATAGGGAATTGGATATGGAAGTTGAGAATCATACTTATAATATGAAAAAGAAACATTACAAAAGAATATGCTAAAATTAGACTTCACCATTTGGAGACACAAATGACAGAAAAATTAAAAGGCATCAATATTAGAATAAACATCTAAATTTTCACAAAACACAATGACAAAAATATACTTTGCAATTACTTCATTTCCTGTATTCTATGTGTGTGATATATGAATTTCCTACTGCCTCAGCTGAAATGAAAATAGTTTGCATTTTTTTTCTTTTTTTTATAGCATGAAATTTCAATTATGTCATTTATGTGTGTGGGTGACCTTGGATTTCCTTCTGCCTTAGCTGATATAAAAGTTTACAATATTTGTTTTTTGTTGCATAAAATTTCAATCATGTCATTTGTGTATGTGGGTGGGTGGTTGGGGCTTGCCTCTCATTCTGCCTTAGTTGAAATGAGAGAAAGTGTAAATTATTTTGTTTTTTATATGTTATAGCATGAAATTTCATTATGTCGTTTGTGTATGTGTGTATTTGAGACCTTTGATTTCCTTCTGCCTTAGCTGAAATAAAAGTTTACAATATTTGTTTTTTCATAGCATCAAATTTCAATTATGTCATTTGTTTGTGTGGGGGAGTTGGGGGGGGGCTTGAATTTCTTTCTGCTTCAGCTGAAATAACAAGCTTCCTTCACAGCATGAAATTAAATTATGTCATTTATTGGGAGAAGATTTGATTTCCTGCCTCAGCTGAATTAAAACAAGTTTACACTATTTGATTATTTCTTTTAATTTTTAATAAGAATTTATATTTTTTAATCAAAGAAGAAAATAAATGTGACTTTTCATGTTGTTTTTTAAATGAGGCGCGGATTTACACAATTAAGGTCTATAAATTTTATGGGCTTTTGCTTAAGCTAAAAGATTTGATCATGTATTAGGTTTTAAAATATGTTTACCATTGTCCCTGTTTTAAACAGGCTCAAATTAAAGTCTGCTAAATTTATAGTCAATTTAGTTCAGCTTTAATCATATATTAAGAGTATATCGAATTTTTTCTAAATTTTCATACAAAACCTTAATTTGAAAGAGAGGCAGTTTCCAGTGTCTTCGCTTTTCATCCGATATAAATCAATAAGTGTGTATTAATTAAATCTATTTTGCTGTTTTAATTACTACACTGGAATAACCTCGTTGAAATAAAAAACAAAAAACAGCAAAGTTCTACATCATTTGGTCGTCGTTCATTCATCATCATTTAACAACCATTCGATTCGCCAGCTTGAACTTAGATATATTGGCAAGGAACTATGATTGTTTTAATTTCAATTAGTTATGGAATTGTACTAATGTCAAAGAATATCCTTGTATGCGAAGCTGATTCATGTAGGAACAGCAGTCACAACACTGATGTTTCTCTTTTAGGATTTCCAAAAAATAATTATATCGAATAAATTGATTTTGCGATTCGAAAAATTAAAAGTAGCTCTTTTAAATGCACAGGCGATGGTTCTCCCACACACGGGGCTACAGGTTTTAGTCCCATCCGACAGATGGCGGCCTTCCCATACCCATGGTTATCCTCCACTGGCCGACGGCACGGTTCTGATGGTGGTGGTGGCGGAGGGTGGACCTAAATCTCACCTCTGACCCAACTGGGCAGGGTATAATGGTGTTTTCCATTCAGTTTTGTAATTCAGCTACTTAGTTGTATTTTCCAGTAATTCTTGTGAGTTTTGTTTGGCATACGCATTTTTCTTCAAATGCATGTTCTAATTTTGTTGGGTAGTTATATTTTATAATAAGTGTCGTTTTTTCTTGTATAACTGTATTTTACAGAAGGTGCTATGATTTGTTGTGTAATTGTACTTTCTAATTAGTGGTGTGATTTGGATTTAAGCGTATTTTCACCAGAGCCTCATTAGCCACCAAGAGTTGATAATTTCCCGATTGATGATTAAGTGATTTTAGCTCTGTTGGAGGGAACATAAGAGTAAAAGAAATAAGGTCGTAGTTTAGATACTTTAAGTAAGAAGGAGAAATTATCAGCCCTTGCTGTTGCTCGCCTCTCACTGCGTGGAAGTTGAGGTTGGATTTTGAGAGGCCCCACCACCCACCACTCTATGATCGTCTGTTGTTTTTTGCGACGCATAGAACCTGAAAGACAGAGAGAAGAGTCTGTTAGAACATCGGAAGGACGTTTTGCTTATTCGTATAAGGATAATATATTGCTAAACTTACAAAACATAAACTTGTAAGTAGGCAAAAAGTAGGGCGAAATATAAAGCTTGGATATAACTTGTTATTAAATGCATTGTGCATGAAATCCTTATCCAATAAAGCAATAAAAAATAGAAAAAGTAGAGACAAAACGAAAGTTAGGAAAAACACTAACAATGGGTTCTGTCGTAAAATCTTAGACACCCCCTCGACAATTTTTCTTATTTCTGGAGTTCCAATGCAAAAGATGGAATTATCCCTGGTACTATCCTGAGCAGTGCGAAAGGATACTATCCTAATGGTCTTTAAAAAACTTTTTGTATTTGTTGAGCTCTTTCCTCAGCCTCAAATTGTAAACACTTGATTTTCATCGCAAAATTACGAAATCTGGCTATTTGAACTATTTTGACCACTCTGCGAACTTATAAAATATTCCGATTCATTTAAATTTTTTGACATTTTTAATTGAGAAAAGTCAGGAATTTTGTCCACAGGTCAGGGAGGGTTATTAATTTTTTTAGCGCTCTGTTCCTACTACGGTGACTCTTCAAATCATACTCTGATAAAGATATCACAAGAGAATTGAACACTTTTGCTGAAATTCGATAAAGAAATAATAACTAATAAATAAATAATCTTTCGATAAAGAAAACTGAATACCAAATTTTTAACACTTTTTAGTATTAGGGCAATCCAATTAGTGTTCTCAACTGAACGAATTTTCCACAAAACCTGGATTCATTGTCTCTTACTTTTAGATACATTGAAGCAAAAATATCAATTTATAGCTAGTCTTTAAAATATTTTGGAGAGTTATTCCAGTGAAAATATTTAAAAAACAGAATTTTCATTACTCATTATACTGGATCGGAAAGTTATTTGTAGAATAGTTTTAAAAAAGTCGTAAGTTTCCATTATGTTTAATAATAATAACATTAATAAAAATGGTTCATTTGCAACAAAATGCGAAATAAATTCTTTCATTAAAACTAATCAAATGAATTGCCAGTGCGGTACATACAGACAGGCCAAATTCTAAATTAATCAAATGTTTTTAATGTGAAATATTTTTGTTGAATTACAACGTCCAGAATAACAATTTCCCCATTCTGTCTATCGTTGAAGATCATGCAATATTTATAGTGCATCTGTCTGATTATGAGATATTTAAAACAGTTTTTTGGATTGAGGATCCAAAAGCTCTTTGCTACATTGAAATATTCTCTTATCCAATTTTTACCAATGATTTTACGCCTTACAGCCAAAGACGCCAACCATCTCTGCCTATTGATATTAGTAATAGGAAAACTATGAAACCACCTTAGCAAATGCTAAAATTAAATCATTTGTTTTTCAGCAAGAAATCAAAGTTCCCGTATCATTACCTATCATTAGATCAACCTTTCGTTGGCAAGAGAAGGGACGGCATTATCAAGCTTGTCTTTACTCTCTACAACAGCGGGATCTTTCAATGGATATTTTTTCTGCACTTTCAATCCACACTTCATCTGTAAAAGATCAAAGTATTGAATTACAGTAGAAAATAAAAACAAATGGTATCATGGTATAAAAATAGTCTGCAAAATTCTGATTAAGAATCTCAGTTGGCTTAATATTCATGATTTCTAAAAAGCAACATTATTGTTGGATAAAGTGTTGGGGAATTTTGTTTTTGGTAGAAAGTAAATTATTAGTGGTAAGTCGATTATTAACTGTTTTATTACGCCATTTAATTTTTTTTACACATTCTTTACAGTTTTTTGGTTTTTTATTTGATTGTTTTATAAATGGTATCATCTATCTTGTCATACATATCTGAAATTCGAAAATTCCCAAAGGCATACGTTTTAATGCCATCTGTATCAACTATTCTTTTGGTATATTCATGAGACAATTTAATCTTTGTAATTTCAAATATTTCCATATCATGTTGTAGAGATCGAAATTCTATTTGTTTGGTACGTAAAATTCTTTTATGAAAGACACATTGCCGATAATTTTCGTGAGTAAATTCATTTTTAACACCGTCGCTGATTTCTTTGAAATTGGGCCATCTACAGGATGCAATTTTCAACATAGTGCAACTACTTCCTTAATTGGAAAATAATTTAATTCATCTTTAAATTTTCCTGGAACCATTTTATTTGAGGTATTGAACAATGGGTAGTCTTCGGGAAAATTCAAGAAATCAAACCAATCAGAGGTTAATTTTTCGTAGAGGTTATTTGTCTTAATATCGACGCAAAACGAAATCAGTGTCTGTAAATATTAATTCTGCATTGTACTTTGGTTTCAGAAAGTTATAGAAGTTATACATGTGAAATTTGCTCAATTCTAAAATCGTCACACCTGCATAATAAGGTTTGTCTAATGTAATATTCTTCTTCTCCATATGAACAAATACGAAATTTTCTGATAATTTAACACAAGAAATGTATCTGGGATTTGCCATTAATACTTTTAACTTCTTTTCAGTAGTAACAATGCGCCAATTTATTCTTTTTCTTTTGTTTTCTATCATTTACCATATATTGCATTATTCATCAGTTTAAAAAAGTCCTCAAAATTATTGGTGGCGTTCATTCGTTTTGTTGTATTAAAATCTATGTAAGGTTTCAGGCACGGTTGTTGATCAAATTCTAATATTCTGTGAACATTTTTCACTCATAGGCCCAATTCTACATAGAGTTTAAATAACTGGTAGTGAACTATATAATTTTGCTTATCAAACAGATTTGGTATTATGAATGAGATGTCACGATCACTGAGTTTTAATTTTTTGGGAGCCAAGGGGAAATCATTGTGTAAATCGTGCAGACGTATTGGATATTCTAAATCAACTTCGCAAAAATAGTCTTTTTCTTTGTTGTCCGGAACACTAAGGATGTCAATGTCGCTTATCCATTTGAAACTACGGATTGGTAGAAGTTGAGACATTGCCTACCCATATTAATTATTCGCGTCGAAATACATGATGTAGTTTTGTGGTTTGCTACTCTCGTATTGTTCTATTAAAGGATTATTGGCTCGTGCAAACCTTTTAGACACTAGAGATATACCTCCTCGTAATGCTCTTTCTGTAAAGAAAAGCATGTCGTTTTTGTAAGTTCTAACTCTACCTCAGTCATTTTCAAACAGGCAGAGAATGACAAAGCAGCAGAGCTGAAGTAATGGCAAGTGTCGAGTTTGTAATAATTCATGCACGAAGTCCTGAAATTTTCAAAAATATTTCCAAGCAGTAACACTCGGTGAGCATGTATAGATCGTGATATTCACCGAAAGGTTTTAATGGAAAAGTGTTCCCAGAAATTTTTTGCTCTTTCATATTGTTCGTCATTTGGGAAATTTTTTTTCCGATGGAAAGGTTGTAGCAAAAACTGAGCGCTGTTTTCCAAATAGTCGTAGGGAAACCTACCTTTGTTCTTCAAATGTTGTTTTTGCGATTCACTCAAATTGTTTTCTTCACAATATTGATTTAATACGTGGGAACTATTCACATTTTTTGCCAGAAAATCCAGTGAAGTGTTGAGAAACATGTACGAATCAATAAATTTAATTAGGCCAAATTTTATGCATATGTATTTTTCAGTAGTCTGGGGTATGACCGAAATTTTTCTCGTTTTACCAAATTTCCACAATTTTTTTACTATGAAGTGGCCATCGAATCCCTTGAGGTTATGAAACAATACAGGTATATCTTCTGAAAATTTGTATTGCAGATTACATTTGTTGTGAGCAGCACCTCTGAATTTTCCCGTTAAATGATCGTGGTCTCTCATCTTATCGGTTCCCAGTGTTTTCCCACAAATGTGGCAACACTTCGCATCATTAAAACTCTGCCAATCAAAATAAGTCATCTTAATATTGTTTTATATTAAAGTTTTGATCATGTTTTCGGCGTCGATCGCTCTCATTTAAAAATCGCTCTATTGCGTTTTCACCTCTGTACTTCCTGGTTATTATTAGTTTTCCATCTGGGTCAATTATGATATATGCAAACACCGATGGTACTAAATATTTAGCTCGTATCCTACATGGGTTAATTTCGCATCTGGAATATTTTGAGAAATATTCAAAAGCTGCATATATTACGTACGGATGTCTCAAACATTTTCTTGATTGCAAGGAATTTTATAGAAGTTTGTGTGGAAAATTTAATAATTTGCAGTTTGTTCGATTTGCAATCACTGATGTGATTATCTAATAAATCTTTTCTGCAGAAATTGTGAAGACAGTATGGACAAGGGAAAGATTCACCATGGTCTTTGGAAAGATATGCTGTAACTCTGCTGAAATTGTTTATCCAACAGTAGTGGGAATCGATACCTTTCTTTAAAAGTAACAGTTGTATAGTTTTGAGCACAATTCTTTGAAATATATAACGTTTCTATGCCATTTTTCTTATAAACCATTACCTTGATCATCATCATCACCATCATCATCATCATCCTCAAACAGCCATGAACTACGGAGGTCCAACCAGACCGTGCAATTTAGTTCTCCAAGGAAGTCTATCCTGAGCTACATCTACTGCATCTGGCCACTGCACACCAATTCTAACAAGGTCCTGTTTGACATTGTCTGCCCACCGCATCCTAGGTCTCCCCCTCTTTCTGAGGCCTTTAGGCACACTGTTCATAACTCTATTCGCCAATCTATAAATATCCATACGGGCAACATGGCCAAACCAACGGAGTCTATCTCTGCACAATATGCTGCTTAAAGGAGGTTGCAAACTCCTTTGCCTAACCTCATCATTAGTTACAAAGTTGAACCACCTAATGCCCAAGATGCTGCGTAAGCATCTGGAATCAAAAGCATCTAGTTTCCTGTTATCTTGTTTACAAAGCGTCCAAGTTTCACTACCATAACTAACCCTAGAAAGAACAAAAACTATTATACAGTCTAATTTTAGTCTTTAGGTGTATACGCCTATTTCTCCACACTCTCCAAAGATTCTTAAAAGTCCCCACAGCAATCCCTATTCGTCTGTTAATCTCATGCCGCACATCACCATTATCTGTTACAAAACTCCCAAGATAATTAAACTGTGACACCTGCTGAAGACTGCAACCATTCAGATTAACTGAATCACAGCCTGCCTGACCAATTTTCTTCACTTTAGTTTTCTCTCTGTTTATAACCAAACCTACTCTACTACCAGTCTTATCAACAGCTCGAATGAAAGAGTTCATCTCATCAACATCATTTGCCAAAAGGGCTAAATCATCAGCATAATCTAAATCAGAAATTGTAGCATCTCCAAACCATTTAAGACCAAAATGTTTCCCTTGCAATGAATTTCGCATAAAGTAATCAATAACCAAACTAAAGAGAAAAGGAGACAAAATGCACCCTTGTCGAACACCAGAAGTAATGCTAAACCAATTGCTACAAGACTTACCAACTCTCACACATGACTCAGTGTTATTATACTGTAGAGAGCTTTCATTATGTTACGTAACTTGTCTGGTATATCATATTATCTCACAATCAACCACAAATCATGACGATGAACAGAGCCGAAAGCTTTTTGAAATCAACAAAGCTAGCAACCAAAGGTTTCTGAAACTCTAAACATTTTTCAATAATCTGTCTAAGTGAAAATATCTGAGCCACACATCCCCTACCACTTCTGAATCCACATTGCTCATCACGCAATTGACTGTTAACCAGATTCTTAATTCTATTAAGTACAATCATGGAAAGAACTTTACCTGGAACAGAGAGTAGGCTGATACCCCTATAGTTATCACAAGAACTGCGATCACTTTTTTTGAAAATAGAGATAACAATAGGTCTGGTAAAATCCTTAGGAACCATGCCTTTATCGTAAAAAATCATCAGAATTTCAGTAATCCAAGTGGTAACCGAAATATTCCCAGCTCTAAGCATTTCTGTAGCAATTTCATCTACCCCTGGGGATTTATGAAGTTT
The DNA here is from genome assembly GCA_038380435.1 of Ryuthela nishihirai. Taxonomy (NCBI): domain Eukaryota; kingdom Metazoa; phylum Arthropoda; class Arachnida; order Araneae; family Heptathelidae; genus Ryuthela; species Ryuthela nishihirai. Next base: position 63,487,165 of record JAWZYU010000003.1, read on the forward strand.
AAGTTTAGAAACAGCCAAAATAACTTCAGGTTGTGTTATAGGGCCAACATTAAAGCCACCAATGCATCTATCATCATTGCAAACAATGGGAGTAGAACTAACCACATTGTTTAGACCATCACTGAAATGCTCAGCCACACCTAGCCATGACAGAATCCTCACCTTCTATAACCTTACCTTGTTTATCCTTCAATCCCTGTACCTGTCCGTTTTCTACCACACAAAACATTAACTCTCTGGTACACTCTCTGCTGTTGTGCTGCCTAACTGCTTCCTCAACTATGACAGCCAAGCCATCAAGCCAAAGATTTCTTATCAGTAACTAACTGATCCTTTACACGTTTAAGCTGCTCTCTGTAATCCTTTCTATTAGGAATATTAGGGTACTGATTAAGTACATTCCTGCAGTTCCTTCTTTCTGAAATAAGCTCAAATGCGTTTTCACTCAAATAATTTTGCTTCCTCTGTTCCTTTTTTCCTAAAAGAGTACTGTTAGTTTCCAAAAAAGTCTGTTTTAAACGGGCCCATTCTTCCTCAACTTCAGTCGTAAGCAAACCAATGACTGTCATAATGACTACGTAACCTATCATGGTAAGCTTTAGCTATTACTGAGTCATTCAGAGCTTCAGTATTAAAGGTAAAATTTTTAACTTTAGCAAAACACTTTTTAAGTTTAAGTAGCAAGACACTATTAACAAGGTAATGGTCAGATCCAATTTCAGCTCCCCTATATGACTACTATAGAATCTAACAGAACTAGCCCATTTGCTGTTAATTAATATATAATCAATCATATCTTTATGCAGCCCATCAGGTGAAATCAATGTGTACTTATGTATGTCGCGGTGTTTGCAATAAATGTTAGTTATTCTGAATCCGTTGTTTACTTACCTGTAGGAGACGTTGCCCATTGCCATTGCAGCTACCAATACGAAAAGGGCCTATTACTCCTGCCCAAAGGTCAGAGTCAGTACCAACTTTGGCATTGAAATCACCAAGAACAATGGTAATATCTCCTTTCTTGACAGAATTCAAAATATCCTGAAGTTGTTCATAAAACCTATCCTTCTCATCCTCTACGGCATCCTCAGTGGGGGCATAGCAGCAGATAATATTGAAGTCTTTAACGCTTGTCTGAAATTTTGCTGTAAGAAACCTTTCATTAATGCACTCATATCCTAGAAGAGCATCACTAGCATGACTGTTGAGCAGCAGACCCACGCCTTGATGATGCCTTCCATCCTCCCTCCCTGTAAAGTAAAATTTAAAGTTATTTTTAGTATCTCACCTTTACCTGTCCATCTGGTCTCTTGTAAGCCTAGAATATCTAGGTTATAGCGCTGGAATTCCTACGTGAGGACATCAAGAGAATAATCTCCATATAATGTCCTCACGTTCCACGTTTCTGCAGAGAGAAAATGATTAGTAGGATTTTTAAAGAAACTAGGTTTTTTGAGATAGGTAGGGCCAACAATATCAAACAGCTCCCTGATCGCAGGCATAGGGCAAAGACCTGTTCCTCCTCCTCTAATGGCTGAACCCACCGATGCTGGTAGGAACTTCAGGCACCACTTTTTCAAGAGCCATATGGCCTGCCTGAAACACATTACTCCAGTTTAAGCTTGACGATGCCCAACTAGCTAAGTAAGGTTCAGGTACTTGCGATGGCGTCTGATTAGAATTATCCACTAGCTGATATAAGGTATTCCATGCCTCTGTTCACTTAGGACTGGCAATCCAGAAGCAAACAGAAATCACAGCAGCAGATTCTCCCTCAACAGAGGCCCACCAGTGCAACAAGTCCAGGATCCATAATCAAGTTCAAATCCATAAACAAGTCCAGTCAAGTAGTAAAATTTAAAGTTATTTTTAGTATCTCACCTTTACCTGTCCATCTGGTCTCTTGTAAGCCTAGAATATCTAGGTTATAGCGCTGGAATTCCTACGTGAGGACATCAAGAGAATAATCTCCATATAATGTCCTCACGTTCCACGTTTCTGCAGAGAGAAAATGATTAGTAGGATTTTTAAAGAAACTAGGTTTTTTGAGATAGGTAGGGCCAACAATATCAAACAGCTCCCTGATCGCAGGCATAGGGCAAAGACCTGTTCCTCCTCCTCTAATGGCTGAACCCACCGATGCTGGTAGGAACTTCAGGCACCACTTTTTCAAGAGCCATATGGCCTGCCTGAAACACATTACTCCAGTTTAAGCTTGACGATGCCCAACTAGCTAAGTAAGGTTCAGGTACTTGCGATGGCGTCTGATTAGAATTATCCACTAGCTGATATAAGGTATTCCATGCCTCTGTTCACTTAGGACTGGCAATCCAGAAGCAAACAGAAATCACAGCAGCAGATTCTCCCTCAACAGAGGCCCACCAGTGCAACAAGTCCAGGATCCATAATCAAGTTCAAATCCATAAACAAGTCCAGTCAAGTAGGTATAAATGGTCAGCACCAGGACCCTGTGAAGTTGACCATTCCTCAGCAAGGTTGAAAAAAAGGAAAGTGCCCATAGATGATCACATCAGTATGCCATACTAAATTGCAGCCCTCTTCTTCCGTTCCCTTCCAAAACATAATAGCTCTTTTGAACGGTACTAACGGCCTGCACCACGAGAATGCGGGTCGGACATTAGGTGCTAGACCTGGCCGGTTCAGTGCATCATCACTAGGGATTGGTACACAGCTCTCCTTCCAGTTTATGCCATTTACAAACCAAAATCAATCTTTATGACATTAAATATAATAAGTTATATGGAAGTGGATTTTCTGGAATAAATTATGGAACGAGAATTTTTAAGTCATCATAGACAACCAGATTGGATGAAGGAAGCAGTGTGAGAGTGAAGTTAAGAATGAATCCCCTTCCCCTCGTGTAGACTTCAGGAAGAAAGCAAGGAAATAGATTTCAAGGAAGAGGAAGCAGATGTGGTACAATATTTCAAGGTTGATGTGTTGTTTGATGCCTTACACATTCCTGATGGAATAAAAAAGAGACATCTTGGTCCATGAAAACAAAAAGAGTCAAAAAAGAATGTTTCAATTATGATAAGGATCAGTGGCAAAGATAGGTGGCTGGTAGTTTTTTAAAAAAGAAAACAAAACCCAACAAAACGGTCCTTTTTAGGGACCCCGGCCTGCGAATGGTTGCTGAACTTTAATAAGGAAAGAGCCTTGCCCTATTTTAGCAATCTAATATCCTACCCCGCCTTCTCGTGGTGCAGGCTGTTAGTACCTAACAGAAGATTGGTAATGTTTCTTCTGTTGGGGAACCGAAGGGGAGGGCTGCCAGAGAAGATTGATCTGGTTATTAAAAGCATTTCATTTTTATCACATTCGTTGCAATATATACAGGGTGAATCTGAAAAAGTGGGCAAAACTTTACGGGGTGGTAGAACGCAGCTATATGAGCAATATTCGTCATAGAATGTATGGTCGGAACGCAAGCGGTGAGGTTTCCACTGTCACATTTAAAGTATGAACACAAGAAGGAGAGGAGATACTCTGTGCCTCACTTGCATTCCCGTCCGCCGCACCGTACACAAAGTGCATATCCGCCATTTCGTGGTTGGTATAACCAGCCATCCTCTCGGCAATCCACGGTAGAAATGCCGTTGGGTGCGAGGACCGACCCTTTTATACCATTTCCAACGCCACCTAGCGGCTCGCCGTTTGCGTTCCGCCCATACTTTCTATGACGAATATTGCTTGTATAGCTGCGTTCTACCACCCCGTAAAGTTTTGCCCACTTTTTCAGATTCACCCTGTATATCAGACTTCACTTTTTGACATTCATTTTCATTAAACTAGATATCCAATTGTTTCGTTCTTAAAATACAAATTTCACAAAGGTAATTATGAAAAACAATCTATAAACCTGTAGGATGGAAAATGCATTAACTTCTCTAATTTCTGTAAAACGCTAAACGAAATCGCACTGAAGAAAAAGCAAATTTCCACAGGAATTGCATTTAAACAGGGATAAGACATTTTTGAAAAGAAGATATTTTTAATAAGAAAGTTCGAAATGTGTTATGAAAAAGTATGAAAATGATACTAATTAATTACTGTATTTAAATGCCATTCATAGTCATTAGCTTATGCATAAAAATTGTTACTTCATTAAAGCTATATAAACAGCAAAAATCCCTATTATACGTACACCGAAGAGTCAAAACATTATGACCTGTGCAATCAAAGAAACTGCGTCTCTGTGCAAATCAAAGCAACTGCTGGTAAAGGATTGCTCGTGTGAAGATCATGAAACGGTATAAATAACACCTGATACTGAGCTCTGTTAATCAATGTTATTCCTGTTCTTCAGATGGGAAAGGCAGCGGACTTATTAGAGTTTGACAAAGGCCAAATTGTAATGGCCAGACGACTGGGTCAGAGCATTTCCGAGATGGAAAGGCTTATGGGGTGCTCATGGTCAGCCGTTTTTTAGTACCTACAAAAAGTGATCCGAGAAGGGAAAATCCACGAACCGCCGGCAAGGTGTGGGCCGACCACTGCTCATCGATGCTAGAGGTGAGTGAAGGCTATCCCGAATGGTACGAGCCAACAGAAGGGATTCTGTGGCGCAATTGGCCCGTAATTTGAATACTGGTGGTAATGTGTTGCAACACACAGTACATCAAACCCTGCTGTAAATGAGACTGCGTTTCCACAGACCGCTCAGAGTGCCCATGCTAACCTCGATTCATCGTCGAAAGCTCCTACAATAGGCATACGAGATTCAAAACTGGACTTTGAATGATTGGAAGAAGGTCGTCTGGTCTGATGAATCTCGTTTCCTGTTGCATCATATGGACGGCTGGGTACGTGTGCATCGTTTACCTGGGGAAGTATTGGCATCAAGATGCACCGTGGGATGAAAACAAGCCGGTGGAGAAAGTGTAATGCTTTGGGCAATGTTCTGCTTTGAAACCTTGGGTCCAGTCATGCATCTGCAGGAAACAGTGAAATCTACCATCTACCTAAACATCATTGTAGACCAGGTACATCCTTTCATGGCAACAGAATGATACCTCTGGTAGTGACTTCTTTTAGCAGTATAATGCCCATGCCACACTGCCCGGATTTTTCCAGAATGATTCGGGGAACATGAGGAAGTCTTCCAGACCCTGACCTCCAAATTTCCTAAACATCAATCCAATCGAGCATTTGTTGTTTGTGTCGGAACAGCACATTCCGATCTGCGGCAGCTCAACCACGTGACTTACACTTAAGAGTTAAAGGATCTGCTGGTAACTTGTTGGTACTAGATACCACAAGACACCTTTTGAAATCTTATAGCGTCCATGCCTCGCCGGATAAGAACTGTTCGGCGTCACATAGAGGACCAACATCATATTAGGCAGGTAGTCAAAATGTTTTGGCTCTTCGGTGTAAGAATATAACAGAAACAAATGCTTATTACATATTTAAAGAGTAAAATGTTTCATTGTCGGCCAGTTTTTCCTAAGCTACATATCCGCTTATACAAGAACCGTCGTCTCTTCTGCAAGAGACGATGACTCTTTTTGACCCCTCCCCCTCATCCTGGAACTAAATAATGGGTATCTCCCTGATTATATCTCGTAGCTAACACCATTTTGAGCTAGGCTGTAATTCAAATAGTAATCAAATGGTGCATTACCAGGCGATCCCATGCAACTTGTAGGTGGAGGTTTCTTTTTATTATACTAGTGTAATTGTAGAAACCAAAAATGCCTCATGACTATCGCTAATGTGCGTTCTACTGTTTCGTATCAAATGATTTCCCTCAAGGATGATAAAGTTACAAACCTTCAGGTGATTGATGTCAACTCTACCACAATAACCCATTGCTTATATAAAATCCTCTGTTCACCATGAATCAAGGTCAATATTTTTTATAAATTCTTGCCTACTGTTGAAACATAATTGTCTCTTATGGCTATCATCACACCCGGATCTAGAAAAAAATTGAAGTAGTGGAGGGAAAGAAACACAATGGAGCCGATAAAATGTAAAAGAGGGAACCAAGAAAATTGATTTCCAATGCAATATAGCATTTCCTCCTCCGTTTTACCGTTTGTTTAGAAAAAAAATCTTGAAAAATGCATGAAATATAAAAAAGTTTACTGATTTTTTTCCTCTTTTAGCCTTGCATTCTGAAAGGAGGGTCCATGCTCCCTTCCACTCCCCCCCTTGCCCTACAAACACTAATGGGATTGCCATTGGCTCACTAACAATTAACTTACGGATATCGCCAATGTATACATGGACGTCGGCAGAACTTTATAACGGAGACCACAATAAGAACCCAACGTTTCGAGGTAGAAATATTTAAGTCAGGTCGTGCATTAATGAGAGCAGTTGAGAAGGCAGTAATCATGCATATTTATTCACACATACAAAATCTTCATGCAGCCATTTCCTTCTCCAAACACGTCTGTCCTGAGTTACAATGGTGGCTGGAGTAGCTCATTCGGCAGCACGCATGGCTCATAATCTACAATTCCCAGATTCGAGTCCCATCTGGACCAAGTTGAGATTTATCTCCACAAAATTTCTCACTGTGTTCTTGGTCAGAAAGGATCACCACTGAGGTTGGAAAGGCTACCGTCCATCAGATGGGATGTCAAGCCATGGTACTGTGGATGGGAGAGCCATACCATATGCACGTTCAAAAGCACTTTGGATGACTTTGATTGAGGGCTACCATCTGTCTCCTAACAGCTGTTTAGTGGGTTCCTTTCGCCCAACCTTCTCTGAGCACTCGGAGTATTTGTGATCTACCCATTTAATCCACTGTGTGCAAAAACTGCCGCTCAGAGGTAAAACAACCTAACCCTAAGCTGTAGTTGCTTTTAGCCACTGTAGGCCAATTGTAGTAGTCTTGTTTGACATTGTTTTCCGCAACATTCTTGGTGTTCCCTTTTTCTTGTGACCTTGAGGCACAATTCTCATAGCCCTATTCGCTAATCTGCAGCTATGTATATGGGCAAACCAACACAATATTTCTTTGCACCATAATATTCTGTCCAAATGAAGTAGCCGACTCCTTCTTTTAACTACCATAATCCTAGAAAGAATAAACAATTATATAGCCTCATTTTAGTCTTTAGGTATATATGTTATCACTAAAGTGCAGAAATCAGTTATTCTACAGATTATCTAGGTATTGTGCAGATTAACTAGGGTGATCCGTTAACGTGCGGAAAATTGTTTCATTTCTCAAATTACCTAGGTAATCTGCAAATTACCTGGATAATCTGCACATTACCTACTAGGCACTCGTTAAAGTGAAAATAAGATCTTTGCTGGAACAACAGGAACGTTTATTTACGCTTAAATTAACATAATGTTATTTATCTAATGTCCGAGAGTAGAGTTGAAACCAGGGTCATCCCTCTGTCAACATGAATCAGTCGTCCGAATTCGGTCGTCTCCAAAATGAGCAGACCAAGTGAGAACGAATCATTTTAGTGATTCGTTATCAAGAATGAATCACTTTACAGATTCGTTCTCACTTGGCCTCCGCTTATCCGTGGCGTTTTTTATAATGCGGACGAGTGAATCACGTGACACGAAGCTTCATATTCAAGAGATTCACCACTATAAGAGAAACAAACTTTTGAACTTTAACGATACGGAAGCCGTTAATGTGCACATTACCTAGGTAAAATGCGGAAAACTCTTGATTCTGCACGTTAACGGAGCAAATCAGTTAATCCGCAGATTAGCTAGGTAATGTGCACATTAACGGCTTTCGAGCTTTAGCGGTAACATATACGCCAATTTTTCCACACTCTCCATAGATGTTTGACTTGTGTCCTTATTAATTTCGATGTTTATCCATCAGGATCATATTCTTCAGATGGGCAAAAGACTGGCTGGGATAAGCAGAATAAGTGTTTGTGAGGTTACTGTAATCAGCTTATCGCAGTCGTATCCCTATGAAGTATATCCCTATGAAGGGTAAGTATACAGGGTGTCCCTGAATTCATGGCCCAAACGTGAGGGGATGGTAGTACACACCGAACCCACCAATATTCGTCATAGAATATGTGGCCGCAAACACAGCCCGGTGCCGGTAGGGGGCACAGACGAGGCGGCACAACTTAAAAGCGCTGGATCGGCCAAACCACAGCATTCTCAGCGTCAACCGGACACGAGATGGAGCAGTTTACGAACGCAGAGAAAACCGATATGCACCTGATGTACGGCCTAGCCGAGGGCAATGGTAGAGAAGCACAAAGACTCTACCATGAGCGATATCCTATGCGCCGTGTGCCCGATCATAAAATGTTTGCGCGACTGCACTGCCAGCTGTCTGAGGCAGGCACCTTCCACGTCAATCGACATGATGCCAGACGAGCACGGACGGTCAGAACGCCAGCTTTGAGCGAGGATATCTTGCGTATGGTGACAGATAACCCAGGTAAATAAGATCATATAACTCAGGTAAATAAGATCATAATAAGGTAATCCGGTACAGTACAGGTACAAGCATGCAATCCGCTGCCCGGAGCCTGGATGGGCATCGGGACAGTGTCTGGCGAGTACTGCATGAAGAAGGGCTACACCCCTATCACTTGCAGCGAGTGCAGGCATTGACAGCTATTTATTATCCCCTGCACATGGATTTCGCCCAGTGGTTCCCGCAGCAAAGTGCCGCACATCCCGATTTCCCCGCGCATGTGCTCTTTACGGATGAATCAACATTCTCACGTGAAGGCGTAGTGAATGTCCATAATGCGCATTTGTGCGCGACCAGAACCGCCATGGTACACGCCCAAATTCAAACCAGCAACGTTTCGCCGTCAATGTCTGGGCGGGGATCGTGCATAACTACTTAATTGGACCCTACCTACTGCTGGACTGCCTTGATGAGCGAACGTACCGTATTTTTCTGCAACTGGTTTTGCCGGTTTTGCTTCACAATGTTCCAACCGCAATCCGCGCCCATATGTGTTTCCAGCACGATGGGGCAACCGCCCATTTCAGCATGGACGTGCGTCAGCATCTTCATACCACATTTGGGAACCGATGTATTGGGCGCGGTGGTTCCATCCCGTGGCCCCCCAGATCGCCCGATCTTTCTTGTAGCAATTTCTTTCTGTGGGGACATTTGAAGGGTGTCGTGTACGAGACGCCCATGCAGTCTGCGGAGGATCTGGTAACCCGACTGTCCGTCGCAGCCACTGATGTGCGTGACTAGCCTGGTGTTTACGAGCAGGTGCGCCGATCACCCTTTGTGCCGCCTGTATCAACGTTGGTGGGCGGACGTTTGGGCATTTGTTGAAATGATCTCCAATAAATGCCACTCTGGAAACCTCTGTGTCTGTCCTTCATTTCCGACTCCTCACTGCGTTTGCGGTCGCATATTTTATGACGAATATTGGTGGGTTCGATGTGTACTACCATCCCCTCACGTTTGGGCCATGAATTCAGGGCACCCTGTATACCAGATGACTAAACATTGAAATGAATAAAGATGGTTTGAACTAAATAATGGTTTCACTAAACATTGAAATGAATAAGGATGGAAGATTATATCTGGAAGCATTTGCTGTTTTTTTCTGTGCACTTCCACATAAAATTTGAATTGTTGCCGTTTTGAGCGAATATTGAAAGAAAGAACACCGAGAAATGAAGAGGTGGAACCAAATATACACACACGTAGAATTCCACTCCCAAAATATGAGAGGTAAATAGTTATATTATCATAAAACACCAAAACTGAAATGTATAAACTTTTTCCATTGATATTGTAATAAATCCAAACTCATCACTCAGATATGTTCTGAATCTCAGACTTCATCGGATAAGCACATAGGTTGAAATTCTCGATTAATAGAAATTACATGAAACTAATAATAAGTCTTTTTCAGACTGAATATATATTTAACATTGCACAAATCTTATCATTCGAGTGTTTGCTACAATAGTTCATTTGAAAGTTTTCGACGATTCATAGCAACAGCACTATTTTTCTCAAGAATATTTTCATAAAACTGTTATTATCATTATATTGATCATTATATATGTTATTAATCATTATATTGTTTTAATCATATATGATTTAAAACTGTTATTATATCATTATATTGACTAAACTTGTAGTTTATTTGATCATATAATGTTATTAATCATTACATTATATGATCAAATAAACTACAAGTTTAGTTGCTTACTTTCATTCAGATCTGAAAGCTCCGTGGAGCTTAAAATAGGAAAGTATGACTTATGTTTTGAAAGTTTGATACCTGGAATTTGAATTGTTGGATATACTATGAGAGACACGTACCCAGGATTTAGGTTCGGGAGGGGATGAATCAGGGAATTTTATCTGTGGGAGTCTGAGACTTTAGTAGGGTTTCCCAATTACTAAAAAATTCTACTGGCCAGGAAAGGTTACAATATCATTCCATATGAAATAAAATTTTAGAGTTATTTTTTAAATATATTTTTAGTGTAGGACATACACTAAGGAGCTAAGATTAAACAAATAATTTGTTTTGGATTTCAAAGCAGATAGACAAGTTCGAGATTTCGTGTAAGACGATCGGATTTTCCGTCGGCTTCCCTGTTTCCTGATCCCTGATCCCTGATCCTAATCCCCTGTTTACATCCCTGTACTATGACTCCGTTCACTTGGAAACCCACAGCGCTAAAGTAGAGCATTGTCCTTGCATTCACTAGTTGCAGAAAAATGGTACATTAAAATAGATTATAATAGTAATTATTTCGTTTCGAGAATTAATCCGAAGCGATTTTCTGCAGAACTCCCTGGAGTAAAATGGTTTTCTAATAAGAATGGATAAATAAGGGTTACAAAGATCGTCAGGGGGTACATCAGAAATTAAAGTGCTTCCGGTGATCTGTCCTCAGAAATGATATCCGTGATCATCTGCGTCATGTATTTCCCCAGTATTACGACTATAGAAATATACATAATTCAATTATCATTTTTGGTATACGGAAATATTAACATGTTGGATTTCTAGAGAAGTTTCATTTCTGTTTTAATTTTAAATTTTTGATTTATTTCGAATTTTATTTTTACACGTGCGAATTATTTTTATAATTTAACTTCTTTGATTTTACAAAATTTAGCCTAATTCAACGTAAAATTTAAGCATTTACTTTTAAATTTAGAAAATTTATTTTCAGGTGATAAAAATTTCCCTTGTTTTTTTTTTCGCTTTTAAAATCATTTTTAACATTAAACAGTTTAGATTTAAAAACTTTTAACCCTTTAAAAAATAAAAAAAATCTAAAATTAAAGCTTCATCTGTAAATGGTAGATAGGTAATCACTGGAAGGAGAGCTATGCACCAATCCCCTGTGATGATGCATAGAACCAGCCAGGCCTAGCACCTAATATCTGACCCCGCCTTTTCGTGGTGCAGACCGTTAGTACCTTTCAAAAGAGATACTCTCTTGTGGAAGTGAACGGAAGGGGAGGGCTGCCAGATTAGTGTGGCCTACTGATCTGGACAACTATGGCTACTTTTCTTTTTTTCTACCCTGCTGAGGAGTGGTCAACCACACAGGTTCCTGGTGCTGCCCATATAAACCTACTGGACTGATATAAGGCTCTGAGCTTTATTATGGATCATGAATTTGCTGCACTGGTGGGATTATGTGGAGGGAAAAGCTTCCACTGTGTTTCTGTTGTGGGTTGACAGCCCCAAGTGACTAGTTTCACAGGATATGTTAATCAGCTGGGGATAATCCTGAACAGAGGTCATCGCAGGCACCTGAACTCTTTGCTTCTATTGGCATTGTCAAATTCTACGTTGGAGGAAGTCTTCCAGTGTAGATGGCTTCAGCCTTTAGTGGTGGGGGAACGGTCTTTGCCCCATGTCTACAATTAGGGGGCTGTTTGATATGTCAGCATTCCCTCTCTCAATAAACATATTTTCTTTAAACATCCCACTAACCATTTTCTCTCCATAGGTAGTTGGAATGTGAGGACTATGCACAGAGCTTTTTCTCTTGATGTCCTCACACAAGAATTCCACCATTATAGTTTAGATATTCTCGGCTTGCAAGAGACCAGATGGACAGATAAAGGTCAGATTCTTAAAAATAATCTTAAATTTCTCTTTTCAGGGAGGGACGACAATAAGCATCACCAAGGCGTGTGTCTGCTTCACAGCAGACATGCTAGTGATGCTCTTGTAGGATATGAGTGCATTAATGAAAGGTTTCTTACAGCAAAATTTCAGACAAGCGTTAAAGACTTGAATGTTATTTGCCGTTATTCCCCCACTGAGGGTGCCGATGAGGATGAGAAGGATAGATTTTATGGACAACTTCAGGATATTTTGAATTCTGTCAAGAAAGGAGATATTACCCTTGTTCTTGGTGACTTCAATACCAGATTTGGTACTGACTCTAACCTTTGGGAGGAGTAATAGGCTCTTTTGGTATTGGTAACTGCAATGGCAAAGGGCAACGTCTCCTACAGGTAAGTAAACTCAATGGATTCAGAAGAACTAACACTTATTACAAACACCGCGACACACATAATTAAAAAACATGGGTTTCACTCAATGGGCTGCATAAGAATATGATTGATTATATATTAATTAACAGAAAATGGGCTAGTTATGTTAGGAATACCAGGTCATATAGGGGAGCTGAAATTGGATCTGACCATTACCTTGTTAAGAGTGTCTTGGAACTTAAACTTAAAAAAGTGTTGTGCTTGGTTTAAAAATTTGCTTTTAATACTGAAGCTCTTGAAAGACCCAGTTATAGCCAAAGCTTACCATGAGAGGTTACGTAGTCATTATGACAGTCATGGTATGCTTACTACTGAAGTTGAGGAAGAATGGGATCATTTTAAACAGGCTTTTTTGGACACTAACAGTACTCGTTTTGGAAAAAAGGAGCAGAAGAGACAGAATTATCTGAGTGATAAGGCACTTGAGCTTATTTCGGAAAGATAGAACTGCAGGAATGTCCTTAATCAATACCCTACTAGTCCTAATAGAAGGCATTAAAGAGAACTTAATAAACGTGTAAAAGATCAGTTAGCTGCTGATAAGAATCATTGGCTTGATGGTTTGGCTGACAAAGCCGAGGAAGCAGTTAGACAACACAACAGCAGAGAGCTGTACCAGAGAGTTAATGTTTTGTGTGGTGGAAAACGGACAGGCATACAAGGATTGAAGGATAAACAAGGTAAGGTTATAGAAGGGGAGGATTATGTCATGGCTAGGTGGGCTGAGCATTTCATTGATGTTCTAAACAATGTAGTTAGTTCTACTCCCATTGTTTGCAATGATGATAGATGCATTGGTGGCTTTAATGTTGGCCCTATAACACAATCTGAAGTTATTTTGGCTGTTTCTAAACTTAAACTACATAAATCCCCAGGGGTAGATGAAATTACTACCGAAATGCTTAGAGCTAGGAATGTTTCGGTTACCACTTGGATGACTGAAATTCTGAATATCTTTTATGATAAAGGCATGGTTCCTAAGGATTTTACCAGAGCTATTGTTATCGCTATTTTCAAAAAAGGTGATTGCAGTTCTTGTGATAACTATAGGGGTATCAGCCTACTCTCTGTTCCAGGTAAAGTTCTTTCCATGATTGTGCTTAATAGAATTAAGAATCTGGTTGACAGTCAATTGCGTGATGAGCAATGTGGATTCAGAAGTGGTAGGGGATGTGTGGATCAGATATTTTCACTTAGGCAGATTCTTGAGAAATGTTTAGAGTTTCAGAAACCTTTGGTTGCTAGCTTTGTTGATTTCAAAAAGGCTTTCGACTCTGTTGATCGTCATAATTTGTGGTTCATTGTGAGATCATATGGTATACCTGACAAGTTAGTTAACATAATGAAAGCTCTCTGTAATAACACTGAGTCGTGTGTGAGAGTTGGTAAGGCTTGTAGCAATTGGTTTAGCATTACTTCTGGTGTTCGACAAGGGTGCATTTTGTCTCCTTTTCTCTTTAGCTTGGTTATTGATTATATTATGCGAAATTCACTTCAAGGGAAAGATTTTGGCCCTAAATGGGCTGAAGATACGAAAATTTCTGATTTTAGATTATGCTGATGATTTAGCCCCTTTGGCAAATGCTGTTGATGAGATGAACTCTTTCATTCGAGCTGTTGATGAGACTGGTAGTGGAGTAGGTTTGGTTATAAACAGAGAGAAAACTAAAGTGATGAAAATTGGTCAGGCAGGCTGTGATTCAGTTAATCTGAATGGTTGCAGTCTTGAGAAGGTGTCACAGTTTAATTATCTTGGGAGCTATGTAACAGATAATGGTGATGTGTAGCATGAGATTAACAGACGAATAGGGATTGCTGCCGAAACTTTTAAGAATCTATGGAGAGTATGGAGAAGTAGGCGTATACACATAAAGACTAAATTAGACTGTATAATAGTTGGTAGTGAAACTTGGACACTCTGTAAACAAGATTACAGAAACTAGAAGCTTTTGATTCCAGATGCTTACGCAGTATCCTGGGCATTAGGTGGTTCAACTTTGTAACTAATGATGAGGTTAGGCAAATGAGTTTGCAACCTCCTTTAAGAAGCATATTGTGCAGAGAGAGAGACTCCGTGGTTTGGCCATGTTGCCCGTATGGATAATTATAGATTGGCGAATAGGGTTATGAACAGTGTGCCTAGAGGCCTCAGAAGGAGGGGGAGACCTAGGATGCTTAGGAACAGTGTGCCTAGAGGCCTCAGAAGGAGGGGGAGACCTAGGCAGACAATGTCAAACGGGACCTTGTTAGAATTGGTGTGCAGTGGCCAGATGCAGGGGAGTAGCTCAGGACAGATTTGCTTGGAGAACTAAATTGCACGGTCTGGTTGGACCTCCGTAGCCCATGGCTGCCTGAGGATAATGATGATGAACGCTTTTAATAATTTTTTAATTTTAAAATTTTGTTTTCAAACAATATCAAAATGAAAGTTTTTATCTTTATTTTTCAAATCATATTTAACATTAAAATTTTTCGATTTTTCAAAAGTTAAATGTTTTTTCCACTTTTTAATTTTAAAATTTTGTTTTCAATAATAACTTTTTAAAACAACAGCAACCTCCATTTATTATTTTTTCTCTTTTATACTTCAAATTATTTTTTACATTCAAATTTCAAAAACCATTATGTTTTCAATTGTTTATTTAAAATGTTTTCAAACAAAAAAATTCATTTTTAATATTTGACATTGCTGTTACAAATTGTATATCTATATATAAATATAGATGTACAATTTATAGCTAGGTAGTCACTGGAAGGAGAGCTATGCACCAATCCCCTGTGATGATGCATAGAACCGGCCAGGCCTAGCACCTAATGTCCGACCCCGCCTTCTCGTGGTGCGGACCGTTAGTAACTTTCAAAAGAGATACTCTCTTGTGGAAGTGAACGGAAGGGAGGGCTGCCAGATTAGTGTGGCCTACTGATCTGGACAATTATGACTACTTTTCTTTTTTTTTTCTACCCTGCTGAGGAGTGGTCAACCACACAGGGTCCTGGTGCTGACCATATAAACCTACTGGACTGGACAGATATATTGCTCTGAGCTTGATTATGGATCCTGATTTTGCTGCACTGGTGAGCTTCTGTGGATGGAAATCTTCCGCTGTGTTTTCTGTTTGTTTGTGGGTTGACAGCCCCAAGTGAATAGATTCACAGGATATGTTTATCAGCTGGTGGATAATCCTGAGCAGAAGTCATCGCAGGCACCTGAACTCTTTGCTTCTATTGGCATCGTCAAATTCTGCATTGGAGGAAGTCTTCCAGTGTAGATGGCTTCAGCCTTTAGTAGTGGGGGAACGGGTCTTTGCCCCATGTCTGCGATTAGGGGGCTGTTTGATATTGTCGGCATTCCCTCTCTCAATAAACATAGTTTCTTTAAACGTCCCACTAACCATTTTCTCTCCATGGGTAGTTGGAATGTGAGGACTCTGCACAGAGCATTTTCTCTTGATGTCCTCACAAAAGAATTCCACCATTATAATTTAGATATTCTCGGCTTGCAAGAGACCAGATGGACAGATAAAGGTCAGATTCTTAAAATAATCTTAAATTTCTCTTTTCAGGGAGAGACGACAATAAGCATCACCAAGGCGTGAGTCTGCTTCTCAGCAGACACGCTAGCGATGCTCTTCTAGGATATGAATGCATTAATGAAAGGTTTCTTACAGCAAAATTTCAGACAAGCGTTAAAGACTTGAATGTTATCTGCTGTTGTGCCCCCACTGAGGATGCCGATGAGGATGAGAAGGATAGGTTTTATGAACAACTTCAGAATATTCTGAATTCTGTCAAGAAAGGAGATATTACCCTTGTTCTTGGTGACTTCAATGCCAAAATTGGTACTGACTCTGACCTTTGGGGAGGAGTAATAGGCCCTTTTGGTATTGGTAGCTGCAATGGCAATGGACAACGTCTCCCACAGGTAAGTAAACTCAATGGATTCAGAATAACTAACACTTATTACAAACACCGCGACATACATAAGTACACATGGGTTTCACCTGATGGGCTGCATAAGAATATGATTGATTATATATTAATTAACAGCAAATGGGCTAGTTCTGTTAGGAATACCAGGGCATATAGGGGAGCTGAAATTGGATCTGACCATTACCTTGTTAAAAGTGTGTTGCAACTTAAACTTAAAAAGTTTTGTGCTAGGGTTAAAAAATTTACTTTTAATACTGAAGCTCTGAAAGATCCAGTTACAGCCAAAGCTTACCATGATAGGTTACTTAGTCATTATGACAGTCATGGTTTGCTTACTACTGAAGTTGAGGAAGAATGGGATCATTTTAAACAGGCTTTTTTGGAAACTAACAGTACTCTTTTAGGAAAAAAGGAGCAGAAGAGGCAGAATTATCTGAGTGATAAGGCACTTGAGCTTATTTCGGAAAGAAAGAACTGCAGGAATGTCCTTAATCAATACCCTACTAATCCTAATAGAAAGCATTACAGAGAACTTAATAAACGTGTAAAAGATCAGTTAGCTGCTGATAAGAATCATTGGCTTGATGGTTTGGCTGACAAAGCCGAGGAAGCAGTTAGACAACACAACAGCAGAGAGCTGTACCAGATAGTTAATGTTTTGTGTGGTGGAAAACGGACAGGCATACAAGGATTGAAGGATAAACAAGGTAAGGTTATAGAAGGGGAGGATTATGTCATGGCTAGGTGGGCTGAGAATTTCAGTGGTGTTCTAAACAACGTAGTTAGTTTTTCTCCCATTGTTTGTAATGATGATAGATGCATTGGTGGCTTTAATGTTGGCTCTATAACACAATCTGAAGTTATTTTGGCTGTTTCTAAACTTAAACTACATATATCCCCAGGGGTAGATGAAATTACTACCGAAATGCTTAGAGCTGGGAATGTTTCGGTTACCACTTGGATGACTGAAATTCTGAATATCTTTTATGATAAAGGCATGTTTCCTAAGGATTTTAGCAGAGCTATTGTTATCCCTATTTTCAAAAAAGGTGATCGCAGTTCTTGTGATAACTATAGGGGTATCAGCCTACTCTCTGTTCCAGGTAAAGTTCTTTCCATGATTGTGCTTAATAGAATTAAGAATCTGGTTGACAGTCAATTGCGTGATGAGCAATGTGGATTCAGAAGTGGTAGGGGATGTGTGGATCAGATATTTTCACTTAAGCAGATTCTTGAGAAATGTTTAGAGTTTCAGAAACCTTTGGTTGCTAGCTTTGTTGATTTCAAAAAGGCTTTCGACTCTGTTGATCGTCATAATTTGTGGTTCATTGTGAGATCATATGGTATACCAGACAAGTTAGTTAACATAATGAAAGCTCTTTACAATAACACTGAGTCGTGTGTGAGAGTTGGTAAGGCTTGTAGCAATTGGTTTAGCATTACTTCTGGTGTTCGACAAGGGTGCATTTTGTCTCCTTTTCTCTTTAGCTTGGTTATTGATTATATTATGCGAAATTCACTTCAAGGGAAAGATTTTGGCCCTAAATGGGCTGAAGATACGAAAATTTCTGATTTTAGATTATGCTGATGATTTAGCCCCTTTGGCAAATGCTGTTGATGAGATGAACTCTTTCATTCGAGCTGTTGATGAGACTGGTAGTGGAGTAGGTTTGGTTATAAACAGAGAGAAAACTAAAGTGATGAAAATTGGTCAGGCAGGCTGTGATTCAGTTAATCTGAATGGTTGCAGTCTTGAGCAGGTGTCACAGTTTAATTTTCTTGGGAGCTATGTAACAGATAATGGTGATGTGCGGTATGAGATTAACAGACGAATAGGGATTGCTGCCGAAACTTTTAAGAATCTATGGAGAGTGTGGAGAAATAGGCGTATACACCTATTTCTCCACACTCTCCATCCAAGATAGAGGAAACTACTAAAAACTAAACGAAAACTATTGAAAACTTAATTTTTAAAATGATTAATTTTGGAAACTTCAACTCTAATTCTAAATGTTTTGAAAAAATAGATTTCAGTAATTGAAAAAATTCGAAACTGACCTAAAAGGTTTAAAGCTTTAAAAATTTAATATTAAATTTATATATCATCATCATCATCATCATCATCATCATCATCATCATCATCATCATCATCATCCTCAAGCAATTCTTTAAAATGATTAAAATTAATCATTTTAAAGACTAAAATTAGACTGTATAATAGTTTGGTTCTTTCTAGGGTTAGTTATGGTAGTGAAACTTGGACACTTTGTAAATAAGATAACAGGAAACTAGATGCTTTTGATTCCAGATGCTTACGCAGTATCTTGGGCTGGTGGTGGTTCAACATTGTAACTAATGATGAGGTTAGGCAAAGGAGTTTGCAACCTCCTTTAAGCAGCATATTGTGCAGAGAGAGACTCCGTTGGTTTGGCCATGTTGCCCGTATGAATAATTATAGATTGGCGAATAGGGTTATGAACAGTGTGCCTAAAGGCCTCAGAAAGAAGGGGAGACCTAGGATGCGGTGGGCAGACAATGTCAAACAGGACCTTGTTAGAATTGGTGTACAGTGGCCAGATGCAGTAAATGTAGCTCAGGATAGACTTGCTTGGAGAACTAAATTGCACGGTCTGGTTGGACCTCCGTAGCCCATGGCTGCTTGAGGATGATGATGATGATGATGATATATAAATTTAATATTAAATTTTTAAAGCTTTTAAACCTTTGAGGTGAATTTTGAATTTTTTCAATTACTGAAATCTATTTTTTCAAAACATTTGGAATTAGAGTTGAAGTTTCCAAAATTAATCATTTTAAAAATTAAGTTTTCAATAGTTTTCGTTTAGTTTTTAGTAGTTTCCTCTATCTTGGATTTTCTTTTGTTCTTTCGGGTTTTAAATTTTTGTTTTCGTTACATAGTTGGTTTTTATTCATCTGTTATAGTTTAAGTGAAAATTCCCTTTCCTGTAAACTTAAAGAAGTATTAAATTCTGTTGTTTGGAATCGCTAATTGAAATCTTAAAAGGAATTGTTTTTAATACCGAGATGTGTAGAGCTCATGCCGAGAAGATTAGTTAACGTCTCACTCAATGACGGAACCATCTGAAGTAAACAGAGCCGGTGCGTATTTCTGTGGAAGCAGGATGCAATTTGCTGCCACGTATCCTCCTCGTCATGTGATAAAGCATAGAAGTTTTGAAACTAAATCAGCATAAACTTATAAATGTTTGGTTTAAAAAAATAAAAGAGGGATTTTTGAAAATGGCGACAAAGTATATCTACGTAATCTCACGTAAATATTCCGCTCAATTATCTCCTTTATTTCTTGAGCTAGAGTTTATAATGTTATTATCATTTTACAGTTATACACTACGCCCTTGATTCACCCAGGGATTAGGTTCCTGGAGATGCCAGCATATACCGAATTGCCGTAAATGAAACGCCAATTGTAATGTATTTCAATGAGATGCCTCCTAGGTAAAAAAAAAATTGAGACTCTCATACAATAATACAAAAAGTTTTATATTTTAAACATTATATGCATGCATTAAAATCACATTTATTTCATTTTACGATCTGTATATTATAAATATTTGGGCATTACTAACGAGAAGAAGGTCTTGATTGTGGATCACCAAGGTCGACTGCATCATCTGCCATCTTTGGATCAATTAAAGGTTTTTCAGATTCCTTTTTAAATTAAGAAAGAAGGATTGTTTGCACGGCTTGTCGCCTCCTTTTCTGCAAGACATTTCGGCAAGGTTCAACATTGAACTGATTCCTCTTCTAATGGAACAGCTTCGTTTCCAGTCAGGATCGATATCGCCTAGCCCAGTTAGAATTTCCTGTAAGTCATGGGGTTTTATAGACCTTAAAACGGAATCTTTTGGTTCTTGCTGCTGCTGTTTCTGAGCCAACTGTGCAATCAAATCATCCAGTTCCTCATCTGTAAGAGGCTGAGAATGGCTCTCCAAAATTCAGTCACATCATCAGGCTCAATGTTGTCAAGTCATATCTCTTGAGCAATTGCGGTAATTTCATTTGCAATCTGTGACACTTCCTTAAATCCCATGAAATCATGTACATACTCAGGCCATACTCCATTCAAAGAAGTTGATGTGATTTATTTCCAAGCAGCCTCGATGTTGTTGATGCCTAATGGATATCATACAAGTTGTAGGACCTGCAATATACATTGCCAGACAAGTTGTAGTTGTTCATTCTCCGTAACATCTCCCTAAATATCTGCGAAAGGTAGTAGGCTTTAATATTTGCTACGACACCTTTGTCCATTTGTCGTAAAAGGGAGGTAATATTTGGCGGTAGAAATTTAACTTTTGCATCCACAGCAGTCCTTATCTCTCTAATGTTTGATGGATGTCCTCGGGCACTGCCCAACAATAGCGGCGCCCTCCTTAGAAAATTATTTTCTTCACAGTAGCGATGTACTTTTGGACAAAAAAGATCTATATACCAGTATGTGGAGACATCTTGGTTTCACCCAAGCCCTTCTGTTTGAAGTCCATATGACTGGTAAATTTGCTCTAATGACCAACCCCCTCACACACACACACCTTTATCACTCTCGGTGTTTTAGAGTGAGTGGCTTCAGCTTTGCAGTTCCTGAAGTACTTCCACCAAGAAGAAGAATTAAATGGTTTACATCCAGTTCTCTTCATGGGAGATGATAGTTTTTGAAGACATCTTCTTCCAATAAAAGGGCCGTCTGGTCCATATTGGAAACAAGATCGGGGATATTCGCCTTCCTCTATGAATCTCTTGAAGTGCGCAGGAAATGTCCTTGCTGCTTCACCTGTTATTTTAAGTTGTAAAATAAATTTTATATGTTAAATTCTAACTGAAATTAGTGAATCAGCCTTTACTTGCTATGAAAGTTTCGTCGCCGCCTTCCATTTCCTTTGTCTCATTAAACAAACTCTTCGCTTTATCACAAATAACACTTTGTGTGAGAGGAATGTTTCTTGCATTTAACTCGTCAATCCACAATGAGAATAACTGTTCCATGAAATAATAGGATCTCACAGATACGCCTGGTAGTAATTTGTTAGATAACTATAGAGGAAAAATTGTCTAGCCTGCTGTGATCCGAACCCACCCATGTTATCAGGAGATCGTGGGTTCAGACCCCACCCGACTAATGACAATTTTTCCTCTATATGTAACTGTTCCATTTTTCCAATCACAGGACCAAAGTTTCTAAGAGTTGTAGCAGTTTCTTTTCTTGCTGTTTCCATTGTCTTTTTAATTTTATCAGCATTTTTCATGATCATTGTTACAGTGGAGAGGGCGATACGTAGCTCCCTACAAACCTTAGAACGTGATTGCCCACCCTCTATTCTTCCAATAACTTCCATTTTATAACGTTATAGATTTGCATCTTACTACAAGCATACTTTTCACCGGCAGTTGCACTTACGACGAGCTATGGTTCCAGTCTTATTTTTCATTTAAAAACAAATTTATTAAAAATTCTAAGGTACGGTGTTAAAGTACAGAATAAACCTCATTAACGTAGCACAGGTAATTATAAACACATTACAGTATTCAAGTTCACAAACCAAATTTAAAATAAATTGGCAGTTAAGTAAAGAGCCCTACGGAATGAAACATAGCATCTGTCTTTAATTTGAGACACAATGTTCGATTCGCCAGTATTTATTCCACGGCCTTTTGTATAGGTTCTAGACTCTAGAACGTTCAGGCCCAATACCTGCCCATTACGCTGTACATTGACCTTTTTTGGTGGCGGCAGTGCGGAGTGTAATTTTCCAGAATATTTGAGGAAAACTAAGCAAATTACTAGAGAATTCTCAAACCGGCGGATATTCAAATCTGCATAAATCAAGGGCCTACTTTATTTAAAGTTTGTTTAAAGATTCTTTCAGTTTGGAAGGGGAATATTTAGAAAGGATAAACCTTCAAAAACTCTTAGCAATATTTGCTTAATATTAAAAAAATTGAGACTTGAGTGAGATCTTAAATTACAAGCTTTTATTTTCAATGACATGTTTCCATAAACAAAATTATTTTCAAAGTTTGGGAGGTTTGGATGTGTCTTTTCATTCACATGGAAGTATTCAGTTACTTTTTGTGATATAGTGTACATTGAAGCACTTGAATTAAAGCATTTTATATTGAAAATTATTCATACATTGAATATAGAGCAAACACGCATAAGACAAAAGTATAATTTTATCGTTACTGTATCATTTATTCTCTATTAAACTTAATTTATGAATTAACTGCCAATTACAGAAAATATTTTTCGGGTAAGAAGATTTTTCGATAACTGCATAATTAAAAAACATACATTAACAGGACACAGCTCTGAATAATTTTCAGTGTTAAAAATAATATTTTTTAAAGCAGTAAATGTTGTCTCAGATAGTTAATCATTGAATTTGTTTCATGGTTAATTTTAGAAATGACCATCTGAAAACATCTGATCTTTCCATTCCAGGGATTTCGGCGTGTGATCTCTGCCTCAACAGATTTTTTTGTCAGAGCACGTGGAAGTTAATAAGAGGAAGTTTCGTGATAAAAATTCGCTTGAATTTAATTGCTGCAGGTGTTCCTATTTCTCAGATAAGAAAGATAACTTGGAACAACATATGAGTAACCATAGCGACCCAAGGCCTTTCAAATGTTACAATTGTGGAAAATATTACGCATCTTACGCGGATGTAAAGCGTCATTTGATTATTTCTCACACGTTGCAAGACTCTTAGTATCCTGATGTCTGAAGAGATCATCCAACAAGCTAATCTTTCTGACGAAGAGTTAATTTTCATCAATTTCCTTTCCTAAAGCAATCTTTCTCGACTGATTCTTGTAACCGGATCGATCGTGCCCCTTAAAAGAAGCCATTTTGTCCATCTTCACTGATATCGCCTAGAGCCATGTGCCGACGCAATTTAGTATAACTCTTCGCAGAATTAATTTAAAGGAATTTTATCGTTTTTAATGAACAACGTTTTAATTTTTTTCATTTTTGAAAACTTTTATATTTTATTGAAATCAAAAGGTAATGCAAAATATGCTTCTAATTTGTTGTACCTTTTATTCTTAGTGTTAAGTACTATTTTTAATTTGATAATTTCTGCACGATTTTTCACAACTTTTGCTCGTATTTCTTTAATGTTGTTCTTGTCTGGAATCGGTTGGAAATCAAGATGATGTTATGCAATCGAGCAAAGATTTGATAAACATTAATACACAATCCCATAAATCATTGATATTGCAAATATTTCTTTTTCGAAATGCTAAGTGATGATCAATAGGATATATAACCCTCTCCTACCCCACGACTGAAATTCAGGATTTACAGAAAAGTTTACCTCTTTGGTGAGGTTCTTTTTATTTTCACTGCGTACTGTTTCAAAGCATTAAACATTAAGTTTCATTAAACATTAAGTTCATAAACATTAATGTCTCATCAAATGGATGGGGAACTTTTCAAACTTCGTCGGTATCCCCTTTCTCATCGATTGCACAATGATAATTAGCGGAGGTAAATCTCAACGTAAAAACCTTAATTTTAAATTGCATAGCGTGAGCAAACATTTTACTAAAGAATAGTAGTGGCAACACTATTATAAAAAGAAATTCGGTCATTAATGAAAGTGACTGAAAAGTTGAAACTAGAATTTAAAATGAAGTGTCATTAATTGCGAACTGTCAAACTAGGGTGATTTGACGCCCCCGGTAAATGAAAATGTCTGGTCACTCTAGTTCAGACGTCGGCAACCTTTTTTGGTTGCGGGTCAAAATCAACCAAAATGTGACTATTAAGACAGTTCGGGTCAATGGGTATTTTCATTTTAAAACAGTCCGTTAGTGAATAATAAGATAAATTTTATTGAGAAAACTATTATAATATGCTTTTAAACTCAAAACACAAAAAAAAATTATAATTCTAATTATTATAAAAACAAATATAATTGTTAAGTTTTAGCTCATTAATAATTTATGAACTTTCTTTATAAGCGTTCTCTTCGTTATCAATGGCTCCCTGATGCTGAATTTGTGACGTCAATTTAGTCGAGTCTGGTTCATACTTAGTCACTTTAAGACGAATACAAGCTTCTGAATTTTCGGTAGTTAATCTGCTCCTGTTCTTACCTAGAATAAATTTCATGTGTGAAAATATTTGTTCACATTTATAAGTAGAACCGAACGCTGACAAAATGTCAAAGCCAATTTTTTTTCAAAGATGAAAACTTCGTAGGAAGTGATGCCCAACACTATGATATCATGAGAAGTTGATTATCTTCCGTGTTTTCTAAATCTTTCCGCAATGTCTTGAATTTTTCCGTCCCCAACGTTGAAATTTTAAAATCAATCGTTTCTAAACTTAAATTGCCAATTTTAAGATATTCAAAATACTGCAAATCTAAAACATTTTCCTCCATTTCGTCGGGCTTTATTATAAATGTAAACATTTCGCCGTGCTTCTTAAAACTTCGAAATCTACTTTCAAATTCACTTTAAATCTTCAAAATACAACTTTCGAACATATTTAGATTGCTTTCATCGATATTTTCTTTCTCATGTTGGCTTTTCAGTAAGGGAAAGAAAAGAAATATTTTGGTTTTTATGTCAGTTTTAAATAATATTAATTTCGAACAAAAAGTCTTCCATTCCTCGTACATTTTAAAAATTGTGTGGTTATTTCCTTGGAGTCGTACGTTGAAATCATTATAATGGTTCATTATGTCTGTTAAGAACAAAAGTCTTAAAAGCCATTGTTTATCATTGAGCTCGAGATCATTTTCACCGATTTCGTAAAGAAATATTTGTATATCATCAAAGCACTCTACAAATCTATTAAGAATTTTGCCTCGACTTAACCATTAGCATGTAACACTAAATCTCCGTATTTCGATTCAATTTCCACCAAAAAAGCTTTGAAGCGCCTGTGGTTAATGCAAATCGTGCTACTATTATGTTTGCGATCTTAACAACCTTTTCCATTACATCCTTAAGTTGTTGCGTAGATGCCTTTGCAAATAAATTTTCTTCATGTATGATACAATGGAATGATAAAAGTGGGCGGCCAATCATTCATTTTCCATTATTTTCACAAATCCAACATTTTTTCCTCTCATAGCTGGAGCACCATCAGTTGTTATGGAAAACAATTTACTCTTTAAATCCAATATTTTCCCATTTTTGAAATTTGTAAACTCTTGTACTTGACGAAAGATATCAATGCCTTTGGTCGTGTCATTCATTGAAGCAAGAACGCATAGTTCTTCATTGACGTTCGAACTATTTATTGATGCAAATCTAATAATAATTGCCAGCCTAGCCATACTATTTACATCGGTGCTTTCATCGAATGCAATGCTAATTACGTCACTAGATAACAAACCATTTTTGACCTGTGCGTCTATATTTTTTGCCACATCTTCAATGCGACGCTGAACTGTTCTGGCCGACAATGGCATTTCATTAATTCTCTCAATTATTTGTTTTTTATTTGCGAAGTCATTGAATAAATGTTCGGAACAATTTATGAATGCGTTTTACAAATATTCGCCGTCTATAAACGGTTTTCCGTTGGTACCAATACTAAGAGCTGCAATAAAGCTGACAGATGTAGCGTAATTGTGGCTGATAACAAATCTCTTCAAAAATTTATTTTACCATAATTTAATACACGTTTAGCAATGTATTCATATTTTTCATCATTTGGCATTTCACTCACATCTGTTTTGAAGAAAAGTGTCGCTCAATTTGTGTCCTGGCGGTAATTATATCTGTACATAAAGTACATATCAATTTGTCACCATTTTCCGTACATCCATACTTTTCAGTCCACACATCTTGAAATAATCTCTTTTTTTCTTTTTGTTTGTCCATGGTAATAAAAATAATAATTATTTCGCTTAGGTAATTGTTCTCGCGCTTCTGAACTACGGTTTATTCACGTTAAAGACGAAGTAAACGTAGACAAGAGTAGATGAGTGATCTGCAGGTGGGGAGGGCTCCTATTGGTCGGCTGCAGGTAGCACGCAGTCAGAGAGCCCAGCCGACGAATAGGAGCCCTGATCACGTGTTGATCACACATTTACTCTTGTTTACATCTACTTCGTCTTTAACGTGAATAAACGAAGGACACGCACGTCGAGTAATGATGAGATTCGTTCGGACAATGTCGCTGTATTCCGCCTATGTTCATTTCTGCAACTTTGTAATCAAACCAAAATGTTAATCTTATTATTTATACTTTCTCAAAGTGTTTGTTTCGTGTTTATGTTTTATAATTTATTTTTATATATTATACTTTATTTGCGGAACTCAAATGGGTCACTTGGTTACCCGCGGGTCATAGGTTGCCGACGCCTGCTCTAGTTGATAGCTAGCAACTGAATTTTCCAATGTCCCCGGATCTTCTATGAATCGAGTCACCCT
Source organism: Ryuthela nishihirai (assembly GCA_038380435.1). Taxonomy (NCBI): domain Eukaryota; kingdom Metazoa; phylum Arthropoda; class Arachnida; order Araneae; family Heptathelidae; genus Ryuthela; species Ryuthela nishihirai. The sequence continues at coordinate 63,514,025 of JAWZYU010000003.1, forward strand.
ATGTATGGCTCATAGGCTATAGCCTTGCTCGTCAATACATTTGATACGTCAGAGTGCAGTCAAAAACGAAAAACTAATTTGGGGAAAAAAGTTGAGTTTCCGACTACACAAATTCTTTCCAAACTGAATAGTGATAGCTGTGTGTCCGACACAGTAATATGACCATCTTGTTGGATTTTATTTTTAATAATTTCACGTTCAAACACTTCATGAAATTCCTCTATTATACTGCTTGATTGTGCTTAGGCCTAACTTTGTTGCACTGAATGATTCCATGCGCGCACAATTTTTAAAGACTTAAAACGCTTCAGACAAACTGCCAGATCCTTTGCCTTTTTCAACGTTAAAAAATTTAGTAAAGAGCAACAGGGCAGATAAGATTAGAATGGTAAGAATACAGTTTTTGCTAAAGAATACCAATATATGTAATGAATGAAAATAATTTGAAAATATATGTAATGAAATGAAAGAATACCAAAATAATGCTAATAAAGGTAATCATCATCATCATCATCATCATCATCATCATCATCATCATCATCATCATCATCATCATCATCATCATCATCACCACCACCACCACCACCACCACCACCACCACCACCACCACCACCACCATCATCATCGTCGTCGTCGTCGTTGTCATTATCATCATCATCATCAAGCAGCCATGGGCTACGGAGGTCCAACCAGACCGTGCAATTTAGTTCTCCAAGCAAGTCTATCCTGAGCTACATCTACTGCATCTGGCCACTGCACACCAATTTTAACAAGGTCCTGTTTGACATTGTCTGCCCACCGCATCCTAGGTCTCCCCTTCTTTCTGAGGCCTTTAGGCACACTGTTCATAACCCTATTCGCCAATCTATAATTATTCATACGGGCAACATGGCCAAACCAACGGAGTCTCTCTCTGCACAATATGCTGCTTAAAGGAGGTTGCAAACTCCTTTGCCTAACCTCATCATTAGTTACAATGTTGAACCACCACCAGCCGAAGATACTGCGTAAGCATCTGGAATCAAAAGCATCTAGTTTCCTGTTATCTTGTTTACAAAGTGTCCAAGTTTCACTACCATAACTAACCCTAGAAAGAACCAAACTATTATACAGCCTAATTTTAGTCTTTAGGTGTATACGCCTATTTCTCCACACTCTCCATAGATTCTTAAAAGTCCCGGCAGCAATTGCTTCTATAAAGGTAATACAGGCAAAATATTTTTAAGCTTGAGCATATTTAATGCATTTTTTAAGAAAGTTTTAAAGACTTGTGAAAAGGAGGGAGAAATGGTATAAAATAAATACCTTCTCAAGCAGCTGCTTACCACAGAAATCTGAGAACAGCCAGTCAGTTTATTCGTCATAGTAGAAGGTCTGAGGATAGCGGGACGTCAGCATAAAAAAAATACAAGCATCCATGCCTTACCTGGGGCTCGAACCCAGGTCCCTTTAATCAGTAGTCAAGCGCTCTAACCATTCGGCAACTGCAATTGAATCCAGTCTCTTCCCCCCCCCCTCGAATTTTTTATAGATACGGTCCTAGTTAGATGTGACCTCTCTTTGCCTTTAAGCTCCAGGTCATATCTCTAATTTCACTTTTTCTTAGATTAACTCCTCGAAATACCAACAAGGTACAAATTTCCAGTCTGCAACGAAATCTGTCCCAATTCCTCACAATCGATTCTATGTCTAAGTTATGAAAATTAAAGGATAATTTAATATCTTTAAAAGTGTAAAAAGAGAATGACAATGAAATATGAGGTGCAGATAAAGTTTGCAGCACAAAAGAAGAAAATGTTTGGATATTTAATGGACGTGACCGCGGATATGCAAACTTGGTTTGCTACAAAAGAAGGTATGATTGAAGTCAATAACGAACTGAGGTATCCAGGGCATTAAATACATGCACGGACAGCTAAGGGGCTATGTAGCATCCAGGGCCTCTGGTTCCTCGTATAGGAGCAACACTTTCTAATAATAATAATTTTTAATTGACACATTATATAGTTGTTGCGTTTGATTCTATGTGTAATGCAAATCATGACCTCAGTATTGTGTGTGAAAGATCACAATGAAACCAAACCTTCTGAAGTCTTAATGAAATCGGTTGAAGATGACATAAATATCTTTGGTGAAGGATATTGTTCATGAGGTTGGCAGAAGTTCCGCAGAATTGCAGAAAAAAATGGTTTAAGCGGAAAGTACGAACTATCAATAGAACAAGAATTGAAATCTTGAAAAATTCGAAATCAACGTGTTTCATCGCTTTGCTATAGCTGCGGTCCTGAAAACTCTCAAGATTTTAGAAACAATTTCATGAAACAAGATACATATCAGTAGATCGCAAGGGTAGACCAGGCCTGGGCAAACTACAGCCCTCGGGTCGTATGCTGCCCGCCACCTCTTTTTCTGCGGCTCGCAAGCTGCTGCTGACAAAATTTTAAAGATAGAACGTATAGAGGACAAGAAGTCCAAATTCGCCGAAATGAATTCTCATTAAAATAATTGTGCAATATAATTTTATTAAAATTATATTGTATAATTATTATACTTAATTGATTATATTTTTCTTTGGCGGCCCACTCTTCGATTTTAGTAGTTCGTGCGGCTGTTTGCTAGAAAGTTTGCCCAGGCCTGGGTTAGACCAAGACGAGGTCGGTCCAGGGCCACATCTACTCAGTACGACTAATAGCAAGACCACATAAGAAAAGGACAACTAAACAACTGTCTTTTTAGTTGTCAGTGGAAAAAACGATAGTTTGACGAAGATGCATGAAAGAAGTCTGTGTGCACAAGGACCATGGGTTTGTGTTCCCACACTTCCCTTTATTAGAAAAGCTCTACATCGCATTGACATGGTATAGAAAACATAGGGTTTGGAGATCAGGCCCATGGGCAATTTTGTTCTTTACAGGTGAGCCCAATTTCTGTTTCAACACTGATTTTCGACGTGTGTTCATTTTGGATAGAACAAAGAACTCTAAAACAGCAGAGACAGAAAGGAACCATTTTGGTGGCTGCAGTGTGATGATGATAGTCTGGGCTGACATCATCATGACCTGTGTCAGAGAGCTTCATATCTTTCAGGAAGACAATCTGAGTCCCTCGGCGATACAGAGACGAGATTCTTGCACTTTTAGTGTTTCTTGCAACTTAGTGGGTTAGGGGGTACTTTCGGCCTTCATCTCACCTTTATGGAAGATACTGAAAATTTCCTTGATTCCTCCCGGTTCAAGAACATTTTTCATCTACACCTATTGTCATCTTGCTACACAAATAGCCTAATAGTGATTAAATGGTAGTAAATCAATGATGTGTTATGAATTACTTTAGCAGAGAACAAGACAAAGATTGAAGGATTTCACGAAATTGATATTCTAGACTAGGGGTTCCCAATGTGGGGTACGCGGTAAAATTTCTTAGAGTACGCCGTGAGAGCTCAAAAGTCACTAGATGTATGTTATTTATATATATGTTTTATTTTATTCCCATTGTTATACTATAACTATAGTTTTATCCATCTATACAAGGGGTACGCCAATTACATACACATTTCCAGGGGGTACGTGAAGCATAAAAGGTTGAGAACCACTGATATATATGTTTTATTTTATTCCCATTGTTATACTATAACTATAGTTTTATCTATCTATACAAGGGGTACGCCAGTTACATGCACATTTCCAGGGGATATGTGAAGCATAAAAGGTTGAGAACCACTGATATATATGTTTTATATTATTCCCATTGTTATACTATAACTATAGTTTTATCTATCTATGCAAGGGGTACGCCAGTTACATGCACATTTCCAGGGGGTATGTGAAGCATAAAAGGTTGAGAACCACTGATATATATGTTTTATATTATTCCCATTGTTATACTATAACTATAGTTTTATCTATCTATACAAGGGGTACGCCAGTTACATGCACATTTCCAGAGGGTATGTGAAGCATAAAAGGTTGAGAACCACTGATATATATGTTTTATTTTATTCCCATTGTTATACTATAACTATAGTTTTATCTATCTATACAAGAGGTACGCCAGTTACATGCACATTTCCAGGGGGTATGTGAAGCATAAAAGGTTGAGAACCACTGATATATATGTTTTATTTTATTCCCATTGTTATACTATAACTATAGTTTTATCTATCTATACAAGAGGTACGCCAGTTACATGCACATTTCCAGGGGGTATGTGAAGCATAAAAGGTTGAGAACCACTGATATATATGTTTTATTTTATTCCCATTGTTATACTATAACTATAGTTTTATCTATATCATCATCAGTATCACATAATTGAAATGAACGCCAATACAAATACCAAAGCAAAAGACTTGTTTAACAAACATGATGACGTGAAATTTTTAATACAAAGATTACTTTGAATCACATAATTGAAATACCCCCTCAAGCAGCTGCTTGCCACAGAGATCTGACAGGATCCTGTCAGTTTATACGCCATAGTAGAAGGTCTGTGAGGATGGCGGGACCTCAGCAGAGTGACAATAAAAAACAATCATACCTTACCCAGAGCTCGAACCCAGGTCCCTTAGCGCAGTAACCACTCGGCCACCTAAATATATTGACAACACATACATCCAACAATGAATCTCTTTGTTGCGATCTTATGCAACCACGGCAATTCCCTGTTCCCCTTGTACAGCACTACCTGGTTATGAAAAGCCATGACCATCTAGAGCTGGGGGCAAGGAATACGCCCTATAGGCGCACCTCAACCCCAGCCTCACATGGCAGCAGTCCTATAGAAGGAAAGCTGACCACCGGAAGAAACCTTACTTTAATCTATTCCCCGGTTTGCAAATGTGCAAGGATATAAAGATCCAAGCTCGATCGGCACCCGGGGTGGAGACTCTTAGTAAGACCCAGACTTTTTTGACAGCTCGTGCCTTTCGGCAGAGCCGTCGAACAGACCACACAGGTCTCCTGATAGGTGAGGTCTCCAACGCCGTCACCACCCGACCGGCAATCAAGCCGGCCAGCAGCGTCTTCAACTTCGGTTGGCTTCAGCAATGCTCCAGCCGGGGACCACCCCAACCGGCAAAACCTTGGAATGCTCCAGCTGGTGCCCACTACAGCCGGCAAATCCTTTGGCCTGCTCCAGCTGGGGATCATCCCGACCGGCAAAGCCTCCTCAGCCGGGTTGCTGGGCCCTAGGCCCCCCCCCCACCACGACAAGGTGGTCCCCTATTGGGGGGGACATACATCCAACAAAAGAAGTAAATACGTGGCAGCACTGAGGTAGTGTTACATGTCTGCTTGACTATGTCTGCCCCATAGAAATCGTATAAGAGGAGATTACAAAGAGCCGGTGCAAAACACTGGAATTGTGTTTGCTCGCAGTTCTTGCGCACTAAAGAATCAAGTATGCCCTATCAGTAGTGAGAAGAATGAGAGTTCTGGCGCAATGTTAAAGTACAGGGAAAGCCATGTTAACCTATGGGGGAACTTTTGGGGGATGAGGGGTTAAACTAATTTTCAGAAATGGATGTGTGTGAAAGAGATAAAATGATGGGTTTTGTTGAGAAAATGTAGTTATCCTACACTTCACTGGATAATTGGGGGCTGTTGGGTTGTAAAAGCCAGTTAAATCGGAGAAGTCGACAAAGCCAGATAGTTTTGGGGAATTAGTTTGAAAAATATGGCAATTCAAAACCAACAGATAAAATGACGTTTTCGGGGGGCTGGGAGAGAAAAGCATGATGGAAAGATAGACTTTAAAGTGATATCTGTGAATGTATGGATTTTCTTTGCTCCATCAATGGATGAGAGGGTATGAGATGAATGCAGTTTCGAAAAAATTGCAAGTAATGAAATTACTGTGAAATCGTGAAACAGCCAGGATAAAAATTGCAAATTTAAGCATAATAGGCCAAATGCCTCTCAGTATTGTCTAAGGCGTTAATTGTGTGTTTTTGCTGTATTGAACATTTGAAGTGATGTGGGTTAGAAAAAACGGGGAAGTTTCTTGAGATGGGATTTGTATTTATTTTGAAAATGATGAAGAGCATTGGGTTAAGTGAAATGGAGAGTGAAGCATGGGGTATGAATGATGGTATGTGTGTGAGATATAAAAAATTTTAAAGATTGAATTTGAAGTGAAAAGTGATGTAGTTAGAATAATTTTGAAAATGTATAAAGTTTGTATAGAGAGAGAAGAGTTTTTTTTTATGTTATCGTACTTAATTCAAATTAAATAGAAACCAGTGACGACCCCCTCTCTCGTCGAGACAGTTTCATTTATTTAAGTTCAATTGACTGATGGAATATCAATTGACTGAGAGAAAACATAGGACACTTATCCTGGTCACATCTGTATGCTTTGATATGGAAGGTTAACTGGTTGTCAGCTCCTCCTCACTCCTCTCCCACTCCTTCCCGAGCGCAAAAACAAAATTCCTCCAGTTCCAGCTTTATACAAGACACAGACAGCTCCTGTCGAAGAACACGGCATCCGTACGACTAGGTTTTCGACTATGATTGAAGGAGAATTGCGGAATTACGGGAAGGCTGATTATCGTATCGAGACATCTGCTCTCGTTTTGGACGGAATGCTGCCACAGTGATGAGAATATGGCGTCAGTGGGTAGGAGAGGAATGAACTCGCCGACGTGAGGGATCTCAACGTCCCTGTCACGCAAACGAACGAGAGGACAGACATCTCGTGCTCATGGCTATGAATGATTGTACAGCCTCAACAGTTAAGGTGTGTTGCACATCAACCAGTGTCCGCACGTACGGTTCAATGTCATTTGCAGCATCGGGACATCTTTGCTGGGCAGTCATTGCTTCAGCCACCATTGACTCTTCAACACAGGCGTATGCGACTGCAACGGTGCCAAGAACGTAGCGCATAGATGTGCGAATGGCATCGCATCGTCTTTTCAGACCAATCCTGCTTCAGTATGCAGCACCATGATGGACGAATCTGTATCTGGCAGCACCGCAGTGACAGGCTCAGTGAGATGCATGATGCAGCACTGCGGTGACAGGCTCAGTGAGATGCATGATGCAGCACCATACAAGTCCGGCCCCTGTTGTTATGGAATGAGGTGCCATTTTAATGAAATTACAATGGCACCTCGTACGCATTACCGGTACTTTGAACAGCCAGTGTTACATCACAGGTGTTGGAACCTGTGTCGTTCCTTATCTTCAGGGGCTCTCTGGTGCCATTTACCAACAGGGCAATTCCCCACCACATGTGGCATGCATCGTCCAACAATTCCTGGATAGCCACCATGTGACACTTCTGCGTTGGCCTGCGCATTGCCGGATCTGTCCCCAATTGAACATGTCTGGTCCATGATCTCATGATGACTAGCACACCAGACACCAGCAACTGCTACAACAGATGAACTTTGGCTACATATCGAAACTTCATGGACTGACATTCCCTAAACACACATCCGACGTCTCATCCTCTAAATGCCAGACCGTGTAGCAGCGTTTATTTTCACTCATGGTGGCTACACAAGATGCTGATTTCTTTGTATTTCACAAGTCTAACCGAGTGTATTTGTAATCATTTGATCCTTGTAACATAAGCTATGTATTCACTAAATATGACTTTGATATCTCTTGCCTTTCCTGGTGTTGCATTTTTAATGGCCAGCAGTGTATTTAATTTTTTAAGGTGATTTAGCTCAAAGTTTCGTAAAAATAAAATCACTTTCTGGCCATGAATACAAATAAAAAAAATTTTAATCCAAACGAAATTATTAATTTGTGTCATTGACAACAATGATTTCGAAAACTTATGAAAAATTTGTTAAAAAAGGATTAAGTAAATGAATAATAAATGCTTCGGATTCTGAAAGAGACTTTTACAAAACAAAAGAGTGTTCAGCAATCATAGATGCATTGAATATGCATTCAATTATGTTCGATGATTAATTAATAATGTGAAGTTGGAGCATTAGTTTTTTAGCCTTTAGATGTTTTTTTTTATCTTTCTTTAACAAATGAAAAACTTTGGTGTTTAAAAAAAGTTCCGATAGGTATGATTAATTCTACAATATGAATAAAAAAACATCTCTGCCTAGCGGGAGAAGTATGAGATCTGTTGTCGAGTCAAGCTCCTTTTTAAAATACATCGAGACATTTTTGGAACAATTTTGCCTGGCAACATAATTTCATTTGCAACCAACGAGACTACGTTGTTTGCAACTTACAAAGCATCGACTTAGGTTGAAGAATGTTACGTAATAATATGAATCGTTAATTGAACTGGAAGATGACACATTCGCCTCTGGCGAATATTGGATGCCCGTTTTAAAGGAGAATACCTAGTTTTTGATTTTACGTCTTTAGCACCCTCTAACAATGGAAATTTGAACTAATGGATAATTGGAAAAATACAAATGTTAATATTTTATTAGTACCTAAAACACAAAAGGAATTTTTAATTTATCTAGATTTTGGCATTTTCTAATCTTTTCCACCGTTAGGGGATGCTACTGAAGTTTATTCATTTTCCGCCTTTAGCACCCTCTATAGGTGGAAATTTGAACAAATTGATGATACAGAAAACGCAAATGGTAATATTTTATTAGTACAATTAAAACACAAAATTAATTTTATTTTTTTAACACAAAATAGTTGTGTGTCCCCTCACCCCTCGGGGTAAGAAGGCAAATCATTGTTATTGATGTCAATATTCTACCACCAATATTTCAGATTGCTTTCATGAATAGATCGTTTGCAATATTCGTTTAAATATTAGGTGTTTCAACTTTTTCCACCGTCAGAGGGTGCTAATAAAACTTATGGGAGATTCGGAAAAGGGTTCTAAGTTACTGGTGGGAGGAAGGAGCTTTTTTTTGTTTTAGCAGATAAATGAGAGCTTCTTTTGTGTTACGTAATAAAATACCAACGGAATTGCCCGCGGTAGCTCTGGTCCATAAAATGACTCCGAGTGGCAGGCGTATTCCGAAAAATGCATGCAGACACCCTTTAGCGTCCGGAGTGACGTCACCGGTGTCGGAAGTTTTCTGCTTCCCTTCAATCCGCAAGGACTCGACCTATCGGTTCCGAATTTGGTGTGGTGGCTCCACTTAGTTCTGGCTACGTAGGGTTCAAATATTGGCATCTAGCTGCTGTGTGTCGGGATTCAATCCGCCGCAAGTGTCCGAAACCTGTGGGGGCGCTGCTGTCGTCTACCTTTTTAATGAAGTATACCGATTGGCGAAGGTAGCAATGGACAGACGTTTCGCGGCAACTTTTTGGGGGAGGGCCTAATTTTGTGAGGTTGAGACCCTGACGGTGCCCTAAGTTACTGTGAGATGGAACTTTTGCGTAATAACTTAATAATAAACTTCATTCTGTTTAAAAACAGCGTCGCATATTCGTCAGAGGTGATAGGCTATTTTTCTAGTCAATTAATATTAAGTTCAACATAATTTTATTCTTCAATTTACCATAGAAAATTTTTTTAAATGTAATTTCCCATATTGATAATATCAGCATAAATAAATTATCGCACTAATTCATTAAACTTTCGTATTATTTACAACTATTAACGAATATTTAAAAGCTCTTCACGTAGTAGATAAAGAATTTTTTGCATTACAGAAATTGCTTATAAAAAGTGTGTGAAACACAAATAGTATAAAACCGGTACGGATCTAGAAAAAAAAATCGAAGGGAAAAAATAGGAAAGGGTGGAGAGAGGCAAGAGACTGAATTTCCAATGCAGTATGACAATCACCCTCTCCGTTTTAGAGATATTTAAAACATTTATTGAAAAACGCATGAAATATAAATAAGTTTAATTTTTTTGAAATATGTATGTATTCTTTATATTCTTTATACCGTAAAACAGAACATTTTAATTTAAAAATTCCATCATGAAGAGTTGGCATTTTTAACAAACCAGTCTCCCCTTGGGACACCTTGATATAATTTCCGTGCCTGAGGTGTCTAAATTCCACCACTGCCTTCAACCTTTAATCAACAATTATCATAACACCGCTTATATTAGAGATGACACTACTTGGGTCTCGAGTTATTCAGCTCTTATAAACATCTCGCCTTAGAAAAAGGGCCATGTCCCCCCCCCCCCCTACACTAGATCCGGCCCTGGTCTAAAATAATTCGCTTATATAGGCTATCCATATATTCGACCCCCAGACACACTGGGGAACACACAGAAAGGCTTTGAAATGAAAATAGCCAATCTTTACTAATTTCGAGGTGCTGAACACGAAAATGACAATAAAATTTGTCGATTGGCTCGTGTTTAGGAGAGACAGAGATGGTCATGTATAAACAACGAAGTCCGCATTTAGCACATAGGTAACCATTTCGCAACGCTGTATTTTAAACGCCAGATTGCAACATGTTGCATTGTATTGCATCAGCCCACCATACACACAACCCCCGGAGGTATTGCATCATGTCTGATGCAATATAGTTGAGTCATGACATCACGGCATCCAGCAGTAGTGATGCCTCGTAACTGTGTTAATAGTGCAGATACATTTTGTTACATTTGCGAGGAAGTGACGTTTGCAAGCCAGAAAAGGGCCATCACTCCAATAGTGAAAGCGACGTATGAGTTTTATTTTGGATGCAAGATCGGGGACCAGGACAAGGTCTGGGCCCCACATATATTTGTTGCTGTGGTTTCTGTTGTTTACTAGATTTAGGCTTAGAAGAGTTACTAAGAATAATTAATACATTTCGAACATACCAGTTCTTTTTTTTTTCTCCTAAAAACATCTTAAAGTTTCTTTGTTTTAATTCAATACAGAAATGCAAATAGCTAGAATATGGGGATTTTCAGTGGCGGCTCCTCATCAGAGGCCAGAGGAGTCGGCTCCCCAATATAATACTTCTGTAATATATTTGAATATATACTAAAATATTTAACTCCGAATTGGAATAAATAATGAAAATAATATTTTGCATGGATAATTGCACCCTAAAATCATGCGCCTTAATCATCAGCGCGAAATATTAGGAGAAAGCTTTAAGTCCCATCCTCCGCAACCAGAGATTAAATTCTCTACCCCCTCCCCCACCCTGAAACAGAATCTTTGGGTACATGCCTGACATAAGCCACAATATATATATTGAAATTTTATTACACGTACATATATAATGTTCGTGTGTATATAAAAAAAAGGAACATCGATTGGAAAAAATCGATGTTCCTTTTTTTTCAGCGAGGACAGAATTGGGATTAGCGGATAAAATCGCCAGTTTTGTAGATTACCACCTGAGCCATCACCGCCCCCACCTATTTCATAACTCAGGAGTGGCCACAGGCGGTATGAAACTGGAAATATCAGATTAGGAGTCTAAGTGAAATCCTGCTCCCATATACATTGCTCGTCATTGATATTGCTCCACCTAGAGAGAATGGACAGACTGAACTGACGACACTGACATGCAGAGTTGTGAGGTATATGGACGAAATCAATTTGCGTGTCATGAGGATCGGTGCAATAGAACACCTAATATCTATTTCACCAATGTAACCATGTACCAATGTAAGAATCTGAAGGGACCATGAAAATGAGGCAAACGTTTCTATATCCCTTTCAGAGGCAAACAAATGAATGACTTGCGAAGAGTGTGCAATGGCTTTAACATGCCTAAGGCGTTGTAATGTACATGAAATGTGAAAGGGGTGAGGCCATTGAGTTATCTGATATATGGTCAACAAGCAAATTTACTGTTTGTGTGTCCAAAGAGTTGGACGCTTTTGGCAACAATGGATGTAGGACGGTCCTGGATACATTGTCAAAGCTCTGGGGGTATCGGAAAAACGTCAGAATGACCGATGGAGATCCACTAATAATGACGAGAGACATCTATTACAATCTGCCGGATTCCCAACATCTTAATGCTATCTATGTCTGCATCTGTGTCAATGAGTCCGATTAGAAGATAACTGCGAGAGTTTGGGCTCATTCACGTCATCCGTTGGATCAGCGTCCTTTGATGCGATTCCATCATTGTGTCCTGCAGTAGTGCAGGGAGAAAGCTAGGAAGTAGGGGCAAGGACTGAAAACTTGGCATTTTTAGTGATGATTCGCGTTTCTATTTGGGATCCACTGAAGGTCGTATACGATGGTTACATGATAAAATTACACAGGAAAAAATTACACGTGATAAAATTACACAGGAAAAAATTACACGTGATAAAATTACAAATGGATAAAATTACACAGGAAAAAATTACACATGGATAGAATTACACAAGGAATAAATTACACATGAAAAAAAAACAAATATTAATTTTTTTGTTTATTTTATTAATTTTATATTTGTAAAAAAATACAAAGAAAAAATTACACAATTCAATATTTATTTAAAATTTATTAAACTATTTGGTTGTCATATCAAGTACTTAAACTTTATTATAATTGCAAAAAATTTCACTTACAAAAATACATAGATAAAATTAAATTTAAATATAAAACATCAAATAAAAAACACTAAGTCATATGAGCTATACAACGCAAGAATCGTCTATTAGAGTAGTAATTCTGTACAATATTTGAAATACGTTGTTTTAAAGAAATGTACCTACCACGTCCGGGGTTTCGTTGACCAGTTAAATGCTGCAAATAGTTTGTATGTTGTAAGGATAATTCTTTGACGATGTTGTCCAGAAATTTCCAAACAGTTGGAACAGTGGGAACACTGAAAAAGTGACTGAAGTCCGTAGTGCCATCCTTCGATACAATTTGTAGTCCTTGCTATACAGTTGGCTGCAGATTGCCTGTGGTTCCAAATAGAAATATTAAATAGAGGTTACCTGTAAGTGCCGTTCCTCAGCTGTCGACCCCGAACATATGTACTTTCGAAATAAAGGAGATGAGTGATCTCGAGAAGATACTTTTCAATTTTGAAAATCCTCTTTCTACAGAAATCGATGTTGGTGGACAATTTTTAAGAAAGATATTCTAATGGAGAAACACATGGATCAAAAGATACAAAATAATATCTTAATGTCTTGTCAGTTAAGCGATGGAAGAGACGAGTGGGCACCATTGTTGGGCTGTGCTTACGGCATCAGTTGGCTTTAATCCGGCCCTGTCTCCTGGTTAAACTGAATAGTTACAAAATAACGAATTTGCCAACGGAGGCTACAAATTTTGTACTATGTGTAATTTTGGACTTGTGTAATTTTTTCTTCGTGTGATTGCTTCCTTGTGAAATTTTTGTTGTGTTTTTATTCCGTGTAATTTTTTCCTGTTTAATTCTATCCTAACGCCTAGTGCGTTAGGATAGAATTTCACAGATATACGATACATACTGGGGGCAGAGGTAATTCAGCTTGCATCAGGAAGTGTTAGCCAACATCCTCAATCGTGATATGGGGAGGTATCCAAGCATAATCTAAATACTACAGTTTATTTAAGTAACAATAAAATTATACCTCTGTTAATTTTAATTAATTGCAAGTATTCGTGGAGAGTGATTACTCTCTTTTTAAACTATTCCCTCTCCTGATAATCGAAAATTAATTTTTAAGAGAATATGGATTGTGAGGCAATGCACTATGTTATCAAATGTCGAGTGGTTAGCGCGCTTGGCTACTGATCGAAGGGACATGGGTTCGAGCCCCGGATAAGACATGGATGTCCGTGTTGTTTTTCTGCTGAGGTCCTGCCATCTTCACAGACCTTCTATTATGGCATATAAACTGATAGACTCCTGTTAGACCTCTGTGGCAAGCAGCTGCTTGAGGGGGGTGTTTATTTTTTTATTTTTATTGGGATTCTTCTATACTGTATGAAAGCAAAACCACATTCAATGAGCTTTTTGTTACAGATCAAATTTATCAAAGTTTATCCAGGTTTCGATTTTAGGAAATATTCGTTTGATTTTCGAGGAATTATTAAAGCAGAAATATTCGATAGCAGATGCTACTGTTTTGCCTCTCGTAAATACTGTTTCAAAACTGATTCAAAAGGAAAAACATTATCCAAATTTTTAAAACGACATTTTTTTCGCAAAAGATTTTTACAATTATATGGTAAATTCTTACAAGTAGAAGCACTGATGTTAAATGTGTTTCCAGAACTTTTTTAATACTAAGCAAATATTACTCAAAATCTAGATTTGGAGATTATTTCGAGATTTTCCATTTCTTAAGTCAAAGTTCATTTCTATTCACATAACATGAAATTGTCCCAATACTTTTGACCACTTAGTGTAATTTGTTCATTCTCAGAGCAAAAAAAGCGAGGAAAAAAATGTTTAAATTTCAAATCAATAACTTGATTTTAAAATATTACTGCACATTGAATATTACAAGTTATAGGCTTTCTTATTAATTTATTGCATTAATTTTGCTATTTATTCACAAAACGCTATTATTTATCATTAATATTCCTACATCCATTTCGATTATTTCCTTTCTTAATGGTTGTGAAAGAAAAAATATTTGTAATATTTATACGAAATCGAACGAACTACTGTTCATAAGGGGCACTACCACTTCATGTGCCTAGGGGCATGGGAATTGAAAATCCGTCCCTGGAGCCATCAGTTACAATAGCCGTTCGCGTCTGGTGGTAAATGATGGCGAGTTGACAGCAAGACATTATGTTGAAAACATTCTGAGCTGTTGCCCTTTTTGCCGTCCATCCCAAATGCCATTTTTCAGCAGGGTTGGGTTGCTTTACCTCTGAGAGGCAAATTTTTTCACTCAATGAGCTAAATGTCCAGGCCAAATGACCCTGAAGGCTCAAAAAAGGTTGGGGAAGGACTGGACAACTGTTAGGAGACAGATGGTAGCCTCCCGTCAAGGCCATCCAGAATGCTAACATGCCCAAGGTATGGCTCGCCCACATATACACAAGGACACGGTTTAACATCCGATCTGATGGATGGTGGCCTTTCCAAGCCCATCGGTGTCCCCTACTGACCTTGGGGAGGGCGGGGAGTTTTACGGAGATGAATCTGAAAGATCTGAAAGATGAATCCAATTTTTTAACTGCTGATTACGAGCCTGGCACATTACCGACTGAGTCACTCCTACCCTTTCTTCAGCAGGACAATATCTGCTCTTAAATGGTTCTCACATCCCTAAGTGACGTGGATTAGCTTTCTTGGCCTGCACGTTCCCTAGATCTATCGCCCATCAACCACATTGGTAGATCTATTGTCCACACCTACTGCCTCCTACCACTGTTGCTCCTAAATGCAAGGTGCCATCGAACCCATATAGCACGCCAGCTCACTTTCGACCTCGCTGAATCTATGTGACCAGAAGGCTTCATGCCAGTGTGTGTCCCGTTGACGTCGAGTCAGCACAAAGCCTGATTGAATTGATTTCGACAACATCGCAACTGGACTCAACATCAATGGGGCAATGTTGTGTTCACTGATGAATCCCGATTTAGTCTGCAAACTATTGGGCTGGAGACACCTGGAACCATATTTCATCCCATTAATATCCAGGAAGGAGACAGTTTTAGAGCTGGTGGTGTGTTGGTTTGAACAGGCATCACTCTCAATCGCCGCCCAGACCTCCAGGTCTTCCCAAGAGCAACTGTAACGCATTGCAATGAGATCCTCGAACCTTAAAGAAACAGATAAATAACCCTTCAAGCAGCTGCTTGCCACAGAGGTCTGACAGGAGCCTGTCAGTTTATACGCCATAGTAGAAGGTCTGTAAGGATGGCAGGACCTCAGCAGAAAAACAACACAAACGTCCTTGCCTTTATCTGGGGCTCGAACCCAGGCCCCTTAGATCAGTAGCCAAGCGCGCTAACCGCTCAGGTACTCCCTCAAGCCTTCACTGACATCCTGATTTGCAGCGTGGTGAGTCATTGTGATGTATCAAATTGTATTTATGTAAATTTAACTGTTTTTAATTTTGATCTTAATCTTGATTGCTAAATAAAAATTTTCCCCGCGACTTCACTTAGTTTTTAATAATAGTTTTCAGCTGTTTGCTCTAATTGTTTACTAATAATTATAAAAAATTAATAAATTAGTTATCGTATAATCTGATTGATGCACTGGCAATGTTTTTATTTTCTTCATCAGTGCACTATAAGCCGAGGTATTTAAAATACTAATTGTCTGCAATAATGATGTTTTTAGTGGGAACATTATTGTAGTTTTCAGGATTGTCGATATATTTTCCTAATGCACTTTTGCATTTCACCCCCCCCCCCCCCCGAGACTTCTTGTCTCGGGGTGAAATACAGGTAATTATAAAGTCCTCGTGCAACTTTAATAACTTTGTACGTACCCATGATAGAAATACGCTGTAAACGCTTATAAAGGCTTTATTCCTATGTATTAGTGTTGTCCTTTTTTTATTAATTAATTTCAATTTATTTTTAGATTTTTTAGCTCATTGAAAACGGCGACAGTTAAAGAAAAGTTAACTGTTTGAAGGGGCCTAACTATGGGGGGATGGGAAGAGGGGGAGGCTCCTCCCCCAAAGTTAATTAGAGTTGGCAAATTTAGAAGCGTCTTTGTAAAAATATTTAATTCTGTAGTTAAATATAACAGGTGAATTCTGAAAATTTAGATTTTCTTTTTCTAAAATCAAGGAGTTGGCAAAATCTAAGGTAGTTGTCAAAATCGAGGAAACTGGGGAAAATCTAGGGAAGTTGGCAAACTTCGAAGCAACTTGATAAAATACAGGCAAGTTGTGAAAAAATTGGCATTGTTTTTGTTCAGTTAAGTAGAGTTGGCAAAATTCTAAGTGACTAGGCAAATTCGGGGAATTGTAAAATTGGGATTTTTTTCTGTAAAATTATGGCTGGCTGTGGAAATCGAGACAACTTTGCAAAATCTACAGAATTTGGCCAATTCGAGGTAACTTGGCCATATTTAGGGCAGTTGCCAAAATTTTTAGCCACTTGGTAAAATGCAGGCGAGTTGTGAAAAATGGATTGGTTTTGTGCTAGTAAGGACAGTTGGCAAAATCAAGGTTAGTTGGCCAAATTGAGATTACTTAGCCAAATAACAGGTCGTTGACAGAATTCTAGACAAGTTGGCAAATTGCAGGTTAGTTGTGAAAATAAGGACAGTTGGTGGAATTGAGAAAACTTTGCATAATGTTGGGAAGTTGTCCAAAATCGAAGTGAATTTAAATTTCGATGAAATAGTTTTGTGTAGTATGTATAGGTCTTATTTCCGCAGTTGGCAATTTTTTTTGTCCGAGTTGTTAAATTTTAGATATCTTCCACCCAATCATAGTTCTTTACTATGCCCCTGATTGAGTATTATGACCATGGCTATGTTATATCTCGCATAATTGAAGTCCATGGCAGCTGTGGGAAGATTCTCTGCTCATTATAGGAAATTAACAATTAGATGAAAAGAGTACAGGGAAACTGGGTCAGTGAATGGTAAACCACCAATCAGCAAGGAGGCTGTGACCATAGCCCAGGAAGCATTTGAAAAGAGTCCACAAAAATTGGTGTGACGTGCATCTGCTGAAGTAAACATTCCGCCATCAATAGTGCACAAATTCTGAAAGTTAAACTGCATGAACATGCTTACATGATTCAGGTGGTTCAAATGTTACAGGAAGACTACCACCATGCAAGATTGGATTCCTGTCAACAGATGATGTTAAAAATGATCAGTTCCCGTCAGTTTTTAGACGAGTTGAAGTTTTTTGATGATACAGTTTTCCATATTAGTGGTAAAGTTAACCGCCACAATTGCCGCATTTGGGTAAAAGAGAAACTTCAAAAAGTCTGGCAACATGGAAGAGATTCCCCAAAAATCAATGTCTGGTGCATCTTCAGGAAGTCATGCATTATCGGTTCCTTCTTTTTTGAAGAAGCAACAGTCAATGGTGAATGTTATCTTGCAATGTTGCAGAATTTCCTCATCCATCCTCATCAACTATGACGGTTAAATCTTTTAAATAGTATCTTCTTTCAGCAAGACAGCGTACCCTGCCACTGTACTCTGGATGTGCGATGGTTTTTGAATGATGTTTTTCTACACAAGTGGATCGGTAGAGTAGGAACAATAACTTGGCCACCTCGTTCGCCTGATCTGACCCCATTGAACTATTTTTTTATGGAGTCACGTCAAGACTGTTGTCTAGTCATCAAAAGTCACATTATTTAGATAAGGACAGGATCATAGAAGCAATTCATGAAATCATTAATCAGCAACTGTGGAATATTTTCAATGAGTTGGAAAACCAGTTTGCACGATGTGTCACAAAAGATGACGGTTATGGTGAAGATTAAAACTTTGAACTGTAGTGCAGTAAAACTGTAGGAATTAAGCTTTTATATGCTGTTTACATTACATTTCCATCATATGTACACCCAAAGTTAATAAAGTTTAAAGTTGCACAAGGACTTTATAATCACTGTGTATTAATAAAAACACACATAAACATCCACCTATCGAAAGCTTTACAGGTCCACCTCCATCCATTAACAAACATTTGAAGTTTTACAAAAAAAAACCCCTCAGCTGAATCCCGTCTGAGGGACGGTAGCCTTACCAAGCCCATCTATGTCCCCTTCTCACCAAAGGCAGGATTACGAGTAATAGTCCTAGTAAACTTGGACTAAAACCATCTTTGTACGAAATAGAACAGAAAAATTCTGTAATAAGATTAACATATTATTTTTTCTTAGTTATGTAGCTACTAGTTATTTTTCAGTCGGTTGCCACTGTGAAGGAATTCAAACGATTGTCGTTAGTTGACAAGCAATCTACAGTAAAAGATTATTTTTCGAAAGTCTCTAGGACCGCTGTATTTCCCAATACCAATGTTTCGTGAAATCCTGATTAAAAACCACTAATTTTACTTATTAATTTGTTAAAGCTATTTTACAACACCAAATTTTGCATCCAGTTTTTATAATATTATTTTGTCTCTGTTGTGTGGATGTTTTTATTTTTAATTTACCTTCTACAATGTGCATTTGCAGCTGAACTTTGGTCTCTATTTAACACATTGAATAAAAAATTAATAATTAAATAAATATATACGGTTACTTGAATTTATACAAACTTTCAGAAAACCCGATTTTTTGGTTTATCACTGATCTTATTGCATTAATACAAGTCATTTTTTTAGGTTAATTTTAGCATTTGATATTATTTTCAATTCAGGTAATTAATTTTTCGATTGAAATGTTTCCTTACATTTATTGGAAGATTCGCGTTTTGTATATTCCAGCAAATTTCAACTGCAAAGCTCTTTGTACTGAATCAGTGTCGTGCCCACAGAAATTGATCCTGCGGACACGACTTGGGCCAAAAGGTCCTAGGATATGCTTTTCTAATGTGAGTACAAAGACTTGTTTTGGTCACCCAGCTTCCACGAACTTGTACATTACACCGGATGACACCGGTGGCGACTTCGCCCCCGGGTGTAGAAGTTTCTGGACTGGGATCGCGCTCGACATCAAAGGCCTCGAGAAGGCGGAGCGATTTTTGGCTCAAGCGTCAATGACCAATAGCGAGTGCCCGCGTCAGCCTTCCGCGCTGACCACCGCTAGAGGTCGCGGTGGGAAAAGGCGGCAAGGTTGAACAGTGAGAGAGAAGTGTGTCTTTTGCCTCGTGTCTCTCGCCTTGATGAGTTGTCTCCTCCCATCTCGCAGTCCGGTCGAGCAGATTTTTAATAAATTGTGCGTAACTGGTAAAACCTGACTCCTCTCCATTTTTCATTATTGTAAGTAAAGTTTCTGGGTTAATATGGAAAGAGTACCCTTTTCGGTAATCAGCGCAATTGAAGCATGGCCAAATATCAGGAAAGGAGTCAAACATTAATGTCGGACCGCCCTAATACGAAAGGGGGGTTCACGGCAAATTGGTTCCCGTGACCAGGATATTAGAACCTGAGGGTTATTGCGGCTAGAAATCGAAGAGCATATATATAAATTACATAATTATTGTGTTAAAATGTGGCAGTGGTAAAATGTTAAGAAGGTTAAGAATGTTAAAAATAAGAGTGAAATATTGTGATATGTGGAATGTTATGAAGTGTATATTAGAAAGCAAGATAGTGTTTTTAGTGAGGATTGTATATCATGTTTGAGTTAGGAATTTCAGGATCATCTGTTGAAACAAGTTTTATTTTGGAATATAGTGAAGTAATATTGGATTAAATGTTTTAGTTCTAAGATAAGTATAAGACTATAGCTAGGCCCAGGTGTAGAATGTATGAAGGGAGTACTAGAGATTCGACTAGGGACTGCTACATTATTATATTCTAGATAGGAGTGATTTTGTATCTTACCGTTAAGTTGCATTTCTGTGTGTGCCTCCACTGCACTTAGGAGGCACAAAAACCCAACATACAGCACAACACGCAGTACACTATTTGCGTAGTGAGGAATACCCCGAAGTAATGGAGAGTCAGGACGCGAGTGGGCTACCCACCCAGGAGCCATCCCCAAAGACGGGACCTCTCCTGGCGGGGTTGGTGAATTTAGTAAACCCATATGAAGGAGATAGTAGCCGTACTGCCACAGTGTTTTTCGAGCAAGTATAGGGAGTAGGGAGGATTGCACGATGGCAGCCGAGCGAGATGGCAATCATTTCCCGCTCGAAGTTGTGAGGAGCCGCCACGGAATTTGTTAACCAATCCCCGGAATTAAGGAACGAAGAGGATTTTGGCATTTTCAAAAGGGCGGTGTTGGAAAGGTTCGGACAGTGAGGCGCCATTAGCCACCCGCCTGCACGAATTCACAAGCTGTCACCAAGCGGCAAACGAGAATGTCTGGGAGTATGCTGCCCGCATTCGGACCCGGGCCTATCAGTTTTTGGGAACAGCAGGAAGGAACATGGACAGCGAGGATCAGGGAATCGGCGATCAGATGCGCCTTGCCCAGTTTTTGGCGGGCCTGGTCCCGCGGCTCAAGTGGTTCGTACTGTCACATAATCCCTGCACTTTTGAGGAGGCTTTAGCGAAAGCTACACTGGAGGAGAGCAACGAGCGTGCCTGCGGACGAACGCCAGCCATACGAGCACTTGACGAGGAAACCCCTGCTAGAAACACGGATTCGAACCCTCTGCCCCAACTGCAGGATCTGTTGGCAGCCTTTCCTCTGTGCCAGATTCAGGCAGATCTAGTACGTTTGGGGGAGCGCCTCCACCAGATTGAGGGACAGCAAGAGAGAAGTCATACCAGTCACTCCCAGCAACGGCAGCACCCCTGGCGGATCGTCGGGATGTCACGTGCTTTGCATGCAGTGGAGTGGGCCATTACACCCGTCAGTGTGCGTCGCCCCCGACCCTACGCCCACGTGACCCGCGATACCAAACGGGGTGAAACCGGCAGCAAAATCGAGACCGAGCAACTCCACGGAGGACCCGCTGGACGAGAGATAATGGATTCCCTTTCACCCCCCCTCAGCAAGCTCGAGATCAGGGTAGAGAAGAGTTACAGCAAGCCAACCACCATACAGCTCCTTTTAAACTAGAACGGGAGGGAAGCCCCGGATGCACTCCCCAGAGTCCCCTCGAAGTGTCAGCTGTCCGCATTGCCCCCCCCCCCGATAGGGGACCACCTTGTCGTGGTGGGGGGGCCTAGGGCCCAGCAACCTGGCTGAAGGCTGTGCCAACCGGATTGGTGTCCCGGTTGGACATGGCTAAGGCCAACCGAGGTTGAAGTTGCTGTTGGCCGGCTTGATTGCCGGTCGGATGGTGACGGTGTCGGAGACCTCACCTCTCAGGTAACCTGTGTGGTCTGTTCGACGGCTCTGCCAAAAGGTCTGAGCCCCGTCTTGTAGGCACGAGCTGTCCAAAAAGTCTGGGTCTTACTAAGAGTCTCCACCCTGGGTGCCGATCGAGCTTGGATCTTTATATCCATGCACATTTGCAAACCGGGGAATAGATTAAAGTAAGGTTTCTTCCGGTGGTCAGCTTTCCTTCTATAGGACTGCTGCCATGTGAGTCTGGGGTTGAGGTGTGCCTATAGGGCGTATTCCTTGCCCCCAGCTCTAGATGGTCATGGCTTTTCATAACCAGGTAGTGCTGTACAAGCGGAACCGGGAATTGCCGTGGTTGCATAACATCCCAACAAGAGATTCATTGTCCGCATTGCCCCGTGTGCCATACTATGCAGTGATGAAAATTCACCCATTGTGTCTGGCCGCATGGAGGACACGGAGGTGTCGGCCCTCGTCGATACCGGCGCCACTGTGTCCGTCATGAATAGCCAGTGTTTTCAGCACTTGAGAAGCCGAATCCTGCACAAAATGATCCCCCTCCAACATAATTTGAAAACTGTAGATGGCCACCTCCTTCCAGTGATAGGCAGATACATGGTGACCCTCACATTCGACGAGATTAGTTTTGAGCACCCCATAGTAGCCCTAGACATAGATACTCCACGGTACGACATGATAATGGGACACGATATCCTCAAAAAGCACCGATTCATTATAGATTGTCATTCAGGCACACTGCAAAGGAAAAAGGACAAGGAATCGAAACATAGGAGCACCCCCCTCACATTGCCCGCCTACCCTGCCCGGGAACAACCTTCACCCCCCTCCCCTACACCCACGTACATTGGGTGCATCGTGCAGAAGCTCTGCGTCCCTCCACTCCCCGAGCGTATAGCCCTTGTCGAATGTTCTGCCCCCCCAGCTCTGAGGCTGCACGGTCTTGGCTCAGCCACATGAGCGGCTGAAAACCGGTTCCGTGCGCGTGGCTCGCTCGGTGAACTGCGTGGACGGTAGCGGCCGACTCAACATCCGGGTCACCAATACCTCCTCGGCCCCTATCTGGCTGAATAAAAGCATGCGCATCGCCACGTTGGAAGCCATCGACGCTGAACAAATAGAACCCCCTAGCGTCCCCCGGAAGAGAAGAAAATTGCCCCTGTCCCTGGAGGATTTCCATTAGTACCATCTTGGGTCCCGAGAGAAGAGTAAACTGGGGAAATTATTGATGAGAAATAGAGATGTTTTTGCGAGAGATGTCAGCGAATTGACCGGCACAGACGCCGTGTACCACGAAATCCACCTCACAGAAGACCGCCCCGTGAGGCAACGGGCATACAGGGTGCCGTTCGCGCTGCAGGGCGAATTGGACCGACAAGTGGATGAGCTATTAGAGCAAGGAATAATAAGAGAAAGCGCCTCTCCTTTTGCGTCACCCATCGTTTTAGTGAAGAAAAAAGACTACATACAGATTCTGCGTCGACTACAGGGCACTAAATGCGAAAACAGTCCCAGATTCGTACCCTCTCCCCCTCATCAACGAAATTATTGATCAACTGGCTCATGCCAAATATTTCAGCTCGCTGGATATGGTATCCGGTTATTGGCAGGTTCCCATTCACCCACGTGACGTGGAGAAAACTGCGTTCATCAGCGTGAAAGGGCTATTTGAGTTTAACTACTTACCATTTGGACTGAAGAACATTCCCGCTACTTTCCAGCATTTACTGGACCACGTATTAATGGGAATGCGACAAGAGCAAGTTCTCATCTACCTCGACAACATAATGGTGGCCTCCCAGACATTTGAACAACACGCTGAACGGTTACAAAGGGTATTTGGCCGCCTAAGGGCCTATAATTTAAAGTTGAAGCCAGCGAAGTGCCAATTCATGAAGGAATCCCTCACTTACTTGGGACATTTGATTTCCGCAGAAGGGGTCCAGCCGTACCCACGGAACGTCCAGGCCATTGAAGAATTTCCTCGCCCCCGTAGGGTCCGGAACGTTCGAGCCTTCCTAGGCCTAACCGGCTACTACCGGCGTTTTATCGATCGCTACGCCGATCTTACAGCCCCCTTGGTCCATTTAGTGAAGAAGGACACTCATTTTAGATGGTCTCAAGAAGCGGAGGAAGCGTTCGAAGTACTGAAGAGGAAATTAATGACCGAGCCTCTTCTCCTCTACCCCGACTTTGGACGGAAATTTTTCCTGTCGACAGATGCGTCGGATATTGCGGTAGCCGGCGTACTCGAGCAGGAGACGGACGACGGTTTCCGTCATCTGGTAGCCTACGCCAGTCGGAAACTGAAGCCCCCAGAAACATGCTACTCAACGATTGAGAAGGAGGCCATTGCAATCCGTTTCACCATTACCCATTTCAAGCAATACCTGTATGGGTGACGATTTACGGTTGTGTCCGACCATGCCCCCCTCACATATTTGCTGAAGCTCAAGGACCCCTCCAGTAGACTGGCCAAGTGGAATCTAACGCTGCAGGACTACGATTTTGACGTCATTTATCGGCCTGGGAAACACAATGTCCCCGCCGATACTCTGTCCCGTCACATACAGGCAGTCGAGAGAAATCCCCCTTCCCAGAGCCCCTTTGACGATTTAGTCCATCTGAGAGACCTACACCTTTCGGAACACCATCGAAATTTTAGAGAGTAGGACCCACGATTCACCCGCCAGTGCCGCCGAACCATTTTACTTGAAAGAGGGTATCCTATACCATCTGGCCCCCCCGGCTAGCCATAGCCCCCGCATGGAAGCAACTGAGCAACTAGCGATCCCTGTCAGTCTTCGAGGACAGATATTAGAATTGTGCCACGACAACCCCTGCTCAGGCCACCTGGGAGAGTACAAAACCTTGCAAAGGGTAAGGTCTGAGTATTACTGGCCCGGCATATATGCCGATATTCGCAATTACGCCAGACCTGCACATCTTGTCTGCAACGGAGAGGCTACCAAGAGAAAAAGAAGGGAAACCTGGTTCGAGCCCCACTCACAAGCCGCCCCTTTCAGCGTATAGGCATGGATATTTCAGGCCCTTTCCCCATCACTCAGCGAGGAAATAAGTACATCTTAGTCATTATGGACTACTTTACCAAATGGCCAGAGGTCTATGCGCTGGCCGATCAGTCAGCAGAGTCGATTGCTAGAGCGTTTGTAGAAGATTTTATTCCCAAACATGGGATTCCCGCTACTGTCATCAGTGATAATGGGTTTGTCCCCCGGGCCCGGGGAGACAAGACAAGCGCCACGACATGACGTCATCTCCCGGCGCGCTTCCTTCTCCGACTCACGGGGGGGGGGGGTGCGTGCAGAACTGCAGCCTCGTCAGAGTCTCCGCAAAACGTCACCATTTCCGCTTGCGACCGGCTCGGCCACCGCGCACGGGAGAAATTCTCGCGATTTCTCGCGTGAGCGTTCTATTGCTCAGACTCCATTCCTTCGCTGCGCTTGATAGCCGGAAGGGTGTGTGTGAGTGCGCTAGTGTACTGACGAGATCGTTGGGTACTGACGGACCAGGGGAGGGGGATTTCTGCTGCCCTGGGGCGATTCATCGTGAAGGCGTCCCTTCGCAACGACATTAGCCCATGAGGTGGGGTTCACTTCTTCGGGTTCGTCATATATCCCAGCATTCCGTGATTTCAAGCGTCGTCTGCTTCAGGGCGGCCGCTGAGGCAATGGAGGAGGGGGTGCTGATCTACCGGATGTGATGACGTCATAACAAGCCACGGTTTGCGAGGGTGTGTCAGCAGCAGTGGTTGGAGATGGCGTTCCCCTTCCGTCTTGTGCACGTGGTCGAAGGTCGTACCTGTATGGGTGACTGGCAGCTGTAGCGTGTGGCGGCGGCTGGGAGCTTGCTGTGGCCGGGCGCCGGACGGCCTGCGACGTGATTCCGTGTGACTCAGGGGTTCGATTCCCAGTCGTCATCCTCAGATTCCGGCTCAACCATGGGTCGTGATGGGGGCGTCGGGGGTTTAGGTGTGGAGTCGTCTGGGATGGAGGGCTCACCTATCAGTACGGGCGGCGTTTCCGCAGTTTGGTGAGGCGATCGATATGCACTGTCTCCACTTTGTGAGGGTTTGTGACTAAGGCAATTTTATAGTTCACTTCGGTGAGGCGCTGCAGCACTCGCCATGGTCCGGTGGGCATTTTCGATAACTTCCTGGTATTCCAGCGAGGGACCCGTGGGCTATACAGAAGCATTAGGTCGCCGGGCCGAATAACTTTATCCACGGCCACTTTCCTTCTCTGCTCCTCCTGACTCGTAGCTGCTGCTTCAAGATTCGCCTTCACCAGCTCATACGCTTCATTCAACTTGTTGGCTAACTGTTCGCCATAGCTCTCAGTGTGGCTCTCAGTGTCGCCATAGCTCTCAGTGTCTCAGTGTTGGCTCCAACACTGAGAGCTATGGCGAACAGTTAGCCACTCAGGCAGGGCCACGTCTCGGCCATACAGTAGAAAATAGGGGGTCTCATGGGTGGAACTGTGAGTGGCACTCCGATAGGCCATCAAAACAAATGGCAGATGCTCGTCCCACACGTCATTTTTGTCGGCCACCAGATGAGATAAAATGGATGCTATGGACTGGTTGAATTTCTCCACGAGGCCGTTGGAGCTCGGGTGATAGAAACTAGTGTTTTGTTTAGTAATGCCTAATCGGTTAAGTAACGGTTACAATTAATAATAATAAGAAAAAAAATGATCAACTGCGTGAGTTTCCGTATATAATATATCTTATGATGCGTCACAGAAAATGTTTCCCCAAATTGGGCTCGAAAAAAATTGAGCTAATTTTTTAATGAGTATGTTAAGTCCGGAGGAATATATTTAATGCCAGTTCTACATCTTGATATCGATTGTCACAATTCGAATAATTACTTTGCTTTCTTAGGGAAAAAAAAGAAATCTTTCAGAGAAACATCAGGCTAAAGCAACCAATTGAAGCTCTTGCTATTAGAATCGTAGTTGACGATGCCATATTGGATTTTAATAATGCATTCATAAGTGCAAATGCATCCTCATCTTTCAACTACTTTGTACAGAAAATCGGTTAATTTTTATGAACCGAAACTACTCTTGCAATATTGAAATTCCTAAAGCCAAGTGCTCCATGGAATATGTTATTAAAAGCCTTTCCAAATAATCATTTAAGATTCATTGAAATAGAAATATGTCATTGCTGCGCCCTCCAACAACAATATCAACCACCTCACGTGTCTCGTGATAACTCATCTGATGTATCATGTGTGAAAGCACGTGGAACGTACGTGACTTAGTGATAATTTTAGATCTAATAGAATGTATTTAATAAGCCTAATCCTCTTTACAAAAGTGAATCTTGATCTCCAGTATGCGTGTAAGTAAAGGTAATTTTGTAATATATAAGTGTTTTTTTTATCGCGCAACCTATAACTGTGCTTATAAAAATTGCTAGTAATTAATAAGTATGTAAACCGTGTTTGTATTCTTATCATCTATTCGTGGCGGGGAGGGGAGGGGGTTGACTCAATAGGAAGCACTCCAGGCTCGCAATCTGCTGTTCCCAAGTGCAAGTCACACCTGTGACAGCGTCCTGATTTATCTCCTCTAAGCCCCCTCCTTGAACTAGGTAAATCGGCGCCGGTATCTTCCTTTGAAGTGAATACGAACTCGGTGACTGATTGCACCATCGATATGATTTAGTTTATTTTCTGCTATGGCGTATAAACTGGCAGGCTCCTGTCAGACCTCAATTTGTCTCTCCATTGACTTAACATGGGGATGTTTTCATTTTTCGTGTCCAGTATCTAATTGGAAGATCTGTAATTTTTTACTATAAATCTTCTATAGAACGTGATAAATTTAAATCTCTTTTTCAACTATATTTTTCGGTATTTAAAGAACTACGGAAACTCGATATGTAAAACTGACAATCATTGATTTATTTGCACAAAAATTCTAAAACAGATATTTTATTAAATAGTTCGAAATAATATTTTTTTATTTATGTTTTAACTTTTGAGGTGACTTATGATTGACTATCTTTGCTATTTAATATTCAAACTTCTATAACCCTAAGTACTGAAACGATATTGTTCGAAAATCGATATTCCGTTTTGACATATTCTAGATATCTTCAGTTACTGTGCGTAGGATTTGATTCTCCATTGATGAGGATGTTTCCATTTTTCTGTCCATTGCTGTTAATGAGATGATCTATCTATTTCTGCAGCTACAAGGACATTGCTATTCTAGTACATGACATACTTTTCATCAAGGCAAACTGGGAGAAGCCTACTGAATTTTCCTCATAAAATGATTAGTAAAATAAAATTGTTCCTACTCAATTCTGAGCCTCTGGGGTCCTTGTAACCTGACCATTTCGATCATTGTGTGCACAAAAGTGCTGCTCAGAGGTAAAACAATTCAACCGATTTTCGTTTATTTTTTAATCTTCAATATTTTTTTTTCTCCTGAAAGGTATATATTTGGCCCCAAATGAAACAGAATGATAATCCAAACATTGTTACATACACCAAATGTGGGATAAAATTTGTGAAATTCGCCTAGATGACATTTTTTTATGCTATTCCTGCTATGCTCATTCGCACCACTGTTGCTAGGATGTGGGAAAACCGAAGATATGCAAACAGTGGTACATCACTTGGTTTGCTGTCTTCTTCACAGTTTTTGACTCCCACTGCTAACATCCTAAATGTTTGTGTACCCAGTCCCAAATTTCACAACTGACAAACTGTGTTCAAAAATCAAAACCTTACCTAAATTTTGAACACAGCTTGTCAGTTGTGAATGAAATTTAGGACTGAGCAGACAAATAGTTATAAAGTAATGAGAAGAGAGGGGGGAGTTGAGTTGTTATTGTTAGCATGCCAATTCTATCATCTGATGTTCTTCAGTTAGAGTCGAACTCGTGTTCTACCCTTGGTGAAGAGAGGGAGACCAATGGACTTGAAAAGGCTGCCACCATTCAGCAATCAAAGTCTCGGAGCAGAAACAATTCGAAGTTGAATAAATAAATGCGCTGGTTAAGCTTCTGGGTTTGGTTGTTTTACCACTGAGCGGCACTTTTTTGCACACCATGGGCTAAATGGCCAGGTCACACGGACCCCGAACTTTCAGAGAAGGTTGGGGAGGAAACCTACTGGAACACCTGTCGGGAGACAGATGGTAGCCTCCCGTCAAGGCCATCTAGCGTGTTCTTTAACGTGCACAGGGTCTGGCTCTCCCGCACACGGAGCCACGGCTTAGCGTGCTATCCGAAGGACGGCGGCCTTTCCAAGCCCATCGGTGTCCCCTACTGACCGTGGGCAGGGTGTTTTGCGGAGATAAATCTCATCGCTAACCCAGCTGGGACTCGAACCTGGGAACTACAGATTACGAGCCTGGCGCGCTACCGACTGAGTTAACTTGATTCACCTCTGAGCGCCACATTTTCATTGAATACAATGGTCTAAATGGCAAGGTCAGGAGAACACCAAGGGAAGTTGAGGAAGGGGGCTCACGGGAAAACCGTTAGGTGACAAGTGCAGTCTTCCGTTCAAGAATGCACGGCCAATGGCTCGCCTGCAGTGATATACCCAGTGGTGGGGATATAACTGATATGACAAGTTTTCTTTGACGCAAAAGAAGAATACTTTCAGTAAGACTTCCTCCGCAAAAAAAAAAATGAATACATATGGTCACTTTGGTTTTGATATGTGTTTCGATATCAGACGATCCACTTCGATCTTGCAGAATAGTGAAAGAACGGAACAGTGCTAAGAAAAGGAAATTTTTTCTGTACCTCAGTATTAAAAGTAAACTTCCATTTATGCCTACTCGTTTCCACGACGAGGCACAATAAAAAATAAATAACTATAATAATAAATTATTAACATATTAAACAATAACGTCCAAAGATAAAAAAAAAACTATTTACGTTCGGTAGCACCTGTCACTTTGAAAGACTGACTAGTGTGCTCCTTTATAATATTGTCATATATAGCCACACTACCATGAGTCTTTGAGTCTTGTGGATATAAGCATCCTTGTGCCATTTGTACTTCCATGTGTATATAGGTCTGTATGAACTGGCGCTTAAAGTGCAAAAAAGTGGCATAAAAATTTAGTATTTAAATAAACTGTTTAAAAACGCCGGAAAATTGCTTTACCCACTATGAGCTTTATAAATTTTCATTAAGTTTTCCTTCCGTTTTCTTTCATTCTAGACGAACTGCCAATGTTTTAATATTTCACGACATGATACCTTATTTTTATACGAGATTTATTCTCTGAAGATATTGTTATTTAAAAGTAGGACATTTTGGGATCCAGCAAGCCTTTCCGGGGAAAACGGGACATGCACAGAAAAAATCGGGACGAATGGTCACATAACATTCCTTGAGAGCGTCAATACATTTTCTAAGGAAGTACCCGAAAATCAGAGATTCAGGACGTCAACTCTTCCTCATTAGACCAAACAAGTCAAACTCTCCTTCTCCAAATTGGAAGTTTCTGGGCACGCCACTGTTAGCTTGCAGTTATTACCAGGGGTTAACATCCCATCCGACGGACGGAGCTTTTCTAAGTCCATCTCCTCTTTTTCACTGAGAACAGAATGATGATTAGCGGAGATAAATAATGCTGGAGCAGTTGGACTCGAACTTGTGAACAATAAAAATTTTCTGAATATATAGCACAATAGAAAAGTAAATTAGACGAAAAAATTGGAATGCAAAGAGCAACGATAATTCTACACTAGTTTGGAGGAGTGCCCCTAATAGGCAAGACCGGAGGGGAGCCACTCATCATATGCAGTTTTCAGGTTCGGATACCAACTGTGGTAACGTGAGATTTATCTCTGCAAAATCTCCTTCCTCTGCCTCGGTCAGATAGGAGATATCAATGTGCTTGAGATGGCCGCCGTTCATCAGATTGGACGCAAACATATGACTCAGAAAAAAAGTAGTGTGCAGGAGCACGCTAGATGGCCATGATGGAAGGCTTTCATCTTTCTTTTAACAGTTATCCTGTGGGTTCCCTTCTCTCAGATCTTAAGGTCTTGTGATATGGCTATTTAGCCCACCGTGTGTAAATAAGTGCCGCTCAAAGGTAACATAACTAGAGAAGATGTTTTCAATTGCATCCCAAAACTAAAGGGAACTCCGAATTCGGGTTATCATTGAATAAATAGGTGGAAAAACGTGAATGAAGGACCTGAAATTTAGAACCTGATCTTGTTTTGTCTTTTTCTGACTTGTACTTTTATGCACATAGTGGACTTAACGGCTAATTCACAATGACCCTAAACACTCAGAGAAGTTTGAAGAAGGTGACGAGGTATGGATGGGTGATGGATAGCTGTTAGGAGAGACTGAAGGCTCCCCGCCCCCTCAACGGCATCCGGCGCTTTCTAACGTTCAGCTGATGCTGTTATCACACAACATCTCATCCGACAGACGGCGGCCTTTCAAAGCTCATTGGTATAGCCTTTCTCACCGAGGGCAGAGTGACAGTTAGAGGAGATAAATTTCAACGCTGATGCAGAGAGGAATCAAAACTGAGACCCACAGATTGTGAGTTTGGCGTGTTACCGACCGAGCCAGTCCCCTGCCGGAATGTGCTGGACTAAGACGGTAATAAATCTTTGTGAAATCAATACAGACCACTCTTACTCCATATTATCCATGCAATATAATTGGGGCCACTCCTTGAAAAATTGAAAATATCTCTGATTTAGACACAGGCTATTTCACTACCTGAATAGACCTTTAGAGTATTTTTGAAGAAAAGCTGTCTTGTTACAATTCATCCTTTTTTTTTCTCTAAAATGATTATTCTCTCTCTTTTAGTTACTGAGAACCTTATCCGGAAAAATGCTGAGCACAATGAATGCGAAATCATTAGTCTGGAGGAGCTGTCTCTGCATCAAGAAGGGAGTGAAAAGTAAGTCCAGTTACTATCTATCGGTATAACTAGGAAACGACGTAATAATGCATGATCAAATGTTTTAAATGGCTAATTTTCTGCAATC
Organism: Ryuthela nishihirai; assembly: GCA_038380435.1. Lineage (NCBI taxonomy): Eukaryota > Metazoa > Arthropoda > Arachnida > Araneae > Heptathelidae > Ryuthela > Ryuthela nishihirai. The sequence goes on from JAWZYU010000003.1 coordinate 63,545,718, forward strand.
TAGATGCCATTAAATCTAAGGTTGGCATTGTACTATGGTGATTTATAGTGCATAGCTCCCTGTATTTCTAAATAACATTTATCTAATAACGATTTTATCTAAATAACAATTTTATAATAATTACATGCATACCGATCATACAGATAACAAACATTTATAGTATGCAAAAATAAAAAGTATATTCAAGGTCGACATTGCTTGGAGGGGACAATGAAGGCCAAATGTCGAACTAGAATACTAGTAATGCTAAAATCCACGGTCATTAAAAATATGCTTCTCTTTCATGACATTTCAAGACATGGACTAAGTGTCTCTTTGTATTTTACTTAAATAAAAATCTTTTTTAAATGTAGAATGGGACTTTAAAAGTGAATTTCTTTTTAAATTAACTTTGTTCGTAAGTAAACCAATAAGAGAAGTTTCTAGACTAGGGATATTGGGGTTAAGCAATACTTTTGTTTGCTTTGAATTGTGTGTAACACTTTCGTTTTCTTTGAATTATATTTAAAGAGTACTTTTATATACAATGGGTTATCTTTAGCTTTCAGGACGTGTGCCGAGCTGTTTGTACCATCCGGCCAATGGCTCAGTCGGTCGTGCAACAGACTCGTAATCTGCTGTTCCAAGGTTCGAGTCCGCCTTGCGCCAGCGTTGAGATTTATCTCCGCAAATATTCTCTGCCCTCTGTCACCTTTTGATATACCAATGTACGTATGTTTATTTGAAGTTGTTATGGTTCAAATTATGTTGTGTAGTATCTTGTCGAGTTAACCACATAACGAAATTTTTTTCTGTGAGAATATTTCATTGCCAACAGGCTACATTACTGCAAACCTTTAAATCCAAATATACGGTAGCTATCACGGGATAATTTAAATAGCAATCATGATATTTTAATAAAGTGGTATTCAAAGGTTAAGTATCATTTCTGAACTCTTAAATTTCTCATGTAAATAAATGAAATTATTAACATTGCATTTCGTGTGTCAATGAAATGGAATATACAAAAGCAGGGTTTCCAAATATCCGGATTTTTGATAACTGCGGTTATCAGATAGTAATTTTCGGTATTTGACGATTGTCCATTAACCGGTAGGTAAAAAAATGATTCAATCAACTGAGAAGCCAAAAAATATTTCATTTATTTAGTTGGTCATCGCGGCACTCAAAAGATTTTTAGATAAATTGTAACAGATGTTATGATCTTTTAATATACCTTATTTCTTCAGAAAATTGTGTGATTGGTTCGAAATATTTTAGTGGACTCCTCTGACCGCCCGATATTACTTTCGAAAATCAAGTATTTATGATGGAATGGGAGATAACATTTTAGAAATCATTTTTCTTACCGTTCTTATGTTTTTGCTTTTTTTGTTTTAATCTAAATTGGCTAGAAAACCTCGTAAATACCCAAGTACTTGGTCCCTGGTCCCACATTTCTTCTACAGGATTCCTCGTATTGAGTTAAAAATTAGAGTTTGTAGCTCTAATAGAGCCAAATATATATTTAAGACGGCATTACTTTTTACTACTTCTGCTGCCGGAGTAGAAATTGGTTTCCAACCTGCCCAATATCATAGAGCAACGGGTTCGTGATATTTATGTTTCATTCGCATAGAGCGCATAAATATATATGCTATAATTTCCATAGAGTCATCATAGTTTGCATAAAAATCATTAGAGGGATATCCGAAATTTTCGTTCCGTGTCCTACTTCCTGCGGATACAGATTATTTTCGTTTTAGAAACATATATGCAAGGTCGTTTGCCGCTCTAAAATCATCTGACCAGAATATGTTTGAATTACTAATTAAGAGAAAAAGCAAATTCGGGTATTATAATATCTGTCTCTTATTCTGCACCATTTATTTGATATTGAGCACCAACACCAAACATGATTTTGATGTTGGTAGAACGTTTTGTAACGACAGTATGGAACAGAGAAACGTGGGTGCTTTTACATGTTGTAGAACATCTGGTATGATAGAGTCCCGCCGATACCAGATCGATTACGTTACGATTTTGACGTCCTCCAATCAGTGCTTTCAAGACGTTGGATACAATTTCAACTGACGATGATGTTAGCCATAGAGTTAGAGTATCTCATAGTCGTCCAACAGTGACAATAGCGCAGGATGTCTGCTCAATTAATTTTACAGGAGAGACCGACTAATATGGGGCAGACAACATTGTGACTGGATGTGGAGAGCAATGGGCGCATGTACTCTTCATCGACGATTCGCTATTTAGTCTTCGGACTGATTCTAGACGTGCTTTCATCAGGAGAGAGCAAGGTACGCGTTACTAACCCTCTATCATCAGAGAACGACATCACTATGGAGGTGGTAGTTTGATGGTGTGGGGCAATACTATGTCATACAGACGCACACCATTCCAGGTCTTTGTCCATGGCACCTTGACTGGTCGCAGGTATAGCTATGATATCCTTCAGACCTATGTGAAACTTTTCAGGAACGCTGATTTTGATGGACGATAATGCCCATCCTCATACAACTCGGACAGTGGATGAATTCTTCGAAAATGAGGATATCCAGCAGATAGAAATGCTCAACCATAGTCTCCGGATCCGAAAATTATAGAACATGTATGGATGCACTGGATAGATGCGTTGGAGGTTATCAATCCCATCCAAGGTTTTACTCCCCGATCTACTTTCCAGGAAGAGTGGAATGTTCAGCCACCAGACCTTATCACCAGGTGGTAAAAAGCCGCTTTAATGCTTGTTCGGAGTTATCATACTTCATATTAACCTCCCTGTTCTGTTTAAACAGGTCACTTAGCTATGGACACTGTTACATTCATCTGTACAACCCACGAAAATACTCTATGCTTCACTGTTAATACTTCATATAACAATGCATTGTCATTCCAAATCTCAGCGTTTCATTCGTCGCGCCATTTAGATATAAAAAAATTTGTGTATCATGCTTTAGCATCATGCTTTAGCATGATACACAAATTTCGTTTGTACCAGCGACAATAATTTTAAATGCATAAATATTCTTATAATGGGAAACGGATAACACGAAATAATCGCATAATGCGAAAATTTTGTATGGCCCGATGAAAGAAATTCTATTTAAACTTCGTCAGATAACGCGATATTTATAGAAGATACACATACTATAAGTAATCCCAACTACTGTTGGATAAATTTTGAACAGTTTCAGATTACTTGCTAATTAATTATTTTATCAACGGCTGTCCCGTGCTGAATGGTTAGCGTATACTTGGCTACTAATCAAAGGGTTCGGGCCCCGGGCAAGATATTGATGTTTGTCTTTCTCACCTTCCTCAAATAATATTCTATTGCGTATAAACTGGCAGGCTCCTGTCAGACTTCTGTGGCAAGCAACTTCTGGAGGGGAATGTGTTAAAAGAAATACATTAGTGTGTTTGAGACTTAACACTTGGGAGGTAGGTTAATAACTTTATCTATGGACATGGACTTCGGCATTGCAATATCAGGTTTAAGAAAAATTAATATTACTTGCCTTAACGAAATGAAATTTTGATCTTTTAAAATATTTTCTTTTGTTTTCAGAAGAATATAATTTATTTTATATTATAAATTTTTTATTTTATAAAACACTCTTGTACAAAGAGACTCCAGTTTCTTAGGTACACCTAGTAGCGTGTTGCGCCACCTGTGGCCCTTAGAACAACCCTGATTCGTCGGAGCATGAAACTTACAAGATGCTGGATGCATTGTGCAAGAAAGTTTTACCATGGGAAAATGAATTTGCGCGCAGTTGCTACAAATTGGATTGACTGCGGCACGATCTCTCTACGAACAGCCCTTATCACCTCATTACAAAGATGCTCGATAGGATTAGATCTGGGGACTATGCAGGCCAATGAAACGAGTAAAATTCCTTGGCATGTTCCTGGAACCATTCGGTGAACATGCGTGTCTTGTGAGCAGGTGTATTGTACTGAACGTGTCCATACGAGTGAGGATAAACGTGCCTCGAAAGGATGAGCTTGGTCAGCAACGATGTTCACACTATTATTAATATTATTATTTGTTTAGGCACACTATTTATAACCCTATTCGCTAATCTTTAATTATCCATACCTGCAACATGGCCAAACCAACAGAGTCTCTCTGTGCACAGTATACTGCTCACAGGAGGTTGCCGACTCCTTTGCCTAACCTCTTCGTTACTTACAAAGTTGAACCACTTAATACCCAAGATAGTGCTTAAGCATCTAAAATCAAAAGCATCAAGTTTCCTGTTATCTTGTTTACAAAGCGTCCAAGTTTCACTACCATAACTGACCTTAGAAAGAACCAAACGTGTGTTAAAACGGTAGATTTTGCACTAAGGATGTCTATATTTTCGGACCCATTCTCATACTGTTTTCAGGGTTCCGTGTGTATTTCTACAATTATTTTCACTGCTACATTTTAACAAGCGCGTAAGCAAGCTGTGTGTGTATAAGGGTGAAGGTGGTTATTTTTCTCTGCAAACATATGTTTTTCAGCAATGATATATATTCCCATACGTGTTTCACTACGTGAATATATCTAACACGCGCATTTCGTATCTAAGTAAGAATTGGTTTAGTTATTTTTCCCGCATGAGAATGCATATTTCTATACCTGTGTGGAATTCTTAGAACAAGTATGTAAGTATACCATGTTTGTGTAAGTGTGAAAGTGGTTGTTTTTCCCCCACCAGGGCGGAATTCTTCGAACAAGTGTGTAAGTACACTATATTTGTATAGGTGTGGGTTGTGTTGTTTTACCTCTGAGCAGCACTTTTTTGCACACCATGGGCTAAATGGCCAGGCCACAAGGACCCCGAAGGCTCAGAGAAGGTTGGGGGAGGGGACCCACTGGAACAGCTGTTGGGAGACAGATGGTGGCCTCCCGTCAAGGCCATCCAGAGTGTTCTTTAACGTGCACAGGGTATGGCTCTCCCGCACACGGGGATACGGCTTAACGTCCCATCCGACGGACGGCGGCCTTTCCAAGCCCATCGGTGTCCCCTACTGACCGTGGGCAGGGCGTGGAATTTTTGCGGAGATAAATCTCAACGCTGACCCAGCTGGGACTCGAACCTGGGAACTACAGATTACGAGCCAGGCGCGCTACCGACTGAGCCACTCCCGCCCCTGTATAGGTGTGAAAGTGATTGTTTTGCAAGGACACGTTTTTTGAAAATGATATGCATTCATACATGTGTTTTACTACGCGAGTAACTCTAACATGCACATTTCATGTTTACGTAAGAGTGAGTTTAGGTAATTTTTCCCGCACGAGTATGTATATTTCTGTATTTTATAAGTGTAAAAGTGATTATTTTCTTGCAAGGGCTCGTTTTTTTGACTGTGGTATGTATTCACCTATGTGTTTCATTACACGAGTAAATCAATCATGCATATTTCATGTTCAACTAAGAAATGTTTAGTGATTTTTCCCGCATGAGACTGCATGTTTCTTTACGTTCGAAACTTTTTTCGCAGTTTATTGCAAGTATGTGCACGTGCGGAGTACAGTAATAACGATAGTTTAACTGCAAGTATTCATTATTTAAGTATTAGGGCGTCAATGCCATATTTGCTTTTCTTGCAACAACGTTCATTTCGACGGAGATGCAAATCAGCAATGTTATTTTTCCTGCAAAGATTCACTTTTTGTGTAAACATATGAATTTTACATGTGCCATTTCAGTTGTATGTGAATCAAATATTCACTTTTCTGAACAAGGGTGAAATACACACACTCTGTATAACATTTTATTTGTAAGTTTCACCCAATTTGGATAATTTTCACGCAAACGCTTGAACATGTGAGACCAACTTATGCTTTTCGGAGTGTTCGAACCTGCATGTATGAAATTAGTTTTTTCCACGAGTTTCGAAGAAGCAGAAACATTTTTTTTTGTTCAAAATTTGCAAAATATTTCGCCACTGATTTGAACTTGAATATTCATATTTCGGTAGGTGTAAGGATTCTTCTTCAATGCGTTTGAATCTTTTTGAGCAAGACTGTCTTACGTTACGTTTTCTGTCAGATGTCTCGTAACGAAAGAAACGTGTGTGTTTTTGTTAAATCAGAAGATGACATGAGAGCGGTTAGGTTTAAGAACCTGAAAAAAAAACGGCCCATAACGGAGCGTTGTTCAGAGCACGAAATACGATAGAAACTAGCGACAGCCCGAGAATTTTCAAACTTAGAAAAATCCAAAAACTTGTAGAGGGCATGAAATGCATTAAGAACGCGGCGGAGGGATGGTAAAAGGTGAACCATGACCTGACACTGGCGAAATCCTGTTGTTTCGTGCAAACAGTGAAGGATGATAAAACATGTAATAATAAAATGAAAAGGGAATTCCAGTTGCTTCAGAAAAGAGGACTGAGCGACCCTTTTGTGGCACAAGGATTTTGACCCTTTTCATGGATATTACGTTTTATCACCTCTTCAACCTTCGTGCGAAGAAGCAAGGATTTAACCCGTGTCAGGAAATTCATTTCTATAGGAAATTCTTGAGCGTGAGTTCAAAAGTCCATTCTAAAATGTGTTTATCTCTAAAAAAGAAAAAAGGAAAAAAAAAACTATACGCAGAGACAGATGGCAAAAGGAAAGCCTTAGCTCATTTTTTTTTTTCGAAAAAGAGTTAAAAAGTTTTTTCATAGTTCATTTCGGATAATCATCGCTCAACGGCACCTAAATATTGTTTTACACTGGAAACCTAGAGATTATAAATTGAATTTCATTTAATTCTCTTGCCTTAACAAATATTACCTTAACAAATCATTTGGTAATAAGCAAAAAACATTTGACGGTATTGCGTAGACAATGCGCAAGAACGCAAGCGTGTCGTGTCATTAGACGTCATAATTATTTAAAAAATCGTTGTTAAGGAACGTCACCTGTCGAAGTTACATGACTTTGATTTCCTCTAATCTGTTGTCATTAGTTGATTTGATTTTGTGATAGCAAGTGTGTGAATAAGTTATTGTAAAACGAAAAGAGATAATAAGATATCACGGAGAAAAAGAAAAGGAAGTTACTGAGTAAGTTCAACGATTTATTTCATTGAATCAGAATTTCCTAGTTTATTTTATAAAGTTTTTATTCGTTGTTCCCGTCTAAAAATTATATATATACTTAATGACTATCCTGAGTTATCTCTTTCATTTTCACTGCAATGATCTTATTAGTGACGGTAATCGATAGGTGCTGAAGTTATTCGGTCTAATGTTCATTAGGGACGAGACTACAGCATTAATTTTTTCCCCATCAATTCGGTGAAAAAAATGAATAGCCTTAAAGTCCAGCCAAAGTTTACCTCATTGACAGAGAAACTGAAAGAATTAACTGAAGCTGAATATAACGTTTGCGTTGTTTACCTTTAAGTGACACTTTTGTGCACTCAATGGGTTAAACCGCCAGGTCATAAGGACCACAAAGGTTCAGAGAAGGTTGGGGAAGGGGACCCACTGGATTACACTTGGCAGACAGATGAGAGCTTTCTGTCTGGGCCTTCCAGCATCTTCTGTAACGTGCACAGGGTATGGCTCTCCTTCATACATGGTGAGGGCTCAACAACCCATCAGAATGACCGCGACCTTTGTAATCTCATCGGTGTTCCCTTTCACACCGAGAGTAGGGTGGAGCTTATGGGAGATAAATCTCAACGCTGATACAGTGGGAATTCGAAATTGGGAATATCACATTACGAGACTGGTGCTGGTGATTACGATTCAGGAAAGACATGGTGGCTACCTCAGGTACCAAAGTTTCAGTTTATGCTTCCGTACCTTCAATCGGGTTAGCTAGATAATCAGCGTCATCTGCTCTCTGATTGGCCCATTCAACACACCGAAATTGTCTTTCATTTTGAGAGTTTAAACTCTCTAGATCGCTCCTTGAGCTGAGTTTGGTTAAATTGACATCGAATGTCAGAGAATACACTGATGATCTTTAAGTTGATCGCAGTGCTAGTTGATCGCAGTGCTATGAACTTTACTCTTTTTACCTACAGGGTACCGAGATTTATGAAAATTACACGATAAAATTCAAAGCAGTATTTATATAGCTTACTAGTTATAAGAGCCAGAAAAAGTAACATCAAGTACCAGGTTACCAATTAAAAACCCATTAACATCTGATAAATAATGAATAATGACGTAACTCAGATAAAACATGGAGATATGTTTTGGCAGTTCCCGAAGATGGTCATTCTCAAGTGTAAAAGATATATTTCTGAATTCTGTAATCAACCATAGTGTTCGGATACTTTTTTGAGCATCCGAACACTATGGTTCGGATGCTCAAAAAAGCACGGATGCTCAAATGTACAGTGCTGTGCAAATTAGTTGGGGCAATAGGAAAATGCAGTAACAAAGACACAACTAAAATATTTATTTGTTTAATAGCGTAGTTAATAGTGAATGTGAACCCCCCCCCCCTTATCTTTAATTATTTCTTTCACCTTCTCAACCATTGATGCCACTATCTTTGCACACATCTCCTTCACTTCAGGGTCGTGGTACCATACTTTCATGACACTTTCTATCATTTTGGTTTTCGTCGTGCATTCCATCTTAGATATGCGAGCTTTAATAATGGCCCACAAATTTTCAATGGGGTTTAGATCGGGTGAATTTCCTGGCCACTCCAATACCTTCAAATGTTCTCTTAGCAAGCTTAGAATTGTGGCATGGAGCCAGATCCTGTTGAAATACTCCATCGCCGTTAGGAAACAGCTTCTGCAGTGTTGGGACCATTTTCGCCTCCAGTTCGCCTATCTACTTTTTGCTGTCCATCATTCCTTCAATGGGGTGAAGCATCTGTGGCCGGAAGCTGCACGCGCAAGTTTAGATTTGCAGCAGAAGGTTACAAACGGGTTTAGACTTGCAGCAGTTTTAGACTCTGCAGCGGAACGGACTTAGCGTTCCTTCGCTTGTCCCAACTAATTCGCACAGTACTGTAGCTAGGGTCACTGCTCAGGTATTTACAGAGGTAAGAGATGGTGTAAAGTGGCAAAAGGAGAAGTATCGACAGCAGTGTGAACTAAAAATATCACGCATGAAGAAGGTTCCCATTTGTGTGGAGGCCAAGTGATCGATGCTGTGCTGGATACGGGGAAGAAATAAATCTTAGCAACATGTGCCAGTATCGTATAGGCAGCCACGTGGGAAAATACTTCTCATGTCTGCCTTTGGGGATACTCGCATGGTACCCTTCATTAACATCCTTATTCGGATCCAGGCTGACCCCAATAATATGAATGCCTTTCATCCCCAGATAGTAATCACTTGTGGAATGACCGATGAATTGGTAAGTCAGATGTTGCTGACACATGATATGTACCGGAGCTGCAAACAGCACAAGTGCAAGTACGGATGTTGGTGAAGAAACTAAGAAAAAAGAGTTAGCTGACGAAACCATTCAACTGGCTCTTAGTTGTGAAATTACTACTCAGTCAGAGCAAGGTCCTAGTGGAGATATGGAGATGGTCCCGGAAGTGAAAGGAGAGTCTGGAGAGGCGGAATTGTTCCGTCGTTCAGGCTGATGATCCAACCTTGGAAAGAGCTTGACAGGATGCAAGGAAAGGGAAGAATTCCTCTCACTTCAAAGATGAATTGTTACACCATTCTGATCGGATCCTCGGAGAGAGGGCACATCAACTGGCATTACCCTCTGAACGTAGGACCCAAGCAATCGTGTTGGCCCATTCCGGCCTTTGGGGTGGTCATTTGAAGCTGCGCAAATCACTAGAAAGATTGAAGTATTCCTTCTATTGACCGAACATCAAAGCGGATGTTCGAAAATATTGCGAACGGGGGTTTTGCTATTAGAAATAGCTCTATTAGAAATAGCAAAACCCCGATGATACGCACAGAATTATTTCATGAGTATTGTGTGATTATTTTAGGGGATTTCTTAAAGGAAATGTAAATCTAAAACTAAGGAAAATTTCGCACATATGACATTAATATGAAACATAAGCTTTACACCTGGTTTGCGAAATATATTGTATTGTAAATTAATATTAAATAAAAAATATACATACAAGTACAGTCGCTCAAAAAAGTATCCAAACGCTATGGTTGATTACAGAATTCAGAAAAAACATCTGGCAACGATTTTTTTATAAATTAGTGATCTGACAACCTTCGTGTACGTACGCGAAGGCTGCCAGATTACTAATTTCTAAAAAAATCGTTGCCAGATATTTTTCCTGAATTCTATAATCAACCATAGCGTTCGATACTTTTTTTGAGCGACTGTACAGACCCGGATCTAGAAAAACATAAGGGGTGGCGGGCAAGAAATGCGATCGAGCAGGAAAAAGTAAAGGGGGGGGGGAAAGACTGGATTTCTATTTCATTATAACATTTCTCCCCTTCATTTTTGAGGTTATTAAAAATTTGAAAAATGCATGAAATATGCATAAGATGGTTAATTGTTTGCCTGTATTACATGCACTAGCATTTTCAAGGCCGGGATGACCCCCTGTCCTTCCCAGATTCCCCTAGATGACCCCCCTGTCCCTCCGTCCCCTAGATCCGGCCCTATACAAGTACATAAGAATTCTCAAGCAATCGTGGGTTTATTCAGGAGCAATCAGACTATGTGATGAGTTATACGCATCCTAAAATTCTGCGGAATTCAAAAATGACATAAATGTTTTTCTCTTGCCATACCATGGCTGAAATCTTTAGAACGTAACTAATAAATGCTGTGTATTTCTGAATATATTAATAATTCTCCCCACTCGATTACTGCTCTGTGTGAAAATCACGCCCGACAGAATCAAATTAAAATCTATTTCGATGATCGCCATCCAGGCAAAAGGGTTTGTACTCAAATTCAATTGCTATTTTAGAATACTTGTTGCAGGAGAGACTAACATGGACGAAGGTTCTTCGTTACTTTTACCTCTATAATTCCGACTTTTTAATTTCCTCTTTGTTCTTTCTCTTTGAGCAACCCTTTCCATCATATTGTATTGCGTTCATTTGCATAGTTTGGATGCAAGTCGTTTAATACGTTAGCAGCAGCAGCACGTGTTTGAGGGGAAAGGGAAAATTTTTTGTGTTCGCTTAAAAGCAATCAATAATATTAATATAAATCATCCCCCTCCTACAGAAAAAACGAAACGCAGTTATTTACCACTCTTTTAGAAATCTTAAAATAGCATTTACTACCAATAGGTTTTTCTGCAGGTGCCTCTGCATCATGTGGGTCGTGGGTTGGCTCAGTCGGTAGCACCCCAGGTTTGTAATCTGCAGTTCTCTTCGAATATTCCACAAGTGGTTAAGATTTACCTCCGAAACCTCCCTCCCTGCCCTCGGTGAGAAACTGGACACCAATGGGTTTGGAAAGGCTATCGTCTATGGATGGGACGTTAGCCGTGGTTCCTTGTGCACTGGATATGTTTGAGGGGACGTTAAGCTGTGGTCCCCTGTGCACTGGCTATCTGACGGGACGTTAAGCCGTGGTCCCCTGTGCACTGGATATCTGACGGGACGTTAAGCCGTGGTCCCCTGTGCACTGGATATCTTTGACGGGACGTTAAGCCGTGGTCCCCTGTGCACTGGATATCTTTAACGGAACGTTAAGCCGTGGTCCCCTGAGCACTGGATATCTTTGACGGGACGTTAAGCCGTGGTCCCCTGTGCACTGGATATCGTTGACGGGACGTTAAGCCACGGTCCCCTGTGCACTGGATATCTTTGACAGGACATTAAGCCGTGGTCCTCTGTGCACTGGATATCTTTGACGGGAGTTAAGCCATGGTCCCCTGTGCACTGGATATCGTTGATGGGACGTTAAGCCGTGGTCCCCTGTGCACTGGATATCTTTGACTGGAGTTAAGCCGTGGTACACTGTGCACTGGATATCTTTGACGGGACGTTAAGCCGTGGTCCCCTGTGCACTGGATATCGTTGACGGGACGTTAAGCCATGGTCCCCTGTGCACTGGATATCTTTGACGGGACGTTAAGCCATGGTCCCCTGTGCACTGGATATCGTTGATGGGACGTTAAGCCGTGGTCCCCTGTGCACTGGATATCTTTGACGGGACGTTAACATATCTTCCTTGACAGCTGCCCATTGATCACCTTCCCCCAACCTTCTCTGAGCCCTTGGTTCCTTGTGACCTGGACATTTAATGTGATTGCATGCGAAAAACTGCCTCTCAAAGACAAATCAAAAAACCCACGTGCGTGCAGATGTCGGTTTTATTTTCTTGCAGAAGAAATCATGGAATGATTACTTTCTTCAATTGTATTTGTTACCGTAATTAGTTTTATTGTTGTACTGAAACAAAACAAAAATCCATAGATGTTAAAGCAAAATATCTGATGGTTTTTCTTTTTCTCTTCGGAATCCAAATGGAGTTGGGTTGTTTTACCTCTGAGCGGCACTTTTTTGCACACCATGAGCTAATGGCCAGGTCACAAGGACCTTTAATATAATGAAGTCATATGCTAGAAGAGCATCACTAGCATTTCTGCTGAGAAGCAAACCTACGTATTGGAGATACTCTTTATCTTCTCTCCCTGAATAGAGAAATTTAAGATTATTTTTAAGAATATGACCTTCATATATCCATCTGGTTTCTTACAAGGACAGGATAAATAAATTATAACGGGGGGAAAATAAGAATAATATGCAAAGTACGATGTTATATGATGAATATAAAAAAGTAAGGAACAGTGTAAATAGTTTGATAAGGAAACAAAAATGTTTTTATTACAGAAATAAAATCGATTTAAATAAAGATAACAATAAGAAAATTTGGGAGCTGGGAAAAGATATTATTAATGGTAAAAAGAAATTATCTGTTGACATGCAAATAAAACGCTATTTTGGTAAAAGAAAAAAAAGCGATGGAGTTGATAGTGGATGATTTTAACAATTACTTTGCAAGTGCTACAGAAAATTTAATCCTGAAATATTCAAAAAATATAAATATAGCTGTCAACGAGATTATTACCCCTTCTAATTCACATTTCATTTTTATACCTGAAGCAAATAGAGATGAGGTAGTACAGATCATTAGCAATTTAAAAACTAGTAATGCAGTGGGCTATGATATGGTGAAATCTTCATATATAAAAAGCAATGCAGATGTTTTTTCTGAGATCCTGGAACGCTTGATTAATTTGAGTTTGAACACTGGCATTGTTCCTAACACACTCAAAACTGCAATTGTGCGTCCTATATTTAAAAAGGGATCACGAAATATATATAGTAATTATAGACCGATCATGATCTTATCAGTTATTGAAAAAGTTTTAGAAAAATATGTATACAAATATGTTAATAATTTTTTAGAAAAATGTAAAATAATTACAGATAGGCAGTAGGGGTTTAGGAAGAACAGAGGAACTATTGACATGTTCCTCTTATTTTCCACTAATCCATCTTTAAACTTCGTCTGCTGGAAAAGAAAAATCACAGATAGAGAATCTGGTTTAGGGACAATTGCGTAATGAGCAGTGTGGATTCAAAAGTGATAGCGAATATACTGATCATATGTTTTCACTTAGACACATTCTTGATAAATATTTACTTTCAGAAGACCAGACAGATTTGGTTATTTGCTCTGTAAATTTCAAAAAGGTTCAATAAATTTCAATAATGACTCTGTTGATCGTCATTATTTGTGATTAATCGTGAGATCATATGCCATACCTGAGAAGTTAGTTAACATAAGGAAAGCTCTCTATAATAACACCGAGTCATGTGTGAGAGTTGGTATAGCTTTTAGCAATTAATTTAGCATTGCTGTGTATTTGACAAGGGTGCATTGTGTCTCCTTTCTTCTTTAGTTTGGTTATTAATTACGCTATGCGAAATTCACTGTAAGGGGAAGATTTGGGGCTTAAATGGTCTAGAAATTTGAAAATGTCTGATTTAGATTATGCTGATGATTTAACCTCTTTGGCAAATAATGTTGATAAGATGAATTCTTTCATTCGAGCTGTTGATGAGATTGGTAGTAAGGTGATAAACAAAGAGAAAGCTAAAGTGATGAAAATTGGTCAGGTAGGTGAAGGCCAGTTAATTTGAATGGTTGCAACCTTGAGCAGGTGTCTCAACTTAATTATCTTGGGAGCTATTTAATAGATACTGGTGATGTGCGACATGAGATAAACCAAAGCATAGGGACTGCTGCTGGGACTTTTAAGAATCTAGGAAGAGTGTGGAGAAATAGGCGTATACACCTAATACTAAAATTATACTGTATAATAGTTTGGTTATTTCTAGGGTTAGCCGTTATAGTGAAACTTGGACCCTATGTAAACAAGACAGCAGGAAACCCGATGTGTTTCATTCTAAATGCTTACGCAATATATTGGGCATTGGTTCGACGTTGTAAGTAATGATGAGGTTAGGCAGGAGAGTCGGTAAACTCCTTTGAGCAACATATTTTGCAGAGAGAGACTCTATTGGTTTGGTCGTATTGCCCATATGGATAACTATATATTAACGAATAGGGTTATGAATAGTACACCTGAAGGCCTCAAAAAGAGGGGGAGACATAGGATGCAGTGGGCAGACAATGCCAGATGGGAATCATTAAAATTGGTCTGCAGTGGTCAAATGCAGCAGATGTACAGTTGTTCAAAAAATATCCGAACACTATGGTTGATTACAGAATTCAGAAAAAATATCTGGCAACTATTTTTTTTAGAAATTAGTGATCTGGCAACCTTCGTGTACAGTACACGAAGGTTGCCATATCACTAATTTCCAGATCATTGCCAGATCACCAATCACTAATTTCTTCCGTATTGGAAACTGAAGAGTCTAAATGTTCTTCCTCCAGGACCGAAAAACGAGTCTTGGAGGCGTAGGTAGAATCGTTAGTAGGAGACAAGGCTCTCTTGTGTCCTTTTTTAGATTTTTTGCCATTATCCTTCCCTTTGGGCTTTTTGACAGTATCAGAAATATTATGAATTAAATCTAATCCATGTTTTGGGGCAGAGGTTAAATCCTGAATGGCTTTGAAAACGTTGATTTGAGAAGAGCAATGTTCAGTACATACAAGCTCATTGATGTCTTTCTCAATATAAAATCTTTCCAAAATTGCATCATTAAATTTGACGCGATCATCTGGTAAAATGGAGTGAATGTCAGTAGTAGAGTCCCATTATACAGTACCCCCTTTGCACAGTGCTTCCCCCTATGAGGTCACCGGCAAGTGGTTTCGTTTTCGAAATAACTAAAATCGAAACAAGACAATTTTTTTATTCTAATTCTTTAAAGTTGGGCTTACAAAATATTGCTCTTAATTTCACCCTACCAATATTACTAAATAAAAGTCATACATTAATATCTAGTTTATTTCGTGTGCATATGAGGTTGTTCATTGCGAGTTTTATAAAACTGATTGAATCCATTTACTTCCAAAAAGATCTCTTAAATGACAGAAGCATTTTTATTTCTAGTCGTAGATATAGAAGTCGTAGGATATGATATGAAGGATATGAAGGATATGAAGAATACTGTAGAATCAAGAAATTTGAGCAGATGGCTCTATTTCAAAGCAATTACAGAAGCAATGGATGAAGTAATAATTGAGGTGAGTGCTATATTCAAAACAGTACACAAAACTAATTTTATTTCAAGTTAATGTTTTTGAAATTCAATTAAATTTTATAATACCAAATTTTATTTTAAGGCCTCACTCTCTTTCAAAAACACTTTTTCTGATTTTATCTGATGAAAACATTTTTCTTGTTACGATACTACACAAAACAAGGGGCAGGAAATTAATAATGAAGACAAAACCCAGATGCTCCGTTAAATGATCATAGCACTACATCTATCGGGATAATGCCATAATCTCCACTACCTACGTCGAGGGCAAGACAACACCATACAGATGCAGCTCGCACCACGACTACCTATGGCGAACAGTCCTATAGAAGGAAAGTTCATCCATCGGTCAAAACCTAAATTTAATCTGTTCCCCGGTTAGCCACAAACAAAGATATATAGATCTAAGTTGACTCGGCTCCCGGGGTGGAGACTCTTAGTTTGGCTTTTCCATCGATAAGCCCGTCAACCGGGGATCCCACTCCCAGTCGCAAGCCCTCACCTTCGTCCTCTCCATCAGAGTCACGAACCCGCGGTCTCCAGCAGCAATCTGCCGACCCGAAACTTCACCGAGGTTGCACCGATGAGCCTGCTTGACCAGGTTCCCCAAGCCCAGTCAACAGAACTCTCAGTCACAGCCCCTCCATTGGGGCTGCAACCCAGAACTTCTCGGGGGACAAGCCGATGAGCCCGCTTGACTAGCGACTCCCTTCCAGTCAGCAGGGCCCTCAACAGGCCCCTCCATCAGAGGCTACAAGCTCTCGTGCAAACCAGGGGCCAACGAGCCAGAACCCTACTTCACAAAGGCACCGTAGGCCCCCCACCACGTCAAGGTGGTCCCCTATCAGGGGGGGAACAAGGGGCAGGAATTAATTCAGTCGTCAGCGTGTTTGAATCATAACCTGATGATCCCAGGTTTGAGTCCCCACTGCGCTTGAATTAAGATTTTCTTCGCAAAGCCCCGCTATGCCTTCTGTGAGTAAAAGAACAGCGATGGCTTTGTAAAGGATGTCGTCCGTCAATGCGACATTAAGCTGTATTCCGTGTGCAGGAAGCCATAATCTTCTCATGTTAAAGGATGATGATGGCTTTGTAAAGGATGTCGTCCGTCAATGCGACATTAAGCCGTGATCCGTGTGGAGGAAGCCATAATCTTCTCATGTTAAAGGATGATGATGGCTTTGTAAAGGATGTCGTCCGTCAATGCGACATTAAGCTGTGATTCCGTGTAGAGGAAGCCATAATCTTCTCATGTTAAATGATGATGATGGCTTTGTAAAGGATGTCGTCCGTCAATGCGACATTAAGCTGTGATTCCGTGTGCAGGAAGCCATAATCTTCTCATGTTAAAGAGTTCGCTGAATGACCTTGACGAGAGGTTCCATCTGTCTCCTAACTGTTGAAGTGGAAACCATTATATTATGTTCAAAAATCCCGCTCAAAGGTGAAATGACTCAATTTGCAACATGCTTAAACCACTTCAATAAATCATTCACACAGAAGCAATAGTTATAACGTAAATTTATCTTTTTTAAAATTTGTTTATTTTGCTTTGATCATAGTACAAGTCAATTTTATCATTACAGGTGACCCGCAAAGCTTAAAGCTTATTTGCAGGATATAGAATAATTACATTTATTATTTGTTACAATAGTATGATTAGCCTTCTTTCGTGATCATACAAAGTTTTCATTTGCATTTTCAGCAAATAGCACGAAAGGTGCTGGATGACGTCATAAGTGAAATTTGCAGGAAAGACATCTGCATTGGATACAAGCCCTCAGTGGCCAAAAAGGTAAAAGACGCTAAAGTCGTGGTAATAAAAATAAATGTATCTTCATAGTATATTTTTATGGGTGTTTTACACAATATTAAGAATGAATTAATTATTAAGAATTGTCAATAATCTATATTAAACATCAAAGGTAAATTAGGCAGAAGAGATTTTTTTCTCAATGGATAACGCATCGATTTCTGCTTGCCTTCTTTCTTAGGCGTATCTTGGTATTAAATAATTTGAAAAATATCCCATCCCATTTTTGAAGTATGTAAGAGATACATAATCATCTCGATTCTATTAGTTGTTTTAATCCTTTACGCAAAAACTGCAGTAAAGAACAGTTTGATTTCGGATATTCTTATTTTATCCGTCTTTTCTATCAGTTTTAGAATTGTTAAAAGAATGAATTTGGCCTCTCACAATTTGCTTAAAGTCATTGAAAGTTAAAATATATTTTAAGGAAAACCAGCTATTTTAAGATCGCCATTGTTAATATAACAGCTGCAGAAATGAGTTTATGTAAAATTAGTGTCAGGCGCGGATCTAAAAAAAAATAGAGGGGGGGGGGGCAAGTGACGCAATCGAGTCAGAAAAACAAAATAAAGGGGATTGGAATTCCATTGCAATATAGCATGTTATCCACCGTTTTACAGTACTTTAAATCATTTCTTGAAAAACGCGTAAAATAGCAAAAGTTTAATAATTTTTTTGCCTTTATTACCATTACTGGTATTTGGAAAGGGGGAGGGCTATAGCTCATTGCCATCCCCCCTGATTCCCCCCTTGAAATCCCCCCTGAATCCCCCCTTGTACTGCAGATATTTTTTTCTCCTCTGAATATGAAATTCAGTGTCTCAAGAGAAACAAAACACGTTTATTTATCTCTCTTCATCATTTCTTTGGATTACGTTTTGTGTTAACTGAGCGAGAGTTCCTTTGCATATGATTTTCTTATATTTGGTAAAGGAATGTTTACAGGAGGCAATTCCGAACTCTGTGTGAAAATAGAGTTTAACTTCTAAAATTTATTTATTATGGAATGAAAGCATAGGTAGTTGTTAAAATACTTATCTGATTACGTTCCAAACTTCAATTTGTAATTTTTCTTCGTTATTAAACACATTGCTCGTTAGTGAAATTGCTCTCACCAGAAGGAATGGCTGGAATTTTGCGAAACTCATCACAGGCAGGGATGATGAGATTTGTATCACATGATCTTATTTACATCTGAATGCAATGAACTGAACGAAAGGGTTAAAGTAAAATGCACCTAATATAATATGTACTGAAATCATTTTATTAGTGATGCATTCAGCAGCACATTGCCGCATTGATGTGTAAAGATTTCTGACGTTGTCCTGAGGAATAATTTCCCCACCCACGTGCATGTGGTATGGGCCAGTTGAGAGTGAGCTTGCAGCGAAAGTCCGATCATGTCCCAAACATGCTCGATGGGAGGGGGATATGATTGGCCACGGAATAGCCTGGAATTGTCCTTGTAGACAACATCCTGGACAGGAGTAGTGTTATCATGCTGGCAGATGTCATTAGAGATAATCGCTTGAATTAATTCGATGACTGGCCGTAGGCATCGACGTATCAACCAGAAATTCATATTACCTCTTACAACTACCAGAAGTGTTCTGTTTTTGCAACTGATGGCTAACGTAATCATTTACATAAAATTTTTACAACAGATTATTTACATAGTAATCTCTGCTATTACATGTATATTACGTGTAAAGTCGACCGTACCTGCTGGGTTGGACAATTTTATTTTTCAACAGTGTACTTTCGGAGTTCTATTTTCCATTTAAAATTTAATACCAAGCTGTTGATTTCGATTTGCCTAAAGTGATATTAACAAATGAAATGGCTAATGTTAAGATGAAATTGTACTAAATATTTGGTGACAGTTATTCGTCACGAATTGCACCAGAACATGCTCCGACACATTTGTGCCGCTGCTCATAATTATATATCATCATTACTAAATTCACTAAGAGTTTATTTACATGCACAGAGATAAACATCATAACATGCTCTGAGGGCTGGTCTTCAGGAACAAACGTTATACATTATTTGCAATTAACACATAGGTTGGGTTGTTTTACCTCTGAGCGGCACTTTTTTGCACACCATGGGCTAAATGGCCAGGTCACAGGTACCCCGAAGGCTCAGAG
Organism: Ryuthela nishihirai; assembly: GCA_038380435.1. Taxonomy (NCBI): domain Eukaryota; kingdom Metazoa; phylum Arthropoda; class Arachnida; order Araneae; family Heptathelidae; genus Ryuthela; species Ryuthela nishihirai. Next base: position 63,565,278 of record JAWZYU010000003.1, read on the forward strand.
AAGGTTGGGGGAGGGGATCCACTGGAACAGCTGTTGGGAGACAGATGATAGCCTCCCGTCAAGGCCATCCAGCGTGTTCTTTAACGTTCACAAGGTATGTCTCTCCCGCACACGGGGCCACGGCTTAACGTCCCATCCGACGGACGGCGGCCTTTTCAAGCCCATCGGTGTCCCATACTGACCGTGGGCAGGGCGGGGAAATTTTGCCGAGATAAATCTCAACGCTGACCCAGCTGGGACTCGAACCTGGGAACTACAGATTACGAGCCTGGCGCGCTACCGACTGAGCCACCCCCGCCCCCAATTAGCACATAGAGCAAATACAGTAAGACACTATAAACTTTCGTTATACAGTATAGTATTGTTGGGTTGTTTTACCTCTGAGCGGCGCTTTTTTGCATACAGTGGGCTAAATGGCCAGGTCACAATGACCCCAAAGTCTCAGAGAAGATTAGGGGAGGGGACACACTGGAGCAGCTGTTAGAAGACAGATGGTAGCCTCTCGTCAAGGCCATCCATCGTGTTCTTTAACGTGTGCAGGGTATGGCTCTCCCGCACACGGGACCACGGCTTAAGGTCCCATGCGACGGTCGGCGACTTTTCCAAGCCATCGATATCCCCTACTGACCATGGCAGGGCGGAGAGTTTTGCAGAGATAAATCTCAACGCTCACCCAGCTGGGACTGGAACCTGGGAACTACACATTACGAGCCTGGTGCGCTACCGACTGAGCCACGCCCGCCCTACGGTATAGTAAATCATACTATTATGTTAGGTACAAAATTTATAATATTACACTAAACATTACCGTATTCAGAAGAAAATACTAAAAATATTTTCACCGGATGAGAAATATTCAATTTCCGGTTTTCTACGGAGTTTGCTTTATATACTTTATGAACCCCCCAACCTCGACGCGATATGCGTGTATTTGAAGGTCGCGGCTTGTCTTAAACTGCAACGTTGTTCCCAAATAGTAGTCACCATCGTATGCGCATGCGTAAATATTTTCTCCACTTCCTCTGCCGCTCTAGAGAAAGGGAAACAGATGGGCTTGAAAAGGATGCCTTTGGTCGGATGGGATGTTAAGTGATGTCACGTGTGTATGACAGCCAACTCTGTGCACGTTAAAGAACACGCAGATTGGCCCTGGAGGATGCTTCCACCTATCTCCTAATAGATATCCAATGACTCCATTTCCTTTTCCAACACTTTAGGGATCATTGTGACCTGGCCACTCGGTGATAAAACGTTCTAACCCAAAACAACTGGACGTTTTCCTTCAAGATGCTCTTTGTTAGCAACTGAGCTCTGTGACGGGATATTTCGAAACAACTTTATTTCGGACAAATTGAATTCCTTAGTGAAGTCATTATACAGCTCGATTTTTCGTAATTCTCGTTTAATATTTAAAAAGTGACAAAACCTGAAATATTTAATATTCAATCAAGATCATAGACATCGAAGACAATCCAGTGAGCGACTGATTAAGCTACGAACAACAACTGAATTGACGAGTTTTAATTGATAGTGGGTAGAATATGCTGATTGGAATAATGCAAAGCAGATACGAAGATTATGATACAGCCTACAGATGAGAGAACGTGACCACTCTCAACTAATGATGACGTATTTGAGTGAACTGTTCTTTCGATAAAATGATGAAAGCGTTATATTAGTACTGCGCCAGATTCCCACGCCTGAGTTTCACAGATTTCAGTCACAACCTCGCAGACCTCTGTGGCAAGCAGCTGCTTGAGGAGATATTTATTTCATTTTTTTTATTAAATCTTAAAGAATAAATTTAAAAAATGCTGTACATTTGAAAACTACAATTATTTTACTCGTGATCCTCTTCCTCCAACTCTTCAATAGACAGGCGAGCGAAGGGGTCGACTTCGGCTTCAGTTTTGGCTGGCGTTTTGGTCGGATATTTCACGACCTTTATTCATGCAGTCAGCGAAGCAGGAGTGTACGAGGATGCTCTGTGAGGGGATGCAGTGGGAGACTGCACGCGAGTAGAAAATGGAGATGGCCTTCTTTGCAACACTTTCTTCAAGAATATGTTGCTTCTTCTTGCAGTGGAGTTCTTTCAACCACTCTTTTGTCGGAAAGAGACATGTTCACTTCTCGAGTGAAATTCCTTTCCATCAAAGGATCGTACTCCTGCACCTTATCAGTTGGCTGTTTTACGAGTTGAAAGACTTCGCTGACCTTATGCCTGTCCGATCTCTTCTAATAATTCTTGCTAATCTTTTCCTGTTAATTCGTCCCCATTCAGAAATTCTTCTATATCGCCCTTCGCCATGTCGATGAGCTCTTTACCTACCCGCCTGAGAAACAACGTTAACAATCGTTTCGCGGATTAATCGCGCATTAGCAGGTTCCCGTGCTCTCAGTTCGCGTACTTTGCGACACATCTGTATTCGATGAACCTGAACCCGTGATATCATAAGAAAACAAAATAACATGTAAAAGTAATTTTTGAGTTTCTGTGTTTAAATTTCCAAAACAAACTATACCATTCCGGGAACTAAAACTTGAACATTATAAAGTATTTTAAAACAACAGCAAAGGAAATATCAATTACCTGACTGAAATTCAGCTTAGAATACAGGGACGTACCCAGGAAGGGATCAGAGGTCCCGACCCCACCCCACTAAAAATCAATCGTTTTATGAGAAATCTTAAACCTGTCTACCTGCTTTGAAATTCAAAGCAGTTGTCTTTGTATAATTTTTTTTAGCCTCATAGCATATTCCTGACGTTAAATTAGGTTTAACAAATAATTATAAAATTTTATTCCATATAGAAATGTAGAATATCATTTTAATATTTCCTGTCTGGTGGAATATTTTAGTAACTGGAACACTACTCATGTTTTATTCTCAGCACACTCCTAGCGAGGTTAAATTCTCGAACCATCCCTTAAACTAAATTCTCGGACCTCCCCCACCCTCCTCTGAACTAAATTCTGGGTATGTGGCTATTACAATACTTAAAATACTTAATGTTTATTTGCACTTGCTTTTCCAATGAAAAGTCATTGCCGTCATAACTAATTTTCCATTCGACGGGAATGAATGTTCCAAGTATCGAAATGCTCATTTCCTGGAAGTTGTCTAGGGATGTTAAGCGAACATGACTCTTAGAGCAGCGCCCCCTCGATATCATCAGATAATGCTTAGCAATGCATTTCTCAATACCTTTGTCTGTTCGAAGCTTCAAAATGGATCGCATTCTCAAAAGCCTTATTTCAGCTTTGGAGTGATTGTGACTGGCTATAACAAAAAGAAACACTGATGATTGGTTAAACAACATAAACATACAGTTGATGAAACAACTGTATAAACTAATGGTGCAAGAAAAAATTCCACTTTGACGAGGGATTTAGAACAAATTTCACAATGCTGATTGCTTATTACATTTTTTTTTACACAGGATTTCACATCTCACATAAGTATGTCGGTTTCATTAAAATTTAAACAGGAAAAAAATTAAACGTATTTATCGGATCATCGTTTCAGTTAGTTCCATTGCACTTTAACTTCGACTGTCCTACACAAATGCTTCCTTTATGGAAATATTTTGACTCTTAACGACAAGACTGCAACGAAACGATTAAGAAAGTTTATGCTGATGATTCCAATGTAGAGTGTTACACACATCGCCTGGTCAAACTTTTATGGCCCACTACTTCGTCGTATGTATCAGGCTCCAGTCCCTGAAAATGAAATTTTCTAATTCTCTGTGCGTATTTCTTGTTGAGATGGGATTTTAAGTACTACTAGCGGTCATCTCTAATAGAATATCCAACAAACGCCTGTCCCTGTCTGTCAGGCTTTTTTTAATTCCCGCATTTTGTCACGATTGGCAGACATTTCTTTAGATCAGTCATGTTAAACACGCGGCCCGCCGGGAACTGTTCTGCGGCCCGCCAAGATTGATAACCAAAACGTTTATTTAACTTTTGACAACACTGGATTCTTTAATTAAAATTATAAGTACGTACACGGTACATGAATTAAATAAACGTATTTCAGAAAACATTTCCATTTATATATAAGGGAATAAAAGCTATGCTTCATCTTTATTTCCATTTTTTTTTTGTTTTGCGACCCGCGATTTAATATATAATACTTAATATGGCCCTCGGTGCTTAACGAGTTTGACATGCCTGCTTTATATCATTGCCATTCTCCATACACTAGGGGCGGGGGTGGCTCAGTCGGTAGCGCGCCAGGCTCGTAATCTGTAGTTCCCAGGTTCGAGTCCCAGCTGGGTCAGCGTTGAGATTTATCTCGGCAAAATTTCCCCGCCCTGCCCACGGTCAGTATGGGACACCGATGGGCTTGAAAAGGCCGCCGTCCGTCGGATGGGACGTTAATCCGTGGCCCCGTGTGCGGGAGAGCCATACCCTGTGCACGTTAAAGAACACGCTGGATGGCCTTGACGGGAGGCTACCATCTGTCTCCCAACAGCTGTTCCAGTGGGTCCCCTCCCCCAACCTTCTCTGAGCCTTCGGGGTCCTTGTGACCTGGCCATTTAGCCCATGGTGTGCAAAAAACTGCCGCTCAGAGGTAAAACAACCCAACTCCATACACTAGGGATATGGTGCCAGTGAGTTCCATCACCTATTGAGTTCCGTCACCTCTGTCACGGATCATCGGTCTCCAAAGATGAATCTCTTTTCGAAGTCAATCGACCAGCCTTTTTATCCACATCGCATTTGACTTTGCTTTTCACCATGCTTTTACGACTCTTAATGACTCCGTAGTGACGTAGAAGTAAGAAATTTCCATAAAATGGGATGTTTCATGTACTTCGAGGAGGATGTACAGTTCGCAATAATTTGGATAGACAAGGGTATCGTTACAAAAGCTTTTGGGTTGTGTTGTTTTACCGCTGAGCGGCACTTTTTTTGCACACCATAGCCTAATGGCCAAGTCACATGGACCCCGAAGGCTCAGAGAATATTGGGAGAAGGCACCCACTGAACAGCTGTTGAGAGACAGATTGTAGCCTCCCATCAAGGACCATCCAGCGTGTTCTTTAACGTGCACAGTATATGGCTCTCCCGCACACGGGGCCACGGCTTAACGTCCCATCCGATGGACGGCAGCATTGCCAAGCCCATCGGTGTCCCCTACTGACCGTGTGCAGGGCGGGGAATTTTGCGGAGATAAATCTCAACGCTGACTCAGCTGGGACTCGAACCTGGGAACTACAGATTACGAGCCTGGCGCGCCACTGACTGAGCCACCCCCTCGCCACATTACAAAAGAGGTATAGCGAAAAGAATATAAGTCTAAATCTTAGTTTTTTGTATTAAGGCAGTATATATCAATTTATTGTTTAACAGGTTGTATATATATATACCTATAAAATTTGCAATGTTTTCTAATTAAATGCTTTTTGACTTTTCAGAAGAAAGTGACTTTCACAGGAGTCACTCATGTCAGTCTTTACGTAAGTTTATTTCGATGATTATTTTAAAATACTTTGGAAAATGATAGTGCTGCTAAAATTCTAAAGATCTTTAAGATAGGATTACTAGAGTAGAGACTTTTAGAACAGTAGATCAAGTATTCCCAAATTGTTGCATGCGGTAACCCAATTTCATTTCTATTAAACCTACTTACTTTAAATATTAATAGAAATTTTATGTGTTATCCACAAAATATTAACTATTAATGTTGAGAGTCTGCATTTTATTCACTCATTTTTTTAAAAGTAAAAGTTTGTGAACTCCTGATATTGGCATCTTAATAATTATATGAACAAAGATCTGTCAGCCAATGATAACGAAAAATATTTTTCTAAGAATTGAACTTTTAAAAATATAATATTGTTATTAATATAATTTTAATATCTAAAGGTAAATGCAATAGTTTCACTTGATGTGATTAGAATAACCACTGCAATCACTTACAATTATGTTCCGTTTATAGGACGTGTGGAAGGCTCCAAAAAAGTCCTCCTTCCTTGCCTATAGTGAGTATCTATTTATACTGCTTTCATTGTGATATCGTTTCGTCTTTGTCGTTGTTTGCGATTGTTATTTTTGTCACGTCGTTCATGTTTTAATCATACATTTTCCCCACAAACTTGGCTCAGTTGATTATTCTTTCGCATTTTAAATTTACTTTGCTTTCTTTTAAATATCTTTTATAACTTCTAATAATTATTGTTGTATAATAACAAATGGTTGGATTGTTTTATCTCTGAGCGGCCCAATATGGGCTAAATGACCAGGCCACAAAGACCCGAGGGCTCGGAGTAAATTGGGGGAAAGGGACACACTGTACAGCTGTTGGGAGCCAGATGGTAGCCTCCAGTCAAGGCCATCCAGCGTGTTTTTAACGTTCGTAGGGTCTGGCTCTCCCGCACACTGGGCCACGGCTAACAACGGACAAACGATGCCTTTACAAGCCCATCGGTATATGTGATGACCCTCCTGACCGAGGGTAGGGTGAGGAGTTTTGCAGAGATAAATCTCAAAGCTGGCCTAGACGGGACTCGACCCTGAGAACTGCACATTACGAGCCTGGAGCGCTATCGACTGAGCCATCCCTGCCCCCTAGAATAACGGTGGCTTCTAAATGTAAATATATAGTCATTAATATGAATCCCAGTGTCGTATACACAAAATTTGGGGTAGGAGGTTAAACGCAATTTTGTGCAGTAGTGAACAAATGTCTTTTTCTACACTTAAATATCTGTTTCATCCATAAACATAGCCCTATGTGATGTTCGGTCGATTAATCTCTTTTGCTTTGCTGAAGTATTTTTGCGTTGAGATCTTGTCTCTACCACATATTATATAACTTAAAATTCACATATTTTTTAACATTTTATTAGAAGAAAACAGATCAGGATCTACGGGGGAGGGGGCATGACCACCTTCTCCTGCAGCTTTGCCTTTGGTGGCTTCTGAATCTGCCCCTGTGGGCTCGGTAGAAATTTCTGAACAAACGTGGCATGTTGCAGAAAATGGTTGGACACCGTGGTTGCCATCATGATGCTCAAGATTATGTTTCTGCTCATCATACTTATTGTTTCAAACAACATTGAGATTTGAATTTGTCTTCAAACAAATTTAAGTGTTTTAAAATTTCAATGGCGTATATTCTAAAGAATTTAAAAGAAAAAGTTATAGCTGGATACATTTTTGCATATATAAATCTTGCGACGTCATAATTTCTCTTTTAACGGAGATCGATATCCAAAATTTGAACCCTAACTTATCTCTAATACAGACGTTAAAGTTGTTAGAGAGAGCAAAATTATCATCATAGTTTCCCTAAACACTGGTCAGCCGTAGCCAAAAATATTTATTAAAGTACTAATCCTGTTAACCTCTAAGATCTATAAAAAAAAACGAAATTGTAGCCAGAAAATTTTTATCTTTCTTACAGCAGAAAAAATGAATGGACTTTAAAACTTTCTCTAGATATTCAGCCATGTTATGTACTAAATGAAAGGGAATTTTATTTTGAATGACAATGAATATTAAAATAAAAATTAAACCAAGTTAGGCCTAATGTTTAATAAAAAAAATGTTTAACTGGCTTTAGATACTTAATGGGTTAAAGAAATGGAATTTTTATATATTTATTAACCAATTTGTTCTGGTTTCTCGAGTACTTCAGTTTTCTAAAATATGTATATAATAAATGACACTTGCAAAGTTGCAATACATTTGGCATTTAAATCATTAGGATCAACTCTCGTGGAACTTCTCTTATAGTGGAAGAGAACGGAAAGGAGGGAACGTAATTTGAAAAATCCCATGATTCCGTACTTCAGAAACTTTCATTTAGCATTAGGCTCTGTAATAGTTTAAGCTTTTCCCGTTTCTTAATAAGTTCTTTTCCTGGTTTATTGGAGACAAATCCCTACAATGTTTATGATGCAAAGTAACTAACTACACTGGCGGAAATTGAAAAAAGAACACCATAAACAATTGAAGCGTGATCTATGAGATTTATTTCGTAGAAACAACTTGTTGAGAAAGGATAGTGATCACACGTGTGAAGTGATTCAATGTTTATTTTATCTTTTCACGAGTATTGCATTTTGCAGAAGGCACATTTTAATAAGGTGTTGAACCTCCTCGAGCAGCAATACAAGCTTCCAATCTGGCATGCAATCTGGCGTGCAAATGCTGGATATCACGCTGGGGGATAACATTCCATGCCCTTTCAACTTGGACGCGCAATTCAGCGATGGTCGTTGCCTGCTGCGGTCAGCGGAAGAGTCTTTGTCCGATCCAGTCCCAGACATGCTCGATTGGAGACAAGTCTGGAGAGTGTGCTGGCCAAGGGAGTTGGTGGGGCGGAGTGAGGGTGGGCGTTATCCTGCTGGAATATCGCATTTGAGATTACACTGAAATATGGCAAGACGACCGGTTGTACGATGTCGCTGATGTACGTAATGCTACTCAGTGTACCCTGTACAAACACCAGCCACGTATGAGAATGATAACTAATCGCTCTCTATATCAAGATGCCCGGCATCGGCCCTGTGCGTCGCTGGGGATGCACGATGGAAGAAGCCGCTCACCTTGTCGCCTTCGGATGCGTAAACCACCATCAGAGCTCCTAAGCAGAATCGGCTTTCATCACTGAAGACCACAGACTGCCATTCTTCCTTCCAGTGACCTCGTTCTTGACACCACTGCAAACGTGCTCGACACTGACGAGTGGTAACCATGCCAGCGGCACACGTGCCCGTAGTCCTGCTTCCAAAAGACGATTGCGTATCATTCTTATAGACATTCTTGGTAGGACAGAGGATCGAATTTGTGATGCCGTAGCCGTCCGCTCTGCCACAGCCTCCCTCCTGATGCACCGATCCTCTCGTGCGTTCATAACTCTGCGTTGCCCGGAACCACGTCTGCGAGGGTGCGAATGCTCGTCTGACCATCGACGCCACCATCATACCACTTCTGATACCCCTCGTCCAACGCGGTGTGCAATTTCACGAAAAGACCAACCTGCTTCCCTAAGACCCACTATATGACCTCGCTCAAACTGCGCTAATGAACAAACGTTGTGCGTCTGCATCGTCCAGGCATGGTAGCTTCTTCAAAGAGCACTGAACAACATGACACAAGACGAATAACTTCTTTCTTCACAACCTAGTCCTTAAATACGCGCTGCCGACATTTGCATGTTGTCGTCCTTAGTGACGTCATTACTTCATCAAATGACTTTCAATCCTGGCTCACTGTTTCTGCTGCCCTTAACTATTAAAGTATTATATTATGACGTTCCTAAAGAAATACCTTCTAGGTGTTCATTTTTCAATTTCCGCCAGTGGATATGCAGAATTTGGTGGTCGTTTAGGAGGAATTGCTCTCCCTGTTTTTGTGAGGGGGGGAAGGAAGAAAATTTAAGGACTAAACATTTACGCTGTTCTTAGGTACTATAAGAGAAAACTGTATGTGGACTTACCTTTTATGAGGAAAGGAAAAAAGTTTGGCGGTTAACCTACGACGAACGTCTCAGTTGACAGTCGTCCCCTTGCCCATTGACTCATGTCATCTTTAATTCTTCATATGACTTTTATGCAGAATGAGCTGTTTCAGACGAAAATTGTAAGAGAGCAATTGAAGATGCGCCGTAGAACACTTAACAGATCGTCCCGTTCTTATTGAATTCCTAAATTTCAAATATAGATATTTCTTATTCATATTTCGCAACCAATAAACATTGTAAAGTTGCATTTTCCTCTTTTTTTCAGACACCACAATGGCAGAAGAGCCCGCCAAAAGGCGAGGGGTCAAACGGCGTAGCTATAAACCGAAAAAATCTTGGAAAAGCCGTTTGGCCAATTGGATAGGAGGCACATTCTGCAGCCTCTGCTGCCTCTGCCAATGAGAATGGCAGATGAAGACACTACAGGCAGGGATAACCACTATAAAAGGTATTTTTAACATATTTGTTTTGTAATTAAAATCGTTATTTTCCTAAATAGTGATTTAATCTTTTAAAGTAACTGAAATTGCATATTTATCGCATCGCAATTAGATTTTACATAGGTGTTTTACATTGTATTTTTAAATTCTATAAGTTTTTTTTCCCTTGTAATGGGTAGAATTTAATGAACTGTATTTATGTTATCGTAGTTCATTCCCATACACGAGAAATCGGGATTTCTTTTTTGTAGTCAAAGTGAAATCCTTATTTTCATAGCGCTATATTTGGCTTTAAACACAGTGAAGTATTTGTTAATACCAATGCAAAAACAATCGACATTTTATATATTTGCCGCAACAAGGAAGTTTACATTTCGCCTTTTTAATAATGAGAGATTTAAAAGCACCTACCTAGAAGAATTTTCTTCAGTTGAAATATTGCGACATCCCATAGTTGAAAGCCATTGATATAAACTGTTCAAATGCAAAAATGCTATTTCGATGAAGCTGGTCTTTGGGAATTATTGATGCTCGCCAAGTCCGTCTTTGGACACCTCGCTGCTCTCCTCCCAAAATGGTTGAAGGCCTGATGCAGCATTATAGAATATAGGAAAGGGTATATGAAAGTGAAACGTAATAGATACATACATATAAGTATAGGATACTTTATTCGAAATAACATTTGATGCGAGTTAAGAGCGGAATGCTACAGTAATCTCTCGCCAACTGTGGAGGTTACGTTCCTGAAAGTATCGCATTTGGCAACACTAAAATGCAATAGAAAACCATGAAGAGTTAGGGGAACGACGATAAACATGCCATAAAAAAGACTAAAAAGAGAAATGCAAATTTTGTTTTTCATTTATACAACATGAAAACGCTAATAAAGGTTGACCATACAATAAGTTAAACAAATAGGAATCAGTTTATATATAAAGCTATACATACATGAAATATCGACTATCCTCCTTTGGCAGCATCTTCATTTGATACGGTGACGTTTAAGAATCTGACCTTTATCTGTCCTCTGATACTCTTGTGTGAGGACATCAAGAGATTAATCTCTGTGCACATTCCAACTACCTACGGAGACAAAATGGTTGGTGGTATGTTTAAAGAAATTAGGTCTATTGAGAGAGGAAATGTCTACAATATCAAACAGCCCCTAATCGCAAGAATGGGGCAAAGACCTGTTCCGCTGCTACTAAAGGCTAAAGCCATTAACGCTGGAAGACTTCCACCAATGTAGGTTTGGAGATGCCCATAGAAGCAAGAGTTCAATTGGCAGGCGATATCAAAACTCGACCTCGAATGATTGGAAGAAGGTCATATGGTTCGATGAATTTCGTTTTCTGTTGCACCATATGGACGGCTAGTAGAGTCGCTCGAAAATATTCCAACACTATGGTTGATTACAGAATTCAGAAAAAATATCTGGCAACGATTATTTTAGGAGTAAGTGATCTGGCAACCTTCTGTACACGAAGGTTGCCAGATCACTCACTGTAATCAACCATAGTGTTTGAAAATTTTTTTGAGCGACTGTACGTGTGCATCGTTTACCCGGGGAAGTGTTGGCACCAGGATGCACCGTTGGACGAAAACAAGCCGGTGGAGGAAGTGTTATGTTTTGGGCAATGTTTTGCCGGGAAACCCTAGTTCCAGTCATTCATGTGCAGGAAACTATGACATCTACCACCTACCTAAATGACATTGCTGCCCAGGTACATCCTTTCATGGCAACAGTATACCCTTCTAGTAGTGCCTTCTTTCAACAGATAATGCGCCATGCCACACTGTCCGGATTGTTGAAAATGGTTTGCGGAACATGAGGAAGACTTCCAGGTATTGCCTTGACCTCCAAATTCCTCAGACTCCAATCCAATCGAGCATCTGTGGTTTGTGTTGGAACAGCATATCCGATCTGCGGCGGCGCAACCACGTAACTTACAAGAGTTAAAGGATTTGCTGGTAATGTGTTGGTATCAGATACCACAAGACACCTTTAGAAATCTTGTAGCGTCCATGCCTAGCCGGGTAAGAGCTGTTTTTGCGGCACGTGGAGGACCAACATCATATTTGGCAGGTGTTCATAATGTTTTCACTCTTCGGCGTAAATAACATGAATCTCATTCACTTTCATTTCATTTTTATATGCTTTCATTAAAATATCCAGAAGTTTTGCCAAGTTGGACTTATGCGACCAATGAGAGACTGGGAGCCCTCTAACTTCAATAAGCTGTGTAGTGCTCATTTCACAAAGGCCAAGAGTATGGTGCCCATTATTGAAAGAGCATTCACAAATATTTTGCATCAAGGAGAACTAATGTTGGATTTAAATGCAGTATTTCAAATAGTACAGTTTAGTAAAACGATCACCAATGTCAGTTAATTAATGAAAGACAAAGATAAAAAGATATTAGCAGTATTTTCAACTGTCCTGGTGGTCAACTACATAGTGTTCTCGTCTACTAAAAAGGATCCTCTTCTCAAGCCCCGTATAAGGAATGGATATTTCCTTTCTTGTGTTGTCCTTCAGTTCATAAGTCTTCTCTATGGTTATTAATCTGCTAACCTTTTGTAGATCTTTGTGGCAAGCAGCTGATTCAGAGATAATTTATTTATTGTTCAACACTTTTCTCAATACGAATTTGCAATCCCTTTTGCACATTCAGTAAATTCAGACTTTTAATTTGACGATTGGCATACCGTAATGATTAAAAAAAATTGCAACGTTAAATAAAAATAATTATACTCACTCAGGGCAGCATCAAGTGGGCGGGTGGGGGGTAAGAGGACCCCCCCCCCCCTTTGGAGAATGCTAATAATGGTAATAGAGAAAAAAATTGTTACACCTCTTTATGTATATTTCAAGCATTTTGCAAATTGTTTTTAAAGAGCTTTAAAATGTAGGGGGAAATGTTATACTGCATGGAAATAATCTCTTTTTTTCTACAGGGTGTCCCGAGTCGCCGAGGCATCACTCTCTATGAAGCTGTCGGCTTAGTGTCATCAATCAATAATGACATTTAATGGAGCCTTCTCCCTCTTTTTCCTTCCACATTAGCTCCTATGTGTCGAGGGGTTTTCTCCTGGGTTAGAGCAAAACACTCTGACATATCAGTAATGACATTTAATGGAGCCTCCCTCTTTTTCCTTCCACATTACCTGCCTATGTGTGGAGGGGTTTTCTCCTGGGTTAGAGCAAAACACTCTGACATGGATGGTGCCTTGACGTGGCGTCAGAGCTTTTCACTAAACCATCCGGCAGATAACTGTTGCAGTGAGAGCTGTAATCATAAAAAAATTGTACTATGAGTGAGCATATAGTCGAAGGGAGACACCAACCGGCAATTCTTCCCTAAATTATAGTATGGGGGGAAAAAAGGGACCGGAACTAAGAGGCTTTCGCCAAATTGAACAGTTCATTCTGCAAGAATCGTTACCTCGCCTTGGACCGGAAGACAACTTGGATAGACGACAGCGATCAGCGTCAGCTGTTGCAGAACATCACCTCGGTCGAAAGTTTGGGCGAGACTAGTTAAGTTTAGTTTTATTGCCTGTTTTGATTTTCTCTCAGTGCTATTGTGTATTATGTATTATACGAGGAGGGCAATGAAAATGCTGGATCAGACCAGCGACGATGCAAACACGGAAAAGGACACACAATACTCGACTCCATTACCTGACACAGACATGGAGGGGGAAGTGAATGCTAACGGAGGGGAGGAAGATTGCCCTTGGAGTGAAGATGGGGATGATGCGACATTTGCGACTCGACTACCTGCATCGAGAGGGCAGTCTGTGAGAGTGAGTACGTCTGGGGAGATGAATGGGTATCATATGAAGCAGATGGAGATGCTGCTTAGGAGGGAAGAGACAGAAGATAGAATTAGGGAGCAAGAAAGGAAAGATAAGATTAGGAAAGAAGAATTAGACCGAGCTCATGAATTGGAGCTAGCTAAATTGAGGCTCAGAAGAGACAACTCAGCCTCGGGCGACGATATGACAGCCTTGGCTATGGAAGGAGCCGACCCCAAAATTCGGGAATTGGATAGGCTGCGTAGGTATTCCCAGCTACTAAAGCGTACATTGGGCAACGCTCCACAATAGGTTGGCGAGATGCCTTTGTTTTTCCAGCAAGCGGAAGCAGTTTATGAGACTCATTATTTCCCTGCCTCCATAAGAGGAGAACTGTTAGCACCACTTTAGGCGAGAAATTGCGGCCGGTTATCGCTTAGCTACCGCCAGCAGAGGCAGAAGATTATGAGCAGCTGAAAAAGATAATTTTACGTCAGTGTCGATTGACAGCCACATAGTATCACCGGCGTTTCGAAGAAGCAGAAAAGGTGGATAGCGAAAGCTGGACGGAATTTTCGGCTAGAATTTCTGCTGTGCTTTCTCATTACTTGGACAGTAGAAAAATTAAAGATCTGGAGGAGTGTAAGAATCTATTATGGCGTCCAAACGAAGTAAATCTGATTCTCCCTTCACCTAGTAAGAAATGGAAAACGATATCTTTGGAATGTAAACTTAACATTATCAAGGATTTTGATAGCAGAATGAAAATTTGTGAATCGGCAATGAAGTTTGAGCTACCGGAATCCACAGTAAGAACAATCATAAAAGATAAAGAATTCTCGATGCGGTGAAAAATGCTCAATCCTTGAACTCAAGCATAATTCGTAAACGTCATGGTATTATTGCTGAGATGGAAACAATGCTGAAATTATGGTGTGATAATCAAGTAAAAGTGAAGAATTGTCCAGTCGATCAGAACACTGTGTGCTATCAAGCTAAGCTGATTTTTGAGAGGTTGAAAGAAGAATCTGGGGAGGCGGGCGAAGATGAAAACTTTGTAGCTAGTAACGGTTGGTTCAACCGATTTAAAACTCTCTCTAATTGGCACAGCATCGCGGAGAGTGGAGAGGCGGCAAGTGCCGATAAAGAAGCTGCGTCTTCTTTTCCTGAGGCACTCAAGGCTATGATAGAAGAAGGTGACTATAGCAGTGAAACCGTATTTAACGTGTATGAGACTGGCCTGTTCTGGAAGAAGATACCTAAAAGAAAAAACTTTCCAGGCTTTAAGGTTTCTAAAGACCAATTGACAGTGATGGTTGGCGGGAATGCAGTTGGTGACTGCAAGTTAAAACCTCTCTTAATTTATCGCTCCGAAAACCCAAGAGCCTTAAACAATATATCTAAAATTAGCTTACCAGTGATTTGGAAGTTAAATCATAAAGCTTGGGTGACAGCTTTCGTTTCTGAGGACTGGTTTGGTCACCACTTCATACCCGAAGTCGAACGTTATTGCAAGTCTAAACAGATTCCATTTAAAGTGATGCTTCTTATTGACAATGCACCCGGTCACCCTCCTGTCACCCTAATTGATTTCGACCCACGAGTGAAAGTTGTGTTTTTGCCTCCAAACACAACCAGCGTGCTTCAACCGATGGACCAGGGAGTCATCAAAACATTCAAGGCTTACTGCACGATAGCGTTCGTTTGCATATCTGAATGAAGCTATGAGGCAAAACAGTGAGATATCTGTTAAAGACTTTTGGAAACAATTCAATGTTTTAGATGCCGTAAGAATCATTGGAAAAACTTGGGATGAAATTTCCCAAAAAACATTGAATGGTGTCTAGAAGAAACTTTGTCCATTTTCTTTCAAAAACGAGACGGAAACAACGCCAGAAACTGATCATGTCGCTCATGTGATAGAAGAAGTTGTTAATCTTGCCAGGCAATTAGATTTTGAAGTCAATGGTGATGATGTCAATGAGCTGTTGGATTCACATAGTCAGGAGCTGACAATCGATGAGCTCATAGAGATGCGTGAGCAAAACGTCACTGAAGTATCCGACACTTCAGACCCAGTTCCACCAGAAAAGCACATGACAATTGCAAGCTTGACAGAAGGTCTCAGCTCAATTGAAAAGGGCTTAAAAATTTTAGAAAACATAGACTCCAACGATGAACGCGTCATAGCTAGAAAGCAAGGAATAAAAAAATTATTGGCTTGCTACGAAGAAATTCTGCGTGAAAAAAAGAAGGCATTGTGTCGTTAGACGAATTTGTTAGATATCATGAAGCCATCGACATCAAAATAACTTTTTTACGTAACTCATTTATTTTTTAATATTTTGTATTAATATGTATAAAGAACTGCAATTTTATTAAATACTTTTTTTCTAAAAAGCATTTTTTTTAGTCCTTGGTCCCAATTAAACAAAATTTATATGTATTTATATGCAAAATTGTACCCCGACTTACGCGAATTCGACTTAAGCGATTTTCGTCGGACCCACCTATCGCGTAACTTCGGGGTATTACTGAATTTAAATATAAAATTAGTATTCACATTACTTAGCACAATTATCAGTATGTAATAATAGCCGTCCACATAACAAAGATTTAATTCTACGTCTTTGTTCTTCCAAATTCTCTGTGTATAATGATCAATGTACCTTCGCGAGTTTCTGCGCAAATTGGCGCCTAGGAGGGTTGAGTGGGGCTAAGGGGCGTAGTTATGGGGGGTGGGGGATGATGGGGAGGCTCCCCCTCCAAAGTAACTCTGTGATGGCAAAATTCGAAGTGACTTCGTAAAACCTAGGTGAGTTGTGAAAATTTGTAATCTTTTTTTTTTGGTAAAATTGAGGGAGTTGTCAAAATCGAGGCAACTTGACAAATCTAGGGCGGTTTGGAAAGTGGCGAGACGGCAAAATCTAGAGCTGTTGACGAAATTCGAAGCCACTTAGTAAAATACAAGTGAGATGGCAAAATAGGGAGAAGTTGGCAAAATCTTGGGGAGTTGGCAAAATTCGGGGTGATTTGGTAAAATTGTGGGGGTTGGCAAAATTCAGGTGAGATGTAAAAATTACAATCTTTTTTATGTAAAATTATGGCGTGTTGGCAAAATCGAGGCAACTTCGCAATATCTAGGAGAGGTGGCAAAATTCAGAATGACTTTGCAAAAATCAAGTCAGATGTAAACTCTGGGATTTTTTTCTGCAAAATTGTGGCGAATTGGCAAATTGAGAAAACATGGCAAAATCTAGGGGAGTTGGCAAAATTCGAAGCCACTTGGTAAAATATAGGCGAGTTGTGAAAATTGGGATTTGCTTTGTGAAATTAAGGAGAGTTGACCAAATTGTGAAAACTTGGCAAAATCTTGAGAAGTTTGAAAAATATGAAGTGGGTTGGGTTGTTTTATCTCTGAGCGGCACTTTTATGCACACAATGAGCTAAATGACCATGTCACAAGGACCCCGAAGGCTCAGAGAAGGTTGGGGGAGGGGACCTACTGGAACAGCTGTTAGGAGACAGATGGTAGCCTCCCGTCAAGGCCATCCAACGTGTTCTTTAACGTGCAGAGGGTATGGCTCCCCGCACACGGGACCACGGCTTAACGTCCCATCCGACGATCAGCGGCCTTTTCAAGTCCATCGGTGTCCCCTACTGACCATGGACAGGGCGGGGAATTTCGCGGAGATAAATATCAACGCTGACCCAGCTGGTAATTTGAAGTGACTTGCCAAATTTAGGAGACATATAAAGATTGGGATTGGTTTTGTGAAATTAAGGAGAGTTGGCCAAGTCAACAAGGGTTGTGAAATTCATGCTAGAACTCAGACGAGACGTAAATATTGGGATTATTTCTGTGAAATTATGGCTAGTTGGCAAAATTGGAAATCAAATGGTCAATTGGAAGTCTATGCATCATCACATAGAACCGGCCAGGCCTAGCACCTAATGTCCGACCCTGCCTTTTCGTGGCGCAGACCGTTAGTACCTTTCGAAAGAGATACTCTCTTGCGGAAGTAAACGGAAGACGTGCTGCCCGATTAGTGTGGCCTACTGATCTCCACAACTATGGCTACTTTCCTTTTTTTTCCTACCCTGCTGAGGAGTGGTCAACCACACAGGGTCCTATTGCTGACCATATATACCAACCTGAATAGAATTATGGCTCTAAGCTTGATTATGGATCCTGATTTTGATGCACTGGTGGGCTTCTGTGGAGGGAAAATCTTCCGCTGTGTTTTCTGTTTGTTTGTGGGTTGACAGCCCCAAGTGAATAGATTCACAGGATATGTTTATCAGCTGGTGGATAATCATGAGCAGAGTTCATCGCAGGCACCTGAACTCTTTGCTTCTATTGGCATGGTCAAATTCTACATTGGAGGAAGTCTTCCAGTGTAGATGGCTTCAGAATTTGGTGGTGAGGGAACGGGTCTTTGCTCCATGTCTGCGATTAGGGGGCTGTTTGATGTTGTAGGCATTCCCTCTCTCAATAAACATAGTTTCTTTAAACATCCCACCCTACATTTTCTCTCCATAGGTAGTTGGAATGTGAGGACTCTGCGCAGAGCCTTTTCTCTTGATGTCCTCACACAAGAATTCCACAGTTATAATTTAGATATTCTCTGCTTGCAAGAGACCAGATGGACAGATAAAGGTCAGATTCTTAAAAATAATCTTAAAGTTCTCTTTTCAGGGAGGGGTGACAATAAGCATCACCAAGGCGTGGGTCTGCTTCTCAGCAGACACGCGAGTGATGCTCTTCTAGGATATGAGTGCATTAATGAAAGATTTCTTATAGCAAAATTTCAGACAAGCGTTAAAGATTTGAATCTTATCTGCTGTTATGCCCCCATTGAGGATGCCGATGAAGATGAGAAGGATAGGTTTTAGGGACAACTTAAGGGCTAAATAGTCAGGGCTAAATCATGGGCTAAATAGTCAGGTCACAAGGACCCCGAAGTCTCAGAGAATGTTGGGGGAGGGGACCCACTGGAACAGCTGTTGGGAGACAGATGGTAGCCTCCCGTCAAGGCCATCCAGAGTGTTCTTTAACGTGCACAGGGTATGGCTCTCTCGCACACAGAACACGCTTAACGTTCCATCCGACGGACGGCGTCCTTTCTAAGCCTATCAGTGTCCCCTACTGACCGTGGGCAAGGCGGGGAATTTTGCGGAGATAAATCTCAACGCTGACCCAGCTGGGACTCGAACTTGGGAACTACATATTACGAGACTGGCGCGCTACCGACTTAGCCACCCCACTCTTACGTATTTTTTTAGGAATTGTGTCGAGGTTATTAAGCCCGATCTAGGTGCTATCCAATTAAGTATTGCCCGTGTTTTTATAGCCTAGAAGAAGATGCGTTTTAGGGTACGATACTGGTGCACAAAAGTAAAATTACAACAGCATTTTATGTCATTAGGAAACTAGCTTCAAAACTCTGTAACATCTAAAATAACTATTTTACGGTAAAAACGTATGGAGAAAAATTAGCACTCTCAGTCTATCCAAATCTTAAAATCCAGCAATATTTAGGGGCGGGGGTGGCTCGATCGGTAGCCCGCCAGGCTCATAATCTGTAGTTTCCATGTTCGTGTCCTAGCTGGGTAAACTTTCAGATTTATCTCCGCAAAACTCCCCTCCCTGCCTTCGATTAGTAAAGCCGCCGCCCGTAAGTTGGGACGTTTCGCCGTGGTTCGTGTGCGAGAGAGCCATACCCTGTGCACGTTAAAGAACACAATGGATGGCCTTAAATGGAGGATATTATCTGTCTCCCAATAACTGTTCCAGTGAGTCCCCTCCCCCATCAGTCTCTGAGCCTTGAGTCCTTGTGACCTGGTCATTTAGCTCATTGTGTGCAAAAAAAGTGCCGCTCAGAGCTAAACCAATCCAACTCAGCAATATTTGTTAGGTATTTAATGAGTTATGGAAGTTTGGACATATTACAATAACAATGGCAGTCAAAAGATTTCACTTCCAAAGTTAATTAAAATGTAAATAATAAACATTTTTTCGGAACTTAATTATAAAATAAGTGTATGTTTTAGACGTTTTTGTCAGTAATTATTTCAGTGTTCTTCAGTATTAAGTGAATTTCATAGCATTGAATCACTGACGCTGATGAATATCGAGATTTATTTAGATTTGATTGAGATCTTTAATTTTCCTTCACTCATATTTGACCATAAAAAACAACTTATTTTACAAGTTAGAGAATTTTGAAGTTAGTTTCTTATTGACACAAAATGGAGTTGTAGCTTAACTTTTGGGCACCAATGTATTTCATTCAATGTGTGTGTCTCATTCAGTGCATATGGTCTATTAATTGGGATTATTCACACGGTTTTTATATTATTTAGTTCTCAATTCTGCTTTGTTTCACACAGTTTGTGATCTTGAAATTCAATTCCTGGTTAATGTTTTTCATCTAGAAGCTTAAATTTTTTAATTTATTTATTTCAATATAGCGCAGATTTTGCGCCAGTTTGATACTTTTTTTATAGGTTTGCTAAAACGAAATAAAATAAGTTAACAGGAAAAAATTTAAATATCATTATTATTTTCAAATAAATGAAAAAAATATTTATAAGAATCTTATAAAAAAGAAATTTGTAAAAAGGGACATTAATAAAAAAAATAAAAGAGTGCTTAATATATTTTAAAACAGAAATTAATAAATTGTGAATGAAGAATTAATAAAATATTTAAAAGAGAGATTAATAATATGTAAAAGAAAAATAAATAAATTATAGAAGAAAAAATAATAAATTATAAGAGAAAATTAATAAAAGAAATTAAAAGAGAGATTAATGGTTTATAAAAGAAAGATGGTTTATATAGAGGAAGTAATAAACTCTAAAAGAGAAATTAATAAATTTCAAATAAGAAATTAATAAATTACAAAAAAGAGAAATTAATAAATTACAAATGAGAAATTAATAAATTACAAAAAAGAGAAATTAATAAATTAAAAATGAGAAATTAATAAATTGCAGATGAGAAATTAATAAATTAAAAATGGGAAATTAATAAATTAAAAAAAGAAATGAATAAATTATGAAAGAGGAATAAATAAATTATAAATGAGAAATTAATAAATCATAAAAGAGAAATGAATAAATTACAAAAAGAAATTAATAAATTATGAAAGAGAAATTGATAAATTATAAAGGAGGAATTAATAAATTACAAAAAAGAAATTAGTAAAATATAAATGAGAAATTAATAAATTAAAAAAAGGAAAAAAATAAATTAAGAAAGAGAAATAAATAAATTATAAATGAGAAATTAATAAATTTTAAAAAAAGAAATGAATAAATTACAAAAAGAAATTAATAAATTATGAAAGAGAAATTGATATATTATAAAGGAGAAATTAATAAATTACGAAAAAGAAATTAATAAAATACAAATGAGAAATTAATAAATTAAAAAAAGAGAAATAAATAAATTAAGAAAGAGAAATAAATAAATTATAAATGAGAAATTAACAAATTTTAAAAACAGAAATAAATAAATTGTAAAGGAGGAATTAATAAATTATAAATGAGAAATTAATAAATTATAAAAGAGGAATGAATGAATCGTAAAAGAGGAATTAATAAATTATAAAAAGAGAAATTGATAAATTACGAACGACAGCCTTTGCAAACCTATCTCTATCTCCTTTCTGACCGATTGCAGGATGGTAAGTTTTGCGATGATAAAGCGGAACTCTGGAGAATTTGGGACTTGAACCTGGGAACTGCGGATTACGAACCTGGGGCGCGCTACCATCTGAGCGAACCCTGCCACAAATAGCGGTGTACATTTCTGAATAAATGCTTTATGACGTGTCAATTATTTTCCGTCTAAACGGACTCGAGCTTTTAGTTTTAACCTTCCACTCATTGCTAGTATGTTAGCGTATAATATTCTGACAATTCCAATTTTTTTTTTGGATTAAATGTGTTCGATGTTAAACTACAAGAAAGAACTACTGTTTAAGAAAGATTAATTTTTTTATAAAATTCGTAATATTTAAGAAATGATTTATTTTAGTATAAAAGAAAAATGATCTCCCGATTTACGCTTTGCTGATCTTTGTTTTGATTTTGAAAACTAGGAATTTTTCAATTCTTTAATAGATTTCTTAGTAGAATGAATCAGAATTAATTTTAATTTTATTTTCCCAATTCCAGATTGCAAAGGAATATGGGGTGGAGTAAGTATTACAATTTAAATTACTAAATTCTTGAATAAGTAAATTTTTCTTCGTATCCAAACTCGTCATGATTCAGGTCTTTTTAATGACTATATCTCTTGTGAGCCCTTTTCTCATGATTACAACTAAATTCTTTGGGATGTCTGTCTCCTTTTGAGTTACTACCTGTTAATTAATTATCACTATTATACGTTAATTAATAACAAATATTTCATTAATTTTAATCATTATTATGTGTTAATCAATTTCTTTTTTTTTTCTATTAACTATTATTTTCTATTAAAATATTACTATTATTGTCTGTTAATTAATTTTTATTATTTTTTGTTATTTCATCATCGTTATTTTCTGCTATTTATTTATTATTATTTTTTGTTATTTAATTATCATTATTTTCTTTAATTAATTATATTGATTTTCTATTAAGTAATAATTATTATTTTCCATCAAATAATTATCGTTATTGACTGTTAATTAATCTTCATTATTTCCATTAATTAATTGCCAGTTATTATATATGTTAATTAATCTTATTATTTTCTGTTAATTAACAATCATTATTGTCTGTTATTTAATTATCATTATTTTCTGTTATTAATTGCAGTTATTGTATGTTAATTAATCTTAATATCATCTGTTAACTAATTATCATTTTTTTTCTGTTTTTCATTCTTAAAAATGATTTTAAATTTACTTTCTGTACTTCTAATATAACATACTACAATAACCTAGTCAAGCTTTTGGGCTGTTGATAAGTTTATTAAAATTATTATCGAATTTCTAATGATAATAAACTTGAAATTCTTGATAAAATTTCATATTTAACAAATTAAGTGAAGTTGAATTTGTATACATTTGATAAAGCTGCATATAATAAATAGGTGAAATTGCATATATATCGAATATTTTGAAACGTTTTTTCAATATTTTTTTACAGCTGAAGCTGAAAGAAAATAATATTTCTTTATATAATTAATCAAAAAAATTTGGCTGTTCTCAGTGGGATTTTTTTTCAACTAATTAGATCAAGTGTTTCCTGTATACAAGACATTTTTCTGCGATACTTTATTACTGAATTCTCTTTATATATTGCTGAAAAGAAATAAGATTTATTTACTGTTGCAGATGCCGGACGTATGTTACTGTTGATTTCATTCGAATGAAAATAACAAATTACATTTACAAACCGAGATACGAAGTAAGTATGCTATTACAACAAAGTATTCATTTAAAATTCTCGAAAAATATTTATAATATTTGCTAGAAATAACTATTAAGTTTAACATCAGAAATATATATATTTTTTCATAATTGTAGAATTTTATTAAGACTTTAGAAATACTTTTTTCCCCTAAGATTATTTACATGTGAGATTAACAGTGATCCGTCCGTCGGATAGCACGTTAAGCCGAGGCTCCGTGTTCAGGAGTGCCATATCCTATGCACGTTAAAGAAACGCTGGATGGCCTTGACGAGAAGCTACTATCTACCTCCCAAAAACTTTCCAATGGGTCCCCAACCCCCCACCTTCTCAGAGTCTTCGGGGTCCTTGTGACCTGGTCATTTAGCTCATTATGTGACAAAACAGTGCCGTTCAGAGGTAAAACAACCAACCTAATCTAGCCAGAGGCAATATATTGTTCTTGTAGTACATATTTTAAAATTAATATTTGTCTTTGTCATTATGTGTGAAATTTTAAATTTATACAAATTTCAATATTCAATGTTGATTTCGTGATAATATTTCACTGATCTTAATTCAAAAAAATTCCAATATTCGATGTTGATTTCATGATAATATTTCACTGATCTTAATTCAAAAAAAATTCCAATATTGAATATTAATTTCATGATAATATTTCACTGATCTTAAGTCAAAGAAAATCACAAACAGCGACTAAAGAGATTCCCAACCAGATTCCCAAATAACCGCCCACGTAACT
The DNA here is from genome assembly GCA_038380435.1 of Ryuthela nishihirai. NCBI lineage: Eukaryota > Metazoa > Arthropoda > Arachnida > Araneae > Heptathelidae > Ryuthela > Ryuthela nishihirai. The sequence continues at coordinate 63,589,154 of JAWZYU010000003.1, forward strand.
GAAAAGCTCTATGGTCTGAAATGAGAAAGAAAAGAGGATAAGTGCAATGTTCTCATCAAAGCAATATTCATTATTGAAATTTGGATGAATTAAGATCAGTGAAATATGATCATAAAATTAATATTCAATAGCGAAATTTGTATCAATCAAGATCAGTGAAATATTATCATGAAATCAATATTCAGTATTGTAATTTGTATCTATTAACATAAATTAAATATTATCATGAAATCAATATTCAATATTGAGATTAGCAGCATACGTAATTACACGTGACGAAATTACGTCAATATAACGACTACAATATTGTGTATTAATTTCATGATAATATTTCACTGATCTTAATTCAAAAAAATTCAATATTGAATATTGATTTCGTGATAATATTTGACATATTCATTCATACAAATTTTAAAATTAAATATTGATTTCCTGATAATATTTTATTGATCTTAATAGATACAAATTACGATATTGAATATTGATTTCATGATAATATTTAACTGATCTTAACAGATGCAAATTTTAATATTGAATATTTATTTCATGATAATATTTAACTTATCTTAATAGATACAAATTACAATATTATATATTGATTTCATGATAATATTTCACTAATCTTGATTGATACCAATTTCGCTATTGAATATTAATTTCATGATCATATTTCACTAATCTTAATTCATACAAATTTCAATAATGAATATTGCTTTGATGAGAACATTGCACTTATCCACTTTTCTTTCTCATTGCAGACCATAGAGCTTTTCACTTACGTGGGCGGTTATTTGGGAATCTGGTTGAGAATCTCTTTAGTCGCTGTTTGTGATTTTCTCGAAGTTGTCGTTCTCCTGTGTCGCTACCTGGTGGAGAAAATGAAGACAAAGAAAGCGAGGAAGAAAATTTCCAAAACCCATTTGTTTCGAATGAAGCAGCAGGTGTATAAAAATCGGAAGATAATCATCAAGAAATGCAAATGGGACGTCTATTAAATAGGATAAAACTTTTGGTAATAAATATAAGAGCTGTATTTTGATTATATGATATATAAAATAATAAAATTATGTCTAGTTATTTATTGAGTGAATAGTGAATATAAATAATAACTCCGTGAAATCAGTATGGTGGGTCACGCAGATTTTTATTTCGTCACGTGTAATTACGTATGCTGCTAAACTGCGCCAAATGTCGTGTTCTGCTAGATGACCAACGATTAACTACTCTCTAGTAGAGGACGAACAATTAGTCCCTTAATTACATTACTTACATGAAATCACAGGTTCGTGGATTGTTACACCCGTACCAACATATGGCTCAGACATGCTGCGCCAAGTGATGCGTAGATGTGTAGAAACGTGTCCATCAATTCAAGCACTAAAGTAGTATATGGACGACACAATTTATTTACATTTATATACAATTATGTGCTGGGGATGAGCTCGATTCTGTGGGTCTTTGCTGCTGCAAATAACGTGCAGTGAGGTGGGGATCTGCGCTTTACAGATTCTCGCTTTACCGACCTCAAACTGGGGTTGGGTTGTTGGGTTGTTTTACCTCTGAGCTGCACTTTGTTTGTTTTGCAAACAATGGGCTAAATGGCCAGGTCACAAGGACCGCGAAGGCTCAGAGAAGGTTGCGGGAGGGGACCCACTGGAACAGCTGTTGGGAGACAGATGGTAGCCTCCCGTCAAGGCCATCCAGAGTGTTCTTTAACGTATGGGGTATGGCTCTCCCGCAGACGGGGCCATGGCTTAGCGTCCCATCTTACGGACAGCGGCCTTTCCAAGCCCATCGGTGTCCCCTACTGACCGTGAGCAGGGCGGGGAATTTTGCAGAGATAAATCTCTATGATAACAGAGCTGGGACTCGAACCTGAGAACTGCAGATTATGACCCTGGCACGCTACCGACTGAGCCACCCTCGCTAGCCTCAAATTCGGTGAACGGATATTCAATCCTTGCTTACAATCTGGTTCACAAAGAACAGTATCTCAGTTCACACAGAACCGAACCCTCTCCTTAAGGTTTTGTTTTTGAGCAAGAGCGACGTCCCTTGACGCGTGTTCAAACGTCCTTCCAGTTTAACAGCAACGCTCAGCCTGTTGTTCACTATTACCTGGTTTGTCTCTAGCGTTAGCACTCGCGCTAGAGGCTTGTCATAAATAGTAAAATTGCTTTTCGACTTATCAGCATGTGCAGTCAGCCAGCTCAGACAGAAAAACAACAGCTCACGAGTCACATCCCCATCTCAGCACTTCCAAAAACACACTTAATACCGATATACTTTTACAACAACTAAAACACAATTAAATAAAAAAATAAAAATAAATAAATTGGAGAGACATGACAGTCAGAGATTTTTTTCTACAGAAGTGGTAATATCAATAATAACAAACAACTTTTAAGATGTCTGTATTAACTCTGAATTGATGGACCAATCAAGACATCGTTAGCATGTAGAGTCTAATTCAGTTAATAGAAAAAATATTTTATGCGTCAGGGGCGAGGGTGGCTCAGTTGGTAGCGCGCCAGGCTCTAAATCTGCAATTCACAGGTTCGAGTACCAGCTGCATCAGCATTGAGATTTATCTCCGCAAAACTACCCGCCTTGCCCTTGGTCAGTAGGGGACATTGATTTGCTTGAAATACTACTGTCCATGGATGGGACGTTAATCCGTGGCTCTGTATGCAAGAGATCCATACCCTGTGCACGTTAAAGAATACGTTGGATGGCTACCAGCTGTCCAGTGGGCCACCTTTTCCACCTTTCTCTGAGTCTTAGGGGTCTTTGTGACCAGTCAATTAGCCCATTATGTGCAAAATAGTGTGGCTCAGAGGTAAAATAGTAAACCTATTTTCTACGGCCGATAGTTCAGAGGTATAGGTTGTATTGCTGTACACTGCTCGATATTGAAAGTGCCCCACCCAAAAGGATATGTCGTACAGATATGCAAATAGAGGGGTGGGTGTGCGCAGATGAGATATGCAAATGATGATAATCCGGGGCTAATGACGTGTGTGGCTCAAGGGATAAAAGGTGCAAGAAGGAACAGGAATGGTATTCTGTTTATGCAGGTGGAAGTCATGCGAACAGTTGAGATTAGGTAGTTCTGCTTGCAAATTGTTCAGCGAAGGCCGAAAATGCCTGGTACACGTCGTCGGCAGATTTATCGTCATTTGGATTCTTTTGAGAGAGAAAGAATTATAGTCCTACGTAAGGCTGGATGGACTACACGTTGTGCCTCTGCCCATGTTCATCGGGATGCATGAACTGTTGGATGCTGTTGGCAGCAGTGGCGAAATGAAGGTTCCAGCGTGCATCGCAGAGGGAGTGGTGCCATCCGACCACAGAGGCTGTGTCAGCAGCCGTGGATGTCCCATAACGACCCGATTGGTAAACCGAAGGTTGCATGAGACACATCTGCGCTCTAGGCAACCGTTACGTCGACTGTCATTGACTGAAAACCATCGCAGCACTCGTCTAGCTTGGTGCTGAATCGTGCAAATGGGGTCACGAGTGGGACACTGTTGTGTTTAGTGATGAATCCCGTTTCTGTCTGGGTGCTGATGATCGACGGGTCCGTGTATGGCAACAACCTGGCGAGAGGACAGATGCAGCTTTTCGCGACTGGTACATCGCCCATCAGCCAGGCATAATGGTATGGAGTGCTATTGTCCGCATCACGGGAACACTGATAGTTGCACGATATCTTAGCGCGATTCTGTAGCCCATTTTGTTACCATTCCTAGGAGGCATGCAACAGCCCATTTTGCAGCAGTACACACTGCTAGGGTCTCCAGACAATGTTTGCAACATGTTCAAGTATTGCCATGGCCAGGACGATCTTCAGATTTATCCCAATCTAAAATCTGTGGGACCACATTGGACGACGTGTGCAATCATCTCACCGGCCGGCATGGAATCTCGATGAATTATGGGAGCAAGTCAATGCTGCTTGGTGTGCAATTCCTCAGGACCATATCCATCGACTGTATGACTCCATGCCACGCCGTATTGCTGCCTTTGCCGTTCACGTCGGTGCAACCACCTACTGAGGCAGTCATATTGTACTGCATTATCTCATCTTCTAACCGCTGTAAATGGCTTCAAATTACATCATGGTATGTCAATATGTATGGCTCCTATCCCCTCACACCTTCTGGGTCGGGCAATTTCAATGTCGTGCAGTGTACTTCTGAGCGGCACTTTGTTTGCACACAATGGGCTAAATGAACAGGTCACAAGGACCCCAAGGACTCAGAGAAGGTTGGTGGAAGGTGACAGCTGTTCGGTGACAAATAAAAGTCTAACTCTAGACCATCTAGCACGTTCTTTAACGCGCCCAGGGTATGGCTCTCCCGCACATCAGACCACGGCTTAACGTCCCATCCGACTGACGGCGTCCTTTCCAATCCCATCAGCACTCCCCTTTCTGACCGGGGGAAGGGTGTGGAGGTGTAGCGGATATAAATCTAAACTAAAGCCCAAGTTATGACTCTAATTCGAAACTGCAGATTACGACCCTGGCGTGCTACGGACTGAACAATTCCAACCCCTTTTCAGTTCAGTACTTATAAATATCTTAATAATTCATTTCTGAGGCCTATCATATTAAGATATTTTTCAGAAAAACAATATCGATCCCTTGAACCAAATGTCCACCGTTTTTTTTAACAAGGAAAGATATGCACTTTCGGAAATCAACATATCTTTCAATACAATGCCATATGATTTAAGTAACAATCTTCGGTATTTCGACAACACATCAGAGAAACAATCCTTTGCTTTGACGCCAAATTTCTGTGCATGTTAGTTACTCCAATAATGGGCATCTCTGCGTTTTCAGCTGAAGGTTCTTTTGTTCAGTGTTGACGTAAATTTGAAAAATATATTTGCGTTTCAGTGGGATAAGTACTGCGGTTCTAAATAATTCATATGGCATGTTAGATAGTTTAGATACCGTTAGATATGGAATAGGTTAGCGAACTCTACTTTGAGGAAAAAAAGCCGTAATGTCTACAAAAACAGATGGCACGTAAGATAGTGTATCATTTCTGTTCAGCGTTAAGTAAAGAATCACAGACAACAATCTGGAAAAAGTCTGTGGAGGAAGGATTTCTGTTCAGAGTTAAGGAATCACAGGAAACAATCTGGAAAAATCCGTGGAGGAAAGGTTTCTGTTCAGCGTTCAGTAAGGAATCACAGATAACATTTTGAAAATCCGTGGACGAAGGATTTCTGTTCGGCATTAAGTAAGGAATTACAGAAAACGATCTGGAAAATCAGTGGAGGAAGGATTTTTTGTTGTGTTAAATAAGGGATCCCAGACAACGATCTGGAAAATCCGTGTGAGGAAGGATTTCTGTTCAGCGTGAAGTAAGGAATTTCATACAACGATCTGGAAAATCCGTGGAGGAAGGATTTTTTTGTTCAGTGTTAAATAAGGGATCCCAGACAACGATCTGGATAATCCGTGTGAGAAAGGATTTTTGTTCAGTATTAAGTAAGGAATCTCAGACAATTTGATAATCCGTGGAGGAAGGATTTTAGAAAATGCAATTTGATACTCAACTTTCTAAATTGTTAAAACGATCTGTATCATTGGAATCCCTCAGATAATTACTGCAAAATGGATTAGAAAAAAATTGCTCAAATGCATCGTATTTTTCGGCTGCGTCGGTGGTTTTCTGTACCAAACGTTTTACTTCTTACAGTGTACTGGGCATACCCAACTGTGGTGGACGTAACTGTTTCGAATCCTGCTTATCTTGAAATGCCAGCCGTTACATTTTATAATTTCAACGGGTAAGAATTTTAAATATTTTCTTAAGAGAAGTTTAAAGTTTACAACAGATGTTGGTAACCTTTTTTGAGTTGGGTCTTTCGAAATTTTCTTTCTTTTGCATTAGTGGGTAGCGGATTTTGGGTAAGAGGGTTCCTTTTGCATCGTTCATGGCGCCATCTATTGAGTGTATTTGTAATCCTGTAGGGTTAGGTTATTTTAACTCTGAGCAGCGCTTTTTTGAACACAATGGGCTAAATGACAAGGTCACAAGGATCTCGAGGACTCAGAAAAGGTTGAAGGGAGGGTACCCACTGGACAGCTGTTGGTACAACCTTTTTTGAGAGAACACCAATTTGTCCAAAGACGGACTTGGCGAACACCAAATATTTCCGACAAACAATAAAGTTATTTTAAAATATTTGAAAACTAATATCTTAATACACACGTACATTAATATTTAAAGATTAGTTTTTAAGGTAGTTCAAAACTAGGCTTCAGGTTGGGTTCTAAAATTTCATCGTTGAGCGAAACAATTTTGCGAATAATGGGTAGATAAATGGCCAGGTCACAAGGACCCTAAACGGTTCAGAGAAGGCTGAGGAAGGGGACCGACTGGACAGTTGTCAGGAGACAGATGTACAATCGGTTACAACTCATCAAAGGAATCAACTTACCACCTTCTTTGTTTTCTTCCAACTTATCAAAGGAATCAATTTACCACCTTCTTTGTTTTCTTCCGACTTATCAAAGAAGTTAACTTATCATCTTGTATGTTTTCTTGCAACTTATTAAAGAGGCAGCTTACCACTTTCTTTGTTTTCTTCCAACTTATCAAAGAAGTCAACTTATCATCTTCTATGTTTCCTTCCAACTTATCAAAATAGTCAACTTACCTCCTTCTCCGTTTTCTTACAACTCATCAAAGGAATCAACTTACCACCTACTTTGTTTTCTTCCGACTTATCAAAGAAGTCAACTTATCATCTTGTATGTTGTCTTCCAACTTATCAAAAGAGTCAACTTTCCACCTTCTCTATTTTCTTGCAACTCATCAAAAGAATCAACTTACCACCTTCTTTGTTTTCTTCCAACTTATCAAAGAAGTCAACTTATCATCTTCTATGTTTTCTTCCAACATATCAAAGGAATCAACTTACCACCTTCTTTGTTTTCTTACAACTCATCAAAGGAATCAACTTACCACTTTCTTTGTTTTCTTCCAACTTATCAAAGAAGTCAACTTATCATCTTCTATGTTTTCTTCCAACATATCAAAGGAATCAACTTACCACCTTCTTTGTTTTCTTACAACTCATCAAAGGAATCAACTTACCACTTTCTTTGTTTTCTTCCAACTTATCAAAGAAGTCAACTTATCATCTTCTATGTTTTCATCCACATATCAAAGGAATCAACTTACCACCTTCTTTGTTTTCTTCCAACTTATCAAAGAAGTCAACTTATCATCTTCTATGTTTTCTTCCAACATATCAAAGGAATCAACTTACCACCTTCTTTGTTTTCTTACAACTCATCAAAGGAATCAACTTACCACCTTCTTTGTTTTCTTCCAACTTATCAAAGAAGTCAACTTATCATCTTCTATGTTTTCTTCCAACATATCAAAGGAATCAACTTACCACCTTCTTTGTTTTCTTACAACTCATCAAAGGAATCAACTTACCACTTTCTTTGTTTTCTGCCAACTTATCAAAGAAGTCAACTTATCATCTTCTATGTTTTCTTCCGACTTATCAAAGAAGTCAACTTATCATCTTGTATGTTTTCTTCCAACATATCAAAGGAATCAACTTACCACCTTCTTTGTTTTCTTACAACTCATCAAAGGAATCAACTTACCACTTTCTTTGTTTTCTTCCAACTTATCAAAGAAGTCAACTTATCATCTTCTATGTTTTCTTCCACATATCAAAGGAATCAACTTACCACCTTCTTTGTTTTCTTCCAACTTATCAAAGAAGTCAACTTATCATCTTCTATGTTTTCTTCCAACTTATCAAAAGAATCAACTTACCACCTTCTCTATTTTCTTGCAACTCATCAAGGGAATCAACTTACCACCTTCTCTATTTTCTTGCAACTTATCAAAGGAATCAACTTACCACCTTCTTTGTTTTCTTCCGACTTATCAAAGAAGTCAACTTAGCATCTTCTTTGTTTTCTTGAAATTTATCAAATGAATCAACTAATCACTTTGTTTTCTTACAACTTACCAACGCAATCCATCCAATTCTTATTTTTTTTTTCTTGCAACTTCGCAAGGTCTTCAAATTTTTTAAATTATTTTCAGATAAAAAGTTTTTTTTCTCAGTTACCAATTTGCGAATTAACTTTTTATTGCCACGAGAGTTACATTGACCTCTAAACGTTTCGAGTAGTCGATGTTATAATTTTTAATAATAATAATAAACTTACGACGTTACTTAGTTCATACTTAGGTCTCAGGCTGAAACTTGTATCAAGTCAAACCGCCAGCCAATGATTTTTTGTTTCTTTTTTGTGTCATTGACTGTGTTTCGAATATTTCGATTATGTGTGAAATAATAATTTATTTTCATACTCATTTAAAGAAACTTTACACACAAAAATTTGCCATCAAATTTGGATGAAAACTGCAATAGAAAATAATATAATGCCAAAAAATGGAAAACTGACAGAAACATACACTTATCAAGTATCTCTGTGTAATCTAGGAGTTACAAAAATATTCCTTATGATATAGATATTTACACTGCATTCAGTTATATTTCTCTTCATATAAATAAAGAAGATATAAATATTATTTCACAATGAAGTGTGTTAATTATATTTTGTTAAAGTTTTCCTTTTCCTCGCAGGTCGAGAAGTATCTTCTTCCGGCTCCTTATGCTACAAATTGTACGGACTATATGGAGCTGTGGAAGTCTCGTGGTGGCGTCGGTCCGATTTCCGATAAAGTAAGAATCCTTTGGGTTCTCTATCGATAAATTTTCTTCATTTTCCAATAAAAAATTCAGCTTTATCTTCCCAAACAACTGATATGAATTGAAAAAAATATATATATTTTGGAAACGAGTTTCTTCTAATTTCTCGTTTCCATTTCAGATTTTAAGGACTGCGCAGAGGAATGCATTAGGAATGACTCTCTCTCGAAGAAGATGAATGCCCATCTCGATATTATATTTCCGTGAACGAGAGTGAACTGTTTCGTCCTGCAGGTAAGTACTATCAGTATTCCGCAGTATTTTTGCTGTATGAAAAACCAAACACATTAGGCTCATTTTTCGTTCGTTACAATGACCGATTTCTATAAAATTTTCTGAATTTGATTTATTACTCTCTCTCGTGATTGTCTGGCTTTGAATTACAGCATTGGCTCATTCGGTAGCGCGTGCCAGGCTCGTAATCTGCAGTTCCCAGGTTCGAGTCCCAGCTGGACCAGCATTGAGATTTATCTCCGCATAACTTCCCGCCTGCCCTCGGTCAGTAGGTGACACCGATGGGCTTGGAAATACCTCCGTCCGTAGGATGGGACGTTAAGCCGTGGTTCAGTGTGTGCTAGAGAGCCATATCCTGTGCACGTTAAAGAACATGATGGATAGACTTGACGGGAAGCTACTAACATCTGTCTAGTGGGTCCGCCCCCAACCTTCTCTGAGCACTCGGGGGTACTTGTGACTTGGCCTTTTGCCCATTGTGTGAAAAAAATTGCCGCTCAGAGGTAAAACAATCTGCGAGCGAATCATATTCTGTGCACGTTAAAGAACGTACTAGTGGTCTTGATGGAATTGGGTTGTTTTACCTCTGAGCTGCACTTTTTTGCACACAGTGAGCTAAATCGCCAGGTCACAAGAACCCGAAGGATCAGAGAAGGTTGGGAGAGGGAACAGATGGTAGCCTCTCGTCAAAGCCATACAGTGTGTTCTATAAGGTGGTACACGAGGTCACGGCTTAAATTCCCATCCAACAGACGGCAGCATTTTTAAGCCCATCGGTGTCCCCTACTGGTCGAGGGCATGACGGGGTTTCGCGGAGATAAATCTCAACGCTGACTCAGCTGGGACTCGAACTTGGGAACTGCAGATTACGAGCGTGATGCGCTATCGACTGAGCCACCCTGCCCCTCCTCGACAGAGAGGCTGCCATCTGTCTCCTAACAATGTCTAGTGAATCCTCTCCTTCTCCTCCCCCCATAGTATAAATGGATGATTTGCCGCCCGGTTCAAGTGGCTGTTACTGTCCCCCCATAGTCCAATGCAGTGCAGTGTGTCAGTTTTAGCACCCTTTGAAATAAGATTAGCAAACGGGAAAAAAATCGTAAAAATCCCCAAAATTGTCGAAATGTAAAGGAAAAAAAAAGTGGGGGGGGGGGAGGCTGAAATTTTACTTCCTAAATGCTATTTTGCTACCTTCTGGATTGTGGCGCCTTCACGACAGCCCATTTGCCCACAGACCCCAACCTAGTTACGCACTGCCAACTCCTAACCCTCTCTGAGCTCTTTAGGGTCCTTTTGGCCATTTAGGCCATTGTTTGAAACAAAAGTGCCTGTCAGAGGTAAAAAAACAATGCAGCCCATATCTAGATTCAAGTGATATTTTGTATTGCATTATATATTCTTGTAAATAAAGATGCAGAAATTGAATGAAATTCGTCAATTTTCATTCAAGACGTTGGCTTTAAATTAAAAAAAAATTTTTTTTAATTAAAATATGCGAAAATAGGTTTATACTATTTTTATTTAAGATCTCATTATCCATCATTATTAAAAGACGCTTAAGGGTCCTTGAATTATTTAGTCCTGAACATCGAATTACGCTTTTCGACGGCTGTGAGACCGAATTCTCAGGAAATTTGAATATTGATTTGCAACATTGACTTTCAGGTTTCGTTTAATTTATTTATAAATTCTTCTAGTAATGGAATTTCAAACCATAAATTAAAATATTTAATCGCCAACGTTAGAATTCAGTAAGTAATTGAGTTCTAATGCTTCAATATTTTTTTTAAAGCAATTGTCCACCTGAAATGTTAAAAATTGAAACTCTGTCATTAACGAGTAAAAATGATGATAATTTAAACTCTTAAAAACTGTTTTTTTGCTTAGGAAAGTTCGTAAATATTTTTTATACTAGTTTTTTTTTTAAACTTTACCGTTTTCTTGATGTACAACTGAAGAATTCCTGAAATAAGAAATCCTTTTAGGCTGTGTGAAAAAATGCAATCAACCATGTTAGTAAGTACAGATTTATACTAAGGTATTTTCCATAATACAGTCGCTCAAAAAAAATATCCGAACACTGTGGTTGATTACAGAGTTCAAAAAAAAAAAATGTTGCCAGATATTTTTTCTGAATTCTGTAATCAACCATAGTGTTCGGATATTTATTTAAGCGACTGTACACGAAGGTTGCCAGATCACTAATTTCTCAAAAAATCGTTGCCAGATATTTTTTCTGAATTCTGTAATCAACCATAGCGTTCGGATATTTATTTGAGCGACTGTACACGAAGGTTGCCAGATCACTAATTTCTAAAAAAATCGTTGCCAGATATTTTTTCTGTATTCTGTAATCAATCATAGTGTTTGGATGTTTTTTTGAGCGACTGTACATTAAACCCTCGCTAGTCCGGATAGCTAATCCGGACGTTTTTTCCTTAAAGCGCTCAACAAACGCGTTTCGTTTGCAGTGGTCTTTTTGGCTCTGGCACAAACGGGCGTTATAGCTTATGACGCATAATTTTTGTGTCTGCTACTCAATTAAGTTAAAATGCTTGAGTTAATTATGGTTCCTAAACAATGAAAAGTGGTATTGAAAGTAAACATGACTTTAATGATCGTTAACAAGTTGAAAGTGATAAAAAAACTTCAGAAGGCGCGTTTGAAAATGAAAAAAATTTGGTCTAGATTTTAGTTTCCAGTGCCGTTATTTCTAAACCGCCTTCATATATTTTTGAGTCATCTGTTGATGAAAAACTGCCCTGTTCCATTTTATTTTTTTAAATGAAGATTGAAAAGTGCAATGTCTGTTATTTTTAAATTGTTTTTTAGATAAAGACTCAAATGTTAGTGTTTGTTTGAAATAGAAATTCTATATTATAAATAGAGAAGGTAACTACATTTGCATACACATTTAATAAATATTTATTTATAAGATTCATAATGTAAATTTTCCTTTTATTTTTGTTCAAATCTTTTCGTCTTTTAGGACCATCTTCTGCTTCATTAATCCGTACTCTTTCTTCTCCCAATTCATCCGGATTAACGAGGGATGGTCTGTGGGCAATGTGCTTTTTTCTCTCAGAGATAAAAAAGAACTTAGTCGATATTCAAGTAGCTACTGCTCAATTTTGAAATTATTATTCCTTGTCATGCTACTAATTTTCAGTTGTGTTTTATGTCAGTTTGCCGGTTGAGCCTTTGCGCGCAAACACGGATTTTCCATAAGGCACGTACAGTCGCTCAAAAAAGTATCCGAACACCATGGTTGAGTACAGAATTCAGAAAAAATATCTGGCAACGATTTTTTAAGAAATTAGTGATCTGTCAACCTTCGTGTTACGTAACACGAAGGTTGCCAGTTCATCAATTTCTAAAAAAATCTTGGCCAGATATTTTTTCTGAATTCTCTAATCAACCATAGTGTTCGGATACTTTTTTGAGCGACTGTACCTAGGGGCGCCAATATAATAAGATTAAATTTACGCGCCATCAGCGAAGAGAGAAATGGTTATATGGGCATTGCTTTTTACACGTGATGACAAGTTTGGAGAAGCTTTCAAACAAATCGTAGCTTATTAACTTCGAAGGAACGAATGCATATCTACAGACACACGTGAAGAACATTTGGAACGCTCTCCTAAAGATCTTCCTTTCTAGAGACAAAAAGCAAGTGAGCAAGAAAATTATTTACGTATAAAAATTAATAATTTGATTTTTAAATATTACTAAATATTGAATATTATAAATTGTATGCATTGTATAATAAAAACCATATTACTTATCATTACAATTCCTATATCCGTTTTGATTATATTATCTCCTTTTCCCTTAGTCGGAAAAAAATCGGTTATAAAGGTGCACTATCACTTTGTGTGCCAAGGGGCACGTGAAGTGTAAATCCGGCACTGTTTGAGCGGCTCTTTTATGCACACAATGAAACTAAATGGTCAGGTCACAAGGATCCCAAGATCTAAAAGAAGTTTGAGGGAAGGGAACCACTGATTAGGTTTAGCACACAGGTGGTAGCTTATCTTCAAGGCCGCAATCTGCAGTTCTCAGGTTCGAGTCCCAGTTCGGTAGGCGTTGAGATTTAACTCCGCAAACTCTCTGCCCGCTCTCGGTCATTAGGAGACATCATTGGGTTTGGAAAGGCCGCTGTTCGACGGATGGACCACGCCCTGTAAACGTTAAAGAACACGATGGATGACCTTGACGCTACCATCTCAACAGCTTTTCCAGTGGCTCCCCTCTCCTAGCCTTCTCTGAGCCTTTGGGGTCAGTGTGACCTGACCATTTAGCCTATTATGCGCAAAAAAGTGCCGCTCAGAGGTAGTACAATCCGACCCTTCAAGGCCACCCAGCTTGCTTTTTGACTTGGACAGGGGACGGCTTTCTGGTACAAGGGCTCATGACATTGCATCCCATTCGAAAGGCAGAGACCATTTGAATCCCATCGGTTAAGACCATTTCTCATCGAGGGCAGAGTGGACTTTAGAGGACATAAAGCTCAACGCTGCCAGTTTGTCGGTTTAGGATTTTTTCGAGTTATTCCATAAAAATTGTAATCGTATCATTTCACAGCAAAAGTAGGTTTGTGACGTGGCAGTGAAATGAGATAATGCAAATTGACCTTCATTTTTTTCTTCTTTCTAAAAAACAGTACGATGGTTGTTTTACTGTATCTTTCCAATACTGTGGCCTATTGTAACGATTTGCTAAGGAAAAAAATATAATCTTGTGGCAGTTTATTCTGTATAGCGGTAACCTTGTTTGTAATACTCTATTATAAAGATTATAAAACAAAAATTGGCTAACTAACCACCTCTGTTATAACGTAATGAATTTCGAGTGGTCATATATTTCACTAACCTGTTTGTTTAAGTCTGATGAATGTTGAAAAAAAATCTTATGACCTACCATAACAGATTTAAAAACAAAGCATTAATAAAAAAATAAAATAATAATTCAATTCTTCGTGGTGCAGGCCGTTAGAACCTTTCAATAGAGATATTCTCTTTTGGAAGGGAACGGATGAGGAGAACTGCCAGTTCAATATGGCCTACTGATCTGGTCGTCTATGGACACTTTTCTTTTTTTTTCAACCCTGCTGAGGAGTGGTCAACTTCACAGGGTCCTGGTGCTGAACATTTATACCTATTATCCATAATCAAGCTCAAATCCATAAACAAGTCCAGACTTGTTTATGGATTTGAGCTTGATTATGGATCCTGGACTTGCTGCACTGGTGGGCCTCTGTTGAGGGAGAATCTGCTGCTGTGTTTTCTGTTTGCTTCTGGGTTGCCAGCCCAAAGTGAACAGAGGCATGGGATAATCTTAATCAGAAGCCATCGCAGCTATCTGAACCTCACTTAGCTAGTTGGGCATCGTCAAGTCTAAACAGGAGTAATGTGTCTCAGGCAGGCCAAATGAATCTTGAAAAAGTCCACCTGAAAAGATGGTACCTAAAGTTCCTACCAGCATCGGTGACTTAAACCTTTAGCGGAGGAGGAACATGTCTTTGCCCAATGCCTGCAATCAGGAGGCTGTTGATATTGTTGGCCCTACCTATCTCAATATCCTAGTTTCTTTAAAAATCCTACTAATAATTTACTCTTTACAGGAACGTGAGGACATTACATAGAGATCATTTTCTTGATGTACTCACGCAGGAATTCCAGCGTTATAACCTAGATATTCTAGGCTTGCAAGAGACCAGATGAACAGGTAAAGGTGAGATACTTAAAAATAACCCTTTTCAGGGAGGGAGGATGGAAAGCATCTCCATGGTGTATGTTTGCTTCTCAGCAGACACGCCAGTGATGCTCTTCTAGGATATGACTGCATTAATGAAAGATTTCTTAGAGCAAAATTTAAAACAAATATTAAAGACTTGAATATCATCTGTTCTTATGCCCCCACAGAGGACTCTGATGAGAACGAGAAGGATACGTTTTACAGCCAGCTTCATGATATTTTGAATTCTATGAAGAAAGGAGATATTTCTCTTGTGCTAGGTGACTTCAATGCTAAAGTTGGTACTGGCCCTAATCTTTGGGCAGGAGTTTTAGGTTCTTTTGGCAATGGTAGTTCCAGTCGCAATGGGGAACGTCTCCTACAGGTAAATAAACTTAATGGTTTACGAATAACTAACACATACTTCAAACACCGGGACATTTATAAATATATATGGGTTTCACCTGATGGGTTAAACAGGAATATGATAGATTATATTTTAATTAACTGCAAATGGGCCAGTTCAGTTAGAAATACCAGATCATACAGGGAAGAGAAAATTATGTCTGATCATTATGGTCAAAAGTGTTTTGCATCTAAAGTTTAAGAAATGTTGTGCTAAGGTTAAGAAAATTACCTTCAACACTGAAGGTCTGAAAGATTCAGATATAGCCAAAGCATACCATGATAGGCTACTTGGTCATTATGGCAATCGTGGTGTGCTTACCACTGAAGTTGAGAAAGAATGGGATCAGTTTAAACAGGCGTTTCTTGAAACCAACAGTACTTATTCTTTTGGGTAAAAGGGATCAGAGGAAACAAAATTATTTCAGTGATAAGGCTATGGAACTTATTTCTGAAAGACGGAAGGGCAAGATTAATATGAATCAACACCCTACTAGTCATAACACAGAAAGCATTACAACGAGCATAATAAACGTGTAAAGGATCAATTGATCTCACCTGATAAGAATCTTTGACTTGATAGCTTGGCTGACAAAGCAGAGGAAGCAGCTAGACAGTCCAACAGCAGGGGGGTTGTACCAGATTGTTAAGTTTTTATGTGGAAAGAGACAAACAGGTACGTGGGGATTGAGGATGAGCATGGCAAGGTGGTTGAAGATAAGGATTCTGTGATGACTAGGTGTGCTGAGCATTTCAGAGATGTTTTAAATAATGTGATTATTTCTTCTCCCATTGTTTGTAATGAGGATAGATGCATTACTGGCTTCAATGATGGTCCTATATCACATTCCGAAGTCACTCTGGCTTCTCTAAATTAAAACTGCATAATCCCCTTCTCTAAATTAAAACTGCATAATCCCACGAAATCACCACTGAAATGCTTAGAGCTGGAAACATTTGCGTTGTCACACGGCTGACTGAAATTTTGAATATTTTTTATGCTAAAGGTATTGTTCCTAAGGATTTTACTAGAGCTATCATTGTTCCAATTTTTAAAAAAGGTTATCGCAATTCTTGTGATAATTATAGGGGAATTAATTTACTTTCTGTTCCAGGTAAAGTTCTTTGCATGATTATACTTAACAGAATTAAGAATTTGGTTGATGGACAACTGCGTGATGACCAGTGTGGATTCAGAAGTGGTAGGGGATGTATTAATCAAATATTTTTACTTAGGCAGATTCTTGAGAAATATTTAGAGAAACTGTGGTTATTAGCTTCATAGATTTCAAACAGGCTTTTGACTCTGTTGATCGACATAATTTGTGGTTTATTGTTAGATCATATGGAATAATTGATAACATAGTTAGTTTAATGAATGCTCTCTGTAATAACACTGAATAATATGTGAGATTTGGTACGTCTTTTATCGATTGGTTTAGCATTGCTAGTGGAGTTAGACAATGGTGCATTTTGTCTCCTTTTCTGTTTTGTTTGCTATTGATTATGTTATGCGAAATTCTTTGCAAGGGAAAGTTTTTGGCCTTAAATGGTCTAGAGATTTCAAACGTTCTGATTTAGATTATGCAGATGATTTAGTCCTGTTGGCTAATGATGTTGATGAGATGAATTCTTTCATTAGGAATGTTGATGAGACTGGGAATAGAGTAGGTCTGGTGATAAACAGAGAAAAACTCAAGTAATGAAAATTGGTCAGGAGGATAGTGCTTCAATTGCTTTGAATGGCTGCACTCTTGATCAAGTGTCTCAGTTTAATTATCTAGGGAGCTATATAACAGATACTGATGATGTGCGGCATGAGATAAATGGAAGAATAGGGATTACCGCCGGAACTTTTAAGAATCTATGGAGAGAGAGGGAAAATAGGTATACACCTGAAGATTAAAATTAGGCTGTATAATAATTTGGTTCTTTCTAAGATTAGTTATGATAGCGAAACTTGGACCCTTTGTAAGCAGGATAACAAGAAACCTGACGCCTTTGATTCTAGATGTTTACACAGTATCTTGGGCATTAGGTGGTTTGACTTTGTAAGTAATGATGAGGTTAGAAGAAGGAGTCATCAACCTCCTTTGAGCAGCATATCGTGCAGAGAGAGACTGTGTTGGTTTGGCCAGGTTGCCCATATGCATAGTTGCGGAGTGGCAAACAGGATTATGAACATTATCCTGAGGGTTTGAGAGAAAAGGGGAGACCTAGGATGCAATGGGCAGACAATGTCAAACAGGACCTTGCTAGAATTGGCCTAAAGTGGCCAAATGCAGCAGCTGTAACTCAGAAGAGACATATCTTTAGAGGAAAATTAGACAGTCTGGTTGGACCTCCGTAGCCAATGGCTGCATGAGGATTTTGTATGTATGTATGCAAGTAAAAAAAAATAGAACATATATAAAGAAGAAAGTTTGTGTGACTGTCCGCATAAGCACTCGGCTCCCAGAAGAGCTAAAGGCTCCAAACTTTGCACAAACGTTCCCTTCACCCAGGGGAAGAATATAGGCTACGTGCGAACCCGCTGGGCTCAACTGAAATTGGGATGGGCGGGTTTGAATTTATCAAAATTTCCATAGGCTTAATATTAACGGTTGAAAGCTATTCAAAATAACTGTTGCCATCAGTAAATTTGATACAATGAACGCATCAAATTAATTTCTTTCTGATTTCGCGTAATAAACTCATTGTTCAGCCTGTTAAGTCAACAGCACGAGCGTCCGTTGTTATTGGAACTTCGAAAACTAAATTTATATTGGAAGTTAA
Organism: Ryuthela nishihirai; assembly: GCA_038380435.1. Lineage (NCBI taxonomy): Eukaryota > Metazoa > Arthropoda > Arachnida > Araneae > Heptathelidae > Ryuthela > Ryuthela nishihirai. The sequence goes on from JAWZYU010000003.1 coordinate 63,607,076, forward strand.
AATTATTAACTTAATTATGCAAAAGTTAATAAAAGAATATTTCATAAGATATGTATTAATAAATTTCTTAAACTTTATGTTAAGTAATAAATAATTTTGTTTAATAATAAAATTTTTTAGCATCTTTATTATGTTTTTTGCACCTCACACCATAGTTAATTTTCTTTTGCTATATAGTTACATATGCCTGGAAAATTACATTCGATTAACTCTGGTGAGTACGAAGTCATTTGAAAGTTTCGATTATCTGAACGAGGAAATTATAGGATTATGGGATTATGGGTACCTCAAATCGTAATTTTAGGATTATGGAATACCTCCTAAAAGAATTATTTTTAAATGAAGTAGAGAAATATCCCATTTTAATAGATCATAACTAGACTGGCTTTTCAGAGCTATCAAGCCGACACATAACCAGTTTTTATTTTATTTTATTTATTTATTTGGGGGGGGGATGAACATAAGTATTTTTTAATAGCTTCGAAAAATTCTTGGCACGCGACATACAGTAGCATTGTCAAAACATTTGTGTTGGGCACGGGGCTCTTTTTTATCCGCAAATGATGGCTCTCTCTATTGGTGAGACAGTAAACTGAAATGATACAAATTGACCTGTAATTTCATCTGTTGCTGATTACTGTCTTATCTTACATTTATTCTTCCGTGGCCGGTGATGAAAAATAAGGGACAGCGATATTCTTTTCCTATATCCTGACAAGCCACAAATGCTTTTTTATCATTTTTGGTTAACACGGCATTTTCTCCAAGCCTGTAAATAATTCTATAATTTTTCAATTTCGATGATTCAAAGATTTAGAGGGGGGAAGGGCTTTAACACCCCAAGACCCTCTTTGGATACGCGGATGGTCGTGAGAATACATAAGAATGAAATCGCACTTTGCCCAACAGCAATTAAAATTTATTCAAATAGCTTGAACGTTTGCTTTACAAATTCTAAGAAGGAGTAAATGGAATTTTACGTTGATCGCATTCTTGAATCGGATTCCTTTTTAAATATCGTTTTCCTTTCTTTTTTCTGATTGCTAAAGATGTTAGGGGCCGTCCCATGGCCGAGTGGTTAGCGGACTTGGCTACTGATCTAAGGGACCTGGGTTCGAGCCCCGGTGTAAGGCATGGCTGTTTGTATCGTTTTTCTGCTGAGGTCCTGCCATCCTCTCAGACCTTCTACTATGGCATATAAACTGACAAGCTCCTGTCAGACCTCTGTGGCAAGCAGCTGCTTGAAGGGGGTATTTATATATATTTAAAGATGTTAAAAAATTACTTATACTTATTCAGGTGTCAGCATTTCGCAAAGAAAAATATGGATCAATATACGGCCACAAAATGCACATTACAACTCTGAAAAACGTTTCATGAATTATATTAAAGCAATTTTTATTGACAGTGATTGGTGTCTATATGACAATTTTTTCCTGAAATGCAGGAGGATGCAGAGATTCGTTTCTTGCCCGTTATTGAGGTGGCCCATGGTGCCATGTAAGAGTATCTCCATTGAGGGCATCTCCATTGAGGGCGAGGGGAAGGAAGGTGCGTATTGTTAAATCACAATATAACGCTATTGTCAAAACAAGATTACATTTCTACTGACAAACAAAAATTAACCAATAAAATTTTAATTTTTCTTTCTGGTGCGCTTTTTATGACCATATTAATAATAGAATATATATTTAAGTTAACTAGAAAATCTATCTCTCTGCATAAACACTTTTAAATTTTCTTGAGATGGTAAACTCCCGAGTCTGTCCCTTATAATTTTTTTAAGGAGAAAAACTTCACTCTTACGCAGCCTGAGTACATTCCAAAATAAATAATATATTTTATGGCATATAAATATTACTATACGCACTACAATATAAATTACATTTCCCCAATGCTTGGAAACAGCTTAAATACCATCTTTACTGTATGACTTTTGCGTAACGCATTTCTGCACATCGCTTTCAATTCTGAGTAAGATTCAGCTGTTTTATATATATATATTATCTTTTTTTTAATTGTCCCTTTTACATATCTTCTAATTCCTCTGTTAAGTTTGTCGTTTTTTTTTGCTAAGCACTAAAATTATTCATAGAATTTTCCAAACAACGACTTGCTTTAAATGCTCTTGTCTAATAAGTGGCAGTGATAAATTAAAATGGCTTTTACAACTTCTGAATACAGCAGGTTGAATAAAACATTTACAGAAATGCATAAATAGAAAATTTAATATATATCACATAAACTTTTACAAATCGAAAATAAACAACAGAAGAATTACAAATAAAACTAAATATCTGCTCTTTCTAGTGCACTTGTAAAAATAAAAAAAACTAGGTAAACACATGAGATGTATATGTACGTAGTAGATTACATATATTGTGAAAATTTTCCCAGAATAAAATGTTAAAAATCATTTGTTGGTCCATATGAATATCGAGACTCCAGTAGAGCGCCTGTGCGGTAATTCTCCACTGGATCTGACACTTATACATCAAAAAGCCAAAACATTACGACACATGCCTAATATGATGTTGGTCCTCCATGTGCTGCCAAAGCAGCTCTTACCCGGCGAGGCATGGACGCTACAAGATTTCTAGAGGTGTCTTGTGGTATCTGGTACCAACACGTTGCCAGCGGTCTTTAACTTTTGTAAGTTACGTGGGGAGCCGCCGCAGATCGGTTATGCTGTTTCAACTCAAACCATAGATGCTCGATTGGATTGATATTTAGAGAATTTGTAGGCCAGGGCAATACCTAGAAGTCTTCCTCATGTTCGGCGAACCATTCTCCAACCATCAGGGTAGTGTGGCATGGCGCATTATTCTGCAGAAAGAAGGCACTATTAGAGGGATATACCGTTGCCATGAAAGGATATAAGGTCGGCAATGATGTTTTAGGTCTGTCGTAGATGTAATAGTTTCCTGCACATGAATGACTGGACCCAGGGTTTCTCAGCAGAACATTGCACAAAGCATTACACTTCCTCCACTGGCTTGTTTTCGTCCCACGGTAATCATGGTGCCAACACTCCCCAGGTAAACGATTCACACTTATCCGGCCGTCCCCATGGTGCAACAAGAACAAGATTCATCGGATCAGACGACCTTTTTCGAATCTTTCGAAATCCAGTTTTAATGATTGCGTTCCCATTGTAGGCGTTTTCGACAGTGAACCGAGGTTAGCATGAGCACTCGGAGCGGCCTGCGGCTATGCAGCCCCATTTTCAGCAGGGTTCCATGTACTCTGTGTTGTGACACATTACTCCCATCACCAGCATTCAAATTACCGACGAGTTGCGCCACAGTATCCCTTCTGTTATCTCGTACCATACGGGATAGCCTTCGCTCACCTCTAGCATCGATGAGCCATGGTCAGCCCACACCTTGCCGGTGTTTCGTTGTTTTTCCATCCTCAGACCTATCTGAAAGTACCAACCACAACTCACCGTGAGCACCCCACAATCCTTACTGTCACGGAAATGCTCTGACCCAGTCGTCTGGCCATTACAATTTGGCCTTTGGCAAACTCACTCTGCTTTTCCCATCTGAAGAACAAGAATAACACTGATTAACAGTCCGCAAAATTCCCCGCCCTGCCCACGGTCAGTAGGGGACACCGATGGGCTTGAAAAGGCCGCCGTCCGTCGGATGGGACGTTAAGCCGTGGCCCCGTGTGCGGGAGAGCCATACCCTGTGCACGTTAAAGAAAACGCTGGATGGCCTTGACGGGAAGCTACCATCTGTCTCCCAACAGCTGTTCCAGTGGGTCCCCTCCCCCAACCTTCTCTGAGCCTTCGGGGTCCATGTGACCTGGCCATTTAGCCCATGGTGTGCAAAAAAGTGCCGCTCAGAGGTAAAACAACCCAACCCAACTGATTAACAGAGCTCAGTATTAGGTGTTATCCTTTTCATGACCTTCACATTTGTCGTCATTTACCTGCAGTTGCATCGATTTGCATAAAGACGCGCTGGTCATAATGTTTTGACTCTTCGGTGTATGTTGGCGAATAATATTTCGTGATTTTGAAAACATCGCTCAATTGAGTTTATTGAGCTGTCCATAATGACATTACAAATCTTCAGTCGCAAATGCTCTATCGTATTATGTGACTTTTAGTTATTTAAGCTGTAGTTTAATATTATTTCACCTCGTTATGTTGTTTAATTTATTTTAAAACTGTTAAGACGACAACTAATCCATGCATTGTTTCCGCTACCAGACGCTTTAAATATTGTTAAATATTGCTGAGTATCCAGATCTTCATAGATTTCATTTATATATTTAATTCATCTATCACATTTTCTTACAAAAATATTAAGAGGTTAGGAATTTTGATGTTGTCATTCCAGGATTTTCTACTTTAGATAGTCTACTTTTACATAAAGACATTTTTCTCTCGTGAGATATCAAGGAGCAACTAATGTTTTTCAGATCCCAGAGGTTACAATGTGACGATTAGCCTAATACGAAATTTAGTCTGGGAATCGTATGGAAATTTTACTGTTTTTCACTATATCACAAAAACATGCCAAAAAAAAAAGCCTCTTTACACACAGTTTTGTTTTATTTTACCCAATTGTAAAGAGCAGAGAAATAATTTGAAATATTTTCAAACAATTTCGCGGAAATAAAGATATGAAATTAATCTTTAAAAAAAGTACTCTTTTTATTTGGAAAAGCTGAATATATCATTACCTCAGCAGTAGAAGTAAAATAAAAGAGCAATTATATAAATACACTATATAATTAGCTTCAATATGATATATAATTTTTATGATTCGCAATAAGTCGATTTTCAACTTTTATCAAAATATTTTTTCCGATTTGTATTTACTGCGAAGCGAAGGCCTCTTCCTTCGTGTCGACTCTGACCCACAGTGATTTCAATTCCATTCTTTTATATTTTCGGCTAATCAATTCATCACAGTTGACCATTGCCCGTAGTCCATTATTTTGAAATTAACGAAGAATCTCCTAACTACCGACCGGCCTCGGGCTAAGATTTTGTGACCGGCCTACCGGGAAATGTCCCGGCGGCATAGTCCGCCACTGATATAATGTCATTTTTGCTTTATACCACATGGCACAACGTTTAGTTGCCGTGCTCATCCATAGATGGCAGCACTAGCAAAATCACTCATGTTCAGTTAGTGATAGTCCACAGCATGGGAATCCCGGTTGCGAAAAACATGTAGGAGTTAATGAACTAATTAATCGATAAGGCCTGTATGGCCGAGAATTCATGGAATCTCAAAAAATATTTTAGGCGTTGATTCATAAAGCATTTTTTCTCAACGAGATAACGTATTCACAGAATGAAATTTGTACCTTTAAATTATGTGGCCCTGCAGATAATTAATGAATTATGGTAGCTAGGTAGTCACTGGGAAGGAGAGCTATGCACCAATACCTGTGATGATGCATAGAACCAGCCAGGCCTAGCACCTAATGTCCGACCCCGCCTTCTCGTGGTGCAGACCGTTAGTACCTTTCAAAAGATACTCTTTTGTAGAAGAGAACGGAAGAGGAGGGCTGCCAGATTAGTGTGGCCTACTGATCTGGACAACTATGGCTACTTTTCTTTTTTTTTTCTACCCTGCTGAGGAGTGGTCAACCACCAAGGGTCCTGGTGTTGACCATATAAACCCACTGGACAGATATATGGCTCTGAGCTTGATTATGAATCCTGATTTTGCTGCACTGATGGGCTTCTGTGGAGGGAAAATCTTCCGCTGTGTTTTCTGTTTGTTTGTGGGTTGACAGCCCCAAGTGAATAGATTCACAGGATATATTTATCAGCTGGTGGATAATCCTGAGCAGAGGTCATCGCAGGCACCTGAACACTTTGCTTCTATTGACATCATCAAATTCTACATTGGAGGAAGTCTTCCAGTGTAGATGGCTTCAGCCTTTAGTGGTGGGGGAACGGGTCTTTGCCCCATGTCTGCGATTAGGGGGCTGTTTGATACTGTCGGCATTCCCTCTCTCAATAAACATAGTTTCTTTAAACATCCCACTAACCATTTTCTCTCCATAGGTAGTTGGAATGTGAGGACTCTGCACAGAGCTTTTTCTCTTGATGTCCTCACACAAGAATTCCACCATTATAATATAGATATTCTCGGCTTGCAAGAGACCAGATGGACAGATAAAGGTCAGATTCTTAAAAATAATCTTAAATTTCTCTTTTCAGGCAGGAACGACAATAAGCATCACCAAGGCGTGGGTCTGCTTCTCAGCAGACACGCTAGTGATGCTCTTCTAGGATACGAGTGCATTAATGAAAGGTTTCTTACAGCAAAATTTCAGACAAGCATTAAAGACTTGAATGTTATCTGCTGTTATGCCCCCACTGAGGATGCCGATGAGGATGAGAGGGATAGGTTTTACGGGCAACTTCAGGATATTTTGAATTCTGTCAAGGAGATATTACCCTTGTTCTAGGTGACTTCAGTGCCAACTTTGGTACTGACTCTGACCTTCGGAGAGGAGTAATAGGCCCTTTTGATATTGGTAACTGCAATGGCAATGGGCAACATCTCCTACAGGTAAGTAAACTCAATGGTTTCAGAATAACTAACACATATTACAAACACCGTGACATACATAAGTACACATGGGTTTTACCTGATGGGCTGCATAGGAATATGATTGATTATATATTAATTAACAGCAAATGGGATAGTTCTGTTAGAAATACCAGGGCATATAGGGGGAGCTGAAATTGGATCTGACCATTACCTTGTTAAAAGTGTCTTGCAACTTAAAAAGTGTTGTGTCAGGGTTAAAAAATTTGTTTTTAGTACTGAAGCTCTGAAAGACCCAGTTATAGCCAAAGCTTACCATGATAGGTTACTTAGTCATTATGACAGTCATGGTATGCTTACTACTGAAGTTGAGGAAGAATGGGATCATTTTAAACAGGTTTTTTTGGACACTAACAGTACTCTTTTAGGAAAAAAAGGACCAGAAGAGACAGAATTATACGAGTGATAAGGCACTTGAGCTTATTTCGGAAAGAAATAACTGCAGGAATGTCCTTAATCAATACCCTACTAGTACTAATAGAAAGCATTACAGAGAACGTAATAAACGTGTAAAAGATCAGTTAGCTGCTGATAAGAATCTTTGGCTTGATGGTTTGGCTGACAAAGCCGAGGAAGCAGTTAGACAGCACAACAGCAGAGAGCTGTACCAGATAGTTAATGTTTTGTGTGGTAGGAAACGAACAGGTATACAGGGATTGAAGGATAAACAAGGTAAGGTTATAGAAGGTGAGGATTCTGTCATGGCTAGGTGGCTCAGCAATTCAGTGATATTCTAAACAATGCAGTTAGTTCTATTCCCATTGTTTGCAATGATGATAGATGCATTGGTGGCTTTAATGTTGGCCCTATAACACAATCTGAAGTTATTTTGGCTGTTTCTAAACTTAAACTTCATAAATCCCCAGGGGTAGATTAAATTACTACAGAAATGCTTAGAGATGGAAATGTTTCGGTTACCACTTGGATGACTGAAATTCTGAATATCTTTTATGATAAAGGCATGGTTCCTAAGGATTTTACCAGAGCTATTGTTATCCCTATCTTCAAAAAAGGTGATCGCAGTTCTTGTGATAACTATAGGGGTATTAGCCTACTCTCTGTTCCAGGTAAAGTTCTTTCCATGATCGTGCTTAATAGAATTAAGAATCTGGTTGACAGTCAATTGCGTGATGAGCAATGTGGATTTAGAAGTGGTAGGGGATGTGTGGATCAGATATTTTCACTTAGGCAGATCCTTGAGAAATGTTTAGAGTTTCAGAAACCTTTGGTTGCTAGCTTTGTTGATTTCAAAAAGGCTTTCGACTATGTTGATCGTCATAATTTGTGGTTGATTGTGAAATCATATGGTATACCAGACAAGTTAGTTAACATAATGAAAGCTCTCTATAATAACACTGAGTCGTGTGTGAGAGTTTAGTAAGGCTTGTAGCAATTGGTTTAGCATTACTTCTGGTGTTCCACAAGGGTGCATTTTGTCTCCTTTTCTCTTTAGTTTGGTTATTGATTATGTTATGCGAAATTCACTTCAATGGAAAGATTTTGGCCTTAAATGGGCTGGAGATACGAAAATTTCTGATTTAGATTATGCTGATGATTTAGCCCTTTTGGCAAATGATGTTGATGAGATGAACTCTTTCATTCAAGCTGTGGATGAGACTGGTAGTAGAGTAGGTTTGGTTATAAACAGAGAGAAAACTAAAGTGATGAAAATTGGTCAGGCAGGCTGTGATTCAATTAATCTGAATGGTTGCAGTCTTGAGCAGGTGTCACAGTTTAATTATCTTGGGAGCTATGTAACAGATAATGGTGATGTGCGGCATGAGATTAACAGACGAATAGGTATTGCTGCCGGGACTTTTAAGAATCTATGGAGAGTGTGGAGAAATAGGCGTATACACCTAAAGACTAAAATTAGGCTGTATAATAGTTTGGTCCTTTCTAGGGTTAGTTATGGTAGTGAAACTTGGACACTTTGTAAACAAGATAACAGGAAACTAGATGCTTTTGATTCCAGATGCTTACGCAGTATCTTGGGCATTAGGTGGTTCAACTTTATAACTAATAATGGGGTTAGGCAAAGGAGTCTGCAACCTCCTTTAAGCAGCATATTGTGCAGAGAGAGACTCCGTTGGTTTGGGCATGTTGCCCGTATGAATAATTATAGATTGGCGAATAGGGTTATGAACAGTGTGCCTAAAGGCCTCAGAAAGAAGGGGAGACCTAGGATGCGGTGGGCAGACAATGTCAAACAGGACCTTGTTAGAATTGGTGTGCAGTGGCCAGATGCAGTAGATGTAGCTCAGGATAGACTTGCTTGGAGAACTAAATTGTACGGTCTGGTTGGACCTCCGTAGCCCATGGCTGCTTGAGGATGATGATGATGATAATGCTATACGTCTGCATTTAATCAACGGACACTTGTGATTGTAGTTCCCGGAGGGTGAAAGCCTCAGGGTCTATAATTGTGCCATCAAATCCGACAAATAGTTTTCTTCTAACGTCTATGCTTACTCCGAATTCGAATCCGGAATCCCTCGACCCTCACCAGGGCTTCAAAACAGTCAAAACTCGTTTTATTTTTTCGAACATTTTATTGAGTAAAATATTTCACAATCAGAATAATCTACTATTTACGTACACATTTCATGTTCTTACCTAATTTTACTTAGGCTAATAACAGATACGATATGATTTTTGTCAAATGCACTAAAATGAACAGATACATATTTTGGTTTATAATTAAGTTTTCGTTTAATTTTCAGTACGAGCAAATTTATATAATATAATTTAAAATTTCTGTTTATGCATTTCTGTAATTCAATTCATTTAATCTGGTCTATGCATTTTTACCATTCATAAGTTGAAATTTTTTCTGTTTCCAACCCCCATCCCCTCGCAAAAAAACCTGCTCTGCTTTTATATTTCAGCTTTATTTTTGTCTTCGTTCCAGCCAATGAATTACGTACCCTAATTTGAACTAATATCATATCACCTGTGGCGAATATGGGATGCTCGTTTTCAAAGAATAAAGTTCTCCATTTTCTGCATTTTACGCCCTTTAACTATAGCAATTCTTACTAATGGATGAGTGCAAAATAGAAATAGTAATGTATTATTATCTTTATAAAAGAGAGAAAAATTTCCCATTTTTCCCTTAAAACAAAAAAAATGCAGTTCAAAACAATTTATTTATTATTACTATATTACAATATTATAAAAAAATTTTGAAATTAAGTGCAAATTTTAAAAAAAATAGAAAGCTTCGCGTTTAATTTTAATCAATGTAATTTAATTAAGACGCAAGTGAATATCAATGGAAACATCTTACATCGGTGACTCAGTGGTATCGCGGTAACTGACTGGTCTGGGTCGAGTGCTGAGTATGAATTGCCTGGGCACTCGTTCTGTTATATATGTTGTGATTCTTAATCAATAAAAACATTTTTCACTTATGGACATGTCAAAAATCTGTGTTTTCTCATTGTTGTATCCAATGTATGCTAATATAATTTAGCCAATGTGGGGTTGTAACAAAGCATATATTGACTGTAAGTCCCAGCATCCAAATTGAAAAAAAAATCAAATAGAAACATCACAGATGCTTCTGTTAGCTCAGTCCTGGACAGAACTCTCACTCAATGTGAAGAATTTCTAAAATTTTGATGTGGTTTCTGAACGACACTGGTCTCCTCAATTCAATCTGAGACTTTCAGTTTGTTTCTTTAGCGACTTTCGAACTCTCGTGACCTTTAAATATCAGAGGTTCTTCAAAAGAACTCTCAAGACTTTGCTTTGAAAACTATTTAAACTTTTTTTTTTTAGTTTCAATGTGAATATTTCTGCTTCATTTTCCTTTCATTGCAATGATATTCTTAGGAGGTTTTTCTGACCTACCTACTACGGGCTTGGGATAATAAGTAGCCATCCAGTCTGCCAATTTTCCCTTAATCCCATTATCAATTGTACTTTTGTTAGTAAGTTATCTGGTATCCGTTCTTCGTCAACACCTCCTATCAGAAGAATTTCTATTTTCTAGAAAAATATATTGGTTGTAATATTACTTCAAATATTACATTCTTTATATTTAGGGCCCTCTGATGCATTTTAAGGCCTTAGACGGCGCTAAATTAGCGGCTTTTACAGGGCCCTCTAAAGTCTCTGATTAACGCCTTTTGTAGAATTTGAAAACTGTGAATCATCATAATTCGTTCGTACCTATTAAACTCAAAAAGAATTTTTCATTTATTTCTGGGAAAAAAAGTTGGTGTTGCCATCCACCACTTTGGGGTGACGGGACAAATTTTTGCCGCGAATGTTAACCACTTGATCATCAGAGCATTAAAATATCAAATTTCTAGCCCAAATGCATCATTTTCAATATTCATTCAAAAGTTCAAATTTTCCGTCCTCAGAGGACACAATTTAAAATTTTGAAACATTCGAATACTTGAATCGTAATAGTTTGTCCTACCCAAGCGATTTGCTACATCATATCGAAATAGTATAATCTATCCAACACAAAAAAATGTTCAACTTTTTTTTTCTAAAAACGAACAATTATCTTTTTAAATAAGTTTGTGTTTTCCCACCCCCTCTGAGGTGAAGGTGAAAATCATTGTTGTCAATGCAAACTTCTTGACATTCACATTTCACAATCAAAATTTCAAATTTCTAACATAATTACATCGTTTGCAACAGTCCTCAGAAATTTGCAGCTTTCAACCTTCTCACCGTTAGAGGTCGCAATTATATTCGCCGTTCAGAGGTCGCAATTTATGTTTCGAAAAAATTTTCGTTACTAACATATCGTTAATTATTAATAACTCATTGAAACTGATTTTCCTCAAGTCTGGATCTTTTGTACGCTGATGTCCAACTTAGATTTTCCAAAAGGTGTTGTTTTAGCTTTTAATGCTATTCGTTTTTCTGGGCATTTGGTCCAAATTGATGGATGCTTTCCTAATCAGTCGGGACACGAAATCTGCTCAGAAAGACATGATTTCGCTAAGTGATTACCTTCACATTTTTTACAAGATGTTTTCCCTCTGCAGATGGAGGATGAATGTTCAAATCTGTAAAATTTGTGCAGATGATGGGAGGTGGTATATATTCGTTTATTTCCTATCTGAACAAATTCAGGTATCTTTATAAAGGTGGTTTATTTGAGCTGAAGATCAGCACCACTGTTTCTGTAGACGAAGGGCTAAACCGTTTTTGACCAGGAGATGCGGGGAAAGTGATACATTCTTCTGTTCTTTAAAATATATTGCTCTTTGATAGCATGCTATCTATTCTTCTGAGAATTTCGTGTTTATTCCCTTAACTATAGTAATTCTTACTAATGGATGAGTGCAAAATAGAAATAGTAATGTATTATTATCTTTATAAAAGAGAGACAAATTTCTCATTTTTCCCTTAAAACAAAAAAAATGCAGTTCAAAACAATTTATTTATTATTACTATATTACAATATTATAAAAAAATTTTGAAATTAAGTGCAAATTTTTAAAAAAATAGAAAGCTTCGCGTTTAATTTTAATCACTGTAATTTAATTAAGACGCAAGTGAATATCAATGGAAACATCTTACATCGGTGACTCAGTGGTATCGCGGTAACTGACTGGTCTGGGTCGAGTGCTGAGTATGAATTGCCTGGGCACTCGTTCTGTTATATATGTTGTGATTCTTAATCAATAAAAACATTTTTCACTTATGGACATGTCAAAAATCTGTGTTTTCACATTGTTGTATCCAATGTATGCTAATATAATTTAGCCAATGTGGGGTTGTAACAAAGCATATATTGACTGTAAGTCCCAGCATCCAAATTGAAAAAAAAAATCAAATAGAAACATCACAGATGCTTCTGTTAGCTCAGTCCTGGACAGAACTCTCACTCAATGTGAAGAATTTCTAAAATTTTGATGTGGTTTCTGAAAGACACTGGCCTCCTCAATTCAAACTGAGACTTTCAGTTTGTTTCTTTAGCGACTTTCGAACTCTCGTGACCTTTAAATATCAGAGGTTCTTCAAAAGAACTCTCAAGACTTTGCTTTGAAAACTATTTAAACTTTTTTTTTAGTTTCAATGTGAATATTTCTGCTTCATTTTCGTTTCATTGCAATGATATTCTTAGGAGGTTTTTCTGACCTACCTACTACGGGCTTGGGATAATAAGTAGCCATCCAGTCTGCCAATTTTCCCTTAATCCCATTATCAATTGTACTTTTGTTAGTAAGTTATCTGGTATCCGTTCTTCGTCAACACCTCCTATCAGAAGAATTTCTATTTTCTAGAAAAATATATTGGTTGTAATATTACTTCAAATATTACATTCTTTATATTTAGGGCCCTCTGATGCATTTTAAGGCCTTAGACGGCGCTAAATTAGCGGCTTTTACAGGGCCCTCTAAAGTCTCTGATTAACGCCTTTTGTAGGATTTGAAAACTGTGAATCATCATAATTCGTTCGTGCGGACCGTTAGTAACTTTCAAAAGAGATACTCTCTTGTGGAAGTGAACGGAAGGGGAGGGCTGCCAGATTAGTGTGGCCTACTGATCTGGACAACTACGGCTACTTTTCTTTTTTTTCTACCCTGCTGAGGAGTGGTCAACCACACAGGGTCCTGGTGCTGACCATATAAACCTACTGGACTGGACAGATATATGGCTCTGAGCTTGATTATGGATCCTGATTTTGCTGCACTGGTGGGCTTCTGTGGAGGGATAATCTTCCGCTGTGTTTTCTTTTTGTTTGTGGGTTGACAGCCCCAAGTGAATAGATCCGCAGGATATGTTTATCAGCTGGTGGATAATCCTGAGCAGAAGTCATCGCAGGCACCTGAACTCTTTGCTTCTATTGGCATCGTCAAATTCTACATTGGAGGAAGTCTTCCAGTGTAGATGGCTTCAGCCTTTAGTAGTGGGGGAACGGGTCTTTGCCCCATGTCTGCGATTAGGGGGCTGTTTGATATTGTCGGCATTCCCTCTCTCAATAAACATAGTTTCTTTAACATCCCACTAACCATTTTCTCTCCATAGTTAGTTGGAATGTGAGGACTCTGCACAGAGCTTTTTCTCTTGATGTCCTCACACAAGAATTCCACCGTTATAATTTAGATATTCTCGGCTTGCAAGAGACCAGATGGACAGATAAAGGTCAGATTCTTAAAAATAATCTAAAATTTCTCTTTTCAGGGAGGGACGACAAAAAGCATCACCAAGGCGTGGGTCTGCTTCTCAGCAGACACGCTAGCGATGCTCTTCTAGGATATGAGTGCATTAATGAAAGGTTTCTTACAGCAAAATTTCAGACAAGCGTTAAAGACTTGAATGTTATCTGCTGTTATGCCCCCACTGAGGATGCCGATGAGGATGAGAAGGATAGGTTTTATGAACAACTTCAGGATATTTTGAATTCTGTCAAGAAATGAGATATTACCCTTGTTCTTGGTGACTTCAATGCCAAAGTTGGTACTGACTCTGACCTTTGGGGAGGAGTAATAGGCCCTTTTGGTATTGGTAGCTGCAATAGCAATGGGCAACGTCTCCTACAGGTAAGTAAACTCAATGGATTCAGAATAACTAACACTTATTACAAACACCGCGACATACATAAGTACACATGGGTTTCACCTGATGGGCTGCATAAGAATATGATTGATTACATATTAATTAACAGCAAATGGACTAGTTCTGTTAGGAATACCAGGGCATATAGGGGAGCTGAAATTGGATCTGACCATTACCTTGTTAAAAGTGTGTTGCAACTTAAACTTAAAAAGTGTTGTGCTAGGGTTAAAAAATTTACTTTTAATACTGAAGCTCTGAAAGATCCAGTTATAGCCAAAGCTTACCATGATAGGTTACTTAGTCATTATGACAGTCATGTTTTGCTTACTACTGAAGTTGAGGAAGAATGGGATCATTTTAAACAGGCTTTTTTGGACACTAACAGTACTCTTTTAGGAAAAAAGGAGCAGAAGAGGCAAAATTATCTGAGTGATAAGGCTCTTGAGCTTATTTCGGAAAGAAAGAACTGCAGGAATGCCCTTAATCAATACCCTACTAGTCCTAATAGAAAGCATTACAGAGACCTTAATAAACTTGTAAAGGATCAGTTAGCTGCTGATAAGAATCTTTGGCTTGATGGTTTGGTTGACAAAGCCGAGGAAGCAGTTAGACAGCACAACAGCAGAGAGCTGTACCAGATAGTTAATGTTTTGTGTGGTAGAAAACGGACAGGCATACAAGGATTGAAGGATAAACAAGGTAAGGTTATAGAAGGGGAGGATTCTGTCATGGCTAGGTGGGCTGAGCATTTCAGTGATGTTCTAAACAATGTAGTTAGTTCTACTCCCATTGTTTGCAATGATGATAGATGCATTGGTGGCTTTAATGTTGGCCCTATAACACAATCTGAAGTTATTTTGGCTGTTTCTAAACTTAAACTTCATAAATCCCTAGGGGTAGATGAAATTACTACGGAAATGCTTAGAGCTGGGAATGTTTCGGTTACCACTTGGATGACTGAAATTCTGAATATCTTTTATGATAAAGGCATGGTTCCTAAGGATTTTACCAGAGCTATTGTTATCCCTATTTTCAAAAAAGGTGATCGCAGTTCTTGTGATAACTATAGGGGTATCAGCCTACTCTCTGTTCCAGGTAAAGTTCTTTCCATGATTGTGCTTAATAGAATTAAGAATCTGGTTGACAGGCAATTGCGTGATGAGCAATGTGGATTCAGAAGTGGTAGGGGATGTGTAGATCAGATATTTTCACTTAGGCAGATTCTTGAGAAATGTTTAGAGTTTCAGAAATCTTTGGTTGCTAGCTTTGTTGATTTCAAAAAGGCTTTCGACTATGTTGATCGTCATAATTTGTGGTTGATTGTGAAATCATATGGTATACCAGACAAGTTAGTTAACATTATGAAAGCTCTCTATAATAACACTGAGTCGTGTGTGAGAGTTGGTAAGGCTTGTAGCAATTGGTTTAGCATTACTTCTGGTGTTCGACAAGGGTGCATTTTGTCTCCTTTTCTCTTTAGCTTGGTTATTGATTATGTTATGCGAAATTCACTTCAAGGGAAAGTTTTTGGCCTTAAATGGGCTGGAGTTACGAAAATTTCTGATTTAGATTATGCTGATGATTTAGCCCTTTTGGCAAATGATGTTGATGAGATGAACTCTTTCATTCGAGCTGTTGATGAGACTGGTAGTAGAGTAGGTTTGGTTATAAACAGAGAGAAAACTAAAGTGATGAAAATTGGTCAGGCAGGCTGTGATTCAGTTAATCTGAATGGTTGCAGTCTTGAGCAGGTGTCACAGTTTAATTATCTTGGGAGCTATGTAACAGATAATGGTGATGTGCGGCATGAGATTAACAGACGAATAGGGATTGCTGCTGGGACTTTTAAGAATCTATGGAGAGTGTGGAGAAATAGGCGTATACACCTAAAGACTAAAATTAGACTGTATAATAGTTTGGTTCTTTCTAGGGTTAGTTATGGTAGTGAAACTTGGACACTTTGTAAACAAGATAACAGGAAACTAGATGCTTTTGATTCCAGATGCTTACGCAGTATCTTGGGCATTAGGTGGTTCAACTTTGTAACTAATGATGAGATTAGGAAAATGAGTTTGCAACCTCCTTTAAGCAGCATATTGTGCAGAGAGAGACTCCGTTGGTTTGGCCATGTTGCCCGTATGAATAATTATAGATTGGCGAATAGGGTTATGAACAGTGTGCCTAAAGGCCTCAGAAAGAAGGGGAGACCTAGGATGCGGTGGGCAGACAATGTCAAACAGGACCTTGTTAGAATTGGTGTGCAGTGGCCAGATGCAGTAGATGTAGCTCAGGATAGACTTGCTTGGAGAACTAAATTGCATGGTCTGGTTGGACCTCCGTAGCCCATGGCTGCTTGAGGATGATGATGATGATGATGATGACCTATTAAACTCAAAAAGAATTTTTCATTTATTTCTGGGAAAAAAAGTTGGTGTTGCCACCCATCACTTTGGGGTGACGGGAGAAATTTTTGCCGCGAATGTTAACCACTGCCATCAGAGCATTAAAATATCAAATTTCTAGCCCAAATGCATCATTTTTAATATTCATTCAAAAGTTCAAATTTTCCGTCCTCAGAGGACACAATTTAAAATTTTGAAACATTCGAATACTTGAATCGTAATAGTTTGTCCTACCCAAGCGATTTGCTACATCATATCGAAATAGTATAATATATCCAACACAAAAAAAATGTTCAAATTTTTTTTTCTAAAAACGAACAATTATCTTTTTAAATAAGTTTGTGTTTTCCCACCCCCTCTGAGGTGAAGGTGAAAATCATTGTTGTCAATGCAAACTTCTTGACATTCACATTTCACAATCAAAATTTCAAATTTCTAACATAATTACATCGTTTGCAACAGTCCTCAGAAATTTGCAGCTTTCAACCTTCTCACCGTTAGAGGTCGCAATTATATTCGCCGTTCAGAGGTCGCAATTTATGTTTCGAAAAAATTTTCGTTACTAACATATCGTTAATTATTAATAACTCATTGAAACTGATTTTCCTCAAGTCTGGATCTTTTGTACGCTGATGTCCAACTTAGATTTTCCAAAAGGTGTTTTTTTAGCTTTTAATGCTATTCGTTTTTCTGGGCATTTGGCCCAAATTGATGAATGCTTTCCTGAGCAGTCGGGACACGAAAGCTGCTCAGAAAGACATGATTTCGGTAAGCCATTATCTCCCCATTTTTTACAAGATGCTTTTACTCTGCAGATGGAGGATGAATGTTCAATCCCGTAAAAATTTCTGCAGATGGTGGGAAGTGGTATATATTCGTTTACTTCATATCTGAACAAATTCAGGTATATGTATAGAAGCGGTTTATCTGAGCCGAAGTCTCAGCACCACTTTTTCTGTAGCCGAAGGGCTAAACCGTTTTTGATCAGGAGATGCGGGAAAGTGATACATTCTTCTGTTCTTTAAAAAATATTGCTCTTTGATAGCATGCTATGTATTCTTCCGAGAATTTCGTGTTTATTCCCTTAATTAGGCCAAAGGATTTGGCAATTTTGTGTGAGATTCTGTGCCATACTTTATATCCCGTTAATTCGTTGGTGTTTTCGATAATGTTCATATGTTCAGGATGTGAAGTTTTGATTAGCATGTTTACCCTGGCAGTAAATCTCCCAAAGAAATCATCTGTGATCAGATCGCTGATATGTGCGACCTATGCTTCATTATCAAGCGCTTTAAGAACCACATCGCAGCCTGCGAGAATTATAATATAGCCTTCCAAAGGTTCTTTTTCTATAAATCTTCCTTTATTATTCGAAGGGGGCTGCTTTGAAGTGGGGGATTCTCCATTATTCGAAGGCGAGGTTTCAGTGGTTTTCGCTGCTGAAATTTCCACTGGCTCGTCATCTGACGGGAATAAAATTTCATCTTGCCTCAAGGTTTCATCTTCGGCAATTTGGCTATTCGATACCATATTAAAAGTAGTTGATTCTCTTAGTAGTTGGCCATAAGTCGTCTCATTTTCCTTTAGAGCAAGTATCTTACTTTTGCTTAGTTGTCGCAGCAATTTCGAATAGGTTTGGACTGGCCTCTGTGTTTATTTTTGTAGTCGAGTTTATTTAATCGGTGCTGCTTTTACTCGTTTTTAAGATTGCCCCATTATGCTTATAGCTGATATAAAAGAAGTTTGCAATTGAGGAAACAAAAGCTACTGTTCTATGCTTAGCGAGATTGTTTCGCATTCAGGCCCTTCACTTTAATGGTGGCTCCAGGCAGGAAATGATCAGCAAACTTTAACGGGACGCAGGGCACTGGAGACATTTGGTTCAAGATCACTGTTCGGTGCCTCGTAGTGACAGTGGTAGGAACAAAGATTGTCCCCACTGAAAAGCAAAATGCGAAAATGTCGATATATAATGCACGTAGCAAAAATCGAAACTTACCAGGCGGCTTTTCCCAAGTTTCATATAGCTGCACTTCAAAATTTGAACATCACACTAAATGTCCTACTACAAAAAAAAAATGGATGAATTTAAAAAAAAAGAGTGAGAAAAATAAACTAAAGCGCAAATAGCCTGCTAGGTTTTACATTCCCAGCAACAGCTCCAGCACTTAATATCGAATCGTCGTTCTGGTCCATTCCGGTTCAATCCAGTTCCTACTTCCCACCGCCACCACTCCTCTCTCTGTTACTTTTATTTATACCCACCATTAGCTGTGCTGCATTGTAATCTCCTACTGGAATACAAGAAAAAGGTTAACGGGGGAATCTCCTACTAGAAGTTTTAGCTCTTTCTTTTTCGAAAATAATTTTAAAGTTATTGAAATTGCATCTTGTTTTTTTACTCTAATAATTGTTAAACGCTGTGTCTTCTAAACATTATTATAAAGGCATCACTTATACTTTATTCCATTCATTTTAAAATATTGTTGCGGATTACAAAAATGGATAGCCGCTGAGCGTGAGTATTAAAAGCTATATTTCAAAACCAAATTCAATACAAGGTAAATTGTTACAAAGGAAATATGGATGAAGTATCTTATTAACAAATCAACTATTAACATGCACAAGTCATCAATCTTCCTGCGTAGAGCACACAATATCAGCTCTGTGTATTTTACTAAATACTACCTTTTACTTGATTTACCAGGTCACCCGAAGATCTTCACTCGTAAACCAATTCTCGTCCTGTGCTAATAACTGTTCACACACTAGCCGAACAAAAAGACAGTCCGTGTAGACATTCGAAGTTAGCCATAAAAGTTCCCACTTTTATACTTCCGCGTATACACAACACATCAAGTTACTTCTTGATACTTAACGATAAAAGATCCCACTTTTATCCTTCCGCGTATACACAACACATCAAGTTACTTCTTGATACTTACGCGCACTGTCTCAGAACAGCTCACCGTCCATTTTCGAACTCACCGACCGTTACAATACAACGACCGTTACAATACAAAACCGTTAACGCTCCACTCTTCTTCTCCAAATTCTCCCAAAGTTCTTATTCGTTCGCTGAAACTTTGCTTTCGGTTGCCAGATTCTTCTGTCGTAACACTGCCCCCTTCCTAGGTCTTGTTCGTCCCGAACAATTCTGGATTCCAAAGTTTCTTCAGTTCTTCGATGAAACGGGGCTAAACGATCCACGTGAACCACCTTGCACTTTGTAGCTGGACGTCGACGAATGCGGTATTCCACGTCTGTGTCAAAATGAAAGCGAATCTCATTATGACTTAGATTTCTTTTCTGACTGAAGCCTCGTCCACAAATATAATACGTGTAAGGCCTATAGCCCTTGTGAACACGTTTATGTCTCCGCAGGGAGAAGAATCGACTAAGAGTTTTCGTGCAAAACCTGTAAAAAGTTTTCTTCTTTGTCGAAAGTTTTCTTCTTTGGATTTTTACTTCTATCAACAGTAACAAGGAATGAAAGTCATTAGTGACATAAAATCTAGGGAGGAGTTTCATCCTCCAGTCTGACCCTTTTGTCAGTTGACTTTCACTTAATTCAGAACTGTCGTGATGAACCTTCAGCCATATTTCACCTGATTCAATTTGATCCCCAAGGTGCTTCACAAATATAATATCAGCTCCATAATTCTTTTTAGCGCTTCGGTCCATCTCCTCCTTCCATACTCTTGCTAGAACTGCAGCTTCTAATCCGACAACCTTACCTGTTTCTCCTGTATAAGTGAAATCAGTGATGTGTCGGGCTGCTAGCAATATTTTTTCTGTTTTACCTTCACATAGCCAGCTTGCAACATCTTCAGATACTCCTTGTTCTATTAACATGTTACGAAACTTGTTCAAAGCATTGCCGTTATGCAGAACCTTGCAGACACATGATGCTTCATCTACCCTATTATCCACAATGTTCACCAAACGCAGAAGTTCTCCTCCTAACTCTTCGACGAGCTCTTGCAGTTCCAAGGATCCGTCACCAAGGAAACACTGAACAGCTTCCATCACTTCCAGAGAGTTGTCAACAGAGTTTTCAAGAGGTGAATCCATGTTGCTGATAACAGCTGAACAACTCAAACTCTTCATTCCACGAGCCTGTGATGCTGCAACCATTTTCTTAACTAAATCAACAGCAACATCTTCTGTACTGATGAGATCAATAGCTCCTTTTCCGAATTCAACATCATAAACCAAAGCACACACTCCTTCAGCCAGCTTTTTGGACACAATTGAGCATATCATTAGAGGAACGCTATCTATGGTAGCCATCAGATCCTTGCAGCGGTAAATCTCCTTATCTGTTGGCACCAGCTCCTCTGTCTGTCCTACGATGCAGCATCCGACGTCTTCCATCATCTGCTCGATTTTATCTTTAGTGCAGTCGACTGTGAAGCCAGGGATGGATTCCAATTTGTCCAGAGTATCTCCCGTCAATTGGAGAGCACGACCGGAGATCATAGGGACCTTGAAACCTAAAGCAGCAAGTGCAGGAGCCAAGACAAGACTCACTTTGTTGCCGACACCTCCTGTGCTGTTTTTATCTACCATCCGATGGCGCCACTCGGGTCTCCAGCAAAACACATGACCCGAGGAGGTCATATTTGCTGTTTCTTCCGAATTCACTTTCTTGGAGCTCTCATTGTAATTAGCCAGGGAAATATCAGTCATGATTGCCAAATTGTTCATTCTGGAGATCAGCGACGAGTTCTGTAACATGATATTGTCCACTTTAGAGCTCTTGTAGTCGTGATAAAACTTTTCTATATCCTTATAATCTAAATGGTTATAATGTCCAAATCTGCACATTGACTGTTCAGAAAAGAAATTCAGCATGGTTTCGTTGAGATTGTCTGAGGGCTTTACTTCTCTCTGATCGTAACTCTGAGGCTTAGTTTCATCCAGAAAGTTAGTCTTTGAAGTACTGTCTCTGCCTGAAGCTCTTTTACTAGCATCACCTGTTATGCTTCTAAGCCATCCTTCGGAATTCCTCTTCCTTAAATCCCCACTTTCTATAAACGATTCAAGTGTGGCTATATGCTTCGGAAAAATCTCTCCGACTTCCCCAGTAACGTCGAATGGCACTTTGTATCTATGATGAATGGACACCTCTTCTTTACTCGGACCACTCTGCGAAACGTAAACTCTGTTTCGTTCCCCCTCATTACCACTCGTTACTCTGCCTTTGCGATAAATGTCCATGACACATTTTGCTGACGGCGAGGAATAGAATACCTTTCGTGTGGATCTCTCTTCAGATCGTGCCAGACTTGTATACCTAGGTATTTTGAAGTGCAAAGCGTACTGTATAGTCTCACAGCTCTCTGATCTGTGTGATTGTTCTTCACAGTTCCTAGACATGTCACCAGCGACATAGACACTCTGCCATGCATCACCAGTAGTTGCGTGGTCAAAGGCATTATCTGCGCTATCTCTACGATTCTTGATTTTCAGTAGCAGATCCACATTTTTATATGCGTTGCCTTTCTCTTTTTCTTTTCCATGTTTACAATCTAACTTAACACTATCAAGATCATCTTTTTCACTGACAAATTCAACATTTAAACTATTGCATTGTCTATTGAGTTCGGTTTTATGATCCTTGAAGTGATCAATAATCTTATCAATTTGAGAAGCCACTTCAGCTCTCATCTCAGTATTTTGTGCGGCTATTTCGGCTTTCAAGTCAGTCCTCAACTCATTATTTTGTGCGGCCATATCGGCTTTCAAGTCAGTCCTCAACTCATTATTTTGTGCGGCCATATCGGCTTTCAAATCACCTATTTTATCGCTTTGGGCGGCCATATCGGCTTTCAAATCATCTTTTTGAGAAACTATCTCCGTTCTCAACTCATTTATCAACTTTACTAATTCATCCATACTTCTAGTTAACGGCATTCAATAAATTACCCCACTTCTGACACCAAATGTTGCGGATTACAAAAATGGATAGCCGCTGAGCGTGAGTATTAAAAGCTATATTTCAAAACCAAATTCAATACAAGGTAAATTGTTACAAAGGAAATATGGATGAAGTATCTTATTAACAAATCAACTATTAACATGCACAAGTCATCAATCTTCCTGCGTAGAGCACACAATATCAGCTCTGTGTATTTTACTAAATACTACCTTTTACTTGATTTACCAGGTCACCCGAAGATCTTCACTCGTAAACCAATTCTCGTCCTGTGCTAATAACTGTTCACACACTAGCCGAACAAAAAGACAGTCCGTGTAGACATTCGAAGTTAGCCATAAAAGTTCCCACTTTTATACTTCCGCGTATACACAACACATCAAGTTACTTCTTGATACTTAACGATAAAAGATCCCACTTTTATCCTTCCGCGTATACACAACACATCAAGTTACTTCTTGATACTTACGCGCACTGTCTCAGAACAGCTCACCGTCCATTTTCGAACTCACCGACCGTTACAATACAACGACCGTTACAATACAAAACCGTTAACGCTCCACTCTTCTTCTCCAAATTCTCCCAAAGTTCTTATTCGTTCGCTGAAACTTTGCTTTCGGTTGCCAGATTCTTCTGTCGTAACAATATAATAAAGGAAAATGAATCGACATATTTTGCACCAAATATTTTTCTAAAGATTTGCGAAATAAAACAGAATTATTCAGCTTCAAGAAGGTTTAGGAAGAAAATTACAGATTGGTGCATTGTTTTATACTCTTAAAGTTTTCTTATCTCTTTTGCTTAAGGTCGGATACAGAGAAATATCTAAAAGCAAACAGACGTTACCAGAAACTTCTACGCCCTTTCCTGATGTAACCGGATTAGACTCCTAACATACGAGAACACCATTCCAATAATTAATTATACCGTTGTTATAAAAAGAATATTCTCCTTGTCTCTAAATCTACATATATACCAATAACGAACAGGGATAGTAATGGAAAGTTCCTTATTAGGACTTTTAGCCAAAGTGATGCTCTCCCATTTTGAAGGAACTGGGATCAAGACAACAAAACTTGCGATAATATATAGGGGACGTTACATAGATGAATCCCAGGTTTTATAGATTTTACGAATGTTCATTAAAAGAAATTAACATAATTAAAGAATCTGCTTTAGTTCCTTCACGAGCAGAAACATTTCATGACCATTATAAAATTAAACGTATTGGATTGTATTGAAAGCAAAAAAAAAAAGTATTTCGAAAAATAAAAAATTTTCTAATATTATTACCGGTAATTTTATATTGTAAGATATTACTGTGAGAACTAATAATTAATATTAATATATTAAGACTTATAGAAAGGAAAAACGTTAATTAAAACATATATTTATATCGAACAACCCTTCAAGGTTAAATTACATTCTTTCAATAGTTAAATTTACAGTTGAAATGGAATTAGAACACCCTTTTTTTATATTGTTTTAACGCCGTATTAGCTTTATTTACTATTTAAAGTAGATTTTCGCATCTATACAGAACTGTTTCTATATGATCCCGAGCTTCTTTGTTCTGCAGAGAAGTACATGGGGAACCGCAGACTCAGATCTCGAAAAAAAATTTGAAGGGAGGGGAGAGGGCGAAAAACACAATCAGGCCAGAAAAATGCAAAAAAAAAAAGAGAAGAGCAAGAGATTGGATTTAAAATGCAGTATTGAAATTCACCCTTCGTTTTACTATTCTTTAAAAAATTCTTGAAAAATGCATTAAATTTAAATAATTAAATAATTTTTTGGCTCTTTTACCCTTACCAACAATATGAAATGGTGGACATCTCCAAGGCCACCTTGATGCCACCTTGATCAAGGCCTGGACAGCCTTGAGTAAAAGGAGTGAAGAAAGGAGGGATATTAATTATGTATAAAATTTAAATGATGTAATTTGTTTAAAATTTTAGTTAAAACTATTTTGCTTAAAATCATTGAAATATAATTTTGATCATAAGGATTTTATTAAAATAACTGAGAATATTTTAAAATTATTTACCAGATTTCTAAAAATAAGTAACTTCTAGTTGAATGTTTAGAAATTTAGCTATAATAAATTTCGCTTTTATATATATATACAATTTTAGAAATAGATCATCTGTCATTGCATCGCCACCTAGATCCGGCCCTGAAAGTGAAGCATCTGAAAGAAAATAACCAACAACTTGAACAAACTAATATAGAACTACAGAAAAATCATGACCAATTGAAAATAAAAATGTGTGAATTGCAGCAATTATTGTTCAAACCAACATTTTAAAAACGTTGGAATACCTGAAGAACCGAAAGAAAATTTTCAGGATGTTGCTAAAACTCTTTCAAACAATACAAAAACGGACATGAAATCTGATGGCATAAAGGTTATGCATCGCATGCGAACCACAAGAAAAGATAAGATGAGGCCAATTATCTTCAGATTCCAATCTAAACGAGTTATAGATAAATGGTTAGCAAATAATAAAGCCACTAGATATAATCTAATTTTTCAATTCACTTTTTAAAGAAGAGAAGGAAATTTTAACTCCAGATACGAAACAATTATTTTGGGAATCATAGTAATTCATTCAAGATTTAATCTTCAAATATAATTGGATAAAGGACGGAAAAAGATTTATCAGGAAAGATGAAAAAGATAAGATGATAAGAATTAGATGTAGATAAGATGATAAGAATTAGATGTAGATATGATAAGAATTAGATGTAGATAAGATGATAAGAATTAGATGTAGTAATGACTTAAATATAATCGGAGATCAATGCAATAAATGAATTAAATCACGCGGTAATTTAAAAATAATATTAATTTCGATGGCACCTGATAGTGTTTTGTAATGATTTAATTGAGTTAAAATGATATAATCCAATTAATGGCATACAAATAAAGTATATTACATATCAATATTAGAAGTCTACGAGAAAAATTGAATTAATTAGGGTTTACTTCAGGGCTTAAATAATCAAATTGATATTTTAATATTAAGTGAGATATGGGTAAAAATAGATGAAATCAATTGACATCATTTAGAGAATTATGATTTACTTTTCAAATATAGAAAATACAATATATCTGGGAAGTAATATATTTTGAAAAACATAACTTAATACACTGCTCAAAGTGGAAATCACAATACTAAGAAAGAACGGAAATAGAGATATACAAATCGCAGGAGGCAATCGTCCATCGGAGATATGCAAGTGATAAAAGTTCCTTAGCGAATGGATACGTGACACCCACCCAAGCCATGGATAAATATTAGGCTCCCACGAACTAATATTATAGCACGATTGACAGTGAGGTTCAGGTGCATGTTGCAAAAATGTTCGAAACATGCCTTTGAGATGCTAGCGGGAAACTTATGAGAAACTGACGCCTTCTGAGAGAGAACGAATTGTCTATTTGTGAGAGCTCGTATGTAGCCTTCGAGAGGTCGCCACAAGTATGAGGCGAAATGTTAGCTCAGTGCAACGGTGCATCTCACACAACACCATGGGGCACCAAATGACACGAAGGACAGGTATGGTGCAAGCATGCCTCACCAAGTGTTGCTGACAGACGAGTCCCAATTCTGTTTTGGCAGCAGTCATTTTCTCACTTGTCGTCAATGACATGAGGAAGCCTATTCCATTAGCCACCATATGGCTCCCCAACGAGATACAATGATGTGGAATGACATCATATATAGCTGCCAAACACCTCTGCTCCATGTTTGTGGCATGCTAATGGAAAGATGCTACATTGGTAGCATCGTTAATCGTGTGGCACAATCCATCCTTACTACCATTCGTGGACTGATTCTACACCAAGACAACGCCACCCCACACACGACAAGTGCAAAGATTGACAGTTTCCACGGTGTGTACATTCTCTCATGGCCGTCCTACTACCCGGCCTTGTCGCCCATTGAGCATGTGTGGGACCTTATGGGTCTCAGCCTACGCCATCACCTTCTGGCAACGAACCTGGTACAGTTGTGTACACAGTTGTATGCTCTTTGGAACGCCATACCTTAGGACATAATTAGCCATCTGATTGATGGAAGGCCGAGACTTCTACAGGCTTGTATAACAGACGTAAGTGGCCCTACTATGCGCTGATGAATCTTCAATAAACGCATATACGTTACGTGCTCACGTTCTGTTTTTTGATCAATTGTACATCTACCTCATAGTTTCAGTCTTGCTACTTTCGGACGTATACATCACTTCTTTCGTTGTATTGCAATTTCCATTTTGAGCAGTGTAGCTACCCATATCATTTGACTACTACAGACTACCTAATCATACACTTAAAACAACTCGATTTATATCTGTTGTGCGCATCTGGATCACATTGCTATTCACCATTAACATTTCTAGCTTAGTTGGAGAGAATTCTTTTGTCATTAAAACGGCATGATGTAATTTTAATTCGCGATCTAAATATTGGTATTGTACAAGGATATGATTATGTAAATGATTTGATGTTTTTGTAATGTATAGTTTTAAGTCCAACTAGAGAATTTAATAATAGTTTTTTGACTAGATCATATTTTTGTTAAATCGAAACATAGATATAAGATTGATACTACTATTGGATAAATAATAATAATAATTTATTTTCCGCATAACGGAATACACAGAAGGGTCAGATAGTGCGTTGCTCTCTTACTCATTCTCTCGTGATTTTAAAACAAGAAAGGCATAAATAAAAGACTGTATAATAATTGACATTTATAACAACAAAATTCACTACGATGTTTAAAATCTAAAACATCGTAGACATGGTGACAAGTCCACTTCTTTCAATTTTGTTCCGAAACTTTGTAATGTTGGCGAAAACACCACGTCTGTTGGAAGTTGATTCCAAACCCTCCCTGCTCTGCGGACGAAAGAATGATATTTGCAATATTTCTTGGCCAGTGGAATGTTGATACACATGGGGTGTTTTCTCGTGTTGTTACTTTAAATTGTTAGCAAGGAATATTGAATGTCTTGGTGAGTTGTCCCATAAATGAGTTTGTGCATGTTTTCAGATCCCTTTCAAGACTTCTCCATTCCAATGAAAGGATATTAAGATTTGCCAGCCTTTGTTCGTATGTCAAGTTGAAGAAACCTCGTAGTCTTTTAGTGAACCATCTCTGTGGCCTTTCTAATGAGACAATATCAAAGATAATGTGAGGGCACCACACTGGCGAAGCATATTCCAGTATGGGTCGAACATAGGTGATGATGGCACTGACGAGGGTTAAGGGATTGCAGTTTTGATAGTTTCTTATGATCATGCTGGCAATCAGAAGGGCCTTATAGTAATTTTCTTACAGTGGGGGAAAGAATGATATAATGTGATTGAATGTGACGCCAAATTCAGAAAATTCAAGGACATTAGCGAGAGGATTATTTTCAATCTGATAGTTGTAATGGTTATTATTTTGGCCTGAAAATAAACGTAACAATTGGATTGTTTCACTGTAGCAAACATTGCTCTTGTCAGATCCTCTTGTTGAAGTAAAGTGTGCACACTTTGTTCAAAGATGATCTCATTTTCTAATCTTCCTATTAAGTTGTTTCTCTAGTTTGAGTAAGAGTACAAATCATCAGAACATGACTCACTGTTTCCTTTATTTTGCACGTTTGACAATTGGGGGAAAGAACCTTTCTCATCTTGAAAAGTGAGTCGTTCAAGGGTTGCGAAACGAGCACGCTCAAACATAAATACGCCATTTTTAAGCACGCATGCGCCGAAAAAACAAACAGTATCCCTTCATTCGAACCCATTTAGTGTATTACAAATGTTTATAATGTAACTTACTCATAGGTAAACTACATTGAACAAAATCTGGATTTTCCTTCAGCCACCAGCGCCAACTTCGGTCAACTGCTGCAACAGTATATAAGCCGGAGCAGCTTCGCTAGTGAGTGGAAGCGTGTGCAGAGGCACATCTGATCATGATCGCTTTACTTTGGCCGATCTGATCAGGTTAGTGCCTCTCTCAGCACACGAAAAACGTGGCGCTCCCGCTGCCATTGGTCGCACGGTCGAGATGCCACTATCTAAATTGCCGGCTTCCCGTTCTGCGGGAAGTGTGCGGCAGGGTATATTCGGCCTCTTTCCTCTTAATTCTTATCGGAATTGTTAGGGGGGAGTAGCTTGCCTATCCTGTATTCATAACGCTTCCAACTAACGGCACTGCCAGGCGCAGTTTGCCCTTCTTTTGTCGTTTTTTTAATTTCAAATTTAATTGGGAAAATAGTCATAATTAGTTAATTCAATCAGCCCTTTTTCTTATATACAGGGTGAATCTGAAAAAGTGGGCAAAACTTTACGGGGTGGTAGAACGCAGCTATACGAGCAATATTCGTCATAGAAAGTATGGGCGGAACGCAACCGGCGAGCCGCTAGGTGGCGTTGGAAATGGTATAAAAGGGTCGGTCCTCGCACCCAACGGCATTTCTACCGTGGATTGCCGAGAGGATGGCTGGTTATACTAACCACGAAATGGCGGATATGCACTTTGTGTACGGTGCGGCGGACGGGAATGCAAGTGAGGCACAGAGACGTTACCGCGATATGTTGCCGGCGATATTCGGGAAATGCCTGGTGTCTTCGCAAATGTGCGTCGGTCCCTATCCCGCAGGTGTGAAGCCTGCATTACAGCTGGCGGCAGCTCTTTTGAGCAATTTCTTTGAACATGTACCTCAATTACATTCCTGTTAATAAAATGTTTTCTGAAGTATCTCCTCTCCTTCTTGTGTTCATTCTTTAAATGTGACAGTGGAAAACTACCTTTTAACTTCTCACCGCTTGCGTTCCGACCATACATTCTATAACGAATATTGCTCGTATAGCTGCGTTCTACCACCCCGTAAAGTTTTGCCCACTTTTTCAGATTCACCCTGTATTGTGACATTTAAAATTTTAGAAATAATTAATATTAAAAATTGTCTTTTTTCTTCTGGGGGTTGTTTGAGTTGTTTTACTTTTTAGCCCATTTTTTGCACACTTAGTATGCACAGGGTATGGCTCTCACACACAGGGGCTAACGGCTTTTCCTCCCATCCGACGGACGGTTTGCCCTTTTTTTTGTTAGCTTACCTATCCTGTATTAAAACTCTTCCATTTAACGGCGCTTCTTTTGCTTTTTTTCTATTTAAAATTTATTAATTAATTCAGTCAACTTTTTTGTACTGACTGACATTAATTAGGTGCTCTTTAAAAATAATTAATGCTAAAAATAGTGTTATATTTTGGGGCTATGTAGGAGCAATGTGATTTAGGAGAGCCATACCCTGCACCCTACAGAACACGCTGGATGGCCTTACACACGAGGCTATCCCCTACACCCTAACAGCTGTCTAGCGGATCTCCTTTCCCCAACCTTCTCTAAGCCTTCGGGATCTTTGAGACCTTACCTTTTATCCCATTGTGTGCAAAAAAGTGACCCAGAGCCACGGCTTTAGCTACCATCTGACGGAGGCCGGTCTTTCCACGCCTAATGGTGTCACCTACTGATCAGAGGCAGGGGGAGACTACAAGGTGAGAACTACGAGCCTGGCGACTCGCCTCTAATTTGGACTGAGCCACCCCTGCCCTATTTTTTGGAGTGGCAGATTCAATATTTGGATCTTGAAATCTTTATTATGATTTTAACGTAATGCAACCTCTTAACCTTTTAAAAGTAAATACTACCTTTCTTGTCTATTGGGTGGTGTAATTTAATTTTTAAGATTTAAGACCTCAGTTGGCTTTTCCGTTAGGTAAGAGCATACCGAATTGGCTGCTCCTTCTTTTACATTTGGGAGCCTTCGCCATGTTTCACTATAAAAATAGAGCGGATTGATGTGCCGATATAAATAAATAAAAATAAGTACACCCTCAAGCAGCTGCTTGCCACAGAGGTTTGACCTGAGCCTGTCAGTTTATATACCATAATAGAACGTCTTTGGGGATGGCAGGACCTCAGCAGGAAAGCAACACAGACATCCATGGACCCGGGACTCGAACCCAGGTCCCCTTAAATCAGTAGCCAAGCGCATAAAATATTAAAAACTGCATCCTAAAAAAAGCAGATTGATGTGCAAAAAGGTGCAGCTCAGAGATATAACAACACAATGGCAGATTTGGATGCATTTGGAGCCGATTGAAATGAAAGTGTGAAATTAGGAGACTGAAGTTATAGAATATTTAATTTTTTTTTCTTTTATTCATTTGATTAATTTAATTGACATCAAAATTGGTATAGGAAACAGACTTAAACATTTTATAATGTCAGTCTCCTAATTTCAAACTTTCATTTTAATCGGCTCTAATTGGATCTCAATTTTGCCACTAAATTGTTTCACCTGTGAGCCGTACTTTTGTTTTTGCATACCATGGGCGACATGGTCAGGCAGAAGGACAACAAGGGTTCAGAGAAAGTTAGGGGAGGGGAACCACTGTACAGCTGTTAGGAGACAGATGGAAGCCTCCAGTCAAAATTACACAGAGAGTTTTTTAACGTACCAGAAGGTTTTTACCATTTTACAAATTAAAAAATAAATAAATATCCCCTCAAGTAGCTGCAGGCATTGAGGTCTGAAAGGAACCTCTCACTGTATACACCATAGTAGAGGGTTTGTTAGGATTGCGTGTAATATGATTTAATTTGACAAGCAATCAATGATCCTCACCCCCATTTAACGAATTGGTAGTTGATGGAACCATGAATGGAGTGCCGTCCATATGATGCTGGTACAAATGTAACTTTACACAGAACGGACATAATAAAGAAAATAATACTTCACCCAAATTGGAATGCTAGAGAGTCTAATATAACCCTAGAAACAGCCACTGGAGATTGTGCTAAAGTCGACGGAGAGATAGAACTCAACATCAGAGTTGGTAACTGTCTGGTACGCCATCCTGGTTACATCGCTGACATCTACGATGAATGCATATTAGGCCTTGACTTCCTAAATAAGCATGGATTCACATTATAGCAGTGACAGCCTACTCATCTATAAGACAGAAGAGATCCCTCTGCTTAGCCGAACATCTGATTCTTTATCAAGTGTGACCACAGTATTGCTGACGTAAGACACTGAAATCCCAGCACAAAGTGAAGTTATAGTCTGTGGACATCGGGCGGAGACTTCTGGGGCCTTCCGATTGGCGGTCACTGATGTCTCTGGTAAAGGAGCTTTCTTTATTCATGGTATCCTGGTTGAAAGGACTTCAAAGTAGATAAATAACAGATTCCTAGCAGAGTGATGAACGGTAACAAATCCAATAGAATACTGTGAAAGGGTGAAGAATTAACAATATGTGAGCCTGTTACATGGTAAGAAGAAAACGTTCATCAACTTCGTAGTTTTGTTGAACTTTGTACCTAATATAAAAGATTTGTCAAAGGTTTCTCCAACATCGCAAGGCCATTACATCGTCTGACAGAGGAGGGCCAGCGGTTCATGTGGACCACCGAATGTGAAGTGGCCTTCAACAGTTGAAAGAAGCTCTTTCCACATCACCAGTGTTTGCATATTTACAAACAGGAAAACAGTTTATAATAGATACTGATGCAGTAACACAGGAGACGATGCTGTACTTTCAAAACAACACGACACAAGAAAAAGTTATAGCATATTTTAGGAAAACTCTATCCAAACCAGAACGAAATTATTGTGTCACACGAAAAGAACTATTAGCAATAGTAAAAGTAATAGAATATTTTCATCATTATCTCTAAGGCCAGAAATTTCTTATACGTACTGATCATGCTGCACTCAGATGGCTAAAAAACTTTAAAAACCCTGAAGGACAAATTGCTAGATGGAGACCACAGTTATAAGAGTACAATTTCTCCATCGAGCATCCAAGTGGCAAACTGCATAGGAATGCAGATGCCCTATCTAGACGTCCGTTTATTCACAACTGTAAGCATTGCTGTAATGCAGAGTTCAAATATGGTACTAAAGAAGTAATGCCATAAGACAAATAACATCGACACAATTAAACAGTGATACTCCTAATATCTGGAGCCCAATAGAAATTAAAAAGGCCCAACAAGACGATGAAGATATAAGGCCACTAATGGATTTGATTGAAAAATCTAATATGAGACCTAATTGGGAGCATATCTCGATTTATAGTCCAACTACCAAAAGTTACTGGGCACAGTGAGACTCCTTAGAAGTGAAAAACGGTGTGTTATACAGAAGTTGGGAGAATCCAAATGGACGACTGATCCGTTGGCAGATAATCCTTCTTCGCTCCCGAGTGGAACTAGTGATGAAAGACGTGCATGATAATACCACTGAAGAACACTTCGGTGTTAATAACACATTAGCGAAAGCCAGGAAACGATATCATTGGCTGAAATGTAGGGCACACATAGAAAGATGGTGTAGGTAATGTGAGAACTGTACAGCAAAGAAAGACCCTAATACTAGGAGTCGGGTTAAGCTGCAGACCTATAACGTTGGTGCCTCTTTTGAGAGAACAGCCATTGATGTACTGGGTCCGTTTCTTAAGACTAATGATGGAAAACGCTATTTATTAGTGCTAATGGATCATTTCACGAAGTGGCTTGAAGTGTATCCTATCCAAGATCAGGAGGAAACAACAGTTGCAGAGATGATAGTGAATAACTTGATTAGTAGGTATGGAGTACCTTTGCAACTCCAATCAGACCAAGGATGGAATTTTGAATCCAATGTGTTTAAAAGCATCTGTCAACTCTTAGGCATTCAGAAAACCAGAACAACTCCCATACAACCTTAGTCGGATGGTACGGTTGAGAGATTCAATAGGAGAATTGCACAACATCTAGCATTGTTTTCCACTACCGCTTTTGTCGACGACCATTAACGTGACTGAATCACCATATACCACTCTTTTTGTAGGCATACAGAACAGCAGTGCACGAGACAACTGGACAGACGTCTTCCATGATGCTCTTTGGAACAAAATTACATCTTCTCTGTGACCTTTACATAGTCGGCTAAAAGCAATGCCTATATCCACTCTACAATACATACAAGAATTACAAAAACAACTAGAAGAAGTCCATCAGTCTGTCAGAAATAACATCAATTTAGCAAGCGAGAGAACCAAAACGAGATCCGACAGTAAAACAAATGTAACTGTTTTCAATCCAGGACATCTTGTCTGGCTGTACAATCCACATAGAAAGAAGAGACTTTCTCCAAAACTTCGGAAACCTTGGGAAGGTCCGTATACAGTAGTTAACAGGACTGATAACGTGGTGTATCGCATTCGTCGACGTCCAACTACAAAGTGCAAGGTAGTTTATGTGGATCGTTTGGCCCCATTTCATCGAAGAACTGAAGAAGCTTCGGAATTCAGAATTGTTCGAGGCGAACAAGACCTAAGGAGGGGGCAGTGTTACCACAGACGAACATGCTACAATGAATTTATGATAAACGCGTCATGAACGCTTACGTATGTTTCATTTGAGAATTACATAACCAACGACATCGAACGACTTGACTGGAAGAATAAGAAATAAAATACTGTTATAAAGGAGAGTTGTTGGAGTGTAAAAGAAAACGTAGTTAGTCACAGTGTTCACACGATAAAGAGAAAAAGAAGTGTTTTACGTGCTTCTAAAGAATGAAGTGATTTAGAATGCTTCTAAAGAAGAAGTGTTTTATGTGGTGAGTGCGCGGGAGATTAAATTAGTTACTAGTGTTGTTCCCACTAGTGAATTAACATAGAAAATAAGAATTGTTTACTCTGAAGTGAAGGTTATACAAGAGATATTGCAATCAAAATGAAGAGGTAATATGTTAGTCGAGTAAACAGAGCTGGTTTTAATTTTTCTGTAGGAATAGTTCATTACGTGGTGCATGATTCATTTTAGTTTGTTTACAAGAATAGGTAAGATTATTCTCGATAGAATGTAGATTTGTCCACATATATGGTAAACACCGGTTGAATTTAGTTCGTATAAATGATTTCATCCATACTTTTGTAATAAATTTCATTGTTTTAGAATTATCATTGTTATATACTATTTATTTGAACTCACGCTCAATTTCATCCATTTATTTCGTAACGTGCTCTCAGGGGGATTTTAATTTTATAAATTGATTCACTAATAGGCATGTTTCGTATGTGGCCTATATCTTATTGTGTGTAAAATGCTTCTGCTGCCATTGGCACAGAAACTTTCTAGAATTTTCCAATGGATACCAGCACGCGTTGGTTACTAAAAAAAATTAGTCAGAACATCTAGAACTAGCAACTATTTTTATGCTGGTAGCTTCTGGTTCTTACGATATAAACCTGTACCAAGTAATTAATCTCATTCACACCTAAACAGATATTTAAAATTCATACAGGGTCATTGAAAAATAATTCTGCAAATGTATTGCTTAAATATATCAGTAAATCCGAGACATATAACTATTATATTTGTATTGGAATATGTAAAAACTCTGCAAGTTTTACCCTCACTTTTTCCGTGCAAGGCTAGTATCAGGGTTGTTGATATCCGATATTAGTTTCATGGTGGAACTCACGTTATACGTGCCTTGTCAAAGCCTCCTAGATCGTACTATTCCTGAACAATGCAGTAATAAATAAAATTGCTCTTAAACAATGAATTTAATTCAAATTTTATTTCTTAACTTTCAAATGGTAATTATAAATTTTTCAAACTCTTGTCGTCAATTTTAAAATATTCATAAATAATTTAATATATTAGTAATGAATAATTATTTTATATGGAAATTTCAGAAAAATTAAAGCATTTGAATCTTTAGTGATATTTAATGTCCCTCCTTTTGCTCAAAGTTTGTCCAGACTTCACGTATCAATGTGGTATTCGCCGGCTCCATTCAGTGAGATAGAATCCGTTCAGCAGAAAGCTCAGTGGGTGTTATTGCATGCCGAATTCAAGTCAATTGCGATAGTTCAATGTAATTTTCGGCGTACAAGCACCAAAAACAACTCTCGCAAATCAATTATTCGATGGTTTCCTCAGTTTAAAGAAATGGGGAGTGTTGAGAAGCAGAAATCAAGAGCAAGACACGAACATCCAAAGAGGCTTCAGTGCAGACTTCATAATTCGGCTGTTCTTCTTTGATCGAGACTATTTTAGGTAGGACATTAAATTTTGACCTTCAATGCAATTTCAGAAAACGATAGCTGAGTTGTGTTAAAAAAATTAAGCTTACTAAATTTAGCGTTACTTCATCTATAGATATGGTCTTAAAATTCCGAAAAATAGCAAAAGGATTTATTGAATATTTATAACCGAATATGGGGAGCAGCTAAATTTATATTTCAAAATGATAAATTTTTTGAAGGCATTTGCCCATCAAAATCTCGATATTGCTTCGTGATTTTATATGGAAATTTCAGAATTGCTTCGTGATTTTATATGGAAATTTCAGAATTGCTTCGTTCAGCTAAAGTGCTCAGCTAAGCTTCCTTAATAAAAGGGAAATTTTTAAATTTGGCATTATTGTTACGTATATGAATAATCAATTTATAAACGCAAATTGTAACAAACCTTGCATAAGTGTTGATTAAATATATTTAATGGTATAGTACCTAAGAGTTTAGTGTATGACATTTGATAATAATGCGAAATTTATTGTTTTTGCTTTTAGGAGCCACATTACTCGGAAAGTGCAAAATCGAACTATCATAAAATGCAAAAATTGTTTTCTTTTTGGTTTCAATCAGAATTTCCGCCAATATGCAAATTTTTCTTCGCTAACTCTCGTACTGCCTTCGGTAATAAAGAGGGCACCGTTGGGATTGGAATGGTCGACGACCATTGAACAAACTATTTTCGTCTTGCCCGAAATTTTGTTTATATTTGTATAAAATGTATTTTTAGAAGCTTTAATATAAGGCAATGCTATGAAAGCACGAAACAGGTTGATCAAAATCTTATAAATTCGTTCCTAATATGCTGCTCACAAAAATTAGGGGATATTTCAAAATGAATATGAAACGATGAAATATCCCCTATTTTTTGTGAGCAGTATATTAGAATTTCAATGAGAAATTATTGTTCAAAGATGAAAATGGATTAAATTATTGAAGTCTATCAATAACACTGTGCAACACACAAACAGGCTTTGAAATGAAAAAAGCAAATCTTTACTAATTTCGAGGTGTGAACTCGAAAATGACAATAAAAATTGTCAAATGGATCTTGTTTCGGAGAGACAGAGATGGTGGTGTATAAACGACTCAGTCTGCATTGAGTACATAGGTAACCATTTCGCAAAGCTGTATTTTAAATTCCCGATTGCAACATATTGCGTTGTATTGCATCAGCCCGCCATACACAAAACCCCAGGAGGTAATGCATCATTGTCTGATGCAATGTAGTTGAGTCATGACATCACGGCTTTACGATCGCGGACAAAAGATGATGCAATAGTTAGTTGTAAGTGACGTCTCGTAGGGTGAGCAAGTCTTTTGAGCGACTCCCATTTACCCCTGAGTCATAAGTACAAAAACAAGTCATCCTTGCAGTTTTAATCCAGCAGTAGTGATGCCTCGTAACTGTGTTATTAGTGCAGATACAATTTGTTACATTTGCGGGGAAGAGACGTTTGCAAGCCAGAAAAGGGCTATCATTCCAATAGCGAAAGCGGCCTATGAGTTTTATTTTGGATGCAATATCGTTTACCAGGACAAGGCCTGGGGCCCACACATATGCTGCAGTACGTGTGCAAGAATTCTTCCGAAGTGGCTGAAAGGTGAAAAAGTTGCGACGCCGTTTGCTGTTCCTATGGTTTGGAGAGAGCCAAGCAATCACGCAAATGACTGCTACTTCTGCATATTTCCACCAGTTTCTGGAGGCATCACAAGAAAGAATAGTTCACAATAGCGTACCCGATTCCATCGATTCAGACGATGAGGAGGAAGATGAACCAACTTCGGGTTTTTCCAGCCTTCGGTGTCTAATAATGATCCATACATCTGCCACGGCGTGTCATCTGCGAGACACATTCTCACCGAAAAAGAGATGAACGATCTTGTTCGCGATCTGGAGCTGTCCAAGGTCAAAGCAGAGTTACTTGGATTAAGACTTAAACAATGAATCTTCTCAAGGAAAATGCCCGATTGACTTCGTTTCGAACTCGTCATGAGCAGTTGGCGTCTTACTTGAGAGAGGAAGATAACCTTGCTTTCTGCTCCAATTTAGATGGCTTGATGAATGTCCTCGGAATCAAACATGACCCTCAAGAATGGCGACTATTCATAGACTCCTCGAAATTGCGTCTCAAACGGTGTTGCTGCATAATGGAAATCGACTTCCATCCATTCCGGTCGGACATGCTGTCTACAATGATAGAAACCTACGACAACCTAAAACAGCTGTTGAACTGTCTTCAATACAGCAAGTATGACATCTTTGTTGTGACTTGAAGGTAGCGGCTCTGTTCATGGGTCTGCAACTGGGATATACGAAGTACTGCTGTTTCTTATGTGAATGGTACAGCCGAGCAAAGATTTTACACTACGTGAACAGAAACTGGCCTCAGAGGAAATCTCTGAAGGTCGGAGAGAAGTATGTGGAATCCCCAGCACTGGCAGAAACGCACAGAATCCTGCTATATCGTCCCTACACATCAAACTCGGTATGATGAAAATTTTCGTAAAAGCCATGGACCAGACTACATCAGTTTTCAAGTACTTGGCTGACAAATTCCCTCCACTCAGCAAAGCAAAAATTAAAGAGGGGATTTTTGTAGGTCCTCAGTGTTTCATCATCATCATCATCATCATCATCATCATCATCATCATCATCATCATCATCATCATCATCATCATCATCATCATCATCATCATCATCATCATCATCATCAAGCAGCCATGGACTACGGAGGTCCAACCAAACCGTGCAATTTGGTTCTCCAAGCAAGTCTGTCCTGATCTACATCTACTGCATCTGACCACTGCACACCAATTCTAACAAGGTCCTGTTTGACATTATCTGCCCACCGCATCCTAGGTCTCCCCTTTTTCTGAGGGCTTTAGGCACACTGTTCATAACCCTATTCGCCAATCTATAATTATTCATACGGGCAACATGGCCAAACCAACGGAGTCTCTCTCTGCACAATATGCTGCTTAAAGGAGGTATGGTAGCTAGGTAGACTCTGGAAGAGGAGCAATGCACCAATCCCCTGTGATGATGCATAGAACCGGCCAGGCCCAGCACCTAATGTCCGACCCCGCCTTCTCGTGGTGCAGACCTTTAGAACCTCTCAAAAGAGATACTCTCTTGTGGAAGTGAACGGAAGGGCAAGGCTGCCAGATTAGTGTGGCCTACTGATCTGGACAACTATGGCTACTTTTCTTTTTTTTTCTACCCTGCTGAGGAGTGGTCAACCAACAAGGGTCCTGGTGTTAACCATATAAAACCACTGGACTGGACAGATATATGGCTCTGAGCTTGATTATGGATCCCGATTTTGCTAAACTGGTGGGCTTCTGTGGAGGGAAAATCTTCTGCTGTGTTTTCTGTTTGTTTGTGGGTTGACAGCCCCAAGTGAATAGATTCAAAGGATGTGTTTATCAGCTGGTGGATAATTCTGAGCAGAGGTCATCGCAAGCACCTGAACTCTTTGCTTCTATTGGCATCGTCAAATTCTACATTGGAGGAAGTCTTCCAGTGTAGATGGCTTCAGCCTTTAGTGGTGGGGGAACGTGTCTTTTCCCCATGTCTGCGATTAGGGGGCTGTTTGATATTGTCGGCATTCCTTTTCTCAATAAACATCCCACTAACTATTTTCTCTCCATAGGTAGTTTGAACGTGAGGACTCTGCACAGAGCTTTTTCTCTTGATGTCCTCACACAAGAATTCCACCATTATAATTTAGATATTGTCGGCTTGCAAGAGACCAGATGGACAGAAAAAGGTCAGATTCTTAAGAATAATCTTAAATTTCCCTTTTTCCGGGAGGGGCGACAATAAGCTTCACCAAGGCGTTGGTCTGCATCTCAGCAGACACGCTAGTAATGCGCTTCTGGGATATGAGTGCATTAATGAAAGATTTCTTATAGCAAAATTTCAGACAAGCGTTAAAGACTTGAATGTTATCTGCTGTTATGCCCCCACTGAGGATGCCGATGAGGATGAGAAGGATAGGTTTTATGAACAACTTCAGGATATTTTGAATTCTGTCAAGAAATGAGATATTACCCTTGTTCTTGGTAACTTCAATGCCAAAATTGGTACTGACTCTGACCTTTGGGGAGGGGAAATAGGCCTTTTTGGTATTGGTAGCTGCAATGGCAATGGGCAACCTCTCCTACAGGTAAGTAAACTCAATGGATTCAGAATAACTAACACTTATTACAAACACCGTGACAATACATATGTAAACATGGGTTTCACCCGATGGG
The DNA here is from genome assembly GCA_038380435.1 of Ryuthela nishihirai. Classification (NCBI taxonomy): domain Eukaryota; kingdom Metazoa; phylum Arthropoda; class Arachnida; order Araneae; family Heptathelidae; genus Ryuthela; species Ryuthela nishihirai. The sequence continues at coordinate 63,646,946 of JAWZYU010000003.1, forward strand.
CTGTATAAGAATATGATTGATTATATATTAATTAACAGCAAATGGGCTAGTTCTGTTAGGAATACCAGGTCATATAGGGGAGCTGAAATTGGATCTGACCATTATCTTGTTAAAAGTGTCTTGCAACTTCAACTTAAAAAGCATTGTGTTAGGGTTAAAAATTTGCTTTTGATACTGAAGCTCTGAAAGACCCAGTTATAGCCAAAGCTTACCATGATAGGTTATTTAGTTATTATGACAGTCATGGTATGCTTACTACGGAAGTTGTGGAAGAATGGGATCATTTTAAACAGGCTTTTTTGGACACTAACAGTACTCTTTTAGGAAAAAAAGGAGCAGAAGAGGCAGAATAATCTGAGTGATAAGGCACTTGAGCTTATTTTGGAAAGAAAGAATTGCAGGAATGACCTTAATCAATACCTTACTAGTCCTAATAAAAAGGATTACAGAGAGCTTAATAAAAGTGTAAAGATCAGTTAGCTGCTGATAAGAATCTTTGGCTTGATGGTTTGGCTGACAAAGCTGAGGAAGAAGTTAGACAGCACAACAGCAGAGAGCTGTACCAGATAGTTGTTTTGTGTGGTAGAAAACGAACAGGTGTACAGGGATTGAAGGATAAACAAGGTAAAGTTATAGAAGGGGAGGATTCTGTCATGGCTAGGTGGGCTGAGCATTTCAGTGATGTTGTAAACAATGTAGTTAATTCTACTCCCATTGTTGGCAATGATGATAGATGCATTGGTGGCCTTAATGTTGGCCCTATAACACAGTCTGAAGTTATTTTGGCGATTTCTAAACTTAGACTTCATAAATCCCCAGGGGTTGATGAAATTACTACTGAAATGCTTAGAGCTGAGAATGTTTCGGTTACCACTTGGATGACTGAAATTTTGAATATATTTTATGATAAAGGCATAGTTCCTAAGGATTTTACCAGAGCTATTTTTATCCTTATTTCAAAAAAAAAGTGATCGCAGTTCTTGTGATAATTATAGGGGTATCAACCTACTCTCTGCTCCAGGTAAAGTTCTTTCCATGATTGTGCTTAATAGAATTAAGAATCTGGTTGACAGTCAATTGCGTGATGAGCAATGTGGATTCAGAAGTGGTAGGGGATGTGTGGATCAGATATTTTCATTTAGGCAGATTCTTGAGAAATATTTAGAGTTTCAGAAACCTTTGGTTGCTAGTTTTGTTGATTTCAAAAAGGCTTTCGACTCTGTTGATCGTCATAATTTGTGGTTGATTGTGAGAACATATGGTATACGAAACAAGTTAGTTAACCTAATGAAAGCTCTCTATAATAACACTGAGTCGTGTGTGAGAGTTGGTAAGGCTTGTAGCAATTGGTTTAGCATTACTTCTGGTGTTCGACAAGGGTGCATTTTGTCTCCTTTTCTCTTTAGTTTGGTTATTGATTATGTTATGCGAAATTCACTTCAAGGGAAAGATTTTGGCCTTAAATTGACTGGAGATTCTAACATTTCTGATTTAGACTATGCTGATGATATAGCCCTTTTAGCAAATGATGTTGATGAAATGAACTCTTTCATCCGAGCTGTTGATGAAACTGGTTGTATAGTAGGTTTGGTTATAAACAGAGAGAAAACTAAAGTGATGAAAATTGGTCAGGCAGGCTGTGATTCAGTTAATCTGAATGGTTGCAGTCGTGAGCAGGTGTCACAGTTTAATTATCATGGGAGCTATGTAACAGATAATGGTGATGTGCGGCATGAAATTAACAGACGAATAGGGATTGCTGCCGGGACTTTTAAGAATCTAGGAAGAGTGTGGAGAAATAGGCGTATACACTTAAAGACTAAAATTAGACTGTATAATAGTTTGGTTCTTTCTAGGGTTAGTTATGGTAGTGAAACGTGGACGCTTTGTAAACAAGATAACAGGAAACTTGATGCTTTTGATTCCAGATGCTTACGCAGTATCTTGGGCATTAGGTGGTTCAACTTTGTAACTAATGATGAGGTTAGGCAAAGGTGTTTGCAACCTCCTTTATGCAGTGTTTATTAATAAAAAAAATAAATATGCCCTAATGCAGCTGTTTGCCACAGAGGTCTGACAGGAGCCTGTCAGTTTATATTGCACACTAGAAAGTCTGTGAGGACGGCAGGATCTCAGCAGAAAAACAACACATATATCCATGCCTTACCCATTGATCGAACCCAGGTCCCTTAGATCAGTAGCAAAGCGTGCTAACCACCAGGCCACTGGATGGCTTCATTATTTAGTGCATCTCTGAAATGCTCAGCCCACTTACATTGACAGAATCCTCATCTTCAATAACCGTACCTTGTTTATCCTTCAATCTCTGCATATCTATATGTTTTATCTCACATAAAAACTATGTATTTGACAGATACATATAAATATTGTTTGATTATTTTATCTTTAAGAGAAAATGTATGAAAAATCATAAAAATTAGGTTAAACATTGAATGTTTCTCGAATTCTAGTTCACCTTTTAATTCAAAATCGTGCAATACCTTAAAACAATAATTATGTTCTTTGGTAAGTATCGAGTTATCTATTCACAAAAAAGGTCAGGTTTAATATATTAAATAATGGCTGAATGGTTCCCTTCCATCTCCGGGTGTCACTTTTAATCTGTATATTCTTTTATTCACTGTAATAGAGATAAATTTTGTATTTCCCCCCCACACCCTGACACTTTAGCATAGATTTGTGCGATTGTTCCTCACAGTTCCTAGACATGTCACCAGCGACATAGACACTCTGCCATGCATCACCAGTAGTTGAGTGGTCAAAGGCATTATCTGCGCTATCTCTACGCTTCTTGATTTCCTGTAGCAGATCCACATTTCGAGATTCCCCTTTCTTGCAAAGATCCGATTCTTCTGTATTCTCCCTCTCGCAGTCCTCTCGCACCTTCTCCAACTATCTCGAGTTCTCTTCAATCCATATGAAGGCTTCATCAGAACGCCGCTACCCCAGCGAGCTTCTCCTGTCCGTGGAATTTTGTAAAAACGAATTGAATCTAAATTGCTTCTTTTTCAGATAGCGAAGAATATTGGAATGTTTTCTGGTTCTGCATCGTTTCTTTCCCACATCAGCACTATGTTCATCTGTACTATAGCTCCCACTGCTGGAGATATATTCACCTTCAACCAATTTTGTTGTCTTAACTGTAAGAACAACTCTATCAGCTCTCACTTCTTGCATAATTTTGTTCCTATAATTTTTATACTGCTCAACAATATTCTTATGGTTAGCATCTTTAAAACATTGGTCATCTGTAATGTTACCTCCAGTGCTGTTAGTTTCGTAAATTTCACCTATTGGTTTGGGATTCACATTTTGATATGCGTTGCCTTTCTCTTTTCCTTTTTCATTATTTTGAGTAGCCATTTTGGCTTTCATTTTATCATTTTGACTGATTATTTCATCTAATTTACTATTTTGTGTCGCTATTTCGGCTTTAATATCAGTCATCAGCTTTATTAACTCATCCATACTTCTAGTGAAAGGCATTTGATAAATTATCGACACTCCTAGACACCATATGTTGCGAATTTTTAAATGGATAGGCACTGAGCGTGAGTACTAATAACTATATTTTCAAACCAATTACAATAAAATGCAAATTGTTACAAAAATATGGATGAAGTATCATAAACAAATTAACTACTATCATACATAAGTCATTAATCTTTTGTACAGAGTATACAATATCAGCTCTGTCTGTTGTACTAAAATACTACCTCTTCACTTTGTTTACCATGTCACTTGAATACCTTCAGACGTAAACAAACTCTCGTCCTGTGCTAGTTCACTAAACTTTTGTTACTAACAACAGAAAACAAACACCCGCGCACACACTAATAAATATACTAATTATTTTCACTTAACGCGCACTGAATCAGACCATATGAACGTCCTTTCAGATCACCCAACTTTAAGACACTTAACGCGTAAATACTAAGATGAACTTCTTCATCTTTCACAATACCACGCACTACTGCATTACCTTTCTCTCATTTCCATTTTTCCAAACTATTCTAAGTTCCAATTCGTTGGCTAAATTGAATCTCACGTAAAAGCACACACGAGGGTTCAAGTCACGTTAAGTAATGAAGTCACTGTTACTCGTTCATCTGTCGTAACCATATTATTATCACAGTACTACACAGTAAAATCTTTTTAAACATTATTATTTTGTTGGTCGTGGGCATAAAAGGAAAATTGCGTGAACCGGGTGGGATCTGAACCCATGACCTACTGATGGCATGGGGGCGGGGGTGGCTCAGTCGGTAGCGCGCCAGGCTCCTAATTTGTAGTTCCCAGGTTAGAGTCCCAGCTGGGTCAGCGTTGAGATTTATCTCCGCAAAATTACCCGCCCTGCCCACGGTCAGTAGGGGACACCGATGGGCTTGGAAAGGCCTCCGTCCGTCGGATGGGACGTTAAGCTGTGGCCCCGTGTGCGGGAGAGCCATACCCTGTGCACGTTAAAGAACACGCTGGATGGCCTTGACGGGAGGCTACCATCTGTCTCCCAACAGCTGTTCCAGTGGGTCCCCTCCCCCAACCTTCTCTGAGCCTTCAGGGTCCATGTGACCTGGCCATTTAGCCCATTGTGTGCAAAAAAGTGCCGCTCAGAGGTAAAACAACCCAACAACCCAACCCAACTGATGGCATGTTATCTCTCTGACAGCTGAGCTACGGGCATGAATGCATTTTTAATTTTCTTGGTTTGTGTAACTTAAAACAGTCTTAAAGATAGAAACTAAATTTTGCTTGAGTAATGATGTTCTTCTCAGGAATTTTAATAATTCGACCAGGGAAAGTCAACCACCAAAAGTCCATATTCGGGTAGCTGAATTAATCGGATTTCGGTTCAAATTGCTTTGAAGTGAGAATTCCACATTGAAAAATTTGCAGTATTTTTAAATTGTTTTCTTTTCTTATGATTCCGAATTTTTTCTGATTATATGGATAATGCCGTCCCGTGGCCGAGTGGTTAGCACGCTTGGCTACTGATCTAAGGGTCCTGGGTGAGGCATGGGTGTTTGTGTTGTTTTTCTGCTGAGGTCCTTCGGATTTCGAACTAAATTTTACAGACCTTCTACTGTGGCATATAAACTGACAGGCTCCTGTCAGACCTCTGTGGCAAGCAGCTGCTTGAGGGGGTATTTATTTTATTATTATTTATATGGAAAACATTCAGAATGGCAACAGAGTTATACTAAAGATGAAACAAAATTTTAGTATTCATGCATTGAACTTAATTTATATTATTTATTTTCTAATGTAATTAGATTTAATTTCAGAGAGAAACGCACAGTGATAACGACTAAGCCAAGAAATAAAAATGACACTAAGTTCAACATTCGAAAGAAAAATAAGAAACGGATGTTCTATTTTTTTTCGGACTTTCATTTAATCGATCTTTGGAATTATTCGTTTACCGAATTAATGCTTTTAAAAATATAATTTTTTGCTATTTTACTTCTGTGCGAAATTTCAAAGTAATAATTTAATGCACTACAAATTACTTGAAAAACTATTTAGTACATTGGAAGGGTTGCCCGAAATCTTTGAAAAACACAAGATATAGTTAGCGTCGATGGACTTTGAAAAACCGCCATCCGTGGTATGGGAAACAGGAGATCCACAGATTAGGGCCCTATTTAAAGAATGTGTTGGATGATCTTCTTCCTGTCGTCTAATAGCTACCCATGGTCCCTTTCGTCTATTCAGCTCTAAACCTCGAATCCTTGGCAACAAGTTCAGATCATTTAGTCCATTATGTGCTCATAAGCCTCACTCAGAAGTAAAACAACAAAAAACTCTCCGAAACTCTCATAAAATAAAAGCATTTTGAAGGTTAAAATTTTTAAGAAATCGAAATTTCGTGAATCACGAAAAATTAAGTGAAAACTTTTAACTAATCGAACACATCAGCCCAGAACATAAAGCCGGATCTATGGAGGGTGGGGGGCAGCGAGGCCATTCCTCCTCTTTCAGGATGGGAATAAGGTAAAAATGGAAAAAAAAATACTAACCAATTTAGAGTTGATGCATTTCTCACGATTTTTTTAAAAACCCGCAAAACGGATATGGAAATATTATATGGCATTGGAAATGAAGTCTATTCTCCCCACTTTTGCATATTTTTCGGCTCAACTGTGTTTCTTGCACCTCGCTTTTTTTCTAGCCTGCCAGGAAGCATTGTTTTCTCCCGTTTTAAAGACCTTTCAAAAATATTCTTGCAAAATGTGTGATATTTATTGGTTTGCTATTTTTTTTATCCCATATGATATTTTTTTCTCTTCATTCGGGTTATTAACGATCTCAATAGGGTAGCGACTGGTTCTCTTCCATCCACCTTGAGTCCAGTCCTCGTACGTAGGCCCGAATCTACCAAAAATCGAGGGGGGGGAGGCTAAACTCAATCGAACTCGGAAAATATAAAAAGCAAGCAACTGCAGTATAAAAATTTTCCCTCCGTTTTAGAGGTCTTTAAAAAATGCATGATATTAAAAAATGTTTAATCATTATTATTTTTGTCTCTTTTATCCTTAATTTTTCCTCTGTTACCCTTCTGAGATATGAGCTCTTTCCTCCCACCTCATCGGCATTCATTACTTTTAACAAGTTTATTTCTTGTTCCATTGGAAGTCATTATAATATAAACCCTACTTAACATTAATAAAACATATTAATCCTATGCATTTTTGTTTATTTTCATCCCCCTCTCGATGTATGTCTCTAAACACTTTTAAACGATTTCCTTATACATTTCTTCTTGCTTAGGGTAATGAAATGAGAAAAATAATCATTTTGTTTTCATGGCATTCTTTTTACCACTATTATGGAATTGGAAACGAATGCATCATATTTTAATCTATGAGAATAAGAACATTTAAATTATATTTAGTCACAAATATATAATTTTAAAAATTGCTATACATAAGAATATAACGTTTTCAAATAAATTATGAATAAGGTATATAATTTCTTTCATATTATCCCGTTGAAAGTGTGGTTCATGAATATGCCGCTAGCTGGCTGAATTACCAAAATCTTTGGATATATATTCTAGATTTATCTAGCGCAGTTTCAGAATCCGAAATATGAGAATCACTAAAACTAATTTATGAATCTAAACTTCTGATAAAGTTGTTTTTTTTGTTTGAAAAGTCACAACAAAGCGATAATCACTTATTTGATTTCGTCAACTAATAATTTAAATATGGAAATAATTTTGAAATAAGCACTGAGATCAATCTTAGCAAGCAATGTTTTAAAACTGAAAACTATTGAACACAAAAGAGCAGTTCTGAAGACATACAGGTGAGAATGCTATTCTCGGAGCGTTCTGTATATCGAAAAGGAAGAAAGGGGAGACTTTAAAAATTCTGCCTAAAGGTCGGACACAAAAAGTGGCGTTGCTGTTAGATCAATTAGTGGCTGGCTCAGATGGGGGGGAGGAAACAAACAGGGGAGAGTTGAGGCGGCAGTCCGCCAGACTGGCGTTTTTCACGATGGCCGACTAGAGACGGATTGAATTTCAAAGGGTTAAGTGAGCCCATTCAAAGGAATCGAATCTTTGAAAAGAGGCATTTTGCCCATCAGTACCCATAGGACCAATGGTTATAACGAAGGTATCGCAATGCCTTTGTGAACGAGGTCCTGGAAACTCCAAAGAGTTTGCCACGAAAAAAAACCCCATCTACAGCTGGTTTCGAACCAGAGAACTCTGTATTACGAACCAAGTGACACTGCACGATGCCACAGTGTGAAATGCTTACAATGTTTTATCCGTCTTCTCCTTTATCTATGACTGACATTTCAGTTTGAATCTAACCTCCGGTGTGGACGAATAGTCGGAAGCAATCCAACAAGCATTGCCCTATATCTTCGGAAAACTAGGAACTAGTCAACTAGTGAACTGCTTTTTTAACACACGAACTAGTTCTTGAACTAGTTCAACATAGGGAATAGTTCGCGCGAACAACACATCTCTAATGTCCACTGAGCATCAGATCCTCCGTGTCGTTGAGAAGATTGCTGAATACTTGAAGAAAAAAGAAACGTTTGCCTCAGTGTTCCTTGATGATGATTCATGGATGACATCAACGCCTTTCACAAGGTTTCGATAGTTGGTTTATTGTACAAACTGGTCAGAGCTAAGGTTCCATCAGGAATTTTCAAATTTATGCAGTCATATCTTACAAATCGTACATTTCAAGTACAGATTAAAAATAGTCTTTCTACGATAAATCCCATCGAAGCTGGAGTACCAAAATGCTCCCTTCTAGGACCACTGCTCTTTTCTATTTATCTTTATGATTATCCTGTTATTGACAGGATCATTACTACGATGTATGCAGATGACATTGCTCTTCTCTGACCCTCGCTGAGTGCACCTGTTGCTATTAATAGATTACAGCAAGGCCAAGATGAGGTAGAACAATGATACATAAAATGGAAGATTGGAATCAATGTTGAGAAAAGTGCTTCACTTTTATTTACCACCAAAAGAGTCACTAACCCCAGGATACTCAATTTTTTCGATACTCCACTAAATTGGCAGAAAACTGTTAAGTATCTTGGTGTTACCTTGCATTGCGAGCTCAGATGGGACAAACACAATGAAAACGTTCTGCAAAAAGCAAACATGATTCGATATCTGCTTATCCCATTAATGGGGAAGAATTCAATCTTCTCCATTTATAATAAGTTACTTCTGTACCATACAGTTCTTAGACCTGTTATAACATATGCAGCCCCCGAATGGGCTAATACGACAAAGTCAAATATTGAAAAACTCCAGATTTATCAAAATAAGATCTTGAGATACTAGGCCGTAAATGCCTCATGTTTTGTGACCAACAGACAAATTCATGGGGATTTAGGCGTCCAACATATTTACACCCATATAAAGCAGATCTCTAGGAAATTATTAGAAGCTGTAGACATAGTCCTCATGAATTCATTATTAACATTTCAAAATTTGATCGTGATCCTATGAGTAGATTCAAAAGGGCTAGACCATTGGTTTTCGATCAGGAAACCTTTTTGGTCTAGTATCCTCATCTACAGTATTTATCATTATTTTCTGCCCTTTGAGGCTCACCTTTTGGTGACTTTTGTCTTGTTCTCTATGACTCATTCCACATTTTGGATAACCTGAGATGGATAAGATTATGGGATCATTTATCCTGGTACTTCGAAAAATCATAATTATGTTACATGCTACAAAATGAAAATGTTATCTGGAAAGTGTCTTGGGTGATACTTTAAAACACGAAACATAGACAGGTAAATTATATCTCACGTAGTTCCAAGAACAGTCAATAGGGATTTGTTTTTTAACTCCGCTTACGATCTGTTTTCTCTGTCAAAAGTATTTATATTTCTCTTGATTTTCTCTCACCATTATTTTACTTTATTGTAGGGACTTATTCGTTTATAAAGATATTAAACGAATATTTTACGACAACCGAAACGGAACGATTATCTTACCCTAGATTGAAAACATATTAAGTAATTTCCATTGCTTGCTTTAAATAATAGTTAGTTATTATCTTGAAAAACAAAGGTAGAAGAAACAAAGAGACTTATTTTTAATAATTTAAAAGAATAGAATAATATTCTCACATTACTGAATACTTATTTTGATGAACGTCGTTAAAAACGTGATTCTTGCATTAGAAAACATTGTGCGCCAACAGAACATTCTGTGAAGTAACTTTGCAATACTGCAAGGCATATTATTTCTTTCCCCGTGACCCAAACTGTGGGAAGAACGAGCATTTACTGCACTAAAATTTGTATCAACTTCCCAGAGAACAAACATTAAAAGTTCTAGGAAGGAGTTTTTGTGGAAATAATGAGTTTTGCGAAGTGCGGGATTTAAAGTCTCTCCAAATACACACCAGAGTGGCCTAAGACCACTAAACTGACGCCGGCTACATCATTCATCCAGTAATGTGAGCTATCAGTCTTCCGTCTTTGTCGCTACTGGCGCCATCTACGACCCGGAGAGGGAACTTCATTCTTAATGTTGCACTGAATAAGATGTAAATAAATAAGTCACTTATGCTAAACGTTATTAATGAATTAACCAATAAGCACTAAATCCTTGTATGTGAAGGTGGAGTTCTGGACGAATTAAGCGTAGTTCCTAAGATCATTCTACATCCTATACGTAGATTATATGTATACAAAAGAACAGATAACGAAGAAAAGAAAACAACACACAAATGAAGTTTTCTAAAAATGGTGAACAGTTTAATGATACGGCTATTTCTGGCATATTTTTAGCTCGAAAAAATATTTTGTATGCTTGCAATATATTATGGATACGAAAAGTTTTCGCAGTATACGGAAACCAAAAAATTATAATCTAAGCATATCGAATTTCATTCCATGCTATTACGCAGGTGTGTAGAAAAGGCAATGCGTGTTTCAGTTCGAAGAGATTGAATGAGCAATAAAAGAGCATCTCCATTGCAAGCTGCAAGTGAGAGATTGTATTCCCGCCATAGACTGTTGGATCGGTCCTGGCTGACTTCTTAAATGACGCCTCATTCACAGTTCTTAACTCACTCTATTTCATAATGTGAACTTTAATCAGAGATACAGCTTATCATCCATCAGTAATACATTCCATCAATGATATAAACGACAGGAGTGCCACGGTATCCCACAAATAGCTCTTGAAATGCTACATTGTATACGAATGAGAGGAAACCGAATTTCATTAGGATATTAGGATATTACCGCATAATATTCGACTCCCCTAAGGAGCATCTCTACATTTTATGCATTCTCTTCATTGTCATGTCTTTTGTTTCCTTTTCGTGCGACAAATGATATAATTATAAGTGTCAGAAATTGTAAAGCTTCTTTCCATTTACCATGTATGATTTTTTTAGAGTTTCAAGAGAGTTCTGGCGACTTGGAAATTTAGAGGATCCTGGAGACAGGAACATACTCAAGATTTAACTTCGGAAGGGTGGGGCGTGAAAAAAGAAAAGGATTCAGTAGAGTATCACAATTAAGAAAAACAGGAAAATTTAAAATTATATTCTATATAAAAATAATAATAATCCTGTTCTTTTATATTAACACCGAAGTGTTCTCCAATGGCACTATCATGCACATCTTTCATTACTAGCTCCATTCAGAAACGAGGAAGGATTATCTGCCAACGCATCAGTCGTCCAGTGGGATTCTCCCATCTTCTGTACAATACACTGTCTTTCACTTCTAAGGAGTCCCACTGTGCCCAATAACTTTTGGTAGTTGGGTTATATCTCGAGATTTTTCCCCAATTAGGTCTTATATCAGATTTTTCAATCAAATCCATTATTGACCTTATATCTTCATCGTCTAGTTGGGCCTTTCTAATTTCTATTGTGCTCCAGATGTTAGAAGTATCATCGTTTTCTTGTGTCGATGTTATTTGTCTTATGGGCATTATTTCTTTAACACCATATTTCAACTCTGCATTAATCAATACTTACAGTTGTCAGTACATGGACGTCTTGACAGGTCACTTGCATTCCTATGTAATTTGTCACTTGGATGCTCAATGAAGAAATTGTACTCTTGCAAACGCTGTATCCACGTAGCAATTTGTCCTTCAGGGTTTTTAAAGTTTACTTGCCACCTGAGTGCAGCATGATCAGTACGGATAAGAAATTTTTGGCTGTAGAGATAATGATGAAAACGTTCTATTGATTTTACTATTACTAACAGTCTTTAAGTGTGACACAATAATTCCGTTCTGGTTTGGATAGAGTTTTGCTAAAATATGCAATAACTCTTTCTCGTCCGTCATCTTATTGTGAAAGTACAGCATCAACTCCTGTGTTATTTGCGTCAGTATCCATTTTGAACTGTTTTCCTGTTTGTGGATATGCTAACACTGTTGCTGTGGAAAGAATTGTTGGAATGCCACTTCACATTCGGTGGTTCCAATGAACCGCTGACCCTCCTCTGTCAGAAGATGTAATGGCCTTGCGATGTTGGGGAAACCCTTGACAAATCTTCTATAGTATGTGCAAAGTCCAATAAAACTACGAAGAGGATGAATATCTTGTGGTTGAGGTCAGTTTCTTTCAGTTTCTATCTCACTAGGATCAATCTTAATCCCTGATGTAGTGATCACATGACCAAGGTAATGAAGTTCTTACTGGAACAGTTTACATTTAGTCGGTCCTAAATTTAGCTTGGTTGCCCTAAGATTTTCAAACACTTGACGAAGATTTCTCAAAGTTTCTCAAAAGTCTTTTCAAGAACGATGATGTCGTCCAAGGAAACCAGGCAGACCCCCCCCCCCCCCAAAACAAACCTTTGAGCACGGACTCCAGTAGTCCTTCAAACGTTGCAGGTGCGTTGCAAAGTCCAAATGGTATCACTTTAAACTGCCAAAGTATATTTCCTGTAGTGAAAGCTGTTTTCTCACGGTCTGAAGGATGTATACCAGCTTGCTAATAGCCGCTCTTCAAGTCTGATGTCGAGAACCATTCTGACTCAGAGAATATCAAGTTTGTCATCAATCCTGGATAAAGGAAAACAGTCCTTCTTTGTTGTACCATTCAGTCTGCGGTAATCTAAACAAAATCAGGTAGATCCACCCTTTTTCTTGACAAGGACCACTGGTGATGTCCAGGGACTCGATGATGGTTCTATAATATCTTGAGCTTCCATGTCCCTTATGAGTTGTTCTGTCTCCTTCGTTTTACCAATGGAAGCCTTCTTGCAGGTAGATGGATTGGAGGAGAATCACCAATGTTGATCTTATGATCTGTCAGGTTAGTACGACCATAATCATTTGATGTTGCAGAAAAAATGTCGGAAAACTCTTTAAGTAGGTTCTCGGCATTAGCAGCTTAGTTTTCAGTTAATACCTTCCCCTTTTCTCTCCAGAAGTCAGTAAGATGAGAGGAGATGTTTGTATGGTGTTGGTGTGAGTCAGTAACTCCTATTATGTTTATACTTGTTACCCATGTAACAAGTTCACGTATTGCTAATTCTTCACCCTTTCTTAATAATCTATTAGATTTGTTACAGTTCATCACTCTAATAGAAATCTGTTCTTTGTCTACTTTGACTAAAGTCTTGCAACCAGGATATCTGGAAGATACAGGAGTCACATCTCCTTTATCAGGGTCATCAGTGACCAGCAATCGGAAGGACCTAGAAGTCTCCGCCCAATATCCATGGACTCTAACTTCACTTTGTGTTGGGATTTCTGTGTCTTCCATCACTAATACTGTGGTCACACTTGATAAAGAATCAGATGTTCTGCTAAGCAGAGGGATCTCTTCTGTCTTATAGATGAGTGGCTTGTCACTGGGTTTAATACTGATTCCGTGTTTCTTTAGAAAATCAAGTCCTAATGTGCTTTCATCGTAGATGTCAGCGATGTAAACAGGATGGCGTACAAGACAGCTACCAACTCTGATGTTGAATTCCATCCTTCCATGGTTTTTAGCACGATCTACAGTGGCTGTTTTTAGGGGTATATTAGACTTCTAGCATTACACTTTGGGTGAGGTATTATATTCTTTATATGTCACTTTTTGAGTAAAGTTTCGTTTGCACCAGTGTGTAGTATCATAAAGAAGACACTCCATTCATGGTTCCATCAGCTACTAACACGTTGTTTCCACCATGCAGTGCTGAAATGTGGACGACTTCCCCTGGGCCCAACTTTGCCCCACAAGGCTGATCACTTTCTGTTTCCCTGATCCTGTTGTCTAGTATATGGACTTGGACTCCTCATTCGTTTCTTATTACAGTTGGCACGAATGTGCCGGTCTTGCCAGAATTCCAACACTAAGGTCTGTGGAAGTTTTTGAAGAGAAACCTTTTATCTCTTTCAAAACGGATAGTATGGCTTTGGCTAGTTTTTACATTTCACTATTCTTTTCCACATTTTCTTTTGCATTCACATATCTCACTGTGCGTTTGCTCGCTCGGGAGGAATGCCTGGAGCACTCGTACTTCATGGCATGTACCACTGCTGATTTTAAGGATTCACCTTCCAACATCCTTAGGGATTGTTGAATCTCAGTATCAGCAATAGTACTAATAAATTGTAATTGAGTTAAGCTATCTTGAATTTCTGGTGGACAGTTACTATAAGCCAATCTACTAGCTAGGCGTTCAATATCACTAGAAAGTTCTTGCAAAGTCTCACTACTCTTCTGCTTATGATGTTTAAATTGAGTCACATAGTATTGCTTAATAGAGACGGCCGACAAGTATCCTTCTTGTCATGTACCCTTCCAGTTTCGTGGAATCGTGCAATAAAACGTGATATATAGACTTACTGGGTACCGGAGAATAAGGAAACGTTTTATTGAAGTCAACTTCAACAGTTAAAAATGATTTGACAATGAAATAACTTTCGACTATGTATACACATTCGGCCTGAGAAAATTCCGTTATTGGCAACTAGTACAATACACGTCACCAACAAAGAAATGACAGCTTAAGAACTGAACTAAATAGTATCGCGTATGTCAGTGACTGCAGGGAAAACAACGTTATAATCGGCATTTAATTCCGTTCAGTTGGCGCGAAATAATAAGCATTTACATTTCGGGTTGCGTAAATTTTGAATCACTTTTCTATATGGTATAAGGAAGACTGCTCTCTGTGTAGAGAAATTCATATTATACTTAAGAATACCACTCAATTCGTAGGATTCTTTCTAGAATTTTAACAGAGCTAATGTGTTTTCTTAAGAATGAAACTTAAGGGCTATAGATTCAAAGATCAACATGAAAAATTAACATTAATCAGTCACATTTAATAAAATACTGATTTTATTTCGTTGTCAAAGAAAACGAGATAATGTGTTCACTTTGTCGTCAGTCCGTCTTTAGACACCGAACTTCGTGGCTTTTAGAGATAAATTAAAAATATTTTTTTTATTGGATAGGATTTTTACGATTCGCACTTTCCGAATTTCCCAAAAACTAAATTGAGCCGTGTAACGGTGGAAATATTTGAAAATTCGAAAGTTTAAACGAATATTGCAAACAATGTACTTAAAATAGAAGAATTTGTGAAAGAATTTGTAGGTTTCATGGTAGACTCTTAAAAATGATATTATTCAGTGACAATGGCAATTGCCGAAATGTTTTCAAAATAGAAATGTTTATTGTAATTAAACTGGGATCCAGAATCTCCCTCTAATTTTGAATGGTTGGGATCATATTATGAAAAACTAAATTTCAAATTTTTGGAAATGTATTCCTTGATTGGAACTGATTAATGATGATTATTTTCCCTTAGAACCATGATAACACCGATAATTATAACTTGGAGTGCTAATTACCCATTGTTTGGGGCGGGATTTAGTTCAGTCTGTAGCGCTCCAGACTCGTAATTTGTAGTTCCTAGGTTCGAGTGCCACTTGTGCGAGCGTTGAGATTTATCTCCGTTAATACTCACCTTTCCCTCGGTCACTGAGGGCAAGGTGGAGGTATGGGAAGTCGGGAGGGCAACGCCGTCGTCCATCGGATGGGACGTTAAGGCTTAGTCCCTTGTTCAGGAAATACATACCTTGTATACTTTAGGAACATGCTGGACAGCCTTAACTGGAGACTAGCATACGTTTCTTAACAGTGGATCCCCTCTCCCAAACTTCTTCAAGCTTTTTGGGTACTTCTGACCGGGCCTTTTGCTCATTTTGTGCAAAAGAAGCACCGCTCAGAAGTAAAACAATCGAAACCAACCCTTGGTTGGATTTGAGACTTGTTGGGGCGATTTCGTTAAGAGGAAGAAAGCGAACCATTAGCTGTAAAAACTTGTTATCATTGCTTTAGACATTGGTAATGTTCCTAAT
Organism: Ryuthela nishihirai; assembly: GCA_038380435.1. Classification (NCBI taxonomy): domain Eukaryota; kingdom Metazoa; phylum Arthropoda; class Arachnida; order Araneae; family Heptathelidae; genus Ryuthela; species Ryuthela nishihirai. The sequence goes on from JAWZYU010000003.1 coordinate 63,662,796, forward strand.
TATCTTACAGAAACCAACCTGTGTGTATGGATAGATCTTCAGATACGTGAGACGAGAATCATAAAACCCTTTAAGATGCACTTTTAAATTCCAAATTTAATAAAAAGAAGTTAATTTTTTTAATTTAAATTTGTGGTTTTAACATCCCATTACCTTATTTTGAGTGCTGTGTTCTGGTTTTACTCTGCAATAAAGCAGAATGCCAAATATAAGATTGTTTAAGTTTAAAATTCTCTAACTCTGATTGAAGCTGAACATATTAAATCTAAATTTACAACTCGTAATGTCAGGCAGAATATTTAAATTTTAATTTATTTAAATATAAACTTTTTTATGAAATTGGGGTCTGAAATTCAGTATTTGTTTTTCTCCTTCCAAAATATTTCTGCATATTTAATTCCAATATTTTGTTCATTTAATTTTTATAAAATGTATAAACCTTCGTAGCGATATTGGGATCTGAAATCCATTTTTTTTCTTTTTCTTCGGTGATATATTTAGCCATTTAAATTTTACATTTTTGTAAGTCGAATATAGCAAGACCCACAAAATAGATACTAACACTGCGTAAAATATAAAAACGGAATGTTGAAGAGAAAATTTGTAGATTTCACATTTTTCTACGTACGTGAAGTGTAAAAAGTACATTTTCAGAATTGTCCCTATTTTGAAATCCCGTAATTCTACATGTCCTACCAATTAACGTAATCTATGCAGGAAAGGTATAGCAAAGGAAGGTTAAATAGCGAAATTTCAGATTTTAAATATAAATTTTTATATTGAAATAGGGATTTGAAATTATACTCTATTGAGTTTATTCTCAATTAAAAAATCCGTAACCGAAAAATGCTCAACGTATTAAAAAGACACTTGTTCCGCAGTTAAAATAAAACAATGGAGACTTAAATTGAAACATTTTAAGATTTTTAATTGCTGCCAGAATTTTAGAACTTAATATATTTATTTTTCATTCCGTAATTTAGGAAATTATTTTAGTGATGGGTTGGAGTTTTAACCTGTGAGAAGCACTTTTTTCCTACAACGACTAAATGGCAAGGTCACCGGGATCCCAATGGCTCAGAGAAGGCAGGGGAAGGGAATTCATTGGAGAGTCGTTAAAAGACCGATGCAAACTTCTCGTCAAGGTTATCAATGTGTTTTCTAACGTCCCTAGGATATGTCTGTATATGGATAGTTACGGGAGTTGTTGGGGTTCCTTGATTCCACAGGTTATCAAGGAAAATTTTCAATCGATGAAATACAAAACTAGAAGACAATCGATTTCCAGTGATAAGTGCGTTCTATTCTTGGTAGGAACTTGAATTTATCAGACGATCCGAGGTGGACCATGGGATAATAGTGTAAAAATTTGGAATTACAGAGAACGAAAACTGTAAAAAAGATAAATCTTTTCAAACCTTTTTGCAGTAAATAAACTGTCACCCAAAACGAATGAAACAGTAGGTGATGGAGAGCTGAAAAGAGATACGTCAGCATACTGAGGTAGAAAGGCATGCAGTACCGACAGATGCCATGACGCCAGCCCATGCAATACCGACAGATGCCTTGACGCCAGACCCAGAAGAATGATGCACAGATATTATATATTGTGATATTAAATGACGTTTCAATTATGTTCATAATAGTTATTGCATCTTTCTCCTGTCCTATGAGAGTTTGCAATCATTATTCTATATCATTTTAAATTCTTATTCTTTCTCAATAAGTTCAAATTTTTCAGTTTTATCGGCATGTTCTTTGCTGTGCACAGACATGCTCGCTTTTAGTATGCAGTCAAATATTCTTAGACGCATCACACGTGTCTATCCGGGATTACAGACAGTCATGTCATTTTCTCTATTTGAAGTTTTCTTAGCGGTTAGTGGCAAATCTGTAGAACGGGCTTGGCAACATTTTGTTGAATTGCATACAAATAAGTGTAGAACAAATGCCTGAAAGAAAAGTCAGATTCTCAATGCCGCAAGTAAATAACAGAAAGTTATCAATAGAGAGAGATATCATAGAGATATCTCTAACCTTCAAACCATAAGAGATTAAAACTATTGGACGATTCGAAAAATTTGAATCGTAATCTTTAATTCTCAGTTATCCAAACGGAATATTTCCTTTTACTCAACAAATAAAATCTTAAATATTTGAAAAGCTTCAGACGCACGATGAAAAATCAATAGTTCGCTTTGTGAAAACGAACTGAAATATTCGCAACCTATAACAATACATTAAAACTATAAAATCATCATCATCATAATCATCAAGCAGCCATGGGCTACGGAGGTCAAACCAGACCGTGCAATTTAGTTCTCCAAGCAAGTCTATCCTGAGCTATATCTACTGCATCTGGCCACTGCACACCAATTCTAACAAGGTCCTGTTTGACATTGTCTGCCAACCGCATCCTAGGTCTCCCCTTCTTTCTGAGGCCGTTAGGCACACTGTTCATAACCCTATTCGCGAATCTATAATTATTCATACGGGCAACATGGCCAAACCAGCGGTGTCTCTCTCTGCACAATATGCTGCTTAAAGGACGTTGCAAACTCCTTTGCCTAACCTCATCATTAGTTACAAATTTGAACCACCTAATGCCCAAGATACTGCGTAAGCATCTGGAATCAAAAGCATCTAGTTTCCTGTTATCTTGTTTACAAAGTGTCCAAGTTTCACTACCATAACTAACCCTAGAAAGGACCAAACTATTATACAGCCTAATTTTAGTCTTTAGGTGTATACGCCTATTTCTCCACACTCTCCATAGATTCTTAAAAGTCCCGGCAGCAATCTCTATTCGTCTGTTAATCTTATGCCGCACATCACCATTATCTATTACATAGCTCCTAAGATAATTAAACTGTGACACCTGCTCAAGACTGCAACCATTCAGATTAACTGAATCATAGCCTGCATGACCAATTTTCATTACTTTGGTTTTTTCTCTGTTTATAACCAAACCTACTGTACAACCAGTTTCATCAACAGCTCGAATGAAAGAGTTCATCTCATCAACATCATTTGCTAAAAGGGCTATATGATCAGCATAATCTAAATCAGAAATTTTAGAATCTCCAGTCCATTTAACGCCAAAATCTTTCCCTTGGAGTGAATTTCGCATAACATAATCAATAACCAAGCTAAAGAGAAAAGGAGACAAAATGCACCCTTGTCGAACACCAGAAGTAATGCTAAACCAATTGCTACAAGCCTTACTAAACTCTCACACACGACTCAGTGTTATTATAGAGAGCTTTCATTAGGTTAACTAACTTGTCTGGTATACCATATGATCTCACAATCAACCACAAATTATGACGATCAATAGAGTCGAAAGCCTTTTTGAAATCAACAAAGCTAGCAACCAAAGGTTTCTGAAACTCTAAACATTTCTCAAGAATCTGCCTAAGTGAAAATATCTGATCTACACATCCCCTATCACTTCTGAATCCACATTGCTCATCACGCAATGACTGTCAACCAGATTCTTAATTCTATTAAGCACAATCATGGAAAGAACTTTACCTGGAACAGAGAGTAGGCTGATACCCCTATAGTTATCACAAGGACCGCAATCACCTTTTTTGAAAATAGGGATAGCAATAGCTCTGGTAAAATCCTTAGGAACCATGCCTTTATTATAAAATATATTCAGAATTTCAGTCATCCAAGTGGTAACCGAAACATTCCCAGATCTAAGCATTTCAGTAGTAATTTCATCTACCCCTGGGGATTTATGAAGTTTAAATTTAGGAACAGCCAAAATAACTTCAGATTGTATTATAGGGCCAACATTAAAGCCACCAATGCATCTATCATCATTGCAAGCAATGGGAATAGAACTAACCGCATTGTTTAGAATATCACTGAAATGATCAGCCCACCTTGACATGACAGAATCCTCACCTTCTATAACTTTACCTTATTTATCCTTCAATCCCTGTACACTGTTCGTTTTCTACCACACAAAACATTAACTATCTGGTACAGCTCTCTGCTGTTGTGCTGTCTAACTGCTTCCTCGGCTTTGTCAGTCAAACCATCAAGCCAAAGATTCTTATCAGCAGCTAACTGATCTTTTACACGTTTATTAAGTTCTCTGTAATGCCTTCTATTAGAACTAGTAGGGTATTGATTAAGGACATTCCTGCAGTTCTATCTTTCCGAAATAAGCTCAAGTGCCTTATCACTCAGATAATTCTGTCTCTTCTGCTCCTTTTTTCCAAAAAGAGTACTGTTAGTGTCCAAAAAAGCCTGTTTAAAATGATCCCATTCTTCCTCAACTTCAGTAGTAAGCATACCATGACTGTCATAATGACTACGTAACCTCTCATGGTAAGCTTTGGCTATAACTGGGTCTTTCAAGAGCTTCAGTATTAAAAGCAAATTTTTTAACCCAAGCACAACACTTTTTAAGTTTAAGTTGCAAGACGCTCTTAACAAGGTCAGATCCAATTTCAGCTCCCCTATATGACCTGGTATTCCTAACATAACTAGCCCATTTGCTGTTAATTAATATATAATCAATCATATTCTTATGCAGCCCATTGAGTGAAACCCATGTTTTTTAATTATGTATGTCGCGGTGTTTGTAATATGTGTTAGTTATTCTGAAACCTTTGAGTTTACTTACCTGTAGGAGATGTTGCCCATTGCCATTGCAGTTACCAATATCAAAAGGGCCTATTACTCCTCTCCAAAGGTCAGAGTCAGTACCAAAGTTGGCATTGAAGTCACCTAGAACAAGGGTAATATCTCCTTTCTTGACAGAATTCAAAATATCCTGAAGTTGCCCGTAAAACCTATCCCTCTCATCCTCATCGGCATCCTCAGTGGGGGAATAACGGCAAATAACATTCAAGTCTTTAACGCTTGTCTGAAATTTTGCTGTAAGAAACCTTTCATTAATGCACTCATATCCTAGAAGAGCATCACTAGCATGTCTGCTGTGAAGCAGACACACGCCTTGGTGATGCTTATTGTCGTCCCTCCCTGAAAAGAGAAATTTAAGATTATTTTTAAGAATCTGACCTTTATCTGTCCATCTGGTCTCTTGCAAGCCGAGAATATGTAAACTATAATGGTGGAATTCTTGTGTGAGGACATCAAGAGAAAAAGCTCTGTGCATAGTCCTCACATTCCAACTACCTATGGAGAGAAAATGGTTAGTTTGGTGTTTAAAGAAAATATGTTTATTGAGAGAGGGAATGCTGACATATCAAACAGCCCCCTAATTGTAGACATGGGGCAAAGACCGTTCCTCCACCACTAAAGGCTGAAGCCATCTACACTGGAAGACTTCCTCCAACGTAGAATTTGACAATGCCAATAGAAGCAAAGAGTTCAGGTGCCTGCGATGACCTCTGTTCAGGATTATCCCCAGCTGATTAACACATCCTGTGAATCTAGTCACTTGGGGCTGTCAACCTACAACAGAAAACACAGCGGAAGATTTTCCCTCCACATAATCCCACCAGTGCAGCAAATTCATGATCCATAATAAAGCTCAGAGAATTTTATCAGTCCAGTAGGTTTATATGGTCTGCACCAGGAACCTGTGTGGTTGACCACTCCTCAGCAGGGTAGAAAAAAGAAAAGTAGCCATAGTTCTCCAGATTAGTAGGCCACACTAATCTGGCAGCCCTCCGTTTCCGTTCACTTCCACAAGAGAGTATCTCTTTTGAAAGTTACTAACGGTCTGCACCACGAGAAGGCTGGGTTGGACATTAGGTGATAGACCTGGCCGGTTCTATGCATCATCACAGGGGATAGGTGCATAGCTCTCCTTCCTGTGACTACCTAGCTACCATTTACAGACGTAAAACTATAAACTTAGAAGAAATATTTCGAAATTAAAGTACTACCAGTTTTGCGACATTTTGATAAAGACACTGTAGAGATTTCAAAGACTGAAGGTTCCGATCTCATATGAATTTTCACAGAGTCAACTGCACAGTCTCAAAGCATCCCCATACACTACTCTCCTTATACATCTGATCATACAGCTCTACTATTTTATAACGTATCCTTGTGACCGGAAATTCTAACTAATGAAGAAAATATGGCTTGTAAAGCCTATATACCAAAAATTGAAATGAATTTTGATTCATAATTACTATGATATATTTGGTGGTAATTTTGTGACAGGTTGTTCTCTAAAAGAGACAACATAGTCGTTCAAAATCATTCTTTGCACATATTTTACTTCATACCATTCGTTCTTTCCTCATGTTGGAGTAAAAAAAAAACAGCAGAAACAGTGAAATTCTGTTATCTCAAAATATTTTCCCTACATCAAAAATCACACAACTCATAATCGACAATCTCATACATACAGCTTGAATTACTGGCTTTAATGTTGGCCCTATAACAGTCTGAAGTTATTTTGGATATTTCTACACTTACACTACATAAATCCCCAGGGGTAAATGAAATTACTACGGAAATGCTTAGAGCTAGGAATGTTTCAGTTATCACATGGATTACTGAAATTCTAAACATTTTTTATGATAAAGTCATGGTTCCTAAAGATTTCACCAGTGCTATTATTATCCCTATTTTTAAAAAAAGTAATCGCAGTAATTATACGGATATCAGCCTACTTTCTGCTCCAGGTAATGTTCTTTCCATGATTGTGCTTAATAGATTTTAAAATCTGGTTGACAGGTAATTGCGTGATGAACAATGTGGATTCATAGGTCGTAGGAGATGTGTAAATCAGATATTAAACTCAAGCAGATTCTTGAGAAATGTTTAGAGTTTCAGAAAATTTTGCTGATAGTCATAATTTTTGGTTGATAGTGAGATCAACCAAAAATTATCAGAAAAGTTAGTTAACATTATGAAAGCTCTCTATAATACATTATCATGTGTGAGAGTTGGTATGTCTTGTAGGAATCGGTTTATCGTTTCTTCTGGTGTTCAACAAGGGCGTATTTTGTGTCCTTTATTCTTTAGGTTGATTATTGATTATGTTGTGCAATATTCACTGCAAGGGCAAATTTCAGATTTAGATTATACTGATGATTTAGCCGTTTTGGCAAATGATGTTGATGAGATAATTTCATTCGAGCTGTTGATGGGACTGGTAGTTGAGTAGGTTAGGTTATAAACAGAGAGAAAACTAAAGTGATGAAAATTGGTCAGGCAGGCTGGGATTCAGTTAATCTGAATGGTTGCAGTCTTGAGTAGGTGTCATAGTTTAATTATCTTGGGAGCTATGTAACAGATACTGGTTGGGTTGGGTTGCTTTATCTCTGAGCGGCACTTTTTTGCACACCATGGGCTAAATGGCCAGGTCACAAAGACCCCGAACGCTTAGAGTAGGTTGGAAGAGGGGACCCACTGAAATAGCTCATAGGAGACAGATGGTAGCCTCCCGTCAAGACCATTCAGTGTATTCTCTAACGTGCACAGGGTATGACTCTCCCGCCCATGGGGCCATGGCTTAACGTCCCATCCGACGGACGGCGACCTTTCCAAGCTCATTGGTGTCATCTACTGACCGTGAGCAGGGCGGGGAATTTTGTGAAGATAAATCTCAAGCTGACCCAGCTGGGATTCGAACCTGGGAACTACAGATTACGAGCCTGGAGCGCTACCGACTGAACCAACCCCGCCCCCCACAGACACTGGTGATGTGTGGCATGAGATTAACAGACGAATAGGGATTGCTGCCGGGACTTTTAGGAATCTATGGAGAGTGTGAATAAATAGTTGTATACAACTAATGACTAAACTTAGACTGTATAATAGTTTGGTTCTTTCTAGGATTAGTTATGGTAGTGAAACCTGGACGCTTTGTAAATGTGATAATAGGAAACTTGATGCTTTTGATTCTAGATGCGTACCAGTATCTTGTGCATCAGATGGTTCAACTTTGTAAGTAATGATTAGGTTAGGCAAAGGAGTCAGCAACCTCCTTTAAGCAGCATATTGTGCAGAGAGAGATTCCGCTGGTTTGCCCATTCAGCCCGTATGGATAATTATAAATTAGTGAATGGGATTATGAACAGTGTGCCTAAAGACCTCAAAAAGAAGGGGAGAATGGAGAGTGGGGTGGGATAGCCTCCAGAGACCAAGGGTGCTGTGGGCAGACACTGCGAAACACGACCTTGTTACATTTGGTGTGCAGTGGCCAGATGCAGCAGATGTAGCTCAGGACAGATATGCTTCGAGAACTAAATTCCATGGTCTGGTGGATATCCGTAGCCCATGGTTGCTTGAGGATGATGATGATGGTGATGAGATATCACACGGTTTTAAAAATTATTCTTATATTACTAGAATGAATTTAATGGGAATTTCTTATGATTACTGGTTTTAAATTGATTCCATGTATTCATCTTTTAACCTGGAAAAATTTTTCATTTTTTGTGGGTGAGATTTAAATTTCGTTTTATTTGAATTAATATATTCCTTGTATTTGCACTTGGGATTAATGTTACAGTTATGAAACTAAAGTTTCAATATCAATTTAATACCTACCAGTAACCGAATAAAATACTTAAATAGGAGAAGTGCTGAATTCCGTTTAATCCACAACGAAACAATCATTCACAAGAATTGTCTCGGACTGTTTCTGTAAATGCGGAAACTATAATTTAGTTAACACATTGGAGAAACTAATCATTAATCACATGCACTCAATACACATCAGAATGATTACGATCTCTAACGTAAACTGGGAAAAAACAAAGGAAGCTGATGTGTAGGAACCATTTAACCAAGAACAGCAAAGAGAGAGAGAATGTCTATAAGATTCACGTAAATGTTGCCGGTTATATTTGATATCACAGATCAAACAGAGATCGCATGTCTCAGGGAAGGGACTGTTATCTCATAATGATTCGAAAGAAAGAGATACTACACATTGAGCAACAATATTGGAAAAGAATTCTTAATTCAAGCGAACACATTTTGCAATTACGAGCTGTGACAGTTTTGTTTAATGAACTGAATTTAAAATACCCGGAAAGCACTCACAAAAAAGCAATATTTTGCATACATTTCACATTAGCAATAGTCGGGTTTGGCAATTGAAACAAACTAATAATAAATAACATCTCAATCACCTTTTTGCCACAGAGGCCTGCCAGGAACCTGCCATTTTAATACACCATAGTTTAAGGTTTGTAAGGATAGCAGGACTTCAACAGAAAGACGACACAAACATGTATTCCTTACCCGGTGGGTCGAAACCAGGTCTCTTTGATCACCAAGCTAACCACAGAAAAATATTTTAAAAATCAAACAGTGATTCATTATTCTCTCTCTCTTCATTACTTTTCAAAGCTGACGCGTTACTCTTTGTAGGGATTGATGCTAATAGGATCATCATTCTCACCGAGTCATGGACTACGGAGGTAAATCCAGATTGTGCAATTTAGTCCTCCAAACCTATCTATCCTGAGCTACATCTGCTGCATCTGGCCACTGTACTTTCAAATCATTGAAGAATATAAAGTGTTATTATTTTATTCTAGCTGTATGTACCCAGAGTAAAAAATGCGGATCTAGCAGATCTTAACTAACATAATCATATATCAAAGAGGTTTGATAAATAAAATTGAATCTCAATTGTGGGGTAAGACTCCACGACACACTTATCAACGAGTCAAAATATGCTGAAAAGTCAGTGGTCAGAGCACCTGGCATGTTAGCAGGAGGTCTCGGATTTCTATCCCACTCAAGGCGTAATTCAATTTTTTTCAATAAACCTTTCATGAATTCCTTGCTTACAGGAACATTACCTGCGATATTTTCTCTACTATACACATATATATAATTTTGAAATATGTCGCTGAAGCTTTGAAAGCACCCAACCAAAATTTTAATTTACCACAGTAATTATTTTCACCGACTTAGGCCATCTCAGCAGTCATGAAACTCACATCACGTTTAATCTGCAAACAGGGTGTTTCAAATCTGTCTGTACAAATTTTAATGGGATATAGGGAACACCAAGACAAACCTCTTTTGCCTATGAATTATGTCCGCTGATGTAACCCTTCGGTGCTAGAGGGCGCTGACAGATATATCGGTGGAGTTGGTGCATACATGAATGTTAACAAGTGTGAATAACATGTTTATTTAAAGAAGGTGCTCAAAGTTGCGACCGGCAACAGCATTGCATGCATGACAGCGTCGAAACATTGATTGCCGTACATGTTGAAAGATTCCATGAATTTCGCGAACAGTTGCAGCGGCGACAGCGATTCTTGCGATGAGGTCTTCATCTGAGTCAATCGGAGTCTCGTACACAAAGTTCGTCATGTGTTCCCAGAGAAAGAAAGCTATACATGCTAAATCGGGCGATCTTGGTGATCAGGCGACGGGTCAAACCCGGCCTATCCGTCGGCCCCCAAAAGTGGCGTTCAGATAGTCCTGCAGATCATTGCTGAAGTGTGCTGGCGCCCGTCGTGTTGAAACCACATTCATCTGAAAATAGTCACGGGAACATCTTCCAGCAGTGCCAGCAACGTTTCTTCAAGAAATACCCGATAAATCTGCCCGTTGAGTCAGTGAAGCAGTAGGTATGGTCCAATCAAAATGTCATGGACGATACTCGCCCAAACATTGATGGCGAAACATTGTTGATGACCATGCGCCATTGTGGCATGTGGATTTTCGTGCTCCCAAACGTGAGAATTGTGTACATTAAATACACTCTCACGTATGAGAGAGACCTCATCTGAGAAGAGCACATGAGCCAGAAAATTTGGCTGCACTGCGCAGCAGAAACCAGCACACGAATTCCACATGAAAAAGGTAATTTTTATGTTGCAATGTCTGTACTCTCTGACAATAAAACGATGTAACTGCTGCTCGTGCAACACTCTCCACATGAGAGCGTGGTTCACATTAAGGCTACGTGCAACAGCTCGTGTGCTTGTGCTTAGATTGTCCTCAATCCGCCATAGGATCTCTTCTTCCATGTCAGGAGTGCACATGGTTCTCTCCCGACCAGTGTCATGCATGTTTGCATGGAGTGTTTCAGTTTCTCGCAGTTGCCAGTGAAAACGCACAAATATTTGGTGATTTTGCACACGTCTGTTTGGGAAGCGCTCTCGGTACAACCTCACAGCAGTTTTTCCGTTTCCATTGGCAATCTTATATGTCAGATGCATGTCAGCCATCTCAGCAGTCATGAAACCTTCCATGTTATACGTAATGTGTCTGATTTACTAATGCCGACGGCAAACACAGTCCTTCTCCCTTCCCACCTTGCCACTCTAGGCAATTGCAGGCCGCCAAACAGCGCCCTCTAGTACCGAAGGGTTACGTCAACAGACATACATTCATAGACAAAAAAGGTTTGTCTTGATGTTCCCTATCTCCCATTGAAATTTCTACAGAGTTTTGAAACACCTTGTATATATCATGTGACTTTAATAAATTGATATGTGTTAGTACCACGTTCACTCTAATAAAACAATACTGTTAGATAAAATGAAACATTCTGCCATGGTAACCTTAAACTGCACGACAGCAGTGGGAGCCAGCTAAGTTGTTGCAGACAGACATCCTTGGGTTTTTATACAGAGCGATATTTTTGTGAAATTCCAGTGTGAGGCAACCGCTTTTTTTCCCCTCTCTTGAGGACGTCGGCAAGACAAAGAGTTATTACCCCTCTGCTACCTTACTCAGTGGAAAGTTGGCTGAATCATTCATATAGAGGCCAGTCTCGTAATCTACAGTTCCCAGGTCTGTTTTTCAGTTCTAGGTTCCCAAGTCCCGTTCTGTCATCAGTGAGAGAGAGGGCACACTGATGGACTTAGAATACGTCCATCTGATGGGAAGCTAAACCATGGCGTTGTGTACAGGGAAGACCTTGTGCATTTTAAAACCATACTAGATGGGCTTGACGGAAGGCTTGCATCTATCTCGTAACAGCTCTGCCTTGGATGCTATGTCTGAACCGTAGCAGAGCATTTGGGTTCCTTGTGACCTGGCCACTTATCCCATTTTGTGCACAAAAGTGCCACTCAGGAGTAAAACGACGATCCGGCTCAACGGCGCATTGGTATATTGCTTTAACTCACAGGGACAATCAATACGCCGATCTAGGTGATCATTAATTACAATGTCGGCGAAATCTTTTCTACAAAATATTTATTGATATATTGACATTAAAATGTCAACAGGTAACGCTGTGATTGTCGTCTATTTTTTAAATCATTAATAACGCTAAATTATTATTTCCATCTTACTCAGCGCAATAAAAAAAGATATAGTTGCCACCCGGGATCATAGATGGCGCCAATGGTAGGCGCTCAAATCATCGGTGAAAAGTTGAATAATTAGTGGAAAAAGATGAGTCGGCATTAGTTTAACGGTAGAATACTCTGGCATTTTTCTGGAGAGATGCGATTTCAAGTCTGGTATGTCGACGAAATTTTTTCACTAGAATATTTATGGATTTGCAATATTCCGCTATAATTCTATAGGTGGCGAACAGTAATTTTAATACGCAGCTGTGGCGATTGTCACACTACCTGAAATATGTTTCGAAGATATCTTTAATCATCACGACACACGTTCCCAAATGTTCATTTCTGTATAATGGAAGTGGCAACGGTGATGTAGGTGTGGCAAGTTACCATTTTTATGTACAAAATATTTGATCGATTTTTACCTAGTTTACTTAGTTTCATTTAATTTATAACATAGAGGATGTATAAGTGACCTCTCCCCTGATGTACTGAGTTGTACTGATGAAAAGTGAACTGATAGTTTTGGAATAACAGTGTTAAGTGCATCTTGGGATCTGAGTAATGTCGTAGTGAAATATTGATATGCATGTATAACAGATAATGTGCTGCCATCTGATGAGTTAGAATAGTAATGAGTATTTTACCAACAGTTAAAATAGATATATAAAAATTCTACATGCTGTTAAAACTTGTTAAATGCTAAGTAATATTAACGTGTTTGAAAAATACCTAGGTTAAATTATAATGAGTAGTGATAGATTGTGCAGCATGAATTGTGATAAATACCATGAACAGATACAGGTTAAAAATGAATCTATCTAATGTACTGGAATTTGTAAGGAAAATTTCCATTTTTATTGTGTTAGTTTTACTGAAAAAAAAGTTTCGGAAGCTCAGTAAGGAGCGAAAACTAAAATGGCTTTGTTCCAAGTGTCAGAAGGGTGAAACTGAACAACCCTGTGAACCACAGATGAATGTGGAAGCCACAGGAAATAAAGAGAACCTTCAGTTGGATTCAAGTGATGAAGTAATAACAAAAAAAGATTTGGAGACATGGTACGAAAAAAATTTAAACAGCACCTAATTAATGTCAATATAAACAACGAGAACCGATTGGATTAAATAAATAAGAAAAATAAACAACCAAAAAATCGTCCCCTCCCACCAAAAAGACTATTTTAACTTTAATTATTATTTTAAAATTTTATACAGAATTGAATTAATTAATGAATTGTGCCAAAAAAAAAGGGCAAACTGCGCCTGGCAGCACCGTTAGTTGGAAGCGTTTGATTGCATTATAGACAAGCTAACAAAAGAAAGGCGAACTGTCCGTCGAGTGGGACGTGAAACCTTTCACCCCCGTGTGTAAGTGCCATACACTGTACATACTAAAGAACACGCTATATTTTCTTGATGGGAGGCTACTATCTATCTCCTGGCAGCTGTTCCAGTGGGTTTCCTCCCCCAACCTTTTCTGAGCTCTAAGGGGTCCTTGTTACCCGCAATTTAACCTATGGTAGGCAAAAAATGCCCTCAGAGGTAAAATAACCCAATTCCTCCACGAAGAATACACTACATTAAATTTTAATTATTTCTAACTACTAATAATTTTAACTTTCACACTAAATTTAACTTTAATTATTTCTAAGAATTTCATCTAATTAATGTCACTTAAACAAACTCGAGACAGCACCTAATTAATGTCACAATATATAAAATAGAGGCAATTGAGTTAACTAATTACAAAAATATGCGCTTAGAGTAATCCTCCCCCCACATACACATAAAAAAGACATTTTTAAATTTTTAGACCAACCCAGCTCCCCACTAAAAAAGCTTTAATTTAAAAAATTTTAAACCGACAAAAGAAGAGCAAACTGCGCATGGCAGTGCCGTTACTTGGAAATGTTTGAATACAGAATAGGCAAGTAACAAAAGAAGGACAAACCGTCCGTCGGGTGGGACGTAAAGCCATTCGTCTCTGTGTGTAAAAGCCACACCCTGTGCATACTAAAGAACAGCTGGATTTTCTTTTCGGGAGGCTACCATCTCTCTCGTAGCAGCTGTTCCAGTGGTTTTGAATTAACCAATCCCCCATTGAATTAATAATTTTAAATAAAAAAAATAGAAGAAGGGCAAATTGTGCCTGGCAGTGCCGTTAGTTGGAAGCGTTTGAATACAGGATAGGCAAGCTACTCCCCCACTTTTCGAAGAATTCAGGAGAAAGATGCCGAATATACCCTGCCGCCCTTCCCGCGAACGAGAAGCCGGCATTTTAGAGAGTGGCATCTCGACCGTGCGACCAATAGCAGCGGGAGCTGCCAAGTTTTTCGTGTGCTGAGAGAGGCACTAACCTGATCAGATCGGCCACAGTTAAGCGATCATGATCAGATGTGCCTCTGCACACGCTTCCACTCACTAGCGAAGCTGCTCCGGCTTATATACTGTTGCAGCCGTAACCGAAGTTGGCGCTGGTGTAAAATAAATAAAAAAAATAAATACCCCCTCAAGCAGCTGCTTGCCACAGAGGTCTGACTGGAGCCTGTCAGTTTATATGCCAAAGATAGAAGATATGAGAGGATGGCAGGACCTCAGCAAAAAAACGACACATACATCCATGCCTTACCCGGAACCCAGGTCCCTTAGATCAGTAGCCAATCGCGCTACCACTCGGCCATGGGATGTTGGCTGAAGGAAAATCGAGTTTTTGTTCAGTGTAGTTTACCCAAAGAAGGTCTAAGGAGGAGAAGGCTAGCTTCGCACAAGCGTAAGTGGCGCCGTTCTGCGGAATTTTACCGAAGCTGAACGTGGCAAATTGATGTGCATGCACAAAAACAACTGTAAGGGGCGATCTGCGCATGCGCAGTGCAATCATTTTTAGTCCACTGCAGCTGTGGTTTGTCTTACTCTTGGTATATTTATTGCGATTTAATCAGTGTTTCAACCTGTCTAACACCCATGACTGTTTGACATAGTGATAGCTGACCCTAAAGTTATTCAATGAGTATTTTATCCCGTTCAGCAGTATATTTTACGATACCTGGAAAAGCCGTTGTATGTTTATTTTGAGTAATTTTGCAGAATTTTTAAAATTAATATGTAAATTAATACATTTAATCATCTTGCGAACATGTAAGTCTATGTATGATGCAGTTTTGTGTTCCCTGGAGCATATCGACATATATAGGTGTCTGCAGTTTGTTCTAATAGTAATATTTTTTTACGGTTGATACGAGAAGTGCCTGCTGCCATCTATTGACAGTTTATACAAGAGAGAAACTCGATGTGACTTTAATTGAAAATATCCTAAATTCTATAAAATATAATTAAACAAAACATGTTGTCTCGCAATAAGCCATAAATTTCAATTTATTATAATATATTAAATATAGTAGAAAGTTCAAAATATTAAAATTTTTATGTTGAGCATAGCTACTACTTGTTTTACAAAATGGGGTTTTATTAAGGAAAATAATTTTAACTAATCCTTGTGAAAAGGAAATCATGATGGTAAAATTTAAGAAATGAACACTTTGAACAGAGTCAAAGTGTATGTAAAATTAGTCACGTGGTGTAAGCCATTGAAAACCTTGCTGGGCGGTGGAAAAATAACGCAAGGAACTGGCTCCTCTCCCTGGCTAGGTGGCTTCACTGCAATGCACGAATTTGCCATATTTAGAGGGCGCTGCAATCGAAAAGTTTACATTACGTCTATGGAAGCTAGCTCTCTTCTCCCTTAGACACTCCTTGGTTTACCTATGAGTAAGTTACTTTATAAACATTTGTAATACATTAAATGGGTTCGAATGAAGGATACTGTATGTTTTCTCGGCGCATGAGTACTTAAAAAGGGCGTATTTATGTTTGAGCGTGATCGTTTCGTATTTGTAAAGTTTCGATATGGGATCAAAATATGTGTGGAATTTGTGAAGAAGTATTTAATAAATTGGTTTTGTTTGGATTCATGGATTTTAATATGAAGTTTAAGGAGATGGTTGTGCCATCTGTCGGGGAAAATTGTGACTGAGAATGCTTCTTCGTAGCTGTGAATAAAGTTACAGCTTTGAAAGAGACAAAAAATTCGCAATTAGTTCACTAATAAAAACGTGTTTCAATACATTTCGCTAACAGAATAACCATTAGACATGCAATTACGTTTATAATTACCAAAATTCAAAACCCAGAATTTTATTCAAGAACTAACACTTCTGTGTCAGAAATATAATTGGACGATATTAATTTGAATTAGAGAAACTTCTATTCATTTTGAAATAAAAAATACAGTTGAAATATTACGTAAGGATTATATATATTTACTAAAATGAAAACAAAAGAATTAAAACGATATTTGTTCTGATCAACAAAGTCAACTGATTGGAGGAATACTTGGCCTATTTGATAGATTTTGCGCTTTAAAATGCAGGAATTTGTTTATAAAGAAAGGCAAAATCTTTGATTTAATATTTCCAGTTTGTTATTTTTCTTAATGATCATAGATGAATGCAGAAATAGATGTTAAAATTAACTAAATTCTCTTCTGAAACACGGTAAACGTTAACATAACTCGAAAACAATTAGTTAGCTAATATTGTGTAAGTCCTTTGTACTATAGTGGTCGTTGTAAAGGTAATGCAAATAGATCCATTTCTATTGGCAAAATCTATAGAAAATGCAATAACTAATAGGATAGTGGCATCAAATGGTGTCAAAGTCAATTGGTTGAAAATGAAATGGGTACGGTATGTCAAAGGACGGCCTGGGGTAATTCTGTTAAAAAGAAACACTTCAGCAAATAATGCCATTCGAAGAACTATGTTTCAAAAAAAACAGGTAAAGTATGAAGACCACTAGATTTCGCATCACTGCATCAAGAATAGCTGTATGAAAATCGTCTACCAATTAAAGGAAAAAAAAGAGAAATGATATGCTTGAGCTACTTATGTTTATCGCTTCCTTATGCCATAGATTTAATCGTACACTTCCATCGCAAAATCAAACTTGGGGAAGAGGATCCGCTGTACCTTCATCTTCTCATCAAAAGAGATCATCAAGTCAAGATTCTAGAGGTGAAAGTGATGCATCAGAGATTTAACTTATTAAACCTACCAACACTTCATGAAGTGGCTGGTATTGTCCGTCACTAATCTTTTCGCATAATTTTTCAAACTTATTTGAAATAATTTCCCATGTTTAATTGGCAATGGTACTAAACATGTACCACTGCTAGTTCAATTAAATGATTTATGCTATTTCTTTGTGTTATTCATACACTATTATAACGTTTTAAAAAGTATGTCCGTTTTCAAAATACTACCGTATTTCTTCGATTCTAAGACGCCATCGATTGTAAGACTCACCTTAATTTCAGTACCACCAACAGAAAAAAAAAGTTTGATTCTAAGAAAAAAATAAAACGCTAAAATATAAATAGCAAATATTTTTATCTTATATTTTATTTAAAATATAAATACCGTCATATCTGAATCAATTATAGAGTCTACTTCACATTCAGAATCTGATTCTTCTGAGCCGTCTTTATTTCCATTATCCCATAATATATCGGCTTCTGAGCCATCGAGAGCGTTGGTGAGGCAACATTTTTTAAATTAGTGCTGTACTATCCTTTCTGAGATTAGCTTCCAAGCTGTTGATACCCATTCCGCCAATTTTGATGCCAGCGCTCTCTTAATTTTTCCAGAAGGTGTCAGCGGAAGGTTGTCAGTCAAAAACCAGCTCAACTGTCAGCCACAACCGGTTCCAAGCTCTCTATAATTCACTCACAGAGCCCCCACTGTAATGAAATAACGGTGGCTTCACATTTGGAAAGTGCGGGAAAATACGGACGCCACTTTATTCTCCAATGGAATTGGAGAATGCGATAACGGTCAAATTTGGAGGCGGGTCTTCAAGTTCACAGATCAAACAAAAATTTCACATGTCCCAATGAAGGATTTTTATATCATAATGATTCGAAAGAAAGAGCCGCAACACATTTAACATCAGTAGTTCAAACACAACTCTGAATTCAAAGGAAGACATTTGTTGTCACATGCGGTGAAAACATTTTATGCAATGAATTGAAATTTAAACATCCACAATTCACTCGAAAAAGAAACCTATAACTGTATGCTTTTACAATACATCCCGCAGCAGAAACAGAAGTGCCTTGAAATCTCAAAACTATAAAACCACATGGTAGCGATGCATTATTCTCGCTTTGTATTACTTCTAAAAGCAAGCTATTGACACTTTTCCTTTATAGGGATTGGTACTAATAGGAAAACAATCAAATAATTCGAAATTTCCTAACAAGTGGTAACAGCACACAAAAGACAACAGAATCGATAGATTTGTCTGTTCAACTTGGAAAACGAATCCAAGTTTGAAGTATTTTAAAAGCAAATCGACTCTTTCGAAGGCTTAGGAACTATGAGCATTCTAATCTACTACAACCCATGAATAATTTCTGACAAAAGGGAAAATGACTTTGAGATATGCTGTGTACAAGAGATTGGATTGGATTGTTTTACCTCTGAGCGGCACTTTTTTGCACACCATGGCCAGGTCACATGGACCCCGAAGGCTCAGAGAAGGTTGGGGGAGGGGACCCACTGGAAGAGCTGTTGGGAGACAGATGGTAGCCTCCCGTCAAGGCCATCCAGCGTGTTCTTTAACGTGCACAGGGTATGGCTCTCCCGCACACGGGGCCACGGCTTAACGTCCCATCCGACGGACGGCGGCCTTTCCAAGCCCATCGGTGTCCCCTACTGATCGTGGGCAGGGCGGCGAATTTTGCGGAGATAAATCTCAACGTTAACCCAGCTGGGACTCGAACCTGGGAACTACAGATTACGAGCCTGGCGCACTACCGACTGAGCCACCCCCGCCCCGTGTACAAGAGATTGCATAAATGAAGTCTATGTTCAACATATGTCATCAGGAGGACGTGGGTTCAGATCCCACCCGGCCCAAGATAATTTTTCCTCTTCACCTATCTTTATCCTGTGGATTAAGGACAGCTTAATAGTGTTTAAAATACTTGATGACATGTTCCCTAAGATAATTTTTTTCTCTCTGACCTTCTTCAAAAGAAGAGTTCGTTTAACCCGTTGCAGAAAACATTCCCTTTGAACACAACCGAATAGTTAAATGTACTCTTTACAGATGAGTTCAGATTCAGTTTGAACACCGATACTTGATATGTGTTCGTTGTGAGTACATAAACATCGCCACAACAGATGCTTAATCACGTAAACCGAGCAGATTGGTGACGGTAGAGCATTGTCCTCTACGTGTTGGCGGTGGTAGTGTGAAGCCATCAGGTTAACTGGATGTGCAGTTTCGCATCTTTCAAGGAGTATTTTAAAGCTTTAAGCTCAGTAAAAAAGAAATTCTTTCAACCTATGTGAGGCTTTTCAGGGATGCTCTTGGCCCTTATTTTCTCTTTCAGTGCGATAATGCCCATAGGTTTTCATGTGGTCTACAACTTTCGTCGAGATTATGATATTCACTGAATGGAGAGACCAGACAAATTATCTCACCATAATTCAATGGAGAAGGTGTGAGATGCCCTATGGAGGAGAATTGTAGGACCTAGCCCGTCCAAGCATTGTATGAGAGGAGTCTGCTGTGTTTTCAGGTTTTGTGGCAGGCTTATGATCAACCCTGATAACTATATAACTCTCGAAGAGTATGGCCATACTGTTCATACGGCTACTCATGATGCTTTATGGCAATTAAAGGCAGTCATTTTGTCATTGCTATAAAAATCTTAGGAAGAGTACTATCATTATTTACAACACTGAACGGTATGTGCATGCATTGCCTAATTTGCATGACTGTGAACGGTATTCATACTCCTTGTTAACGTTACCTGTTCTTTAATTCCATCACCTTTCAAATGAGAACTCTCATACACAGCACACACGCGTATTACACGATGTAGTCATTATCACACTTTCAGGTACGCGATCATGTAAAAATACCTTCCATACAATATTTTTTTTTTACTGAAAGGCATTTTAATATTGAAGTTGTCCGTAAAACCTATCATTCTCATCAGGATATTTTGAATTCTGTCAAGAAAGGAAATATTACCCTTGTTCTAGGTGACTTCAATGCCAAAGTTGGTACTGACTCTGACCTTTGGGGAGGGGTGATAGGCCCTCTTGGTATTGGTAGCTGCAATGGCAATGGGCAACGTCTCCTACAGGTAAGTAAACTCAATGGCTTCAGAATAACTAACACTTATTACAAACACCACAAACATACCTAAGTACACATGGGTTTCACCTGATGGGCTGCATAAGAGTATGATTGATTATATATTAATTAACAGCAAATGGGCTAGTTCTGTTAGGAATACCAGGTCATATAGGGGAGCTGAAATTGGATCTGACCATTACCTTGTTAAAAGTGTCTTGCAACATAATCTTAAAAAGTGTTGTGCTAAAGTTAAAAAATTTACCTTTAATGCTGAAGCTCTGAAAGACCCAGTTATAGCTAAAGCTTACCATGATAGGTTACTTAGTCATTATGAGAGTCATGGTTTGCTTACTACTGAAGTTGAGGAAGAATGGGGCCGTTTTAAACAGGCTGTTTTGGAAACTAACAGTACTTTTTTAGGGAAAAAGGAGCAGAGGAGACAGAATTATTTGAGTAATAAGGCACTTGAGCTTATTTCAGAAAGAAGGAATTGCAGGAAAGTCCTTAATCAATACCCTACTAGTCCTAATAGAAAGGATTACAGAAAGCTTAATAAACGTGTAAAGGATCAGTTAGCTACTGATAAGAATCTTTGGCTTGATGGCTTGTCTGAAAAAGCTGAGAAAGCAGTTAGGCAGCACAACAGCAGAGAGCTGTACCAGATAGTTAATGTTTTATGTGGTAGAAAATGGACAGGTATACAAGGATTGAAGGATAAACAAGGTAAGATTATAGAAGTGGAGGATTCTGTCATGGCTAGGTGGGCTGAGCATTTCAGTGATATTCTAAACAACGTGGTTAGTTCTACTCCCATTGTTTGTAATGATGATAGATGCATTGGTGGCTTTAATGTTGGCCTTATAACACAATCTGATGTTATTTTGGCTTATTTCTAAACTTAAACTTCATAAATCCCCAGGGATAGATGAAATTACTAGAGAAATGCTTAGAGTTGGGAATGTTTCGGTTACCGCTTGGATGACTGAAGTTTCGAATATCTTTTATGATAAAGGCATGGTTCCTAAAGATTTACCAGAGCTATTGTTATCCCTATTTTCAAAAAAGGTGATCGCAGTTCTTGTGATAACAATAGGGGTATCAGACTACTCTCTGTTCCAGGTAAAGTTCTTTCCATGATTGTGCTTAATAGAATTAAGAATCTGGTTGACAGTCAATTGCGTGATGAGCAATGTGAATTCAGAAGTGGTAGGGGATGTGTGGATCAGATATTTTCACTTAGGCGGATTCTTGAGAAATGTTTAGAGTTTCAGAAACCTTTGGTTGCTAGCTTTGTTGATTTCACAAAGGCTTTCGACTCTGTTGATCGTCATAATTTGTGGTTGAATGTGAAATCATATGGTATACCTGACAAGTTAGTTAACATAATGAAAGCTCTATATAATAAAATTGAGTCGTGTGTGAGAGTTGGTAAAGCTTGTAGCAATTGGTTTAGCATTACTTCTGGTGTTCGACAAGGGTGCATATTGTCTCCTTTTCTCTTTAGTTTGGTTATTGATTACGGTATGCAAAATTCATTGCAAGGGAAAGATTTTGGCCTTAAATATTGTACTGTACTGTAAATGCTGTACAAGACACTATGTTTCAAAGGGTCGAAGAACTGTTAGAACAAGCGCTGTCAACCGTGTCCACATACTACAAAGATAACGTTTTAAAACCCAATCCATCTAAAACACAAATCTGTGCTTTCCATCTACGTTCAACAGAGGCAAAACGGAAACTAAAGGTTAAATGGGAAGGCCCTACACTGGAGCATAGAGACCAACCAAAATATCTAGGAGTTATTTTAGATAGAAGCCTTACCTACAAGAAACACTGCCATACAACTGGAGCTAAAGTCCATACGAGGAACAATATACTAAAAAAGCTATGTTGCAGCAAATGGGGAGCATACCCGGCGGTTCTACGTATATCTGCCAAAGCACTCTGCTTTTCCACTGCAGAGTATGCAAGCCCTGTTTGGAATCAATCCGTACACTCAAAGAAAGTGGACGTAGCCTTGAATGAGACTTGTCGGATAGTGACTGGCTGCATGAAACCAACGCCATTAAAACTACTCTATAGAGCTGCTGGTTTTGAAGAACCGAAAACCCGCCGTGCCTCACACGAGTACACAGAGTGTTTTAAGCAAACCTTCGATGAGAGACACGTTATGTTTGGAGTGCCAGACCCCCCCCCACTAGTAGACTGATCTCTAGGTCCTCCTTTCTATCTCGCACAAGCATCGATCCGCCAGACTGGTATCCAATCTCTGAGGAAGAACCTTCTGGCGTGGGGATGGACTGGGTGACCTGGAGAATCCTAAACCGTATAAGAACGGGGATGGCCTCTGTAAAGGCTAACATGCATAAATGGGGTTTGACAACGGACGACCGATGTGAGTGTGGAGAACGAAAGACTATGGACCACATCTATGCTTGCACGCAATGCCAATTTTTAACTACTCTAGACGACCTATGGATGGGGAGAGACATGGACGACTTTGTCCAATTCTGAACAAAACGATTATGATGCCGGACACGAGAAAGAAAGAAAGAACGAAGGCCTTAAATCAGTGATTCCCAACCATTTCTGGACCATCGCCCCCTTTAGAAGAGAACAAAAATTTCAACGCCCCCCTAGTCCATAATAGTTAATTTTATATGAAATATTAAAATAGTGTTGCATATTATCTGTACCTAATTAATCCGTTTATTTATCTATTAAAAATCATAAAGCAGAAATTATTAAAACGACAACCAAATGTACAATAAAATTGTTTATTAAAATTTTAAAAATAAACACAGAATCAATAAGAAATAAACAATAATGAGATAAACACAAAATTAATAATAAATAAAAAAAATTAATGAGATGGTTGAGGCTGGTGGAGTGTTACCAATTTGTTAATGTCGGGTTCCAATTTCGTTAACATCAATCGCAGATCGCCACGTTCAGTGATGTGTAGTCTGTTCCTCTTCTTTGACAGTAAATTAGCTACTGCATTGAATCCACGCTCAGCCATATAGGACGAAGGAAATGCGTTTAAAAACTTCTGTACTATTGCCCACAATCCAGGATAGAGAACTGGTATTGATTTTTGAAGCCAGAACTCTTGGTATCTATGTTTGAATTTTACTTTGAGTGCTTCGGTAGTCGTGAGTTCTAAGAGTTCCTCTTCCAAATTTGATGATTCTTCAGTATCTGTGTTTGCGAAATAATCTAAAACCCAACTCGGTATATTCGATTCATGTTTAAAATATCTTGGAAACGCTCCGTAAAATTAACACGAAGAACTTCCAAGTGTTGGCAGTAAGTAAGTAAATCTTCCGGTTTTGCAGAGACTGCTGATAACGTGGGAAAGTGGTTGTATTCACCTCTACCTAGATTTCGTTTGAATAGAAAATGTTTTCCCGCAAAAGCAGCTATGACGTTTTTTGTTTTAATTAAATTCAACTCATCACCTTGCAATTGTAAATTAACTTGATTAAATATTTTAAACAGGTCTGTCAAATAAGCGATGTCATTTTTTGACGTAATCAGGTTTTCGCGCAATTTTTCGTCTCTGTCTTCAAGAAAGTCCAGTACTGAGTCAAATAGATTGAAAAAACGATTCAGACAAACACCTTTAGAGAGCCAACGTACTTCTGTGTGCAGCAGCAAGCGATTGTAATCTTCATCATTTTCATTACAAAGCTTACCAAATAATCGGTCATTCAATGGATTGCTTCTAATCTTATTGATTGCTTTAATAACGTAATGGAGCGACGTATGCAGACGTTCATTCAAATTTTTTGCAACCAAATGCTGACGATGCATGTAATACAATGTACAGCGAGTACATTTGGTACTGCTTGTTTCAAATGCGCTATGAAACCCTTATGACGCCCTGTCATTGCTGGAGCACCATCAGTACCAGCAGACAAAATATTGCAAATAGGAATTTCTTTCTCTTGAAAAAACTTTTGCATGGTATTAAATATTGATTCTCCCTTTGTATCAGATTCCAAATTTTTTAGCAAATAATAACTCTTCGTGAATTTTTTTCTTTTTTATAAAATCGTACGTATGGTAAGTTATTTGGTAGAGTTGATTCATCGAGTTGAATGGAAAATTTGCGTCTTTAAGTAATCCCATAATGATGTTTCAATGTCTTTTGCCATTTCATCTATTCTTCTTTGCACTGAATTATTACTGAGAGGAATTTTTTGATGATATCTGACGGTGTCTTATGATGAAGAACAGTTTTTAACATCTCTTTGACTGCCGGCAAAATTAATTCCTCGCCAATTGTGTGTGGTTTTCCTGCTTTTGCGATTAACTATGAAACGTTATATGAGGCTCGTAGTCCATCATCATCTTGTTTAGAAGACGACGCAAAAAGGTTTGACATAGTTGGCTGTTTTAAATATTGCTTTTCCAGTTCTTGAAAATAGGATAAATCTTTGTTCTTCTTATCAGCATGCATTTTATTTAAATGCTCTTGTAGCATAGAAGGTTTCATAGTTTCATTTGAAAAAAACCTTTCTGCTAATTAAACACATAGGTAATGATTGGTTTGTAGGAGAGTACGTAAATCCATATTTCAAATACTCAATACTGTACTGCCGGCATTTCTTTTTAGATGTAGATTCAGACATTTTCAAATACAAATTAACTTCTCAACAGATTTATAGATAGTTATAAAAATAATGTTTATAATGACTTCTAACACTTATCACTCACGACTATTTATCACGGCGAAGCACATAAAAATAATAAAACATTCCTAGAGCTATCGCTTTTATAGATTTGATTTTGTGCACGCATTAACTTGTATGGTTGCGATGCCGGCGCACTTGCTCCGTAAACAAGTCATTTCAAGCTCCCATATTCTTGTCGAAACATGTTAAATTGCATGAACCGCGTGTTTGCCTACCAACTTGCAAGGACTTGTCACCGTCAATCTATTCTAAACTAAAACAAATTAGGTATAGGTATACCTAATGCTAATTTAAAAATGCTTATTAACGCGACAACAATAGGATAATTTACATGGCTAGATAAAATATTTATTCATGAAAACAGGTATTTTCAAAGTATTTTATTATATTTAAAAAATAATTATAAAAAAATATTAAATATAATAAACTTATTATTATTATATTATTATTGCATCAAGGTTGATTTGCCTATCAGGACGGACACACATGTCCAACATAATAAACCTGATATAGTAGTGCGTAATAAGGTATTGAATGAGATTACAATTATTGAAGTAGGAATAACATCTCAGGATAACCTTCAGACAGTAGAGGTTGAAAAGAAGAGGAGGTATGATCTGCTGGCTAATGAGTTGAGCTTAATTCACAAGTGTAATGTTAATATTATACCTTATGTTCTGACGTGGGATGGTATTGTAACTACGTACCATAAAGCATACTCAAAGCGACTTGGAGTGGGAAAACATATTGAAGCTTATATCCAATCTGTGATCTTGAAGAGAACTTTTGAGAGCATCTCAGTCGACTTCAGACGTACCAGTACGCTAGTAGGCGGTAGCAGGGAACTTATTGTCCAAGCTGCAGTTGAAAAGCTGTACATGACGGATGAGGTAGTGGATGACCAGAATCACCAGGAAGATACCACAGAATAGAAGAAATAAAAAGATTGTCACAGAAAATTCCATTAAATTTATTTATTTATTTGACCGCCCCTCTTGACTGCCTCAATGCCCCCCATTTGCCTCTGGATCCACTACCGCCCCCATTGAAGGCTCCAGCGCCCACCGGGGGGCGGTATCGCCCCCGTTGGGAATCTATGCCTTAAACGGTCTGGAGATACTAAAATTTCTGATTTAGATTATGCTGATGATTTAGCCCTTTTGGCAAATGATGTTGATGAGATGAACTCTTTCATTCGAGCTGTTGATGAGACTGGTAGTAGAGTAGGTTTGGTTATAAACAGAGAAAAAACTAAAGTGATGAAAATTGGTCAGGCAGGCTGTAATTCAGTTAATCAGAATGGTTGCAGTCTTAGGCAGGTGTCACAGTTTAATTATCTTTGGAGCTATGTAACAGATACTGGTGATATGCGGCATGAGATTAACAGACGAATAGGGATTGCTGCCAGGACTTTTAAGAATCTATGGAGGGTGTGGAGAAAGAAGCGTATACACCTAAAAACTAAAATTAGACTGCATAATAGTTTGGTTCTTTCTAGGATTAGTTATGGTAGTGAAACCTGGACACTTTGTAAACAAGATAACAGGAAACTAGATGATTTTGATTCCAGATGCTTACGCAGTATCTTGGGTATTAGGTGGTTCAACTTTGTAACTAATGATGAGGTTAGGCAAAGGAGTCTGCAGTCTCCTTTAAGCAGCGTATTGTGCAGAGAGAGACTCCGCTGGTTTGGCCATGTTGCCCGTATGGATAATTATAGATTAGCGAATAGGGTTATGAACAGTGTGCCTAGAGGCCTCAGAAGGTGGGGGAAGACCTGGATGCGGTGGGCAGACAATGTCAAACAGGACCTTGTTAGAATTGGTGTGCAGTGGCCGGATGCAGCTGATGTAGCTCAGGACAGATATGCTCGGAGAATTAAAATGCATGGTCTGCTCGGACCTCCGTAGCCCATGGCTGCTTGATGATGATGATGATGATGATGATGATTTTAAGATTTGAATTCTATTGCCCATTTTTCTTTAATTTTGAGTCCCAAAGCATTTCTTTCAAATTGTTTATGTAAATATAGTATTCAACTCTTAAAGTATAAGAGTGAAAGGCATTCAACCATATGGAGCAATAAATCACCGATTCAAGCTATTCCCTTTATGTGGAAGTAAGTCACATCTTTCGATTAAAACAAACTCATAATTTCCAAAAGGGTCATCAAACCTATTTCTCTTAACATAGGCAACTTGGAACTATTTTAATAAGATCGCCATTATAAATCTTCAGTCCTTTAAAACAATGTGTTTTGATCAGCTCTAATATTGACCTGGTTTGTTTTGTAACACGGAATTCATATAGATTTTGTGCATAATGACAATCCGTGAATGTATAGACAAAACTATGAAGAAATTCTTTGACAATGCAGGATCTCATCCTGATATACTTATTTTAGGCTTAGTCGTGATCATACATGTTCTTAAGTTACAAAAGAGTGAAGAATACCTTGAACGTACTCTATTTTCTACGTTTTGACACGAACTGTTTTATTCTGCCAGACCCGACCTCCTGTTTTCGCTTGATTTACTTCTGCTACCGAAGTTTGCCGATATGCATTTATCAGCACATACGACGCCAAGGAATACAGATATGAATAGAAATCCTATGTACCTCGAAAACAATTACTAAAAAACCTGCTTTCCAGAGACCGCTAACAGAGGTCTCATTTTAATACATCATAAAGTGGATCTGTGAGGAACACGAAACCTCAGCAGAATGGAAACCTCCCCTCCCAAAAAAAAAAAAAAAAAAACTCTCATACTACATCCAGAGCTTGAAGCCAGGGCTTTTCCACCAGTAGTAAAGCGCGCATTTTAATTTATATAACACGCGCATTTCAAAGATATACATCACCAATATAGAAAGATATAAATTCACCTGTTATGAAATACAGAAAACAGAGTTTGAAATGTCAGAAGAATTCCAAGAGTAGGAGAGTCGGGTACGATGCAACCGGGAACTACTGTATTTATTTCTTCATGTTAAAGGTTCTGCATAATCAATGGGGATATTGTATATGTTGTGAATATGAGTAGCCCGAGGAAAAAACGGTTTTCTTTAACAAAAACTGAAATTATAAGCAAAGAAATAATTTCCATCTATTATTTCTTTCTCGATTAAGGAAAAAATTAGAACTTTAAATTTTGATTGCATCCGAGAAAAGTGTGTGCTAATTTGATGACGAGCCAAACAAACCTCGGACCGGAATTGTATGCATTGTGGAAGCTGCTAAATGCAGATCGAGATATTCAGGCTTCAAAATTACAATTCATGGTTTTGGAGGTAGTTTTAAGAAGGGGGAGAGGTAAGTCGTAAATGAGCACAATGTTTTTTAGGGGCACAACTCCTGAGGACTGTCATTATCTGTCTTTAACACGAAACCGACAGAGAGTAATAACAGATACAGTGCTGTAGTTCGAGCTGTAAGTGGCCAGTGAGAAAATGTGTACACGAGTCTACATGATCGAGGTCATAAACTACACAGAGTAATTGCTCCACTGCTATAGAAAAAGCGTTTGCTAAATGTGATGAAGACAAAGTCATCTTAGGAAAGCAGTGCCCAGATATGCTCTTCACAAATGAGTACAGATTCAGTTTAACATTAATTCTCGACAAGTGTTCATCTGGAGAGAAGAAGCAACTCACCATAATCGCTGTAATATCGTATAAAGAGATCATTTTTTTAGGCAGTACCGTTATGATCTCGGCATTATTAACCGAAAAGATTTCATATCTTTCAAGGACATAATCTGAAAGCTCAGCGATACAAAAACAAGATTATTTAGCCTAATCTGAAGAAATAAATATTTAATGCTTTTCGAAAATGTACTCGCTTTTTTGGTAGATGATAACGACATTTCATAGAGGAATCATGTGGTCAACGGTTTCCTTCAAACCACTGAAGTGTCCTGAATAACGGACCTGGTACATAAAAATGTCTTGCTTTCTGCCAGGATCTAGAAATGATGCTGGAGATAAATGACTGGATACAGCCTGAAACAGATGTGATCAACTCTTCCGGTTTATACAGGTAATGAACAACAACAACAAAAAAAAAAAAATTTAAAATTACTAATACGGAGTTGAATTGCCACTTGAGTCAAGTGCATCCTGTGTATGCTATAACATAGAGTCTACCAGTGTCCGAATGTCAGTAGGAAGTTTAGTCCATTCGTCCATAAGAAACGTGATCAATTCCTACTTGTTCGATGGAGGTGGAATACACTGCTTGAGACTTAGGTCTAGAACTTCCTGCAGAATTCCCATCAGGTTGGTATCTGGTGACTACGATGGCCATTGTATGTAAAAAAGTTTCAGTCTCATGCTATTCAAACCATTGGATGACTACATGTGCTCTGTGGATGGGAGCATTGCACTCTGAAAGACTGCTTTCTCTTCATGAAGGAAATGCTATGCCATTAAATAAAGATGATCACTCAAGACTGTTAAATAGCGATTCAGGATTTCAAATAACATTAATCTGGTCTTCTAACGGAATGAGTGCATCCAAACCATGCCACAAGAAAGCACTCCTCACCATTATATAACCGCTAGAACCCTTAAGAGTGGTAAACAAACAATCAGAGTTGTAAGCTTCCTTCGGTTGGAATCACAAATGCACTCGTCAAATTGTTGGAAACATAGTGTAGGATAATTCGTCAGATCATTCACATTCGTTCCACTGCTCAAATTCCCACTGTTTATGCTCTTTGCACCACTGGATACTACGACGTGTATTGACAGGTGTGATGAGCTTGTGAAGTGCAACTCGATGGTGATATCCAACTCTATGGAGTTCTAGACGTACTTTGTCTGACGAAACTGCCCTCTCGCGTCCTACGGTGAAAACTGTTCACAACTGATCAGCTATAGTTTGGTAGTTGCACTTTGCGCATTGTGTTACGCTCCAACAGCCTGAAGTATTTGCTTTTGTCCAGTGTTTCCCTTTGATGATGTCTTCCCTTTAGATTCCCATACAGAAGATATCTTGAAAGGTGTTCCTCATGAAATATTAGCGAGTTCAGCTATCTTAGGGACAGAACCTCTTACGAGACGCGATTCAACAATCATGCCTTTTCGAAATCGCTGAAGTCTTCTCTCGACCACATGGTACAACTAATTGCTTGCAGTTACGCCAGGTTTTCCTTTATAGACATGACGCTAAGCATTTTGGGATATCATTTGCACTTTTCATGCTTTCGTAAGTGGCACTTAAATGCCGCTATTTAACATAAGACGAAGGCTTTCTGCACACCTTGGTGTTTCTTATTTTCACCTCATTATCTGTAGGTTTTCTCATTATTTTAGTATTATTTAATTTTATATTGGAAAATATGTACTAATGTAATATATATATTTAAGCAATCATATTCTTATGAAAAACATCTGGTGAAACCCACGTGTTCCTATACATGTATATTAATTAACAGCAAATGCGCTAGTTCTGTTAGAAATACCAGATCATATAGGGAAGCTGAAATTGGATCTGTTAAAAGTGTCTTGCAACATAAATTTCAGAGGTGTTGTGTTAAGTTTAAAAGTGTTTCCTTTAAAACTGTAGCTCTGAAAGACCCAGTTATATTTAAAGTTTGCCATGATAGGTTGCTTAGTCATTATGACAGTCATGGTTTGCTTACTACTGAAGTTGACAAAGAAACGGACAGTTTTAAACAGGCTTTTCTTCAAACCAACTCTACTCTTTTAGGAAAAACGGAGCAGAGGAAGCAAAGCCATTTGAATGCTGAGACATAGAAGTTTATTATTAAAAGAAAGAATGGAAGAAACATCCTTAATCAACACCCTACTAGTCCTAAAAGAAAGCATTACAAAGAGGTTAATAAACGTGTAAAGGATCAATTAATAGGTGATAAAAATCTTTTGCTTCATAGCTTGACTGAGAAAGCAGAGGAATCAGCTAAACAGCATAACAGCAGAGAGAGCTGCACCAGAGTAAACGTTTTCTATGAGAAGGATCGGACTGGGACTGGTATACAGGGACTGGGAGAGAGGAAGAAAAGTAAGTTTGTTGATAAACAGAGAAAATACTAAGTGATGGAAATTTGTCAAGCAGGTTGTAGTTCACTTATGTGAGTGGTTGTACCCTGGAGCAAGTTTCTCAGTTTAATTATCTTGGTAGTTATATAACAGATACTTTTGATGTGGGACATGAGATAAACCGACGAATAGAGATTGCTACTGAGAGTTTTAAGAATCTGTGGAAAGTGTAAAGGAATAGACGTATACACCTAAAGAATAATATTAGACTGTACAATAGTTTGATTCATTCTAGACTTAGTTATGGTAGTGAAACTTAAACCCTTTGCAAACAAGATAACAGGAAACTTCAAGCTTTTGATTCTTGATGATTACTCAGTATATTGAGCGTTAGGTGATTCAGCTTTGTAATAATGAGGTAAAGTAAAGGAGTCGGCAACCTCCTTTGAGCACTATAATGTGCAGAGCGAGATTCCGTTGGTTTCACCATGTTGCCAGTATGAATAAGTCTAGATTAGTGAATAGGGGTAAGAACAGCGTGCCTCAGAAGGAGGGAGAGACACAGGATGCTTTGGGAAGACAATCTGAAATAGGTTCTCGTTAGTATTAGTCTACAGTGGCAGATGCAGCAGATGTAGCGCACGACAGATGTGTTTGTAGAACTAAATTGCAGAATATGTTTGGACCTAAGTAGCCCATGGTTGCTTGAGGATTATATATGTATGTATGTATGTACTTATAAAATATAGATTGATATTATGACCTTGAATGGTGTTAAAGTGTATTTAAATGATACTCTTATACCTTTTATTCTAATTATCCATGGAAAATATAACAAATATTTAAGAATGCTTTAAATAGAATAAACACGGGAGACACTTTAATAAGGTTTCACTACCTTCGATGTCCAAATAAAAATAGGGTTTCTGCATTCGCAGTAACGTCCTTGAGGCGTTAATTGAAATTAATATTTGTTAATCGTAGATCGTAGATCGTATAAACATATTCGATGTACCGGGTAATAATTTTACCCCTATCCACCTCCATCATAAAGATATGCCTATTTGGCATGAGTAAGAACAAAATATATAAGTAATCCATCCTAGGTGGGCCTCTAAGGGCCAACATAAGAAAAGCTAAAAATAGCAGTAAAATGGTATAAGAAACCTAAAACGGGTAGGTCTCCTCAGAGAACGCTACCGTTTTAGGCCTCTTGTACTTGTTCAAAACAGTATGATCGTAAAGAATCAGAGAAGAAATAATCTCATTGGGATTATTGCTTACAGCCTCAAACAATCTTTTTGAGGTGCGTTTTATATGTGTATTTATGTGGTCGATGCCCAGATCTTTATGGAGTTGTCTGTTAGTGACAAACTAGGAGGCATCGACCTCAGTTCTCAAAATCTTGTTCTGTAAGACCTGAAAATCTTACGAATATTGGTGGGTGTAGTATTCGTCCATACGGATGAAGCATAGAGAATCACTGGTCTGATGATCATATGATAGAGTAAAAACTTATGATCAATCATTAAAATGGAATATACTCTTGAATAAAACAAAATTGAATACATTAATAGTAATATTTTATTTCACTACTGGTAATTATGAAAGAGGAAATTAATGAGCATCGGTCTAGAAATGTTAAGAAATAAGAGTTAATAGTGAGAAAACTTTCACATATATCAGTGAAGATTGATTTCTAGTCATTCATTTGATGGGGTGATGTGTAAAAAATTCTTTGCTCTCCTTTAGACTAGTGTATATCATCAACCAGTGGACAGCTAATTGTGCTTAACGGTTCCCACACGGTGAGTAGATTATAAAATGTTTCCTCATCTTAATTTTATTGTCATTAGTGCTACAAATATCATTTAACTTTATACTAATTCATGCATTGATTTAATAAAGTTTTTTTATGAATATATATCTTTTTTGACTGTAAATATTTCAATTTCTAATATTGCTTTTAAACTTTTGAATTTTTTTTTTACGTTTACATTGTTTTAAAAACATGGCGGAACTAACAATACCTATCTTTATTTATATTCCATTAAATCAAAATGTATAAGATGATTTTGGGGAGTTGGGGAGCGAGATTCGTGACATGTCTCCATTATAGGGTTCTAACTACCAAAGGGCAAAATAGTCCGATGACACGGATTCTGATCTTCAAGGTATTTTTGAAGGAGCCAAATATACATCTATAATATATCTATTCATAAAGGACAATTCACATTTTTATAATCGATTATTTTGCACATGAATTTCATATATTCATTGTACCCCTCTGTACATATATCATATATGTGTCAGCTAGAGATTTATTTGTAATTAAAATATTTATAGCTCTTTTGATTTATTGTATTCACATAACTAACAAACACTGTTAAATCATATGTTTAGTTATTTGGTTAGTATAAAATTTTAGACATAGCGAAATCTAACAAATTTATGAGACGGTTAGGTTTTTAGAATTCTACACATACACACATATATATTTAGATCATCGTTTTGAAAGAGAGTGAAATGCGTTATTTTTGACATTTTGCTTTAACAATGAACGTATGAAGTAGAGGAGTAGTTGGAAAATGCGAATAGTAATCATCAAAATATATAATAGCAGTAACACCGGAGGAAATTGTAGTTTTCCCTGTGGTTGTGCAGTTACTTGAGCGATCGGTCCCAAATTTGGTTGGGTGGTCCCACTTAGTTTGGGATAACATATTGGAGTAACTTTGAAAGAGGAAGTGGAACAATTTTTGTACTGACTCTGCAAAGCAAAACGGACAAGATGCTTTCATTTGAGTTGTTTTCCGATGATTGATATTTTGTCGAATAATGGGCAAAATGTTTAAGTTACAAGCAACCCAAGGACTGGGAACTGGGTGCATGAATCTTGATGTTTGTTAGCAGTCAGATAGAAGCTTTCCTTCAAGGCCATCACGTGCATTCTTTTAACGGCACAAAATCCTAATAACTCAAAGTAGGTTGGGGAAAGGGATCCACTGAAACCCTTTTAGTAGACAGATAGAACACTTCCATCAAGGCCATCACTGGAGTAAGGCCATCACCCAAGAACACTCTGAATGAGCTCAGATCTGTCCTTGTGAAGAAGGCGTTTTATTATTTCTAAACCACATTAAAATTTGCATCTGACAGGGCTGAACATAAATATTATTAGCATCTCCTTTCCACGTTTATTCTCATGTTTATAGGAATTCTTGCTTTTATGTGCATCTAGAACATGCAATGCTATCATGGGCATTCTAAAAACATTCTTCTAAAAAGTAAAACTAAGAATGTGGTTTCTGCCTTTTCTCCCCACCCAACAGATTAATGAGTAAATTATTGTCATGCTTAAAGAGTTATATGACAGTTTGTCTTGGGGAACAACATAGGATGACATAACATATTCTCCCTCTTTTTTATCTTTACGGAAAAAAGAGGGGTGAGTGAAATTCCACTGGACCAATCTAAATGAGTTATACGTCAAAGGAAAGCTTGCAATTGGGGAGTATCTTCAACTATATATTTTAAATCACACAGAGAGTTTATAAGTTTAGTTTAATTAGACACAGTTTAATAAGACCAAATCAATGCCGGTGAAATCAGCTACTATATATGCTTTCGTGTCTCTTTAGCTTCTATTTGAGATGAGGAAATCGAAATATAGAATAATAACAATTTCTATCATTCAACGTGAATGATAGAAACGTTGAAACAAAGGCCTATGTAAGAAACAAAGGAAAGAAATACCAACGAGCTATTCAATCAACTTTGAAATCAATTCAAAGTTGATTGAATAGCTCGTTGATTCAAAGATTGATTTCAAAGTTGATTGAATAGCTGATGATTCAAATTGATTCAAAGTTGAATCAATTTGAATGATGATTTCAAAGTTGATTGAATAGCTCGTTGGTATTTCTTTTCCTTTGTTTTTCAAGTTTTCTTTGGAGATCCTAATCCAGATGTGGACTGGTAAGGGGTGCGAGCCCGTGGAATCTTGAATCGACATGTGGAATCTTGAAAAAGAGAGAATTTTTATCGCAGCCCGATCCCACATGCCACAGCTGCATTCCTGAAAAAAAAAGTCCCAGTCCACCCCTGTCGTAATCATTCGTATACCTCAGACATGGCCCATCCGCGAGTCATGAGCCGCATTGCAAAAGAACTTGCGGCTCATAAAATTAATCATCACTACATTGAATAAGTCTCAGTTCTTTAATTTGATGAAACGTTTGAAGCTGCAAAATTAATTATTTTCCCAATTCATATTACTGACTAAAAATCTTTTTTTTTGTAATAAATATACTTTCGTAATTCCTTTAAAATAAATCTATTTTCAATTCATTACTATTAAAATGGGACGGAGATAGCTCAGTCTGTAGCGTGCCAAGTCGTAATCTGCAGTTTCCAGGTTCGAGTCCCAGCTGGCTCAGCATTGAGATTTATCTTCGCAAAACTCCCCGCCTTACCACGGTCAGTAGGCGACACCGATGGGCTTGGAAAGACCTCCATCCGTCGAATGGGACAATAAGCCATGATGCCGTGTGCGGGAGAGAGACGTAACATGTACACTTTAAAGAACACACTGGATGACCTTGACAGGAGGTTACCATTGTCTCCCAACAGTTGTTTTACTGGGTCCCCTCCTTCCACCTTCTCTGAAATTTCCGGATCCTTGTGACCTAGCCATTTAGCCCATTGTGTGCAAAAACGTGCGCTCAGAGGTAAAACAAAAAACTTTAGTCAACATGTTCTTTTTTCCTTTGATATCTCTTACCACGATATTTTAGTTTGTGATAAAGAAATACAGATTTGAGATGCAGGTTAGAGGGATAACATGGCAAGGTTAATTGAAGGTGAAGATTCGGCCGTGATAAGTTGGGTTGAGCATTTCAGGGATGTTCTAAATATTATACCACTTCATTTTATTTTAACGAGGATAGGATACATTACTGGCATAAATGTTAATCATATTTTATGATTCTAAATACATCGGCTATATGAAAATTTCAACAAGTCACTAAAGGAGAGAGCAAATTACGGGTGAAATTCATGGAGCTGGAAATGTTTCTACTTTGGCTCCAGCGACGGCCATCTTGGATGACGTCGCCACCATAATGCTGACCCCCATTTATTTAAGGCCATCTGTATTAACAGGACGTATTAAAACACGGAACTTTGCTCTCCAGTAAACAACTATCTCTGAAATTGTTCCAAGACGGCATTTATCTGCAGTAAATAACCCTGGCACCAACAGATATTCGTGCCGGACGTGTTACATCATCCAATCGTGTAAGAACTGGTTTTTGAACGATGAAATGAAAACAAATCTCATTTCTACAACGTCAATATTACTCAATGTCGTTAAGCCTTCCAAATTTTTCATTTTCACGTCAGTTACACGGTCTTAGGCGAAAAAAATAAATTCTTCAACAGTAAATCACAATTCTTTAAACACTCTTTGACGGACACCTCAATCATTATCACGGACATTGCCCCCATCAACGAAGATGCATTTCTAGTGAGTTACAGACCAATCGATGAGGCAAATGCTGCCAACTCAAAAGGAAACCTTATTCTGGCAGCCATGGCGACGAGTCACGCCCATCTGGAACTGTATGCCCTATTACCGAAACTCGGACTCCACACACTGTATTCCGACACAGACTCTGGCATTTTCACCACGAGGCCTTCCGATACTTTCATCGCTCCAGAAAGACAACTTCTTGGATCGTGAGTATCGGAATTAAATCTAAATATGGCCCTGGTGTTTGAATCACAGACTATGTGGCAGCAAAAGCAACCAAAAATTATGCGGTGAGTCTTAGCAATGGAGATGATGATGTGTGTGATTACAATGTGTGTGAAAACGATCTTACAACTCCTTGAACCTTGGAACTTGGATATCTCACCATATTTCTATCTGTGGTGAATGTTTTTAGTGTCTTCTCAATAGCGGAATCGTTGTGTTTGTGTCTACATCGTGCTAGAAGATATGCATTCCAGGAATATAACAACTAAATTCATCATGATTAGTGATGAGAACTTGCCATTGAATTGTGATTTTTTCCCACTAAATAAAAAGTTCTTATTACTGTATTTCTTCGATTCTAAGACGCCATCAATTGTAAGACGCACCTTAATTTCAGTACCACCAATATAAAAAAAGCTTTGATTCTAAGAAAAACAAAATAAATAAAATAAAGTAAAAAATATTTTTATTATAATAGAATTCAATTTACTAACAACAATAGTACCTATTTATCTGTAGGTATGTTATTCATCACTTCCTTCAGAATCAATATCAGAGTCTAATTCCTCTGAGCCATCTTAATCTTCATTATCCCATAATATATTGTCTTCTGAGCCATCGAGAGCGTTGGTGATGCAACATTTTTTAAATGAGTGCTGCACTATTCTTTCTGGTATTAGCTTCCAAGCTGTTCCGCAAATTTTGATGCCGGTGCTTTCTTCATTTTTTCCGGAAGGTGTCAGCTGAAGGTTATCAGTCAACAGCCAGGTTTCATATTCCTTTCTCAAGTAATCGTTGAATGGTTTATTGACTGACACGTCGAGTGGCTGCTGTTGACTAGTCATACCACCACATCCAAGTCAATAAGTTTTTACACAATCTTTTTTTTGACCTGTTTGGACAAATGTCCACGAAATGCATCAAATACTAGCATGCTAGGTGGGTTACGAATACTTCCTGGACGTCTATTCCGCACAACATTTAGCAACTTTCGACCATCAACGGTGATGCATAGCATCACAGTGATACGCTGCTTTTCCCGTGCTTATAATCATAATTTCTTTAGCACCATT
Source organism: Ryuthela nishihirai (assembly GCA_038380435.1). Taxonomy (NCBI): domain Eukaryota; kingdom Metazoa; phylum Arthropoda; class Arachnida; order Araneae; family Heptathelidae; genus Ryuthela; species Ryuthela nishihirai. The sequence goes on from JAWZYU010000003.1 coordinate 63,700,759, forward strand.
AGAGTTGACGTAATTTCGAGGCATATCGAAGAAGACCGGGGTTTCATCAGCATTTCCAATTCGACTACATAGATACTCATAATTCTTTTTTTCAATTCAACACTCATAGTTTCTTTTTTTCAATTCAACACTCATAGTTTCTTTTTTCCTTAATTTGATCACATGTGGCTGAAAGTTAATCAGCTTCTGTTGAAAGTCTGCAGGAATTTTGTCAGATAATGTTCGGGGCCTTAACGATAACCCGCTACGACGAAGGAGTCTGTCTCAGCAGTCACGACTGCCTTTAAACATTATATCCTCTGTTCGGTGGATTTGGCAATTTCTTCGGCTTTTTTCTCCGGCAATTTCACCCATGGCACTTTATTCTCCAATGGAATTCGAGAATGTGATAGCGATAAAACTTGGAAGCAGGGTTTCCGCGTAAAAACAAAACGTGGTGGTGCCGTGTGCAAAGCACGGGGAAATTCGAAAAAAAAAAAAACTGCAATTCTAAGACGCACCCCGTTTTTGAGATGCGTTTATATGGTAAAAAAAAGTGCGTCTTAGAATCGAAGAAATACGGTACTTCAGATTTGGAGTTTTAAAACTATTTTTGAAATTTTAGTGAGGTGCGATTTTTTGTTACTAATATCGTATCGAAGAAGCTTTCTGACTTAGCTTATTACATAGATATACTGATATAATTGATACTCCTTTGAACACATAACGATTGCATTCTAAAAATCTTGTTACAGAGAAAAAAATCTTTTTATTTTAAAGTTTAAGTTAATGACTGGTAGCAAATGCCATTTGAGATAGTAATACAGAAAGTTGTGAAAACTGACATATGCCAATAAATACTAATTATTGTCCTACTGAAGAATATATTTTGTCTATTAATATTAGTGTTAATATAAGCATTTATTTGCTGTTTCTCGTTTTTATATTTTTCCCAACCTCATAGGTTCTGGGTCAATAAATTTGATATACCGGCATTTCTATAACGGATTATTGCTTGATTTCATTCTTTACATGACCAAATATAGGAAGCCTGTCCTTGATAAATGAAATCAATCTTCGCCAGATCTGTTGTATGGGAGAAGGGTCGTTGTCCTCATTCAGAATGTAAAAAACTAGGATGGAAGAGAATAAAGATACTAAACACACACAGAAATATATTTGAATAACCCGTGGGTTAGGAAAGATCTGAAGTGAACTCCTGTGACATTAAGGTTAATGAGATAGCACAGTTATCGTAAAGTGTGCAGAAATAGTCATTACCAGTCACCCACAGAGTTGACGATTTGGGGCAATGTCGAGAATAGAAATGAATGCACTTACATGATTAAGTGCAAACTACTTTGCTTTTGTGACGTTTCAAAACACCACTTCCTACTTGTGGACACTCTTTCTGTCGGCCGTATTAAAAAGCTCTTTACATTCTTAAATTTCAGTTATAAGTATGAAGCATCTATTTTATGTGATCACGGGTCATGAGGCGGAGCTACAGCACATTTCATTTGTGCCTGTTTCATTACAGTGAATACATCTGGTGTATCATCAACATCAGGATCATAACAATATGATTTTTCTGCAAATCCTGCCTAACTATAAGAGATGTTTCATGATTTCAACACATGAAGGCAAATATTCCTGTTCACTTCTCTTTGTGCCCCGAATACTGTACGTATGAAGCTAGTTTAATTTCCACTGGCGCTTATTAATGAAGGAGAAGAAGAATGAGAACATTTTAAACAAGCTTTTCTTTAAACTGACAATACCCTTTTGGGTAAAAAAGGAGCAGAGAAGCCAAAATTATTTGAGCACTGGAGATTATTTTGGAAATAAAGAACTGCAGGAATATCCTTAATCAATACTCTACTAATCCTAACAGAAGGCATTATAAAGAGCTTAATAATATGTAAAGGATCAAGTAGCTGCTGAAAAGAATCTTTTCCAAGATGGCTTGATTGAGAAAGCCGAGAAAGCAGCTAGACAGCATAATAGCAAGAGAGCTGTACCATATAGCTAATGTTTCATGTGGGATAAAACAAATAGGTGTTCAAGGATTGAAGGATAAACACGGTAAAGTTATTGAAGGTGAGATTTTTACCGTGGGTTGAGCATTTCAGAGATGTTCTAATGGATGTTCAATATAGTTAGTTCTACTCCAATTTTTGGTGATGAGGATAGATGAATTACTGGCTTTAATGTTGGCAATATACCACAGTACGAATGAAGTTCTTATGGCTATATCTTAACTTACAAATGTATAATTCTCCAGGGGTATACTAAATTTCGTTCTAAAATACTTAGAATGAGGGATGATTCTGTTATCACATGGTTGACTGAAAGTTTGAATGCCATTTATGATAAACGCATTGTTCCTAAGGATTTTACCAGCTATTATTATTATTCCCATTTTGAAAAAAAAAAATGATCTCACTTCTTGTGATAACTATTGTGGTATCAGCCTACTTTCTGTCCAGGTAAAGTACTTTGCATTATTGTGCTTAATCGAATTTAGAATCTGGTTGATGGACAATTGCGTGACGAGCAGAGGAGATACAAAAGTAATAGGGGATATTTAGATATAACATCTTCAATCAGGTAGATTCTTAAGAAATGTTTAGAGTTTCAGAAACCTCTGTTTACTAGCTTTGTAGATTTCAAAAATATTTTTGACTCTGTTAACCGTCATAATTTGTGGTTGATCGTGATATCGTATGGCATACCTCACAGGTTAGTTAACATAATGAGAAAGCTCTATGTAATAACACAGTCATATGTAATAGTTGGTAAAGCTTCTAGCAATTGGTTTAGCATTGCTTCTGGTATTGGACTAAGAGTCCATTTTCTCTCCCTTCAACTTTACTTTGGTTATTGATTATGTTAGTAGAATTTACTGCAAGGGAAGGATTTTGGATAAATTTTTCTGGCATTTTCTGATAAAGTTTATGGTGACGATTTAGCCCTTTTTGCAAATGATGCTGATGAGATGAACTCTTTGATTAGAGCTGTTGAGAAGACAAATAGTAGATTAGGTTTGGTGAGAAAGAGAGAAACCTAAAGTGATTTAAATTGGTCAGATAGGCTGCTTTTAAGTTAATCTGAATCATTGTACTCTTAACCAGGTATTTAAGTATATTTATTTTGGGAGCTGTGTAACAGATACTGGTGATGTGCGACATGAGATAAAAAGGAAACGTGATGCTTTTTGTTCTAGATGCATATGCCGTATCTTAGGCATTAGATGGTTCAACTGAAATACATTTTTAAATATATATTATTTCGTTAATTCCACCCCCATATTCCGTTAATAACGTAAGTAATGATGAGATTAGGCAAAGGAATCGGCAACCTCCTTTGAGCAGCATATTGTACAGAGAGACTCCGTTCGTTTGGCCATGTTGCAGGTATGCTTAACTATAAATTTGCTAAAGGGGTTATGAACAGTGTGCCAGAAGGCCTCAGAAAGAGAGAAAACGTAGGATGGGTGGGCAGACAATGTGAAACAGGAGCTTGGTAGAATTGTTCTAGAGTGGTGAGATGTAGCAGATGTAGCTCAGGAGAGATGTGTTTGAAGAACTAAATTACATAATCTGGTTGGGCTTCCGTAGCTCTTGGCTGCTTGAGGATGATCATGATGTTGCTAATGATGTAGCTACATACACAGCAACTTGACTGCCGCCCCCAAATTTCTTCTGTGGGTTTCCCCTTTGTTACCCTATATTCCGTTATGACAATTGAACTTCTGTCTATCATAAAACCATGCTTAAGACAGGTATTAGTTATGCAATTCAAGAATATATTGAACTTCAACGGAAGATAACCTAGTATGTAAACAATCGTGAGATACATTGAGAAAGTGAATTGACTGTATTTTAATGAATGAAACATACATTTATTTCAAAATATCATATTGTACAGCACCATTACACTTAATAAGTTGTCGATGTTGGTTCGAAGAGGTTTTCGTTTGCCTCAAACGTGGAAATTACAGAAGATTCACATGGAATTAGGTCTGGAAACAAATGTAGGTAGCGTTAGGTTGAGAGATGGATTCAGAAATGTTGAATTGTCTCTTTGGCATGAGGACACGAAAGGATCTCTTCAAAGATGCAGAAAAGGCGTCTCTGCCTTTATTTTCTGTCTTCATTGCGAATTCATTGTTGCCGATGGAATAAAGGTCCAGGTCACAAGACTCCAATGCTCAGAAAAGAATATTTAAATGGAAGAATTATATTGAAATTAAATATATACGCATAATTTATTAAACTATGTTAGATATTATTACCGTTATAAAACAGAGGGTACTGAAATACTTTGCTCATTACGATATGTTTATGAAGCTATGGAGAAGTATAAAATATTCAAAGATGCAACATTTGTAATCTCTATTAAGTGCTAATTGTCGAGCAGATAGGAAAGAATGAGAAATATTTTGTAACTGTGGGAACGAAGAAGGCTGTTATGCCGTGTATGTTTTAGAGTTGGAATATGTTGAAATACGTTAAGTGATCTGATGTTGAAGTGTAATAGACGTTAGCAATAAAATTGAAAATGAAGCATACAGTTATAGAGAAAACTACAAACAAGGGAATTAACATTGAAGAACTTGCATCAAAGAATGTGAAAAGTTACCATGAATAGCTGCTGTAATATTTTTAGTTCTAATTATTATATAATATTACGAAAATAACATATGAAAGCTAATTATATAATTACATATAATAATTGGTATAATTTTACTAAAATATTTATAATATTTAATTATGTAGTAGGTAAAACATGTATAACATTTAATTATGTAGTAGGCAAAACATGTACAGTGGACCCCCGATATAACGCGCATGTCGGGCGGGAAACAACACCAGCAATATAAGGTGAACCGCGTTATACCGAGCGGCGCGGTGGCGACACAATAAATTTCACACTGTAATCTGTTCTTTTACTCATCATGCATACAATAATTAAACCCTATTCAAAACACATGCAGGAACTCAATACATACACAATTCTCAATAAGCAGTAACAATAAAATGCGATACTCACTAACGCCGCACGGACCTGTATAAACATGTTTGAACTTATCGCGAACATCGCCCGCGCTATAACCGAGTGCGCGGTATAGCGAGCAAGGCTATAACGAAGGTCCACTGTATAACGTTTAAAGTATGTAGCATTCTCTTTAATTCACGGAGTTTCATCGTTGTGTTCCGTCCGGAAATGATTTCTGTATAGATCAGAAATCGATATTAGCAATTGGAGATGCAATTACATCACCAAGTACTTTTCGTTCTAATGTCAGCTTTTTTCTTATTATTTTTATGTGAGACAATAACAGTTCCATAATATTTATTTTAACGAAACAAAATCTGCCTTATTCAAGACACTCAGACAGAAAAGTTTGGTGGCCTCACTTCAGTCAAGCCATTCATTTTACTGAGCAATTTCTCAAATTATATTTTGTCGTTCAAATTTTTATGATAAATATTCCCCTAAAACAGCTGCTTGACAGAGAGGTCTGACAGGAGAATGTCAGTTTAATACGCCATAACAGGAGGTCACCGAGGATGGCGGGAGGATGGTATCTGAGGATAATGGTATTCATATGTAATATAAAACATGAAAAACAATTAATAGCCTTATCTCAAGTTACAATATATCGAGTCTCTTGCTCCAGGTAAACGATGAACTCTAGGCAGATTTTTCATTTCTCTCATCAGGGAGAAATAAAAAGGAGGCGAAGTTTCATTTCACATGCTTTTCTTCTTAATGTAAAATAAAGTTATATTGGTTTGAATAGTCGGTTTCTGTTTTTTTTAGCTTAAAATCTAGTAACTACATCAACTATGATAAAAATGCATTTATTATAAACTAACAACTACATCTATGATATTTACATATAAATATATATATTATGTTATATATATTATATATATAATATATTAATACATAATATATTACAATATACTAATATATAATATATTATAATATATTAATACATAACATATTATAATATATATTATATATCATATATATAAATATATCAACTAAAAACCATGATACTACTACATCGACTATAAACTACATCTACTATCAACTACATCAGCTATGATACAACTACATCTAATATCAACTGCATCGACTATCAACTATAACTATGATACAACTACATCTAATATCAACTATATCGACTATAAACTATAATTATGATTAAACTACATCTACTATAAACTACCACAACTATGATACAACTACATATTCTATCATCTATATCAACTATGATACTACTACATATACTATAAACTACATCAAGTATGACACAACTTCATCTAATATCAACTACATCAATTATGATTCAAATGAATCTACTATCAACTACATCAACTATGATGCAACTACATCTACTATCAACTACATCAACTATGATACAACTATATCTAATATCAACTGCATCAACTAATGTACAACAACATATACTACCAACTACGTCAACTATGATACTACTGCATTGACTATGAACTACATCAATTATGATACAACTATATCTTCTATCAACTTCATCAACTATGATATTATTTTACCGACTACAAACTACATCAACTATGATACAACTACATCTACTATCAACTCATTCCATTATAATGCCACTATATCTACTATCAACTACATCAACTACGATGCAACTACATTTACTATGATGCAACTACATCAACTATGATGCAACTACATCTACTATCAACTACATCAACTATCATGAACTATAATGCTTCTGTTCAAGAAAAGTATAAGATATGCAATACGGTTCTAAACTAGTTTTGTTAACTTGTTATTGAGCGTTTTTCTAAAAAGTTAAAAGCGTTTAGTTAAAAGCATTTTGCTCCGTCTTGTTTTTAATTCAAAAAATTTTGTTAATGCCATAGGCGATATGTCAGACGAAATAGGTAAGGAACACTAAACCTCTGCTATGACATGCCAATAATGATCTCTGATCTGTACATTAGGTAAATTGACCTTCACATTTTCCTCTTTGTTTAAGAAATACAGCTTTAATTTACTTTTTGTGGGTATAATCTGAAATACTTTTGCATCTCCATGCTAGTGGTAATGCAATATATATTTTGTATTCTAGGTTACATCCTCAGATATTTTCAAATTTTTATATTTTTCCTCCTTTCATATTTTCCCTTTTTTATCCTTTCATAATTTTCCGTTATGAAAAAATTGTTAAACTTTAGAAAGGTAACGAATTTTTTAGAATATTAAGTGATATCAAATGCTTTATATAATAACTACCACTTCAAATGTAATAATATATTGATTTAAAAGTTTAATTTCTCGGATTAAAATACATTTGACAGATTTCGACACATTTAATAGACGAGAACAGTTGTTCCTATATAAAGGAACTTCTACAAATAAGAAATACATTCGACAGATTACGACACATTTAATAGACGAGAACAGTTTTTCCTATATAAAGGAACTTCTACAAATAAGAAATATCACCGTCTATAACAATGTTTCCCAGAGTGGGCGATACCGCCCCCTGTGGGGGGCTGGAACGATACAGGAGGTCGGTAGTAACCTCGGGTGCAATTGGGAGGCGGTGGAAACATACAAAAAAGGGAAGTTAAGAAAAGTTTGAAAAACCGTACGTAAATGTTTCACCTGTTGTGTAACATAAAGTCGTAGTGATTACTTTATTTCCAAAATAAGCACATAAAATTATCCTTCATCTTAATTTTCTGTGTGTAATGCGAATGTTACTATGGTTGATTTTAATAAATAATTTGATAATTTCAAGCTTCAAGATGTCTTATTTACAACAACATCTTTCTTTAGTATGTTGTAGGCGTAGGTAGAAATGTAGGTATATAAAAGAACGCAAATTTGTCACTGCATCTTTCTGTTTGTTCGCTTAAAGAAAGGGGATTTCCAGGGGGGTGCTGAGTAATTTTTTTTTTTTTTTTAAAGTGGGCGGTAGGACAAATACGTTTTAGAACCTCTGGTCTATAAGGCCAGCTCTTATTCGGTAATTATGTCTTTATTGCATTTTATGTAATAAAAACCTTATTTTACCTAGTATTTAGTGTATGTTATTTCCTGATATTTCGGTCTTTAAAGCAAACGTGGACTTTTGTAACACTGAGAGATCAATTATTTTATCTCAATATCCGAAGTCTAATGTGAAAGTCAGGATTTTGCATAGAATGACTGGCACAGATGGGCAACTCAATACCAATGTTTGCAGCGCCACCTTTAACAGCCGGCGAAAGTCTCATTTTCCCGTTAACTTTCAAACTATGTGAATATATTACTTTTCAATTCGCTATTATTTACTTTTCTTATATAGCCTTTTGCCAAAAGGTGAAAAATACTAAAACGTATCTGTTAAGATTATATAAGAATATTATAAAAAATGCCTAAAATTCACGGTTGACTTAAAAATAACTACTTGTTTAATTTTAGAATAATCTTAATATATATTGATAAACGGAATGAAATTAATTATACCGGTACTATGTAGCGGTTCTAGCATCGATTTTGTGCTGCAATGAATGACTTGACCATATGTGGAAGTCATCTATAGAACTACTTAAACTGTGGGATTATGAATTGTTTTAATTGGTGTAAAAGAACGCAAATCGATATTTTTTGTTTAAAATTATATTGTCTTATATCATATTACAGATATCATTTGCAAATAAGAATCCAAAACTGATACAATAAGGAAAACGAGAAAAGGATTTTTTATTTTAACAGCAAAATTAAAAGATTCAGTGGGAGGATAAGTGAAATTAACCATGAATATGATACACAAAATAAATATTTAGAAAACTTTTAATATAGAATAAGTGATCTAGTATTGTATTTCTAACAGAAAAATTCACATTAAAATATGATTAATAATAAATAAATGTGATGAAACAAAGGTTACTGTAATTAAAATATCTGCTACAGAACTTTACACCTTTTGATGAATATGCAATTTACTCCACCACATATTATTTACATTAAAATGTATACTAAAGGTAATTTTTAAATGTTTCGACCAACTACATCAACTATGATAGTACTATATCGACTCTCAACTACATCAACTATGATGCAACTTCATCTACTATCAACTACATCAACTATGATGCAACTACATCTAGTATCAACTACATCAACTATGATACAACTACATCTAATATCAACTACATCAACTATTATGAATTATGATGCTTCTGTTCAAGAAAAGTATAAGAGATGCAATACTGTTCTAAACTAGTTTTGTTAACTAGTTAATGAGCGTTTTTCTAAAAAGTTAAAAGCGTTTTGCTCTGTCATGTTTTTTATTCTAAAAATTTTGTTAATGCCATAGGCGATATGTCAGAAGAAATGGGTAAGGAACACTAAACCTGTGCTATGACATGCCAATAATGATTTCTGATCTCTACATTAGGTAGATGGACCTTCACATTTTCCTCTTTAAGAAATATAGCTTTAATTTACTTTTTCCGGGTTTAATATGAAATACTTTTGCAACTCCATGCTAGCGGTAATGCAAAATTTATTTTGTATTCTAGGTTACATCCTAAGATATTTTCATATTTTTATATTTTTCCTCCTTTCATATTTTCCCTTTTTGTATCCTTTCATACTTTTCCGTTATGAAAAAATTGGTTTCCTTCAGAAAGGTAACGAAGTTTTTAGAATATTAAGTGATATCAAATGCTTTATATAATAACTACCAGTTCAAATGTAATATATTGATTTAAAAGTTTAATTTTTCGGATTAAAGTACACATTCATTTCGAAACATTTATTACACGAGAACAGTTGTTCCTATATAAAGGAACTTCTACAAATAAGAAATATCAGTGTCTATAAGGTCAGCTCCTATCAGATAATTATGTCTTTATTGCACTTTATGTAATAAGAAGATTATTTTACCTAATATTTAGTGAATATAAATAAATAATAATAACATAATAAATACCCCTCAAGCAGATGCTTGCCACAGAGGTCTGACAGTAGCATGTCAGTTTATATGCCACAGTAGAATAATTTCCTGATATTTGAATCCTTAAAGCAAACATGGATTTTTGAAACACTGAGAGATCAATTCTTTTATCTCAATATTCGAAGTCTAATGTGAAAGTCAGGATTATGCAGAGAATAACTGGAACAGATGGGCACTAAATACCAGAGTTTGTAGCGGCACCTTGATATCCGGTCGGAAGTCTCATTCTCCCGTTAACTTTCAAACTATGGGAATATATTGCTTTGCAGTTAGTGGAAAGGGTAAAAGCAGTTAAAGCGTGAAATCAGACAAATAGGTATTTTAATCTGTTAATGTGTATTTGAGGGTCACTGGTTGAATTAGTGACTACGTTCAGCCCTTTGGACGAACAGCAATCACCCTCAACAAAAGATATAGAATGCGTGCAGCCATTATAGCGCATAGCGGAATAATTAAGTTATCTCTATTCACTGGCCTTTAAGTGTGTTGTTGTGTACCTAGTGGAAAGGGTTAAGGCTGTTAATCAAAGTGTAAAATCAGACAAATACCTATTTTACACTATTAATGTGTGACTGAGTGTCACTGGTTGAATAAGTGACTGCGTTCAGTCTTCTGGACGAACAGCAATCACCCTCAACATAAGATATAGATCACGTGCAGCCATTATAGCACACAACGGAAAAATTAAGTTATCTCTATTCAACTGGAGTTTAAGTGTGATGATGTGTACCTAGTGGAAAGGGTTAAATCAGTTAATCAAAGTGTGAAATCAGACAAATACGTATTTTAATCTGTTAATGTGTATCTGAGGGTCACTGGTTGAATAAGTTACTGCGTTCAGCCCTTTGGACGAAGAGCAATCACCCTCAACAGAAGATATAGAATGCGTGCAGCAATTAGAGCGCACAGCGGAAGAATTAGGTTATAGCTAGTCATTGGCGTTTAAGTGTGTTGTTGTGTACCTAGTGGAAAGTATTAAAGCAGTTAATCGAAGTGTCAAATAACACAAATGCGTATTTTAATATGTTAATGTGTATCTGAGGGTTAGTGGTTGAATAAGTGACTGCGTTCAGCCCTTTGGAAGAAAAAAATTCACCCTCAGAAGAAGATATAGAACTCGTTCAGCAATTATAGCGTACAGCGGAATAATTAAGTTATCCCTATTCATTGGAGTTTGAGTGTGTTGTGTACCTAGTGGAAAGGGTAAAAGCAGTTAAAGTGTGAAATCAGACAAATACGTATTTTAATCGGTTAATGTGTATCTGAGGGACACTGGTTGAATAAGTGACTGCATTCAGCCCTTTGGACGAGAGCAATCACCCTCAGCAGAAGATATAGAACATGTGCAGCCATTAGAGCGCACAGCGGAATAATTAAGTTATTCCTATTCATTAGCGTTTAAGTGTGTAGTTGTGTACCTAGTGGAAAGGGTTAAGGCTGTTAATAATAGTGTGAAATCAGACAAATACGTATTTTAATCTGTTAATGTGTGTCTGAGGGTCACTATTTGAATAGGTGACTGCGTTCAGCCCTTTGGACGAACAGTAATCACCCTCAACAGTGGATCCCTATTCATTGGCGTTTAAGTGTGTTGATGTGTACCTAGTGGAAAGGGTTTAAGCAGTTAATCAAAATGTGAAATCAGACAAATACTTTTTTTAATCTGTTAATGAGTATCTGAGGGTCACTGGTTGAATAAGTGGCCGCGTTCAGCCTTTTGGACGAACAGCAATCACACTGAACAGAAGATATAGAATGCGTGCAGCCATTATAGCGCACAGTGGAATAATTAAGGTATCCCTATTCATTGGCGTTTATGTGTGTTGTTTTGTACCTAGTGGAAAGGGTAAAAGTAGTTAATCAAAGTGTAAAATCAGACAACTACCTATTTTAATCTGTTAATGTGTGTCTGAGGGTCACTAGTTGAATAGGTGACTGCGTTCACCCTTTGGACGAAGAGCAATCACCCACAACAGAAGCTACAGAACGCATGCAGCCATTATAGCGCACATCGGAATAATTAATGTATCCCTATTCATTGGCGTTGAAGTGTGTTGTTGTGTATCTAGTGGAAAGGGTTAAATCAGTTAATCAAAGTGTGAAATCAGACAAATACGTATTTTATTCTGTTAATGTGTGTCTGTGGGTCACTCGCTGAATAAGTGAGTGCGTTCAGCCCTTTGGACGAACAGCAATCACCCTCAACAGAAAATATAGAACGCGTGCAGCCTTTATAGCGCACAGCGGCAAAAAAAGTTATCCCTATTCATTGGAGTTTAAGTGTGTTGTTGCGTACCTAGTGGAAAGGGTAAAAGCAGTTAATCAAAGTGTGAAATCAGACAAATACCTATTTTAATCTGTTAATGAGCATCTGAGGGTCACTGGTTGAATAAGTGGCTGCGTTCAGCCCTTTGGACGAACAGCAATCACACTGAACAGAAGATATAGAATGCATGCAGCCATTATAGCGCACAGCGGAATAAATAAGTTATCCCTATTCATTGGCGTTTAAGTGTGTTGTTGTGTACCTTGTGGAAAGTGTTGAAGCAATTAATCAAAGGGTGAAGGCAGACAAATAAGTATTTTAATCTGTTAATGTGTCTGTGGGTCACTGGTTGAATAGGTGACTACGTTCAGCCCTTTCGACGAACAGCAATCACCCTCAACAGAAGATATAGAATGCGTGCAGCCATTATAGCTCACAGCGGAATAAGTTATCCCTATTCTTTGGAGTTTAAGTGTGTTGTTGTGTACCTAGTGGAAAGGGTAAAAGCAGTTAATCAAAGTGTGAAATCAGACAAATACGTATTTTAATCTGTCAATGTGTATCTGAGGGTCACTTGTTGAATAGGTGACTGTGTTAAGCTCTTTGGACGAAAAGTAATCACCCTTGGCAGAAGATATACTACGCATGCAGACATTATAGCGAACAGCGGAATAATTAAGTTATACCTATTCAAATGAAATTTAAGTGTGTTGATATGTATCAAGTGGAAAGTGTTAAAGCAGTTAATCAAAGTGTGAAATCAGAAAAATACGTATTTTAATCTGTTAATGTGTGTCTGAGGGACACTGGTTGAATAAGCGACTGCGTTCAACCCTGTGGACCAACAGCAATCAGCCTCAACAGAAGATATAGAACGCGTGCTGCCATTACGCGAACATCGGTATAATTAAGTTATCCCTATTCATTGGAGTTTACGTGTGTTGTTGTGTACCTTCAGGAAAGGGTTACAGCAGTTAATCAAAGTGTTAAATAAGACAAATACGTATTTTAATATATTAATGTGTATCTGAGGGTCACTGGTTGAATAGGTGAGTGCGTTCAGCCCTTTTGACGAACAGCAATCACCCTCAACAGAAGATAGAGAACGCGTGCAGCCATCATAGCGCATAGCGGAATTATTACTTTATTCCAATTCATTTGAGTTTATGTGTGTTGATGTGTACCTTGTGAAAAGTGTTAAAGCAGTTAATCAAAATGTGAAATCAGACGTATTTTAATATATTAATGTGTATCTGAGGGTCACTGGTTGAATAGGTGAGTGCGTTCAGCCCTTTTGACGAACAGCAATCACCCTCAACAGAAGATAGAGAACGCGTGCAGCCATCATAGCGCATAGCGGAATTATTACTTTATTCCAATTCATTTGAGTTTATGTGTGTTGATGTGTACCTTGTGAAAAGTGTTAAAGCAGTTAATCAAAATGTGAAATCAGACAAATACGTATTTTATTCTGCTAATGTGTTCGTGAGGGTCTCTGATTGAACAATTGACTGCGTGCAGCCGTTTGGACGAACTGCAATCACCCTCAACAGAAGATATAAGACGCATGCAGCTATTATAGTGCATAGCGGAATAATTAGTTATCCCTATTCATTGGCGTTCAAGTGTGTTGTTGTGTACCTAGTGGAAAGGGTCAAGGTTGTTAATCAAAGTGTGAAATCAGACAAATACCTATTTTATTCTGTTAATATATGTCTGAGGGACCCTGGTTGAATAAGTGACTGCATTCAGCCCTGTGGACGAACAGCAATCACCCTCAACAGAAGATATAGAACGCGTGCACCCATTACGCGCACAGCAGAATAATTTAGTTATCCCTATTCTTTGGAGTTTTAGTGTGTTGTTGTGTACCTAATGGAAAGGGTTAAAGCAGTTAATAAAAGTGTTAAATCAGACAAATGCGTATTTTAATCTGCTAATGTGTGTCTGAGGGTCACTGGTTGAATAAGTGACTGCGTTCAGCCCTTTGGACGAACAGCAATCACCCTCAACAGAAGATAGAAAATGCGTGCAGCCATTATAGCACACAGCGAAATAATTAAGTTATCCGTATTCATTTGATTTTAAGTGTGTTGTTGTGTACCTAGTGGAAAGGCTTTACTCAGTTAATCAAAGTGTGAAATCAGACAAATACGTATTTTAATCTGTTAATGTGTGTCTGAGGGACACCTGTTGAATAAGTGACTGCGTTCAGCCCTTTGGGCGAATAGCAGTCACCCTCAATAGAAGATATAGAACGCATGCAGCCATTACACTCAGAGCGGAATAATTAAGTTATCCCTATTCATTGGCGTTGAAGTGTGTTGTTGTGTACCTAGTGGAAAATGTTAAAGCTGTTAATTATAGGGTGAAATCAGACAAATACATATTTTAATCTGTTAATATGTAGGTGAGGGTCACTGGTTGAATACTTGAGTGTGTTCAGCCCTTTGGGCGAATAGCAGTCACCCTCAACAGAAGATATAGAACTCATGCAGCCATTATAGTGCACAGCGGAAAAATTAAGTTTTCCGTATTCATTGGCGTTTAAGTGTATTGTTGTGTACCTAGTGGAAAGCGTTAAAGTAGTTAATCAAAATGTGAAATCAGACAAATACGCATTTTAATCTGTTCATGTGTATCTGAACGTCTCTGGTTGAATAATTGACTGCGTTCAGCCCTTTGGAAGAACAGCAGTCACCCTCAACAGAAGATATAGAACACGTGGATATTTTTTTTAGAATAGTGATCTGGCAACCGTCGTGTCACGTGACACGACGGTTGCCAGATCATTATTCTAAAAAAAATCGCTGCCAGATATTTTTTTCTGAATGCTGTAATCAACCATATTGTTCGGATACTTTTTTGCGCGACTGTACATGGTCACTTTTATTATTGGTGATGTTTTTAGTTTAGAGTAAAAAATTAATATGCGGAAATTTCACTCATATATTATGTATGCTTTAATAGGAAAATGTGTGTTTAGCTAAAGATTTAATTGCAGTAATAAACTACTTGAATCTTGATTTTATAGAAACTTTTGTTCAATATTTAAAGAGTCTTAGAAACTGAAACGTTTAGCAAGTTATCTCGTTCTGCAAAAAAAATTCCAAATTGGGGAAAATTTAACTAATCAGTACTCGATCTACTGAAAATACAGCTACATATCTTGTTAAGGTTTCCATAACGGTTATTGCTTTCGTTTAACCTTTTTAAATTCTCATCCAAATCAATTATTTTCGTATTAATTATTTTCGAATTGAAATTAATTATTTTAGTAATTACATTGCTGCTGTTAAGTATTCGAATTTCCGTAACTACCCAAAGAATGCTGTTGAAAAACCGAGATTTTACGAGATTTGATTGCTATCTCATTATATTTTTATATTATATTTTTTCGTTTTTTCCTTGTTAAATTCTTTCATTCAATCTTATTTCAGAAGCTACTTAACTGTATATATGAGTTACTCTTGACCTGCCGTTCAGTGTATAATACTAATGCATAGAGCATTGTTCAACATTTTTTAACATGGCGAGATAGATTTTTCCATTATAAACCCACGATTTATTATCATTTTGAATCAAGTAACGTTTCTTTTATCATGCCATAACAAAACTTAAAACTCTGGCCACGATACTATATAATAATATATATTCAGGCCACAAAACAAAATTAATTACAAGAAGAATTTATTGAACGATTGAACATTATAACAAATAAAAACCTATATTATTTCAAAATCTAATGGAGGAAACCTATCAGTTCCTCATACAATGCAAATCAAATAGTACAAAATATTAACGGTTCAAATATAAGGATACGGGACACTAAGTTTTAGGCTCGCCATTACACAAGTGAAAATCAAAATCATTCCTTAACACGCACAAACTCACATATTACTTTCAACTACTGTGCTCAACGCATCACTGACATTTCAATACCTTTACTAGAATGAAGGGAATTTTTATAAGTGACAGAGTACAATATCTCTCTCAAGCAAAAACAGAAACCTTGACTAAATTTTAAATTCTACAGAACTGCTTTAAAGGAAATCAATGAACAGTTGATAGCTTTAATACGGCTGTTTTTGATGCAGGTATTTGAGAAATGTTTAACCAGTTATTTGGCGAGATATTTTAAACATGTGAATGCACAATTGAAATTCGTAATGAATAAGTAACTAATTATAACAACCTAGTCGTCATCTTGCTACCAATGATTAATCCATAAACATATATTGAATTGCTGTGGCCATTATTTCTAATTCTCTATACTAGCCGTAGTCACTATTTCTCTTTACCTCTCAAGGGAGGGCCAACAAAAATCATCGTGCATGTTACCTTTGGAACGCGTGTTATGAAATCGCCATCACTGCTATGAGGGCACCAACCTGAGTTTTGTTGTTAAAGGTATTGGGTTGGTGGTGGCTCAGTCTGTGAAGTGCGAAGCTCATAATCTGAATTTACCAGGTTCGAGTCCTACTGGGTCAGCGTTGAGATTTATCTCCGCAGAACTCCCCGCCCTGTACTTTGTCAATAGGGGGACACCGATCGGCTTGGAAAGGCCGCCGTCCGTCAAATGACATAACAAATGTTATAGATCATGTTGGATGGCCTTGACGGGAGCAACCATCTGTATCCTAACAGCTACCCAGTGGTTTCCCTTCATACAACCTTCTCTGAACCTTTGCGGTCCTTATGATCTGATCATTAAGTACATTGTACGTAAAAAAGTTGCAGCTCCTAGGTAAAACAGTTTATACTTATTTACATACCTGTAATAAACAGCGGAAGGAACTTCAGGTCATGGTCCGTGTGAAGCCACGGTCACACGTCAGAGGACACGTCAAGGCACGGTCGCACGTCAGAGGACACGTCAAGGCACGGTCGCACGTCAGAGGACACGTCAAGGCACGGTCGCACGTCAGAGGACACGTCAAGGCACGGTCGCACGTCAGAGGACACGTCAAGGCACGGTCGCACGTCAGAGGACACGTCAAGGCACGGTCGCACGTCAGAGGACACGTCAAGGCACGGTCGCACGTCAGAGGACACGTCAAGGCACGGTCGCACGTCAGAGGACACGTCAAAGCACGGTCGCACATCAGAGGACACGTCAAGGCACTGTTGCACGTCAAAGGACACGTCAAGGTACGGTCGCACATCAAAGGACACGTCAAGGTACGGTCGCACATCAGAGGACACGTCAAGGCACGGTCGCACGTCAGAGGACACGTCAAGGCACGGTCGCACGTCAGAGGATACGTCAAGGCACGCCCCCCCCAGATACAGCCCTGGGTCTTCTGACCTGATCATTTAGCTCATTACGCGAACTAAAGTGCCGTTGACAGGTAAAACAATCAAAGTAGACCAACGACTAGGGTCACGTTAGGGTGGGAGGGGGGGGCGAAGAGTGCTCAGTTAACGTCTTGAAAATTCTCATAGGTGATATAGGTCGACACGATCGCTTTTCCTATTAGTGAACCAATGATCTACGAGAATTTTCGAAAGTGTCAACTGCGCAGTCTCATCTTAGGCTGAATGATTGCCGCCGCTCAGAAAACGGATATTCTCTGATTGTAATTCTTGCGTTACGACACAGTGTGATCGCATTCTAATAATGGATCTGTTGGCTGTTACGCATTGTTCTACACTGATATTGTTGGTCAATTGCGTGAATTTGAATATTCGTGTGTTTGAATTATTCGGGCTTCCGTATGATTTGAAGAAATCAATTGAAATATTTAGATTAACGTTGGAATAAAAATAATAATAAAAAAAACATTTTTTCGAACTTTTTTTCTAAAAACTTTCAAAATGGAAACAAATCGTTAAATTATTATTATATCATTCATATCCTATTGATTTCAAAATGAAAGGTCTTAATTATTATTTTTTTAGTTGAGTTGTTTTAATTGTCAGCATGATTTTTTTTACCTTCACTGGCCAAATGAAGTCACTAGGACTTAATGGCTCAGATGTAGATACAGGAAAAGGGTTGAATTGTTTTATCTCTGAGCGGCACTTTTTTTGCTCACAATGGTCCAAATGGTCAGGCCGCAAGGACTCCGAGGGTTCAGAGCAGGTTTGGAGGGAGGGGAATCATTGGACAGTTGTTACGAGACAGATGGTCATTTCTCGTAAAGTTCACCTAACGTGCTCTTTAACGTGCACAGGTTATGGCTCTCAAGTTCACTTGGCTATGGCTTAACGTCCCTTCCGACGGACAGTTGCCTTTCCAAGCCCATCAGTGTCCCCTCCTGACTGAGGGAAGTGCGGGGAGTTTTGCAGACATAAGTCTCAACATTCGCCCAGCTGGGACTCCAATTTGGGAACTGCAGATTACGATCCAGGCACGATATCCACCAACACCATCTCCGAGTGGCACTATTGTTTTTGGCTCACAACTGAAATTCTAGGTCCCAAAAAACCAATTTTTCAGAATTGAACAGCGGAAAAGTAGGCCCATGACGCTGTTTAGGGGACATTAAAATGGATTTTTTTAGTTTAATTAAGATCACAGGAATTTCTTTCCAAATAAGAAAAGGATCGCAGAAATTCGCTAGATTTTGCCTTATTTTCAGCGCTCATTCTCGATCGGAATATTTTAATAGGATATGTTTTTTACCTATATATTTTCTTATAGACATCTATTTCGTGAATTTCAGTTGACAATTAAAAACTAGCTGATTGTGAGTTAGTGCGTGACAAAGGATGACGCTGATTACGACCATCATGCAGAAGTTGTAAAGCTCTGAAAATCTGCACTTAGGGATAATTCGGATCGTAGTTCTCGGGAGAAAAAATCCGAAATTCGATCTTCGACCTGTCCTTCAAGGTCAGAGAGAGGTGAAGCAGAGATCAAAGCTTGACGTAAAAGTGCTAGAAATGTGAATATTGGAATATAGGAGTACTTCTGATCCCAGAAGCTTTAAAAATCTCGGATTCTTTGTGTGTTGGGACTTCGAGATCAAAAATTAATTTTTAATTTACCACTTTTAGAGAGCTAAATTTGATGCCTACGGGCAAGGACGTACCTAGAATTTAGTTCGGGGCGGTCTGAGATTAAGCCTTGAGTAGGGTTTCCCAGTTACTAAAACATTCCACCGAACAGGAAAGATTAAAATGATATTTCTATATGAGATTTTATAATTGTTGTTTTAATGTATTTTTAGTGTCAGAATAACATATGGGGCTAAGATAAAGTTGCATAAAACTTCCAACTGTTATTGTTTAATTTCTTTTTAATTTTTTTAAACTGAACGAAATAAAGACAATTGTTTTGGAGTTCAAAGCAGATAGACGAGTTCGATATTTAGTAGAAGACGACAGGGTTCTCAGCGGGCTTATTTTTATTGAGGGAGGGTGGGTTAATGAAAACCCAGAGATAATGAAAAAGGAAATTCTACACAATTCATTAATAATATTATTTCACAAATATTTTTGCAGTTCGTTTTTTTTTGTAGTTCGTTTTTAAACGAAATAATGTCATCATTTTGTTTGTTTTATCTGTCTGTACACTTTCATCTTTTTTGTTTTAACAGATTAATTTAAAATTCCTGTTGAATTGGATGGGTATTGATGACACCCCGTAGGCAGGGACGTACAGTCGCTCAAAAAAGTATCCGAACGCTATGGTTAATTACAGAATTCAGAAAAAAATATCTGGCAACAATTTTTTTAGAAATTAGTGGTCTGGCAACCTTCGTGTACGTACACGAAGGTTGCCAGATTCTTAATTTCGAAAAAAATCGTTGCCAGATATTTTTTTGAATTCTGTAATCAAACAGAGTGTTCGGATATTTTTTTGAGAGACTGTACCTCCTCTGGTTTTTTGAGCGACTGTACCTCCCCTGCCTACGAAGATATTTCGTGTCGTAGATCTTAAAAAGATTATGAAAAATTGGATCCGACGTCTCCATTTAGAGGTCATATTTCAGTCAAAGTGTAATAATAATAAAAACTACACCTAACAGAAATGTGGAACATTATGTACAGGAGTATTCGAGTCCTGCATCTCTGAAACGTTGCGAAATTCTGGATACACCAATCCGTTGAAGTCGACCAGAGGTCGAATTTCGATCCACGTGGGAGTTTGAAATTCCAAATGATGTCTGCTGGTTTCTACACCTTGGAAACGGCACTGTATTTCTGATCCTTCGAATCCCTCGAGTTTGTCTATGTATCTATCTGCTAGTAAGTGGAGAATTGGTGTGTCGAGTTATTTATGGTCGTAGATCTCAGGACGGTTAAGAAATTTCCGTTACGGTTTTGTGTTCAAGGTCACATAAAGGTCGATTGGGTTGTTTTACCTATGACCGGAACTTTTGCGCGGCCTATTTAACGGCCTGTAACGATAGAAATTCAAACTATCTGAGAATTTGAGAAAAAAAGAATCGTAGTATTTCATTATTAACTATACACTAAAAAAATGATTTTTTTCCATCTGTTAAAACAAAAAATTGCGTCCCCCCTACTGAGATAAAATAAATAAATACCCTCTCAAGCAGCTGCTTGCCACAGAGGTCTGACAGGAGTTTGTCAGTCTGTATGCTATATTAGAAGGTCTGCGACGATGGCAGAACCTCAGCCGAAAAACGACACGATGGCAGAACCTCAGCAGAAAAACGATCTTGGTTGAGCGTTGGATAACCCATGCAACCCCCATGCTTTATCGAAGGCCTCATGCCTTATCCAAGGTTTATCCAAGGCTCAAACCGAGGTTTTTTAGATCAGTAGCCAAGAGCGCTAACCACTCGGCCACGGGACGGCTCCGGAGATAAATGAAAATAAAAATAAAATAAATTACCTTTCAAGCAGCTGCTTGCCGTAGAAGGATCTGATATAATGTTGTCAGTGTTTTTGTCTCCCATAACCTAAACATTCCACAACTAAAATTTCAAATTTCTGGTGTAAATGGATGGTTTGCAATACTTGTTGAAAGTTTTGCTCTTTCGAAAACTTTCCACAGTTCGCGGCACTATTAACACCTTTGGAAAATTCGGAAAGGCGAACGTATGATTTATCTATCCAATTCAAAAAGAATTTTAAATTTATCACTAAAACAAAAAGGTTGAATGTCTACAGACGGAGAAAACAAACAACAAAACGATGACATAAGCTCGTTTTTAAAAAAACTACAAAAAATTTGTGAAATGTATTTTTTAAATAATATTTTTACTGAATTGTAGAATTTTCTATTTCATTATCTCAGTTTTTATTAACCCACCCTCCCCAACAAAAATAAGTTCCTATTCTTATTGCAATATTCTAGTCCCAATTTTCTCCTTATTTCTATTATAGATATATTAAAATAGTAAAATAATAATGAGCTGTCCCATGGCCGAGTGGTTAGCGCGCTTGGCTACTGATCTAAGGGACCTGGGTTCGAACCCCGGGTAAGGTATGGCTGTTTGTGTCGTTTTTCTGCTAAGGGCCTGCCATCCTCTCAGACCTTCTACTACGGCATATAAACTGACAGGCTCCTGTCAGACCTCTGTGGCAAGCAGCTGCTTGAGGGGGTATTTATTAAAATAATATTATATAAAAATGTGTAAAAATATATTTTGTTACACACATATATATATATTATTTTGGCAGGGAAGTGTATATCAAAGAATTTCCAGGTTATGTCAATGGGAATCTAACTGCAAAGTTCTGTAACTTCTAAAATGTGTATTTAATGGAAAAAATGTGACTGAGAATAAAATAAAGAACACAATCAAATCTGCATATTTAAATTTCGATTTTCAACACTATTCGTTCATTACTTAAATAGAAGCTGTAATATTTCAAAACAGTAATATATAAAAACTAAACTAATAAATATTGTTCCAAACTAAGGAATAAAATAAATCTCCATTTTTAAAAGTTTGCGCAATGATTTAATTGATATTTAATATTTTTATAGGGCAGTATAATATCCTTATTAAACTGCACCCAATTGGTTGCTTCATTTTCTCTGGACTTCCCAAATAAAAACAAACCCCTTCTTATCCTAAGACCTAGTTCCCGTTTTACTCTTGCACATGTTCGCTTTCAATGATGCAGCACTTGTGCTGCAAATGCTGGTTTATATATATGTTACCGCTAAAGTGCAGAAATCAGTTATTCTACAGATTATCTATGTATTGTGAAGATTAACTAGGGTGATCCGTTAACGTGCGGAAAATTGTTTCATTTCTCAAATTACCCAGGTAATCTGCAAATTAACTGAATAATCTGCAAATTACTTGGATAATCTGCACATTACCTACTAGGCACTCGTTAAAGTGAAAATAAGATCTTTGCTGGAACAACAGGAACGTTTCTGTACGCTTAAATTAACATAATGTTATTTATCTAATGTCCGAGAGTAGAGTTGAAACCAGGGTCATCCCTCTGTCAACATGAATCAGTCGTCCGAATTATAAAAAAAACGCCCCCAAAATGAGCAGGCCAAGTGAGAACGAATCATTTTAGTGATTCGTTATCGAATCATTTTAGTGATTCGTTATCAAGAATGAATCACTTTACCGATTCGTCTCACTTGGCCTCCGCTCATCCAGGGCGTTTTTTATAATGCGGACGAGTGAATCACGTGACACGAAGATTCATATTCAAGAGATTCACCACTATGAGAGAAACAAACTTTTGAACTATAACGATACGGAAGCCGTTAATGTGCACATTACCTAGGTAAAATGCGGAAAACTCTTGATTCCGCACGTTAACGGAGCAAATCAGTTAATCTGCAGATTAGCTAGGTAATGTGCACATTAACGGCTTTCGAGCTTTAGCGGTGACATATATAAACGAAAAGACCGCAACCGTATGTTCCAACCCACTATCCTTTCAGAAGTAGATGACACCCAATAATAAGTTGGTCCTCTGGTTCACTTTCGGCCGTATTGCGTCTGGCCGTCTTCTCCATAGCTGCCCGAGTTCGGGCAGTGCAATCTCATTTCCTTTCTCGTAACAGTGACCTGCGTTATTTCCGCTTCTGGTGCAGTCTATTTGTAAATCAATTCCTACCGGGATTTTTCAGCGTTCCAATGACTTGAGGCTGCAAACAAGCAGTAGAAATGGTTTAATGTAATGCCACAATAGGAGCGCAAATAAGAATGCACAAGGAAAAATATGGATGTGAGGATTGGAAAAGAAGCAACTGGAAAAATATTTCCACAGGCGATATGTCATCATTCTATAGTTTTCAAAGAGAATGCAGTTCGTAATTGTTCAATTTTAGTTTTCTTCACAAACGAATGTACATTCCGACTAATGTGAGGGAGGGATTGGCTCAGTGGGTAGAGAGCCGTAATCGGCAGTTCGCAGGTTCGACTCCCACCTGGGTCAGCGTTGAGATTTATCTCCGCAAAATTCTCCCGCCCTGCCCCAGGTCAGTAGGGAACACCGATGGCCTTGGAAAGGAATTCAGCTATCCGTCGGATGGGACGTTAAGCCGTGGCCCCATCTGCGGGAGAGCCCTACCCTGTGCAGGTTAAAGGACACTGTGGCTGGCCATGACGGGGGCTACCATCTGTCTCCCAAAACAGCTGTTCCAATGGGTCCCTTCCCCCAACATTTTCTGAGCCTCCGGGGTCCTTATTGCCTGGCCATTTAGCCCATCGCGTGCAAAAAAAAAAGTGGAGCTCAGTTGTAATAAGATCAAACCAACCGTTTCTTCCAACTAGTGAGAGCTTTTAACCTCTGGGTTTTACTAACTAATGTCAGAAGGGGTCGCTGGAATCACGGGACTCAACTCACATATTAGTGAGCACCCATCTCTGCTCGACATTTTTTTGCACACAATGAGCTAAACAGCCAGGTCACAAGGACCCTAAAGGCTCAGGGAATGTTGGGGGAAGGGCCTGCACTAAACAGCTGTTAGGAAGCACATGGAAGCTTCCCTTCATGACCATCCAGTGTGTTGTTTAACGTGCACAAGGTATGGATCTTCTGCATACGATGCCACGGCTTAACGTCCCATCCGACGGACGGCTGCCTTTCTTAGGCCATCGGTGTCCGCTACTGACCAGGAGAGGGCTGGGAGTTTCGAGGCTGTAAATCTCAACGCTTGACCAAGGTAGAGCTCGAACCGGGAACTAACGATTAGGAGCTTGGTGCGCTACCGACTCAGGTCCTCCCCTCCCCCCGACCTTCATAACTGAAATAAAAGTATTCTATGTTCCAAAACGTTTTCCTGACACTTCCATATTTGGTGAATAGAAAGTAACATTCAGAGCTCCCTAAATTTGAAAAAATTTTTTTTTTCGGGAAAACGTCACTCGAGATAAATTGAAGATTCCCTCAAATCTTTCTAATTCTCGATTTTCAACAATTTTTCTCAAATTTTTACAGTTATTAAGTTGGATACGATTAACAGCAAACTCTGCTCTTATATTCGTTCTAAAAAGTTTCGTATAAAGGTAATCATACCCTCTGCACGTTAAAGAACACGCCGGATGGCCTTGACGGGAGACTACCTCCTATCCTCTAAGTGTCCGGTGGGTCCACTCCTCTTATCTTCTCGGGGGAAGGGAAGGGGATCCGCTGAATATTAATTATTGGACTGATAATTAATTAACTGCAAGAATCATTACACCAACATATAAATTTGCATTTATTTCAGTAAGCGGCTTGTTGTAACAAATATAATTTGTGTTTTAATGGGCTTTTGGAAGTAAATTGTTATGTTCGGTGACGCTGATTTTAAATGCTCTGGGCTCCAAAACTCTTTAAATATCAAAAGTATATCGCTGAAAATTGAGCTTTAGAGAGATTTGAATGAGATCCTTAATTTATATTCAGTGACATTTTCCAGAAAAAATATTATTTTCACATTTAGGGATCTCTGAATATGACTCTCCATTCGCATAACATGCAAATGTCGGAAAACGTTTTGTAATATCGCATATATCGATTGGGAGTTATTTTAATTTCTAGATATGCGTATGCATATATACACTGCTCAACATTGAAAGTGCCCCACCCAGAAGGACATGTACAAACATGCAAAGAGAAGGGTGGGTGTGCGCAGTTGAGATGTGCAAATGGTGATAATCCGGAGCCAATGACGTGTGTGGCTCAAGAGAAAAGGTGCAAGAAGAAACAGGGATGGTACTGTGTTTATGCAGGTGGAAGTTGTGCGAACGGTTGAGATTCGGTGCTGGAACGGTTGAGATTAGAATTCTGCTTAGAAATTGTTCAGCGAAGGGGGATATATGTGGAGATCGTGCTGGCCATGGTAATACTTGAGCATGTTGCAAACATTGTCTGGAGATCGTAGCAGTGTACACAGGCGTTGTCATGCTGGAAAATGGGCTGCTGCATGCCTCCCAAGAACGGTAACAAAACGGGCTGCTGCATGGCTCCCAGGAATGATAACAAAACGGGCAGCAGAACCGTGATAACGTATCGTGCAGCTGTCAGTGTTCCCGTGATGCGGATAAGAGGTGACCTGCTGTCATATCCAATAGCACCCCATGCCATTATGTCTGGCTGACGGACGGTGTACCAGTCACGAACAAAAGCTGGATTCATCCTCTAGCCATACAAGGACCTATCGATAGTCAGGGCCCAGACAAAAATGGGATTCATCACTAAACACAACAGTGTTCAATTCATGACCCCAGTTCGCACGACATCGACACCAAGCCAGACGAGCGCTGCGATGGTTTGCAGTCAATGGCAGTGGACGAAATGGTTGCCCAGAGCACAATTGTGCCTCATGTAACCTTCGGTTCACCATTCAGGTGGTTATGGGGACATCCATGGCTGCTGACACAGTCCGTCGAATATCGCCTGCAGTGCTCTGCAGTGCTCTGTGGCTAGAGGATGAATCCAGCTTTTGTTCGTGACTGGTACACCGTCCGTCAGCCAGACATAATGGCATGGGGTGCTATGCCATTATGGTACACGCCATCGGCATGTTTATCGCTATTTAGATGCGTTTTAGAGAGGTGAATTATAAGCCTATGTGAAGCTGGATGGACTACACGTTGTGTCACTGTCCATGTTCATCGGGATGCATGAACTGTTGGATGCTGTTGGCAGCAGTGATGAAATGAAGGTTCTAGCATGTGTCACAGAGGGAGTGGTACCATCCGATAGACGTCAGCCCTGCTTGATAGGAGTATTGTTCGACATGCTCGTTCGTCACCACAGAGCACTGCAGGCGATATCGTGTCAAGTATTACCATGGTGTCGATGTCGTGCGAACTGGGGTCATGAATTGAACACTGTTGTGTTTAGTGATGAATCCCATTTTTGTCTGGGCCCTGACTATCGATAGGTCCTTGTATGGCTAGAGGATGAATCCAGCTTTTGTTCGTGACTGGTACACCGTCCGTCAGCCAGACATAATGGCATGGGGTGCTATTGGATATGACAGCAGGTCACCTCTTATCCGCATCACGGGAACACTGACAGCTGCACGATACGTTATCACGGTTCTGCTGCCCGTTTTGTTATCATTCCTGGGAGCCATGCAGCAGCCCGTTTTGTTACCGTTCTTGGGAGGCATGCAGCAGCCCATTTTCCAGCATGACAACGCCTGTGTACACTGCTACGATCTCCAGACAATGTTTGCAACATGCTCAAGTATTACCATGGCCAGCACGATCTCCACATATATCCCCCAAGAGAAAATCTGTGGGACCACATTGGACGACGTTTGCAAAACTCTCAGCGGCTGGCAAAATCTCGATGAATTATGGGAGCAAGTCAACGCTGCTTGGTGTGCAATTCCTCAGGACCATATCCGTCGACTGTATGACTCTATGCCACGCCGTATTGCTGCCTGTATTGCCGTTCATGGCGTGCAACTACCTACTGAGGCAGTCACATTGTGTTGCATGATCTCATCTTCTAACCGCTGTAAGTGGTTGCAAATTAGATCACAGTATGCCAATATATATTGCTATGTGTGTGCTACATTTCACCCCTATTCCCTCACTCCTCCTGGGTAGGACAATTTCAATATCGTGCAGTGTATATATATATATATATCTGATTAATTATAACAAAGACATCCATAGTTCAAAGTGTTATATTTTATTAAATGCTTAAGTAACAAAACTAGTGTGTCCAAAATATCAAGAAACTCTCAAAGTTTCCTTTTTATAATGGGTGGGTTGTTTTACTTTTGTGCGGAGTTTTTTTGCATGCAATTGTCTAAACGGCCAGACACAAGGACCTCAAGAAGGTTAAGGGAGGGGACCCACTGAATAGTTAGGAGACAGACAGTAGTCTCCCGTCAAGATCATCCAGCGTGCTCTTTAACGTGCAGATGGTACGGCAGGTGTGACTCTCCTGCACACAGTATCACTGATCATCCCTACTGCACATAGGATCATCCCTACTGACCAAAAGCAGGGTGGGGAATTTTGTGGAAATAAATCTCAACGCTGGCCCAGCGAGGACTCTAACCTGAGAACTGCAAATAACGAATCTAGTTCGCTACCGACTGAGCCATCCCCGCACCTTGTTATAACAGAGAGGCGTTAATATCATATGGGATGGTTAGTATCACATGTAATGTCGTAAAATGCCGAATATCCAAATCTTTGGATTGGTAGAGGTGGACCGATATTGCGGTCCTCAAAAAGTCCATATTGAACACTACTGGACTTCTTTTTTCTGTGTGATACATTAAAACATAGCATTTAAGCATTATTAGAGCATATATAAACATTAATTAGAGAAGCGCTGTCCAACTAGCGGCTCGCATAAGGATTTTTCTGTCCCCCGAACAAAATCAAGTTTTTACTTAAAATTTTAAATAAACATCTGTAATCCACTTTATCATTTTTTGTCAACTTATATCACTTTACTTGATATGCAATCTTTTCAACTTACTCATTCTATAAAGTTTACAAAGCATTCTTAAACCGATTGGCAAACTTCTGAAATCTTTTAAGTGCGGTGCGGCGTCATCAAACAAATTTTTTTATGAAGCTGCAATAATAAGAAGCATCTAATGACAGCACGAATCGCTTTCACTGGGCATGCATGTGGCATGCATTGTCGAATGTTGCACTGTATTGTGCACCGGGAGACATTGTGTGGCATTTCGCTTAGACTAAACGATGTAATGGAAAAGTTTGTCATAATTACCAATTTAATTCGTGGCGTAAATCGTTCTCTTACACACAGAATATTTAAAGCTTTTTTGGACGAACTGCATGCTGATTATGGCGATCTGCTTTTACATAGCAATATTCGCTGGTTAAGTGCTGGAAAATCCCTCAAGAGATTTTTACACTTCGAAAAGAAATTCATCTTTTTCTCACAGAAGTGGGCACCGATGAAAATTTAATAGCAAGTTTTGTTGATGAAAATTTAATAACAAGTTTTGATGATGAAAATTTTCTATGTTCACTTGCTTTCCTAACAGACATTACAGATTATTTTAATGTCTTCAATAAATCCTTACAAGGAAAAGATTAAAACGTGTGCTGTCTTTATAATCATGTTACTGGGTTTAGAAACAAACTACAATTGTTGAAATCAAATTTGCAGGAAAACAATTTAATTCATTTTGAAACTTGTAAAGAGTTTTACTAAGTTGCTTCATTTCTTCGTAGAAAAGTTAATTTTTAAAAATTTGTTCCTAAATTAGATATCATAATTGAAGATTTTAATAGAAGATTTTCTCAATTTGATGACCTTAAATAAAGTTTAAATTTACTCAGTAATCCATTAAATATTGATATTAGCACCGTAGATCCTAAATATCAAATGGAATTATGTGACCTTCAGGCCGACCCAATTATTGCATCTAATAGAGAAACTGGAATAGAACTGTTCAAACTTTTGCCTAAAGAAAAATATCCAAAAATGAAAGATTTTGGACTCCACATAATTTTTATGTTCGGACAAGGCTGCAGGATTTGATCCCATAGAGTTTCTATATAAGGGATTTGGTCCCACTTAAAGACCCAGACAGGGAATTTCTTCATAAGACATTATGGTTATGTGGTCTATGTTACTTCCCCACCCCCATGAATACATTTCTTTGTGGGAATTTAAGCTCCTTTTCTTCGATATACCCTTGGACATATTATTCAAAATATATATATCCAAAAAGATAATAAAAATCCCGTCAAGCAGCTGCTTGCCGCAGAGATCTGACAGGAGTCTTAATTTTAATACGATAGTAGAAGTTCTGTCACAATGCTTTTCAAAAATAAAGAAGTATTTAATTTTTAAAATTTAAATGAATAAATTTAAAAGACTTAGGTATAGTTATTTAGAAGTATGGAATATATGTTACCCTTATTAATAGTGTTCCAATTTCAAGTTTACTAGTTTTATAAAAACCATCAAAGCCATCCAACGTGAAGGCCATCCAGCGTGTTCTTTAACGTTGGAATATTTTATCTGTGAAGGCCACTTTTTTTCACACAATCAGCTAAATGACCAGGTCACAAGCTTGACGTAAAAGTGCTAGAAATGTGAATATTGGTATATGGGATCTGTACCATGTCATGGGTCACAGCTCCTAGAAGCTTTAAAAATCTCGCACTCCGAAGACTCAGAGAAAGTTGAGGGAAGATATCCACTGGACAGCTTTTAAGAGACGGATGGTAACTTTCAGTCAAGGCTATTCAGCGTGTTCATTAACGTTGGAATATTTTCCTCTGAAGGTCATTTTTATCCACACAATGGGATAAATGACCGGGACACAAGGACCCCGAAGACTCAGATAAAGTTGTGGGAAGGATATCCACTGGACAGCTTTTAAGAGATAGATGGTAGCCTCCCGTCAAGGCTGTCCACCGACTTCTTTAACGTTGGAATATTTTACCTCTGAAGGTCAATTTTTTCCACGAAATGGGCGAAATGGCCAGGGCACACGGACCCCGAAAACCCAGAGAAGGTTGGGGGAAGGATATCCACTGAACAGCTTTTAGGAGACAGATGGTAGCCTCCCGTGAAGGCCATCCAGCGTGTTCTTTAACGCTGGAATATTTTACCTCTGAAGGTCACATATTTCTACACACTGCTCTGAATATCCAGCTCACAAGGACTCAGAGCAAGATGGGAAAAGGATATCCACTGGACAGCTTTTAGGAGAGAGATGGTATCCTACCATCAAGGCTATCCAGCGTGTTCTTTAACGCTGGAATATTTTACCTCTGAACATCACTCTTTTCCACACAATGGGCTATATAGCCAGGTCAGAAGGATCCCAAAGACTCAGAGAAAGTTGGGGAAGGATATCCACTGGAACGGGATTTATTAATAATCCCTCGTAGGACCCAATTTGTTAATAATCTCTTGTAGAAATTGAACCTTTGCACATTTTTGCTGCTTTTCATGTTTATTTCAGTCTCTGCTTGCGCAGAAATCTCTCTTGATCACACTTTCAGGATGGGTTGGGTTGTTTTACCACTGAGCGGCATTTTTTGCACACCATGGGCTAAATGGCCAGGTCACAAGGACCCCGAAGGCTCAGAGAAGGTTGGGGGAGAGGACCCACTGGAACAGCTGTTGGGAGACAGATGGTAGCCTCCCGTCAAGGCCATCCAGAGTGTTCTTTAACGTGCACAGGGTATGATTCTCCCGCACATGGGGCCACGGCTTACCGTCCCATACGACGGACGGCGGCCTTTCCAAGCCCATCAGTGTTCCCTATTTACCGGGGGCAGGGCGGGGGAATTTTGCGGAGATAAATCTCAAAGCTGACCCAGCTGGGACCCGAACCTGGGAACTGCAGATTACGAGCCTGGCGCACTACCGACTGAGCCACCCCCGCTCCACCGCTCAGACGTAAAACAACCAACCAAGCATTGACACTGTAAGCACATTTCGCAGCAGATCCTGTATCTGAGCTGAGTGGCGATAATAACGATCTCTGCTCCGGATACAAGAAGCCTTTCATTCTTCCCCTTATACATGGGGGCGGGGGCGGGGGTGGCTCAGTCGGTAGCGCGCCAGGCGCGTAATCTGTAGTTCCCAGGTTCGAGTCCCAGCTGGGTCAGCGTTGAGATTTATCTCCGCAAAATTCCCCGCTCTGCCCACGGTCAGTAGCGGACACCGATGGGCTTGAAAAAGCCGCCGTCCGTCGGATGGGACGTTAAGCCGTGGCCCCGTGTGCGAGAGAGCCATACCCTGTGCACGTTAAAGAACACGCTGGATGGCCTTGACGGGAGGCTACCATCTGTCTCCCAACAGCTGTTCCAGTGGGTCCCCTCCCCCAACCTTCTCTGAGCCTTCGGGGTCCATGTGACCTGGCCATTTAGCCCATGGTGTGCAAAAAAGTGCCGCTCAGAGGTAAAACAACCCAACAACCCAGCCCAACTCCTTATACATTTTTTGAATAAGATTCAGCCAGGAAGTCGTGGTGCTAGATCGTCTGTTGGCATCTCAGGTGAACGCTGAATCCTTACAGTCACCTTTTTTTTTCTATCTCGAATATAAAGATGCACATAAGTAAACGTATTTTTACTGCTGATTTTTACTATTTCTAGTAATATTCTTAAAAATTTGCGTCATTGTCATTAAAACTGCTTTAAGAGGTGTACTATCCTTCTGTGCTAGGTGTTAGGTAAAATGAAATTCTTTTTATTTGTGTATCAAAGAGAAAGAAAAATTAGCGGAATTCGATAACCGAAGGGTTGATTCTTTGAAAGATTTTACTAAAGTGTGAATTGATTGGAAAGTTTTTACTAAAGTGTGGAAATAAAAGCGAATAACAAAAATGAACAAATGGGACATTGACTGATGAATAATGAATATTAAATGGATTTTACATTTGTGATGTTTTTTTATGAAGTTTAATAAATAATTATTATAATACTGTAATGTCTTTGATAAGAATTTCGCATTATCACCCTGATTTGGGTTGTTTTACCTCTGAGCAACACTTTTTTGCACACCATGGGCTAAATGGCCAGGTCACATGGACCTCGAAGGCTCAGAGAAGGTTGGGGGAAGGGACCCACTGGAACAGCTGTTAGGAGACAGATGGTAGCCTCCCGTCAAGGCCATCCAGCGTGTTCTTTAACGTGCACAGGGTATGGCTCTCCCGCACACGGTGCCACGGCTTAACGTCCCATCCGACGGACGACGGCCTTTCTAAGCCCATCGGTGTCCCCTACTGACCGTGGGCAGGGAGGGGAATTTTGCGGAGATAAATCTCAACGCTGACCCAGCTGGGACTCGAACCTGGGAACTACAGATTACGAGCCTGGCGCGCTACCGACTGAGCCACCCCCGCCCCTATCACCCTGATTATAAATTGATTATATGTACTTATTTTTTTAAGCTAGTATTAAATTCATCTTTTTGGCAAAAAAAAAATAAAAATTTAGTTTCATATGCATTAATTCATTTCTTGTATTTGTACTTAGGATTACTTTCACCCTTATTAGACTGCCAGGATCCTTTTTTTATCTTTATTTATTAATCTTCATAAAAAACATCACAAATGTAAAATCCATTTAATATTCATTATTCATCAGTCAATGTCCCATTTGTTCATTCCTGTCATACTTTTTTGACAACAGCTACATGAGGGTTATTTTGCAAAACACTCAAGTTTTGCAATTTTAATTTTATACCTACCGGTGAAAGAATAAAATACTGAAATATAAGAATTAAGTGTTTCGTTTAATTTTAAAATTTATCACATTAAAAACATTCTCGAGATCGGTTACTGCATATGCGGGAACCATAATTTATTTAACATGTAATGAATCATTAATGAATCGACAGCTGCGTTAATTTACTTATCACCTAATCATATATTCTACTCTATAGACATACGAATGATTACAATCTCTAAAGTAAATGGGAAGAAACAAAGAAGAATATATAGGCGCTATTAAACTCTGAAAATCAAACAAAGTAAATATCTACGTGCCTTTTATTTAATTTTTGTCAACGTCGCGCATATCACTTGACAATATGCGCGACGTAGTTGCACCTTAGGCATTCCTGTTTTTCCCACAGCCAATAACGCGCTACGTAACATATCCTAATTACAGGTTAAGTAGCCAGTATAGATAGATAGCGTAAATATATGAGCATTTTACAGAAAATCGAAGCTAGTGCTGAGAGCGCGACAATTAGGTGGAATTCAAGATGATTAGAAATAATTTTAAATCTAAACATATTTTAAAATATTTTCTTTTAGCAAAAAAACCTACACTTCTCGGAGGTCTCTGTAGTCCGGCACTCCGTAAAACGAAGTTCTTTATAACTCAGCTTTATCGATAATTACATTTATTCTTTCTAATCCGAACTTCAATAAAGGGTTTATATTTATTCTCCATAATCCGATTTTTCATTACAACGGATTTTTCTCGAAGCCTTGTTTTTTTCTAAATGAAGCAATCAAAAGTCAAAATAGCCCATTGGAAACTGCAAGGGGCTCCCAATATTCTCCTTAACCTGACCTTCAATAACACACAATTTCTACAGGTTTTTTCGCTACTAAACAAAACAACAGAACACAGTAAAAGGTACAGGAATTCAAAACTGCCGATGTTTGGTAAACCAATTCCCTCTAATCCGGTGTTTGTTAAACCGGATTGCCTAACATTTTTGCGCCATCTCGACTCAACGTAAATGCGTAACGCAGAAAAGTAACGTAAGAAAAAACGTAAGGTAGTAGGCAGTCCAAATTATGCTATGGCACACATGTAGTAAAAAAAACGTAACGCAACGTGAGAGTTCCTGTATTGTGTTTTTGGTACTCACAAACTGCATAGGTCCCAGCCCCAGGGCCAAGCAGAAAAACACATAAAATAATTTTGTAGAACGTTGAGTGCCGAAAACAAATGGCAATAAGAATCGTTAGTTAATAACCCTTATTCACTAGAAAGGCCGAAGGCAACACTTGTAAAATAAAGGCACAAATTGCACTTGTTGTAGAAGTAGCTAAGAGTTCCAACTACATCGCTACATAGGCACTGGGTAACGCCATGACTGACTTCCATCCAAGTACTTCAGGAGCCGTCAAAACGCACAGTTTCATCCAAAAAACCAGGAAAAACAATAAGACACTCACCCAACAAAAACTAAAGTGAAAATAATCCATAAAGTCACTCAGGAAACACTAATTCAGCCCAGCCCACCATTCAGTCTTCTTCCACCTCTTGGTAGGGAAAAGGCGGCACTATCTGGGAAAAAGTCGTCCAAAAACATAACAATATATTGAACAATCATATTTATGGCTTTAGACAAGGAAGATCAGCTAATGATCTTCTACTAAATCTAATTACCGATGCTGAATATGCAATTAATAATAAATTATTTTTAATCATACTTAGTATTGATATCGAGAAAGCTTTTGACTCAGTGCCTCATAATGGTATCATACACAAAATTAAAGAATTAAATATTTGCGGTAACATGTACAGATTTTTATTTAATATTATTAAAGGAAAAAAATTTAAATTAAAATAGGAAAAAACTTTTCTACACAACATCAATTTAATAATGGACTTATTCAGGGAGACATACTGTCCCCTTTATTATTTAATTTATATTTAAATGATCTACAAAATGTTATACCAGAAAATGTAAAATTTGGAACTTTTGCAGATGGTTTGATCTTCTGGTCTTTCATCAAACATCCTGAAAACATACAAAAAACATTTCAAAAATTAACTAATGATATCATTAAATATTGCGACACATGGAACCTCTCAATTTCTATTGAAAAAACCATATTAACTTATATTCATAAAAATAAAAAATTGCCAATTGATTTTGAAATTAAATTAAATAATAATAACATAACAATTGTAGATAATTTTAAATTTCTAGGATTACAAACTGATTCAAAATTATCATGGAATAATTATATAGAAACAGCAAAAGACAAAGCAAACAAACTATTTAACTTTCTCAGATATTTGGGAAGTTCAAAATGGGGATGTGAAAATAAATATCTTTTACAAATATACAATGCAATAATATTTCCAAAATGTTTATATGGAATAGAACTAATTAATAACATATCAAAAACTAAACTAAAAACATTAGAGAATATACAATTAAAAATATTAAAATTTTGTATAGGACTCCATCAACATACAAATAACTTAAATATTTATGCAGAAACTGCTATACCACCTATAAGTATTAAAAAAAGATACTTATTAAATAATCTAATTTTCAGAATTTCATCAAAAAATAATAAACATCCAATCATTGATAAAATATTAAATAATTTTAATGACACTTTTTCGAATAACTTAATAAACAAGAATGAATTAACTGAATTAATCTTAAATAAGAAAAGTGGAGACTATAATATACAAATTCCATATTGGACTTCTACATTCCCTATTTTAAACACAAATATTGATAATATACAAACCAAAAAAGCACATGATATTGATACTCTTAAACTACTTTCAGAACTGCAAATAAATAATAGATATAAAGATTTTATACACATATACACGGACGGATCTCTTAGTGAAGATAGAAATAAATTAGCTGGAGCTTTTATATGCCCAGAAGAAAATTAAGAATATCTTTTTAAATTCAACAAACCTCATCCCATTTTAACTGCAGAAATATCTGCAATCATTTTAGCATTAAACTGGGCTTTAAAATTTAAAAATAAAAATATTGTAGTTTTCACTGACAGTAAAGC
Organism: Ryuthela nishihirai; assembly: GCA_038380435.1. Classification (NCBI taxonomy): domain Eukaryota; kingdom Metazoa; phylum Arthropoda; class Arachnida; order Araneae; family Heptathelidae; genus Ryuthela; species Ryuthela nishihirai. The sequence goes on from JAWZYU010000003.1 coordinate 63,736,618, forward strand.
ATCGATAGAAACAATATATAATGATCCCTCAAAAAGTAATTTTAAAATCTTTATAAATGACATTCTTATCATAACAAAAAATCATGTAATCAACAGAAATATTATACATATACAATGGATACCTAGTCATGTAGGAATAAAATATAATGAAATAGTAGATAAAAAAGCAAAAACAGCAATAAATATAATTCCTAACTACAACACACCCTTTTTTATATTTTTATTTAAAAAACTAAATAAAGTAAATATTATAAATGATACACAAAAATGGTATGATACAAATGCAAATAACACATTTAGATATGATATTTCACATGCTATAAATAAATTCAACAATTTTGGTTTGAATAAAAAAGAAATAAATATAATTCTGAAAATTATAACAAACTCAGCAATCACAAAGGCAAGATTATATAGAATGAAAAAAAATGATTCCCCGGCATGTGATAAATGTATGGAATATGAGAATCTTGAACATATATTGTTCAAGTGTAAAAAATATGATCAAGAAAGAGAAAAATACTTCAATGCCTTGAGAAAATTTAATATTTCAAATTTCAACTTTAAAAGCATTTTGGAGCCTGAGAATTCAAAAAAAAGGCAAAATACTATAAATTATTAATAACATATATAAAACAAATACATATGTTTAATATATTAAAAAAAATTAATAAATAAATAAAAAATGATAAAAAATGATTAAAAAAAAAAAGATAAAAAAAAAATACTTTATTTTGTTCACTGATTATAAAATGCTTCTGAATGAGTTTGCTACTGGGTGGATTCCTGGTAGCAAGAAGATTCAAATGTTGATTTGTATGTATGTATGTAGTTTGAAACCTGTCAGACATCGCATTATGACAAATTTCTGAATTCTGAACTGTACTGAAAGAAAGTTCAGCAGGTTTCACAAACTTATTTTCAGAGGCAATTTTTGCTTCTGTAAAAGCTTGCTGCCAGGATATATTTTCATTTAATTGTATCTCTCTAGCCTTACATGCAATTATTCTCACTGGGCAGCCTGAAAAAGTCGCAGGATGGTTAACTCTGCAGTTTGGACAATTGAAACTTTTGGCCATACCATGCTTATAGTTATGACGGCCTTCACACTTTTTGCATGTTACTCTACCTTTACAAGCATACAATAAATGTCCGAAAACATAGCATTTTAGACATAAGTGAGGTGGTAAATTGTAGTTTTTTACGGAATGTCTGGTAAATCCTAGAAATACATGTGAATGTAAAATTTCAGCTTCAAATTCAAGAATGATCTTGTGAGTAGGATTTGAAAATGTTTCACTTTTCTGGTCTATGTCTTTCTCAAAATGCCACATCCTAATGCAGCATGCTAATTACATTTTGATTTTCCAGATGTTCTAAGATAAAGTCATCGTTCATGTATGTGGGGACTCCTATTATCATCCTTAACACTGATTTCTTAAATTCTGGAAATTCCACTGTCACCTTTGCATTAAGTATTTCTTTGATATTCAGAATCTTATCTTGCTGCTCTTTAGTTTTAGGAAAAACTAATAACCTGCCTTGTGAGATAAATTTACCATCAATGTGTCATTTAATAACTTGAAAAAATACGAAGTTACTTTTAGTATGTCTAATTTGCTTATACCTGTATTAATGCCTTTGATTATTAGTGAGAGGTCATTTTTATCATTTATATATTTCTCTATGATATCTGGAAATTTTGAGTAATCACAATCAATCTTAGTAATTACCGTGTAGATTTTTTTATCTTCAATTGTATTAGAATTATCACTAGATACTAACTTTTCTTCAATATCATTATTAGATTGATTTGGAGAATTACCTTTTGTCTGTAGTTTCTGGACTTTATCTGTATTCCTATTTATAACTTGTTCTTCATTCTCCTCAATAGATTTTGTGGGTGAAGTTTCGGAATCAGAAGACAGTTTTAAGTCATCCTTTAGAATTGAGAAGTCACTATTCCTGGGCACTTCCGATTTAGGATTAGCTTCTATTGTATCCTTGTACTTGTTTCTTTTTACTTTGATTTTGATGTTAGTTGGAGATAATTTCTTTTTCTTACTTCCTCCCATTGCCATTTTCTGTTCAACAAGATGATTTTACTTTCAAATTTACATAGTCACTGAACACACTTTCACAAACTATTCTCAAGCGAGCCACTACTCATAGAGCTGTCACCTTTCGTGGCCTCCCGCCTTTCTTATATCTAGGTGGCCTTGCCTGGTTTCGAGCGCTGGTAAGGCATGGATGTTTGTGTTGTTTTTCTGCTGAAGTCCCGCAATCCTCACAGACCTACTTTGGCGTACAAACTAAGAGGTTTGCCAATCCAATCATCGCATATTGGGTTGCTTTCTTATCAGACTTTCAAAAAGAACGTTCCATGGTCTGTACTGTGATAATGGAGATGTCGTATCTGAAGTTATATAGAATTTGTCTTATCACGAATGATACGTGCCAGATATTGTCCATTGTTTCAATGCCGCTGATGATATTAAATGAACGAAAATTAACTTTAAACATTTAAATTGGAATAGATTTTATTTTAATAGAGGAATTTCAAGATGTAGAACTTCAAGAGAATCCAAACATATTTTAATTAACAATTGTAACAAACATTTAAATTTTTTAACATAAATTGCTGCTCAAAATGTAAAGTATAACAGACAAGATTGTTCATAATTGAAAATGGTTATCAGGAAATAAAGAAAAAATATCTTTTCGAAAGCTATTTTTATATTACTAAGTGACAGCAAATGTAGTAATGACGATATCGTATAATGAGTGCTCAATATGAGAGCACGGGTTCTCATAAGGGAAGTACTAAAAATAAGAGAACAGGACATGTTAATCACGCGAATGATAAGTCTTGACAGCCAGCATCCTCATGCAATTAGTTCTGATACTCTTAAAGAGCCTTTTGAGAATTTTTGATAATAAAGGCAACTCCTGAATAACAAGAGAGCTGACCTCATAATTAGTTCTGTGAAGAGGATCCTGCAATTTGGGGGTGGGGTGGCTCAGTCGGTAGCGCGCCAGGCTCATAATCTGCAGTTTTCCTATTTAAGTCCCAGCTGGGTCAGGTTTGATATTTATCTCTACAAAATTCCCCTACCTGCCCACGGTCAGTAAGGAACACCGATGGACTTCGAAAGGCCTTCTTTCATCAGATGGGGCATCATCAAATCGTGGCACAGAGTGTGGGAGAGCCATACCATGTGCATCTTAAAGAACAGGGAGGAGGGCCTTGACTGGAGGCTACCATCTGTCTCCCAACAGTTGTTCCTATGGGTAACCTCCCCGAATCTTTTCTGAGTCCTAAGGGTCCTTATGCCCTGGCCATTTATCCCATTGTGTACAAAAGTGCCGTTCAGAGGTAAAACGGCCAAATCCCTGCAATTCGGTTTCTCCGCGATCTCAGATATGCCTCAATGGGTTGAAGTCCAGGGCACTCCATTCTATGAATATCCGGAGATTCAAGGAAATCGTCCGCCACATAAATATGACCATACATCATGCAGAAATTCCTCATTAAATAACACACGGACTCTAAACAGAAGGATTTGCGTTGGCTGATTTTTAGAATCAGAACAGAGTGAGCAGTGGAACTGACAAGTTTTTGTTATTTTCTGTTGGTTGGAATGGCTTGTTTTACTTATGAGCGGCACCTTTTTGCACACAATGCGGCTAAATGGTCAGGTCACAAGGACCCTGAAGGCTCAGAGAAGTTTGGGGAAGGGGACCCACTGGAAACGCTTTTAGGAGACAGATGGTAGCCTCCCGTCAAGGCCATCCGATGTGTTCTTATCGTGCATAGAGTATAGCTCTGCTATCTACGACGCCAAGGCTTAATGTCCCATCCGACGGACAGATATAGTGTCCACTATAGTCGGCTATAGGTCTGTTGTGGACACTATAGTTAAATAAAAAAATAAATAAATTGGGTGTAACGAAAATAATAAAATAAAAATATCTCATTGATTTTTCTAATACTGGCAGTCATCGATTTATGGAACCTCTCTATAAGATATTTCACACTTTCCGAAATTGAATCTCAGTACCCAATTTCGTTATATAGCAGAATTTTCTTTGCAAATTTTTGGAAATTTATTTACTTATTGTTTTTTAGAGCGAAAAATGTAACAATTGACGTCGAGGATGTTGTAGTGGCCGAATGATGACCCCGGATTTCCTTTCCTCAGTATATAATGATTTCGGTCCCGTGACTGAGTGGTTAGCGCGCTTGGCTACTAATTAAAAATACCGGAGTTCGAACCCCAGGTAAGGCATGGATGTTTGTATTGTTTTTCTGCTGTGGTCTTCCTAACAGTCCTTCTACTATGGCGCATAAACTAATAAGGTTACGTAGATTTTGGCGTATCATTAATGATACGTACCCGAATATCTGTGTAGGTTAAACAAGAGTTTTCTAACGTAACGAAATTAAAAACTAATTTAAGGAAAATTGCAAACTAAAATAAAAGGGGTAGTTTCTATTTTAATAAGGAATTTCAAAATGTAAAACTTTAAGAGAATTAAACATTTTAATTAACAATTTTAAAAACCATATAATGTTTTTACATAAAATGCTATTCAAAATGTAAACTGCAATAGACAATATTGTTGATGAATGGAAATGGTTATCAGAAAATACGAATATCTTTTCGATATCTCTTGTGACATGACTAATTAACAGCAAGCGTAGTTATGTTACCTCTGAGAGACACTGTTTTTGCACACAATGAGCTAAATGGCCAGATCACAAGAACCTCAAAGGATCAGAGAAGGTTAGGGGAGATGACCCACTGGAACAACCGTTGGGAGACAGATGGTAGCCTCCCGTCAAGCCATCCAATGTTCTTTAGCGTGCACAGGGTATGGCTCCTCCGCACATGTGGACCACGGCTTAACGTCTCATTTGAGGGACGGCGTCATTTACAAACCCATCGGTTCCCCTACTGACCAAGGTCAGGGTGCGGAGTGAGATGAAGCTGAACACCGACCCAGCTGGGATCGAACTTGTGAAGTGCAGATTACGAGCCTGGCGCACTAACACTGAGCCACCCTGTTCCGGGGGGTGGGTGACAAGACTCTTAATATACAATGCAGTATAAAATTTCTCCCATCGTTTTACGGATTTCAAAAAATTGTTGAAATATGCGTGATATATAAATGAGTCAATCAGTTTAATAATTTTATGCCTATTTTACCCTTAATCGCTTTCTGAAAGGGGGGGGGGGTCGGAGAAACTTTTTTTCTTAAATGATTTACAGCTACATGTGCAACAATGAAACGCCAACGATGTTGTCATAGACCGGCGTGATAACTCCCGAACGATTTCTCTTCTCCTGAGTTATAAGTGAAACAACAGCTCTGCTGGTTTTTACATTTTTTCTTCGGTGTGAATTAGAGATCATGTGCTTTCTTTGTAAATAAAGAAATGTCCGCTGCACTATGGAAAGGACAGGAGCGCGATTATTGGGTGGAGGTCAACTGGGATGGCGACAATTGGGTGGAAGTCAACTGGGTGGGCGACAATTGGGTGGAAGTCAACTGGGTGGGCGACAATTGGGTGGAAGTCAACTGGGTGGACGAGAACTGGGGGGCGTTAATTGGGTAGACGGTACTTGGGTGGATATAATAACTGGGAGGTAACGACAATTGGATGGACGACAACTGGGAGATAGACAATTGGGGCGGTACGACAATTGGGAGGAAATAAGAAAATGATGATGTGTAATTTGGATTACTGCCGCTTCTCCTAAAATTTCTGGCGAGAGGAAACAAATTCAACACTCTCTGAAGTCTCTTGAACTATGCGCTTAGTAAAATGAATTTGCTTTGATTTTTACTAAATGGTTTCTATTCTCCTTAAACCGACTTTGAATAGAGCGAATTTTTTACAAATGTATTCCTTCTGACCGACATAATTCTAAATTACACGAACGCAATGCAGTATTTGTATCTGTTCTCTGTAATCCATTTTTCAATAAATGATTTGCATCTATCCCCTTTTATCCGACAACCCACTAGGACGGATATTTTATGAAGTCTGTTGTTGCTAAACGTAGTAAAAGGAAAGTGAAAGAAATGCACTACTGCAAAACAAAGTTTCATACGTGAATCTGCTTTCCCTCAATACGACCCTCAATAAAACGAAATTTTGTAAAAGAGACAATCAGAAAACAATGAAATGCATTAGAGAAAATCAAAACAATCGATATTGAGAATTATTGTCGCTAATCCGACTTTCGATACAACCGATTTTTAAAATTTTATTTTATTCTGTCAGTTCTAAGGCAGACAATCTTAAATAAAAGGAATGACTACAGGGAACGAAAATACATGACTACCAAAATATTCTCACTAATACGACACTCAATGAAACGGATATTTTGAAGATCCTTTACTTCTAATAGAAACAATCGGCAGTTAATCAAATGTATTACAGGAAATCAAAACAACTCATATTGAGAATTATTCTCGCTAATCCGACTTTCGATACAAACGGATTCTGATATTTCTATTTTATTCTGTCCGTTCTAATTGAAACAATCTTAAATAAAGGGGAAAGACTACAGGAAACGAAAATATGTAAGACTGTCATTATTCTGAATAATCTGACACTCAATAGAATGAATGTTTAAAAGATACTTTTCTTATAAAGGAAACAACTGGAAATTTATCAAATGTATTACAGAAAATCGAAACAGGGGATATTGAGGATTATTCTCGCTTATCTAGACTTATTTATAACGTTCTTTTATATTCAGCAGTAAAAAATCACAGGTTTAAGTTCTGTAGACATAGAACTCATGAAATAATGTGCTGAAAAAATTTGGTTTTGCCATGAATAGGATTCGAACCCATGTCTCCAGGAAACATGCCTGTTATGTTAACCACTACACCATCAATGGCTAACCTTTTCTCAGCTTTTCTCAGCTTAGTGACCTTATAAACTTTCCGGATTTATTTATTTGATTCGCGCAGTGGCGCCATCTATCCGGGAAGTGGATAATTCTGTTGCCTCATTAGAGATGTAATTAATATTTGTCACTAACGCTCAGAGCGTTAAATCAATAATTCAGTAGTAAAGGATCACAGGATAAGTCCTGTAGACATGGAAAGAATGAAATAATGTGTTCGAATCCCACTTATGACAAAACCAAATTTTTTTCAGCTCATCATTTCATGAGTTCCATGTCTACAGGACTTATCTTCTGATTCTTTACTACTGAATTATTGATTTAACACCCTGAGCGTGAGTGACAAATATTAATTCCATCTCTATGAGACAACAGAGTTGTTCACTTTCCGGATAGATGGCGCCACTATGCGAATCAAATAAATAAATCCAGAAAGTTTATAAGGTCACTAAGCTGAGAAAAGGTTAGCTAATGATGGTTAGTGGTTAGCATAACAGGTATGTTTCCTGAAGATATGGGTTCGAATCCCACCCGTGGCAAAATCAAATTTTTTTCAGCACGTTATTTCATCATGAGTTCCATGTCTACAGGACTTACTCCTGTAATTCTTTACTACTGAATATAAAAGTACGTTATAACTGAGGCTGGATAAACGATAATAATTCTCAATATCCCCTGTTTCGATTTTCTGTAATACATTTGATAAATTTCTAATTGCTTCTATTATGAATAAAGGACCTTTAAAATATTTATTTTATTGACTAAAGGGAATACTGGTAGTCTTATGCATCATCGTGTCCGTTAGTCAATCCTTTTATTTGGCATTGTTTGACTTAAAACCTAGAGAATCGAACAAGAAATTTAAGAATCCGTTTTAATGAAAATCGTGTTGACCAGAAAAACTCTCGATATCGGCTGTTTGGATTTCCTATGATACATTCAATTGTTTCCAATCGTTTCTTTTATAATTATTTTTTTGTGAAAATTTCCTTTGGATTAGGGTTGTATGAATGTGAAAAACAGATTATCCTATGAAGCTTTGTTTTGCAGTAGAGCATTTCTTTCATTTCCGTTTACTACGTTTAGAAGGAACAGACTTCGTAAAAATTCTACCATAGTGTGGTATCGGATTAAATAGCGTACATGTAAATCCTACAGAGAAAAAATGATTGAGAAGAATAGATACAAATACTGCAGTGCGTTCATGTAATTTAGATTTATTTTGGTCAGAGCGCTTAAGAGTGAGTGGGCTCCTCATTATAATCTAAATCAGTGGTTCTCAAGTTTCTATGCTTCACGTACCCCCTGAAAATGTGTATGTAACTGGCGAACACTTGTATAGATAGGTAAAAATATAGTTATAGTATAATAATGGGAATAACATATTATATAATTACACACATATGTATAACATATATCTAGAGATTTTTAAGCTCTCACGGCGTACAGCAAAATATTTTACCGCATACCCCACGTTGAGAATCCCTAATCTAGAGAGTTGCGGGTTCGATTCCCGCATGTCAGTAATAATGTTTGAGATAGATAATTGTTATTTCTCATAATTTCCTTATTTTAACCCAATTTGTTATATCCTCCCAATTGTGTTCATCCAATTGTTCACCCAATTGTCTTATCCACCCAATTGTCGTATCCTCCCAGTTGTCGTATTCACACAATTGTCGCACTACCAATTGTCATCCACCCAGTTGACTTCCACCAAATTGTCCCGCTTCCCGTGTTAATTTCATAGAATAAAATATATTTTAAGAGATTGAAGTGCAAAACCATTATCTTAAGAAGGAAATGAAGATTTGTTTTGATTGGAGATGAAATTGGGAGATAATTATGTGATGGATGATGCTGGATATGTAGCTTGAGAATCCTCAATTGTTCTCTCATCATCGCTATTATCCTCCGATTATACAGGGCTAAAGGGGCAAGTTCAACTCCAGAGGTTACGTTTGAGGCTCAACCGTGAACAATTTTGATTACGTCGTTTTAAGGAAAAACATCAATAGTCGCTGCTTCGCTGCTTGTATTTTCCCTCTTGCTGATATTCATATTTCTGAACGGCCTTTCGATCTGTTTAGACTCGATACAGTGACTATGCCAATTGCCCCAAAAAGTTTTTCTTTACTCCTGTTTTAACCACCGCTATTTTTTAAAACATGTTAGTTACAAATAAGAAATGTTTCGTTTAATTGTGTAACCGTGAAAATTCTAACAGTTAAATCCGGAAAGCATCCGTAGGGTGCATTATATGAAGCAAAGAATCGAAGCATCACTTGAAAAGGACGTTCATTGCCGGTCGATAATGGATAGATTCTAACATAACCTATCGCGTTACAGGTAGAGTAACATCGGATGCATTGTCACAATAAGAGTAACCAGTCCCGGATGTACAAAACAAATAAAGGGAGTGAGTTGGGGAAAGAAACACAATCGAGTTTGAAAATGCAAAGGGGGGGGGGGGCTCAAAAAACTGGATTAATTTAGTATAACACATCCTCCTCCGTTTTCCAGGTCTTTAAGATTTGCTAAATATGATAAATATTTTTAGACACTCTCTTACCCTTACTAGTATTCTGAAAGGTGTGCGTGCTGGTCCCTTAAGCCCAGGATAAAATATTTATATTACCACGGAGAGCAGATCAAATCTGTAGAAACGATTGCAAACATAAATGCTAGATTAGGTGATCTAAGGGAAAAATGAATTTCGATAATGAGGAAAAGCTAATTTGAAAATTCAATGATGATATTTTAAAGTGAAAAAAAAAATGCACTTGGATAAAGTCACAAATTAAAAGAAAAATTTATTTTGTGAAAATGAAGCGATCTTTCTGCTGACAGAGGAAATAATTTGAAAAAATTACTCGGCTGTTGGGTAAAAAACTTGATTTAAATGTGTGAAATTTCAGTCGTGGAAATCACGAAGTCTACAGAGTGAAATGTAAAGGAGAGATGTTGGTTAATAAAGTGAATAGACTTTCAATAATAGCGTATAATTTTATTTAAAGAAAATTTGGAAAATGCAGATTTTAGATGAATTGGTAGTAACATATTTAATATTATCATGAACTTTTCCTGACTCTTCCATTAGTTTGATATGCTAACTTTATCCCCTATTAAGATGAACATCCCTTATTTGTTTACAGGCATTTTCGATTTTTATTTTGAAAATAATTTTAAAATCTTACTGAGAAGATTATTGAGCTGGCATCTAGCATTTGGGAAATTTTTAATTGTCTTACGCCTAATACTGCCCATTTTTGTTTGAAATAAAGAGTGATACGAAGCTAAATTACTGTTTTCGTCTTTTCCATGGCACATCAATACATTCAAGTACATTGCCCTTATGTCAGCCCCCCCCCCTTCCCAAGTACTTCCCTTGCTAATCCGAATTAGCAGGTTCAGTCAGCCTAGATAGGGCGTCCACGTTTCGGTGGTAAGCACCTTACCTATAATGAATATTGAACGAATATTGTTGAAAATCGACATATTGATATATTTAATTGAGATCTTTATCATCATAGTTTTAAAAAAGGAAACTTATTTTAGAAGTTACAGAATTTCGAGGTTAACTTCCCAAAGACATAATATACCGATGTAAACTTTTATTCACTAATGTATTTCACCGAAAATTTATAGTGAATTTTGTATTTAGGAGGTTTACTCATTTCCATAAATTGCATAAAATTGAAAGTGATTTGCTGTTTTACTATAATACAAATATTTCAAAAAATCGAGTCATTTAATAACCCATTCTTAATGAGGAAGGAAAGAAATTGGAATTTATTTATATTCCCAATTGCTCGAAGGTTTTTAAGACTTTCAAAGAATAACTGTTTAGAGCAGGATTTTTTTTTCAATAGAAATAAGCAAACTGTGTGTTTCAACTCCTGATTATATTCCGTCTCTAAACGTCAACCAACGAAAGACCTTCTGTTGAGAGTGCCTGTGTTCTTCATTGACAAGTGTCTGTATGATGTAGGATCTTGCAATGGGTACTGCTTAGTCTAGATCTGGTTTGTTAAATGCAAGAATCATTTCGTGTGAGATTTCAGATGATCAATGAGACATTGATTAATGACACATGTTGTCTTCCATAGTCACCTTTCGAAAAATGACCAATAAATTGTTGTTCATTGAGGCACTGTAGGGAGCAAAATAACGATCGTAACCAATCTTCAAATCGTCGCTTTAGAGTAGTCCGTATATGCCATTTTATGACCCAATAGAGGAGAATTGACACATATCTCCCAGTTTATATTGCGACCTGAATAACGCAATTAAAAATTAAACTTCACTAAAATTAATCAAATATAATTAATTAATTTTGTGTTAGGCATGTAATGCTTCTGCGCTGATTCGTTTTCATTAGCACAACAGACGATAGCCCATTTTCAACCTATTAAGTGGCCGTGAAACTGCCATCAATAAGAAACAGAGGTGACTGGATGTTGCAACTAATGATTCCATATACTATGATCCCGGATGGTATTTCTTACAAGAGAGTAAATAAAATATACGAAATGAAAACCTTCAATGCCAATTTTCGTGTTATTTAATATATTTTCTACAGTAAACTAAGCATAAATTTATTCATTTAAAATATTTACTACCTGCAGATATGTTGAGAAATAAAATTGAATAAATCTCTTTTGCTCAAGTAAGTTTTTTGAGTTTGAATCTTTCGATGTTTCTCGCTCCACCAGTGGTATAATTGTTTCTTAAAATGAGTAATAAAATATGCGCTATTATGCTGTCATTAACCGGCATAAACGAAATTTTGAAGCAAGACCAGATGCGGGTGCAGAAAAAAAATAAAGGCAGAGAGGAAGGGGTGTGTTCATGAGACTGGCTTTCATTGTAATGCAAAATTTCGCCTTCCGCTTTAGAGGACTTTTAAAATTTTCTTAAAAAATGTATGAATTATAGATAAGATCACTGCAAATGAGTACTTACTGTATATGAGGATAATGATTCATGAATGCGACTAAATAGTTTATCGATTACTCTTGGATTTATGAATACATTACAAAAATTATCTCTGCAATAGAAAAGGAACGAAAAACTAATATCGTTGTCGACTTCTACTGCGTTTTTTTTTAGAAAGACCGCCGTTAATGGTTGCTCTCGTTATAACGTATGAAGAGAGACGGCAATCACAACCAAAGTCATTGTCGTGGGAAATTTATATTAGTGAAAAGGAATTAAATCGCTAATAATTAATAACTAATAATCGGTACATAATTATTAATCTGTTGATGATCGATAAATGAAAGGAACTGGCACATGTATATGTTACAGGATTTATGCAGAATTGGCGGGGTAGACCAGACGGTAGCTGCATTCCTTACACGGTCACAATGCAGGAAAGCATTTGATCTGTTGAAGTGGATCAAGTTTTTTAATATTCGTAAATGATTTTGAAGCATAATATAAAGTGGAATAAATGATGAATTTATCTCGTTGCAGATCACGTGACAGCTTTAATGTAAATTCTTGTTCTACATTAATGGATAAAACTACTGCTCTACATGGTAACATAGCAGGTTATTAAGTTATTATTAAGTCTGGCGAAAGGTGGCCCGGCGGGATAAATCGAGATTCTTTTGATATTATACTGATGGAATGATCAGAATTCGGCGCGGGCAACATGAAACCATGGAGCAATATTGCCTGATATCAATAGTACAAGTCAGTGGTGGCGATCTGATGGTGTGGCGAATGTTTTCCTGACACACATTAGGCACACATCAGATTTGGAGTTGGGAGACAAGGGAAGAAAACTGCAAAACACACATTTCAAAAAATTTTCCCAATTGTCATATTGGACGAAAACTCCTATTACCAACCTACAATACTATAGATATCATTGCGAAATGCATCATTTTTTGAATAAATCTTTCTGATTTATCAAAAAGATTTGCGATGGAAAACTCCATGCATGGATAACGTTTTCTTGATACTTTTTTCTTATTAGTGTTAGGGGTTTTCGTGTAAAACTGTTTAGCACATTAACGAAACATTCTCCAGAGCACAAGATACTGTTTAAATGTTTTAATTCAAAATACCATTTCGAAACCTTTACCTAAAGGATTCAATATACATTAAGTGAATAAATTTTAGCCCTCGCTTAAGAACTACTTAACAGGCTTATCTAAACAGAAAACTCACGGAGTCCTCACAACTATTTCATCGTAGGGTTTCGCAAACGCAAAGAATGCATTCACAACTTGAACATAAACTGGTGAGCTTGAAAATGGATATAAAAGATACAAATTTGAGAACTATTTGTCTGAAAGAATAATTCTCAGTATTTATGGCATTATTTATGGAATCTTTCATTGCATTTCATGCATTCAATTCGTTGCAACACACAATTCCGTTTATACAGAAAGTAATCGTTAATTAAATACGTTAAAATGCGTTAAATACCTAAGTTACATTTCTCTTAAGAGAATGCTATAAATTGTTCAAAAATTCAATGTTCGTAAGTTGCCATTCACTTGTTCAAATTCGAATTTCATTCTGTAAATGTACCAATGAGTGTTTCCTGGAATTTTGTCCAAGTTCAAAATACATTGTATCAAAACACTACTAAAGCAAAATTTTATATTATTTTTGTCTATAAATATAGTGGTAATGAACTTTGAAAGAAAAATTGAATGTTTAGTGCAAAGGAAGTAATACTGAGAGTCAAATCTCCACTCCTGCCCTACATACGTACCAAGAGATCATAGTTGATAGTAGTAAAGTACCGGGTGTATTGCAGCCATATTTTTTCATCTAAAAATGCCAATTTGGTACCTGAGACGACAATAAATAAAGAAATAAAAAATGACTAATATGTCACAAGTAAATACTTGCATGGAGGAAAAACAAAACTTATTTCACTTGATGTAGAAGTGGTAAATCAGTACGAAGTTTAAGGTAGAAGAAAATGGTCAAGGATCTAGGCCTCTTCTACTTCTGTTGACATTTATGGTCATAATCTAAAAGTCCAGTGATGATTACATCTTCGTAAAGAAGTCTCTCGAAGATGTTTTGTTAAACCTTTTGACAAAATCGATATTGAGGTCTTAATACTAGTTACTGTTCCTTTGAAGGTGCTGATGCAACCATTCTGAGTGTTTTGTTTTGAAATGTTTGGAGTCTGGAGATGATCGTATCCTTTTTATCTTGTAGAAATGTCTCTATCCCATTAAAGAAAATTCCTTCAAACACTTTGACAATGCAAGATAACAGACTAATAGATCGTATAATTTTGTGGAATTTTGTGGTACATCAGTGTCATCAACAGCAAACAACCAATTAAAAATGCATAATCCAGGGCAGGGAAAAATAAATTTTATATATAGAACTGTTTTAATTATTATACAATTATAATTATAATTAATACCATTATAATAATAATTGTGTTTATGTGAATTGCAGTTTTATCATTGTTTTGGAGTGTATCGATATTTATTCAACTGTTGACTCATAAATTGCATCACCTTTGGTCAGTGTATACATAATTGCTCAGAATATTTTCAGCATCAGAATTATTAGCATTATTATATATTGTAGATTTCATATATTAATTGCACAGCTTATAACAGGAAAAGTTACAGACTTTCCTCGTCATGAAATTGTTGCAGTGGCTTCCGAACAATACTTCCTTAGAAAGAATTCCGTATAGCGCAATGCAGCACAGATCAGAACAAAGCCTCTTACACAGCACCAGACCTAGACACTTGCAAAAGATATTATATTTGATATGTATATGTGATATATATATATAGTTCCTGTAATTGGATTTTTATTCATTAAAATTAGGCTGGTAGTTTTTAATTTCCGACAATTTGGTAATCAGACTTTCCTCGTCATGAAATTGTTGCAGTGGCTTCCGAACAATACTTCCTTAGAAAGAATTCCGTATAGCGCAATGCAGCACAGATCAGAACAAAGCCTCTTACACAGCACCAGACCTAGACACTTGCAAAAGATATTATATTTGATATGTATATGTGATATATATATATAGTTCCTGTAATTGGATTTTTATTCATTAAAATTAGGCTGGTAGTTTTTAATTTCCGACAATTTGGTAATCAGTTTAAAAATATACATAAATATTTTAATGCAGTCGTAATGAATAAATTGCTTTATTTTATGTGATTTAAACACAAATATATTACATAAATAAATTTTAGTTAAACTTTAGAAAAATTTGTTGTATATTTAATTTCTCTTCTTCCCTCTTTTTGCTCAACGTCTGTCCATTTGTGCATCAAGGTGGCCTTAGACCAATACCTCCTATAACAGAAATCTAGTGGACCGGATTTATGATGTGGACTTGGTGGTCCTATCATGGAAGAAATTCTTGTACTTTTGATTCTAATATTTATTACTAGTGGACTTTTATGCGGATATTTATACTGGTCTGCAGGTATATTTGATTTAGAAATAAAATCAATCGTATTTATTATCATAATGCTAATTAATAAAATATATTTTTTTCCTAAATAAAATATATTTGTGGATAAATGTTGGAATAATGATTGGCATAGGGGTCCGCCAGTGGTAGTGTTGGAATAGGAAGTGTAAGATGTATTTATATGGTAGGACTACTTGATATGACGTCATAAATCTGGTCGTCTGGCGAACTGCTATAGGAGGTGTTACTTATAACCAAAAGGGGGATTTGATAGAAGCTAATATATTTACCATGCTATTCCTAAAGGGAAACGATACTCGCTATCAAATTTATTGTTGCAAATTAATTATCTCTGACTATGAACGTAAGAGTTATAATTACATTTAAATCTGCTGCCATTGCCAGATTCCCTACATTTCGAAAGGCATTATTATTTTAAGGCGTCCCTTGCAGCTAGGAACCTGTTTTTTTTTATCCAACACTTGGATCAGGCAGGGGGAAACGCCTACGAAATTCAGGACCTTTGGGTGAAGTATGTAGGAAATCATAGAATATCAAAATCTTCCGAAATGAAAATCTCAATAGTTTGCGTCGAAGCCACGGCTTATGAGAGTGCTAGCTGAGTCAGTAATGGTCTTTGCAACAGCGGGGAATTCTGCGTGTTGAAACTGTGCTAAAATATCTGGTGGGAATACTCACAAATCTAACCTTTAGTGCAGTAAAAAGCAGACTATGCCAATTAAAGGTTAGATCCGAGCTGTGATAATTGGTGTAGAAATGAAGCCCCGGGCCAAGTAGAAATCTGAATTTTAAATTAACCACCGTGGCACATGGGGTCAAGTATCACGGGGCCACAGGTAGCAAAATCTGTCGTAACGGGAATAAAAAACTTGATAGTTTGGGTAGAAATTAAGCCATGGACTATATGAGACCGCACTGATATCAGCACTGACCCAAGCAAACACCTGGAAATTTTCTTCCTATTCAATCAGCGCTAAAGTATCGGTGGAATGGGGTTAGTGCTAAGGGTAAATTGCTATTTTTTCTGTAAAATTATGGCGAGTTGGCAAAATGTAGTGGAGTTGGCAAAATTTGAATCCACTGGGTAAAATATAGGCGAGTTAGCAAAATCTAGGGTATTGACACTGGGTAAAATATAGGGTAGTTGGCAAAATTCGAATCCACTTGGTGAAATATGGGCGAGGTGTGATAATTGGGATTGGGTTTGTGAAATTAAGAATAGTTGACAGAATCGAGAATACTTTGCACAATATTGGGTAATTTGAAAATTTTGAAGTGACCTGACAAATAAGGAGAGATGTAAAGATTGGATTGGGATTGGTTTTGTGAAATTAAGGAGAGTTGGCTAAATGAAGGGAAAATTTACACTTACTTGCTACAATTCAGACAAGATGAATGTAAATATTGGGATGATTCTGTGAAATCGTGGCTAGTCGGCAAAATCAGAAGTGAAATGGCAAAATGCAAGAGAGTTGTGAAAAATTGCCTCAACCTTCTCCCCCCCCACCACGGAGCGAATCTAGACATTAATTTCAGTTGGCAAAATTTGATTCTTGATTTCTCCTCCCCCAACTATAGTCCTTCGTTACACCCCTGTACACGGGCTATGAGAAAGCGTGTTGATATCAACAACTCTCGAAACAAAAGCCGGGATATTTTCTTCGTATTGAATACTACATTAAAGTGTCGGGGAGGGGGATTACTTACAAAATTTAACTATAATGTAGTGAAAATAAGAATATACCGATTAAAAGGGAGAGCCGAACAGCGCTGGATGCTGTTCAGCTAGTCTATAATATTATAATCTCTATATAAGCTAGTCTATAATATTATAATCTCTTTATAAGCTGGCCTATAATATTATAATCTTTATGTAAAGATGACTATGGAAGCCATAACAGAGAAGGAAATCCTGGTACATAAATTCTTCAGAATTTTACACAGTATTTCTGTTAACGTCCGAATTAGTGTGTCCAATTTGAAATGGAAATTCGACAAATGGGCTTACTACAAGCAAAATTACTTACCGTGCGATTTCTACAGGAAAACGTAATCGTTACGGAATCAGTTGTTGCTATTACTGGTATGGGTTCGTGTGCGTTTATTTCGTAATAATTATTCAATTGCAGCGTTGGTCATATTAACATTTGGTACACTGACTCTACTTCTCAAGGTATGCATCGTGTTCAAAAATGACATACATCCTCTATTAGTAAAAGAAGAATGCAGCAGCAATTATCTGAGACAAATACAAAATTCATCATATATTTCATTTAATTCCAAATGCCAAATCAATACAGATGTTTCAAAACGGTTTTTCTTTTTCGCATATTTATTTCGCTTTTGATCATTTCATCCACTTACAATATGCGGCTGTTCTTTATTACGCGACTTAATAACAGATGGAAAATTTCGTGTTCGAACTGCACATATGTGTTCACAATCTACACCGTTTCAACATCTATTAGCAGGTACTTTTCACTGCCAATAGATCACATAGATAAGGACAAACTGTTTCTGTTATTTGCATTTATATGAAAATTTTAGGGAAGCTGGTGGAATAAACAACCCATAAAATTAACGGCGCGAGAGAAGTTAATACTCATGAAACTCGAAACATATGCGCAGTTCGAACACGGAATTTTCGACCTGATGGTTCGGATATTTCATAATATAGCCCATACTCTGAGAGAATGAATTGATCGGAAAGGAGAGCGGAGCGGGGGTGGCTCAGTCGGTAGCGCGCCAGGCTCGTAATCTGTAGTTCACAGGTTCGAGTCCCAGCTGGGTCAGCGTTGAGATTTATCTCCGCAAAATTCCCCGCCCTGCCCACGGTCAGTAGGGGACACCAATGGGCTTGGAAAGGACGCCGTCCATCGGATGGGACGTTAAGCCGTGGTCCCGTGTGCGGGAGAGCCATACCCTGTGCACGTTAAAGAATACGCTGGATGGCCTTGACGGGAGGCTACCATCTGTCTCCCAACAGCTGTTCCAGTGGGATCCCTCCCCCAACCTTCTCTGAGCCTTCGGGGTCCATGTGATCTGGCCATTTAGCCCATGGTGTGCAAAAAAGTGCCGCTCAGAGGTAAAACAACCCAACAACGGAAAGGAGAGAACTTTACGATAGAGAAAACCGTTTTCAAATATTGCAATTCTTTAGCATTTAGAATTTAATGAATTGTAGTATTAATTCTGTGTTCTATTCAGGCGACTATATTCTGTCGTTTTTATTCTAATAAACGGTTCTATTTCACCTTCAAACATAATGCGCATTTTTATATCCAGGATCAGTGTACTAAATATTTTAAAGATATCACGGCAGTTATTGTTCGGGAATTATTGCGAAATAAATGTACACAAACTCATACTGCCAATGGTTATTGTGGCTCCAAGTGACACGTCTCTAAAATCCTCATATTCATCATCTTCAAACAGCCAAGTACAACGTAGCTGCAACCAGGTTTGCAATTTAGTTCTCCAAACACCTCTCTCCTGAGCTAACATCACCTGCACCTACCACTGTAGAAAAATTCTAACTAGGTCCTGTTTGATATTGTCTGTCCACCGTATTCTAGATCGCCCCATCTTTCTGCGGCCTTCAATATACTGTTTATAATCCTATTCGGTAACCTATAGTTAAGCATACAAGCAATATGGCCAAACCAACGAAGTCTCTCTATGCATAATATGCTGCTCAAAGTAGCTTGCAACCAGGTTTGCAATTAAGTTCTCCAAACACATCTCGCCTGAGCTACATCTCCTGCACCTGACCATTGTAGAAAAATTCTAACTAGGTCTTGCTAATCTAATGTCGCACATCACCAGTATCAATTGCGTAGCTCCCAAAATAATTAAACTTTGACACCTGCTCAAGAGTGCAATTATTCAGATTAATTGCGTGACCTATTATAATCCCTTTAGTGATCTCTGTTTATCACCATACCTACTCTCCTACCAGTCTCATCAACAGCTCTAATGAAACAGTTCATCTCATCAACATCATTTGTCAAAAGGACCAAATGACCCGCATTATCCAAATCAGAGATATGGATTATATAAATAATAAATATTTTGGGCATTTAAGCCCAAAATCTTTCCCTTGCAATGAATTTCTCATAACATTGTGAATAATAAAATAAAATAAAAAGGAGATAGAGTGCACCATCGTCAAACTCCAAAAGCAATGCTAAACCAATTGCTACAAGCCATAGCAACTCTCACAGACCACTTAGTGTTATTATAGAGAGCTTTGACTATGTTAATTAACTTGTCTGATATGCCATATGATCTCACAATATGACGATGAACAGAGTCAAAAGCCTTTATGAAATCTACAAAGCTAGTAAACACAGCTTTCTGAAACTAAACGTTTCTCAAGAATCTGTATAAGTGAAAAAATTTATCAGTGCATCCTACCAATACTGAATCCACACTGGTGATGATGCAATTGTCCATTAACCAGATACTTAATTCAATTAAGCACAATCATGCAAAGAACTTTACCAGAAACAAAAAGTAGGCTGATACCCCTATAGTTATCACAAGAACTGCAATCACCTATTTTTTAAAAAAATAGGGATAATAATATCTCAGGTAAAACCCTTAGGATCAATGCCTTTATCGTAAAAGATATTCAAAATTTCAATCAGCCATGTGGGAATCGAAACATTCCCAGCGCTAAGAATTTCAGGAGTAATTTTATCTTCCCCTGGGCATTTACCTGGTTTAAGTTTAGAAATAGCCAAAATAACTTCAGACTGATACATGGCCGACATTAAAGCCAAACATGCATCTATCATCATCATTACAAACAATGGGAGCAGAACTACATTGTTTAGAATATCTCTGAAATGTTCAGTCCACCTAGCCATAACAGAATACTCACCTTCAATAACCTTACCTTGTTTATCCTTCAATTCCTGCTTACCTGTCCATTTCTTCTCACATAGAACATAGACAATCTAATACAGTTCTCGGCTGTTAAGCTGTCTAGCTGTCGTACGGCCCTTAGACCCAGATAAGCGGAGTCCTTGCCCCGCACCGCGCCTTGGAGGGCCCCGCTCATCATAGGCACAAAGAATTATTAAGATAAATATGAAATCTGCAGAATAAAACAAAACAATTATGAATGGCCTGTACAACCAAGCGAATATTTCCTAATTTGTATGGGGTATGGTGACGTCTGAATAAACTTAAATTTAGCCAACGAATTGTCCTGGATTAGACGGGATAGATCCAGATCCCCATATGACGCTGACAATAAAATTAATAATAACATAAATGCGTATTAAAGTGCGCAATAGCAACGTGTGGGCAAGAACCTTATGCATTTTTGCAAGAAACTACATTATAAGAAAATTGCGGCGCTATCGCTAATGCTATGCTAGCAGTCAGTCGGTCAAACATTTCTAGTGTGGACAACATTGACAGTAATATTCTGGTTTTTCTGGCCTGAAGTAAGTACCAAAGCATCGTTGCTGAATTTAAGGATTTTCCTTTGGCATCTCAAGTACATTTCATGTTTAACATACGGAAATATATTACATTGCAGTTTGAGAATATTAATCTTAAATATTGATATTAGTAGCATACTCTCTATGTTCTAAACAATTAAAAAAGGTCTAATAGTAGATTGCCAGCATAATACACCATAGTAAAATGATGATGAGGATGGCGAGACCTCAGCAGACAGATAACATAAACAGTCATGCCTTAACCAGGGCTCGAACTCAGGGTTCTTTCTATAAATAGCCAAGTGTGCTAACCACTCGGACACGGGCCTGCTCTGAGCAGTTAACTAGGTAGATTATAGGTATAGTTTCCATAGAAGAAAGATTTGAACAAATTGTGCAACATACTACTATTTTCGGTTTTCTGTGTAGTATTCCAGCATTGAAATTTTGAAGAAGAACTTAAGAAACATACGGATCTAGTTATTGTATTAAAGGACGGAGATAATCGCGATTTAAGTGAGAGCGATTTATTTCGTGAAATTAAAATATTTTCTAATACTTTTTGTAATGATGATAATTTATCGTAACACCATTATAATGTTTAAACATGATATGTAAAAAATCATGATTCGTTCCCAAATTTCAGATTACTCTAAGAATTTTATTGAGAATTCCAGTTACTACTGCCTCAGCAGAACGAAGTTTCTATGAACTAAAAACTGAAATTACTTAAAAAAACTATCTTAGAACTACAATGACTCAAGGAAAGTTATCTAATTTAGCGTTACTGTCAATGGAACATACATTATGTGAAAATCTGGATTACAACAACATAATTAATGATTTTGCTAAAATGAAGGCAAAAAATAAATTTTCTAGAATACACTTGTTATAATTTATGAATTTTGTTTTCATTTTATATCTTATGTCAGCTGGTCTACGAATAAAACATCCAGACATACGCAATCTTGTATATGAAAGAAAGACTCTTTTGCAATTTGGATTTCAGCCTTACCTCCCGCATATTTCATACAGTTGCGTTCGTCTCGATGTGAAACATTACAATAAGGCTTGCTGCTAATGAAATCGAAAAGTTTTCAGTGGTAATTCCAAAAACAAGTGAAAAAGCCCTCGTTTTCGACATTTGTTTCATTGCGGAGCGCTATGGAAGATGCCCGTGGTCATGGCTATTATATAAATTCCAGAGAGACCACTGTAAATATTAAAAGAGATCACATTCTAGGATGCAGTGATTACGTCTACAGAGTTCAAAAGACGTCATGGTTGGAAGATGTGTTATTCTACGTTTACGCTATAAAATTCCGAATGGTAAATTTAATATGACCAGAAAAAGAATTATCTTTCACATTTTCCTGCATACTCTGGGTAATATTTGCATTTGTGATCATCATCAACGAAGCACAGTAACATCCTTTGAGAGAATCATTAGAAGTCAGTATTCAAAAATGTAGCATCATGAGTAATGATGAACCAGCATTAAATAAATGATATTAAGAAACTGCAGAGGCAAGAAGATCTATATTGTTTCAATACAAACAAGTTCCAAAGAGCCATGCCATTGTGAGTAATAACAGTATTCCTACGTTTTTCCGCGGTGGGAGATAGGAAATTAGCAACGAAGAGCGCATTTGACAGTAAAGAACACGGAGAGATGTTTCTTGGACCAGAAAAAGAATAGATGGTGTCTGGAGCTACGAAAAATCTTCACATGCACTGATTGGACAATATTCAAATACGTCAATACCTCTTCTCTATGCGTTATTCTAAATCTTCATCGATAAATCAGTATAATTCACATGAACACGTGAATTTTGAAATGCATTTTTTAATCAAATTGTTTATGTAGACGGGCCCTGCTCACCCTAGGGATAGCCCTGGTAAAATCCGAACATAGTAAAAATCTATTTCTAAAGAGCTGCAGGAAAAAATACTCTACCTAAAACCGAAAACATACAATTCTAATGAGTAATAAATAGGAAAAAAACTATATTTTTAACGAATCAAATATCTTGATTAAATATATATACATTTTAATGCGCTTCGTGAATTGGCAAAATCGTTTACTTATTAACTTTAAAATATTCGGTCAAAAACTGTAAGAAATGAGGGAAATTTGATAAATTATTTGTTTGTTTTATGAGCCGCTTTTCAATGGACTGGTGTGAAATGGAGCGATAGCTATATTTTTAAATTGTTTTGTGATTTTCAGTGGAAACCACGGATCTAGATTATGGAATTTCATATAAGAAGATCTGTTGATTAAACGGAGACCACAACTTCAATTAAAGTTATTTTTATTCGTAGTGGTAGTTTGTATTCAGACTTTCTTTATAATAAAGATTTCATAAATTCACACCAATAACAAATAATTGCATTTCTTTCCTCTTACTTAGCTGTTATTCATTAAGACCATCCAGCGTGTTTTTTTAAAATTTATTTAATTAGAACCTTTCCTAATTTTGCTTTAAAATTAAATACTGATTTATAATGCGCAATAACCTACCATAATATTGCTACTTATTGGTACTGAGTGACTGTAATTAAATTGATTGTAATAAGACGTGCTCGGGCTGGCCAAAAGATTAGAAACTGCTTTGCTTCCCATACCTGTGGTCCAAATGTAAGCAAAGTACAAGGTCACATGTCACGGATCCTTGAGCTGTCTTAAGTAAAAGCACAACAGCCACTTGCCAACACATGATAAAGAAATAGGAAAGCCATATGATTTAAAAAAAGTTGTTAATTTTGATACTCTATGGATTCATGCAACCATAGTCAAAACTATGGATTCATGCAACCATAGTCAAAACTATGGAATCATCAGACTGCGCATGGATGCCAGCTCTAAAGTATGCAAAGACTGGTAGCAATTGGAGTCTCCGTGTCTGGCGGTTGTAATTTTGTCAGATTTTGATAGTATAGGAGTTGTTGAGGGTTTCACATTTGAGAGACACTTTTTGCACACAATGGACTATATGACCAGGCCATCAGGACCATAAGGGCTCAGATAAGGCCTGGGAGAAAACGGACCCCCTAGACAGCCGTTGGGAGATCAATTATGGCCTCTCATCGAGACCATCCAGCATGTTATTTAACGTGCACAGAGCCTCGACTTGATGTTGCATCTCACGGAAGACAGCGTTTCCAAGCCAATAGGTGTCCTCTTCATCAGTGAGTGCAGAGTTAGGTTTAGCGGTGATAAAACAACATAGCATTTGGGACTAGAACAACCTGGAAATTGCAGATTATGATTCAGGCAGCTGTCGACTGAACTGATCCCTTCTCCCGATACTAAGAAGAGACATGTGAAAAGGAAAAGACATCAAATTACAATTGCTTCCAAAATAAGCCTCATCCGCAGGAAACTCCGATATTTGCTGTTCGGTAGTCGGTGTCCTATTCGGAAACATTTATTATCGACTAAAAATCGTAAATCGAGGTTTCAGTGTTGTCTGAAGAGGTGTGAGCGGAATGTGTACGATTGGGGGAAAACGGGTCATTAAGTCATATGGAATATAATATAATCTTTTGTACAGATAGCAGAGCTGGGGTGTGGTGCCGACCACTTGAGATGATGAACTCCTCTTGTATCACATTCACTATATGATGCTGAAAGCATTCATTGCATGGATTATGTCGAATTAATATGTCTAAAGGGTAGACAAAATACCACACATATGTAAATGGCATATCCGATTTTTCACCTATAGAGACGAACAATTTCAGAATGATAATACAACAGTCCATCTTGCGAATTCTGTCTGTGAATGATTTGAGGAACGTGATTAAGAATTCAGTCATCTTCCCTTTACACCCAATCGCCTGATTTGAATCAGTTTCAAAATTTACACTGAAAGGAACCACATGTTGCATAGCAATAGGAATAGCTGCACTTCAGACACACATACACGAAATACTATTTCACGTGACATTGGAAGTATGTTATGTAGAAATTAAGCTGTTCTGAAGGCACAGGAGTCCTATGATACTAAGGCAACGACTCTAAATTTTTGCCATGCAGTGTGTGATAAGTACACGTAATTCTCGAAATGCAAATTTTGCAGGCCATACAGAAAACAATTAAGGAAGGGGCCAAGTGGCTATATTAAATTGGAACTGAGCAGAATGCACGTTCTCTTCTTTCTCCCCACTTCTTTTAGAAATTATTTTTCCTAAATGTTGCAATCAGAATCTGATATAGCGAAAATTTTGTGGGAAGGAGGCAAGTGTCTGGAACAAAACGGAACGCCATTCAGACCCATTTCATCATTTCTTGAGCATTATTTTCTGAAAATTTTGCAATGTCGACCAAATACAGAGATACATTCGGGGGAGGAGGAGTGTTTGTATGGAACTGGAACCTCGTTCCTTTTCTTTTAAAAGTAACGTTGTAAAAAATGTGTTCATTCCATCTGAGCTGTTGGTTGATCGTGACACCAAGATAGTTTGACGAGTCCTTCCACACTATTATCCTTACGGGCAACATGGCCAAACCAGCGTAGTCTCTCTCTTCACAATATGCTGCTTAAAGGAATTTGCAGACTCCTTTGCCAAACCTCATCATTAGTCACAACGTTAAACCACCTAATACCCAAGATACTACGTAAGCATCTAGAATCAAAAGCATCTAGTTTCCTGTTATCTTGTTTACACAGCGTCCACGTTTCACTACTATAACTAACCCTAGAAAGAACCAAACTATTATATAGTCTAATTTTAGTCTTTAGGTGCATAAGCCTATTTCTCCACAATCTCTAAAGATTCTTAAAAATCCCGGCAGCAATCCCTATTCGTCTGTTAATCTCATGTCGCACATCACCAGTATCTGTTACATAGCTCCCAAGGTAATTAAACTGTGACACCTGCTCAAGACTGCAACCATTCAGATGAACTGAATCACAACCTGCCTGACCAATTTTCATCACTTTAGTTTTCTCTCTGTTTATAACCAAACCTACTCTACTACCAGTCTCATCAACAGCTCGAATGAAAGAGTTCATCTCATCAACATCATTTGCCAAAAGGGCAAAATCATCAGCATAATGTAAATCAGAAATTTTCGTATCTCCAGCCCATTTAAGGCCAAAATCTTTCCCTTGGAGTGAATTTCGCATAACAAAATCAATAACCAAACTAAAGAGAAAAGGAGACAAAATGTACTCTTGTCGAACACCAGAAGTAATGCTAAACAAATTGCTACAAGACTTACCAACTCTCACACATGACTCAGTGTTATTATAGAGAGCTTTCATTACGTTAACTAACTTGTCTGGTATACCATATGATTTCACAATCAACCACAAATTATGACGATCAACAGAGTCGAAAGCCTTTTTGAAATCAACAAAGCTAGCAACCAAAGGTTTCTGAAACTCTAAACATTTCTCAAGAATCTGCCTAAGTGAAAATATCTGATCTACACATCCCCTACCACTTCTGAATCCACATTGCTCATCACGCAATTGACTGTCAACCAGATGATTAATTCTATTAAGCACAATCATGGAAAGAACTTTACCTGGAGCAGAGAGTAGGTTGATACCCCTATAATTATCACAAGAACTGCGATCACTTTTTTTTTGAAATAAGGATAAAAATAGCTCTGGTAAAATCCTTAGGAACCATGCCTTTATCATAAACGTTATTCAAAATTTCAGTCATCCAAGTGGTAACCGAAACATTCCCAGCTCTAAGCATTTCAGTAGTAATTTCATCTACCCCTGGGGATTTATGAAGTCTAAGTTTAGAAATAGCCAAAATAACTTCAGACTGTGTTACAGGGCCAACATTAAAGCCACCAATGCATCTATAATCATTGCAAACAATGGGAGTAGAACTAACTACATTGTTTAGAACATCACTGAAATGCTCAGCCCACCTAGCCATGACAGAATCCTCACCTTCTATAACCATGCCTTGTTTATCCTTCAATCCCTGTATACCTGTTCGTTTTCTACCACACAAAACATTAACTATCTGGTACAGCTCTCTGCTGTTGTGCTGTCTAACTGCTTCCTTGGCTTTGTCTGCCAAACCATCAAGCCAAAGATTCTTATCAGCAGCTAACTGATCCTTTACACGTTTATTAAGCTCTCTGTAATGCTTTCTATTAGGATTAGTAGGGTACAGATTAAGGATATTCCTGCAGTTCCTTCTTTCTGAAATAAGCTCAAGTGCCTTATCTCTTAAATAATTCTGTCTCCTCTGCTCCTTTTTTCCTAAAAGAGTACAGTTAGTTTCCAAAAAAGCCTGTTTAAAATGGCCACATTCTTTCTCAACTTCAGTATTAAGCAAACCATGACTGTTATAATGACTAAGTAACCTATCATGGTAAGCTTTAGCTCTAGCTGGGTTTTTCAGAGCTTCAGTATTAAAGGTAAATTTTTTAAATTTAGCACAACATTTATTTCTTAAGTTTAAGTTGCAAGACACTTTAAAAAGGTAATGGTCAGATCCAATTTCAGCTCACCTATATGACCTGGTATTCCTAACAGAACTAGCCTATTTGCTGTTAATTAATATATAATCAATCATATTCTTATGCAGCCCATCGAGTGAAACCCATGTTTTTTAATTATGTATGTCGCGGTGTTTGTAATAAGTGTTTCTGAATCCATTGAGTTTACTTACCTGTAGGAGACGTTGTCCATTGCCATTGCAGTTACCAATACCAAAAGAGCCTATTACTCCTCCCAAAGGTCAGAGTCAGTACCAACTTTGGCATTGCAGTCACCTAGAACAAGGGTAATGTCTCCTTTCTTGACAGAATTCAAAATATCCTGAAGTTGTTTGTAAAACCTATCCTTCTCATCCTCATCAGCATCCTCAGTTGGGGCATAACAGCAGATAACATTCAAGTCTTTAATGCTTGTCAGAAATTTTGCTGTAAGAAATCTTTCATTAATGCACTTATATCCTAGAAGAGCATCACTAGCATGTCTGCTGAGAAGCAGACCCATGCCTTGGCGATGCTTTCCATCCTCCCTCCCTGTAAAGAGAAATTTAAAGTTATTTTTAAATATTTCACCGTTACCTGTCCATCTGGTCTCTTGCAAGCCTAGAATATCTAAATTATTACTGTGGAATTCTTTTTGAGGACATGAAGAGAATAAACTCTGTGCAGAGTCCTCATATTCCAACTACCTATGGAGAGAAAATAGTTAGTGGGATATTTAAAGAAACTATGTTTATCGAGAGAGGGAATGCCTACAATATCAAACAGCCTACTAATCGCAGACATGGAGCAAAGACCCATTCCCTTCACTACTAAAGACTGAATCCGTTTAAATTGGATGTTCAATGTAAACTTTGACGATGCCGGTAGGAACAAGAGTCCTGGGCTTGCAATGACCTCTGCTCAGGATTATCCACCAGCATATAAAACTATCCTGTGAATCCATTCACTTGGACTAACCCACAAACAAACCGAAAATACAGCTGCAGATTTTTCTCTCCACAGATGTCCGCCAGTGCAGCAAATTCAGGATCCAGCTCAGAGCCTGATTCCAGTCCAGTCCAGTAGGTTAATATGGTCAGCACCAGGACCCTATGTGGTTGGTCACTCCTGAGCAGGGTACGACATTAGAACCACAGAGTAAAGTTTCATTAACAACCTTCATAACTGTCTTAAGCAGCTGTGAATTTCCCCCTGCCTTGCTCAAATGGTAGAGCAACTGGCGCATAACCATAAAATCCTGAGTTCTGAAGGAAGATGGGGGAATATTTTTCACACTTGACTAATTACTACACTGTGAATTAATGATATGAAATACAGTGCGTCTGAAAAATAATGAAACTAAAATTCTAAAACAAAAGGAAAGATTCAGAAAAATTAAAGTATTATTAAAATAATCAAAATAGTCGCCATGGCATTCTACACACTTATTACATCGCTATTTTAATTGCTTCTCCTTGGGGATGGTTGGTAAATTTCGTTTGTATGTTTTAGCCGAATCTGGAGAATCACAGTGACCCACTTTTTCGAAAGAAATCTTCAATCACTTAACAGGGAATGCGGGGACGCATTGTGACCAACAAAACCCAGTTCTTTTTCTCATGAAGCTGAGGTCTGAACTTATGAATAAATTTGGACATTTATTTTTATTTGGGGAAAAAATTCCTTTCGAATGATTCCTCTTGACTTGAAGGGGGAAAAAGATCGGATATATTCTTCTGATTACTTTGCAGAAGCACCATCTCTGTGTTCCAGTTGTCTTTTTAAAACTTATTTCTGCAAAATATGGAATTATACGAGTATATCTGTACCACTATTTCCGTCACCATTCCGAGTAATATAATTATCCAAAAGAACTATTATTAACTTATTGCCGCCTTTTCTCTTTTTCCATCCAAGAGGTCGTCCAGGAACACTGTGACCTAGATCCGATCATTTTAATAGGAGTAAGTCATCATCAGTTTTATGACGTTTTCCTTATTGAATTATGACGGAATCAAAGCAGTTTATAATACTTGCAATTGCCTTCTTGCTGTGCTTAGGCTGTAAGCCAATCATCTCGATAGATGATTTCAACTGTTTTTAACTGTTGTTTCAGACAGTAATTAAAGGTTCGCAAAGAATGATATAGATATACACCCAATTCTGTTTTTACACTGTAGATAGGTTCCCAAAAGAACAGTGCAAAAAAAAAAACGTAACAAAATACAGTGCATATGAAATAACAAAAAAAATAGAGATTATTGGTTCCAGACGTAAAAACCAAGTACACATAATAAGCTGTTTTCAAACAAATCATGCCAAAATCTTTAATTAAATCTTTATTTGATTTTTATTCATTTAAGCACATTTTTTATTTTATAAACTTATAAATATAATTATATGTACATATATAAAATAAATTATCCTTCATAAAGAAAATAATATGTCGCTAATACAAGAATACAAATGTAAAAGAATATGACTTACATATGCTTATTAACTAGATTTTAATTCGTTGTCACCTTCTGACGTTTTCGTTTGCGTGGGACTGGAATTAAATCACTTTCATCGCTTGAAACATTTTGGCCGTCCTGTTCATACTTCAATGGTTAAATTCTCTCTGTGACATGGGGAACCAAATTATCACTTGTTTCCAGTGATTCTGAGTGTTTGATTAGTTTTGAAAACGAACTCTGTAATCAATCTTTGTATAATTCTTGATAACGCGCCATTTTTTTTTATTTGCGACATATAGGACAGAGAAGAATCCTGGAAGCTACTCCTAGCTTAATACAGGCCTTTTCATACAAGAACATGCCCTACTAAGACCGAAGTTACTGGTGACCATTGCCTTAGTTAGAGCTAACACAACACACAAAGTTTGCCTTGCTGGAACAGTCGCTAGCTGCCTAACCACTATGCCAGTTAAGGCTTAGTGGTTAGGCAGCTATTATAATATAATTACTACTTTTGGATAACAATTATGATTTGAGTTCAAGTTTGAACTGCTCAGTTCGTTCGACAATGTGATCATGTGTAAGAAAATGACTTTCCAATTTACTAGCCATTTACCAGCCAATTTACTAGCCATTTGAAGCCCTTCTTTAATTAAACCTGCAGTGAGTGGAACTTCTTCATCACCATCGCTTTTTTTCCTCTTTCATCGGGAATCTCAAGGACAACTTCTATTATTTCATCTTCGCTAAGAACTTTGTCAACCAGCAATTCATCAATATCTGCAAACGATAAATCATTGAATCCTTCTCCACAAACTGCATGTGCTAAAGTGATGATATTAGGATATTCAGTAGTATTTGGGGGTACAAGATCTTTACATTTTACACATTCTGGCCAAATAGCTTCCAGCAATCGTTTAAAGCAAATGGTTTTAATTCTGATAACGTCAATACAGGATCTGTGATACAATCCGAATTGGAAAATATCTTCCACACATCAAAAACTGCTAGTGTTTTAACATGTTATCTAGTTTATCTAGTTTATCCAAAATCTATTGGAATGTTTGTCTTACGTAGTAAGTTTTAAATGTGGCAATTACACCCTGGTCCAGAAGTTGTATTAAGGATGTCGTATTAGGTGGCAGAAAGCGAAATTGCACATTTGGGTGTTCCAAAAAAGGATGACCAGCCGCATCTTCTATAATCAACAGAACTTTAAATTCGAGATTTTTTCCTTCAAACAGCGTTTAACTTCTGGAACAAAACATTTATGGAACCATTCATTAAAAATTTCTTTTGTAGCCCAGGCTACTTCGTTTGCCATCCATTACACTGGCAATTTATTCAAATCTACACCTTTCATTGACTGTTGTCTTAGGGATTGATTGATGAGCAGCGGATTTAACATACGATCTCCTGAAGCATTGCTGCAAAATGGACACGATCCTTAGCTGCATATATTAGGAATCTCTCGCAGACCTTTCTCGAGGTCTGCGAGAGAGGACACGATCCTTAGCTGCTTTAAAGCCACCAACAGTTTTTTGTGATTTTGCTACGTAGGTTCTACTCGGCATTTTTCTACAAAAAAGGCCAGTTTTATCTGCATTCCAAACTTGATCAGGAATGTATCCGCCATCTTCAATGATTTGGGCCAATTTTGGACAAAATTCTTTAGCAGCCGCTCATTTGCAGATGCAACTTCACCTTTTATCTTTATATTATGAAACGCGTGATTTTGAAGAAATCCTGCAAGCCGAACTTTTCTTGCAGAACATTTATAATTTTGTTTAACTGAGCTGATGTGGTTGGTTCTATTTCTTGTATCTGCTTATATATTCGTAATGCCATCTGTTTGATGGTATTTCCGTCTAGAGACATTATTTTTTGTGAGTTATCTTCTATCCACATTACTAGTGCCTTTTCCATCTTCACGTTTACAATATCTCTCGTTTACGATGACGACTTAGCGCTCAATTTTGTTCCAGAAAGCACAGATTTTCTAATAGCATCTTCATTTTTCTTGACGGTTCTTACAATAGCTTCCTTCAAACCAAAATATTTACTTTTGGATGTTGAAGCTTTTGCAGTTGCAAGACGATCTAAAATTTAAATCTTAGTATCCAAAGAGATAGTTTTCCTTTTCTGCTTTTGCGTAGTTGAATTATCCGTTATCGTGGTAAGACTTACGAAGTGATAGGGCACTTGAGCTTATTTTGGAAAGAAAGAACTGCAGGAATGTCTTTAATCAATACCCTACTAGTCCTAATAGAAAGCATTACAGAGAACTTAATAAACGTGCAAAAGATCAGTTAGCTGCTGATGAGAATCTTTGGCTTGATAGTTTGGCTGACAAAGCCGAGGAAGCAGTTAGACAGCACAACAGCAGAGAGCTGTACCAGATAGTTAATGTTTTGTGTGGTAGAAAACGGACAGGTATACAAGGATTGAAGGATAAACAAGGTAAGGTTATAGAAGGTGAGGATTCTGTCATGGCTAGGTGGGCTGAGCATTTCAGTGATGTTCTAAACAATGTAGTTAGTTCTACTCCCATTGTTTGCAATGATTATAGATGCATTGGTGGCTTTAATGTTGGCCCTGTAACACAGTCTGAAGTTATTTTGGCTATTTCTAAACTTAGACTTCATAAATCCCCAGGGGTAGATGAAATTACTACCGAAATGCTTAGAGCTGGGAATGTTTCGGTTACCACTTGGATGACTGAAATTCTGAATATCTTTTATGATAAAGGCATGGTTCCTAAGGATTTTACCAGAGCTATTGTTATCCCTATTTTCAAAAACGGTGATCGCAGTTCTTGTGATAACTATAGGGGTATCAGCCTACTCTCTGTTCCAGGTAAAGTTCTTTCCATGATTGTGCTTAATAGAATTAAGAATCTGGTTGACAGTCAATTGCGTGATGAGCAATGTGGATTCAGAAGTGGTAGGGGATGTGTGGATCAGATATTTTCACTTAGGCAGATTCTTGAGAAATGTTTAGAGTTTCAGAAACCTTTGGTTCCTAGTTTTGTTGATTTCAAAAAGGCTTTCGACTCTGTTGATCGTCATAATTTGTGGTTGATTGTGAAATCATATGGTATACCTGACAAGTTAGTTAACATAATGAAAGCTCTCTATAATAACACTGAGTCGTGTGTGAGAGTTGGTAAGGCTTGTAGCAATTGGTTTAGCATTTCGTCTGGTGTTCGACAAGGGTGCATTTTGTCTCCTTTTCTCTTTAGCTTGGTTATTGATTATGTTATGCAAAATTCACTTCAAGGGAAAGATTTTGGCCTTAAATGGACTGGCAGTTGATCTGAATGGTTGCAGTCTTGAGCAGGTGTCACAGTTTAATTATCTTGGGAGCTATGTAA
This sequence comes from Ryuthela nishihirai, assembly GCA_038380435.1. Classification (NCBI taxonomy): domain Eukaryota; kingdom Metazoa; phylum Arthropoda; class Arachnida; order Araneae; family Heptathelidae; genus Ryuthela; species Ryuthela nishihirai. The sequence continues at coordinate 63,769,729 of JAWZYU010000003.1, forward strand.
CAGATAATGGTGATATGCGGCATGAGATTAACAGACGAATAGGGATTGCTGCCGGGACTTTTAAGAATCTATGGAGAGTTTGGAGAAATAGGCGTATACACCTAAAGACTAAAATTAGACTGTAAAATAGTTTGGTTCTTTCTTGGGTTAGTTATGGTAGTGAAACTTGGACACTTTGTAAACAAGATAACAGGAAACTAGATGCTTTTGATTCCAGATGCTTACGCAGTATCTTGGGCATTAGGTGGTTCAACTTTGTAACTAATGATGAGGTTAGGCAAAGGAGTTTGCAACCTCCTTTAAGCAGCATATTGCGCAGAGACTCCATTGGTTTGGCCATGTTGCCCGTATGAATAATTATAGATTGGCAAATAGGGTTATGAACAGTGTGCCTAAAGGCCTCAGAAAGAAGGGAAGACCTAGGATGCGGTGGGCAGACAATGTCAAACAGGACCTTGTTAGAATTGGTGTGCAGTGGCCAGATGCAGTAGATGTAGCTCAGGATAGACTTGCTTGGAGAACTAAATTGCACGGTCTGGTTGGACCTCCGTAGCCCATGGCTGCTTGAGGATGATGATGATGATGATGATGATGATGATGATGATGATGATGATGATGATGATGATGATGAGTTTATAAATCAAATAATGAAAAATTGTAAATTGCCTATCATCAAAATTTAATAAATTTATATTACGCACACAAAACTTCAAAAACAAAACATTTTTTTTCGATTTCTTCTATTAAACATCTAAACACTTCTGAATTTAAACACGAAATGAGAGATCAAGACTAAGATATGTATTGAAGATAAAATTGAGGGAATTCCCGGAACTCATTGTTGCCCTTTATTGGAATGAAGTAGGTTTTGTACAATTTTTCCATAAAATGGAAAATAAAATAGAGAAAACTTGTTGTGTAGTTATGTTAACGTAGTTTTAATTTTGGGGAGTCTTGTGCACAAAATGTGTATTTATAGTACATTTTCAAAGTCAAAACTACTTCGAAAAATATGACCATAAAAGAGGCAGCTTTGTTATAAATGTAAATTCTAGACATTTTTCATGAATAGGAATATTTTTTCAGAATCAAATTCAAATGGAGATTTTAAAATAGCGCCGTTTGAACCGCGTTAGATCAAAATAAATCGTGTAAAGAGAGAACTGGAATTTTCTTCTAAACCGTGTTAAATCAAAATAAATAATATAAAAAGAGAATTGGAATTTTTTTTCTAAACCGTGTTAAATCAAATTCGTGTAAAAAAATCCGTGTAAAAACAAAACTGGGTGTATATATATATATATTTGTTATATATGAAAGACTATGATTTGCTTACATATGAATATATATACATAACATTTTTACAAATGAATCTGGACATTTATTTTTCTTTCTGGAAATTTCTTGAATTTCCTCTTGACTCGAAGGGAAAAAAAGTTCAGATATATTCTTCTGATTACTTTGCAAACGCAGTATGCACACTAAATATATTTTTCTCTGTGTTCCAGTTGTCTTTTGAAAACTTATTTCTGCAAAATATTGAATTATATTAGTATATCTGTACTACTACATTTTCCGTCTCCATTCCGATTATCATATATATATAATTTTCTGATATCTGATACTTGATTAACATTTATTAAGTTCCTGTCCCTAGGCCTTAACCTTAACATCATTTTACGTATATAGTACCAATGGCAATGACAGTATAAGAAAACAACCCCGATGGGGTCCAATGGGCACAAACAAGGTGTTTATTTAAAACACAAAGAAAAAGTATAAAGGTTAAAAACAACCAACATAACAACAGAAATGTAGATTACATCATAGTGTAAAAACACGGACCTCAAAAATTATTAACTTTGGGGGTTTGAACTTGTTCAGCCCCAAAGGTTCATAATTCAGTAAAGTATTTATAATTTCATAAGGGTGGTCTCCGACTGCCTCGAGAAAGGTCTGCGAGAGATTCCTAATATATGTATATATGTGCTCAATGCTCATGTCATTATGATAGGTTTTATTCTTCATAAACCATGGCGCACTGACCGTTGATCTTCAGACTTTATTTTGGAAACTCTAGTCTCCTGCCGTTCGTGTTTCTGGTGATGCCCCATACTGGTGAGGCATACGTCAAGGTAGGCCGTAGAATGATTTTATACAAGAATAGTTTCTTTTCCGGAGGAAATGTAGAGTTCCACACTATCAAAGAGCCAATTCAGATCTAACGATATTGGCTTTGGAAAGCACATTAGTTACCTATGCATTCCATTTAAGCTTCTTTTTGTAAGTAATACCAGGGTATTATGTCGTTAGTGTCCACTTAGTTCGTATGCCAAATATAGTTGGAGAATCAGGATTAATAATTGTTTTACTGGGAAAGAGAACTGGTTGACTATTTTCAGGATTAATCCTGATTCTTTATTTAGAGTACCAGCACTCTGCTTTGTCCAGTCCAGCTGCAGTCGTTTAATAGCTAGAGTGGTGCTTAGGGACGGAGAGAGCAGAACAATGTCTTCGGCGTAAATTGCCGTTGTGATCGTTTTAAGATCAGGTATCTCATGAATATGAAACTTTAATAGAGCAGAACCCAACAAGGAACCTTGTGAGACACCTGCATCTATTTTTCTCTCAGTAGACATGCAGTTGCCAATCTTGACGCAGAAAGTTCTTCCATTCAATTATGACCGGATGATATGAGTCATACCAGAGGGGAAGTCAGCTTTCATCACTTTATAAATGAGGCTGTCCGTCCAGACCTTGTGAAATGCTTTTGATAAATCTAAAAAAAGTGAATGCGATGGTCTCTTTCTTATTTAAAAATTCAGCTATTGTTTCAACTACTCTCAATAGTTGATGCACAGTAGATCGTTTTCGCCTAAAGCTAAATTGTTCCTCTGGAATTAGGCTATTTTGATCAGTGTGCTCCATGACGCTTTCAAGATTATTCTCTCCAATAATTTGCCTAAGCATGGAAGCAGACTGCTAGATCTATAGCTCACGGAAAAGTTGGATTTTTACCAGGTTATATATAATTATATCATTATAAGTGAAATATAAAATATATTGTTATAAATTTAAAGGATGAAAACTGAGCGGGAGTTAAAAAAATATTTAGCAACAATAATTCTAAAATAAGGTAATTTGTTCAAAAGTATGAATAAAATCATTTATATGAACTAAATTCAACTAACGCAAATCTATATCTTCACCAGTATGAAAATAAACCATCAAAAGAATATATCACATTTTTAGTATTCCTACAAATAGTTGTTCTTTATGATTCTTATAATCTTTATTCAAAGCATAAAATAATGCTTTTTACAATACTCAATAAGTGGCACAATCATATTTGCGAATAAACCTGTAACCTATCAAGAAAAACCTTATCAATTACTTAACAAACTAAATAACTATACACCAAATGACTTCCGTCTGAGATTTTAGTCACCAAGCACTCCAAAATTGCAGCTAAGTATACTGGTCTCTCAGAATCAATTCTTTTCAGATGTTGATCACCACGCTTCACACGATGAATTCTTACTAGTTTCACTAACAAGATCTACAATAATAATAAACTCTTTTATCTTGCCGCGAAAAAAACAAATAAAATTAATTCTTCATGTACTAACTCGCAAAAACTTGCACCAGATATTAGGAGTATCGTCAATTTACTGATGATGTAATTTTCACGCTGAAGCACACGCGAGCATCAAAATGGTACATTACATCACGATTTTATTATTTTTATTGTTGCTTGTTTATCTGTCGTAACATTGCCCCCTCCTCAGGTCTTGTTCGTCTCGAACAATCTTGGATTCCGAAGCTTCTTTAGTTCTTTTAATAGAAAAAGGGGGCCAAAACGATGGCCCCCTTTCATAAAAAAAGTCGTTTGTTGCTTGTACGCCGAAATCCAAACGGGGCCCAAACGACTTTTATGAAAGGCGGACAAACGATACACGTGAATCACTTGCACTTTGTAGTTGGGCGTCGACGATATACCACGTCGGTGACCATAACTACCGTATATGTACCTTCCCAAGGTTTCTGAAGTTTTGGAGAAAGTCAATTCTTTGTAAGTGGATTGTACAGCCAAACTGGATCTTCTTGATTGAAAACAGTTCCATTTGTTTACTGCCGTACCTCGTTTTGGTTCTCTCGCCTACCAAGTTGATGTTATGTCTGACGCAGTGGTGAATTTCTTCTAATCGTTGTTGTAATTCTTGTACGTATTGTGGAGTGGACACATGTATTACTTTGGGCCTACCATATAAAACATCACAGGGAAGAGTAATTCTCTTCCAAACAGCAGCATGGAAGGTGTTTGTGCAGTTGTCTCGTGCATTGCTGTTCTGTATGCCAACAAAAAGAGTGGTATATCAGTCACGTTGATGGTCGTCTACAAACAATGCTACTAGATGTGCAATTATCCTATTAAATCTTTCAACTACCATCCGATTGAGGGTGAAGGGCAGTTGTTCTGCTTTTCTGAATGCCTAATAGTTTAAACACATTGGATTCAAAATTTCGTCTTTCATCTGAATGGAATTGCTAAGTACTCCTTACATACTAATCAAATTATTCATTTTCATCTCTGCAACTCTTTTTGCCTCCTGATCTTGGAACGGATAGACTCCAGGCCACTTCGTGAAATAATCCATTACCACAAATAAATAGCGATTTCCATCATCAGACCTAGGAAACGGACCCATTACTTCAATGGCTATTCTCTCAAAAGGGGCACCAACGTTATATGCCTCCAGCTTACGCCGACGTAGTAATTACTCCTAGTCTTAGTGCTACGTACTGCTAGTCTTATGGCTTTCCTTTGCTGCACAGGCCTCACATTGCCTACACCCTCTTTCAATGTCTGCTCTACTTTTCAGCCAATGAAATTGTTCCTTGGCTTTCGCTAATGTCTTATTAACACCGAAGTGTTCTCTCATTAGTTCCACTCGGAAGCGAGGAAGGATTATCTGCCAGCGGAAGCGAGGAAGGGTCGTCCAGTGAGATTCTCCCATGAGTCGCATTGCGAACAATAACTTTTGGTAGTTTTGCTATACCTCGAAATTTGCTCCCAAATAGGTCTTATATCAGATTTTTAAATCAAATTATTTATTGGCCTTATATCTTCATCGCTAGTTGGGCCATTGTTATTTTTTTGGGGCTCCAGATGTTAGGAGTATCGCTGTTTTCTTGCGTCGATGTTAACTGTCTTATGGCATTATATATTTAGTACTATATTTGAACTCTGCATTATAACAATGCTTACAGTTGTCAATACATGGACTCTGAAAAGAGCATCAGCATTGCTGTGTTATATGCCACTTCGATGCTCAATGGAGAAATTATGTTCTTGCAACCGCTGTATCCACCTAGCAATTTGTTTTTCAGGGTTTTTAAAGTTTAGTAACTATCTAAGTGCAGCATGTTTGGTAGGAATAAGAAATTTCAAGCCATAGAGATAATGATCAAAATGTTCTATTGCTTTTACTATTGCTAACAGTTTCTTTCGTGTGACACAATAATTCCCTTCTGATTTGGAAAACGTTTTGTTAAAATATGACATAACTCATTCTGCTCGTCGTTATTGTGAAAGTACAGCTCCAATTCCTATTACTCCAGTGTTATTTGCATCAGTATCTAATACAAATTGTTTTCCAGCTCGTTGATATGCTAACAATGATGCTGTGGATAAAGCTTGCCTCAACTGTTGGAAGGCCCCTTCACATTTGTTGGTCCAAAAACTCTCTGCTGTCAGGCTGTTTAGCTGCTTCCTCTGCTCTTTCAGCCAAGATATCAAACCAAAGATCCTTATCAGCTGTTATAACTGATCCTTTAGATATTTATTAAGCTCTTTGTAACACCTTATATTAGGAGTAGCAAGATGTTGATTATGGATAATTTTACAGTTCTTTCTAACATAAGCCTCAGTGCTTTATCAGTCAAATAAATTTCCCTACTCTGCTAAGTTTGTAACCCTCAAAAAACTGATAGTTTCAAGAAAAGCTTGTTTAAAACGCTTCCATTCTTCCTCAAATTCAGTAGTATGCAAACCATGACTGTCATAATAACTAGTAACCTATTATAATAAGGTTTGGCTATAACTGAATCTTTCAGAGCTTTCAGTGTTAAAGGTAACTGTTTTATCCTTAGCACAACACTTCTTAAGTGCAAGACACTTTTAACAAAGTAAAGGTCAGATACAATTTCAACATCCCCTATATGACCTGGTAATTCCTAACAAAACTAGCCCACTTGCGATTAATTAATATATAATCAATCACATTTTTGTGCAGCCCATCTGGTGAAACCCACGTGTACTCAGGAATATCGCTGTGTTTGTAATAAATGTTAGCTATTCTCAAAACATTAAATTTACTTACCTGTAGGAGACTTTGTCCATTGCCATTGCAACTACCAATATCAAAGGGTCCTATCCACCCTCCCGAAAAGTCATAATCAGTAACAACTTAAATATTGAAGTCGCCTAGAACAAGGGTAACATCCTCTGTCTTGTAAAATTTCAAAATATCCTTAAGTTGTCTATAAAACGTAACTTTCTCGTCCTCATCAGTCTTTTGTGGTGTCATAACAACAGATACTTTGAAGTTTTTAATCTGAATCCGAATCTTACAGGAGATATCTTGAGAGAAAAAGATCTTTATAATGCAGCAGGTGGAGAGTGTTTATAATTTTACTCCATGCTACGATAAGGGTCAGGTAAGATGTTAATTTATTAGTTACGCTTTTTAAGACAATGTACACAAATGAATTAAATAGATAAATCAACGTCTATGCAAATGTTGATTTTCTACAATATTCAGAAGCAGAAAAAATGAATATAACAGAAGCGGAAAAAATGAAACGTAAATATGAGAAGATAAATAAATACTAATGTAAATTACCAAACAGGTAACTTTCAAAACTAATATTCGATTTCTCGTTAATAACACAGCGTTAATAGAACAAAAATGGCTAACTTTGTCGTGGTGGAATCGTTTAAATATCTGGAACATGTGATTCCCTCTGATTAATGTGATATGGGTTTCAAGGTAATATTCATTCATACCCATTGTTTATCCCTCTCGCAAAGTACGAAAAAAAAAAAAACGTTTGGTCATATATATCATTTAACGCTTGCAATCTAAATCATAACCATTTTGCTTTCTAGTTTTAATGAATTTAAGGAATTTTAAAGATTGATTCAAAAAAGTAAGTTTTGAAATTGCGTATTTGTTATTGAATGTAAAATGCTTCTGCTGCCATTGGCACAGAAACGTTCTAGAATTCTGTTGTGGTTACTCTCATATACAGGTTTCCGAAAAAAAATTATTAGAACATCTGGAATAAGAAACTATTTCTAAGTTGGTAGCTTCTGGTTCGTATGATATAAAACTGTAACAAATAATTAATCTCAGTAACACGTAAACAGATGTTATTTACAATATATATATATAGGGTCATCGAAAAATAATTCTGGAATTGCATTGTTAAATATATCGGTAAATCCGAAACATATAACTATGATGTTTGTATTGGAATATGTAAAAACTCTTCAAGTTTTTTCTTCATCTTTCACGTACAAGGCTAGTACGCAGGGTTGTTGATAACCAATATTAGTTTCAGGGTGGAACTCACGTTACGTGCCTTGCCAAAGCCTCCTGGATTATACTAGACTTGAACAATGCAGTAATGAATAAAATTGCGCTTAAACAATATATTTAATTTAAACTGTATTTCTTAACTCTCAAATGGTAATTATTAATTTTTCAAAATCCTGTCACCATTTTTAAAATATTCATAAATAATTTAATTGAGTAGTAATGAATGAATTATTTTATATGGAAATTTCAGGAAAATTAAATCGTTTAAATCTTTAATGATATTTAATGTCCCTCCTTTTGCTCAACGTTTGTCCAGACTTCAACGTATCAATGTGGTATTCGCCCGCTTCATTCAGTGAGATAGAATCCGTTCAGCAGAAAGCTCAGTAAGTATTATTGCATGCCGAATTCAAGTCAATTGCGACCGTTCAATGTAATTTTCGACGTACACAGCAACCGATGCAACTCTAACTAATCAATTATTGAATGGTTTACTCAGTTTAAAGAAATGGGGAGTGTTCAGAAGCAGAAAACAACAGGAAGATACGAACATCCAAAGAGATTGTGGAAAACATCAGTCATACGTAAGGGTACAAAAAAAGTTTTTCTTGGCTCCTTACACATGACGCTAAAAGAACTTCATGAACGGCCTCTCAGCCTCCGCACGTGACAGTGGTCTTTGGCTTCAATACAGACTTCATCATTCGGCCGTTCTTCTTTGATCCAGACTAATTAAGGTAGGACATTAAATTCTGACTAACAATACAATTTCTGAAAACAATACCTGAGATGTGTTAAAAATACATATTACGCTTACTAAATTTACCGTTACTTCGTCTGTAGATATGGTCTTAAAATTCCAAAAATAGGGAAAAAATGTTTATTGAAATATCTATAACCGAATATGGAGGAGCAGCTAAATTTATATTTCAAAATGGTAAGTTTTTTAGAAGGCATTTGCCAATCTAAATCTCGATTTTGTTTCGTAATGCCAGGTGATCTAAAGCAACAGAAAAAGTAAAAATGCAATAATTCGAAAAGTATAGACAGTAGCACGATGCGGTTTTCTCAGAAATGCACAGAAAGACATGGAATTTTTTTTTAATAACAAAAAATTTTATTGCCAGAATAGTTACATTTGTCACCGACGGGTGGCGCTGTAGCGGTCCCGGAGATCTGTTTAAATAGCGACAGGCCGCACCTGACCGCCGACTGCCGCCGTCGGCGGTCAGGTCTCGCACCGTTTGTTGCGACTGTTCGCAGTCTGCAACTGTTCGCAGTCTCGCACCGTTTGAGGTGCGACTGCCGCCGCACCTCAAACGGTGCGAGACTGCGAACATTGATCAATCTGACTTTGCCGTGAGGTACGTAAATTTCAGATGTAGTGAATACTGAAATTGAACTTTCAGCATTTAACGTTTATTACCGAAGTTAAACGCTCTGCCAAGGTGCGGCATGTTATCGTTACGAGATAAAGCACTTTTAGTTAAGCTGTATTATCAGAACTCCGAATGTGCAAGTGCGGCTTTGCGCACCTATCGCTCGATGCGGGGTATTAGAAGTGGAAAGGGACCGATGTCTTATTCCTCACTGATAGATATGATGAAAAGGTTTGAGGACACTGGCAGTTTGGAAGCACCTGCAAAAAGCGGGAGACCCAAAAAAATCATTGCAGTTGTGCATGAGGTCGAACGTGAGGCCAACACACAATCGGCAGCTTCCGCACATGGGGAATGCAGTGCACGTGAAATTTCAAGATGAACTGGCATTTCGTACGGGACTGTGTGGCGATCACTCAGGATCATCCTCAAGAGGTATCCTTACAAAATCCAACACGTACAGGAACTGAAGCCAACCGATTTCGAGAGACGTCATGAATTTGCAAATTTGGTTTTTCAACAGATGGAAAACAATGCGGATTGGCTGTCAAACGTCCTGTGGACTGACGAGTTGCACTTTTCGCTTAATGGAAGTGTAAATGCACCCATCTGGACGAGAGAGAACCCACATACGATTGTGGAAACCCCTTTGCATCAGCCAAAGGTGACAGCGTGGTGCAGGTTCACTGCCTCATTCATTATAGGACCTTTTTCTTTGAGGAAGTCCACAGAGGTGCATTTCGAACTGTTACTGTCACAGGCGAGCATTATGCAGCGCTTTTAAGAGACAGCATCATTCCCTCCTTGCAAGAGAGGCAAGCGCTCCATAGTGCAACATTCATGCAGGATGGAGCGCCTCCGCACATCACAGATCCTGTCCAGCACCTGCTGCGATCGACATTTGGCGACGATCGTGTCCTCAGTCATTCTTTCGTGCACGAATGGCCACCAAGGTCTGCAGACCTTACACCTTGTGACTTTTGGTTATGGGGCTACTTGAAGTCACAGGTGTACAGAGGTCAGCCGACGTCATTGGCTATGTTGAAAGAAGCTATTCACCATCAAGTGACAGGAATTACAGCTGAAACCCTCTTCGATGCTGTGCAGAGTGTTGTGCCACGTCTGACTGCCATTCCAATGAATGACGGCCGTCACATTGAACGTTTGTAATCCTATCTGCGTTGTGAACTGTGCTGCGCCACTGTACAAACTACTGACACAACTGGAGCGCCACTTTACAAACTACTCCCTCCCCGATAGGGGACCACCTTGGCGTGGTGGAGGGGGGGGGGGGCTTCGGGCCCAGCAACTCGGTCAAAGGCTGTGCTGGCCGGATTGGGTCCCCGGTTGGACATGGCCAAGACCAACCAAGGTCGAGGATGCCGCCGACCGGTTTCTAGCGCCGGTTGGATGGTGACGACGTCTTAGACCTCAACCTCAGGGCTCTGTGTGAGCAAGTTCAAGGGCTCAGCTGAAAAGGGTTGCGCCCCAGTAGACTCGAGCCCTTTTAAAAGTCTGGGCCTTACTAAGAGTCTCCACCCCCGGGTGCCGAGCGAACCTGAATTTACATATCCTTGTTCATGGCTAACCGGGGAACAGAATAAAGTAAGGTTTCTTCCGGTGGTTAGCTTTCCTTCCATGGGACAGCTGCCATGTGAGGTCGGGGTTGAGGTGCGTCTATATGGCGCATTCTTGACCCCGGCTCTAGATAGTCATGGCTTTTCATAACTTGCTAGTGTCGTGAGACGGAACCGGGAATTGCCGTGGTTGCATAACATCGCAACAAATAGAACAACCTGTACAAACTACTGACACAACTGAAGCGCCACCTATCGTCCAAAGAACAAAACCGGACAACTATCGTCCAAAGTCCGGTTTCGTTGCAAGGAGGGAATCATTGCTGTCTCTTAAAAGCGCTGCATAATGCTCGCCTGTGAATGTAACTATCGGTGGCAAATGTAACTATTCTGGCAATAAAATATTTCGTTATTAAAAAAATTCCATGTCTTTCTGTGCATTTCTGTGAAAATCGCTTGGTGCTACTGTCTATGCTTTTCGAATTATTGCATTTTTACTTTTTCTGTTACTTTTGGATCACCCAGTATATGCCTCAGCTAAAGCTTCCGTAATAAAAGCGAAATTTTTAAATCTAGCATTATTGTTACGTATATGAACAATCAATTTATAAATGCAAATTGCAACTAACCTTGAGTAAATTACCAGCTGTTTATTTATATTTAATGGTATAACACCTAAGAGTTTAGTTCATGACATTTCATAGCAATGTGAAATTTATTGATTTTACCAGCCACGTTACTCGGAAAGTGCATAATCGAATTATCATAAAAATGCAAAAATTCTTTTCTTTATGGTTTCAATCAGATTTCCAATGTATCCAGAATTTTCTTCGCTAACTCCCTTACTGATTTCGGGGATAAAAATGGGCACCATTGGGATCGGAAAGATCGACGACCATTGAACGAACTATTTGCGTCTTGCTCGAAATTGTATTTATATTTGTATAAAAATTATTTTTAGAAGCTTAAATATAAGGCAACGCTATGAAAGCACGAAGCAAGTTGATCAAAATCTTATGAATTCGTTCCTAACTTTAGAATTTCAATGAGAAATTATTTTTCAAAGACGAAATTGGATTAAAGTATTGAAGTCTATCAATAATCTTGCCAATGATGGATTTGCTTAATTCACGATTTTGAATTAATTATTGCTTTGAATTGTACGTTATATTGACCTCTTTCGATCTATGATATTTTAGTGAAAATGTACAAACTAAAAACCAAAATTTCATGTCATTTAATATGCATTATAAATGAACAATCTCAAAAAATAATAATTACCATATGCAAAAAAAAAGAGTCCACCGAAACAAAGCCTTCAAACCTTTATTGCAATAAACAAAATCTTTAATTTATTAGCCTTGGGCTTGTTCAGATATAAAACCACATTGTATGGAAGTTTAAATATATGATATTTAATATGAATGCAGAAGATTGTGACTGACTGAATGACAGGGGATAACGCTAATTCTAAATATGAGGCAGAAATGGCAGAGGTCTGAAAATTTTCACTTAGGGGTAATTCTGGTGGTAATATATTTATAAAATCCGAAATTTGACTTCCGACTTGTGCTTAGAAGTCAAATAGAAGTCAAATAGAAGTCATGTTCGTAGAGGTGAAACCTTGAACTATGGGTGCTACAAACGCGAAAATTACGTGAAAAAACGTGTCTGAGAGGGTTTCGAGTTGTAGATGTTGGAAACGTACTTCGAGGTTATAGGTCAAATTTAGATCTATTGGTGTTAGAAAGTTGAAAAATTGACTTTTTAACTCTCTGACATTGATATTTTGTGATATATGTTCATGAGTATTTTGTGACTATGCTTCATAAATTATGCTTAATGTTGAAGGCGATGTCTCCTTTGAGGTCAAAGTTCGAATTTATATATAACTGTTCTGGTTAGTTCTTTTTGGTTCTGAAGACCTGAAAAATTGGAATAGGGCTATTTCGGCAGAACTCAGAAACGAAAAAAATTCAAATCGTGTGTCGCATTCAAGGTCAAATAGGGGTGGGAGTGACAGGTTAGAAATAAAGATGTGCCGAACACATCAATTGATTTCTAGTACAATATAAGAGTAATGCGAGAAAAATGGAATCATTACCAAGTTTGGTCAATGGAGAGTCAAATTCCTAGATCTGTAATTTCTACAATAAGTATTTTACAGAGAAATAGGACTACATAAATTTAAAATCTCATTCAAATCTCTCTAAATCTCTATTTCCAATCATATTCGTTTGGTATTTAAAGAGCTATGGCAGCTTGAATATTTAAGAGCAGCAAAGCCAGTCCTAGGAAACTTATGTAAAGCTAAAAATCATTGAAAGAATTAATTGCAGAAAATTTTAAAACATACACTTATGTTATTAAATGTTATTAATTTTTATGTTATTAAATACTTTAAAATATTAAAAGTTTAAAAACATATTTTTTAAAACACTTCAAATAACCTCTGAGGTAAATTTTTATGACTGATATCTCTGTCGTTCAATATCAAACTTCTCCAATGACTCGAGATTTCTTCTCGATTGACTTAACATGGGAATGTTTCTATTTTTCTACTTCCTGTATATTTCGTGATTACATGTGAAGTGAGAAATGACATAGGATATAAATTGTCCCCCTCCCCCCAATGTTTTTCTTCCTTCCAATTAGATGAGGTAATATGCAAACGAATGTTCCCCTACATCTTCCCAAAGCAAGGGACGAAAGTATTATTAATATTTTGTCAACTGAACACGACCAGTTTATTACCTTGACGTGTTACGTGCTCTAAGACATCTCAGTCTCTGGACACATTCTTCAACTTTTGAAATAATGCATGTTTTCTTCTTTCACTTAAGATTGGTTCGATATGTGAGATACTTAATTTTTAATGGATTTTTCATATACAGAGTGTTTATAAAATACGTTTCCTATTCCGAAATCTCTGCAGTGATGACGAACAGAGATAGGGCTTCGACGGAAGCGATTTTGAAAAAGGTTGTTCAAACTGTCGCTACCAGGGGGGAAAACGGGCACTTCACGTATCCGTTTTTTTTTTTTGTATAATAACACGTTTCTGAGGCAAAAGAAGTCGTATAAAAGTTGGAATGCTCACTGCGCAAGCAAACGCTTAGATGACTCTTGTGAAATAAGAACACGAGCTGTTAATCCAGTTATTCTACCAGAATCAGAGCAATGCAAATGACACATTGTTAGAGTATTGGCGTCTAAAGTCTGCGGAAAAGGACCCCTGACGAAAGTGAGGCTAAGGAAGATGGTGAAGAAGTTTGGGGCAATCGGTGCTGTAAGGGTTGCCATGACAGCCTATACTGGAAGTGACATACGGTCAGTCAGCAGTGCAGTTAGACCTTCTGTTTAGCAATGGTCCATAGTGTGCTATAGTGTGTTTATAAGTGTTGTATAATGGTACACATATAGGATACATATGGTGCAGGAACTGCGATTCTATGAATCGCAACATTACACTGACTTCACTCTCCAATATGTCAGGCTGATGGAGATGGATAATACATAGCTGAAGGCGGTCTTGTTAGTCTATGAGGTGTACCCTCACTATTGCTGTCAATACATAGAACTGTGGTGTAAACATAAAAATTAAGGTTTGTTCACATTATTCCCAGTTATTACTAGGAATAGAAAAATCAAGCTTAGTAGCAAACTCTTTACAAAAACAGCTGGATGATTATGAAGGTAATCAATCGCGACAGCTGCCAACATCAATTTAAACTCTTCTCCGACAATACAGGATCTGCTTGCTTAACGCTGTAAACTAGTTCCAGCAAATAACACTAAGTGAATCAGAGCTAAGCAAGCGCCGTATTTCCATAAAAAAATGCTAATTGGGTACTTATCGGTCATTCCGATAGGTTGTTTCGATAGCTATATTATTAGTAGAATGATAAAAAACTTGTTCAGCAATGTAACCTCCTCTGCAAAATAATTCAACTTTCCTTTGTAAAATTTTCGACTCTTTCCTGATCTGCACTTGCGGCTTCACCTGGATTGATATACTGTGGAGATTAGAGCGCATTTTAAATCTATCGAACCACATCATTCAACACAACGGCTCCACAGATTTTTCAGGCTGAGGTGTTCCAGATCTTCATATAGGCCTTTCGTTTGAAAAATAGTTAAACTTAACGGAATTTTATGTTGGGTATTATCATCAATAAAAATATTTAGAAGTCTCACCATTTGAATTAGAAGAGCCGGCTTGGCCCGTTAATTTTGTTGACTGCAGCGAAACATTTAACGTTCCCGCTGTTGAAATTGATTCTCTGTTTTGGTAATTGTTCCTATCGATGAATCCGCTAGTCCTAAATCATTACATACATTTATTTCCGTTCACCAGAATCAATTATTTTTCTAACGTGTAATTCAGTTTCAAAGTTTCAAAACTCAAGACTTTCTCTTTCCTTCTTAGCGATACTAGAAGTTGATGCTCTTGCCCTCTTATATCACTCGTTGCCAAAACGTAGAAAAGGTATTTACTAATTAATCAGGTTCGAGGAAAACAATTTGCACGCGAAGTATCACATGCCTGACCGTTTTTATGAAACTGCACTCTGTTTCACAGGAAGTAGTCCCTCGAAGAGTTTGTTGTGCAATCGTGACTTATTCCGCTTAATCACGAAAGCCAATGTAAAGCAAGATTCTACGCATGAAAATGTATCAATCTTCAATTCGTTAAGGAACTTTAACAGCAAGTGGTTTACATCTGTAATAATAAGCTACGTCTGTGGGAGGCAAAATTCTTCACATAATGGGACTAGGAACCAGGAATTTCGGCAGAATATTAAGAGTACCATGATAATGTACAATGCGATGATATATAAACTCGATTTGTTGAATTCGGATAAAACATTTTTCTACTCCTTTCTCCATTAGTAACTTCTGATCATTTCCATATTGAAATCGGTAAAGGAACCAGCCGTTGTCAGATCCTTCACATCCCCAAATATGTTATTATATTAAGATGTCCCATTGCAGGTACGAACCTGATCTTTTCACCCAACATCAACTTACTAAGGGGAATTGCGTATGGAATTTGGGACCATTGGATCAATTATCTTAAGAATTGCAGGATACCAAATAGTTTCGGGAACAATAGTTTCGATAATTTTCGTCGAGATTACGACGATAAGTTACGACGAAGCCACGGACCTGAGCCTATGGCGCTGCTGTCGCTTCTGACGAGGGCCGGCGCGAGGCGGGTTCAGCACGTTCCCCTTAATCCGGCCCCGCGCTTTAAAAGGTCCCGCGGTCTACGAAAAGCTCATCATAAAAAAAGCGCCATTTTCCTATCTTTAACTCGCAGCCGACACAATGTATCCACGTTCCTCTAGCTCAACGTTCCACCACCAGAGCGCATGCTAGTTATTTTCCAAGCCCAATAATAAATCCACAGCCGTCCCATGGCAGCGTGGTTAGCGCGCCTGGCTACTGATCTAAGGGACCTGGGTTCGAGCCCCGGGTAAGGCATGGATGTATGTGTCGTTTTTCTGCTGTGGTCCTGCCATCCTCACAGACCTTCTACTATGGCATATAAACTGACAGGCTCCTGTCAGACCTCTGTGGCAAGCAGCTGCTTGAGGGGGTATAATAGTAAATCCCATCGTAGAATCCGCCAATCGATGACTAACGGACTCTGGTGGCTAGTATCACAACTTGATTACACCTAATGAACAGCATGTAAAAGAATTAATTGATCGAGGTAAGATGTTAAATACCTTTTCTGTACAGTTGGTCAAATAAAGGTATCAGAAATTATACTTGCTCTTCATGAAAAAATATACATTAATATGGAAAACGTGAAATTTCTGAATTGATTTTCATTGCGATGACGACTATCTTTACGATAATTTTCTAAACTGTTGGTCATGGTAAAAAAAAATGTGCTGAATATTGCCTTTGCACTTTTATCTCTGCGGTTACAGAAAGTAGGTGATACATAAAAACTAATTTTCATAAAATGTGTACATTATTTGAGACACCTTATATGTTTATATTTCTTCTCAACCAGAATTAGTTTATGAATATTGTTTAAATGGAACTCTCAAACATCACTGTGGGGTTTGTGATATCTCCTGAGTTACAAATTAAACTAATGATATTAAGATTTAGCCTTCATAATCTAATAATTAATTACTGAAATAGTCAGGTTTGTTAAACATTGGTCTTTTTATTAGTTAGGAATTTTATAGTCTTATTTCAATTCTCAAATTTTGTAACAGAATGAATATGAAATGAACAATTCTTCGGTATTTACCAAACATTAGACAAGGATTTTTCCCCAATAAGTATATACATATATTTCTAGGAAATAGAATAAAACAGATGAATTTTAATCATTTCATCAAGTCATCTTAATTACTCTCATTATGAACGTGACTTACATAGCTGGGATAACTTCTAAAAGTGTTTTCATAAAGTTGTGAAGTTCACAATCCAAAATGCACATACCACAAAATCTTTCAACTATGTACAGGGTGAGGCAGAGAAACTTCCTTTACCTGACGGCACATTGTGAAGGGTGGTAAAGTCGTAGAAAAGTGAGGATGGGTTGGCGAACGCAGCAGTCACGGAAGATGTTGTCTAGTACCCCTCAGTAGAAAACATGAGGTGGACGAAGGAGCAGCGTGCGTTTGCGGTAGAAGCCTATTTTTCGAACACCCGTTCCTATGTGGCGGTGCAGCGTGCGTTTCGTACTCACTTCGGAATTCAGCCCAGAGGTCCGGTTCCTAACCGGAAATCGATTGTTTTGTGGGTAGAGAGCTTTAGGACAACTGGGAGTGTGGTGAAAAAAAACCCAGGACGACGACGGACCGTTACGACGACAGAAAATGTGGAGGCAGTTCGACAGTCGATTTTGAGATCTCCGAGACGCTCCGCTCGCAAACATGCAGTCGCCCTAGGAATATCCAATCGATCAATGCGTCGAATTCTTCATGAACATCTTCATTGCCATCCCTACAAGATGTGTATTGCGCAAGAATTGTCACCACGGGATTTTCAGAACCGAATAACGTCCTGCGAAACTTTATTGGAAACTGTTCCCCTTGACGCAATTGTTTCTTTAGTGATGAGGCACATTTTCACCTATCCGGATGTGTCAATAAACATAATATGCGCTAGTGGAGTGGTAACAACCCTAGAGAGTTCCATGAGAGGCCATTTCACAGTGATAAGGTGACAGTATGGTGTGCGTTGTCGAGAGTTGGAATTATTGGTCCTTATTTTTTTGAGGAGGACAATCGATCAGTTACTGTCAATTCACAACAGTATGTGAACATGATTCAAAACTTTTTCGAACCAGCTCTTGCAGATATGAACCTAGGAAATGTCTGGTTCAAACAGGATGGTGCCACGGCCCACAGAGCCCAAGCTTCGATGACAGTTTTGAGGGCAATGTTCCCGGACGGCTCATCACGATTCGAGGGGACATCCCGTGGGCGGCGCGCTCGCCCGATCTAACGCCCTGTGATTTTTTTTTATGGAGATACCTCAAGGCGGAGGTTTTTAAACATCGCCCCACAAACCTGCTTCAGCTGAAGAATGTTATTCGGCAGGAAATAGCCCGAATTCCGCTGGACATGTTGGGACGTGTAGAGGGAAACGTCAGGAATCGGTTGCATCAGTGCATAGAGAACGGTGGCTACCAGCTTCAAGATATTTTGTTCAAAACAGCGTGATTTGAAATTTGAAATTAAGTTCTTTCATTATTAAAAAATACATTTTGTTTATCAACAACAATTTTTCTTTCATTCGCCTTCAAAAAAAGGAAGTTTTTGGGCCCACCCTGTATAATCTCTTTTTCTAGAGATTTCTGTTAAAACATATTTTAAAAATTATTATCATGTAGCGTTGATAACAAGAAATTTGTTCAAATTCCACTTGATAATGGTGTTAGAAAGTTTAAAATACTTTCATTGGCATAGATTTCTCCATCATAATGTATTCATAGCATCTAACTAGATTACTAACAATCAGACCAGAAAAAATGCAAGCACTTAAAACTGTTATGTTGGCACTTCAAAAATATATTCATTTGCATTAGATTTATTCTGAACTTTAGTATTTGGAATGCCTATAAAAACTCTATGATCAATAATTACTTCAATATGCAAGTTGCAAATTATTCTATTTTTATTTATTGAAACCGCAGAAAAATGATGTATAAAAGATCATATCAGATGAGAAATCAGATGTATAAAATGCATCATTGAAATTACGTTAATTTCTTTGTATTTGCAATATGGGCAAATGAACTACCATAAACGAAATGGCAGAAAGACAAAATATTTTTACTGTAGTTCAAAGCCAAAAGTTCTGCAAACAAACATTGGTATTTCTCAGCCAACAGCCCAGTTTCTAAATATGCTAGACTAAATATTAAAAAATACAGCAGTTGCTAAAAAATTATTGTAAGAGGTATAACCAAAAAAAATTAAGCCTCTAAACAAAAAAATCATATAAATCAATTACCGATATGTATCTTAAAAATATAAAGAACTAGCGAGGTTTTCAATATGTGCATCCTATATTTCATACTGAATAAACTATTTATTTTTAGCCACATATTAATTAAAATTTGAATATTTTTGTAATGTACAGTTTGCAGTAATCTTCTGGCTATAGCAAATTTTTAAAATGTTACATCTGAATAAATCCATTTTTATTAGAGACTCTTGAATTATTTTTTGATGAATTTCTCTTATCGATCTTTATTTCAATTTGTGAATCCTATCATAATTGTCAGCAAATATTAACCAAACAATAACGGTTTTCGCTGTTAAAAGGAAAAACAAATGTATACAAGTATTTCACTTTAAATTTCTCTGCACTAGAAATCATTTACTTTCAACTTTCGACTTATTTTACAAATAAATATACATTTATTTCCCTATAAACAATCCACAAGCTAAGCTTTGGGGAGTTTTATTCAAATATTAAGCTACTTCTGCTTGTCCATAATAAACAATAATTGTAGAACTTCAGTAAATCATTTCACAGCTTATTTGTAAAAAAATACGTTTAGGGGTCATAATTTTATATTCAGCATAGTTTCATATAAAGCGAAATGCCAGTTTGTTCTGTGCGCTTAGTGTGTTGACTTGCATGGCAGTTCACTTACCTTCAGACTCGTCTTCTGACGTCACGTTTTCTGCATTCATGCCCGCCCTCTTCACGATGACCCCGCTATGAGAGCCCGCGCTGACGTCAGCAATGACCTGAGAAACACCGGTCAATTCTAGTCGCTAATATACCATTGTAAAAGAAATTATGCTTCATTGTGTACTTATTGCAATAATCCGAAAATAAAAGCAGAATTTTCAATTGCTCACTTCCATGAAGTATATGTATTAATAGTGCACGGGTGCATAAGAAAAAAGTTCTTATTTTTCGCATAATGTGCGGAACAGTTTGATGTTGCGGAATCACCTCTGTGAGTTGTTCTGGTAGGAAGTTGTGGTTGTGGCCTCTTTTCATTGGTTGATTGCTGAATTTGATTTTCATATCTACCGCTCCATTCTTTATATCGAGCCAGTTTTTTTTATACAAGGCTGTACAAGGTTCTTTTTATACAAGGTTCTGTTGCCAGATCCGTAGCAATTGTTTTTTCATTAATATATGATGAGAGAGTTATAACAGCGTTACAGCGCTGTCATGAGATATAGTTATAACACAATGACAGCGTTATAGCAAATTAGCGCTAAACGAACCGTATTAAAACGAAGGATTAGTGTACTGGAGTGTGAATGTAAAAGTAAATTCTCTTTGTCAACAACCTCATAGCTAATCAAATGATACAAAGCCGATGCTACAGACATGGATATTAATGTTATTCAACAATTATTTCATGTAGACAAGCAAAATTAGTTTTACAACTTGGTCAACTTTTCCGACACAATTGTACAAATGTTATAGATTAAAAAAATGAAAGGTTTTATTCCGCATTGCGCAGAACGTTCTGGAATTTTTCTTTGGATTCCTTCACGTGTAGGATAATAAAATTAAAGCAAGTATAAATATCATAATTCATTTGTTTATTTTCGTTCTGGTAGTTGTAGATAATACAACTAAATACGAAGCCAATATCAATCACATACAACAATTGCTATTATAATATATGTAATATATATTCAAAAAGTAATATAAATTATTAATATCAGCTGCAATGATTTACATCATTAATATCGCTCTTTCAGTCGTTTGACATCTCATCGGTTACACTTTAAAAGAAAAGATAAAAAAGTATCTGTTCTTTTTTTTAAAACATGTTCAAGAATAAAAATACGCGAAGGAAATATAATCCAAAACTGGTAATAAAACAAGCAACAACTTATATCTGAGGCATGTAATAAACCTCTACAGGATATTTAATTACTTAGATATAATAGGTTATGATATGAATACAAAAGAACTGTTTTTAATTTAAATGCAAAATCTAAATAATGAGTGCAAATCACATTTCCTCATTTATAATCATCGATGAAAAATATTCACTTCTGCTACTGAAAACGTTACCCATGGACATTTAACTCTTGATATCCTCATCACCAATAATCGTGATCCTGCATTCTTCAGCACAACGATCGCAAATATGCCTGGAAGAGCTTCAACATCATCTGGCAGAACTTCTCCCATTTTATACAATTCCTTAATCCTAATATTTCTACCAAACTTTCCATTCAGTTCGAAAGCCAAGATACTTGAAGAACAAAATGATTTAGTTATTTCACACTTTAAAACAATTATCCCATTAATCTCCATACCTAGCAAACTATTAGTATCACCAGAATTTAATTTTAATTCATAAATATTTGAGTTATATCTTATTTATGGTACTTTCTTTGGGTAACCAATAACATGCAGGTAGTTTTCAGGAGCAATTTAGATTTGTAGCAAGCAGTTCAATAAATAAGCACATCTTGCACATAGTAAATATACGACATCAGCTCAAATGATGGTTAATCGATTGCTATTGTCTACTTAGACTTCAAAAATGACAAGTTCAAAAAAAAAATTGAAATTCTTGCCTTGAAATCTTGTTTGAAAAAGTGACTAATTATGGTAATCCTAATCAAATGTTTCAGTTTCTACATGCTGTTTTTCCCTACAAGTTCTTCAACGGAATCTATTTTAACTCTTTATCCATAGATTTAAGCAACGTTTACAGTGGTGTAAAAATATCATGAATATACCCTGTATTTTTGCATGTTTTAGTTGTTTACACCGATAAACTCCTTTACTTTCTTGGCTATCTGTTTAATATTTATTTATTTATGTTTTAAAAAGCGTTTGAAACATAATTACAGCAACGCAACCAATTACACTGTTCTACAAGGGAAAATTTTCTTTGGTTAACTGATGTGTTCCTAAGTATTTTGGTGTGGGATATTGAAATCTGAGATCAGAATTGACCTATCAGGGTTAGTTTTACAGTTATAGAGATATAACACATCAATTTCATACATATTACTTTGGGAATGAAAAATCAGGAAATGTTACATCTAAAAAGTTGGCAACATTGACTTGTTTGCGATAGTTTATACTCACATGTTGGCAACAATGTTATTCTATTTATAGTTTAGGTTAGGGGTTCTCAACGTGGGAAACGCGGTAAAATTTTTAGGTTACACCGTGATAGCTCAAAAGTCGATATTCTCAGTAAAATATTTATAAGATTTGTTAAATTGCTTATGTCATTTTTTGTGTTTATCGATATAAGTAATTTATTAATACAAAATTTAATGTGTATATATATATTATTTATTTTATTCCCATTGTTATACTATAACTATAGTTTTATCTATATATAAAGGTGTACGCCAGTTACATACGTATTTCCAGGGGGTACGTGAAGCACAGAAGGTTGAGAACCACTGGTTTAGATAACTAGTCTGTCTCTGTAACGTGTATTTTAAAAACGTATAAGTGGCAAGATATTTGTGGAATTAACATCAGTTTTTTCAAACTGTATTCTAGGGTATATAAAGATATTTTATGACAGTGTTTGTGTAGTTAACACGACAGGTTTGTTAATACTTCTGTTATTTTTGTCTTTTGTATTCTTGAAAATGCCCCGCCGAAAATGTCAAAATAAGGCAGACAACTTCTGTTATATTTGCGGAGAGTTCAACTTTCCAAGATGCAAGAAAAAAATGTCATCTATAATAAAGAGAGCATACAAACATTACTTTGGATTGTAAAATAAGAGATCAGGATAAGCAGTGGACCCCTCACATATGTTGTGCAACTTGCTATGCGAAATTAATAAACTGGTGGAAGGATAAAGGTAGCGCCATGTTGTTTGCTGTATCCATGATATGGAGGGAATCAAAAGACCATTCCATATCTTGCTACTTCTGTATGACTAGTATACAGGGCTTTACCAGCAGAAAATCGAAGAGACATATCGATTATCCCAACTTATCTTCTTCAATACGATCAGTACCCCATTCTAAAACTTTGCCAGTTCCGCTAACTCCAAGGCAGGAAACAGAAGATGAAGAAAGTACTGTGAAGAGAATGAGAGACGTGAATCATCTCCAGAAAGAAGTGATCCTTCTTACGAGGCTACCATGGATTCAACTCCACATTTTTTAACGCAGGCAGATCTGAACTATTTGGTTTATTATCTAGGGCTAAAAAAACAAAATGCTGAACTGCTACGATCTAGGTTGCAAGAATGGAATCTTCTCCAACCTAGTACAAGTATAACTTTATACAGAAATAGAGAACGGAATTTTGTTGCATTCTTCTCGCATGATAGCTGATTGACTTTATCTAATGATGTTGCCGGTTGGATGACAGCTTTAAGCTTTATTCATGATCCACAAAATTGGAGGCTCTTTATAGATACATCCAAAACTAGCTTGAAGGCAGTTTTACTACAAAATGATTATTTAATGCCTTCTGTTCGAGTTGCCTATGTTTGTATTACAAAAGTATCATATGAGATTCTAGATATAATTCTCAAATCCATTAAATATACGAATTTCATTTTGAAAATATGTAGGGATTTAAAAATCATTGCCATGATATTAGGAATGCAACAAGGAAACACAAAATTTCTTGTTTCCTTTGTGAATGGGACAGTCGTGACAGAGCATCCCATTACTTGAAGAAAACTTGGCCAAAACGTAATTGGAAAGTGGGAGCAAAACATTTACAGAAGCAGATGTCATTGCAATAGTCTTACTAAGGGTACTCTCATAAATATTTTTCCAATAGAATCCGCGAGCGTCAACATGACACTCTATGAATGATTTGAAATGGAACAGTATGTTTTATGAATTTGGTGGAAAAGTAAAATGCTACTACAAAATATCTATTGGTCATAGATATACGTGGTGTGCAGATTAATACCTACAATGGTATAAGATTTTTGTTATGGCATTGGAAAAAATATAGTTCAAAATTTATCCAATTGAGAGCGCTGTTGCACGTAATTCATAAATGTTGCATGTGAACAATAAAAGCGCAAAGCAACGTTAGTTTCACATAGAAACATTGTGGCTAAATGTTGAAACGGTTTTAATGTCGAAACTAACGTTGTTTCTTGCTTTTATTGTGATTTCTAAACCACAATTTGTTTAAGGTAAACGGTTTTATTCTAAGAGTTTGCTTACAGTACACGGTTTTATCTGGTAGTTTACTTATGGAGATGGTTTTATTCTGGTAGTAATTTGAATATAACCTTAATTAAGTGTGAAGAAGTAGAATGAAAGTCGATTTCCCATCTATTTACTTGTATTAGTAATCACCGTGTTATCATTGCAGGACAATGCTCTGCCGGCTAAGTTGTACTATACAAATTCAGTGTCTTCGACAATTGCGCTACGGAAGTTCCTTTTGGTAAAACATATAAAAGGTGGAAGAGGATCACTGTAGGCATTTGGATTGCACAGAGTAGCAAAGAGTTTCAAAGCAACAGGTAGTCTTGCTACTGGTTCGCCAAGTGGGAGATCATCTACCTCCACATTTTCCTGAACTATAGAGAAACAAATCAATGACATGGCTGAGTCATCACCACATGTAACAGTCAATACTCGTGCGGTTTCACGTCTGTCATCAGCATTATCAGTGACAACAGTTTGGAAGACTCTTAGGGTAATATTACGAAGGTATCCCTATTGTATCCAAGTTGTCCACCAATTGTTTTGTGGAGGATGCACAAAGCGCGAAGCATTTACTAGATGTGCCATTTTGAAGAACGAGCAAGACGAGAATTGCTTATTTAATATTTCATGGGCTGATCAGACTCATTTATAGCTGCATGGGGGCGTCAACTCCGACATCTGCCGCATTTGTTCTATTGCCAACCCTCATGCATAAGAGGAATCATCTCTGCAGTCCCCAAAGATTACTGTGTGCTTTGGATTGTTGCGCCACTGGCTTAAAAGCTTGTATTATCAAAAATACATTGTAGAATGACCAATAATGCAGCAACATCATTCCCAGCCTCTAGGAACGTGATGCACTGAACAATATCATATTCATGCAGGAAGGTGATCAACCCCACACAGCACTCCAAGTGATGCAGACTGAAGTTAACCTTTAATACCGATCGTCTACTGAGCAAGCATAGTATATACCGCTGGCCTCCTCGATCTGACGATCTAGCACCTGTTGATTTCTGGTTATGGGGTTACCTGAAATTCCGTGTTTATAGAAGAAATCTACCGTCCTTTCATCTACAGTCGCTGAGCGACACTATACGCCTGGAGGTATCTGTCATTCCCGTGGACATGTTGTTTAATACCTTATCAAGCGTGATACCACAACTGCCCTCTATTTTCGAATATGGTGGTGGACACAATAATTACTTGAAACTTTTATTGTGCTAAAATAAAGTCAGTTTCACTGACTTACGTAGATTGAACTTCACTATTATCTACTCTTTTTATCTGCAGCAGAGCCCTCTATAGGCGAAATTAGGAGATGTTGGTTTTTCTTCATGCCATAAAAAAATCATGTGTATTTTTGTGCATTAATCAGCAAACCGGATATATCTCCAACCCATAGATCTAATGAAACAGAATTTTACCATTTCACCAAATTTACGAAAAACCAGGCATGTAAACGCATATTTAAAACGAAAGAATATTGATCAGTTTTCGCTCTTTATTTAATTTTATAGCAATAAGTCATTTATTATGTGTGCATTTTATACTTTTAAATAACAGCAGGGAAAAACTAAGAAGAAAATACGAAATATCGGGTGCGAACCAGTTGCATCTTGCCAAGTTTATAATGATGTGATAATAATAGGATCAGGAGATAATTTGTATCTTTTGTAAGAACGGATACCCGTCCGGGATCACACTTTGGGAAATGATGATATATAATATTTAAACTAATTAAATCAGTTTGCTAAAATGAAAAACAAGTTAGAAATGAATTATTTAAAAGTTCTTGGCTCTCTTGTTTTGTTGGAACTTGGAGCCTAGAAATAACTTGCAGCCATGATTTCAATGACATAAATGACAAAGGTTGTGATGAAAAAAAATAGTACAATAATCGTCTTTCCCTAATGTAATTAACATAATTCATTATAAGTTTATAATAGATTCAGCTTTACCAAAGAAGAAGGCAGTGAGAAGAACTGATCAAAAAGTTTGAATTCTATTGTATACCATATAATAATTTTATGGAAGATAAGTAATGTAAAGTTAACTTTATAAGTGGACCATACAGTCATTATAACATTTTCTTTGAGAGTATGTTTTATACCAAAAAATTCAGCAAATGTTAACTAAATTTGAAATGTGGTGCACTTAATGCAGGGTAAGTTAATCCTTTCAGGACCATAAGGTTTCTAAGAGTAAATATTAGTATGTAACTGTTTATTTTAGTTTGTTTAGACGTAAAATAAATAAAAATCATAAGCAAAATACATAACAATGTGTAGTTTTTTTGGAATTTTATGGGAAATATTTTTCCCAATGGACTATAAAGGTAACACAAATTATAGTTAGGCTTATTATGCAATGTCTTTTATTTATTGGTTTATTAGAACAAAATGTTAACTGAAATAATACAAAATTATGAAATAAAATTACTATACAAAATGATGTGCTAATTATGATATTCTGCGAAGCAATTTCTTTTGCTAGTGAGGCAAAGATGGACATTGCACATAGTACATATATTATGCGTCCTGACAGTTCTGTTTTTGTTTCCTAAAGGTTCCCGTTTACGTAATTGCGTTCGGCATACGTTCTATTTTGACATTCTGTATAAAAAATGCAGGTAAGGTTATAATTAAATACGACAATCACCAATTTTAAAATGGGAAAAATGTTTTCCTTAGTCGTGAAGGGGTTAAAGCCTCCATAAGGAGGAGGTCAGGGAATGGCTGAGTTGATACCGTACCTGAGTCCTAATCAGTTGTTCTCAGGTTCGACTACCAATTGTGCCTACATTGAAAATTATCTCCACTAATTCCCATTCTACCCTAGAAGGAGAAAGGACACACCTTTCAGCTTGGAAAAGTCTTCGTCCATCGGATGGGAACTAAAAATACTTTGTTCCGTGTTCAGTAGAGCCATATATTTTCGTGTTAAAGAATACACTAGATGGTCTTGACGGGAGATTTCCACCAGTCTCCTAACAGCTGTCCAGTACCCCAAACTTCTCAGAAACTTAGGGTCCTTGTGACCTGGTAATTTAATCTATTGAATGCAAAAAAAATGTTCCTCATAGGTAAAATATCCCAAGGACAACCCAAACCTTAAAAAAGCGACTCCGTTATCTCCCTGTTGTTAAATTGTTTGATGTAGATATCAGTTAGAAAGATTCTGCAAAATTTATTGAATCATAATTTGTCTTAAACTTAATTGGAATCATCATATTCTCGAAATTGTTAATAAAGCTCAAGGCCTGAGATTTAATTAAACTCGGTGATTTATAGCAATGTTTTACTCTCTGTAGAAAATAAACATCCAATGCACAAGATTATCTTCCGATAGCAATATGCCTCCTTTATGTGTAGTTAATCTGGTGGCCGAGTGGTTAGCACGCTTGGCTACTAATCTACGGGACCTGGGTTCGAGCCCCGGATTAAGGCATGGTTGTATGTATCGTTTTTCTGCTGAGGACCTGCCATCCTCACAGACTTTCTACTATGGCATATAAACTGACAGGCTCCTGTCAGACCTCTGTGGCAAGCAGCTGCTTGAGGGGGTATTTATTTTTCAATCTCCTTGGGAATGTTTAGTCTTTTAAATGTAAATGAATATCTGATATCAGAAGTTCAGTATTTTGGTTTGTGCTTAATTTTATCATTCGTTGGAATCTCAACACTCCTCCATTTTTTTCAGTTTATACAAATTCAGCAAAATCCATTTCCTATTTAGAAGGTCTTTAGCTATTCACTTTTAAATAACGATTGTAGGCCTTAAAGCCTGAGTGTTCTAGCTTTGCTCTGATAGGGTTTCTCCCTAGTTACTCTGTCACTACCGTTGGAGACCTACATTTCACTCAGCATAGGAATTGGGAATGCTGCTGGGACTTTTAGAATCTATGGAGAGTGTGGTGAAAGAGGCGCATACACCTAAAGACTAAACTTAGACTGTATAATGGTTTGGTTCTTTCTAGGGTTAGTTATGGTAGTGAAACGTGGACGCTGTGTAAACAAGATAACAGGAAACCAGATGCTTTTGATTCTAGATGCTTACGCAGTATCTTGGGTATTAGGTGGTTTAACTTTGTAACCAATGATGAGGTTAGGCAAAGGAGTCTGCAACCTCCTTTAAGCAGCATATTGTGCAGAGAGAGACTCCGTAGGTTTGACCATGTTGCCCGTATGAATAATTATAGATTGGTGAATAGGGTTATGAACAGTGTGCCTAAAGGCCTCAGAAAGAGGGGGAGACCTAGGACGCGGTGGGCAGACAATGTCAAACAGAACCTTGTTAAAATTGGTGTGCAGTGGCCGGAAGCAACCGATGTAGCTCAGGACAGATATGCTTGGAGAAACAAGGGTCAAAATAAGTTCAAAATATGTCTTTATTCGTTGACTGTTCACGATCGTTATTAATAATTCGTTCAAGTTATAGAAAGATATAATCAGAATAGATTATAAGAGAGAATTCCACGACAAGCCTATGCAGGGAGTTAGTAAGTATAGAAGTTTTACTATGCTCAAAATATTTCTCTTACATTTATTATAACATATATTTAAAGGTAATGGAAGAATACGTTATACCATTAACATCAAGATCTATTCATTCTGTCACTAAAAGATTATAAAAATATTAAATTTCCTTTCATTCGGCAATAGAGTCAAATTAAATAACTACCTATAATTTATTAAGTAAAATAAATATGAATAAGTTCATTAAAAATACAAATTATCGAAATCCATCAGATATTCAGGTGCATTTCCCCCCCCCCCCGACACCAAGCGATTTGGAAATTTTTCCGATGCCATTCCTTTGTACAACGTTTGTACCGGATTGTACCGCAAAAATTTTCGTTTGTACCGCATTTGTTAAAACGTTATTCGACTTTCAATGTAGGGACCTGGAGAAACGACAGCCCCCCCCCCCCACCAAGCGATTTGGAAATTTTTCCGATGCCATTCCTTTGTACAACGTTTGTACCGGATTGTACCGCAAAAATTTTCGTTTGTACCGCATTTGTTAAAACGTTATTCGACTTTCAATGTAGGGACCTGGAGAAACGACAGCCCCCCCCCCCCCACCAAGCGATTTGGAAATTTTTCCGATGCCATTCCTTTGTACAACGTTTGTACCGGATTGTACCGCAAAAATTTTCGTTTGTACCGCATTTGTTAAAACGTTATTCGACTTTCAATGTAGGGACCTGGAGAAACGACAGCCCCCCCCCCCCCCACCACCACCACCAAGCGATTTGGAAATTTTTCCGATGCCATTCGTTTGTACAACGTTTGTACCGGATTGTACCGCAAAAATTTTCGTTTGTACCACATTTGTTAAAACGTTATTCGACTTTCAATGTGGGGGCTGGAGAAACGACAGCCCCCCCCCACCTAGCGATTTCAAAATTTTTGCGATCCCATTTGTTTGTACTACGTTTGTACTGGATTGTACCGCAAAAATTTTCGTTTGTACCGCATTTGCTAAAAAGTTATTCGACTTTCAATGTGGGGACCTGGAGAAACTACAGCCCCCCCCCCCCACCAAGCGATTTGGAAATTTTTCCGATGCCATTCGTTTGTACAATGTTTGTACCGGATTGTACCGCAAAAATTTTAGTTTGTACCGCATTTGCTAAAAAGTTATTCGACTTTCAATGTGGGGACCTGGAGAAACGACAGCCCCCCCCCCCCACCAAGCGATTTGGAAATTTTTTCGATGCCATTCGTTTGTACTACGTTTGTACCGGATTGTACCGCAAAAATTTCCGTTTGTACCGCATTTGTTAAAAAGTTATTCGACTTTCAAAGTGGGGGGCTGGAGGAACAGGTGAAACTGGTGAAATGCACCTCAAATATTCAAGGTATCAAGAATGCACCTCTAGTGGTACGCGAAAGTATGAAAAGAGTAACAAAGATGAATAACAGTCGAAATACATTTCAGACTTTCCCGGAAAATAGTAAAACTTTTTATAAGTGAAAGTGATAACATAATTACTCAACATGAATATTGCCAAGCAATTAAAAAAGAGTGGTTGAGTGGCACAAAACTAAAACTAGCAGAAGTGATTACAATTCGACAGCGAATGGTCAGGTCACGTTGTGGATTGATTTCTATGAGTGGAAAGTACGTCTGTAACGTACTTTCCACAGTATATCGGTAAAAGTAGGCAAACTATGTATATAAAAAGTATATCGGTAAGTAGGCAAACTATGTCGTTGGTGACCTGAAAAACCCGCAAATGCCGCTCTGCGGGTGACATCACAGTTAGAAGGGGTGGGGAGAGAGGAGACTCTAAAATAAATGTTTTGCTAAATTTATGGTGATACTTAATGTAGTAAAACTATTCAACCGAATAACTCGGAAGTTTTTTCTATAACTTTGAACGAATCATTAATAACGATCGTTAACAGTCAGCGAATAAAATATATTTTGAACTGATTTTGACCCTACCTGACTACTAGGATCAGAGAGGCATGTCCTTGTGCAAGTGTTTGTATGCGAATCAAGTATTTGTAGAGATAATATATTGCATGAGAATCCACGACAAGCCTAATATAACTACTAGATTATCTCCGCCCATTGTGTATAAAAGTACCGTCTTCCTTTAAAAACAAATAATAATAAGCCTTCCCTGCTAGAAATTCATATCTTTTGCTTCCTTATGGGCCGGAACTCATTTTCTCAAAGAATGTGATTATACGTATTTATTAATGTTTTATAGCGTATTTATTTAGTATAGACTGAAAAATTAAGATAATCATTTCATTAAAAACAAATACTTTTGTTATAATTGTTTAAGAAAAAAATTCACTGTTTTGCTTAACATTTTGCGCAAACCTAATTAGTGATTTTTCGTTATTAAAGCTGTAGGACGGTAAGAGGTATATATTTTTATCGGTTAGATACATAGCAGTAAATAAATTTTAAATTATATATCTGGAAGTAATACCAATACAGACCAACGTCTACGACTATTGACCTATCACATAACCAGTCAGCTGCAAAGTGCCTACAGAGTCTGGAACCACAAGAGGAAGAAATAGAGAGGAAGACTAGTCCTACTTTTGTCTCAACAAGGATGATATAAAGCCAAACTCTGCCTTGTCATAAAACTGACACAGAAAACCTACTTGGTTAGATACCCTGTTAGTGGTCCTTACAATCGCCGGAACTGTTTCCTAGAATGTTCGGGACTATATTGGGTGAAAGCTGTGCACTTAATGGATATCACGGACTGTCCCTGGCATTCTAGTCAGAGTCAAAGAATAATTAGTTGCCACAGAGGGATGATTCAATGCCACTGTTTGCAGCGACACCCTTTTCAGCCGGCAGTAATTTCATTTCCCCATTCATTTCCCAAAGTGTGTGGGCATCTTGATTTAAAGTTCTGTTTTTGATTATTATTTGCCTTTTTCTGTTGCCTTTTGCAAAAAAATATATACCCTTAAGATTATATATAAGCGTATTATAGAATAATCGAAAATTAACTGCTGGCTGTATTAAAAGTGCACCGAGTGAAATTTTAAAATTACTTTTAAAACCTTCGTGTACTCTACACGAAAGTTGCCCGATCACTAATTCTAAACAAATCGTTACCAGATTTTTTTTTCTGAATTCTGTAATCAACCATATTGTTCGGATGTTTTTTGAGCGACTGTATTATGCCGTAAGACTACATAAGAATAGAAATATTATGGAGCCCAGACACGACCATGGTAGGAATTACCAGCACCAATGGGATTGAAGTAAATAATTCATTAGAATTATTCTAATTCAGAAGAACCTGAGTAACTTCTCTCCATCTGCTGTAACTGCTGACAACACCTATTGCAAAGTAGCTTGCTTGTAGCTATTGCTTGTAGTGTGGTTTCGTAAATTCGTGCATGGTTTTACTTATTGTTTACTCTGTTTCGCGCGTTCAGCTGAAAGATAAAACAATATATTTCATCTACTCTTCTTATGGAGTCATTCGAACGAAACAATATCATTCTTATGCCTCTACATGTAATGCACGGGGAGGTGATATAGGTTACGCATTTGCAAAGTCTCACCTATCTACCATTTATATGCTTCATCAGAGATAAGAGATCATTTTTGACATGCCATAGTACCGGGCTGGTGTTCTTACCTATTTCATCTGATATGTTGCCTATGGCATTAACAAAATATTTAAAATAAACCAAAATGGAGCAAAATGCTTTTGCAATGACAATCAGATAACACAATAAACTAGTTTAAAACAGTCTTGTATCTCTTATACTTTTGTTGAACAAGCATCACAGTTGATGTCACTACATAGAAGCTGATTTCGGAGATTTTCTGCATTTTGAAGGAACTTCATTGCCTGGGCTTTGATGCATTCATGCATTGGTCACACATTATAATCTTGGTGAATGATCTTGTTTCCCACAAACCAGGTGCAGCCACAGCTGATCTCAAAATTTGATTTGGAAAGTCTGAAGCTTCTTGATATTGGTTTGTGAGCAAATGACCCCAAACTAGAGCAGCGTAGAAAATCGTAGGTTTTAGAATCATATGATAGATTGCCAACTTTTTTTAGATTGATAGATTAGAATTTCTGGAGATAACCTAAACTGTATTACAGGGGCATTATATACAACAGAAGAAATGTGTTCATCCCATGTGGGTTTTTGGTTGATCGTGACAGCAAGATACTTTGCCGAGTCCTTCCACGCAAGCTGCTTATCAAAGATCATAAGATTTGACACATGATGCAATATTTTATTGGTGCAGAGCAGAGCTGTGAACTTCTCGGTGTTGATCATCTGCTTCATAATGACTTTCACTGATGATTTTATATATGTGTAAATAAAACAACTTGTGATGTGATCAGGCAAGATTGTTCTTCGCTTTCTATTCTCATAGGACAGTAGCTATCTTATTTCTTCTGTTACAGGTTTTAACTAATATGTTAAAACTTGTTTTTTCTGACTATCACTATAGTGAGATTTATTCCTTCATATTAAATAGATTGCCAAGTACGACGGGAAAGACTATTTCCATCGACAACTTCGGTGCTGTGCATCATAATAACCCAAGTAATATTATTATTTGATATGTGCTTATAAAAGATTCTTTAAAGTCGGTATAAATAGCGCATAGGCACTATTTATAAAGACTTCCAACATTTAGAACTATATGTTAAACCATTGTACCACATCCATCATAACCTGCCTTAAAAGCAAGTGTGATTTGCCTCCGCAGTAATGGACGTGTAACAGGAGTTCGAAGCTTCCAGATGGATTTTTTCTACACTTGCCTAATTATGTATTACAAATCTTTGTTTTTCTTTCTAATTTTTGAAATCGCTGGCAACTTTTTTATATTCCCTCTATTCAGCCATTTCAGAATTTTACGGCTAATAAAATGAATAAAAATGTGGAAAAATATAAAGATGTCAAGAAGTACATAGATTGCAATAGATAATTAACAGAATATATTTGTTATCCTATTTGTATATCTAATAATCCCAATAGAATTTCATTCTCAATGCTATAGTTTTTCTCTTTCAGTAGCGATAGGAGCGAATCTATAATTCATTGCCAATAAACATAATAATGGAAAACAAATATAAAAATTAGTTTAGAATGCCTGAAGACCACATAAAATATAGAATTACTATTAAAAATGATTAAATGATAAGAAAAAGCAGCGAGAGAGAATGTTTAAAAATAATATTAATAATCAGAGTAATTTCTTTTCCTTTGTGAATTTTTCTTTAAAACATAAATTAAACTTCTCTTTCCTTTTTGAAACTTTTTTGTGAATTTTGTTAGTCTATAATGATTTTTTTTCGATAAAAAAATTGGAATAGAGATGAATTTCTGCCGGAGGGAAAGAGACTGATGTCTCATTGTACCTGTCAAAATGGATATATATCTAATTAGGTGTATGTAATGTATTGTTGTTGTAATACTGTTGTTAAATTTTTTGTATATTTTTGCATTTATGCTCCATAAATTTATTTATTCATTCATTCAAGTTTGCTTAACAAAATCTAGTTAGGAATGAATAATATAAAAGTTCTTGACTCCCTTGTGGTGAAAGGGAACTTAGTACAGAAATATAAAAACTTGCGGCAATGATTTCACTGATATAACATAATGAGTGATGTTTGTAATAAAAAACCAAAGTACATGAATCATCTTTCGCTGATGTAATTTGCAATAATGTTATATAAGTTTATAATAGGTACGACTTCCATAAAGAAGTAGGTATGAGAAGAATTTAACAAAACGTTCGATGAATATTGTATTGCCTGTAATGTTTATACGGGAAACATTCCAGCATAATAAAATGTCAAATTAATTCTATAAACGTGCGATACAACTATTATTACATTTTCTTTCAACGTAAGTTTTACAGAAAAAAGTTTTAAAAAATCTTAACCATATTTGAAATGCGGTGTACTAAATGAAGGATTAAGCTAAAGTTTTCACAATGAGGACAGGGGATGGCTCAATTGGTAGCTCATCAGTCTCCTAATCAGTAGTTCTAGTTAATCAGGGCACCAACAGAGAAGAAGGGCACCACAGAATTTTCCCCCCTAGCTATCATACCATTAACTTCTGATAGTCTTTTTGGGAAGGTTATTAAAAATCCTTTTCAAAACATTTTTGCATTTGCATTTTTTCCCTTATAACAATTTTATTAAGAAATGCATGAAACATTGTTGAAAATTTGCATTTTTTCAGTTGCCTTAGTTATAAGTAAATAATTTGCTTATATTGTTTACTGCTATTTAGTGTTAAATATAATTTTTAAAAAATCAGTTTTTATTTCATGTAGTTGTGTGGTTTGGCCTGGAAGAAAACTGAATTTTCAATCTCTTATCTCACCTTCAAAACTTATTGAGTCTTAATATCTTGTCAGTTTAAGCAATGGGAGATGCCTAGGGCATCCGTTGGCCTTAATCCGGCACTTGGTGAACAGATATCGTGCATGTGAAGTCGGGATCTACATTTGCTATTTCCTGTGTTCCTACTTCTTTTTTTTCTTCCCCCGCTGAATCCAAATCGTAATATTCTGGTGGCTCTGGAATGGGCTGGTTTTCCCCGTGTGGCGCTGAGCGGATGGCAGATGGTATGTTGGGGTAGTTTATTGTCTGCTTTTTATCGTTAGTAATACCATTTGCTAGCCGAGAAATCATACAAAAATAACAGTCACTCACGTGGTTGGTCGGTTCCCACTATATCATAGGAATGGCAAATGGCACCTCTTGCCTTTTAACCAGCTGCGAAAACGTGTTGTACAACTATTGCTCATTATATGCGGAGCGCAGTTCCTCTGTTGAACTCCAATCTGACACCCGATGTAAAGGTGGTAAGTCCTTTTGATGACATGCGTTATTACGCGATTCTGTGACGCTAAAGTAACCTCACCACAAATGTAACAAAAATGGTCCGCATATACAAGAACGAGGCATATATCGCTCACATAGAGCACCTGCATACAATCATGAATGGTCGATAATTGACGAAGGATAACTCCCGAATGGTGCAATAGCTCTCGGTTACTGTTTTGCCTCAAATGATGTCACAGCTTCCAGGTATTGTGCTGCCTCGAATGATGCAATAGCTTCCTGGTATTGTGTCACCTCGGCGCTTCGTACAGCCCACGAAAAACTCAAATCAGTATGCCCTGTATATGGACGCAGTCTTACATCCTTCATCATCATCTGGACCACTTTGTAAGGGGATCTAGGCAACCCACTAATATCTGATCCATATTTATATGGACGCAGCCTCCTGTATTTTCAAAGCAAGAGCCAATTGTTCTTGGTGATTGGCTCTTGTTTTAACATAATCGTATTTTCTTGGAAACCATTGATTTAATATATATGAGAATAAATTTGGCACTGGGAATGGCCATTTTAAGGTACTCCTGTTAAAGGTTTGAAAATAAATTTAGCTTAAATTCTCTTCGCACTCAATAAATATTGTCTAATTACCAACCATTATTTTATTTAATTTCAATAAATATAAAATTTTTCTTCTGTTTATTCACACAATACCTTTAAATCTTGTATAATGATACACTAGATATCAAGAATGTACCATTAGTGGTACAACGTAAGTTTAAAAAAGTAGGAAAAACCAGAATTAGTAATCGAATTCGTTGCTGACTATTACTGGTGTAAGGCGGCATATATATTGTGCAAGTCGAGATGATAAACTCCGAAGAATTGAATTTGCAACGGAAGGAAAGAGTAGAGATAAATCTATGCAAATCATTTCCATTACTGTACTGGATGAGATACGCAATGATAGCAATTCCTCATAGAATAGTTACGTGTGAGGTTGGTTTTGGAATTCATGTATTTGTGTGGTTTGGTTTTATTTCGTGTAGTTTCAATGTAGTATTGGTGAAGTGTTGTATGTTGGATTTAGAAGCGTTTCGCAGTTCGTTCTCAATAGCGAGAACTAGAGTTGCAATGGGGGAAAGACTGGGCAAACCATTCATAGCCCCACACAACCGTAATATCCACCAAATATCTAGAAGATATCTACAACAAGAAATATATATCCAATAGTCTTCTTAGATATCTACTGGATATTTACTGATTAATGTGGTTGTGAGGGAGCGGGTCGGTAAAGATATATAAAATGAAAAGCATGTGTATAAATATTAAAAAATGTAAAGTGAAACATAAACAATTTAATTTAAATCAAACGTTTATAATAGTCCCTTTGACTTAAAGAGGGATAATGAACTGCTAATGATAAAGACTTCGTTCAAAAGAAATTTAGTTCCTTCAAGTATAACTGTAGAGGAAAGAGTAGTTTGCTTTAATTTGATATTTTTTGGTGTCCCTTTGTTCTTTTTTTAAGAGTTCCTAATGGTTTGTCCTATGTACTCGAGAGGTTTAAATGGACTGCAGAAGTCTCATTCAGGGAATGTGATGGTTACTAAATATACATCATCTGTAAGTAAACATATACCGTATATTTCCGCAGATAAGACGACCTTCAGATAAGACGAGGTATAAATTTTCGTCAAAGTTTTATAGTTTTAGCATATATCTGTCCTATAAGACGACCCCAAACTATCAACGGCCTATGAATTTAGTTTAGATCGGCGATCATCATCTGGATAATAATACTGCATAGCGTATACGGAATTATGTCCTATTCGCAAACATTCGCACTGATTCGGGCATTCGGGTAACCTTGACTATTCACAAAAGCGTCGTATGGGCTATTCTATTTTGTGGACATACCCAACTCTGTACTAGTAAATAATTACGGTTTGTATGTTTTTTCCTCAGTAGCTCAATAAACATAACTTTTAATATTTATTTTCTTTTAGTATTGTTTTACTATTACAATGTACCAGCTGGGTCAGCGTTGAGATTTATCTCCGCAAAATTCCCCGCCCTGCCCACGGTCAGTAGGGGACACCGATGGGCTTGGAAAGGCCGCCGTCCGTCGGATGGGACGTTAAGCCGTGGCCCCGTGTGTGGGAGAGCCATACCCTGTGCACGTTAAAGAACACGCTGGATGGCCTTGACGGGAGGCTACCATCTGTCTCCCAACAGCTGTTCCAGTGGGTTCCCTCCCCCAACCTTCTCTGTGCCTTCGGGGTCCATGTGACCTGGCCATTTAGCCCATGGTGTGCAAAAAAGTGCCGCTCATAGGTAAAACAACCCAACCCAACCTATTACAATGTAATGTATTATTTACTATTACAATGTAATGTATTATCATATAGCGTATTTAAATAATATGATAGATTTTTCGATAAGTTGTAGTAATAATGGTTTCAATTTATACAAATTTCATTCTAATTTTTTTGGTATCTCTCCTATAGGAAGACCCGGATTTTGGGGGCCTTTTTTTATGATTCAACTATCGTCTTATCTGCGGAAATATACGGTATCTCTGTATATATATTATATATGCATTTATATATATCAAACTATGTCATCCAACTC
The DNA here is from genome assembly GCA_038380435.1 of Ryuthela nishihirai. NCBI lineage: Eukaryota > Metazoa > Arthropoda > Arachnida > Araneae > Heptathelidae > Ryuthela > Ryuthela nishihirai. The sequence goes on from JAWZYU010000003.1 coordinate 63,807,880, forward strand.
TAATTCACCAACAATCACCAGCACTTCTCGCGACAGCTGACTTCGCCTATCATACTTCATGACTCGTACTTCGCATCTCTGCACTATTAGAATTTGAAATATGTCATAGAACTTTGAAATTTTACGTACTCTACAAACTAATCGTCTAATCACCGTATGTCTGAAGAAGTCCTTTTACTCGTAGTTACGACGAAATCGATAGCATCGTTTATATATTCTGCTATAGTGCTTATATACTTACATCTTGAATAATCTGCTAGATATCGAGAATGTTCCATTAGCGGTATAACATAAGTTTTAAAAAGCAGTAAAAACCAATATTAGCCGTCGAATGAAGTGAAGAGAATTTAAATAATCATCTCATTTGTTAATTACACCTACCTACTTCACATGATTAGTGTGCAAAATTTAGTAAGTATAAACTTCTGAAATGTTGTTTGGCCTTCCTATTATTCCATCTACTACACTTTTCTTCAAGACACTATGTAACATCGGTAGATGGAACAAATTATAATTAAAAAACAAAGGGACTATTATATATGTTTGATCGACATTTTCATTGAGATATATTTGCATTATAAAATATAATTTAATTAAAATTCATTATTTTAATGAGAATTTGCCTCGCCGAAGTTTGACTTCTTGTCCTCTGTATATTTTTTTTTCCTTTAACAATTTACTTGCCATCAGGACGTTACGAACCGCACTAAAAGAGGTGTTGGGTCATATGTTGCCCAGGCCTGGCTTAGGATATAACAACACGTCAATATTGGCAAGTGAGAAATACTGAGTAGATAAGGATCATTACATTAAGCTAATAGTATAGTCTATAAGAACCATCACCATTGAATTCAGTTGTGTGTGAGAACTGTATAATATATTTGTTGTCATTTAATTAGAGCCAACCAAAGCACTCGGCTCCCAAGGACTATATCAAAAAACAAAACAACAACTTGCCAGGAACACCAACTTTAGGAAGTTCTATTTAATCATGCTTCATTATGCTGAGTTAGCTCAGGGGGCAATAACACAGAACCAGTTGTACAATTGTGTTTACTCTACCCAAGCGAATATGCTATATCATATCGTAATAGTATAATCTATCCAACACAAAAAATGTTAAATTTAAAAAAAAAACGAACAATTATCTTTTTAAATAAGTTTGTGTTTCCCCACCACTTCTGAGATGAAGATGAAAAGCATTGTTGTCAATGCAAACTTCTTGACATTCACATTTCACAATCACATTTTCAAATTTCTAACATTATTACATCATTTGCAACAGTCATCAGAAATTTTGCAGCTTTCAACTTTCTCACCGTTAGAGGTCGCAATTATATTCGCCGTTTAGAGGTCGCAATTTATGTTTTGAAAAAAACAATCGTTACTAACATAGCGTTAATTATTAATAACTCATTGAAACTGATTATCCTCAAATCTGTATCTTTTGTACGCTGATGTCCAACTTAGATTTTCCGAAAGGTGATTTTTTAGCTTTTAATGCTATTCGTTTTTCTGGGCATTTGGCCCAAATTGATGAATCTTTCCTGAGCAGTCGGGACACGAGAAGCTGCTCAGAAAGACATGATTTCGCTAAGTGATTACCTTCACATTTTTTACAAGATGTTTTCCCTCTGCAGATGGAGGATGAATGTTCAAATCTGTAAAATTTGTGCAGATGATGGGAGGTGGTATATATCCGTTTATTTCCTATCTGAACAAATTCAGGCATATGTATAAAGGTAGTTTATTTGAGCTGAAGATCAGCACCACTGTTTCTGTAGACGAAGGGCTAAACCGTTTTTGACCAGGAGATGCGGGGAAAGTGATACATTCTTCTGTTCTTTAAAATATATTGCTCTTTGATAGCATGCTATCTATTCTTCCGAGAATTTCGTGTTTATTCCCTTAACTATAGTAATTCTTACTAATGGATGAGTGCAAAATAGAAATAGTAATGTATTATTATCTTTATAAAAGAGAGACAAATTTCTCATTTTTCCCTTAAAACAAAAAAAATGCAGTTCAAAACAATTTATTTATTATTACTATATTACAATATTATAAAAAAATTTTGAAATTAAGTGCAAATTTTTTAAAAAATAGAAAGCTTCGCGTTTAATTTTAATCACTGTAATTTAATTAAGACGCAAGTGAATATCAATGGAAACATCTTACATCGGTGACTCAGTGGTATCGCGGTAACTGACTGGTCTGGGTCGAGTGCTGAGTATGAATTGCCTGGGCACTCGTTCTGTTATATATGTTGTGATTCTTAATCAATAAAAACATTTTTCACTTATGGACATGTCAAAAATCTGTGTTTTCTCATTGTTGTATCCAATGTATGCTAATATAATTTAGCCAATGTGGGGTTGTAACAAAGCATATATTGACTGTAAGTCCCAGCATCCAAATTGAAAAAAAAATCAAATAGAAACATCACAGATGCTTCTGTTAGCTCAGTCCTGGACAGAACTCTCACTCAATGTGCAGAGTTTCTAAAATTTTGATGTGGTTTCTGAACGACACTGGCCTCCTCAATTCAATCTGAGACTTTCAGTTTGTTTCTTTAGCGACTTTCGAACTCTCGTGACCTTTAAATATCAGAGGTTCTTCAAAAGAACCCTCAAGACTTTGCTTTGAAAATTATTTAAACTTTTTTTTTTTAGTTTCAATGTGAATATTTCTGCTTCATTTTCCTTTCATTGCAATGATATTCTTAGGAGGTTTTTCTCACCTACCTACTACGGGCTTGGGATAATAAGTAGCCATCCAGTCTGCCAATTTTCCCTTAATCCCATTATCAATTGTACTTTTGTTAGTAAGTTATCTGGTATCCGTTCTTCGTCAACACCTCCTATCAGAAGAATTTCTATTTTCTAGAAAAATATATTGGTTGTAATATTACTTCAAATATTACATTCTTTATATTTAGGTCCCTCTGATGCATTTTAAGGCCTTAGACGGCGCTAAATTAGCGGCTTTTACAGGGCCCTCTAAAGTCTCTGATTAACGCCTTTTGTAGAATTTGAAAACTGTGAATCATCATAATTCGTTCGTACCTATTAAACTCAAAAAGAATTTTTCATTTATTTCTGGGAAAAAAAGTTGGTGTTGCCATCCACCACTTTGGGGTGACGGGACAAATTTTTGCCGCGAATGTTAACCACTTGATCATCAGAGCATTAAAATATCAAATTTCTAGCCCAAATGCATCATTTTCAATATTCATTCAAAAGTTCAAATTTTCCGTCCTCAGAGGACACAATTTAAAATTTTGAAACATTCGAATACTTGAATCGTAATAGTTTGTCCTACCCAAGCGATTTGCTACATCATATCGAAATAGTATAATATATCCAACACAAAAAAAATGTTCAAATTTTTTTTTTCTAAAAACGAACAATTATCTTTTTAAATAAGTTTGTGTTTTCCCACCCCCTCTGAGGTGAAGGTGAAAATCATTGTTGTCAATGCAAACTTCTTGACATTCACATTTCACAATCAAAATTTCAAATTTCTAACATAATTACATCGTTTGCAACAGTCCTCAGAAATTTGCAGCTTTCAACATTCTCACCGTTAGAGGTCGCAATTATATTCGCCGTTTAGCGGTTGCAATTTATGTTTCGAAAAAAATTTCGTTACTAACATATCGTTAATTATTAATAACTCATTGAAACTGATTTTCCTCAAGTCTGGATCTTTTGTACGCTGATGTCCAACTTAGATTTTCCAAAAGGTGTTGTTTTAGCTTTTAATGCTATTCGTTTTTCTGGGCATTTGGCCCAAATTGATGAATGCTTTCCTGAGCAGTCGGGACACGAAAGCTGCTCAGAAAGACATGATTTCGGTAAGCCATTATCTCCCCATTTTTGTTTTTTAAGTTTTTACAAGATGTTTTCCCTCTGCAGATGGAGGATGAATGTTCAAATCTGTAAAATTTTGTGCAGATGGTGGGAGGTGGTATATATTCGTTTACTTCATATCTGAACAAATTCAGGCATATGTATAAAGGTGGTTTATTTGAGGTGAAGATCAGCACCGCTGTTTCTGTAGCCGAAGGACTAAACCCTTTTTGATCAGGAGATGCGGGAAAGCGAAACATTCTTCTGTTCTTTAAAAAATATTGCTCTTTGATAGCATGCTATGTATTCTTCCGAGAATTTCGTGTTTATTCCCTTAATTAGGCCAAAGGATTTGGCAATTTTGTTTGAGATTCTGTGCCGTACTTTATATCCCATTAATTCGTTGGTTTTTTTTTGTATAATGTTCATATGTTCAGGATGTGAAGTTTTGATTAGCATGTTTACCCTGACAGTAAATCTCACAAAGAAATCGTCTGTGACCAGATCGCTGATATGTGCGACCTATGCCTGTAAATGGTAGCTAGGCATAAACTGGAAGGAGTGTTGTGTACCAATCCCTAGTGATGATGCACAGAACCGGCCAGGTCTATTACCTAATGTCCGACCCCGCGTTCTCGTGGTGCAGGCCGTTAGTACCTTTCAAAAGAGATATTCTCTTTTGGAAGGGAACGGAAGGGGAGGGCTGCCAGTTCAGTATGGCCTACTGATCTGGTCATCTATGGCCACTTCTTTCTTTTTCCAACCCTGCTGAGGAGTCAACTTCACAGGGTCCTGGTGCTGACCATTTATACCTAAGAGACTGGACTTGTTTATGGATTTGAGCTTGATTATGGATATTGGATTTGCTGCACTGGTGGGCCTCAGTTGAGGGAGAATCTGCCGCTGTGTTTTCTGTTTGCTTCTGGGTTGCCAGCCCTAAGTGAACAGAGACATGGGATACCTTATATCAGCTGGTGGATAATCCTAATCAGAGGCCATCGCAGGTACCTGAACCTTACTTAGCTAGTTGGGCATCGTCAAGCCTAAACTGGAGTAATGTGTCTCAGGCAGGCCATATGGCTCTTGAAAACGTCCACTTGAAAAGGTGGTGCCTGAAGTTCCAACCAGAATCGGTGACTTCAGCTCTTAGCGGAGGAGGTACAGGTCTTTGCCCCATGCCTACGATCAGGGGCCTGTTTGATATTGTTGGCCATACCAATCTCAATAAACCAAATTTCTTTAAAAATCCTACTAATCATTTTCTCTCTGCCGGAACGTGGAATGTGAGGACATTACATAGAGATTATTCTCTTGATGTCCTTATGCAGGAATTCCAGCGCTATAACCTAGATATTCTAGGCTTGCAAGAGACTAGATGGACAGGTAAAGGTGAGATACTTAAAAATAATTTTAAATTTCTCTTTACAGGGAGGGAGGATGGAAAGCATCACCAAGGCGTGGGTCTGCTGCTCAGCAGACATGCTAATGATGCTCTTCTAGGATATGGGTGCAATAATGAAAGGTTTATTACCGCAAACTTTCAGACAAACATTAGACTTGAATGTTATCTGCTCTTATGCCCCCACTGAGGATGCCGATGAGGATGAGAAGGATAGGTTTTACGGACAACTTCAGAATATTTTGAATTCTGTCATGAAAGGAGATATTACCCTTGTTCTTGGTGACTTCAATGCCAAAGTTGGTACTGACTCTGACCTTTGGGGAGGAGTAATAGGCCTTTTTGGTATTGGTAGCTGCAATGACAATGGACAACGTCTGCTACAGGTAAGTAAACTCAATGATTTCAGAATAACTAACATTTATTACAAACACCGCGACATACATAAGTACACATGGATTTCACCTGATGGGCTGCATAAGAATATGATTGATTATATATTAGTTAACAGCAAATGGGCTAGTTCTGTTAGGAATACCAGGACATATAGGGGAGCTGAAATTGGATCTCACAATTACCTTGTTAAAAGTGTCTTGAAACTTAAACTTAAAAAGTGTTGTGCTAAAGATTAAAAATTTCCCTTTAATACTGAAGCTCTGAAAGACCCAGTTAGAGCTAAAGCTTACCATGATAGGTTACTTAGTCATTATAACAGTCATGGTTTGCTTAATACTGAATTTGAGAAAGAATGGGGCCATTTTAAACAGGCTTTTTTGGAAACTAACTGTACTCTTTTAGGAAAAAAGGAGCAGAGGAGACAGAATTATTTAAGTGATATGGCACTTGGGCTTATTTGAGAAAGAAGGAACTGCAGGAATGTCCTTAATCAGTACCCTACTAGTCCTAATATAAAGGATTAGAGAGAGCTTAATAAATGTGTAAAGGATCAGTTAACTACTGATAACAATCTTTGGCTTGATGGCTTTGCTGACAAACCTGAGAAAGCAGTTAGGCAGCACAACAGCACAGCGCTGTACCAGATAGTTAGTGGTTTATGTGGTAGAAAACGGATAGGCATATTCAAGGATTGAAGGATAAACAAGGTAAGGTTATAGAAGGGGAGGACTCTGTCATGGCTAGGTGGGCTGAGCATTTCAGTGATGTTCTAAACAATGTAGTTAGTTCTACTCCCATTATTTGCAATGATGATAGATGCATTGGTGGCTTTAATGTTGGCCCTATAACACAGTCTGAAGTTATTTTGGCTATTTCTAAACTTAGACTTCAAAAATCCCCAGGGATAGATGAAATTACTACTGAAATGCTTAGAGCTGGGAATGTTTCGGTTACCACTTGGGTGACTGAAATTTTGAATATCTTTTATGAAGCTTAGGCATTGTCCCTAAGGATTTTACCAGAGTTATTGTTATCCCTATTTTCAAAAAAGGTGTTCGCAGTTCTTGTGATAACTATAGGGGTATTAGCCTACTCTCTGTTCCAGGTAAAGTTCTTTCCATGATTGTGCTTAATAGAATTAAGAATCTGGTTGACAGTCAATTGCGTGATGAGCAATGTGGATTCAGAAGTGGTAGGGGATGTGTGGATCAGATATTTTCACTTAGGCAGATTCTTGAGAAATGTTTAGAGTTTCAGAAACCTTTGGTTGCTAGCTTTGTTGATTTCAAAAAGGCTTTCCACTCTATTGATCGTCATGATTTGCGGTTGATCGTGAGATCGTACGGCATACCAGACAAGTTAGTTAACATGATGAAACCTGTCTATAATAACACTGAGTCGTGTGTGAGAGTTGGTAAGTCTTGTAGCAATTTGGTTTAGCATTACTTCTGGTGTTCGACATGGGTGCATTTTGTCTCCTTTTCTCTTTAATTTGGTTATTGATTATGTTATGCGAAATTCACTTCAAGGTAAAGATTTTGGCCTTAAATGGGCTGGAGATACGAAAATTTCTGATTTAGATTATGCTGATGATTTAGCCCTTTTGGCAAATGATGTTGATGAGATGAACTCTTTCATTCGAGCTGTTGATGAGAATGGAAGTAGAGTAGGTTTGGTTATAAACAGAGAGAAAACTAAAGTGATGAAAATTGGTCAGGCAGGTTGTGATTCAGTTCATCTGAATGGTTGCAGTCTTGAGCAGGTGTCACAGTTTAACTATCTTGGGAGCTATGTAACAGATACTGGTGATGTGAGGCATATATGATAGACGAATAGGGAAGATTGTGGAGAAATAGGCGTATACACCTAAAGTTTAAAATTAGACTGCATAGTAGTTTGGTTCTTTCTAGGATTAGTTATGGTGGTGAAACTTGGACGCTGTGTAAACAAGATAACAGGAAACTAGATGCTTTTGATTCTAGATACTTACGCAGTATCTTGGGTATTAGGTGGTTCGACTTTGTAGCTAATGATGAGGTTAGGCAAAGGAGTCTGTAACCTCCTTTAAGCAGCATATTGTGCAGAGAGAGATTCCGCTGGTTTGGCCATGTTGCCCATATGGATAATTATAGATTGGCAAATAGGGTTATGAACAGTGTGCCTAGAGGCCTCAGAAGGAAGGGGTGACCTAGGATGCGATGGGCAGGCAATGTCAAACAGGACCTTGTTAGAATTGGTGTGCAGTGGCTGGATGCAGCAGATGTAGCTCAGGACAGATATGCTTGGAGAATTAAACTGCACAGTCTGGATTGACCTCCGTAGCCCATGACTGCTTGATGATGATGATGATGATGATGATGATGATGATGATGATGATGATGATGATGCTTCATTATCAAGCGTTTTAAGAACCACATCGCAGCCTGCGAGAATTATAATATAGCCTGCCAAAGGCTCTTTTTCAATAAGCCTTCCTTTATCGTTCGAATGGGGCTGTTTTGAAGTGTGGGATTCTCCATTATTCGAAGGCGGGGTTTCAATGGTTTTCGCTGGTGAAATTTCCACTGACTCGTCATCTGACGAGGATAAAATTTAATATTTCCTAGAAGTTTCATCTTCGGTAATTTGACTATTCGATACCATATTAAATATAGTTGATTCTCTTAGTAGTTAGCCACAAGTCGTCTCATTTTCTTTTAGAGCAAATATTTTACTTTTGCTTAGTTGTAGCAGCAATTTCGAATGGGGTTGGATTGGTCTCTGTGTTTATTTCTGTAGTCGAGTTCATTTAATCGGTACTGCTTTTACTCGTTTTTTAGATTGCACCATTATTCTTATAGCTGATACCAAAGAAGTTTGCAATTGAAGAAACAAAAGTTATTGTTCTATGCTTAGCGTGATTGTTTCGCATCCAGCCCTTCATATTAATGGTGGCTCTAGGCAGGAAATGATCAGGAACTTTTAACGGGACGCAGGGCACTGGAGACATTTGGTTCAAGATCACTGTTCGGTGCCTCGTAGTGAAAGTGGTAGGAACAAAGATTGTTTCCACTGAAAAGTAAAATGCGAAAATGTCGATATACAGGGTGTCCCTGAATTCAAGGCCCAAATGTGAGGAATGGTATACACACCGAACCCACCAATATTCGTCATAGAATATGCGGCCGCAAACGCAGCGAGGAGTCGGAAATGAAGGACAGACACAGAGGTTTCCAGAGTGACATTTATTGGAGATCATTACAACAAATGCTGAAACGTCCGCCCACCAACGTTGATACAGGCGGCGGAGTAGTGATCGGCGTACAGTCGCTCAAAAAAGTATCCGAACACTACGGTTGATTACAGAATTCAGAAAAAATATCTGGCAACGATGATTTTAGAAATTAGTGATCTGGCAACCTTCGTGTCACGTGACACGAAGGCTTCCAGATCACTAATTTCTAAAAAAATCGTTGCCAGATATTTTTTCTGAATTCTGCAATCAACCGTAGTGTTCGGATACTTTTTTGAGCGACTGTACCTGCTCGTAAACACCGGGCTTGTCGCGCACATCGGCTGCTGCGAAGGACAGTCAGGCTATCAGATCCTCCGCCGACTCGTCTGCGCCCCCTACCGGCACCGGGCTGCGTTTGCGGCCGCATATTCTATGACGAATATTGGTGGGTTCGATGTATACTACCATCCCCTCACTTTTGGGTCATGAATTCAGGGGCACCTTGTATAATGCACGTAGGAAAAATTAAAACTTACCAGGCGGCTTTTCCCAAGTTTCATATAGCTGCACTTCAAAATTTGAACATTACACTAAATGTTCTACTACAAAAAAAATATGATGAATTTAAAAAAAGAGAGAGAAAATAAACTAACGCGCAAATAGCCTGCTAGATTTTACACTCCCAGCAACAGCTCCAGCACTTAATATCGAATCGTCGTTCTGGTCCATTCCGGTTCAATCCAGTTCCTACTTCCCACCGCCACCACTCCTCTCTCTGTTACTTTTATTTATACCCACCATTAGCTGTGCTGCATTGTAATCTCCTACTGGAATACAAGAAAAAGGATAACGGGGGAATCTCCTACTAGAAGTTTTAGCTCTTTCTTTTTCGAGAATAATTTTAAAGTTATTGAAATTGCATCTTGTTCTTTTACTCTAATAATTGTTAAACGCTGTGTATTCTAAACATTATTCTAAAGGCATGACTTATACTTTATTCCATTCATTTTAAGATATAATAATGGAAAATAAATCGACATATGTTGTGTGGTGACCACCCGTGTGTATATTTAAGGCTGCGCATGCACTTAGGCCGTGATTCGTTTACTTGCTGCCAAGTCTAAGGCAGTTTCCGGACCTAACATTAAGAATGCAGACATTACAATAATGAAAACTGAGATAATTTGTAATTAACAAATAAAACACAACATTTATTAACAAGCTACTGTTTCGACCTTTTCACACATGTAGGTCCACTCATCAGACAATTTCATCAGGCGCCCTCGACGCAACACTACTCAATTTAAGGGGGCTTACCCCAGTAATGGCGCAGCACAGTCCAAAAAGTTACTTAAGTTCAGTTTCAAAAGGGAGCAGATGACACACCATGTATTAGTTCCATACAGGCCGCATGACGGCGGTAGTAATACAATTGAGTGGTAAAAGTTAAATCAGAGTAGAAACGATTTCAACCCTACTCCTCGTTTCATGCAGGCTGATCCCAGGGGACGACATCGCAGTTTGGTCAGCCGCTTGCCAGTAGCTGCAGGCTTCCAGTCCTCGGCAACTCATTGCATCTCACGGGGCGTTTACCACAACTCTGCTCATTTGCTTTTTACAGGCAACAGCTCACATCTTTCTTCCTTCGAGAGAACGACGAAAATAACTGCACTTTACCGCTTGTTTTTCGAGATACACTGTCCGGTCCCCCTGGCAGAGGTCACCTACACTTAGGCGTCGCTGTTCGTGATTGGCCAGCGTAGCCGAGGTGAGAATCTCAGCTCCCCTCCGGCCAACGTTGTTTACCAGCATATCACGTAGTCCCTCTGATATCTGGGGTTTCAGGGTCAATCTGGAAAACGCTGTGCCTGCGGACGAGTTCCTCTTCGTCAACTGGACACTAAAAATGGAGACAATGGGAAATGGCCTTATGGAACGAGGATAAGGGCGGCCATGACCCTCCCTGCCAACAGTCATGTCCACATGATAAAACAGATGTGGGCACGACAGTTGCACCAAATATTTTTCTAAAGATTTGCGAAATAAAACAGAATTATTCAGCTTCAAGAAGACTTAGGAAGAAAATTACAGATTGGTGCATTATTTTATACTCTTAAAGTTTTCTTATCTCTTTTGCTTAAGGTCGGATACAGAGAAATATCTAAAAGCAAACAGACGTTACCAGAAACTTCTACGCCCTTTCCTGATGTAACCGGATTAGACTCCTAACATACGAGAACACCATTCGGATAATTAATTATACCGTTGTTATAAAAAGAATATTATCTTTGTCTCTAAATCTACAAATATACCAATAACGAACAGGGATAGTAATGAAAAGTTCCTTATTAGGACTTTTAGCCAAAGTGACACTTCCCCATTTTGAAGGAACTGGGATCAAGAGAACAAAACTTGCGATAATATACAGGGGACGTTACATAGATGAATCCCAGGTTTTATAGATTTTACGAATGTCCATTCCAGGAATTAACATAATTCAAAAAAATATGCTTTAGTTCCTACACAAGCCTTCCATGACCATTATAAAAATACAAACAACTTTTACTGAATAAAAAAATGTATTCCCGAAAATAAAATATTTTTTTATATTATTACCGGTAAAAAATTCCAAAATATCAATTTCAAAAATTCCCACTTTTAAAACGGTCATGTACATATGCTATAGATATGACACTGCTTTTCTGGCTTCCTCTACTTCACGTGATTCTGTTTTACGTCTAGTGCAAACTATGCTTAAAAACGTGGTGTACGAACTGGAGGACAAAGATAAATTATGATAAAAGGTTGCAGTCATCTTTACACACAAAAGGTTTCACCATGTTCAGAATTTGGAAATATTTGATAAACAAATCGTCTGGATGGACACTGCTACTTATCTTGGAGTTACATTGCACAGAAAGCTTGACTGGACGCATTATATAGGAAAAATTATCTGCAAAGCAAAAGCAATACACAAAAAATTGCTACCCATTTTTTGCCGGGCACTCAACGCTTTCATTGGCAAACAAGTTGCTTACTCACAAGATTTATTCGCCCTATTCTCTTATATGCATCTCCAATTTGGAGCTACTGTGAAAGAACTAAAAATTCTAACTTTCTAAACCGAGATCATGCGACAGACTTTCGGCGCACCCTGGTTCGTGCGTAATTCCATCATCCAAAGGGATATTTGTATCCCTTCTGTTCAAGACTGCACTGGAGATGCTGCAATTCGAATATTTGAAAATGCTATGGAACATCAGAATCTTCTCATTTCAGGAGCTGTTAAATCCGATAACCTCTACAAGCAAAAGTTTAACAGACCAAGATCTCATCCTGGTATGAGATCAATTCTAATTATTTTTTTTCCATTAGTTGATTTTGAAAATCAAGAAACATCTTTAGGACTTTGATTCTTTTCAGTTTATACCTGTTTACATTTTACCTTCGATGCCACAGGCACACTTCAGATGGACGAGATAAGGACTGTCAAAAAGCCGGTGCTCCATTTCGTCCGTTTATGAATTCTTCTGTTTTGTTTTTAACTCCTATATACGTCTGACACACTTCCCATCGAACTGAAAAAGGGTTGTTATTAAAATGATACCTAAACCGAGGAAAAATGCATACTTTCTCCAGAGTTATAGACCAATCAGTTTGCCCCAATGTTTGCGTAAAAGTTTTGAGAGAATAAAATAAATCCGTAAATAAGAAGGAGACCGTCGCATCGACTTTTCTCGATGTTGAGAAAGCTTTTGATGAGATCTGGATCAACAGTCTCATCTTTAAAATGATTCAAACTAACTCCCCTTTGGTATGACCCTCATTTTACAGTCATACCTGAATGAAAGTATGTTCTGTGTTAGGATTGGCAATTGCCTTTCCACTGAAAGAAACATAAACGCAGGTGTCCCACAAGCTGAATTTGGAGATACAGAATGGCATAATAATGGCAACGGAGTGAGACAAGGATACATTGGTCAGGACAGAAAGTTTAAAATCAGGCCTAAGGCTAAACGTCAAGAAAACTAAAGTTATGTCAACGGGGAATATGGCGGATTTTAAGATTGATAATAAACAAATAGAGGAGGTCAAGAGATTTGTGTTCATGGGATCAACTCTAGATAGTAATGGATGATGTGCAGAAGATGTAAGACGAAGATTAATTTTAGGCATATCAGCAAAAACGGGCTTATTTAAAATAATGAAAGATTAGTACACTTTTTATGAAAACTAACATAAAGATAGTCAAAACAATGATGTTTCCCTGTGGTGACCATATAGCTGTGAAAGCTGGACTCGTGGAAGAGCGAAAGTAGAATAATTGATGCTTTTGAGCAGTAGTGCTGGAGAAAACTGCTAAGGATTCCATGGATGCAAAGAGAACCAATAAAACATTTTGGAACAGATAAGGCCTACTTGTTCGTTTCAAGACATGATGCTGAAACTTAAATTAAGTAGTTTTAGACGTGTGATGGGAGCAGGAAATTCACTGGAAAAAGCAGTCATGCTTGGAAAGGTGAAGGGAGGGAGAAGGAGAAGATGACAGCGAACAAGACGGATGGACAACATAAAAGAAGCTACAGGGATGTCCTTGGAACAACTACGAGAAGTAGCGAATGACAAAAAGGAATGGAGAGCATTTGTACTTGAGGCAGATGAGGTCCACTTACAGATGAGGTACACTTACAGTCTCGAGGAGTAGATGCCGACTCGACGGAACATAACAAGAACCCAGTTTATACAACATTGATCACTTACATGAAAATAAGAATGGAAATTTAATCATTAACTACACATGATCATGCAAAACCTAATAGTATATATTGAAATAGAGAAATAATATAGTTCATCTCATAACAAAGGTTATAACTGAAAAAGAAAAAACTTTGTCCTATAGCGCATATTTTTAAAATGAATGGCTTCAACTGCGAATTTCATTCCTTTTCGTTACTAGTGAAACTTTCGTATCTCTTTTTAATGCTTTCTCCATCCATCTGGAAGTGGACCTCATCTGCCCTCAAATGGTGACGTTGTATAAACGCAGGAGCAATGATTCTGAAAAAAAAATTCATTCAATTTTTGAATGGTTTTTTATTAATATCAAATAAATTTTTCATTTACTGCACTCAGAGTAACAATAGCTTATGACGCATTTGAACATTTTTGAAATTTACGTGTTATCAACAGATAGTTGTTGCGTGACTATTGAATATTTCTGATGTAATATAGAAACAGAAATTTGAATTTTTCTTTTTTACAATTTCCCATCGTTCATTTCGTTTACTGCGAGAAAATACATTGTCGGACACAAAGTGCAAAACGAAAGACAGGTATCCAAATCTGCAGGTAAGGTGTAAAAATTAGGTGGAAACGTATTTAAAAATGACCTTTAGTATACATTTTAGTGTAAATAGTATGTGGTGGAATAACGGGTTAAATTACATATTCATCAAAAGGTGTAAAGTTCTGTAAAGATATTTTAATTACAGTAACCTTTGTTTCATCTCATTTAATTATTATTAATCATATTTCAATTTGAATTTTCCTGTTAGAAATACAATACTAGATCAATTATTTTATATTTAAAGGTGTTCTAAATATTTATTTTGTGTATCATACTGATGGTTTATTTCACTTATCCTCCCACTGAACCTTTTAATTTTGCTGTTTAAAAAAAACCTTTTCTCGTTTTCCTTATTGTATCAGTTTTGGATTCTGATTTGCAAATGATTATCTGTAATATGATATAAGACAATATAGTTTTAAACAAAATATATCGATTTGCGTTCGTTTATACCAATTAAAAGAGTTCATTATCCCACAGATTAAGTAGTCCTATAGATGACTTCCACATATGGTCAAGTCATTCATTGCAGCACAAAATCGATGCTAGAACCGCTACGTAGTACCGGCATAAATAATTTTATTCCGTTTATCAATATATATTAAGATTATTCTAAAATTAAACAAGTAGTTATTTTTAAGTCAACCGTGAATATTAGGTATTTTTATAATATTCTTATATAATCTTAACAGATACGTTTTTGTATTTTTCACCTTTTGGCAAAAGGCTATATAAGAAAAGTAAATAATAGCGAATTGAAAAGTAATATATTCACATAGTTTGAAAGTTAACGGGAAAATGAGACTTTCGCCGGCTGTTAAAGGTGGCGCTGCAAACATTGGTATTGAGTTGCCCATCTGTGAAAGTCATTCTGTGCAAAATCCTGACTTTCACATTAGACTTCGAATATTGAGATAAAATGATTGATCTCTCAGTGTTACAAAAGTCCACGTTTGCTTTAAAGACCCAAATATCGGGAAATAACATACACTAATACTAGTTTCTTATTACATAAAAGTCAATAAAGACATAATTACCGAATAAGAGCTGGCCTTATAGACCAGAGGTTCTAAAACGTATTTGTCCTACCGCCCACTTTTCAGAAAAAAAAATTACTCCGCACCCCCCTGGAAATCTACTTTCTATAAGCGAACAAATGGAAAGATGCAGTGACAAATTTGCGTTCTTTTATGTACCTACATTTCTACCTACGCTTACAACATAGTAAAGAAAGATGTTGTTGTAAATAAGACATCTTGAAGCTTGAAATTATCAAATAATTTATTAAAATCAACCATAGTAACATTCGCATTACATACAGAAAATTAAGATAACGAAGGATAATTTATGTGCTTATTTCGGAAATAAAGTAATCACTACGACTTTATGTTACACAACAGGTGAAACATTTACGTACGTTTTTTCAAACTTTTCTTAACTTCCCTTCTTTCTTTATGTTTCCACCGCCTACCAATTACACCCGGGGCTACTACCGACCCCTTGTATCGTTCCAGCCCCCCACAGGGGGCGGTATCGGCCACTCTGGGAAACATTGTTATAGACCAGGCATGGCCAACTGTTTTTGCCCCCGGGCCGGATTGGAAAAAAAAAATATTTTCACGGGCCGGATTGGAAAAAAAAAAATATTTTCACGGGCCGGATTGGAAAAAAAAATTTTTCACGGGCCGGACGAAATATTAAAATTGAAAAATGTTAAGCAAAACACTTATTTCTTTAAGTAAACAAAATTTTATTATGAAATTTGTTTATGAATAATTGTAAGTAAATCAATACAACAAATTAACATAATAACTAATGCGACGTGTTGAGGCGTTTTGCATCGCTTATTATTTTTTTAATATCTGGTTCTATACTTGTAGTAGCTATTCTTAACACAGCCTCCAAATGTAAATCATTCAATCTTGATCTTGTTGTACTTTTATTTAGATTCATTAAAGAAAAGGTTTGTTCACAAATATAAGTTGAGCTAAAGATTACTAAATACGTCTTGGCAAGTTTTTTTAAATTTCCACATTTTTCATTATTCAATTGCTTATAAAAATTACACAAATTTTCTTGCTCTTCTCGATATTTCTCATGTAATAATTCATCACATTGTAAATTAATTATTTCTAATTGTATATCAACAGGAACGTCATCAACTTGTACAGAAAATGGATTTCGGATAATAGACAAAATTTTATCAATTTTTTGAAGCAATCGAATCTCTGCTCGAAATCTGTCATTAGTGCAAGGATATTTTTATTAAATGTTTTAACCTTTTCTTTTAAAATATTTAAAGATATGGTCTGTAACGTTGGAAAATGATCAAATTTACATTCAGCCAGAATTGTACAAAAAAGGCTAAGCTTCATTTTAAAAGCTCTTAATTTCTGTATTAAATCATGAGCAAATAAGTTTTTTCCTTGTATACATGTGTTAAATTCGTTCAAATCTGTGAGAATATCCAAAGAAAATGCTAAATCACAAATCCAATTTGGATCTAATAATTCAGGAAAATCCTCATTTTCTTTAAGCATTAAAAATATTTTTATTTCCTCTTGAAGGTCCCACACACGTCTTAAAACTTTTCCCAAACTTAACCAACGGATTTTATTGTGATATAGTACATCTAAATGACTGGTATTTAGTTCTTCAAGGAGATCAATAAATTGCCTGTGATTTAATCCTTTTGATCGTAGGAAATTCACTAATTTCACAACTACATTTGTAACATGATCGATTTTTAAAATATTTTTGCACTATGCAAAAATATTTTACTCGCCTGCTGGCAACGTCGCTTGAACATCGAGTGCAGATGAGTATAAAAGTTTTAATTCTTTATAACGGAATCTTTTTTAAAAAATATAGAAGTATCGAGAATTCATTCGATTAATTACCAGAAGTTAAATGTTAATATTGAAAAATTGTTCGCGGGCCACATAAATTCATTACGGGGGCCGGATCCGGCCCGCGGGCCGTATGTTGGCCATGCCTGTTATAGACGGTGATATTTCTTATTTATAGAAGTTCCTTTATATAGGAACAACTGTTCTCGTGTAATAAATGTTTGGAAAGGAATGTATATTTCAATCCGAGAAAATAAACTTGTAAATCAATATATTACATTTGAACTGGTAGTTTATTATATAAAGCATTTGATATTACTTAACATTAAAAAAAATTCGTTACCTTTCTAAAGTTCACCAATTTTTTCATAATGGAAAATTATGAAAGGATAAAAAAGGGAAAATATGAAAGGAGGAAAAATATAAAAATATCAAAATATCTTAGGAAGTAACCTTGAATACAAAATATAATTTGCATTACCGCTAGAATGGAGTTGCAAAAGTATTTCATATTAAACCCGCAAAAAGTAAATTAAAGCAATATTTCTTAAAGAGGAAAATCTGTAGGTCCATCTACCTAATGTAGACATCAGAAATCATTATTGGCATGCCATAGCACAGGTTTAGTATCCCTTACCCATTTCTTCTGACATATCGCCTATGGCATTAACAAATTTTTTAGAATAAAAAACAAGACGGAGCAAAACGCTTTTAACTTTTTAGAAAAACGCTCAATAACAAGTTAACAAAACTAGTTTAGAACCGTATTGCATCTCTTATACTTTTCTTGAACAAAAGCATTAAGTTCATGATAGTTGATGTAGTTGATATTAGATGTAGTTGTATCATAGTTGATGCAGTTGATAATAGATGTAGTTGTATCATAGTGATGTAGTTGATAGCACATATATTTGCATTATAGTTGATGTAGTTGATCATAGTAAATGTAGTTGCATCATAGTTGATGTAGTTGATAGTAGATGTAGTTGCATCATAGTTGATGTAGTTGATAGTAGATGTAGTTGCATCATAGTTGATGTAGTTGATAGTAGATGCAATGGTATTATAATTGATGTAGTTGATAATAGATGTAGTTGCATTATAGTTCATGATAGTTGATGTAGTTGATAGTAGATGTAGCTGCATTATAGTTCATGATAGTTGATGTAGTTGATATTAAATGTAGTTGTATCATAGTGATGTGGTTGATAGCAGATATAGTTGCATCATAGTTGATGTAGTTCCATCATAGTAAATGTAGTTGCATCATAGTTGACGTAGTTGGCAGTATATTTTGTTGTATCATAGTTGATGCAGTTGATATTAGATGTAGTTGTATCATAGTTGATGTAGTTGCATCAAGTTGATGTAGTTGATAGTAGATGAAGTTGCATCATAGTTGATGTAGTTGAGGGTCACTATAGTACTATCATAGTTGATGTAGTTGGTGGAAACATTTAAAAATAACCTTTAGTATACATTTTAATGTAAATAATATGTGGAGGAATAACGGGTTAAATTGCATATTCATCAAAAGGTGTAAAGTTCTGTAACTGATATTTTAAAGTAACCTTTGTTTCATCACATTTATTTATTATTAACCATATTTCAATGTGAATTTTCCTGTTAGATATACAATACTAGATCACTTATTTTATGTTAAAAGTTTTCTAAATATTTATTTTGTGTATCATACTGATGGTTTATTTCACTTATTCTCCCACTGAATCTTTTAAATTTGCTGTTTAAATAAAAAACCCTTTTCTCGTTTTCCTTATTGTATCAGTTTTGGATTCTTATTTGCAAATGATATCTGTAATATGATATAAGACAATATAATTTTAAACAAAATATATCGATTTGCGTTCTTTTATACCAATTAAAACAGTTCATAATCCCACAGTTTAAGTAGTCCTATAGATGACTTCCACATATGGTCAAGTCATTCATTGCAGCACAAAATCGATGCTAGAACCGCTACATAGTACCGGCAAAATTAATTTCATTCCGTTTATCAATATATATTAAGATTATTCTAAAATTAAACAAGTAGTTATTTTTAAGTCAACCGTGAATTTTAGGTATTTTTTATAATATTCTTATATAATCTTAACAGATACGTTTTAGTATTTTTCACCTTTTGGCAAAAGGCTATATAAGAAAAGTAAATAATAGCGAATTGAAAAGTAATATATTCACATAGTTTGAAAGTTAACGGGAAATTTCGCCGGCTGTTAAAGGTGGCGCTGCAAACATTGGTATTGAGTTGCCCATCTGTGCCAGTCATTCTATGGAAAATCCTGACTTTCACATTAGACTTCGG
Source organism: Ryuthela nishihirai (assembly GCA_038380435.1). Taxonomy (NCBI): domain Eukaryota; kingdom Metazoa; phylum Arthropoda; class Arachnida; order Araneae; family Heptathelidae; genus Ryuthela; species Ryuthela nishihirai. Next base: position 63,827,259 of record JAWZYU010000003.1, read on the forward strand.
ATATTGAGATAAAATAATGGATCTCTCAGTGTTACAAAAGTCCACGTTTGCTTTAAAGACCGAAATATCAGGAAATAACATACACTAAGTACTAGGTAAAATAAGGTTTTTATTACATAAAATGCAATAAAGACATAATTACCGAATAAGAGCTGGCCTTATAGACCAGAGGTTCTAAAACGTATTTGTCCTACCGCCCACTTTAAAAAAAAAATACTCAGCACCCCCCTGGAAATCTACTTTCTTTAAGCGAACAAACAGAAAGATGCAGTGACAAATTTGCGTTCTTTTATATACCTACATTTCTACCTACGCCTACAACATAGTAAAGAAAGATGTTGTTGTAAATAAGACATCTTGAAGCTTGAAATTATCAAATAATTTATTAAAATCAATCATAGTAACATTCGCATTATACATAGAAAATTAAGATGAAGGATAATTTTATGTGCTTATTTTGGAAATAAAGTAATCACTACGACTTTATGTTACACAACAGGTGAAACATTTACGTACGGTTTTTCAAACTTTTCTTAACTTCCCTTTTTTGTATGTTTCCACCGCCTCCCAATTGCACCCGAGGTTACTAAAGACCTCCTGTATCGTTCCAGTCCCCCACAGGGGGCGGTATCGCCCACTCTGGGAAACATTGTTATAGACGGTGATATTTCTTATTTGTAGAAGTTCCTTTATATAGGAACAACTGTTCTCGTCTATTAAATGTGTCGAAATCTGTCTAATCTATTTCTTATTTGTAGAAGTTCCTTTATATAAGAACAACTGTTCTCGTCTGTTGAATGTGTCGAAATCTGTCGAATGTATTTTAATCCGAGAAATTAAACTTTTAAATCAATATATTGCATTTGAACTGGTGGTTATTATACATGGCATTTGATATCACTTAATATTCTAAAAAATACGTTATCTTTCTAAATTTTAACAATTTTTTCATAACGGAAAAGTATGAAAGGATAAAAAAGGGAAAATATGAAAGGAGGAAAAATATAAAAATATGAAAATATCTTAGGATGTAACCTAGAATAGAAAATATATTTTGCATTTCCGCTAGCATTGAGATGCAAAAATATTTCAGATTATACCCGCAAAAAGCAAATTAAAGCTGTATTTCTTAAACAAAGGGGAAAATATCAAGGTCAATCTACCTAATGTAGAGATCAGAGATCATTATTGGCATGCCATAGCACAGGTTTAGTGTTCCTTACCTATTTCTTATGACATATCGCCTATGGGATTAAAAAAATTTTAGAAAAAAAAACAAGACGGAGCAAAACTTTTTAGAAAAACGCTCAATAACAAGTTAACAAAACTAGTTTAGAACCGTATTGCATCTCTTATACTTTTCTTGAACAAAAGCATTATACTTCATGATAGTTGATGTAGTTGATATTAGATGTAGTTGTATCATAGTTGATGTAGTTGTATCATAGTTGATGTAGTTGCATCATAGTGATGTAGTTGATAGTAGATGTAGTTGCATCATAGTTGATGTAGTTGCATCATAGTAAATGTAGTTGCATCATAGTAAATGTAGTTGCATCCTAGTTGATGTAGTTGATAGTAGATGCAGTGGCATTATAATTGATGTAGTTGATAGTAGATGTAGTTGTATCATAGTTGATGTAGTTTATAGTCGGTATAATAGTATCATAGTTGATGTAGTTGATAGTAGATTCATTTGTATTATAATTGATGTAGTTGATAGTAGATGAAGTTGTATCATATTTGATGTAGTTTATAGTCGATGTAGTAGTATCACAGTTGATGTAGATGATAGAAGATGTAGTTTTATCATAGTTGTGGTAGTTGATAGTAGATGTAGTTGTATCATAATTATATATAATAGTTATATATTATAGTCGATGTAGTTCATATTAGATGTAGTTGTATCATAGTTATAGTTTATAGCGATGTAGTTGATATTAGATGTAGATTCGGTGACCTCCTGTTAGATCGGTGACCTCCTGTTATGGCGTATTAAACTGACATTCTCCTGTCAGACCTCTCTGTCAAGCAGCTGTTTTAGAGGAATATTTATCATAAAAAGTTGAACGACAAAATATAATTTGAGAAATTGCTCAGTAAAATGAATGGCTTGACTGAAGTGAGACCACCAAACTTTTCTGAGTGTCTTGAATAAGGCAGATTTTGTTTCGTTAAAATAAATATTATGGAATTGTTATTGTCTCACATAAAAATAATAAGAAAAAAGCTGACATTAGAACGAAAAGTACTTGGTGATGTAATTGCATCTCCAATTGCTAATATCGATTTCTGATCTATACAGAAATCATTTCCGGACGTAACACAACGATGAAACTCCGTGAATTAAAGAGAATGCTACATACTTTAAACGTTATACATATTTTGCCTACTACATAATTAAATGTTATACATGTTTAATCTACTACATAATTAAATATTATAACCATTTTAGTAAAATTATACCAATTATTATACGTAATTATATAATTAGCTTTCATATGTTACTTTCGTAATATAGTACCAATCAATTTAAAGGTTATTTCCGTTTTTAAACTAAAATGCATTTTTAAACATCAAATTATTGATGTGTTGAACACGTAAATGACTGTTTTGAAAACCACATACAAAGAACGATTTGTAACGAAAAGAAGGTTACAAAGTAATGTAAGGATGTAAAGTCTTTTATAGTACAGTAAATGTTCGTTTTACCCTAAAAATATTACAGCAGCTATTCATGTAACTTTTCACATTCTTTGATGCAAATTCTTTAATGCTAATTCCCTTGCTTGTAGTTTTTTCTGTAACGGTAAACTTCATTTTCAATTTTATTGCTAACGTCTATTACACTTCAACATCAGATCACTTAACGTATTTCAACATATTCCAACTCTAAAACATTTACGACAAAACACACTTTTCTTCGTTCCCACAGTTGAAAAATATTTCTCATTCTTTCCTATCTGCTCGACAATTAGCACTTAATAGAGATTACAAATGTTGCATCTTTGAATATTTTATACTTCTCCATAGCTTCATAAACAAATCGTAATGAGCAAAGTATTTCAGTACCCTCTGTTTTATAACGGTAATAATATCTAACATAGTTTAATAAATTATGCGTATATATTTAATTTCAATGTAATTCTTCCATTTAAATATTCTTTTCTGAGCATTGGAGTCCTCTGACCTGGAACTTCATTCCATCGGCAACAATGTATTCGCAATGAAGACAGAAAATAAAGGCAGAGACACCTTTTTTACATCTTTGAAGAGATCCTTTCGTGTCCTCATGCCAAAGAGACAATTCAACATTTCTGAATCCATATCTCGACCTAACGCTACCTACATTTGTTTCCAGACCTTATTCCATGTGAATCTTCTGTAATTTCCACGTTTGAGGAAAACGAAAACCTCTTCGAACCAACATCGACAACTTATTAAGTGTAATGGTGCTGCCCAATATGATATTTTGAAATAAATGTATGTTTCATTCATTAAAATACAGTCAATTCACTTTCTCAATGTATCTCACGATTGTTTACATACTAGGTTATCTTCCGTTGAAGTTCAATATATTCTTGAATTGCATAACTAATACCTGTCTTGAGCACGTCGTTTTATGATAGACAGAAGTTCAATTGTTATAACGGAATATAGGGCAGCAAAGGGGACACCCACAGAAGGAATTTGGGGGCGGCATCAAGTTGTTGTGTATGTAGCTACATCACTCGCAACATCATGATCATCCTCAAGCAGCCAAGAGCTACGGAAGCCCAACCAGATTATGTAATTTAGTTCTTCAAACACATCTCTCCTGAGCTACATCTGCTACATCTCACCACTCTAGACCAATTCTACCAAGCTCCTGTTTCACATTGTCTGCCCATCCATCCTACGTTTTCTCTCTTTCTGAGGCCTTCTGGAACACTGTTCATAACCCATTTAGCTAATTTATAGTTATGCATACCTGCAACATGGCCAAACGAACGGATTCACTCTGCACAATATACTGCTCAAAGGAGGTTGTCGACTCCTTTGCCTAATCTCATCACTACTTACGTTACTAACGTAATATGGTGGGGGAATTAACGGAATAATATATATTTAGAAATGCATTTAAGTTGAACCACCTAATGTCTAAGATACTGCGTATGCATCTAGAACAAAAAGCATCAGGTTTCCTATTATTTTGTTTAAAAATGGTCAAGGTTTCACTACCATAATTATCGCTAGAAAACACCAAACTATTATGCAGTGTAATTTTAGTCTATTGGTGTATATGTCTATTTCTCCACACATTTTATCCATACATTCTTAAATGTCAAACAGCAATCCCAATTCGACTGTTAATTTCATGTCGCCCATCACCAGTATCTGTTGCATAGCTCCCAAAATAAATAAACTGAGATACCTGGTTAAGAGTACAATGATTCAGATTAATTTAAAAGCAGCCTATCTGATCAATTTAAATCACTTTAATTTTCTCTCTTTCCCACCAAACCTATTCTACTATTTGTCTTCTCAACAGATCTAATCAAAGAGTTCATCTCATCAGCATCATTTGCAGAAAGGGCTAAATCGTCACCATAATCTTTATCAGAAAATGTCAAATCATTTAAGCACAAAATCTTTCCTTTGCAGTAAATTTCTAATACCATAATCAATAACCAAACTAACGTTGAAGGGAGATAAAATGGACCCTTAGTCCAACACCAGAAGCAATGTTAAACCAATTCCTACAAGCTTTGCCAACTATCACACATGACTCTGTGTTATTATATAGAGCTTTCATTATGTTAACTAACCTATCAGGTATGCCATACGATTTCAGGATCAACGACAAATTATGACGGTTAACAGAGTCAAAATCTTTTTGAAATCTGCAAAGCTAGTAAACAGAGGTTTCTGAAACTCTAAACATTTCTTAAGAATCTACCTGATTGAAGATATTATATCTAAATATCCCCTATTACTTTTGTAATTACGTTTATACCCATTGAATTACCCTGGAAAATAAATATTGTCTTTTAACTTAAGATCTTCAGGTGCTACCAAATTTCATTCCAAACTACCAGTTTCATATTCAGTAGCCATATTTATAAAATAATCATTGAAAACATTAATTACTTCAGTGGAACTATCTGTAAAATATACCATTTTATTATTTAAGCTCATGTGAAACAGATGTTTCTGATTTTTTTTCTACTGTTTGTATTAATTACTTCATTTATAATATCCCATTTCTTTTTTTTTTTGTATTTTTTCCAGCAGATGCCAGTTTTTCTTGAAAATATGAATTTTTAGCTTTTCATTTTATATTATTTAAAGAGTTCCTGTAGCTTTGTAGTAGTTAGCATCAATTCCGTTTTTTTTCCATAATCTATGCAAACGATTTCGGTACCGTATTGACTTAATAAGTTCTGTGGTTATACATGATTTTAAAGTTTGTAATTTTTTATGCAAATTTCTCTTTACTGCAGCTTTTTCTAACTGGTTTTTTGTCTTCAAAGAAATGGTCAAAAGCTTCATTTACGATGTAATAATCTTGTATATGATTCCCACTATGATCCTTGAATCCTTGTTGTAATTTTACTTTGTCTGTGTAAATAATTGACTGTATTGGCTCCTTAGTTTTGCTTGAGACATTTGTTGTTGAAGAAAAGGTGAAATAAATCATATAATGATCTGTGTCCTAAATATAATGATCTGATGTCCGTAGTTACAATATAGGGGTTACAAGAAAAAGAACTTATTTTCCTTATGAATAAATAATCTATATAAGATTGTGATTACTCTTTTTTAAAATTTTTTAAGCTTGATGACTCTTTTTTAACGTTGAATGATCTATTTACTCCAACAGATCAAACCAAATGCAGTGGAACTCAAAATTATAGAATAATGCACAAAAGATTACATAATTCCAAATGTGTTTCAGCAAACACATGGATAATATTTTTACATGACTGACTAACTGAAAGTGCTATAATGACTAAATCGTCTAATACGCATGAGAGCTCATTATAAAGGTTCTGGAATTTGGGAGAGGTCATGTTAATAAGGCGTATAGCTACCCCTGACAGTCATATAGCTCACTCAACGCACCCTCATATTGTTCAATACTGTTCATACTGACAAGGCTCTTTAAGAGGTTTTTGTGGTAAAAATTGAATGATTGAATCCAGTTACTATAAAACCTCATGAATAGCTTTACCAATTGTATCAGCATGTGTTGGTGAACTTTTCAGGTATCAAGGGTGTTCATAAGTCTACCACAAACCTTCAAAACAAAGTAGACTCATCTCACAAAGAGCTCATGGTGGGGGCTAAGTTTCTGAAAATTTTTCCTGTAATAGGTTACACATATTTTCCATTGAATTTCGGTATCATGATCTGTCTTTTCCCTCCATTCAATGAATATATTCACTTTCAAGGAAGTTGTCGACCACATCAGCCCTATGGACTTTACCGCCCTAAAAGAAGAAGTAAGAGCCGAGAGCATCCTTTAAAAGCCTCGCATAGGTTGAAAGAATTTTTTTCTGCTGAGTTGAGCAGTTGGAATGACTCCATAAACATGCCAAGTTCTGTATGACTGGTTAACCTGATGCGATCAAATACCACCACCAACACGTACAGGACAATACTCATTGATCTTGGGTGCATACAGACCTCGTTAATACAATCTCCTGTACATAGTATGTTATGAAACTGTTTTCCTCTGTTCTGTCATTATTAGTGGGTTGAGGACGACTAGGATCCTTTTATTTCATACACCTTCGAAGTATTTTATTTACTCCACAATTACTTCAAAAATGAATTCTTTTTCCTAGTTGAATGAACATATTTTTTATGTTTTGTGTTTTTTGTTTGTGCTGTTCCCACTTGAGAGGCAATTTCGGATTATTTGATTGTTGACCTATCTGCACCAATCCCTAAAAAGAGTAACCTGTCTGGTTCTAGTTTCGCAAAATAACAGAGAGCGCGAATAATGAACGCTGGTACTTTTTTAATGTTGTTTTCGCAACTCCACTAACGTAAAGTTCTTCCGTTGACGTGGAATTTATGAAAAACTTGTAGATAACGGCTTCTTTCTGAGTGCTTTCTGGGTGTTTTGTATTCAGTTTCTTTTGTAGAAAATCTTTTCGGTGCATGTGAAAACAAGTGTCTTCGCTTTAATTCAGAATTCTATTTCATTTACTGTTGTTAAATATGTGGCAGTTCTTTCTTTGGAATCATTACGATATAAACGTTTCTTTATTGGGAAGTGAAAGTTTTTGTTGATCTGTGATGTTACACTCTTCGACAACACGAAGTAGTCACATCCCTCATCACGAAAGTTTTGTTTGGATTCTATTACCTCTGAAGAGTGCTTTTTTCCCCACGATGGACTAAATGACCAGTAAATAAGGACTCCAAAGGCTCGGAGAATGGTAGGAGTACAGCATCCACTGGACAACTATTAGGAGACAGATGGTAGCCTCTGGTCAACGTCATCCAGCTTGATCATTAATGTTCACAGGGTATGATTACCCTGCAAATGGCACCATGACTTTATGTCTAATCCGATGGACAGCAGCCTTTCCAAGTCCATCGGTTTCTGACCAAGGGCAGATCGCTGTTTAGTGCAGATCAGTTTCAAAGATTTCCGAGGTGTCACTCGAACCTGGGAACTTCAGATTACTAGCCTGGTGCACTACTGACTGAGCCAACTCCCATCCCAACCACGAAGGGGGAGTGAGAAAGCATTGCAGACACTCACTAATCATTGTGCTACATAAGATTTGAAATGATTCGAATTGTAAATTGAATGGTAACGACAGGGTCTGGTTAAATGCGTGAGAAGAAAATCTGTGACGCATAGTGGCTTGAGAATTAAGAGACGCTTCATAGTTCATTATCGACTCTGAGGAAGAACAGGGTATAACTAAGGTACAACTTCGCGCATATCAGTTGTCGCCATTAGCTAGATACGGGCCTACTTCTTATTGAATAAAGGCTATCTGTCTCAAACCTTATTCACTTGCTTCCCATGATAACGTTTTTAAAAGTACCATTATTAATGACATTCCTTCATTTAACCTCGCAGGGTCAAAAATAGTCAAAGCTGTATTTACACCAAAGAGCCAAATCATTATGACCAGCACGTCTTCAGGAAAATCGAAACAACTGCAGGTAAACGACGGCGCGTCTGAAGGTAATGAATCGGTATAAATAACACCTGATACTGAGCTATGTTAATCAGTGTTATTCTTGTTCTTCAGATGGGAAAGGCAGCGGACAAATGAGTTGAACAAAGGCTAAATTGTAATGGCCAGACAACTGGGTCACAGAATTTCCGAGACGGCAAGGTTTGTGGGGTGCTCATGGTCAGCTGTGGTTAGTACCTTCAAAACGTGTTCTGAGGAGGGAAAAACCACGAACCGCTTACAAGGTGTGATCCAACCACGGCTTATGAATTCTAGAGGTGAATGAAGGCTATCCCGTATGGTACGAGCCAACAGAAAGGATACTGATGCGCAAATTGCCCGTAATTTGAATGCTGGTGACGGGAGTAATGTTTCACAGCACACAATACATCGAATCCTGCTGAAAATGGGGCTGCATAGATGCAGGCCACTCCAAGCGCCCATGCTAACCTCGGTTCACCATTGAAAGCGCCTGCAATAGGCACACGAGCATCAAACCTGAATGAGGGACCTTGAATAACTGGTAGAAGGTCGGTCTGGTTCGATGAATCTTGTTTCTTGTTGAACCATGTGGACGGCCACGTACGTGTGCGTCGTTTACCTGCGGAAGTTTTGGCACCAGGATGCACCTTGGAACGAAAACAAGCCGGTGGAGGAAGTATAATGCTTTGGGCATTGTTTTGCTGGGAAACCCTTGGTCCAGTCATTCATGTGCAGGAAACTATGACGTATACCACCTACCTAAACATCATTGCAGACTAGGTACAACCTTTCACGGCAACGGAATACCCCTCTAGTAGTGCCTTCTCTGCCCGGATTATTTTAGAATAGTTCTCGGAACATGAGGAAAACTTCCAGGTATTGCTCTGGCCACCAAAGTCCCCAGACATCAATCCAATCGAACATTGTGTGGTTTGCATATACATATCCGATCTACAGCAGCTCAACCACGTAACTTATAAGAGTTAAAGGATATGCTGGTAACATGTTGGTACCAGATACCACAAGACACCTTTATAAATCTTGTAGCGTCATGCCTGGCTGGGTAAGAGCTCTTTTCGCAGCCCTTGGACGACCAATATTATATTAGGCAGGTGGTCATAATGTTTTAGTTCTTTGGTGTATTATTTTGCATTTTAACCCTGTAGTTTGGCTGCTTGATGGACCTCACCCTGGTAAAACCTACGGAAATGGCACACATGAATTCAATTTCCTTGAAAGTCACTTTTTATGTCACCTATATATTCTTATTTCTTTGTCGATATTTTTTTTTATTTTTATATTTATGGACATGTATGACAGAGAGTAATGGTAGAAAATAATCCTAGCTTTTACAAGTATTCTCACACAAGGACATGTCGTATTAAGAACGAAGTCACTGCTGACCACTGCCACAATTACAGCTAACACAACATACAAAGTTTGTCCTGCTGGAATAGCAAGTAACTCCCTAACCACTATGTCAATTAAAGCTTTACTTAAGATTACGTAAAGCTTATTAATTAAAGCTTTACTTACAATTAAAGCTTTACTCATTTGTATACGTATATAGAGCAGAACATATGATTTGGTGATGGGTTTCACTGCGTGTTAAAAAAAATTGTTCCCACATTTATAGTAACAATCCTAGAAATTCAGAGAATCCAGAACGTTAGTAAAGTTTACTAATGAAATTAAATAAATCTATTTTCCAGTATTTTATTCCATTATTGGTAGGTATGAAATTAATATTAAAACTTAGTCATTCTTATAAGAATAATACGTATTAATCCCAAGTACAAATGCAAGGAATGCATTTATTCAAATACAACGAATTTTTGCACCAAAAGAGTAATATGATTTAGCACCTGATAAATAAGCACCTGATATTAATTTAACACCAGTAGTAATGCAAAATTCCCATTAAAGTCATTCTGTATTTTAAGAAATATTTATTATATTTCATGAAAAATTATAAAAAGTTAAAATTCATTCAATATTTACTATTCCCATTCAATATCCCATTTGAGCATTTCTTTCTACCAGCAATCATCTTCCACACTTTAGTGAAAACGTTTCGCTAGCATCACCCCACCGCAAATATATTACAGATGGTAGATTTCCTCCACTTTTTCTTTCTCTTGCAAAAACAACTATACACGTTTGGCTTAATTTTGTCATATGTCCTTGGAAACAAGGCTAGTACATATAGGGAACATCTTAAAACAGCTTTTCAAAGATAATTGTGAAAAAATCGTTAGAAGATCTCTAAGAATAATAAGAAGTTTTCAAACTGCCATAAAATATCTAAATGTTTAATCCACTGGAAACAATAAATTTTGTACTATTTATATAACACAGTCAATAAGTAAATGAATAAAGTCACGAAAAAAGAACGATGTTATTATACTGAGATTCAGGATTATATTTACAGGGTTAGGGGTAATAATGAATTCAAAATGCCCCCCAAGAAAGCGGCTTTAAGAATGCTAGTAACAGGAAAGGAGGAAAAGAATATTAAAAATATACATTTTTAAAATGCATTTTTTTATTATAAAATTAAAATATTTTTAAAATTTAAATTTGTACTAGCCTCGTTTATACGCATTTTTCGTACATGCGTATATACGAAATCTTCATGCAGCCTTAGGCTACATAAATGAAGCAGCTGCACAGCTGCTGCTTTTGGCCACATTTGGCCAAATCTAGCAAGGTTCTCAGCTACAGTTGTTGCATGTCCTGAACCACAGCTGCTGCATTTGGCCACTGTTGTCCAATTCTAGTAAGGTCTTGTTTGACACTATCTGCCCATCGAATCGTAGGTCACCCGCTTTTCCTGAAGCCTTTAGGCGCACTGCTCATAATCTTTTGCCAATCTGTAGCTATGTATACGAACAACAAGGCCAAACCAACGCAAACGCTCTTTGAGCAATATGGTGCTCAAAAGAAGTTTCTGACTCCTTCTAGCCTCATCAACACTCCCATTTTTATACACTCGTAACAGATTCTTAAAAATCCCAGCATCAATCCCTAATCTTTTGTTTATCTCATGCCGCGCATCACCAGTACCTGTTTCATCATGGGTGCTCAACTTTTTAAAAGTCGCAGGTCAATTTGAAAATTTGGTACATGTCGCGCTATTATATATATTTTTAAAGCATATTTTGAAAGCTTCATCTTTTTCGCAGGCCACATGCGAAAAATTGTTTCCACATTTGTAGTAACATCAATAAAATTTGGGAAGATCTACTGGTGATGCGCGGCATGAGATAAACAAAAGATTAGGGATTGATGCTGGGATTTTTAAGAATCTGTTAAGGGTCCGGCGGGACACAAGTGGCCTGCGGTTAAAAATAATTAAACTTATACACTTGCTCAAGAGTTCAGCCATTCAGAGCAAACTTAAGCATCATCTACTTGCCCAATTTTTATCACTTTAATTTTATTTGTGTTTATCACCAAATCTACTTTATTATCAGTCTTATCAACAGCTCCAATGACAGAATTTATCTCATCAACGTCATTAGCCAACAGGGACAAATCATCTGCGTAATCTAAATCAATCAAATTCTTAATTCTATTAAGCACAATCATGTAAAGAACGTTATCAAGCTCAACGATCCTCGTCTAAGGTCATAGTTTGCATTTTGGATGCTATCAAGCATTATTACTGAGATTAATTCGTATCTGGATAATATTTGCTTCTCCGACAAGGCAACCTTCCATCATTGCGGTAAACAGGAATAAATGGGACATACAAGGTCTGAAACCCCTCGTGTTATTGTGAAACAGAAAAAGCCACTTTGAAAGAGAATATTTCTTGTGGGACGTGAAAATTGATATCATTGGTCATTTCTCCTTCAATGAGACGGATTATCAGATGGTTTACGAGGACTATTAAGTCACCTAAAAGCTGCTAATAGATGAAGATTGTTCGGCTGCCGATAATTCAATGATCAGGGCACCTGACATAATATCAAAAGGACATGGGTTCAGATCCCACCCGGAAAATGATACTTTTACCTCCAATATTTATTCAACACTATTTCACTTTTTTTTATGTATCGAATCTCCCATGGATCAAAGATTCAATAAGATGTGGCCACACTACATTGCAAATATGGAGAGCGTTCAAAAAATTCTTGATCCGTCTGCAAATTTACGTTCTTTCCTCCGAAGTTAACGAACTACAACTTGTTTCAAATCTTGTCTAAACTTGCCATTACGTGTTAAAAGCAAACGCTCTATGATAATATCTCTCTGTGCTTACGGCGCATAAATTCCGGTCTTCGAAATCTTTGTGTTGTTGCTACAGAGCCTGCTGTAGAAGGGGGAAAATTTTACGATTTCACAAGGATGCAGTTTGGGAATGCGAGGAGAAATTTCATGCTGATTTATCACAAGAATATGGAGATCATGCCTGTTCATATGGCTCTGTTACCGGATTGATTCGCAAATTAAGAGAAGGACGGCAGAGCTTCGAGCACCTCCCTCGTGCAGGAAGTCAAAGGAGACCCTGACTGAGAGAACCATTGCTGCTGTTCGTGAACTCATAAAGGAAAACCCACACATTACTTTTCAGATAATAAATTTAGATGTCAGTGTATCAATTGGCAGTGTGCAAACAATTTTTCATCAACGTTGAAAATTCTGAAATATCTCTACAAATAGGTACTTCACAAACTGATAGAACAGCAAAAAGATGCTAGAGTTGACTCGGGAAAGGAGATGATGGTAATGTTTGAAGTAGTGGCCCCAAACAGCTAACAGGCATTGTCACAGGTGATGAGAAGTGGTTTTATTACTCTACAACTTCCAGAAAGATCGACAGCTACGTTTGGTTTGTGGAAGATGAAACGCATCCCCAAATCTTCCGACAAGAATTTCGCTCAAGGAAGAAGATGTTCACATTTTTTTAATTCTCAAGGAGTGGTGTTCGAAGACACCTTACCTGAAAAATATTACAAAATTTTTTTGCCCAAAATGGTAAAGGGGATGATGGAGCAGCGCCCAACAAGAGTCGTGTTAAGGGTTCTCCTTCTGCGTAGCAATGCCAGTGCTGACAAAACCCGAGAAGTTACTGTCTATCTGGAACAGGAAAAAATCAAACAGCTACCCCATCATGCATATTTTCATGATCTTGTACCATGCGATTTTTTGTTGTTTGGAAATATTAAAAAGGAACTTGAGGGAAAACATTTTCCAAGGATGCAAGACCTTGTATAATGCATTCATCCAAAGTTGCAGAGTATTCCCTAACAGGAGTATTAACTAGCTTTGCAGAATTGGTGTAGAAGTCTGAAACTTTGCATAGATGCTGGACGGATGTACTTTGAAGATATTAAAAGTTTCGTTGAGGTAAGCGCAGTGGTTTTTATTCTCTTGATGCACGTCATGAAGTTTCTGAACTCGTCTCATAGTTATGATGAGCTTTGCTGGACGTCCCCTTGTCCGCTACCTAAGTTACCGGACCAAACCAGGAGACACCTATGTGGTACCATCCATGGACAGTACATTAAAGAAAAAATAACATCGTAGATCGTATAATCGTATTCGATGTACCGGGTAATAATTTTACCCCTAACCATCTCCATCATAAAGATATGCTTATTTGGCATGAGTAAGAAGAAATATATATAAGTAAACCACCCTTAGGTGGGCCCCTAAGGGCAAACATAAGAAAAGCTAAAAATAGCAGTAAAATTGAATAAGAAACCTAAAACGGGAAGGTCTCCTCAGAGAACGCTACCGTTTTAGGCCTCTTGTACTTGTTCAAAACAGTATGATCGTAAAGAATCAGAGAAGAAATAATCTCACTGGGATTATTGTTACAGCCTCAAAAATTCATTTTGTGGTGCGATTTATTTGTGTATATATATATGGTCGATGCTCATTTCTTTATGAAGTTGTCTGTTAGTGAGAAACCAGGGGGCATCGACCGCAGTTCTCAAAATATTGTTCTGTAAGACCTGAATCTTACGAGTATTGGTGGGTGTGGTATTCGCCCATATGGGTGAGGCGTAGAGAATCATCGGTCTGATGAAAAATAATAATATTTAATGTATAACCATATTTTTTTTAAATTCGAACTGGTAATTAAAATCGAACTGTTTATTTAAAACATTTGGTAGTTAATTTTATAATATTCAAAAATACGGAAAAATTACATAACTGAATTATTTTGTTTTATGCTGTATGGAAATAAATATTGTTAGTTGAATGCTACATCAAGTAAATAACTTATATCTTTATGCAAATTTAATTTGTCTTCTCTTGTTAAAAGGCCAATTTATGTAGGTGGCTCAGACACAACAATGAGACATATTATTTTTCTTGGTATTTGTGAATAACATCATGGACAAGGAAGAAGCGTGAAATTTCCAGCAATTGAAAGAATCAATAATGATATTAATAACACAGCGAAACTTGCTACTGGTGGAAAATACTTGACGTGAATTGAATATCATCTCGAAGTCTACCAAGCATATAGGAGCTAACATTGAGTTGTATTTTTAATTGTAAATTTCGGGAAAATGTTTGCACCATGCATGTAAGTTGTACACTAAAAAAAGCTTCGGTTTATTCAACATTAACCGTTTCCCTCGATACCTCTATTCAGGACATTTTAGTTTGTGGGTAAGGATAAAGATTGGCATGTAGAATTAGAGCCTTCCTGTGGCCGAATGGTTAGCATGCTTTGGCTACTAATCTAAGGGAACTGTATCCGATCCCCAGCCTAAAGCATGGATGTTTGGGTTGCTTTTCTCCTGATGTGCCGCCTTACTAACAGACCATTTACTGTGGCGTATTAAACTATAAGGTTCTTGTCACATCTGTGGAAAGCAGCTGTTTGAGTGAGTATTTGTTTACTTTTATGTAGGGTTAAGGAATAACATGACAAAGTTAATTGAAGGTGAAGATTTTGTCATGGTAAGATGGGTTGATCATTTCAAATGTCAATATACAGCTTCCATTTCTATGTACTGGGGATGGATGGTATTACTGGAATATCAAGACGCTATTTCATGATCTTAAATTTCTTTGGCTACATGAAATTTAAAAAACACAAATCGCGAAAGTGGAGTTGAGATTACTGGTGAAATACTTGCAGCAGAAAATTCCTTTGTTTTCACATAGTTGGCTGTAAGGTTGAGTATTTTTCATGATAAAGGTTTTTTCATAAGGATTTTAGCCGAGCGACAAATGCAATATTAAATTGCATATACACTTTATTTAAATTGAAATTGACAGTGGTCGTATTTAAAATATTATGCATATTTCTTTTCTTCTTTAATGTTTAGTACTCTTATTTTAACCTAGAATTGTACTCGAGTTTTGCAGATTTCGATCAATATTACAAAGTTGAGGTTTACAACCATGATGACGGAAGCAAAAGTTAGTATTATTTTTGCTACCATTTCTAGGATATTTAGAATATTAACATTAATATTGAAAATTCAACTCGTTGAAGACAGTGTATAATCTCTGTGACTGATCTCTTTGATCCCAAAAGTAGTCATCGAAAGGAATTTGTGCGTGTGTATATTTTTGTGTTCTTTGAGTTCTGTTAGGTTCGAAAATGAGACGAATTTCCGATAAGTATATTAAATTGTTGGGTCCAATTTATTAGGTGAATTTGGGAATGGAAAGCAATCAAATCAGCTGTTAGTAAAATTCATCTATATTATGTTGCCAAAACAAGTTTTTCATGGCTATCATTTATTGGGATACACATCAGGTAGAAGAGTTGACGTTCACACTTTTTCGTACTTTTTGAACCATCTTTTCAAGAAGTAAAGAAACTATATTTGTATCTTATGTAAAATTTTATTGTTTTTGATCAAATATATTTTTGAAATATTCGCATTTTACTGAATGTACCATTAAAGCAATGGTACTCATTTCTAATTACTAACGACCGATTAAAGATTAAAATTATAAGCATAAGAAATATTTATTCATTACTTTATTTGTATTTTTTCCTACATATTCCCAATTACGAGAAAAAGTAGAAATTTAAATTGTTACTAAGCCCGAGCCCGAAGTCGTAAGTGTTATTTGAGCCTAAAGAAGCTGCGTCCAGATTTTATGTCTAGTGGAACAGAAGCTGCTCATGTAGAGTACCTAAAATAAAAATCAATATTTGCAACGCAATTTCAACAAATGGGATAAGTTTAGTCGCACAAAGTTGTGTCAGAGCCAAATTCATCAGCACGCCACTCTCTTTAACCGCAATACCACATATGGGAATAACAGCTGCGCAGCTGATTCGCGAGCTGTAAGCGGTCACATGGACAACATTTTTAAGAGATACTGTGTATGGATGGCTACATGATTGAGATCAGGAAGCACGAAGTTTATTTGTGCTCTCTCCTTCCCTTGAAAAGGATAGCTTATCAAATTTAATGAAAGCAACGTCATTTTTGCAGCCCAAACAGCTGGCAAATATGCTCATCACAGAAGAGTACAGATTGAACATATATTCTCAACATGCGTTCATCCGAAGAGAGAACAAGGAACTCACCACAACCCCAGTGAAATCGGAGAAAGGAATCATTTTGGTATCGGTATTATGATTGTCCTACCATCATGATTATTAACTGTAAAGATTTCACATTTTTCAGGGACCACTGTCTGCTCAGCGATACAGAGGCGAGATTCTTCTGTTCTATATGAGGCTTTTCGGGGATGCTCTCGGTCCTGTTGATGTACGATAATGCTAGTTCCCATAAGACTCGTATGGTCGATGATTCCTTCAAAACATTGGCGTATTCTGGATAACGGCCAAGGCATTTTATCACGGCTTAATTTTTCACCATGACCTAGAAGTTGTTTGAGGGAAGTGACAGTATGAAATCGGATCGTCCTTCCAGAACTTAGATTTTTTCTTTTCTGTTTTAATATTTTTTAATTTGGTTTCTCGAAAAATCTATATTAATTTGTATATATTATATATACATTATATATGTATAATAAGAATATTAAACAAAATATACACGTGCACTGTTTGCAACCTTTGAAGTGTAAACTATACATACCCAGAGTGCTTCATGCAGTGTCGGATCTAGGAGTACAAGGGAGCATATCAATCCTCTCCTTTTTAGAATGCTGGTAAAGGCAATAGAGGCAAAAACTTATGAATCTTATTTATATTTAATGCGCTTTTCATCACTTTTTGAAAGATCTGTAAAACGGAGAGGGAAATGTCAGTCACTTACCATCATCATCATCATCCTCAAGCAGCCATGGGCTACGGAGGTCCAACCAGACAGTGCAATTTAGTTCTCCAAGCAAGTCTATCCTGAGCTACATCTACTGCATCTGGCCACTGCACACCAATTCTAATAAGGTCCTGTTTGACATTTTCTGCCCACCGCATCCTAGGTCTCCCCTTCTTTCTGAGGCCTTTAGGTACACTGTTCATAACCCTATTCGCCAATCTATAATTATCCAAACGGGCAACATGGCCAAACCAACGGAGTCTCTCTCTGCACAATATGCTGCTTAAAGGAGGTTGCAAACTCCTTTGCCTAACCTCATCATTAGTTACAAAGTTGAACCACCTAATGCCCAAGATACTGCGTAAGTATCTGGAATGAAAAGCATCTAATTTCCTGTTATCTTGTTTACAAAGTGTACAAGTTTCACTATCATAACTAACCCTAGAAAGAACCAAACTATTATACAGTCTAATTTTAGTCTTTAGGTGTATACGCCTATTTCTCCACACTCTCCATAGATTCTTAAAAGTCCCGGCAGCAATCCCTATTCGTCTGTTAATCTCATGCCGCACATCACCATTATCTGTTACATAGCTCCCAAGATAATTAAACTGTGACACCTGCTCAAGACTGCAACCATTCAGATTAACCGAATCACAGCCTGCCTTACCAATTTTCATCACTTTAGTTTTCTCTCTGTTTATAACCAAACCTACTCTACTACCAGTCTCATCAACAGCTCGAATGAAAGAGTTCATCTCATCAACATCATTTGCCAAAAGGGCTAAATCATCAGCATAATCTAAATCAGAAATTTTCGTATCTCCAGCCCATTTAAGGCCAAAATCTTTCCCTTGAAGTGAATTTTGCATAACATAATCAATAACCAAGTTAAAGAGAAAAGGAGACAAAATGCACCCTTGTCGAACACCAGAAGTAATGCTAAACCAATTGCTACAAGCCTTACCAACTCTCACACACGACTCAGTGTTATTATAGAGAGCTTTCATAATGTTAACTAACTTGTCTGGTATACCATATGATCTCACAATCAACCACAAATTATGACGATCAACAGAGTCAAAAGCCTTTTTGAAATCAACAAAACTAGCAACCAAAGGTTTCTGAAACTCTAAACATTTCTCAAGAATCTGCCTAAGTGAAAATATCTGATCCACACATCCCCTACCACTTCTGAATCCACATTGCTCATCACGCAATTGACTGTCAGCCAGATTCTTAATTCTATTAAGCACAATCATGGAAAGAACTTTACCTGGAACAGAGAGTAGGCTGATACCCCTATAGTTATCACAAGAACTGCGATCACCTTTTTGGAAAATAGGGATAACAATAGCTCTGGTAAAATCCTTAGGAACCATGCCTTTATCATAAAAGATATTCAGAATTTCAGTCATCCAAGTGGTAACCGAAACATTCCCAGCTCTAAGCATTTCCGTAGTAATTTCATCTACCCCTGGGGATTTATGAAGTTTAAGTTTAGAAACAGCCAAAATAACTTCAGATTGTGTTATAGGGCCAACATTAAAGCCACCAATGCATCTATCGTCATTGCAAACAATGGATATAGAACTAACCGCATTGTTTAGAACATCACTGAAATGCTCA
Organism: Ryuthela nishihirai; assembly: GCA_038380435.1. Taxonomy (NCBI): domain Eukaryota; kingdom Metazoa; phylum Arthropoda; class Arachnida; order Araneae; family Heptathelidae; genus Ryuthela; species Ryuthela nishihirai. The sequence goes on from JAWZYU010000003.1 coordinate 63,846,274, forward strand.
GCCCACCTAGCCATGACAGAATCCTCCCCTTCTATAACCTTACCTTGTTTATCCTTCAATCCTTGTATGCCTGTCCGTTTTCTACCACACAAAACATTAACTATCTGGTACAGCCCTCTGCTGTTGTGCTGTCTAACTGCTTCCTCGGCTTTCTCAGCCAAACTATCAAGCCAAAGATTCTTATCAGCAGCTAACTGATCTTTTACATTTATTAAGTTCTCTGTAATCCTTTCTATTAGGACTAGTAGGGTATTGATTAAAGACATTCCTGCAGTTCTTTCTTTCCGAAATAAGCTCAAGTGCCTTATCACTCAGATAATTCTGCCTCTTCTGCTCCTTTTTTCCTAAAAGAGTACTGTTAGTGTCTAAAAAAGCCTGTTTAAAATGATCCCATTCTTCCTCAACTTCAGTAGTAAGCATACCATGACTGTCATAATGACTAAGTAACCTATCATGGTAAGCTTTGGCTATAACTGGATCTTTCAGAGCTTCAGTATTAAAAGTAAATTTTTTAACCCTAGCACAACACTTTTTAAGTTTAATTTGCAACACACTTTTAACAAGGTAATGGTCAGATCCAATTTCAGCTCCCCTATATGTCCTGGTATTCCTAACAGAACTAGCCCATTTGCTGTTAATTAATATGTAATCAATCATATTCTTATGCAGCCCATCAGGTGAAATCCATGTGTACTTATGTATGTCGCGGTGTTTGTAATATGTGTTAGTTATTCTGAAACCATTGAGTTTACTTACCTGTAGGAGACGTTGCCCATTGCCATTGTAGCTACCAATACCAAAAGGGCCTATTACTCCTCCCCAAAGGTCAGAGTCGGTACCAACTTTGGGATTGAAGTCACCAAGAACAAGGGAAATATCTCCTTTCTTGACAGAATTCAAAATATCCTGAAGTTGTTCATAAAACCTATCCTTCTCATCCTCATCGGCATCCTCAGTGGGGGCATAACAGCAGATAACATTCAAGTCTTTAACGCTTGTCTGAAATTTTGCTGTAAGAAACCTTTCATTAATGCACTCATATCCTAGAAGAGCATCGCTAGCGTGTCTGCTGAGAAGCAGACCCACGCCTTGGTGATGCTTTTTGTCGTCCCTCGCTGAAAAGAGAAATTTAAGATTATTTTTAAGAATCTGACCTTTATCTGTCCATCTGGTCTCTTGCAAGCCGAGAATATCTAAATTATAACGGTGGAATTCTTGTGTGAGGACATCAAGAGAAAAAGCTCTGTGCAGAGTCCTCACATTCCAACTACCTATGGAGAGAAAATGGTTAGTGGGATGTTTAAAGAAACTATGTTTATTGAGAGAGGGAATGCCGACAATATCAAACAGCCTCCTAATCGCAGACATGGGGCAAAGACCCGTTCCCCCACTACTAAAGGCTGAAGCCATCTACACTGGAAGACTTCCTCCAATGTAGAATTTGACGATGCCAATAGAAGCAAAGAGTTCAGGTGCCTGCGATGACTTCTGCTCAGGATTATCCACCAGCTGATAAACATATCCTGTGAATCTATTCACTTGGGGCTGTCAACCCACAAACAAACAGAAAACACAGCGGAAGATTTTCCCTCCACAGAAGCCCACCAGTGCAGCAGAATCAGGATCCATAATCAAGCTCAGAGCCATATATCTGTCCAGTCCAGTAGGTTTATATGGTCAGCACCAGGACCCTGTGTGGTTGACCACTCCTCAGCAGGGTAGAAAAAAAAGAAAAGTAGGCCACACTAATCTGGCAGCCCCCCCTTCCGTTCACTTCCACAAGAGAGTATACTATTCTTTTTTACATTTTTGAAGCTCGATTGTGTTCCTTGCTGGGGGGCAAGCGAGCTCTCTGGAGGTTTACCCCCTGTTTCTTTCTAGATCCGACCCGCATAGAATATTTGAGTTGCTACTCATTTGATAGAATTTCGTTTGGCAAAGCGATATAATACGAAGACTGAAATAACTTCTAAACCTGTACGAAAGTGACAATAGGTAAAATATTATATTGATAAAATGACCGAGAAAAAAGATCTGTGTACAGAAATTTACAAAATGATTTTGAGAATTCTACTTTACATCGGCTCAATTAGGGTGGAGTTGAAAGTCATAAAAAATGCAGGATTAATAGGAGATGTGGAACAAAGATACGAGATTATCATTTTTTCACATATACGAAAGATTCCTATAAAGCAATGCATTATGAGCTACTAATGATATTTCTCCTTGACACAGCATGCCTTTGTCAACTAAATGTTTCCTTTGTTCTCAGCTTAACTGCTAGAATACAGATGTCAAGTATTAAAAGAGTGCAGAGAGACATTAGGTACAGTCGCTCAAAAAAGTATCCGAACACCATGGTTGATTACAGAATTCAGAAAAAATATCTGGCAGCGATTTTTTAGAAATTGGTGATCTGGCAACCTTCGTGTCATATTTTTTCTGAATTCTGTAATCAACCATGGTGTTCGGATACTTTTTTGAGCGACTGTACATGATATTGCATGATAACGCATTAGAATTGATTCAGTTTTTCGCACGCGTATTTTTAAGCGTTATAGTCCAAAATTCATTCATCAAAAAAAAAAAATCGATTACTATTCTTCGAGTAGTTCTTTTCGGGCCCTCATATTTACGGGCCATAGATAAGTGCCTAGTTGGCCTAGGCAAAGACGCGGCCCTGGTTATGGCTATGAGATATTACAGGTGTGACTACAGTAAATATTTAAATATTTAATATTTGTTTCGCATCCGTTCCGGTTATTAACTTTAAAAAAAAGGGATGGAGGAGAGAAATGTCCCCATAATGTCTATTCTCTTAGTTCTGATCTTGCTTATCTAGATACGGCATTATTCTTTCATTTTGATCTTAGTGCCTCAATCTCCCTTGCTTCTGATGCTACTGTAATTTGATGTCACGAGATCATTTTAGCAAACAGTAATAAACATTTTTCCCCATTTTTTACAGTAACAAACATGTTTTTTTTTTCTTCATATATTTTTCATTTAGCTAACAATTAATAAACATGCATTTTAGTTAATAGTAATTACATTCTGCCGTATAAACATGATATAGCCAACTTCTAATTTATTCTCTTGCAATCTCTTGCCAGTCTTGAGAGTCTGTTTTGGAAGAGGACATCAAGACAGAGTAGATATCCAAGTTCCTTTCTCAGAATCAAATTCTATTTCTTACAGAAACTGATTTTCAGAGCCACAACAATATCCATCTTTCTTCTTGCCATCACTTTGGATTAGAATTTGAATTGTACACACATGTAATTTTAAACGCATGACTGAAGTCTCTATTCAACTGTAAATTGCCCGATAAGAGCTATATTTAACCCTAAGATTTTAAATGACAGAGGCGTGAGAAAAACGCTCACTACATGAAATGAGAGATATTCTCTGGTGTCCAGAACTAAAGAATATGATCTTGTCATAATACGTATAAAAGCTAATGACAATAAATATGGTGTACTTGTAAATTTTACACTGCGGAAATATAAATTGACCCACGCGATTATTAATCATGAAAATAAAAGTTACTATAAATCACCGGGTGATTGCAGTCGTCGCTTATTTCCGTTCCAATCAGCCTACAGTTATCTTTGGTAACAATTTGAATTCGGCATGTTTTGATGTACGTTTGGAAAGCTGCAACTGGATGGAAGCGAGTATTCAAAGAAATTAAAGAATGAAATATTCTCTCCAAACCTAGGACATAAGTTGAAGAAATATAAGAACCAACCACGACAAAGTAATCCCAGGACCACGTCTGTTCAGAACCCAGCTATCGGTCCCTTAAGAGAAGGCCGCCTTAGGGAAATGACACCTATATAACTAACTCGGAATCTGTTAGCGGCAAAAGCAGCAACAGTTTCAAGAGCTACCATGTACAGCAGTCAGCATGAACGACGCCTGTATGCATGAGTTCATGCTGTCTGCTTAAGTCCCCTCACTCCCTTAAAAACGTTGCTCATTCAATTTATGCACTCAACATCTCTTTCTGATTTCAGACCATTTGGGCAAATGTGTTCTTCACCTTTGTCTCGAGATTTAGTTTGAACCCGCATTCTGAATGACTGTTCATTTGCATTGAAGAAGGAATTCTCTACAAACGCAGTAATATCCGAAAACTAGAACCTTTTCAGGAGCTAGTGCAATTACCTAGGCTAATGCCATGATGACTAACTTCAAAAGACTTAAGATCTATTAGGGAGGCACTTTGGTGTTCAGCGATATCGAAAAGAGATGCGTGCGCACTTTGTGAGGCTTTTCGTTAGTGCTCTCGCCCATGATAATATTTCTAAGGGGAATAATATCCCAACTTATAGAGCGCATGGACGCGATGAATCCCTTGAAAATAATTATGTTCAGAGGAAGGAGAGATCACCACATATGTGAACCTTAATCCAGTTGAATAGGAGTTGGACACCCCCTCCATCCCTTAAGAACACTCCATGAGGCCAGAAGCGCTTGTAGAAGAGTACGTTTTATTACCACGAAGGCAATTAAATTTTATGGCTGTCGACGCTAATCCCACACATTATTACAAAGAGGGAGAGGTTCAGAAACCTCTTGACATGCATCTATATAAAAACCCATTGCACTTACTTCAATAAACCTTCAAATATTCCCCTCCAGCATCTATGCAAAGAGGCAGAGGTTTACGCCAATTCTGGAACCTTTGGTGGTATTCCTGTTGAGGAATACTCCGCCACTCTGGACGAACGCAGTTTGCAAGGTTTTCCACCCTTGAAAATGGCTTTCCAGTAGGTTTCTTTTTAATTTTTGGAATGAACCAAAAATCGCATGAAGCACAATCAGGGGAATATGTAGGATGGGGTAGCTGTTAGATTTTACTGGTCCAGATAAACCGTAACTTGCTGGGTTTTGTGATCACAACACAGAGGAGAACCGTTGACACGCCTGTTATTGGACGCTGCTCCTGCATCTCCTTAACCAATTTGGGCAATTCAGTGTAGGTGTTATTCACGGTCACTTTTTTCAGGTAAAGTGTCCACTACTACTACTCCTTAGGAATTGGCAAAAAATTGTAGACATCCTTTTCATTGAGTGTTTCGAAAGATTTCAGCGAATGATTTGAGAACGCAGTTCATCTTTCGCAACCCAAACATAGTTGTCGATCTTCCTGGAAGCTGTATAGTAATAAATCCACGTCTCATTATCTGTGACAATGTTTGTTGCGTGATGAGCAATGTGGATTCAGAAGTGGTAGGGGATGTGTGGATCAGATATATTCACTTAGGCAGATTCTTGAGAAATGTTTAGAGTTTCAGAAACCTTTGGTTGCTAGCTTTGTTGATTTCAAAAAGGCTTTCGACTCTGTTGATCGTCATAATTTGTGGTTGATTGTGAGATCATATGGTATACCTGACAAGTTAGTTAACATACTGAAAGCTCTCTATAATAACACTGAGTCGTGTGTGAGAGTTGGTAAGGCTTGTAGCAATTGGTTTATCATTACTTCTGGTGATCGGCAAGGGTGCATTTTGTCTCCTTTTCTCTTTAGCTTGGTTATTGATTATGTTATGCGAAATTCACTTCAAGGGAAAGATTTTGGCCTTAAATGGACTGGCAGTTGATCTGAATGGTTGCAGTCTTGAGCAGGTGTCACAGTTTAATTATCTTGGGAGCTATGTAACTGATACTGGTGATGTGAGGCATGAGATTAACAGACGGTTAGGGATTGCTGCCGGGACTTTTAAGAATCTATGGAGAGTGTGGAGAAATAGGCGTATACACCTAAAGACTAAAATTAGACTGTATAATTGTTTGGTTCTTTCTAGGTTAGTTATGGCAGTGAAACCGGCACTTTGTAAACAAGATAACAGGAAACTAGATGCTTTTGATTCTAGATGCTTACGCAGTATCTTGGGCATTAGGTGGTTCAACTTTGAAACTAATGATGAGGTTAGGTAAAGGAGTAGGCAACCTCCTTTGAGTAGCATGTTGTGCAGAGAGAGACTCCGCTGGTTTGGTCATGTTGCACGTATGGATAATAATAGATTGGCGAATAATGTTATGGATAGTGTGCCAAAAGGCTTCAGAAAGAAGGGGAGACCAAGGATGCGGTGGGCAGACAATGTGAAACAGGACCTTATTAGAATTCGTGTGCAGTGGCCAGATGCAGCAGATGTAGCTCAGGAGAGACTTGCTTGGAGAAATAAATTGTACAGTCTGGTTGGACCTGCGTAGCCCATGACTGCTTGATGATGATGATGATGATGATTTGTGGACATTGTTCAAAAATTTGTTCGCTAACCTATAGTTATGAATGCGGCCAAATCAATGCAGTCTCTCTTTGCACATGTGCACAAAGGAGATTGCCGACTCCATCTAATCTCAGCATTATTTACAAATTAAAACCACCTAGTGCCCAACATACTGTGCTAGGATCAAAAATCAAAGGCATCAAGTTTCCTGTTAAAAAAATAAAACATCCCGTCAAGCAGCTGCTTGCCACAGAGGTTTGAAAGGAAATTGTGAGTTTCATACTACATAGAGAAAATCCGATAGGAAGGCAAGATCTCAGCAGAAGGAACAACACAAACATCCATGCCTTAACCAAGTCCCCTTGATCAACAGCATGGCAGTTGTTGGAAATATTATTCATTAAATTTGCATCCTCATTCTCATCCTCATCATCCTCAAGCAGCCATGGGCTATGGAGGTCGAACCAAACTGTACAATTTCAGTTCTCCAAGCATATGTGTCCTGAGCTACATCTGTTGCATCTGGCAACTGCAGACCAATTCTAACAAGGTCCTATTTGACATTGTCTGCCCATCGCATCCTAAGTCTCCCCCTCTTTCTGAGGTCTTTAGGCACACTGTTCATAATCCTATTCACTAATCTGAAATTATTCATACGGGCAACGTGGCCAAACCAACGGAGTCACTCTCTGCACAATATGCTGTTCAAAGGAGGTTGCCAACTCCTTTGCCTAACCTCATCATTGCTTATAAAATTGAACCTGCTAATGCCCAATATACTGCTTAGGCATCTAGAGTCAAAAGTATCAAGTTTCCTGTTATCTTGTTTACAAAGTTTGTTACCACGTTTCACTAGCGTAACTAACCCTAGAAAAAAACATTTATACAGTCTAATTTATCTTGTTTACAAAGTTTGTTAACAAGTTTCACTAGCATAACTAACCCTAGAAAGAACCAAACTATTATACAATCTATTTAAGTCTTTAGGTGTACATGCCTATTTCCCCACACTCTCCATATATTCTTAAAAGTCCCTGCAGTAATCCCTATTCGTCTGTTAATCTCATGCCGCACATCACCAGTATCATTTACATAGCTCCCAAGATAATTAAACTGTGACACCTGCTCAAGACTGCAACCATTCAGATTAACTGAATCACAGCCTGCCTGACCAATTTTCATCACTTTAGTTTTCTCTCTGTTTATAACCAAACCTACTCTACTACCAGATTCATCAACAGCTCGAATGAAAGAATTCGTCTCATCAACATCATTTGCCAAAAGGAGTAAATCATCAGCATAATCTAAATCAGAAATTTTCGTATCTGCAGATGGCCAAAATCTTTCCCTTGTAGTGAATTTCTCATAACATAATCAATAACCAAACTAAAGAGAAAAGGAGGCAAAATGCACCCACAAATCTAGAAACCAAATAATTCTCAAGAACCTCTCTCTGAGTTAAAATATTTGATCTACACATCCGCTACTACTTCTAAATCCGCATTCTCATCCTCATCATCCTCAAGCAGCCAGGGCTATGGAAATTATTAAATGGAAATAAAATGGAATGGGATATTTGGAATATAAAATTGTACCAAATACCTGTGCTATACGATATACCAAATACCAAGTACCTGTGGAATATAAAATTGTACCAAACTGTACAATTTTAGTTCTCCAAGCATATCTGTATCTGTATCTCCAAGCTGTATATTTGTATCTCCAAGCATATCCCCAAGCATATCTGTTGCAAAGCCTGAGCTACATATATTGCATCTGGCAACTGCACACCAATTCTAACAAGGTCCTATTTGACATTGTCTGCCTATCGCATCCTAAGTCTCTCCCTCTTTCTGAGGTCTTTAGGCACACTGTACTATTACCTATTCACCTATACCTGTTCCTATACCTATTCACTAATCTGAAATTATTCATACGGGCAACGTGGCCAAACCAACAGAGTCTTTCTCTGCACAAAATACTGCTCAGAGGAGGTTGCCAACTCCTTTACCTAACCTCATCGTTGCTTACAAAATTGAACCTCCTAATGCCCAATATACTGCTTAAGCATCTAGAGTCATAAGTATCAAGTTTCCTGTTATCTTTTTTACAAAGTTTGTTACCAAGTTTCACTAGCGTAACTAACCCTAGAACCAAACTATTATACAATCTAATTTAAGTCTTTAGGTGTACACGCCTATTTCTCCACACTCTCCATATATTCTTAAATGTCCTGACGTAGTGAATCCACTTCAAGGACCAACCAGCTGACGGCAAGGATTTTCGACGGCAAGCTGTAGCAGCCCCACAATCCGTAGTGAACTGCATTCGACGAAGTACACAAGCAGCTACAGACATCCCCTTGTCGCCATAGACTGTGAATCGCAGATTGGCTGAGGCAGGTTTATACTCTCACTAGCCATTGCAACGGCATTACTCACTGGAGCACACATCGTCACACAAGGTTGCAGTAGTTCCGTATGACATGCATGGAGCGACAATGGAACCATGTCGTATTCAGCGATGAGTCTCGTTTATGTCACAGCGCAGACAATCGCCGATTGAGCATCTGGAGACGACGTGGTCACCTGGCTGATCTTGTTGCCATCAATGAGCATTATACGGCTTCACAGCCTGGCATCATTGTTTGGAACGCTATCAATTTCAACAACCATTCACCACTCATACATGTAGTGAGTACGATGACAGCAAGACTCTATGTCGACGAAGTACTGCAGCCTGTTTTGTTGCCGTATCTCCATGGTATCCCTGATACCCAGTTTCAACACGATAATTCCCGCTTGCACACTGCCAACATCAATAGACAGTACCTATAAGGTGTCCACGTACTGCCTTGGCCAACGCGATCCCCAGACTTTTCTCAACAGAGAACGTGTGGGACATCATTGTCAGACAACTTCATGTCTCTGCACGATTCCCTCACAATGTCGATGAATTATGGACATAAGTCAAAATGCGCGGTCCGCAAACACCTCAGGACACCATCTGGGTTACCTTTTCCACTCAACTGCCACGCCATGTTGCCGAATGTATAGACCAACATGGCGGTCATACGACTACTGACTCAGGCCACATTATACTGTTTCCTCGCCTATTGCATTCATGCAATTCCTCAGAAATTAAATCACTTCTTTCCCACCTACTTGTTTACATGTGTGATATGTTTCGTCTCATTTACTGCATTCCTTCAGTGTGTGGTATTTTCTATGTCGAGCAGCGTGCATACGCATGGAATTTTTAGTTAATATGCTTTCCGAAATAAATATTTTTTCTGTTTAAATAAATCCGCAGCTTTTAAAGCTGTGTCTTTATATTCGATACAACATTTGAACATTTCATTACATTTTATGTAAAGTTACGAAAAATGATTCCTTTTGCGAAACTTGCTCTGGATGCAATCTTGGAAGAATGAATTGCTGATCCAATTGATGCACAAAAGGGTTTGTACTAGAGATCATAGGTTGTGTGAATCCGTATCAACAATGCATGGAGTTTTCAGTTAATTTGATTTCCGAAATGTCTCTATTTAGATATTTTAAGTAAAATCTATGAGTTGCTTTATTATACTGTAGAGTATATTATATTGTGTATAAGCTTTAAAATATTTGGGTTGGGTTGGGTTGTTTTACCTCTGAGCGGCACTTTTTTGCACACCATGGGCTAAATGGCCCAGGTCACATGGACCCCGAAGGCTCAGAGAAGGTTGGGGGAGGGGACCCACTGGAACAGCTGTTGGGAGACAGATGGTAGCCTACCGTCAAGGCCATCCAGCGTGTTCTTTAACGTGCACAGGGTATGGCTCTCCCGCACTCGGGTCCACGGCTTAACGTCCCATCCGACGGACGGCGGCCTTTCCAAGCCCATCGGTGTCCCCTACTGACCGTAGGCAGGGCGGGGAATTTTTGCGGAGATAAATCTCAACGCTGACCCAGCTGGGACTCGAACCTGGGAACTACAGATTACGAGCCTGGTGCGCTACCGACTGAGCCACCCCCGCCCCAAAATTTTTGGGGCATTTTATGTAAGTTTACGAGTTATCCACCGTTTACTAAATATTTCCCTGAATACAAACTTTCAGTATGAATAAATGTCAAATTAACAGATCGAATTGGGGCCGGGGTGGCTCAGTCGGTAGCGCGCCAGGCTCGAAATCTGCAGTTCCCAGGTTGGAGTCCCGCTGAGTCAGCGTTCAGATTTATCTCCGCAAAAGTCACCGCCCTGCCCACGGTCAGTAGGAGACAACGATGGGCTTGGAAAAGCCGCCGTCCGTCGGATGGGACGTTAAGCTGTGGCCCCTTGTGCGGGAGCCCCTTGTTCGGAACACGCTTGATGTGCGGGAGCCCCTGTGACCCCTTGTGCGGAACGCGCTTGATGGGAGGCTACCATCTGTCTCCCAACAGCTGTTCCAGTGAGTCCCCTCCCCCCAACCTCTCTGAGCCTTAGGGGTCCTTGAGACCTGATCATTTAGTTCATGGTGTGCACAAAAGTGCCGCTCAGAAGTAAAGCAACAGATCAAATTTGTCTATCTGTTGTGTTAATCTTTAGTGCTTTGAGATTTTTCGTTTTTCTGATTTCCAAAATATCTCTATTTTGATGTTTTAAGTGAACTTACGAGTTTTTCTAGAGTTTTAAATATATATATCTTCGTATTGGAAATTACATTTTAAGGTTTTGGTGTATTTTAAGCAAATTCACCAAATATTTACGCATTTCTGAAAATTTCTCCTAATACAATAATTCAGCATGTATTTCTGAAATGCTGAACATAGGTGGCGTTTGTACCAGTGATTACACTGTACAACACTGAAAATGTTTCGAAAATGAAAACAGCCATTTTTATTATTTTGATGCGCTAAACATGATTATGACATTAAAAATTTGAGATTAGCTCTTGTTCGAAAGCACAGGAAGTGGCGTCCATAGACAGTAATTTGAGTCTTTCGCCCCCTAAACAAAGCGCCGAGGTGATACAATACCAGGGAGCTATTGCATCACTCGATGTCACGCAATACCCTGAAGATATTGCATCATTGAGGAGTTACCCTTCCTCAGTTATCGTCGATTCATGATTGTGTGAGAGCATTGGTCTCGTTCTTTTGTGAACAATGCAGACAGTTTTTGTTGCATTTCTGGCGAAGTTACTTTTGCGACACAGAAACAGGAAGTAATGCCTTTCATCAAAAAGACCTACCGCCTTTACTTCGGGTGTAAGATTGATACACCCGATCAACAGAGGATACACCCGATCAACAGATTGATACACCCGATCATCAGATTGATCAACAGAGGACCCGAGCTCCTCATATAGTGTATAATGGTTGTACAATACGTCTCCACAGCTGACTAAATGGCAATAGGTGGCCAATGCTATTTGCTATTCCTATTATATGACGGAAACCGTCCAACCACGTCAGTGACTGCTACTTTTGAATGATATAATCCTCTGGGAAGTGGTATTACTAAAAAGAAAAAGCAGACAATGAACTACTCCAATATAATCGTCTGCCATCCGCCCAGTGGCACATGGGAAAACCTGTAGTCCGGAGCCATTCGAACGTTATGATGTGGCTCCGGACTGCAGGAACAGAAGGAAGAAACAGAAACACAGAAAACAGCATCTGTAGATCCCGACTTCACACCCACAACATCAGATTTACCACATAAGATCATGCAGAACAGTTGAATTATTTTGTTAGAGATCTGGAGCTGCAAAGAACAAGGCAGAACTCCTTGGACCCAAACTGCAGCAGTAGAATCTCCTCGGCAGAAATTTGAAAGTAAGTGCGTATCGTAGCTGTCAAAAATATCTGGTATTGTTCTTTACCATGGTAGGTAACCTGGCTGCTTGCAAAGATGTTGACGGTTTATTCACATCCCTCCACGTGACACATACTCCAGAAGAATGGAGGTTATTTATATATTCTATAAATTAAGTATGAAAGAAGTCGTTATTCTACACAATGAGAACATGTTGTCTTCTGTTCCATGCTGTTAATATGAAGGAATCTTATGACAATACGAAAAACGCACTTCGATGCATACATTATGACAAAGTGACATACTTGTTAAGACTTAAAAGTAAAGGTCCGATACAGAAAGACCTTAAAGGTCCGATACAGAAAGTTCCGTTGCTTCCTTTGCGAATGGAATAGAAGACATAAATCATCTCATTATGTAAGAGGATTTCGCCTTCTTCGCAATCACTGGAACCAGGGAAGAAGAATAGGTATCATCCGCCGGTACAGTGCATGATTTTGTAGTGACCTGTACACATTAAATTGGACCTAATGAAGAATTTTGTCAAGGCTATGAATCAGACGCAAACTGCTTTTCTATACCTTCGACAGATGTTTCCAAAGCTTAATGATGCAAAGATAAAAGACAGTGTTATTTCCGGTCAGATATTGTCTCACTTAATGAGGTATTTGGTGGTATCATCCCTGGTGATGAACGTAGAACATGACATGGCATGCCTTCCGAAGGTGGTGATGGTCTTCTTTGGAAATAAAAAAGCATAAAATTATAAGGACCTTTTGGAAGAACTGCTGTCCTCCTATCACAAACTGGGATGTAGTACACTGAAGAGCGAAAACACTATGACCAGCGCGTCTTAATGCAATCGAAGCAACTGCAGGTAAACGACGGCGCGTGTGAAGGACATGAAATGGTATAAATAACACCTCATGCTGAGCTCTGTTAATCAGTGTTATTCTTGTTTTCCAGATGGGAAATGCAGCGGACTTCAGTCAGTTTGACAAAGGCCAAATTGTAATGGCCAGACGACCGAGTCAGAGCATTTCCGAGACGGCAAGGCTTGTGGGGTGCTCATGGTCATCCATGGTTAGTACTTTCAAAAAGTGATCCGAAGGAGGGAAAAACCATGAACCGCCAGCAAGGTGTCGGCCGACCACAGTCATCGATGCTATAGGTTAGCGAAGGCTCTCCCGTTTAGCGAGCCAACAGATGGGATAATGTGGCGCCATTCGTTGTAATTTGAACACTGGTGATGGGAGCAATGTTTCACAACATACAGTACATCGAACACTACTGAAAATGGGACTGCTACGAGTGCAGGCTGCTACGATAGCTAACTCGTACTAGGCTGCTACGAGTGCCCATGCTAATCTCGATTCACCATCGAAATCGTCTACAATGGGCACGCGAGCATCAAACGTGGACCTTGAATAATTGGAAGAAGGTCGTCTGGTTCGATGAATCTCATTTCCTGTTGTACCATATGGATGGCCGGGTACGTGTACGTCGTTTACCTGGGTAATGTTGGCACCAGGATGCACTGTGGGACGAAAACAAGCCAGTGGATGAAGTGTAATGCTTTAGGAAATATTCTGCTGTAAATCCTTGGGTGTAGTCATTAATGTGCAGGAAACTATGACCTCTACCACCTACCTAAACATCATTGCAGACCACGTACATCCTTTCATGGCAATAATATACCCCTCCAGTTATGCTTTCTTTCATCAGGGTAATGAGCCATGCCACACTCCCCGGATTGTTTAGAGAATGGTTCGAGGATGAGGGAGACTGCCAAGTGTTGCCTTGGCGTCCAAATTCCTGAGACATCAATCCAATCGAGCATCTGTGGTTTGTTTTGGAACAGCATATGCGATCTCTGGCGGCTCAACCACGTACCATACAAGAGTTAAAGGATCTACTAGAACGTGTTGGTAGCAGATTTCTTTCTTTCTTTAAAATTGTTTAATAAAATAATTTCCCTTGGCAGTTGATTGAACACGTAAGGTATTGTGTATGCCCTTGTACATTTCCCGTAATTGTTTAATATTTTTGGAAGTTGGAAATAATTTTTGGATTGTAACCTTGTGTTTTTCCCATGAGAGATTTTATATTTAAATTGATTATCAAAAAAATATTTTAAAGTGATGCTGTATTTGTAAAGGTTGTGAAAAGAGAGTATGCCTAGATAATTTAGTCTTTCTTCGCTATGATAAAATGAATTTCTTAAGTTGTATGGGATTATATTTTTAGCAATGGATGATTGAATAGTTTCTATTTTCTTTATATTTGTGAGGTTAGTTGAGCCGTATATTGTCAAACCATAGGTCAATATAGATTCACAGATAGCTTTGTAAACCAAAATACATGTATGTGTGCTTGCAACAAATTGTAGTTTATAAAGTTTAGATGCACATAGACGCAATTTCCCTGCTAACTTTTGAATATGTGTATTCCATCGGAAGGTTGTGTCCATGTAGAGTCCAAGATATTTATGGCTCTCAACACGCTCAATAACATCACAGTCGCAGCAGTCAGGGTCATGAGTTATCATGTTGTGGGGACACAAGGGTTCGTGGTTTTTAATTGCATAAGATGAGAGATCATAGTATCCTGGTGAATGAAAGCTCATCCATTTGGTTTTTTCTGAATTTATGTAAATACGATTAATGTTAGACCAGTAAATAATTTTGTTAAAATCATCCTGTGTATCTCGGACTGCGTCTCCTATATTGTGATTCACGTTAACCAAGGCGGTGTCATCAGCATATATATAAAGAGAGCCCTTCAGTTTAAGGTTAGCTAGATCATTAATATAAATAATGAATAAAAGCGGACCTAAAATTGAACCTTGTGGAACACCAGTGTACACTGTTCTCTTCTCACTAAAAACGCCATTAATTTTGGTAACATGCACTCTATTTTTTAAATAATTTTCAAACCATTTAAGGGTAATACCTCGGACACCATAAATATACAATTTTTGAAGCAAAATATCGTGATCCAACGTATCAAATGCCTTACGAAAGTCCAGAAAGATAGCTGCTGCTTTTTTTCCGTTGTTTAAAGTTCCATTAATGACGTCAGAAAACTCCGTTAAAAGTGTAATTGTATTTTTACCTTTTTGGAAACCATATTGCTTTTCACTAATAATGTTATGTTTTTTCAAGAAATTGGCTAGAACGTTAGCTACATATCTTTCAAGTATTTTGTGAAGGACGGGTAAGATGGCAATGGGCCTATAGTTAGTGCAATCGGATTTAGTTCCACTTTTGTAAATTGGTCTTAGAATAGCAATTTTGAGTTTATTAGGGATGTTTCCTGTAGATATGCTTTCATTGATAAAGTTTGTCACGAGATCAGCTAAGGAGGTTTTGCATGCTTTAATGTGCTTTATGTGTACCTGATCGTATCCACATGATTTTCTTTCATTTAAGTCACTTAGAATTTTGAAAGTTTCTTGTTTTGAGATGGGAGGAATAAAAATTGAGGGGACAGAAGGTTGGATATGTTTAGGAACTGTAGAGAGATTCTGTATACGGTTATCGTCTCTGAGATTGACAATAATGTCTGCAAAGGTGTTGTTAAATTTCTCTGCTGCTTGAGTTTCAGACATACCTTGTGGCATATTCTTCATGATAAAATCGTCAATGGCAGTTTTAGGTTTATTGTTGATAATTTGGTTGATGAGTTCCCAATTTTGTTTTGGTTTATTTTTACATGACTCAAATTGTTTGAAGTAATATTTTTTCTTTTCCTGCCTAATAACGGACGTGACTGTGTTTCTTAAGTTTGTGTATAGTAATTTAAAATTTCTGTTTCTCTTGTTATTTTTGTAATCAATCCAAGCCGAGTCTCTTTTACGTATTAAGTTTATTATTTCCTGATTTATCCAGTCTTTGCTACAATTTCGTTGTTTCATTTTTGAGCCATCCGATAGTTTATTAATTTTGTTATTGTTGACAATCGCCATATATTTTTTTATGAATGTTTCATAAAGTACGTCTATTAGTTCTGAATTTGGGGTTTCGTTTCCAGTGCCTCTGTCCAGCCAGTCTGTTAGACTTATTTCTTTGCATATGTTTTTATGATCTAAGATAGTTTTCGTGTTAAAATTGCTGTCTAGCTTTTTAGTGTGATTGGACGAATTCCCTAGTTTTTTCCCCCCGCAAATTGCCGCGATTAAGTAGTGGTCTGCGATCCTACTGCCAAAAATCATTGAATTTGTGTCGAGTTTAATGTCAAGTCGGACGTTAATGTGATCAATGCATGTCTGAGAAAGAGAGTCACCAATGATGTCTTCCCTGGTGATACCAGTAATAATAGGTGAGAAACCAAACTCGGTTAACAATTCTACGTATTTGGCAACTCCGTGTTTTTTGATATTTTTGATATCTAAATTAAAGTCTCCAACTAGTATTTGATTGCGATGTTTATCAGTTGTTTCGAACCAATTTTTGAGATTAGAAAGAAAAGTGTTAATGTTCGAGCTTGGTGATCTGTAAATAGCAAGTAAATTGAAAGTTAAATTACCCTTGTAGATATTTATATTCAGTGTTTCAGCAGGGATTACAAGTGAAGGTATCGTTTTGACTAATAATGTGTCGCGGAAGAAAAGTAGAATCCCATGTTCAAACGCACCAGGAGTTCTCGTAAAAAGTTGATTAAAATTTTCTAGATTGAACAATGGAGCATCCGTGCTGAGGATGTTAGTTTCTGTTAATATAATAATATCTAAGAAATTCAAGATATCTTTAAGATAAACACAGAGAGTATCCCAGTTTTTTTTCAGACTTCGAATGTTCACATGCAGAAAGCTTAAATGTTCATCAGATTCATAACATAATTTACTAGTCAAGAACCATTTCTGAACTTCTTCATAGTCGCACAGGACATTTTCGTTGTGATCAAATGTTGGTAAGTCATCAAAATGAAAAGTCGCCATGGCAGAACAAATAAGGTGGAGCAAATAAACAATATATTTCCCGTTTAAAATTCGTCGAAATTCGTTTGCATATCAATTCGAATTACGCTGTCACCATCAGTTTTTCTCATCATGATTTTCCCGTTCCGAAACCAGACGTATTTAAAATTTTTTGATTTGGCCAGGCACCTCGCTTTCCAGAAAAGTTCTCTGTTTATTGGAGTTAAATTTTCATTTATATACACTGGCGTTTTTTTAGCGTCATCAATAACGTTACTGGCAAAGATTTTCGATTTCTTTTTTGACATCCATTCTTCACGTTCGTTTCTAGATTTAAATTGGGCAATAATCGCAGGTGTTTTTTTCTTGTTCCTTGTTGGCAGTCTATGTAAGGCTTCAAGTTGATCAATGTTAAAATTATTTATATCTAGCGCTTCTGCAACGTTGATCATTATCTGATTTAGATTTTCTTTCTCATCCTGGTCGTCCATTGGAATGCCATGTATCTCGATATTTCGGTTTCTGCCGTATTGTATATACCACAAGACACCTTTAGAAATCTTGTAGCATCCATGCCTCGCCAGATAAGAGCTGTTTTGGCGGCACGTGGAGGTCCAACATCATATTTGAGAGGTGTTTTGACTCATCGGTGTATATTTTTAAAGGTAAATTTCTTAAATTCTCATTTGGATTTTTTCCCCTCAACCTGTGGCTTGTGGTCTGTAAATTGTAGTTAGGCATAAACTGGAAGGAGAGCTGTGTACCAATCCCCAGTGATGATGCAAAAAACCGGCCAGGTCTAGCATCTAATGTCCGACCCCGCCTTCTCGTGGTGCAGGCCATTAGTACCTTTCAAAAGAGATATGCTCTTTTCGAAGGGAACTGAAGTGGAGGGCTGCCAGTTGAGTATGGCCTACTGATCTGGTCATCTATGGTCACTTTTTCCTTTTTCTCAACCCTGCTGAGGAGTGGTCAACTTCACATGGTCCTGGTGCTGACCATTTATGCCTACTAGACTGGATTGGTTTATGAATTTGAGCTTGATTATGGATCCTGGACTTGCTGCACTGGTGGGCCTCTGTTGAGGGAGAATCTGCCGCTGTGTTTCCTGTTTGCTTCTGGGTTGCCAGCCCTAAGTATACAGAGGCATGGGATACCTTATATCAGCTGATGGATAATCCTAATCAGATGCCATCGCAGGTACCTGAACCTTACTTAGCTAGTTGGGCATCGTCAAGCCTAAACTGGAGTAATGTGTCTCAGGCAGGCCATATGGCTCTTGAAAACGTCCACTTGAAAAGGTGGTGCCTGAAGTTCCTACCAGCATCGGTGGCTTCAGTCTTTAGTAGAGGAGGAACAGGTCTTTGCCCCATGCCTGCGATCAGGGGGCTGTTTGATATTGTTGGCCCTACCCATCTCAATAAACCTAGTTTCTTTAAAAATCCTACTAATCATTTTCTCTCTGCAGGAACGTGGAATGTGAGGACATTACATAGAGATTATTCTCTTGATGTTCTCACAAAGGAATTCCAGCGCTGTAACCTAGATATTCTAGGCTTGCAAGACACCAGATGGACAGGTAAAGGTGAGATACTTAAAAATAACTTTAAATTTCTCTTTACAAGGAGGGAGGATGGAAAGCATCACCAAGGCGTGGGTCTGCTGCTCAGCAGACATGCTAATGATGCTCTTCTAGGATATGACCGCATTAATGAAATATTTCTTAGAGCAAAATTTAAAACAAAAATTAAAGACTTGAATGTCATCTATTGTTATACCCCCCACAAAGGACTCTGATGAGAACGAGAAGAATACGTTTTACAGCCAGCTTCAGGATATTTTGAATTCTGTGAAGAAGATATTTCTCTTGTGCTAGGTAACTTCAATGCTAAAGTTGGTGCTGACTCTGACCTTTGGGCAGGAGTTTTATGTCCCTTTGGCATTGGTAGTTCCAATGGCAATGGGGAACGTCTTCCGCAGGTAAGTAAACTTAATGGTTTACGAATAACTAACACATACTACAAACACCGGGACATTTATAAATATACTTGAGTTTCACTTGATGGGTTGCACAAGAATAACTAGATCGTACAGGGGAGCCGAAATTAGGTCTGACCATTACCTGGTCAAAAGTGTCTTGTAGCTGAAGCTCAAGAAATGTTGTGCTAAAGTTAAGAAAATTACCTTCAACACTGAAGGTCTGAACGATCCAGATATAACCAAAGCATTCTGTGATAAGCTACATAGCCATTATGACAATCGTGGTACTGCTGAAGTTGAGAAAGAATGGGATCAGTTTAAATAGGCTTTTCTTGAAACCAACAGTACTCTTTTGGGTAAAAGGGAACAGAGGAAACAAAATTTTTTGACTGATAAAGCACTTGAGCATATTTCAGAAAGGAAGAACTGTAGTAATGTTCTTAATCAATACACTACTAGTCCTAATAGAAAGCATTACAGAGAGCTTAATAAGCGTGTAAAGGATCAATTAGCAGCTGATAATCTTTGGCTTGATAGCATGGCTGATAAGTAGTTAGACAGCACAAAAGCAGAAGGAATGTACCAGATTGTTAATATTTTATGTTGGAGGAAACAGTCAGGTACACAGAGACTGAGGGATAAATATGGCAAAGTGATTGAAGGTGAGGATTCTGTGATGGCTAGGTGGGCTGAGCATTTCAAAATTCTAAATAATGTGATTATTTCTACTCTCATTGTTTGTAATGAGTATAGATCCATTACTGGCTTTTATGATGGCCTATATCACATTCCGAAGTCGCATTGGCTATCTCCAAGTTACAACTGCATAAATCCCCAGGGGTGGACGAAACCACCAGTGAAATGCTTAGAGCTGGGAACATTTGTGTTGTCACATGGCTGACTGAAATTTTGAATATTTTTTTGTGATAAAGGTCTTGTTCCTAGGGATTTTACTAAAGCTATCATTGTTTCAATTTTTAAAAAAGGTGATCGCAGTTCTTGTGATCATTATAAGGGAATTAGTTTACTTTTTTTCCAGGTAAATTCTTTGCATGACTATAAATAGAATTAAGAATTTGGTTGATGGACAACTGTGTGACGAACAGTGTGGATTCAGAAGTGGTAGGGAATATGTGATCAAATATTTTCACTAAGGCAGATTCTTGAGAAATGTTTAGAGTTTCAGAAATCTGTGGTTGCTAGCTTTATAGATTTCAAAAAGGCTTTTGACTCTGTTGTTAGACATAATTTGTGGTTGATTGTTAGATCATATGGAATATCTGATAGGTTATTTAGTGTAATGAGAGCTCTCTATAATAACACTGAGTCGTGTGTGAGAGTTGGTACGGCTTGCAGCGATTGGTTTAGCATTGCTAGTGGTGTTAGACAAGGGTGCATTTTGTCACCTTTTCTCTTTTGTTTGGTTATTGATTATGTAATATATATGGTTAGGTTAGGTAATGCCATCCGATGCTCCACTACACAGGATAGTACTACATCTAATGGAAGGCACCACATGTCACACTCGTGTACTGATCGACTTGAAAGGACCACTACACAGGATAGTACTACATCTAATGGAAGGCACCATATGTCACACTCGTGTACTGATCGACTTGAAAGGAAAACTCACATTAAAGCTGCTAAGCAGCAGAGAAGGAACCTTTCGAAAAGATCTGTATTACACAATAATTGTCTAATTCCGTCTGTACATTCAATTCGAGAAAATGGAAACTTTTTGAATTTTGAGCTGTGCCAAGGAATTATTGCCAATAGGAATCGGTAGCGATAAATTCGGAATATATACTATAACTCTGTAATTGAATTATGCCCAGAGTCGATCGTTTTCAAGGAGGAGTTCCGAGCTTTGTTTTTTAATATATAAAAAAATAGATTTTCGCTACCATGAAATGAACTAGTTGGGACTAATGTTCATGTTCCGAGCTCTCGTGGGTACAAGTATGGTTGGGAGAGGGGACCCACTGGACAGCTGTTGGGAGAAGAGTGTCGACCTCCCGTCAAGGTCATCCAGCGTGTTCTTTGACGTGCGTGGGGTGTGGCTCTCCCACACACGGGACCACGGTTTAACGTCCCATCCGACGGGCGGTAGAATTTTCAAGCCCAACAGTGACCTCAATTCACTGTGGGCATGGCGGGGAGTTGGCGGAGAAAATCTCTACACATGCACAGCTGGAACTCGAACCTGAGTATTGCAGGTTACCTGCCTGGCAAGCTACCAACTGTCTCCCCTACCCCGTAATAAAAAAAAAAACAGTTAAGAAAAACAATTAAAGAATAGAAAAAAGGGAGTAAGAGAAGAATGTATTAAAAATAGGTAAAGAAAAGAGACTGAATAGAATAATAAGTTAAAAAAAGGAGATAAAATAGATGTTTGGGAGTTTAAAATACTCTAGCAGAAGTTTACAAAGTAATTAACATGTACAGAATGAAGGAGTAAAAAAAATTGATAAAATGAAAACAGAAAAAAATAGAGGTGAATAGAATTTTAAAATGTATAATCAGAAGTAAATATAGTAATTTAATAATGTGTTACATACATCAATTGAAAGTCTAAATTTAGTTGACATGTACAGAATAATAGAGTAAGATAATATGCTAAAGAGGAAAGTGATAGAAATCAGAAGTGAACAAAAATTAAGAACGAGGAAGAAAATCATATACAAAAGTACACATAGTGTTCATCAGGTACAGAATAAAAGTGTAAAATAATAAATAGGATGAGAAAAGAAATAAAATGAATGGAAAAGAGACGGAAAGGAACAGAAATTTAAAACATTTACATGTACAGAATGAGAGGAGAAAAAGAAGAAACACGGAAGGGAACAGAAATTAAAACATTTTTTGCAGAAGGGCATATAGCATATGACATGCACAGATTAGATGAATAAGATGGTAATTACAAGAAGAGAAAGGGGAAAAAAACGGAAGTGTATTCGGGCTACGAATTAAACTCGTCTATGTAGAAGGGAATTTTCCTACAGTGAAGAGCTGAGTGTCTTCGATTCACCTCTGCCTGAAGCGAGGGCTTAAGAGACATTTTAGGTCAAGTTCAGGGTCGAAGACAAAGGTATGTCATTGGAAAGGGCCAACGGGCGCTGACCAAAGCCGTTTGAAGGGATTTGCACTGGCAAGCTATCAGGGTGTGTGTAGCGGGAGGGAGATATCGATGGAAGCAGGGAGACAAGAAGTCAGTAGGACGAGCAAGGAAGAACAGAGAGAAAGGGGGGGAGGGGGAAAGCTTAGGACGGGACCCGTTATCCGAATCAAGGTCGGGGTTCGGATCTATGGAGGGGAAACAAGGGTACATACATAATGAAATAAAGATTCAAATTAAAATAACACTGACTACAGTTTAAAAAAAACACATTTTGTACTATAAAGAAATAATTATTTTAGTCAAATAGAAACATGTATATGACACTGCACAGATTTACATTCACATACACCAAGAGATATTTTTGTTATGTTAGTAAGCTTTTTTCTGTTTTTTTGTTAATTAGACATCAAGATATGCTTTTGTTATTTTAGTGAACTTTTTAGGTTTTTTTTGCTATTTTTTTATATAAGGAACAGCACAAACGCAGAAAAAAAAACACAGACATTGAAACATGCTATAGTTTTGAAATAATTTTTACATTTTTTATATATATATATATATTTTCCTGGTTTTTATATATGGAGGGAGATAGGAAGAGAGTTCTGAGTTTTGGTCAGAGATCCCAACCTACCTTCGAAATGCTTTACTTTATGTCCAGAGACCTGCCTGCCACTGTAAGTGAAATAGTTTTATGTGATTGCCTCTTGAGCGAAGTCTTCCTAATGCTCTAAAATTGTCTTCATGGCGTTGGAGATGATAGTTAAATTTTCTTGGCTAGTCATGCTTGAGTAATCTTGAATATCTTGTTTGATGTTCTTTAGTTTATACTTCAGATTCAATAAGTTACATTCGAAGAGATAATGTTTGTTTCCCAGCCCGTACCGCATCGACAGAAGGAATTCTCTGCTCGTCCTATTCTAACGAAATACTTGGGGAACTTCCCATGTCCTGTCAAAAATTGATTGGCGTAAAAATTATAATAATTTTTCGATATCTTCACATCTTTAACGAACTCGTAGTGTGCTCTTCCCTTGTCACTGGTGTTCCATGTATTCTGCCATTCATCCATTACTTTCTTCCTAAATTTATTTTTTTACATAGCTGAGGGGTAGGGGAACTGAATGTGTAACATTTGCTAACTTACTAGCTATCTTCGCATTCCTGTCTGCTTGCTCATTGCCGTTCCAGCTAATGTGCGCCCTGATCTAGTGTAGTTTGATATTTCTTGAGTTCTTGATCCTTTGGTATTTTCTTTTGATTTCGTTTGTGTCTTGTCTCTATTGTCGCTGCTCCCTAAGGCCTGAAGAGCTGAGAGGGAGTTGCTATATAAATTAATATCTCCTGCTTCTCTCATCTGTAAGGCATAATCTAGGGTTTTCAAAATAGCAAAAGTTTCCGCTTGATAATTAGAGGCATTATCTGTGAGTCGAAATTGTTCCGAATGAATGTGTAATTCTGAGTACACGACGACGTACGTTGCTCCTACTTATTCTTCTTCTTTTGACCCGTCTGTGTGTATTTCTAGTCTTATTCCTGTCGGTAACTCTTTGTCATGGGGAACTATTATTTTGTACGCAGGGTGTACCAGCCACTGATCTTCTAACTGTGCTATTTCCTGGGCATTCACGTGTCCGTTTAGGAATGTTGTGTTACTCTTTAATGCTGTAAGCTTAAATAAATTAAATTCTTCCAACGCCTTCAAATGGGCGGGAATTAATCCTCCCAGAACTAAAGCTGCTTCTGTTGAAATGGTTCTAAACGATCTCGTTATGAGCAACGCAGATCGCCCTGAGCGCTAAGAATACAGTTGCGTAATATTTTATCTTGGTCAATTTTATTTCCCCACATTCTGTGTCCGTAAAGAATTATTCGCTGCAAGCTTCTCTTTTAAATCTGTTTTAATAGACATATTGTTTTGCCATATAATTCTCTTCCGACTCTTATTAGTTTGTACATTACATCGGATATTCTATCTCTTAAGGCCTCAAAATGCTTGTAAAAGTATAAATGATTGTCTACTAGGACTCCTAAAATTTTTAGTTCCGTAGCATGTTTTATCGGATCATTTCCTATCTTTAATGTAGGCTGTCGGACCATCTGTCCCCATCGAGCTATCATCACTGCTTGACTTTTTTCTTTACTAAATTTAAATTTATTCGATATACTCCATTTTGTTAACTTGTCCAAATCTTGTTTTCCCAATTCTTCTATTTCGCGTCTTGTGTTCCCACCCACGATGACTAGCAGATCGTCTGCGTATGTTTGTACCTTGACTTGTTCTGGATATGTCAATGACAAAGCTTGATCCATTATTAAATTCCAGTATAGCGGAACGGAATAGGAGCCTTGTGAGCATTCTCTTGTAATCTTCAGCGTGTGCTTAAATGTGTTAGTTTGGAATATAATGCTTCTCTCAAAAAAATAGCTCTCTATCAGTCTGTATATATTTTCCGGACAATTTTTATTTCTTAATTCCTGTAGGATTGCTTGCCACCAAACTTTATCAAAAGCGCCGCTAATATCCAATGAGATGATAGCTGTATGTAATTTGTTGGATTTATTTTCTTCAATTTTCTTGTATAATTTGTACAATGCCAAATTGCACGATTTGTCTGTTCTGAACCCATATTGCTCCTCATCTAAGTTATTTGTTTTATGAAGATGATAATAAATTCTCCTTGTGATCATTTTATCTAATACTTTACTTAAAGATGTAAGCAAGCATATCGGCCTGAATGATTTTGCTTTGCTTGGATATTTGCCAGGTTTATTAAAAAGAATTAATCGTGCTGTTTTCCACGCTGATGGGAAGAAACCTAGTCTGAGACATAAATTATATATTTCCAAAATTACGTCTGGGATCACAGAATTTATTGCTGCGATAATTTCAGTATTGATCCTGTCTGGTCTTGGGGCCTTGTTTTTCGGCATGGATTTAATCACTTCTAAGACTTCCTGTTTAGTAAAGTTTTCATATTTAAAACTTGTATAATTATTTTTTTAGCTGTGCTCGTATTTTTTTATGTTCCTCTAAATCTTCATTAAGGTTTTCGTCTATAAATAATTTTTTTGAAACTCTTTTAATAACATTTTCGCATTCCTCAATTCTTGTATTATCTTCTGTGACTCAAAACTCATGAGTAGAATGCAAAATGCGGCGCAGGAGTGAGGAATGCTATGCAAATGAGTGACGCTGACAGAAGTATTGTTCTACTTGGATGTTTCATAAAACGCATAGAAAAATTTCTATGTAGCCCTTAATTCCTTTGTTCAAAAATACGAGGCTGGGAAATGATTCTCTCAATGGACAAGTCCCTTTGTAATACATAGATCTGTATGTGCTTCCGACAGTGTATAAAAACGGTCGCAGGTACAGGACAGAAATCTTGTACCTGCGATCGGTGAAATACTAAAATCCTGTGTCTTTGACCCCTTCATGCGACCATATGCAGAAGCAATAGGAGATACCTTCTTCTTATATAACGATAACATCTGCTCTCACCTTTAGTGCATTGTCAACCGCGATCTGGAGAATAGCACTTTTAACTGTTGGGGTAGCTATCTGGCTCCTGGCTGAAATCTGAACACATTCCAGAACCAGGGGCGTAGCGAAGGCCTATGGTATCGGTTATGATAGGGGGAGGGGGAAAGGAAAATTTTCCAACTCGGAAATCAAATTTTGCCAACTGAGAAAAAAAAGATCTTTTTGAACACAATGTGCTAAATGTGTCTCTGTCAGGGTCGTACCCAGAATTTCGCTTCGTGCGGGAGGGGACATTTGACAACTGACCTCCGTTTTACCAAGTGGCTTCGAATTTCGCCAACTAGCCATAATTTCACAGAAAAAATCCCAATTTTCACATCTCTATTAAATTTGCCAAGTAACTTTAAATTTTTCAACAAACCAAGATTTTGCAAAATTGTCACGATTTCGCCAACTCTCTTAATTTTTCACAGAACTAATCGCAATTTCACAACTAGCCTATATTTTACGAAGTGGATTCTAATTTTGCCATCTACCCTAGATATTGCCACGTTGTCCCAATTTTGCCAACTCCCCTAAATTTTGCCATCTCGTCGTAATTTTACAGAAAAAATCCCAGTTTTTAGATCTTCCCTTAATTTGCTAAGTCACTTCAAATTTATCAAATAGTCTTAATTGCAGAAAAAAGCCCAATTTTCATAACTCCCCTGAATATTACCAAAGTGGCTTCGAATTTTGCAAACTCCCCTAGATTTTGCCAACGCTCCCAAATTTCACAAATCATCATCATTATCATCCTCAAGCAGCCTTGGGCTACGGAGGTCCGACCAGTTACTGCGCAGTTTAATTCTCCAATCATATCTGTCCTGAGCTACATCTGCTGCATCTGGCCACTGTACACCAATTCTAACAAGGTCCTGTTTGACATTGTCTGCCCACCGCATCCTAGGTCTCCCCCTCTTTCTGAGGCCTCTAGGCACACTGTTCATAACCCTATTCGCCAATCTATAATTATCCATACGGGCAACATGGCCAAACCAGCGGAGTCTCTCTCTGCACAATATGCTGCTTAAAGGAGGTTGCAGACTCCTTTGCCTAACCTCATCATTAGTTACAAAGTTAAACCAACTAATACCCAAGATACTGCGTAAGCATCTAGAATCAAAAGCATCTAGTTTCCTGCTATCTTGTTTACACAGCGTCCAAATTTCACTACCATAACTAACCCTAGAAAGAACCAAACTATTATACAGTCTAATTTTAGTTTTAGGTGTATACGCCTATTTCTCCACAATCTCCATAGATTCTTAAAAGTCCCGGCAGCAATACCTATTCGTCTGTTAATCTCATGCCGCACATCACCAGTATCAGTTACGTAGCTCCCAAGGTAATTAAACTGTGACACCTGCTCAAGACTGCAACCATTCAGATTAACTGAATCACAACCTGCCTGACCAATTTTCATCACTTTAGTAGTCTCTCTGTTTATAACCAAACCTACTGTACTACCAGTCTCATCAACAGCTCGAATGAAAGAGTTCATCTCATCAACATCATTTGCCAAAAGGGCTAAATCATCAGCATAATCTAAATCAAATATTTTCGTATCTCCAGCCCATTTAAGGCCAAAATCTTTCCCTTGAAGTGAATTTCGCATAACATAATCAACAACCAAACTAAAGAGAAAAGGAGACAAAATGCACCCTTGTCGAACACCAGAAGTAATGCTAAACCAATTGCTACAAGACTTACCAACTCTCACACACGACTCAGTGTTATTATAGAGAGCTTTCATTATGTTAACTAACTTGTCTGGTATACCATATGATCTCACAATCAACCACAAATTATGACGATCAACAGAGTCGAAAGCCTTTTTGAAATCAACAAAGCTAGCAACTAAAGGTTTCTGAATCTCTAAACATTTCTCAAGAATCTGCCCAAGTGAAAATATCTGATCTACACATCCCCTACACTTCTGAATCCACATTGCTCATCACGCAATTGCCTGTCAACCAGATTCTTAATTCTATTAAGCACAATCATGGAAAGAACTTCACCTGGAACAGAGAGTAGGCTGATACCCCTATAGTTATCACAAGAACTGCGATCACCTTTTTTGAAAACAGGGATAATAATAGCTCTGGTAAAATCTCTAGGAACCATGCCTTTATCATAAACGTTATTCAAAATTTCAGTCATCCAAATGGTAACTGAAACATTCCCAGCTCTAAGCATTTCCATAGTAATTTCATCCACCCCTGGGGATTTATGAAGTTTAAGTTTAGAAATAGCCAAACTAACTTCAGATTGTGTTATAGGGCCAACATTAAAGCCAACAATGCATCTATCATCATTACAAAAAATGGGAGTAGAATTAACCACATTGTTTAGAACATCACTGAAATGCTCAGCCCACCTAGCCATAACAGAATCTTCACCTTCTACAACCTTACCTTGTTTATCCTTCAATCCCTGTATACCTGTTCGTTTTCTACCACACAAAACATTAACTATCTGATACAGCTCTCTGCTGTTGTGCTGTCTAACTGCTTCCTCATCTTTGTCAGCCAGGCCATCAAGCCAAAGATTGTTATCAGTAGCTAACTGATCCTTTACACGTTTATTAAGTTCTTTGTAATGCTTTCTATTAGGACTAGTAGGGTACTGATTAAGGACATTCCTGCAGTTCCTTCTTTCTGAAATAAGCTCAAGTGCCTTATCACTTAAATAATTCTGTCTCCTCTGCTCCTTTTTCCCTAAAAGAGTACTGTTAGTTTCCAAAAAAAGCCTGTTTAAAATGGCCCCATTCTTCCTCAACTTCAGTATTAAGCAAACCATGACTGTCATAATGACTAAGTAACTTATCATGGTAAGCTTTAGCTATAACTGGGTCATTCAGAGCTTGAGTATTAAAGGTAAATTTTTTTACCCTAGCACAACACTTTTTAAGTTTAAGTTGCAAGACAATTTTAACAAGGTAATGGTCAGATCCAATTTCAGCTCCCCTATATGCCCTGGTATTTCTAACAGAACTAGCCCATTTGCTGTTAATTAATATATAATCAATCATATTCCTATGCAGCCCATCAGGTGAAACCCATGTGTACTTATGTATGTCGCGGTGTTTGTAATAAGTGTTAGTTATTCTGAATCCATTGAGTTTACTTACCTGTAGGAGACGTTGCCCATTGCCATTGCAGCTACCAATACCAAAAGGGCCTATTACTCCTCCCCAAAGGTCAGAGTCGGTACCAACTTTGGCATTGAAGTCACCAAGAACAAGGGTAATATCTCCTTTCTTGACAGAATTCAAAATATCCTGAAGTTGTTCGTAAAACCTATCCTTCTCATCCGCATCAGAATCCTCAGTGGGGCATAACAGCAGATAACATTCAAGTCTTTAATGCTTGTCTGAAATTTTGCTGTAAGAAACCTTTCATTAATGCACTCATATCCTAGAAGAGCATCACTAGCATGTCTGCTGAGCAGCAGACCCACGCCTTGGTGATGCTTTCCATCCTCCCTCCCTGTAAAGAGAAATTTAAAGTTATTTTTAAGTATCTCACCTTTACCTGTCCATCTGGTCTCTTGCAAGCCTAGAATATCTAGGTCTATCTCAATTCCTGCATGAGGACATCAAGAGAATAATCTGTATGTAATGTCCTCACGTTCCACGTTCCTGCAGAGAGAAAATGATTACTAGGATTATTAAAGAAATTAGGTTTATTGCGATTGGTAGGGCCAACAATATCAAACAGCCCCCTGATCGCAGGCAGCCCATGATGGGGCAAAGACCTGTTCCTCCTCCGCTAAAGGCTGAAGTCACCGATGCTGGTAGGAACTTCAGGCACCACCTTTTCAAGTGGACTTTTTCAAGAGCCATATGGCCTGCCTGAGACACATTACTCCAGTTTAGGTTTGACGATGCCCAACTAGCTAAGTAAGGTTCAGGTACCTGCGATGGCCTCTGATAGGATTATCCACGAGCTAATATATCGTATCCCATGCCTCTGTTCACTTAGAGCTGCCAATCCAGAAGCAAACAGAAAACACAGCAGCAGACTCTCCCTCAACAGAGGCCCACCAGTGCAGCAAGTCCAGGATCCATAATCAAGCTCAAATCCATAAACAAATCCAGTCTAGTAGGTATAAATGGTCAGCACCAGGACCCTGTGAAGTTGACCACTCCTCAGCAGGGTTTGAAAAAAGTGGCCATAGATGACCAGATCAGTAGGCCATACTGAACTGGCAGCCCTCCCCTTCCGTTCCCTTCCAACAGAGAATATCTCTTTTGAAAGGTACTAACGGCTGCACCACGAGAAGGCGGGGTCGGACATTAGGTGCTAGACCTGGCCGGTTCTGTGCATCATCACTAGGGATTGGTACACAGCTCTCCTTCCAGTTTGCGCCTAGCTACCATTTACAGGCCAATTTCACAAAAACCAATCCTAATTTTTACAACTCACCTGTACTTTACCAAGTGGTTTCCATTTTAACAACTTCCCTAGATTTTGCCAATTTACCTCGATTTTTCCACCTCTCCTTAATTTCACAAAAACAATCCCTATTTTACATCTCTCCTGAATTTGCCAAGTCACTTCAAATTTTCCAAACTCCCCAAAATTTTGCCAAGTTTTCTCGATTTTGTCAACTTTCCTAAATTTTATAAAAAAAATCCCAATTTTCACATCTCGCCCGTATTATACAAAGTGGATTCGAATTTTCCCAACTAGATTTTGCCAATTCGACATAATTTTACAGAAAGGAAAACCATTTTTTACATCTCACCTGATTTTTGCAAAGTCACTCCGAATTTTCCCATCTCCTCAAGATTTACCAAAACTCCTAGATTTTGCTAAGTTGCCTTGATTTTGCCAACTCACCATAATTTTACAGAAAAAGATTCCAATTTTTCATCTCACCTGATTTTGGCAAAGTCACTCCGAAATTTGCCAACTACACAAGATTTGCCAAGTTGCATCGATTTTGCCAACTCGCCAAAATTTTATAGAAAAAAATCTCAATTTTCACATCTCATCTGAATTTTGCCAACTCCACAAGATTTTGTCGTCTCGATTTTGACAACTACCCTAGATTTGCCAAGTTGCCTCGATTTTGACAACTACCCTAGATAACGCCAAGTTGTTTATGTTTTGCTAACTCTCCTTAATTTTACAAAAGAAAAAGATTCCAAATTTTCTCGACTCACCTAGATTTTACAAAGCCGTTTTGAATTTTGCCAACTCCGGGTTACTTTGGAGGGGAGCCTCCCCCACGCAATCGTCACCAAATTGTGAATATAACACCATCATTTGAGAGAAATAAAAGATTTTTAACGTACCGATGCAATACAACAGTATCTATAAAGTAAAGAACATGTGAAAAATAAACGTGATATCGTAAAACTGCGGAGATAGACGTGCTCGAAAGTCATGTGTAGAATGCAAAATAAGGCGCAGGATTGATGTATGCTATGCAAATGAATGAGGCTGACAGAAATATTTTCTACGCGGATGTTTCATATCGCATAGGACCATTTCTATGTAGTCCTTAATTCCTTTGCTCGATAATCCGAAGCCGGGAAATGATTCTCTAAACGGACAAATCTCTTTGAAATGCACAGATCTCTATGTCACCGATCGCAGGTAAAGGGATGAAATCCTTCATGCGATCAAATGCAGATGCAATAGGTGATACCTTCCTCTTACATGACAATAATGACAATAACAGCTTTAGTTGCCTGCTCGTACCTTAGGTGCCTTGTCAATCGCTTTCTAGAGAATAGCACTGTTAACCGTATGAAGTGGCTTGTCTGGTCTCCAGACTCAAATCCGAACATTTCCAGAACATTGCATTGCTTCCACCAGCCTATAAAACCCCGACTTGACAGTTAGGATCTATGTCTTTATATATTTTACACAACACTTGCAACCTCCCATTGGCGTGTTGTAGTTGGAATCTCCTTTCGTCAATCCGTTTTTGCTCACCAGGTTTTGGCAATTTTGATGTAGGTCTGGTACACATCGGCGACTATCGCACATGGAGAATATGGATATCCCAGACGTTCTGCAATGGCAGATACGGAGCACCCCATCTTCCTCGCACCGACTCTACAATAGAACTCGTTCAGGTCGCCGTATTTACCCATCATAACAGTTTCAGGAGGTAAGTATATCACCTATTTATAGCCCTCAAAGAGTTTCGTGGACGCATTTTTGTGGCGACGTAAGGTAGGTTAGTTGATGGGTGCAGTGTGTAAAACGAACGCGCTTTCAGTGTACGTCTATCGTCCGATTCACATGCAGCAGATACAAAGAGATTTCGGGAAAAAAATAGGTTTTCCGGTTGTTCCTTAATTTATAGAAACCAGTTTTAATAACGTGAGTAGAAAAATACCCTGTAACCTAAAGGACTATGTAAAATAGATACCCCAGAAAGAATATGAAAGTACTGAGATCATTTTCAATTGAAATGATAAATTACCAATCTAGAATAGCCAGTTGCTTCATGATGCCGCACATGAACCTTTAAAACCAATCAAATCAATGGAGAATCGTTGGAACACTGGTTTTTCTCATTTAAACGATAAGAATAGAAACAAGCAAATTAGTTTGCTATAAAATCGTAAAATTCGACGGGTCAAGGAAACCTAACATAAATATGGGTAGCAATTAAATATCCCCATGTCAGAAGAACGGGATATGGATTATTGTGTATGGTGGTAGTATGGAGAGAGGAAATCGGGCGCAGCTTCTGAAGCACGATTCCGAAATTATTGTCCCTGCCCTGCACGAGCCTGAACGATTTAAATCATAGATTCCCAACGGGGGCGATACCGACCCCCAGTCGGCGCTGGAGCCTTCCATGGGGGCGGTAGCGGATCCAGAGGCAAATGGGGGGCGTTGAGGCAGTCAAGAGGGGCGGGCAAATAAATAAATAAATTTAATGGAATTTTCTGTGACAATCTTTTTATTTCTTCTATTCTGTGGTGTCTTCCTGGTGATTCTGGTCATCCACTACCTCATCCGTCATGTACAGCTTTTCAACTGCAGCTTGGACAATAAGTTCCCTGCTACCTCCTACTAGCGTACTGGTACGTCTGAAGTCGACTGAGATGCTCTCAAAAGTTCTCTTCAAGATCACAGATTGGATATAAGCTTCAATATGTTTTCCCACTCCAAGTCGCTTTGAGTATGCTTTATGGTACGTAGTTACAATACCATCCCACGTCAGAACATAAGGTATAATATTAACATTACACTTGTGAATTAAGCTCAACTCATTAGCCAGCAGATCATACCTCCTCTTCTTTTCAACCTCTACTGTCTGAAGGTTATCCTGAGATGTTATTCCTACTTCAATAATTGTAATCTCATTCAATACCTTATTACGCACTAATATATCAGGTTTATTATGTTGGACATGTGTGTCCGTCCTGATAGGCAAATCAACCTTGATGCAATAATAATAATATAATAATAATAAATTTATTATATTTAATATTTTTTTATAATTATTTTTTAAATATAATAAAATGCTTTGAAAATACCTGTTTTCATGAATAAATATTTTATCTAGCCATGTAAATTATCCTATTGTTGTCGCGTTAATAAGCATTTTTAAATTAGCATTAGGTATACCTATACCTAATTTGTTTTAGTTTAGAATAGATTGACGGTGACAAGTCCTTGCAAGTTGGTAGGCAAACACGCGGTTCATGCAATTTAACATGTTTCGACAAGAATATGGGAGCTTGAAATGACTTGTTTACGGAGCAAGTGCGCCGGCATCGCAAACATACAAGTTAATGCGTGCACAAAATCAAATCTATAAAAGCGATAGCTCTGGGAATGTTTTATTATTTTTATGTGCTTCGCCGTGATAAATAGTCGTGAGTGATAAGTGTTAGAAGTCATTATAAACATTATTTTTATAACTATCTATAAATCTGTTGAGAAGTTAATTTGTATTTGAAAATGTCTGAATCTACATCTAAAAAGAAATGCCGGCAGTACAGTATTGAGTATTTGAAATATGGATTTACGTACTCTCCTACAAACCAATCATTACCTATGTGCTTAATTAGCAGAAAGGTTTTTTCAAATGAAACTATGAAACCTTCTATGCTACAAGAGCATTTAAATAAAATGCATGCTGATAAGAAGAACAAAGATTTATCCTATTTTCAAGAACTGGAAAAGCAATATTTAAAACAGCCAACTATATCAAACCTTTTTGCGTCGTCTTCTAAACAAGATGATGATGGACTACGAGCCTCATATAACGTTTCATTGTTAATCGCAAAAGCAGGAAAACCACACACAATTGGCGAGGAATTAGTTTTGCCGGCAGTCAAAGAGATATTAAAAACTGTTCTTCATCACAAGACACCGTCAGATATCATCAAAAAAATTCCTCTCAGTAATAATTCAGTGCAAAGAAGAATAGATGAAATGGCAAAAGACTTTGAAATATCATTTTTTTGATTACTTAAAGACTTGCAAATTTTCCATTCAACTCGATGAATCAACTCTGCCAAATAACGAAGCTCTACTCTTATCATACGTACGATTTATAAAAGAAGAAAAAATTCATGAAGAGTTATTATTTGCTAAAAATTTGGAATCTGATACAAAGGTAGAATCTATATTTAATACCATGCAAAAGTTTTTTCAAGAGAAAGAAATTCCTATTTGCAATATTTTGTCTGCTGTTACTGATGGTGCTCCAGCAATGACAGGGCGTCATAAGGGTTTCATAGCGCATTTGAAACAAGCAGTACCAAATGTACTCGCTGTACATTGTATTACATGCATCGTCAGCATTTGGTTGCAAAAAATTTGAATGAACGTCTGCATACGTCGCTCCATTACGTTATTAAAGCAATCAATAAGATTAGAAGCAATCCATTGAATGACCGATTATTTGGTAAGCTTTGTAATGAAAATGATGAAGATTACAATCGCTTGCTGCTGCACACAGAAGTACGTTGGCTCTCTAAAGGTGTTTGTCTGAATCGTTTTTTCAATCTATTTGACTCAGTACTGGACTTTCTTGAAGACAGAGACGAAAAATTGCGCGAAAACCTGATTACGTCAAAAAATGACATCGCTTATTTGACAGACCTGTTTAAAATATTTAAAAAAGTTAATTTACAATTGCAAGGTGATGAGTTGAATTTAATTAAAACATAAAACGTCATAGCTGCTTTTGCGGGAAAACTTTTTCTATTCAAACGAAATCTAGGTAGAGGTGAATACAACCACTTTCCCACATTATCAGCAGTCTCTGCAAAACCGGAAGATTTACTTACTTACTGCCAACACTTGGAAGTTCTTCATGTTGGTTTTACGGAACGTTTCCAAGATATTTTAAGAATATACCGAGTTCGGTTATAGATCCTTTCGCAAACACAGATACTGAAGAATCATCAAATTTGGGAGAGGAACTCTTAGAACTCACGACTAACGAAATACTCAAAGTAAAATTCAAACATGGATACCAAGAGTTCTGGCTTCAAAAATCAATACCAGTTCTCTACCCTGGATTGTGGGCAATAGTACAGAAGCTTTTAATCGCATTTCCTTCGTCCTATGTGGCTGAGCGTGGATTCAGTGCAGTAGCTAATTTACTGTCAAAGAAGAGGAACAGACTATACATCACTGAACGTGGCGATCTGCAATTGATGTTAACGAAATTGGAACCCGACATTAACAAATTGTTAACACTCCACCAGCCTCAACCATCTCATTATTTTTTTTGATTTATTATTAATTTTGTGTTTATCTCATTATTTTTTATTTCTTATTGATTCTGTGTTTATTTTTAAAATTTTAATAAACAATTGTATTGTACAGTTGGTTGTCGTTTTATTAATTTGTGCTTTATGACTTTTAATAGATAAATAAACAGATAAATTAGGTACAGTCGCTCAAAAAAGTATCCGAACATTATGATTGATTGCAAAATTCAGAAAAAATATCTGGCATTGATTTTTTTGGAAATTGGTCTTCTGGCAACCTTCGTGTCACGTGACACGAAGGTTACCAGATGACTAATTTCTAAAAAAAATCATTGCCAGATATTTTTTCTGAATTTTGTAATCAACCATGGTGTTCGGATACTTTTTTGAGCGACTGTACAGGTAATATGCAACAATATTTTAATATTTCATATAAAATTAACTATTATAGACTAGGGGGGCGTTGAAATTTTTGTTCTCTTCTAAAGGGGGCGATGGTCCAGAAAAGGTTGGGAATCACTGGTTTAAACTATTATGTGAAAAGAAAATCTGATAATATTTTAGCTACCGGTAATTTAATCATTAAAACTTATTATATATTAGAATAAGTTCATAAGGTTATCATACTTACCTGGTGCTGGAGATACTCTGATCATAAAGGGACTCTCCCGGGAAGAGGCTTCATTCATTGCACTGAGAATGTTGCTGACGCCCGCCTCACTTCACAAATTGTGAGTGAGGGGTGCAAAATTTTTGGTAGCAGGGGGGATGCGTTCGCGCGCCCCTTGACACATAAATTAATATAAGACTTAAAACTCTTATGGGGCTGAGTGAGCTCCTGTCCGTTGTGAGGGGGGGACCACCTTGAGAAGGTTCCACTGGTTCGGGTACTTTCACAGGGTTCTAAACGCTAGTCTACACTTTTGTCATGTGCTATGTATGACCTGTGTCCCTGGAAAGGAGGATCCTGGTAGTTGGTTGGAGATCCTCGTCTACTTTCTTCAGCTCAGACCAAAGCGCGTATAGGTTAAGCGAAGTCACTTCTATGAGATGAGTGTGACCTTGGTACTCTAGCGACCTCTATCGGTTGCAGTGCATAACGCCAAAAACGAATGCTCGTTGAGTGTAATACAGACTAGTGGGGGCCCCCTTTGTCCTATCTTGATATTGGGGAGCTTGTTCGTCACAGGGCTGGGCAGTAATTTCAAAGGCCACTGCTACACACTGCTTTGGCCTCTGCTTCAGGTAAACGGGTTGTCCTGGGGCCACACTTTCAGGATCATTGGCTGGCTGACTGGACCTACTAGGGCCAATTATGCAATATGGTGAGTTCCTTGTCTAGGTACAGGTTAACGAGTTTCCCCACACATTATTTTCCTTTTGTAGTTCTCTTTCAGGACGGTTCGTTTCCTCACACTTTTTTTTTATTTTTCGCTTGTTTCGTTTTGTGAGGACTCTGTTGAGTTCCTCACATTTCCTCACATTTTTTTTCTTTTCCTTTTATTTATCTGTGAGGGTTGACTCATGAATGTGTAGGTATAGTGCCCGAATGGGTATCCCCTTGTTTATCCATGCCTACAGCACATATGAAGAAATATCCATGCGTACTGCACAAATAAAGAAACATCCATGTCTACAGCACATATAAAGAAACACCACGCCTATATCACATTTAAATAAACGTCCACGCCAGAGCAGAAATAACGTAAAAAAATCCATCCTACAGCAAAAGTGAAAAAACTTTATGCCTTCAGCCAAATAAAGATATATCAATGCCTAGAACACAAACATCAATTCATAGAGAAAATAATTAAACATCCATTTCTACAGCTGAAATTAAAAAACATCCATGTCTACAGCACAAAAAACATCCACACCTACAAAATAAATGAAGAAACATCCATGCCCACAACACAAATAAGGGAACATCGATGCCTATATCATCCGCGACTACAGCAGAAATAAAGGATCATCCATATCTACAACACAAAGTCTACAGCACAAATAAAAAACATCCACGCCTAGAGCTCAAATAATATTAAAAAAATCCATGCCAACAGCAAATGTGAAGAAGCATCTATGCCTACAGCCCAAATTAAGAAATATCAATGCTTATGACTCAAATAAATATCAATTCATACATCAAATAATAAAACATCCATTTCTACAGCATAAATGAAGACACATCCGTGCTTATAGCAAATAAACATCCACACCTACAGCATCAATTAAGAAACATCCATGCCCACAACACAAATAAGGAAACATCCATGCCCACAACACAAATAAGGAAAGATTCATGCCCACAACACAAATAAGGAAACATCCATGCCTAAAGCAAAAATAAAGCCTATAGCACAAGAAAAAAAAATATCCATGCCTACAGCACAAAAATAACATCCACACCTACAGCACAAATGAAGAAACTTCGATGCCTGCGACACAAATAAAGTAACATCCATTCCTACAACACAAATAACACCCATTCTTACAGCACAAATGGAGAAACATCCATGCTTACAGCAAAAAAAACATCAACACCTACTTGATAAATGAAAAACCATCCATGCCCAGAACACAAATAAGGAAACATCGATGCCTACAACACAAATGAATGAAATATCGATGCAAAGAGCAAAAATAAAGCCTACGGCACAAATAAAGAAACAATCATGCCTAACCACAAAGAATCGTCCATGCCCTCAGCACAAACAAAGAAACATCCATGCCTACAGGACAAATAACAAAACATCCACACATACAGCAAAAATGAAAAACTATACGCATTATAGCACAAATGAAGAAACATTCATGGTAACAGCAGAAACAAAGAAACATCCATGCCTACAGCACAAATACAGAAACATCCACACCTACAGCAGAAATGAAAAAATATCCATGCCTATGACACAAATAAAATAACATCCATTCCTAGAGCACAAATGTAGAAATATCCATGCCTAGAGCACAAAAAAAAATCCGTGGCCATATCACAAATAAAGAAACATCCATGCCTACAGCACAAATAAAGAAACATCTACGCCTACAGTACAAATAATAAAAAAATCCACGTCTACACCAAAAGTGAAGAAACATCCATGCCTATAGCCCAGTAACGAAATACCAATGCCTAGAACACAAATAAACATTAGTTCCTGCAGCAAATAAATAAACAATCCTTTCTACAGCACAAATGAAGAAACACCCATACCTACTGGACAAATAAGGAAACATCGATGCCTTCAACACAAATTAAGAAACATCAATGCCTATAGCACAAATAAGTAAACATCTGTGCTTACTGCATAAATAAAGAAACAGCGATGCCTACAACACAAATAGGGAAACATCCGTGCGTACAAGACAAATAAAGAAATATCTATGCATACAGGACAAATAAACATCCAATACTGCAACACAAATAAAGAAACACCCATGCCTACAGTATAATTAAAGAAACATCATGCCTACAGTACAAATAAAGAAACATCCACATCTACTGCAGAAATGAAGAAACATCGATTCTTCCAACACCAATAAGAAAACATCAGTGTGTACAACACAAAGAAACATCTATTCGTAGATAAAATAAACATTCATTCCTACAACACAAATAAACATCCAAGCCTGCAGCGCAAATAAAGAGACATCCACATCTACAGTACAAATAAGAAATATTCATGCCTATAGCACAAATAAAGAAACATCTATGCCTAGTGCATAAATAAAGAAACATCGATGCCTACAACACAAATAAGGAAACATCCATG
Source organism: Ryuthela nishihirai (assembly GCA_038380435.1). Taxonomy (NCBI): domain Eukaryota; kingdom Metazoa; phylum Arthropoda; class Arachnida; order Araneae; family Heptathelidae; genus Ryuthela; species Ryuthela nishihirai. The sequence continues at coordinate 63,885,306 of JAWZYU010000003.1, forward strand.
CGTTCAAGACAAATAAGGAAATATCTATGCATACAGAACAAATAAACGTCCATTCCTACAGCACAAATAAAGAAACATTCACACCTACTGCACAAATGAAGAAACGTCGATGCTTCCAACACCAATAAGGAAACAGTGCGTACAACACAAATAAAGAAATATTTATGAAAACAGATGAAAAAAAAAACATTCATTCCTACAGCACAAATAAACATCCAAGCCTACAGCACAAATGAAGAAACATCCGCAGCTACATCGTAAATCAAGAAACATCCATGCCTATAATACAAATAAATGAAGAAACATCCATGCCTACAACACAAATAAAGAAATATCCATGGTTATCGCCCACTGCTCTATATAAATGGGTAATTGCGCTGTAATATTTTTCTATGCCTCTCTTTGTAAAATTATCTACTAACTTCATCTCAAATCTATTTCAGTTATTCAGAAATCATTAAGCTGCGGAAATGAATTTTTTCAATTACAGACTGTTAGAGTAATAGAAATTTAGTGAAGTGAAATGAGAATGGCTGCTGTTTGTAGAAGTTATATTCTTATCTTTTTTTGTTCACTCTGTAATTAATATATGCATTATTAGTTTCGGTTACAGTTTTCCACTGTGGTCTGTGAAACTTAGGTCGCTCTTAACCCAAGGGGAGACTCCCAACTGTTTCGTAATAACTATTCAATGAATTCCCTTCCTAGCTCTGAGCCTTTGGGGTCTGGCGATTTAATCCATTTGGATGCAAAAATCATGCCATAACTTGGTCGTAGTAAAGTGGCTAGGACAGATAGACGAATGAAGACCACTGCTTTTAGCGCCACCTATGGCAATGCACAATAATTTTCATTTTTCCGCCTGCTTTAAAACTGAACGTGTTGCGTTGTAACTATTGTTTGCTGTATAATATGGAATCATTCTAATATTTGTTTTCTGTAATGTATTCTTCTCACTTGAATTCTTTGATATTTTTATTTGATATGCCTGGAGACAGTATTCGTTATTGTGAAACACAATTTTAAGCGCAGCCCCAATACTGCACACATTAATGTTCTTTTAAGTTTCAACCGATCATGAAAGGAAATCGATTGCTTTCAGTCATTAATATATTTTATAATTGCTATATACGAATGTTTGTTCATTTCTGTTCGTATCATTTAAATGGAAATTAGCATTATCGTTCAGACATCATTTGTGTTAGAAGTCATTAATATTAGAATGATGCATGTATATGCGTTGTGTATTAAGCTAAGTGAAAGATAAATTCCCTCAAATGCATAGCAGATTAATAAAACGTGAAATCATTCTGAGTTATTTGGCACCAAAAACACTTACTTTGCAATGAATTCTTTTGCGTTTAATTATTGGATCAAAACAAAAATTTCTATTGTACATCTGGAGAAGAAATATTTTCATGAAGGGAAAAATATTACATTATCAAAATGGAAGAGCGGCGCCATAAAAGGTGTAACGAAAACTTTTGGAACAGCATTGGTTTGAAGTTGTCCATCGATATTGTGCTACAATGGATATATATGGAAATCGTCGATCTTTGCATCGTGGTGAAACGCTCTAATTTTTAAGCACTGCTTTTATTATTATTATTGTTTAAGGGCACGCTATCGCATTCCTCGCTATCAAAAATCGTACGCCCTTCTACCACAATAAAGTGTGGCGCTTCAACGTTAAAGGAAATTCTCTTAACCTTATCATAACATTTCGTAATCTTCAATTGCAAGTATTGATCAGGTAATGGTTGCAAGACACTTTTCATCAGGTAATGGTCAAACCCAGGGCACAGGGGGGGGGGGAGCGGTGCGTGCCCCTCTCTTTTAGAATGCTAGAAAGACAAAAAAGTATTAAACTTATTTATATTTCATGCATTTACGAAACATTTTTAAAGACCTGCAAAAGGAGGGGAGGAAATGTTATATTACATTTGAAATCCAGTGTCTTCCCCCCTTCCCTTTACGTTTTTCTGATTCGATTGATGTTTCTTGTACCCCCCCCCCCGTCTCTAAATTTTTCTTCTAGATCCGGGTCCGGTCAAACACAATTTTGGCTTTCTTACATGATCTGCTGTTCCTAACCGAGCTAGCACATTTGTTGCTAATTAATATATGATCGCTCATAATCTTATGCAATCCATCAAGTGAAACCCGCTTATATTTATAAAAATCAATTAGAATCTATTATGCTGTGGAAATAATTTTTAGCACTTATAGAGTGTGCTATAGTATCCGAATTTAATACGCTAATTAACTGAAATTAAAATATCTGCTGTTTGAAGAACTAATGTCCTTCCTTATGTTCTTGGTTTACTCTGAAATAAATATACGCACTTATTTGTTTTATTTTTTTCACTGTCATCTGTGAAACTTGTATCCCTTTTAACCCCATTAACCCCACAAGAGGTTCCAATAGTTCCGTGAATCCCTTTCCTAGATCTGACAATTTTACTCACTGTATGCAAAAGAAAAGTCAAGCGGCGGGGGTTGGGATCAGTTAGTAGGATGCAGGCTCGTAATCTGCAGTTCCCAGGTTCGAGTTGCACCTGGGCCAGTGTTGAGATTTATATCCGCAAAACTCCCGCCCTGCCCACGGTCAGTAGGAGACACCGATGGGCTTGGAAATGCCGCCGTCCGTCGGATGGGACGTTAAGCCGTGGCTTAGTGTGCGGGAGAGCCACACCCCGTGCACGTTAAAGAGCATGCTGGATGGCCTAACAACTGTTTAGTGGTTCTCTTCCCTCCATCTTTTCTAAACCCTCAGGGTCCTTGTGACTTGACCATTTAGCACACTGTGTGGAAAAAAAGTGCAGCTCAGGGGTAAAATAACCTAACATAAGAGGAAAATATCGTAAATGCCCCATTTCTTAGGCACTACTTTTATTACAGTTATTGTGCGGGGAACGCTAAGGCATTTCCCATTATCAAAAATTCTACGCCCTTCTACCAAGGAGTGTCTAAGGGAGAAGAGAGCTAGCTTCCTTAGGCTTAATGTAAACTTTTCGATTGCAGCGCCCTCTAAACATGGCAATCTGTGCATTGCAGTGAAGCCACCTAGTTAAAGAGAAGAGCCAATTCCTTGCGTTATTTTTCCACCGCCCAGCAAGGTTTTCAATGGCTTACATACACTTTGACTCTGTTCAAAGTTTTCATTTCTTAAATTTTGCCATCATAATTTTCTTTTTGTTTAGTGAGAAAATAACAAGGATTAGTTAGAATTATTTTCTTTAATAAAATCCCATTTTGTAAAACAGGTAGTAGCTATGCTCAACAAGAAAGTGAAGGATTCGAAACAGCTAGATCGAAGCTTAGCAGCCCTCCCCTTCGGTTCCCCAACAGAAGGACAGGATCAATCTTCTGTTAGGTACTAACAGCTTGCACCACGAGAAGGCGGGGTAGGACATTAGATTGCTAAAATAGGGCAAGGCCTATTAAAGTTTAAGCAACCATTCGCAGGCCAGGGGCCCTAAAAAGGACCGTTACTCTTGAGACAACTACCAGCCACCTTTTATCTTTGCCACTGATTCTTATCATAAAATAAAACAATCTTTTTTGACTCTTTTCCTTTCCATGGACCAACAGGGTCTCTTTTTCATTCCATCATGAACGTGTGCAACAGCAAAATAATCTGGAAATTCTGTTTCGTATCTTCTTCCTCGTCCTTGAAATCCATTGGCGTGTTCTATTCTTAAAGCTTATACGAGAGGAAGGGAATTTCTCTTCTTCCTTCACTTTGCTGGTATTTTCTGGGGCTGACAGGCAGGAAAAGTATCGCTCCTCAATTTCCTTCAGCTGGCTGCTTGCTGAACTCTGACTCGTGGGACAGGTGAAATATCGTTCTTGAACTGGATCATTTGTACCACTGCCGATGATTATACCACTGCCGATGATTTCCTCGTGATCCCTTTTCGATTGTTCTTCTTTACATTCCTTCTGATGGTAACCGGGAACGACGAGGAATGGATGTTGCAGAGCTTCATCGGCACGAAGTCTCTCTGTTGGATCTAAACGCAGGAAACATCGCATAAACTTCTTGAACACTTCGGCAGTCTGAGATTCCACGACAGAAGAGGGATTTGCTTCCCTTAGTATTTGCAGCAAATGGTTGTTTTCCATTATACTGTTGAGGAGAGGCAAGATGTGCTCATCGAAGGTGAGTGGCTGTGAATATTGTTTCAGTGTTCGTGTAATGGCTTGGCGAGTGAATATCTGCAATGATGTTATGCCGAAAGTCCATAGCTCCACGGTTACTGCTTTAATACGACCGCGAAATTTTTTTGAAGTCAGTTCTGGTGGCTTGTGACTGAAGCCGACGCCAATCCTTTTTCTACCAGTAATATCTATTTTTGTCAACAAAGTAAAGTCTGAGAGAAGGGCACTATCAGATGTCGCATCAATAACGATGTTTTCTTCTTTCACGTCCATGTGGCACAAACCGCAGCCGTGGAGATGGCTGAGAGCTTTCAAAACATCACACACGTACTTTGTTTTTCTCACAAAACAGTTGGGATCACTAATAAACTCCCAATCGTGAATCGTATAGAACATGTCCTTCTTCATAAGTGGCATCACAAATGCACGACTCTCTCCTATAAGTGGCAAAGTATCATAGAGTGGAATGATGTTAGGGTGGTTAAGAAGTGGCCAGTAGAGGTCCTCGCCTGGGGAAGGGTACGCCACTACCTTGATAGCAACTCTCCTCTTCTCCTTTTTTTGGAACATTTCCACAACTGTTCCAAACCCTCCTTCACCCAGGCGGCGAAAATACCGGAAGTCCGGATGACTTTTCAGACGTTCTATAGAAGCATAAATAACTTGACGCATTTCAGTACGCATTTTAGTCGATATGAAGTCAACGAAATAGGTTACTTACCTATGCACGTGTTCATGAGAACTGAAATTCTTCTTCAGTTTAACCGCCAAATCGAACGATGCGTTTTGTTGCGACAAGTACATTGTCGCAACAAAAACAATGTACAAGTCAATGACAAGTATATTGTTTACGCTGTGATTGTTCTATCGACGTCACCTTCGATCTTTCGTTCCATTTACTTGGATGCATTTACTGGATGCCAGATATCGGTGGATTTATAAATTAAAATTAATGAACCAAATTTATTCAACTGAAATAAATCATTATTTAAATTCTGTTTCCCGAAAGCATAAATGAAATATATTTTATTGCTAGATAATTTGAATAATGGACAGACTTTTCAAATTGTTCAACGATGTTCTTCGACAAGGAAACATCAAGCGCAAAAAAGTTTATTTTTACGAAGTATAAAACTCAGTAGAAATATAATGATCCTAAGACCAAGGGTAGTCAGGAAAAATGGACAAAATTATGAAACTTCTGATACAGTGCAAAAGGTACCTTTGTTTTTAAACAACTCTTTTGATGTAGTGAATAATGACACTTCAAAAAATTATTGCTTAAACCATCAAAAATAGATATGAATGACTTAACGCGGTGGTGGTGGTGAGGCTCCGATATGCCCTATGCAGTTCTCTCTCTCATCTCGGCTGGAATTTTATACGAGGGGCATTCGAAAAGTTCTTGCTACCCGAAGCCCATTTCTCTGTCCATGTGCATAAGTAATTAATAAATAAAATAATAAATAATTAATAAAGCCATTGCATTTACCTGAAGAGAGCTTTTACTTCTTTCAAAGTACTCCCCTCCAGCATATATGCAAAGTTGCAGACGCCAACGGGGGCGGGCTTGGCTCAGTCGGTAGCGCGCCAGGCTCGTAATCTGCAGTTCCCAGGTGCGAGTCCCAGCTGGGTCAGCGTTGAGATTTATTTCTGAAAAAGTCTCCGCCCTGCCCACGGTCAGTAGGAGACACCGATGGGCTTGGAAAGGCCGCCGTCCGTCGGATGGGACGTTAAGCCGTGGCCCCGTGTGCGGGAGAGCATACCCTGTGCACGTTAAAGAACACGCTGGATGGCATTGACGGGAGGCTACCATCTGTCTTCCAACAGCTGTTCCAGTGGGTCCTCTTCCCCAACCTTCTCTGAGCCTTCGGGGTCCATGTGACCTGGCCATTTAGCCCATTGTGTGCAAAAAAGTGCCGCTCAGAGGTAAAACAACCCAACTCTGAGCCTTCGGGGTCCATGTGACCTTGCCATTTAGCCCATGGTGTTCAAAAAAGTGCCACTCAGAGGTAAAACAACCCAAGCCAAACAACGCAGACGCCAATTCTGGAACTCTTGGTGGTTACTCCTGTTGGGGGAAAACTCTGTAACTATGAATGAATGCATTTTGCAAGGTCTTGCACCCTTAAAAAAGGCTTCTCAACAAGTTCCTTTTTAATTTTTGGAAACATCCAAAAATCGCATGCAGCAAGTTCACGAGAATATGCAGGATGGCACAGCTGTTGGATTTTTTCCCTGCTCCAGACAGGCCGTGACTTGCCAGACTTTGTGAGCACTGGCATTATTGTCATGAAGAAGGTGACTAAAGTGTGGACAGGTGCCTACGTAATGGGAATGCCTGTCGATTTCAAGATGTGAAGCGACAGCAATGTTAGTTACATTTTCGCCCGCTTGGCGCTGGCGATCCGCTGTTTTGCTTGCTACTTGTTTCTTAGCAGTATAGATTAATTACGCTGTTTACTGCTTGCTTCAAAATTGGATTCTGATACGGATTGGTTCATAAGTGATTGTTTACTATTCTGTCTACTTTCTGCTGTCTTTAACTAGAAGTCTGAACGATGATGCAGTATGGTGTGATATTTCGCAGAAGCGAAACTCAATTTCTATCGAATCTTTTCCAAACTGGATCTGCAAGACAGGTGGCTGCATCAATATGTCGGCAACGTTACGATGATATGAGTAATTGGAAAAAATTGCTGAGATCACTTTTGAATAAATAATATTTTGGAATCGCAGAAACCTTTACAATATATGGAACTGAGTTGCACTGCCCTAATAAAATATTAGAGAATTTCTGTGTTATGTGAATAGAAACCTAACTTGGAAGTTCTGTAACTTCTAAAATATTCATTTAATAAAAAAATGTTATTAAAAATAAATTCAAGATCATAATCTTATCTATTTAAATCTCGATTTTCAACAGCATTCGTCTAGTATTTAAGGAATTATGGAAGCTAGAATATTTCACAACACTAATGAGTCATAAGAATTTATTTCAGATATTAATTAAAACTTAAAAAGTATTTTTTCAAATCATCGAGTGGTTAGCGCGCTTGGCTACTGATCTACGGGACCTGGGTTAGAGCCCTGGGTAAGGCATGGCTGTTTGTGCCGTTTTTCTGCTGAGGTCCTGCCATCCTCTCAGACCTTCTACTGTGGCATATAAACTGACAGGCTCCTGTCAGACCTCTGTGGCAAGCAACTGCTTGAGGGGGTATTTATTTATTTATTTATTTAATAAAATATAAATTTTAAAATTTGCGTAATGATGGTTTCAATGTTAGATAATTATGAATGATTTTTATAAAACAAGATAATTTATTATTAAATTTTCCAGCTTCCATAACTCTTCAAATACTGAACGAATATTGATGATAAATCGAGATTTAAATAAATTCGATTATCTTTAACTTCAGTCACAGTTTTTCATTAAACGCATCAAATGTGTAAATGTGAAAACTGAGTTTGTGTTTATCGGCTACCTAGATAGCAGCAGCATCCTGACCAAGTAGAGACAAGTACCCTTCTGCACACACGAGAGGCTCGAAAAAAATCTAGCCCTGACGGTCTATAAATTACCGATCTCTGTCTTCATCAGATTTCTCTATTAAATGAACATTTTAGATATTAGCAGAGATGACCAAACAGTTACGACTGACGTAGCTGCCAGTTTTAGATGGAAAAGATTTAATTAATGTAACAATGTCACGTTAATATGTTGGATGCTAAATTTTATTTTATGCTTAGCTAGTCAAGCAGTGTTAAATCATTATGCATGTACTAGGGTCGATTGCGAAAGATTTTCTGTCTTAATCGTCAATCGCAGAGCCTAAAAGTTTGGCCCTCCCTGTTATAGATTGGGTTGGGTTATTTTACCTCTGAGCGGCACTTTTTTTGCACACCATGGGCTAAATGGCCAGGTCACATGGACCCCGAAGGCTCAGAGAAGGTTGGGGGAGGGGACCACTGGAACAGCTGTTGGGAGACAGATGGTAGCCTCCCGTCAAGGCCATCCAGCGTGTTCTTTAACGTGCAAGGGGTGTGGCTCTCCCACAAACGGGGCCACGGCTTAATGTCCCATCCGACGGACGGCGGGCTTTCCAAGCACATTGGTGTCCCCTGAGCAGGCTGGGAAGGGCGGGGAGTTTTGCGGACATAAATATCAAAGCTGACCCAGCTGGGACTCGAACCTGGGAACTACAGATTACGAGCCTGGCGCGCTGCCGACTTGCCATCCCCGCCCCGCCCTGTTATAGATCTTCATAGATAGATTCCCATTGAAATAAAATGGAAATATAATGCTATAACTTTCTCTGAATATAATGTTGTTACAACCAATTTAAACTTGTTCACTAATTCAAATGTTGCGTTACTTTAAAAAAATAGTGCTAGGCATAGTCGTAAAAATGTCGCTCATTTTCTTCGACACGGACGCTCTTGTCCCATCCCCCCCTATCTCTTCTGAAACCAGTCCTGTATATGACTAATGGAATGTTGAAGTTTATAACACTTTGTGAGCTTTCTGCACTGCTCAAATATGTGTATGAACCAGGGCGCATTAAGCAATTGGGAGACCTAGAGCCAAGTTCAAAATGCGTGACCTGGAACAAAGTTCTAAGAGCCTTAGAGCTATATACTAAATGGAGCCCTTTTATCCTTCTAAACTGAAAAATAATGAAAATTGACTACTCTAACAAAATCGTTAATTTGACATGATAAAAAAAACATTATTTTAAAACAAGCAAATAAACTGAGGGGCCCTTTAGGTCGGTAGAAGTAATTGAAATAAAAAGACTAATTCATAAAGATTCAATTCTGTATTGCAACGTAAACTTTGCGCCCATTGCATTCAAAAAACTGTTACTTTTAATCTTTAATTTTTTAGCAAATTTTTCATTTCATGCTAAATTAAAAAATCGAGTATTAATATCAAAATAATCTTGTCTAATTCTATTGCTTATGAATTTCCCTTAATAATAAGCTTTATTGCAATAGTAATTCAAATTATTATATTAGATGAAAGAATTCCTTTGAAAAAAATTTAAATTTTGTTCTTTTAAGAGTTACCGTTAAATAATATTATTGGGTAAACTTGAAAATTTCGGATTTTAATATATAATAATTTTAAATTGGAACACGATTTTTTTAAAAGTGTTTTTCGTTATGGAAAGTTTAAATCATTATTCCTGTTGTAACTCTGAGAAAAGTTCTAGTTTATTGTATTTGATTAACTATCTGTCTGATTCCTTACCATATGACTTCGATCAGATCGTTATGTACTTACCGTTAGCGTAGGTTAGCTTACCGTGGAACGGTACTGCCCTCATGTGGCAAGTTCTGAAGCTTTCTATGTGCGCTTGCTAACACGTTGGGTTGGGTTGTTTTACCTCTGAGTGGCACTTTTTTGCACACCATGGGCTAAATGGCCAGGTCACATGGACCCCGAAGGCTTAGAGAGTGTTGGGGGAGGGGACCCAATGGAACAGCTGTTGGGAGACAGATGGTATCCTCCCGTCAAGGCCATCCAGCGTGTTCTTTAACGTGCACGGGGTGTGGCTCTCCCACAAACGGGGCCACGGCTTAATGTCCCATCCGACAGAGGCGGGCTTTCCAAGCACATTGGTGTCCCCTGAGCAGGCTGAGAAGGGCGGGGAGTTTTGCGGACATAAATCTCAAAGCTGACCCAGCTGGGACTCGAACCTGGGAACTGCAGATTACGAGCCTGGCGCGCTACCGACTCAGACACCTCCGCCCTTGCAAACACGGAGATTCGCAGAATCGGCAGGCATTCCCATTACGTAGGCATCGGTGACGCTTGATGTTCGATGCTGCTCCTTCATCTCCTTAGCCATTTTTAACAAAACAACGTTGATGTGGTAATGGACAGTTATAGTAATTTTCCCTGGTAACCTTGCCACGGCTACCACTCCTTGAGATGTGGAAATTTTTTCGAACATCCTATTCCTTGAAAAAAAATCTTCTCAGAGGATTTGGGGACGTGGTTCATCTTCCTCAAACCAAACATATTAGGCGATCTTTCTGGAGATTGTTTAGTAATAAAACTATGTTTCATCATCTCTGACAATGTCTGTTAACCGTTTGGGGCCACTAAGTTCAAACATTGCCAGCATCTCGTTTCACAAATCGACTCTAGCCCCTTCTAGTGTTGTCAGTTTGTAGGGGTACCCATTTGACATACATCTTTTGAAACTTTAAATGTTGATAAATAATTGCTTTCACAATTCAATTCATACACCATCATCATCATCATCATCATCATCATCATCATCATCATCATCATCATCATCATCATCATCATCATCATCATCATCATCATCACCACCACCACCACCACCACCATCACCACCACCACCATCATCATCATCAAGCAGCCATGGGCTACGAAGGTCCAACCAGACCGTGAAATTTAGTTCTCCAAGCAAGTCTATCCTGAGCTACATCTACTGCATCTGGCCACTGCACACCAATTCTAACAAGGTCCTGTTTGACATTGTCTGCCCACCGCATCCTAGGTCTCCCCTTCTTTCTGAGGCCTTTAGGCACACTGTTCATAACCCTATTCGCCAATCTATAATTATTCATACGGGCAACATGGCCAAACCAACGGAGTCTCTCTCTGCACAATATGCAGCTTAAAGGAGGTTGCAAACTCCTTAGCCTAACCTCATCATTAGTTACAAAGTGGAACCACCTAATGCCTAAGATACTGCGTAAGCATCTGGAATCAAAAGCATCTAGTTTCCTGTTATCTTGTTTGCAAAGTGTCCAGGTTTCACTAACATAACTAACCCTAGAAAGAACCAAATTATTATACAGTCTAATTTTAGTCTTTAGGTGTATACGCCTATTTCTCCACACTCTCCATAGGTTCTTAAACGTCCCGCAGCAATCCCTATTCGTCTGTTAATCTCATGCCACATCACCATTATCTGTTACATAGCTCCCAAGATAATTAAACTGTGACACCTGCTCAAGACTGCAACCATTCAGATTAACTGACCAATTTTCATCACTTTAGTTTTCTCTCTGTTTATAACCAAACCTACTCTATTACCAGTCTCATCAACAGCTCGAATGAAAGAGTTCATCTCATCAACATCATTTGCCAAAAGGGCTAAATCATCAGCATAATCTAAATCAGAAATTTTCGTATCTCCAGCCCATTTAAGGCCAAAATCTTTCCCTTGAAGTGAATTTCGCATAACATAATCAATAACCAAGCTAAAGAGAAAAGGAGACAAAATGCACCCTTGTCGAACACCAGAATTAATGCTAAACCAATTGCTACATGCCGTACCAACTGTCACACACGACTCGGTGTTATTATAGAGAGCTTTCATTATGTTAACTAACTTGTCTGGTATACCATATGATCTCACAATCAACCACAAATTATGACGATGAACAGAGTCGAAAGCCTTTTTGAAATCAACAAAGCTAGCAACCAAAGGTTTCTGAAACTCTAGACATTTCTCAAGAATCTGCCTAAATGAAAATATCTGATCCACACATCCCCTACCACTTCTGAATCCACATTGCTCATCACGCAATTGACTGTCAACCAGATGATTAATTCTATTAAGCACAATCATGGAAAGAACTTTACCTGGAACAGAGAGTAGGCTGATACCCATATAGTTATCACAAGAACTGCGATCACCTTTTTCGAAAATAGGGATAATAATAGCTCTGGTAAAATCTTTAGGAACCATGCCTTTATCATAAAAGATATTCGGAATTTCAGTCATCCAAGTGGTAACCGAAACATTCCCAGCTCTAAGCATTTCCGTAGTAATTTCATCTACCCTTGGGGATTTATGACGTTTAAGTTTAGAAACAGTCAAAATAACTTCAGGTTGTGTTATAGGGCCAACATTAAAGCCACCAATGCATCTATCATCATTGCAAACGATGGGAGTAGAACTAACTACATTGTTTAGAACATCACTGAAATGCTCAGCCCACCTAGCCATGACAGAATCCTCCCCTTCTATCACCTTACCTTGTTTATCCTTCAATCCTTGTATGACTGTCCGCTTTCTACCACACAAAACATTAACTATCTGGTACAGCTCTCTGCTGTTGTGCTGTCTAACTGCTTCCTCGGCTTTGTCAGCCAAACCATCAAGCCGAAGTTTCTTATCAGCAGCTAACTGATCTTTTACACGTTTATTGAGGTCTCTGTAATGCTTCCTATTAGGACTAGTAGGGTATTGATTAAGGGCATTCCTGCAGTTCTTTCTTTCCGAAATAAGCTCAAGTGCCTTATCACTCAGAAAATTTTGTCTCTTCTGCTCCTTTTTTCCTAAAAGAGTACTGTTAGTGTCCAAAAAAGCCTGTTTAAAACGATCCCATTCTTCCTCAACTTCAGTAGTAAGCAAACCATGACTGTCATAATGACTAAGTAACCTATCATGGTAAGCTTTGGCTATAACTGGATCTTTCAGAGCTTCAGTATTAAAAGTAAATTTTTTAACCCTAGCACAGCACTTTTTAAGTTTAAGTTGCAACACACTTTTAACAAGGTAATGGTCAGATCCAATTTCAGCTCCCCTATATGCCCTGGTATTCCTAACAGAACTAGCCCATTTGCTGTTAATTAATATGCAATCAATCATATTCTTATGCAGCCCATCAGGTGAAACCCATGTGTACTTATGTATGTCGTGGTGTTTGTAATAAGTGTTAGTTATTCTGAATCCATTGAGTTTACTTACCTGCAGGAGACGTTGCCCATTGCCATTGCAGCTACCAATACCAAGAGGGCCTATTACTCCTCCCCAAAGGTCAGAGTCAGTACCGACTTTGGCATTGAAGTCACCAAGAACAAGGGTAATATCTCCTTTCTTGACAGAATTCAAAATATCCTGAAGTTGTTCATAAAACCTATCCTTCTCATCCTCATCGGCATCCTCAGTGGGGGCATAACAGCAGATAACATTCAAGTCTTTAACGCTTGTCTGAAATTTTGCTGTAAGAAACCTTTCATTAATGCACTCATATCCTAGAAGAGCATCGCTAGCGTGTCTGCTGAGAAGCAGACCCACGCCTTGGTAATGCTTATTGTCGTCCCTCGCTGAAAAGAGAAATTTAAGATTATTTTTAAGAATCTGACCTTTATCTGTCCATCTGGTCTCTTGCAAGCCGAGAATATCTAAATTATAACGGTGGAATTCCTGTGTGAGGACATCAAGAGAAAAAGCTCTGTGAAGAGTCCTCACATTCCAACTACCTATGGAGAGAAAATGGTTAGTGGGATGTTTAAAGAAACTATGTTTATTGAGAGAGGGAATGCCGACAATATCAAACAGCCCCCTAATCGCAGACATGGGGCAAAGACCCGTTCCCCCACTACTAAAGGCTGAAGCCATCTACACTGGAAGACTTCCTCCAATGTAGAATTTGACGATGCCAATAGAAGTAAAGAGTTCAGGTGCCTGCGATGACCTCTGCTCAGGATTATCCACCAGCTGATAAACATATCCTGTGAATCTATTCACTTGGGGCTGTCAACCCACAAACAAACAGCAAACACAACGGAAGATTTTCCCTCCACAGAAGCCCACCAGTGCAGCAAAATCAGGATCCATAATCAAGCTCAGAGCCATATATCTGTCTAGTCCAGTAGGTTTATATGGTCAGCACCAGGACCCTGTGTGGTTGACCACTCCTCAGCAGGGTAGAAAAAAAAGAAAAGTAGCCATAGTTGTCCAGATCAGTAGGCCACACTAATCTGGCAGCCCTCCCCTTCCGTTCACTTCCACAAAAGAGTATCTCTTTTGAAAGTTACTAACGGTCCGCACCACGAGAAGGAGGGGTCGGACATTTGGTGCTAGGCCTGGCCGATTCTATGCATCATCACAGGGGATTGGTGCATATCTCTCCTTCCAGTGACTACTTAGCTACCATTTACAGACGCAATTCATACACTGACATCTAAACTTGTTACATGAAAGGTTATGTATGGATTTTCCTTAATGAGTTTACGAACAGCAGCAATGGTTCTCTCGTTCACTGCCTCCTTCGGTCTTCCTGCACGAGGGAAGTCTTCAAAGCTCTGCCATCCTTCTCTGAATTTGCACATCCATCCCGTAACAGTGCCATATGAACAGGCATCATCCCCATGTAGAGTCGCTCAAAACAGTATCCGAACACTGGTTGATTACAGAATTCAGAAAAAATATCTGGCAGCGATTTTTTTAAAAAATTAGTGATCTGGCAACCGTGTTACGTAACACGAAGGTTGCCAGATCACTAATTTCTAAACAAATCGTTGTCAGATATTTTTTCTGAATTCTGTAATCAACCACAGTGTTCGGATACTTTTTGAGCGACTGTACTTGTGATAAATAAGCATGATTTTTTTTTCGCGTCATCCCCAAGCTGCATCCTTTTGAGAATGTAGAATCTTTCCTCGTCTTTAGTATGCTCCATAACAACAACGCTCAGATTTCGCAGACCGAACTTTAGGCGCCGCCAGCAAAGAAATGATGATACGGCCTTTGTTTTTAACACGTAATGTTATACGTAATATAATATTATTTGTTAAAAAAAAGTTTAGACAAGCTTTCAAACAATTTGTAACTTGTTAACTTCGCAGGAATGAGTGCAAATCTAGAGACTCATGTGAATGACTTTTTGTGCGCCCTCTATAGTGTCATGCAAAGGAAGTGGTAGAAAAACAACACGAGAGTGCTACCGATGAATTTTGATATCCACTTAATCGTATAAAAAGTAGTATATTCTCCACCATTAAATCCCGAAAATCATGTTTTTATGGTACTGAATTTCTAATTCATATCATTTTTTCAGTATATTTTACCTGACATTCAGTCTTTAACGGCCAGAACAGCAGTCAAAATCTAGACAGAAGAGATTTTGACACATAATAAACATGCCTGCTTGATTATGATTGAATGATGCCATCCGACTTTCCACTGAACTGTACAGTAGTGCATCTGATAGGTGGCACCACAAGTCACCTTCGTGTGCTGATTGAGGCCTAAAAAAAGTAAATTGACATTACAGCTGCGAAACAGCGGAGAATGTACATGTCGGATGATCTACATTAATCTGATATTTTGTAATTCTGCCAGTCTGTTCATTCTTAACTGGAATACGGGAACTTTACGAATTTTGAACAGTGCCAAGGATTTACTGCCAATATGGTTAGGTAGCATTCATGGTCTAAAATTACACTGTAACTCTGTAAATGAATTGTGCCGAAATCTTCCGTTATTTAAAGAGCAAATTCGAGCACTCTTTCTTTTTTTTAAAGAAAGATTTTCGCTACCTAAATATCAGATACTTGGGACAAGTAACCAAGTTTCAAGCTCTCGTGGTTTCGTGGATGGTTGGGAGAGGGAACCCACTGGACAGCTGTTGGGAAAAGGGTGTGAGCCTCCCATCAAGGCCATCCAGCGTGTTCTTTAACTGCGTGGGGTGTGGCTCTCCCACACACCGTGCCACTGCTTAACGTCCCATCCGACGGACGGCGGCCTTTTCGAGCCCAGCAATGACTCCTATTCGCTGTGGGCAGGGAGTTTAGCAGAGAAAAATCTCTACACTTGCCCAGCTGGAACCCGAACCTGAGAATTGCCGATTACGAGCCTGACACGCTACCGACTGAAGCCTCCCTTAAAGATGCCTGCAATTAAACCAACATTAACTTTAGATTAAGGATTCACAATTTTTGCCTGCCAAAGGGCACTCAACTCGCAAAAGAGATTTTTTTTAGCCTTGGGGCCCCAAAATAAAAA
Source organism: Ryuthela nishihirai (assembly GCA_038380435.1). Lineage (NCBI taxonomy): Eukaryota > Metazoa > Arthropoda > Arachnida > Araneae > Heptathelidae > Ryuthela > Ryuthela nishihirai. Next base: position 63,901,253 of record JAWZYU010000003.1, read on the forward strand.
TTGCACTTAACAGAAACAATACTTAAAAGTGCTATTTACTGAATGTATCAAAATGGTAATAATCGATTTTCAATAGCGTAATATCGCAAAGTTTGCCGATATTGCAAGAATTCTTCCGAAAAACACTGTTTTATCTGATTTTAACATGTAAAAAATTCGGAAGGCACGACTTTTCACATACACCCAATATTTTACTGAGAAAATCAGAAATTTTAAACATCAGTTGCAACAATAGTAACAGTAATAATAATAAAAAAAATGTCAAATATTGTTTAAATATTAGCATAAGCAAACGTTTATGTTAATACCGCGACTGAATTAACATAAACACTAACCTAAGCAGTCGCGGAACGCACAGAAAGCAGTGGTACAGTCGCTCAAAAAATTATCCGAACGCTATGGTTGATTACAGAATTCAGAAAAAATATCTGGCAACGATTTCTTTAGAAATTAGTGATCTGGCAACCTTCGTGTCACACGTGACACGAAGGTTGCCAGATATTTTTTCTGTTGTTGACCTATCGTTACCAGATATTTTTTCTGAATTCTGTAATCAACCATAGTGTTCGGATACTTTTTTGACCGACTGTATATAAAATAATTAATATAAATTATATATAAAACAATTGTTCGAAACAATGAGTACAATATAACTGACAACTTAGCGGCATTTAAGGCTACTGCTATGGAAATTTTGGGGCCCCGAAAAGGGCCCGTAGCCTATTGGTTCTTCCCCAGGAAAGAGCAGAGAAATGTGGGCACATTATATTATATATAACCACTCAAGCAGCTGCTTGCCACAGAGGTCTGACAGGAGCCTGTCAGTTTATAAGTCACAGTAGATGATCTGAGAGGATGGCAGGACCTCAGCAGAAAAACAGCTACGTGTAATAAAAAATAAAAAACAATCATAACTTTTCGGCTTTTTTTTCACGAATTGCTTGTTTTATATAATTATTTGCCATCACTTTGAGAGAAATATTTTCCCGTTCCTTAATAACTACCTACCTGTAATCTTGGTATCCTATTAGGTGAAGTTTCCGCCAATTGCTGCTATTGCTACAACTGACATGGTTCATTTAAACAGAAATATGGTTTCATTTTACGTTCTGAAGCAATAATTCTGTTTTCATCCCAAAATAAAATATGCTCTTCGTTCTTTCAAGTCCTTCTTTACGAAAGAAAGGAAATAAATATGGAAATAAATATGGAATGGTGTTGCACTGCATACTCTATATAATAGATCAGCTCAGTTGGAACATTTTGTGGGAAATATAAGGCTGTTATTCAAGTTCAGAATCGTTTGATCCAAGAAGAATTTTTTCTCTTATCTGTCGAAACAATTGTTGCACCATCGCTCGCAAACTCGATCCTACGAGTGATATAGGATGGAATCTAAAAGAGTAACAAGGGTATGGCACCTTAGAATTTTAATAGCAGCAGAGGAGACAGGAAAAACTTTTCCTTAGCTAGCATCAAATTTTGGCCTGTAAAGGGTAGCTAGGCATACACTGAAAGGAGAGCTGTATACCTGGGTTGGGTTGTTTTACCTCTGAGCGGCACTTTTTTTCACACAATGGGCTAAATGGCCAGGTCACAAAGAAGGTTGGAGGAGGGGACTCACTGGATTGGGAGAGAGAAGGCCATGTCAGCATGTTCGTTAAACTGCACAGGGCATGGCTCTCTGGCATACAGGGCGTATACATCCCATCCGACAAATGGTGGCCTTTCCAAGCCCATCAGTATCCCCTATTCACTGGGGCAGGGCGGGGAGTTTTGCTGAGATAAATGTCAACCCTGCCTCATCTGGGACTCATCTGCCACAAGTTGTGTCCCAATCCCCTGCGGTGATCAACAGAGCTGGCCTATCCTACCACCTGTCTGACCTTGCCTTCTCATGGTGCAGGCTTTTAGTACCTTTCAAAAGATATTTTCTCTTTTGGAAGGGAAGGGCTGGCAGATCAGTGTAGCCTACTGATCTGGTCATTTATCGCCATATTCTTTCTCTCTGGCTGAGGAGTGGTAAACTTCACAGGGTATTGGTGCTGACAATATAAATCCGCTGGACTGATTTATGGATTTGAGCTTGATTACAGATCCTGGACTTCCTGCACTGGTGGACCACTCTCTCTCTCCAGGGAAAATATCTGCTGCGGTGTTTTCTGTTTGTCTATGTGTTTCCATCTCAAAGGGAAGTGATGCACAGGATATATCAGCTGATGGATAAACCTGATCAGAGGAAGGATATCGCAGGTACCTAAACCCTTACTTCTCTCCGCATTGCCAATCCCACCCTCGAATAATGCATCTCAGGCAGGTCGGGTTCTATCTAGATTCTCGTTTTAACAAGGTCACTTGTTAAGGTGGTGCTTGAAGTTCCTACCAGCATGGGTGGCTTCACCCTTCAGTGGTTGAGAAAAGGGTCTTTTGCCCATGCCGGAACTTAGGAGAATGTTTGATATTTGCCCTACATCTCTCAATAAATCCTACAAATCATTTTCTCTGTGCAGGAACATGGAATGTGAGGACGTTGCATAGAGATTATTCTCTTGACATCCTCACACAGAAATTTTAGCTTTATAACCTGAATATTCTGGATTTGCAAGAGACCAAATGGACAGATCAGATACTTAAAAGTAATTTTAAATTTCTCTTTTTAGAGAGAGAGGATGGAAAGCATCTCCAAGGTGTAGGTTTGCTTCTCAGCAGACAGGCCAGTGATCCTCTCCTAGGACATAACTCATTAATGAAATATTTCTTACAGTTAAATTTTAAACTATGATTGCAGACTTTAATGTTATCAGTGGTAGAAATGGGGTGGGACACGACAGGATGGCGTCCCACTCCATTTCTACCACTGATAACAATAGATAACAAAAGATAAAAAAAACTAAGAAAAAGGCAGACATGCTACTCTCCACTTTGAGTGTTATTTCTGATAAATCGCATTTTTTTTCGCGGTTGGGTAGGGTGTCATAGAATCGATTCATCTTACAATGTTCAAAGTTCATGATTCATCTTACAATGTCCCCAAGTTCAAAAAGCCCATTTCCAGCACTAGTTGTTATGACCCCAAAAAGGACTCCGATGAGGATGAGAAAGATAGGTTTTGCAGACAACTTCACGGCATTTTGAATTCTGTAAAGAAAGGAGATATTTCTCTTGTGCTAGGTGACTTCAATGCTAAAGTTGGTACTGATTCTGATCTTTAGGCAAGGGTGATATGTTCTTTTTGCATTTGTAGCTCCAATGGCAATGGGGAACTTCTCCTATAGGTAAGTTAATGTAACTGTTTGAGAATTACTACACGTACTACAAACACTGGGACTTTTATAAATACACATGAAAGTTTTTAAATATTATTTAACAGAAAATGGGTTAGTTAGGTTAGGAATACCAGATCACATAGGGGAGCCAAAATTGGGTGTGACTATTACCTGGTCAAAAGTGTCTTCCAACAGAAGCTTAAGAAATGTACTAAGGTAAGAGAATTATCTTCAACAATCAAGCTCTAAATGACAAAGATATAGACAAAGCATATCATGATACTCAGTCATTCTGATTCAAAACATAGACAAATATTATCATGATACTCAGTCATTCTGAATATTGTGATTATGCTTACTACTGAAATTGAGAAATAATGGGATCATTTTAAACAGGCTTTCGTTGGAACTAATAGTACTGTTTTGGGTAAAAGGGAACAGAGGAAACAAAACTATTTGAGTGATAAGGCACTGGAGCTTATTTTTCAAAGAAGGAACTGCAGAGATAATCTGAATTAAATCCTACTGTTTCTAACGGGCAGCATTACAAAGAGCTTAATCAATATGTAAAGATCAGTTAACAGCTCATAAGAAATTTTGATTTGATTGCTTGGCTGACAAAGCATAGGAAGCAGCTAGATAGCGTAACAGCAGAACGTTGTAGCTGATAGTTACCTTTTGGGAAGAAACTGGCTGTCATTCACGGATTGAGGGATAAACATGGTAAGGCAGTTGAAGGTAAGGATTTTGTCATGGCTAGGCGGAATGAGCATTTCAAAGATATTCTTATTATAGTGATATCTCGTTTATAGTGATATTTTTAAAGTGATAGCAATCCTTGTGCTAGTTATAGTGAGCCTTCGGGGTTCGTTTATAGTGATATTCGGGTTCGTTTATAGCGACATTCTTAACAATGTAATTAATTCTTTTCCCATTGTTTGCAGTGAGGATAGATGCATTACTCTCTTTAATGTGCACCCTATATCACATTCTGAAGTTACTTTTGCTATTTCTAAATTAAATTTAAATAAATCCCCTGGAAATAAATTACTACTGAAACAGGTAGAGCTTGGAATGTTTCTGTTGTCATGCGGCTACCTGAAATTTTCAATATTTTTTATAAGATAGGTGTTATTCTTAAGGAATTTTAACAGAACTATTATTATCAGAATTTTTTTTAAAGTGATAGCAATCCTTGTGCTAGTTATAGTGAGCCTTCGGGGTCCATGTGACCTGGCCATTTAGCCCATTGTGTGCAAAAAAGTGCCGCTCAGAGGTAAAACAACCCAACCCACTAGAATAAGGGTAATATCTCCTTTCTTGACAGAATGCAAAATATCCTGAGTTGTCCATAAAACCTATCCTCATCCTCATCGGCATCCTCAGTGGGGGCATAACAGCAGATAACATTCAAGTCTTTAACGCTTGTCCGAAATTTTTCTGTAAGAAACAATTCGCATTTTTCAAATCCTTAAGTGGTTTTAATTTGCATCGTTAGAGATAGCTGAATGTGGAAAAGGCGATACTTTTTACTAATATTCCAAGTGATCTGTTTATGGTAGAAGGTCGAAATTTTTCCGATAGAGTATCAAGATTTATTCCACTGACAGCAATAATCTGCCCTCTTTTCTTTTTTTGTGTGAGAAAAGCAAATTTTAAATTTAAGAAAGTTGGGTTGGGTTGTTTTACTTCTGAGCGGCACTTTTTTGCACACCATGGGCTAAATGGCCAGGTAACATGGACCCCGAAGGCTCAGAGAATGTTGGGTGAGGGGACCCACTGGAACAGCTGTTGGGAGACAGATGGTAGCCTCCCGTCAAGGCCATCCAGCGTGTTCTTTAACGTGCACAGGGTATGGCTCTCCCGCACACGGGGCCACGGCTTAACGTCCCATCCGACGGACGGCGGCCTTTCCAAGCCAATCGGTGTCCCCTACTGACCGTGGGCAGGGCGGGGAATTTTGCGGAGAAAAATCTCAACGCTGACCCAGCTGGGACTCGACAAATTTAAGAAAAAATGTGAAATATTATTTTGTCATTTTTTTTTCATGCTTGAAGAAACAAAACGCTATTATAGAAATAGTTATTTTCACTTCTTGAGTGGCATGTGATCCGGTGAAGAAACGAATATTGAAACTTTGTAAACTCGGCTAACAGTAAAGTTGAGTTTCACTTACAGTTTGAACAATATACACTGCCTGGACAGAAATCCTGAGTACTAAACGAATACTATCAATACTATTTGCATTTTCCGATTCATTCATTAGTTTAATTAAGACTTTTATAGAGTGAAAAAATAGGCAAACGAAAAACTTCATTCTCTTTGAAAACGAGATTTCCGCATGCGCAGAGGCGATATGCTTCCTTTTAGGTCATTCGTCCGTACGTTTGTAGATACATTCTTTTCATTTGAAAAAAGAAGTGAAAAGTTGCTTTTGAGTTGAATAGTTATTAACAGGCCTTGAACTAGAAAAATATCGAGGACGAAGGGGAAGTGTAGGTGGGCAAGAAAAACAATCGAGCGGAAAAAATATAAAAGAGGGGAAGTGTAGGTGGGCAAGAAAAACAATCGAGCGGAAAAAATATAAAAGAGGGGAAGTGTAGGTGGGCAAGAAAAACAATCGAGCGGAAAAAATATAAAAGAGGGGAGACTGGATGTCCAGTGCACTATAACATTTCTCACTCCGTTGTACAGGTTCTTAAAAATTTCTTGAAAAATGAATGAAATATAAATAAGTTAAGTAATTTTTCTTCTATTACCTTTGCTAGCAATCGAAAAGGTGAAGGGTCATGATTTCCTTTACTAGCAATCTGAAAAGATGAAATGTCATGACCTCCTTTACTAGCAATCTGAAAAGGTGAAGGGTCATGACCTCCTTTACTAGCAATCTGAAAAGGTGAAGGGTCATGACCTCCTTTACTAGCAATCTGAAAAGGTGAAGGGTCATGACCTCCTCTCCCCTCAGATCTAGCCCTAGTTACTAATAACTTATTATGGTTAAAATTTTAGAACCTACCAAAAGTTTTAATTTCCACGGTTAGAGGATAGTAAAGTGGAAATTTTTTAATATTACAATCCATAGAGTCCTGCATGGATAGCAAACGTTGTATCCCCGAAATGTTATCTTCAAAACTTTATTAGCATCTGTGTATATCGGCTACTTAATAATCGTCTAGGTTTTGCATATCATCGAGATCTGGTGTATGTTCCGAGTAAGAGAAATCGGCCTAATGGTTTATTAATGACTAACAATTAAGTGAAAAAATCTAATGTCACAAAAAAAATCTCTATTTCGGAAAAAATGTAAAATAATAAATACTCGCTCAAGCAGCTGCTTGCCACAGAGGTTTGACAGGAGACTGTCAGATTATATGCCATAGTAGAAGGTATCTGAGGATGGCATCCTCATCAGAAAAACAACACACACATCCGTGCCTTACCCGTGGCACGAACCCAGGTCCCTTAGTTCAGTAGTCAAGCGTGCTAACCACTTCCTAAAACATTTGATAAAAAATTATCGGAATGTAATCTTGCATTGCAAAATCTTCTGAGTAAAATTTGTTCTTTTAAATACAGTTATCCGAGATTATGGGAAGACTACTTTTGATTACCCAATACCTCTCCTGTAGATTTCACTCTGTATATTTCGTGATCTCTATGACTGAAATTTTCACAGGTTTAATTCCAGTTTCCTACGCATCATCATCATCATCCCCAAGCAGTCATGGGCTATGGAGGTCCAAACAAATTCTGCAATTTAGTTCTCCAAGCAGATCTGTCCTGAGCTACATCTGCTGCATTTGGCCACTGCACACCAATTCTAACAAGATCTAGTTTGGCATTGTCTGCCCACCGCATCCTAGGTCTCCTCCTCTTTCTGAAGCCTTTAAGCACACTGTTCATAACCCTATTCGCCAATCTATACTACACAACACTCGAGGAATTTTTTTAAACATATATTTGCCTTGTTTGTTAGCAAAAGAGCACGTCTTCCACATAACTATTTTTTAATTTGTGATTTTGAATCGGCTTTTTTCATTAAAGAAGATTAGCCATCAGCAATGCTTGTCCATGAGCCTACAGATTTTATCTCTATCCAAGTTAACATAATTTTTTTTACCCACGGTTTTATCCGTTATCCATATATAAACTTTAATCATTTATCCGCGAAGTGCTTTTAAATGCGGATATTTGTGTCCAGTTAGGGCTCTAACAATCTATTCATGTTAGAGTTGTTGGGTTGTTTTACTTCTGAGCGGCACTTTTTTGCGCACCATGGGCTAAATGGCCAGGTCACATGGACCCCGGAGGCTACCATCTGTCCCCCAACAGCTGTTCCAGTGGGTCCCCTCCCCCAACCTTCTCTGAGCCTTCGGGGTCCATGTGACCTGGCCATTTAGCCCATGGTGTGCAAAAAAGTGCCGCTCAGAGGTAAAACAACCCAACCCAACATGTACCCCGAAGGCTCAGAGAAGGTTGGGTGAGGGGACCCACTGGAACAGCTGTTGGGAACAGATGGTAGCCTCCCGTCAAGGCCATCCAGCGTGTTCTTAACGTGCACAGGGTATGGCTCACCCGCACACGGGGCCAAGGTTTAACGTCCCATCCGACGGACGGCGGCCTTTCCAAGCCCATCGGTGTCCCCTACTGACCGTTGGCAGGGCGGGGAATTTTGCGGAGATAAATCTCAACGCTGACCCAGCTGGGACTCGAACTTGGGAACTGCAGATTACGAGCCTGGCGCGCTACCGACTGAGCCACCCCCGCTCATTCATGTCAGAAACTTGAAATTTAGGTGGAGTGGTTGTCAAACTGTTTGCATTCAGAACGATTTGCTTCCTGTTCCCGGTACGTGTTGGTAATTCAGTTTTTTTAAAGAGAAAAATATCAATTTTTTTATGGTTAGATGGATAAGTAGTAATGAAATACACTAGTGTCTATAAAGTAAGGAACAAATGAGAAAAAAACAGCACGAAAGTCGAGTGTAAAATATGACGCAAGCTTGAGATTACGTTACGCAAACGAATGACTCTGGCAGTGGCATTTGCGATTGCGTCGAGCGTTAAAAGCGATCGTTTCGAAGCTGTTCACCAGTCGAAGTCGAGTAATGGGTAAGCGAAACGTGTTCAACGGCCGTCTAGCGACCTACAGCAGTGACATCAAGCGTAAGTAGTAAATAACTAGAAGTCACGTGATTCCCTGCGGCGTGTTTCTCTGTGGTCACGTGCAAAGCCTAGACTACATTATTCATCAAGGTGGTCCTCACTTCTGCATTGCCGATTCAATTTTAATTTTATTTCTTACTGGTAGTTCAGGTGAAGCACGTATGGGCCAATGGCCCGATATTGTATATTTTCGATCTTTGATCTAGCGGAGACCACTCTTTCGTCGTGTTAAAAACATGACCAAATAGTATTATAGATTTCTTGGTTGGGTTGTTTTACCTCTGAGCGGCACTTTTTTTGCACACCATGTGCTAAATGGCCAGGTCACATGGACTCCGAAGGCTCAGAGAAGGTTGGGGGAGGGAACCCACTGGAACAGCTGTTGGGAGACAGATGGTAGCCTCCCGTCAAGGCCATCCAGCGTGTTCTTTAACGTGCACAGGGTATGGCTCTCCCGCACACGAGGCCACGGCTTAACGTCCCATCCGACGGACGGCGGCCTTTCCAAGCCCATCGGTGTCCCCTACTGACCGTGGGCAGGGCGGTACGTGGACCCCGAAGGCTCAGAGAAGGTTGGGGGAGGGGACCCACTGGAACAGCTGTTGGGAGACACTGGATGGCCTTGACGGGAGGCTACCATCTGTGTTCTTTAACGTGCACAGGGTATGGTTCGCCCGCACACGGGGCCACGGCTTAACGTCCCATCCGATGGACGGTGGCCTTTCCAAGCCCATCGGTGTCCTCTACTGACCGTGGGCAGGGCGGGGAATTTTGCGGAGATAAATCTCAACACCCAGCTAGGACTCGAACCTGTGAACTGCAGATTACGAGCCTGGGGCGCTACCGACTGAGCCACCCCTAGTCCCTCACTCTTCCTCATAGTGTTAAAATAATATGAATAACATTGACTCTTTAATCAAGACGAAAAAATATGAAGAAACGTTTAGATACATTGAGCATAGCAGCTGGCAGAAGAAGGGGAAGGGGAAGTCAGGCATTTGTTCCCCCGGATTTCAGTCTTAGAAGTAATGACATTATAGTCTCCCCTGGAAAAAATTCTGTTGGCGCCCATGAGCATAGGATTGGTGGGATGATTTGTCCTCATAAAAAATCCATCATGGAGGTTGGGTAACTGCACACGCTCCAGTTTGCTGTGAACGATAACTGGAGCGTGTACAGTTGCTGTACACCCTCCAGATATTTTTCCTGAATTCTGTAATCACGTAACATGAAGGTTGCCAGATCACTAATTTCTAAAAAAAATCGTTGCCAGATATTTTTTCTTAATTCTGTAATCAACCACAGTGTTCGGATACTTTTTTGAGCGATTGTATATCTCCATCATGATTTAGGGAAACTTAAAGTTGACTAGGATAATAAATATATCACCTCCTGTGAATATTGAATGCTCGTTTTCCAAGAAAAAACAAAAGCGGAAAATAAATGAAACCAACAAAACTTATAACTGCTAGAGATGAGGTCGCGCTCAGAATAATTAAAATTTCAAATATTTATTATAATTGTGAAAAAAAAGTAATATAGTATTTTTTTATTATAATTTAAGAAAATAGAAAGTAGTAAAAATGCAACAGGAGAATCTAAAATTTTTATAAATTACCTAAATTAAATAAGTTTTTAAAGATGTATTAGTGAGTATAAAGTAATTACAAGATCTTATTTTAGTCCTAAATGAAATTGTAGATGTAAATAGTAATTGCATATTGAAATCAGATTTTAAATAATATCTTATATAATATTATATGCTTTATTACAATTGATATTTTGGTAAAATTCAGTGAATTTTTTTGCATTTTATCAGTTTTTTTTTAAATGCAAAATTGATGTTTAAAAGAACTTATGTATACGTATTGCAAATGTTTTAATCAATTACCTACAGATAAACTAATCTTTGTCGGTCCAATGTATTTTGTAGTGGATTACATATTCTTGCAAATGAAGAAATTATTATTAAAAGACGAGAATGAAATTTTTTTACTTTAGACTGTTGCACCCGCTAACAGTGCAAATTCTAATAGACAGATGATTTGGAAAATGCATATAGTAATATTTTATTACTGCCTGTACAGTCGCTCAAAAAAGTATCCGAACACCGTGATTGATTACAGAATCCAGAAAAAATATCTGGCAACGATTTTTTTTTTTTTAGAAATTAGTGATATGGCAACCTTCGTGTCACGTGATTACAGAATTCAGGAAAAATATCTGGAGCGTGTACAGCAACTGTACATGCTCCAGTTACCGTTCACAGCAAACTGGAGCGTGTGCAGTTACTGCACACGCTCCAGTTTGCTGTGAACGGTAATTGCACACGCTCAATATTTCCGTGAGTGAGCCCACACGATCTAGTATCAAAATAATATGACCACCTACAGTCGCTCAAAAAAGTATACTTTTTTGAGCGACTGTACAACAAATTTTTTTTTTATTTTTTAAAATGAAAAAATCCCCCTTTCCGGAGTTAAGGGGGAAAAAATCTTTGTTGTCAGCGTAAATCACTAACTATCATACTCTACCACAAAGCTCCAAATTTCTAGCATTAATGGATCGTGTGAAATATTCTTCCGAAGTTTGGTCAGTTGTTGTTGTTGTTGTTTTACCTCTGAGAGGCACTTTTTTGCACACCATGGGCTAAATGGCCAGGTCACATGGACCCCGAAGCCTCAGAGAAGGTTGGGGGAGGGGACCCACTGGAACAGCTGTTGGGAGACAGATGGTAGCTTCCCGTCAAGGCCATCCAGTGTGTTCTTTAACGTGCACAGGGTATGGCTCTCCCGCACACGGGGCCACGGCTTAACGTCCCATCCGACGGACGGCGGCCTTTCCAAGCCCATCGGTGTCCCCTACTGACCGTGGGCAGGGCGGGGAATTTTGCGAAGATAAATCTCAATGCTGACCCAGCTGGGACTCGAACCTGGGAACTACAGATTACGAGCCTGGCGCGCTACCGACTGAGCCACCCCCGCCCCTCCAAGTGAGAGGGAAAAATTGCTTCAGCGAAGGAAAAGGAAGAAATATTTAGGTCATTAATGAATGCAGTTGCTCAGGGTATAGGTTGGGTTTGGGTTTTTTTACCTCTGAGCGGCACTTTTTTGCACACCATGGGCTAAATGGCCAGGTCACATGGACCCCGAAGGCTCAGAGAAGGTATGGGGGAGGGGACCCACTGGAACAGCTGTTGGGAGACAGATGGTAGCCTCCCGTCAAGTCCATCCAGTGTGTTCTTTAACGTACACAGGGTATGGCTATCCCGTACACGGGGACACGGCTTAACGTCCCATCCGACGGACGGCGGCCTTTCCAAGCCCATCGGTGTCTCCTACTGACCGTGGGCAGGGCGGGGAGTTTCACGGATATAAATCTCAATGCTGGCCCAGCTGGGACTATGAACCTGGGAATTACAGATCACGAGCCTGGCACGCCACCGACTGAGCCACCCCCGTCCCTGCAAATATAGGAATGATGCATAATCATATCATAATAAGACAACTAAGGATGCCCGAAAATAACACGGAACAAAGGGAAAATTATAATCGAAAATGCGTTTTAAAACATTTTTTCATAATAATAGAAATTACCGTCCCCCCACGAAAAGCTTTCTATAGAGGTCTGACACGAGGCTGTCAGTTTAATAGGCCATAGATTCGAGCTGTGAGAAAGGTGAGACCTCAGCAGAAAGACAACACCCGTGCCTTATCCGAGGATCGAACCCAAGTCCCTTTGATCAAGAGTGACTCACGCTAAACACTCGGTATTAAAGAGAAAAAAAATATATATGGGCACTTTTTGAGAGAGAACTTTTTTACACACAATGGCTAAGTCACAAGGACCCCGAGGGCTCAGAGAAGGTTGGAGAAAGGGGACCCACTGGAACAGCTGTTGGGAGACAGATGGTAGTCTCGCGTCAAGGCCATTCAGTGTGTTCTTTAACGTGCACAGAATATGGCTCTCCCGCACACGGAACCACGGCTTACCGTCCCGTCCGACGCACGGTAGCCTTTCTTAGCACATCGATGTACAGTTGCTCAAAAAAGTATCCAAACATTATGATTGATTACAGAATTCAGAAAAAAATCTGGCAACGATTTTTTTTTAGAACTTAGTGATCTGGCAACCTTCGTGTCACGTGACACGTACCCTCTGACCGAGGGCAGGGCGTGAGTTTTGCATCCCTGAGATCTGGCCGCTATTTTTACAAATTCTTCGCTTACAATTGAAGCACAGGCTACTATCCAAACACCGGTACTTAATACGTTCATGTACAGTATATTACAAACTAAATTATTACAATTTTGAACTGTATACTATTACTTTCCCACTCCTTTTCATATTTTATTTAAGATTGGTGTTTTGCAGCATTTTACAATAAGATTATTGAGTTTCTTAACGAAAAAAAAAATTTCATAAAAAAAAATTCATTAATGTAGGCCAACAATGATTATACTTTTATAATAAGAGTGTTTGACAGACTTAGTTTGGGCGGGGGTGGCTCAGTCGGTAGCGCGTCAGGCTCGTAATCTGTAATTCCCAGGTTCGAGTCCCAGCTGGGTCAGCGTTGAGATTTATCTCCGCAAATATTCCCCGCCCTGCCCACGGTCAGTAGGGGACACCGATGGGCTTGGAAAGGCCGCCGTCCGTCGGATGGGACGTTAAGCCGTGGCCCCGTGTGCGGGAGAGCCATACCCTGTGCACGTTAAAGAACACGCTAGTAGTTTCATCACAACCTACGGATTCCCCTTTGCACAGTGCTTTCCCCCCTATGTCGCAATCGTCCACGTTGCCTTCTTGACTTTGACCCCCTATGTCGCAATCGACCGGAAATTGGCCCATGTCGGTCCACGTTGCCTTCTGAACTTTGACCTCTATGTCGCAATCGACCGGAAATTGACCCCTATGTCACAATCGACCGGAAATTGACTCGTAATTTTCCAACGACCTTGAAAAACCCCAAGGTCACGGTTCTGGATGTATATAACCGCTGAAAAAGGTTTGACATTTATTCTGAGCCACACGTTACGGACGACGACGACAACTTGGATTTTGGTCATAATTGGACGAGTGATGTAGACTCCGGCTACGAGAGCGATCCACAACACTTTCGAACGCGTATTCGTTGATTGCTACGTCGACCTGTGATTGTGCCGCCTCCTCCAGCCGTTACTATTAAGATGCTGCCGCGACCTGGGCTTGGTGGTCCTGTGCTACGGGCTGTTGTCGTGGAGGACACTACGCCGCCACCACCTACAAGACTACGTGGACCTCTGGTGATGAAGCCGCCCGAAACCTGGCCCCCGGGATTACCGCAGAACGTCGTTCAGGCTCTGAGACGTAAACGACAGAGACGTTTGTAGACTTTGTGAAGATAATAGCTGTACACTAGCTTTGTGAAGATAATAGCTTTGTGAAGATAATAGCTGTAACTCAAGTGTAAGACTAAGTGTAAGACTCAAGTGTTTTTGTCTCCAGACACTCGAACTAGTGCAAACATGCAAAACATCTGTATGGTTCTAGATCTCGACGGTTTCCGTGTAAATGGTCGTTTCCTAGTTCGCGAACTTGGATATGCAACTCTGAATGGGAAATGTGGTGTCTACTGCTTCAATCTTCGGCATCACCAGCCTTTGTCGGTAAAAGACAGAAGGACAGTCAACTACGTATTTAAACATGTGCTAGGCCTACCCTTTCGTCCTCTGCCTCGTGAAAAGGTGTGGTCATTAGATCACGTTCCTAACATCGTGAAATATGCTTACAAACTTGCACGTACTGAAGAAGCTACTGCGTTGGGTTACAAAGGAGGTACTGTGGAAAGAAATCTCTTGGAACAATTAAATCTGCCCAGTGTTAATCTCGAACTTTACGGCTGTACCAAATATTGTGATCTCCCAAAAGTTTCCGAGTTTGAGTGCAGTTATCACACCGGAGAGGACGTCCACTGCTCTTTAGCTGAAACAGCTGCTTTCTTCGGATGGATCGATCGTCGTCGAGAACATGTCCCAACAAACACTCGCTTATCAGATCGTTCCTGATTGGTCGTCCCAGGTGGCGCGGTTCTCTAGTTAAATAGGGAGCGAGCGCTGTGTACCACATTGTTCACGATGCAGCCTAGCAATCCAGATGCGTGGTGTCTTGGTGAAGATGTTTACGTTGTACCTACACTGTTCAAAAATAAGTTTTCTGTGCACGTACGCCGCTACAAGAAATATGAAAATGGTGAACTCATCTACCCTACACCTGTGGGGGTTAGCCTCTCCATACCTGAATGGGAGGCTTTGTGTGCCGCGGTCCCCCACATAGAGGATCAAGTGAAAATCGGCCCCGATCAACAGACATGGTACGTGACGCATGGTTTACGTGCCTACATGTATTGAACTGTGGATGGTGAACGCTGTGTCGACTTCATCAAAGAATCCGCCGACCAAAGAACTCTACAGTTCCGTGTTGTGAGACGTTGTATAACATTGAATGCTTCGCAGTGGTTCACGCTGGCTATCCACGTAGACGAAATGATGCGCATTGTGCATAGCTTGTGTGGGACCCCCAAAGATCACCAACTCTGTACAGCTATTATGGAACATTCAGAATCCGTTCGCCCTTTCCTGCTGGGGCCTGTTTTCGACGCCCCCGATTGTGTTTACCCACTGTTGGTGAATATTTTTCAACAAGAACTTACGCGTGTGATACCGTTAGATGGACTACAACCCGAAGAAAAATACCGACTATCGTAGGGTGGTCTGGTGACTTGGACATTAACGCTCTAGCACAGGTATTTGTGGATACGGCCTGGAAACGAGGTCTGTTGAATTTTGTAGATTCTGGTTTTGTTTGCACTCTAAAATATAACGCTATTGTCGACGAGGCAAAAAATGAAATGTATAAATTAAATAAATAATTGTAACCTTATATAATGTGTCTGTCTTTTCATCCTATGTCATTTTAGTCCTGGTATGGATAGTAGAAAGAAGGTGTTAGCTAGTGTGGGTAGTGTAATCGTGACAGTGTTAACGATAGCAGTGCTTGTATTAGAACTTGTAGCTCCTAGTAAAAATATTCAGTGTGGGGAGTCAAATGCCTTAGACGACGAATACAAAATTCGTGTGTGTAACTTAACAGTGGACATCAGACAGTTTATAGGGGACATTCCTACAGTGACAGGTGTTACACTTTCGCTGCATCAATGGCAAAACCTGGTGGGGTACGACGTCTGGGTGCAGCAGAAAACAAAACTTTGGAGTCCAATTATTTCGACCCCGAAAGAGGATTCGGTAGTGTAAAATAGTTAGCTGTGAATACGGGACTACCACTCAAACTCGTCCGTGAATGGTTAGAAAAGCAACCTGCCTACACGCTACATAAACCTGTTCGCAGAAAGTTCCCCCGTAAAAATGTTTATGTCACAGGGTTAGACGAACAATGGCAAGTTGATCTCATGGTGGTGAAAAATCTAACTCGCTTCAATGACGGGTATCGCTACATATTAACAGTCATCGATGTGTTCTCGAGGTACGGGTGGGCGGTGGCCATGAAGGCTAAAACAGGGAAAGAAATTGTGTTGGCTTTCAAAAAAATCCTTTCCAAGGGTCGGTCCCCAATGAATTTAAATACGGATCAGGGTACGGAATTCACCAACAGAGTGTTCCAGAAATTCCTGAAAAAGAAAGGTATTCGGTTCTTTGCCACCTACTCTAACAAAAAAGCCTCTTTGGTGGAGAGATGGAATTGCACCCTACGCGAGAGACTGGGGAGATATTATACACGCATAACACCTACCGCTACCTGGACATGCTACCGCGTGTTGTACGGGGATACAACGCCACCGTTCACAGTGCACACGATATGGCTCCCAAGGATGTGACCTTACACAACGAAGACGTTGTGTGGATTCGACTCTATCGCAATCCGACTGTAGTAAAAGGAAAATCGGCATTTAAAGTGGGGGACACGGTTCGACTAGCCAGTGTAAAAGTACCCTTCAAGAAGGCAGGAACGCATTTGTGGACCGAAGAAATATTTATAGTTGACAAGGTGTTACAGCGACAACCCCCTGTGTACGTCATACGGGATTCCGAGGGAGAAGTGTTGAAAGGTACATTCTATAAATCTTCAAAAAAGTGTTGAAAGGTACATTCTATAAATCTATCGGAACTTCAAAAAGTGACAGAACCCGAACTTTACACGTCGAGAAAATAATCGAGCATAAAGGTCACAAGGCACTGGTCAAATTTCGTGGTTATCCCAAACCTTCCTGGATCCCTAAAAAATGGATAGTTTCTACCTGACCCTACCCTCCACGGCTAGTCAGAATATTTACCCAAACAATTCGCAGACTGATTTCACGGTTCGTCTAGCACAACCCCTAAGACTGAGAGGAAAATGGAAAGTGGGACTAGCAGAAGTTCACTTACCCGTGAGCTGGTACAATGTGGACGGTTCTAATGACACGTAAGAATATTATGCTCCCACAGAAGAATACAGGAAAATCAAACTTAAACCGGGTAAAATAACTCGAATGGAACTGTTGTCTCTCCTCACCACCCAGCTCCCAAAAGAAATAATAGTTTCCTATAACAGCGGTTACTGGGTATTCAAACCGAGTGAGGGATACAGTTTGATGTTTACTAAAACGAATTTCGGCAAACTTCTGTGTATCGGGGAGGGTGAAGTTGACAAACCCTTCCACCAACGATTTGCCAGCAAACTTTGCAATACACCAACGTTCGACATAGATGACGAGTGTTATTTCTACGTGATACCCCCAGGTAGTTTCCAAGAACGAAAGGTACCCCATGGACGATACGAAACTGCCAAATCATTATTCGATGCAATGAACCAGATGTTACCCTACAGGCTGAGAAAAGCTTACAGTTTCAAGCAACAGGCAGATCACACCGTATTGATGGATACAGACAAGTCGCATTACATTAAATTTCCTCGATCGAACCCCGGATTAGGAGACATGCTAGCAATTACTAAATTAGATATACCACTGAATAAAGTCCAGGGTGACTATCTCATCGATATGAACAGAGGAATGTATGGTATTTATTTGTATTCAGACCTGATTGCGCCTCAGTTGTTAGGTGATACTCATGGTGAACTGTTACGTGTCGTGAACCCTGCCGTCAGAACCAGTAATAATGAAGCCATTGTTGCAGTGTATCAGCAACCTGTTTACTACCCCCTTGCAAGGAACAGTTTCGAGGGTGTGAGAATCTTTCTTCGTACCGACACCGGAGAACCTCTGCATTTTAAATTCGGTAAAGTTTTAGTCAAGTTACATTTCCGCCATGAGGGTTAAATTCGTTCCCCCTACTGCAGATGCCTACGTGAGCTACTACAAGAACCAAACGGGGAAGGGTGTGTTCCGTGGTCCTCGTTATCAGAGAGGCGATGGGCTAGGAAGCATCTTTGCCACTATCGGGCGTTTCATCAGCCCTCTCGTACGACTTGCGCTGGCTACCCTACATAATGGTGGGCTACGGTTAGTTTCAGAGATGTCCCAGGGGCAAAATTTCAAATCTGCAGCCAAAGCGGGGCTTCGTGAAGCAGGTGCAGACCCCTTACAACGTGCCAGTTCAAAGCTGCAGGTAGGGAAAGGAATAAAACGTCGTCGTCAGTACCCCAAGGTTCATAAAGTGAAGAGACACTGTACTGTGCAGGACGTGTTTTCATCATGAGCATTCAGAAAATTTACGCTGATTCTGGCGATTGTGCCAATTCAGAACTGGACCTGTTTCTGATCCTCCCACGGTCTCACAATTAGAAAGAGGCTGTTATGTCAATTATTTACCTGTGGCTTCCTTGGAAGGTAATGCTCCACTCGAATTCATCGTGAAGGGAACAGACGATTACATTGATCTATCCCGATGTCACCTACGTATCGTCTTGAAAATTGTAAAATCCGATGGTACAGCACCGTCGGAAGTGATTGCTTCCTGCAATCATTTCTTCCACACTCTCCAACCAGGTAGATGTCTTCCTCAACGATCACCTAGTGAGTGCTTCTCACACCCTGTACCCCTACAGGGCGTACCTGGAGACTCTATTGAATTATGGTACCGATGCCGCACGAAGTCAGCTCGGCAACTCGCTCTGGTACCTCGACACCCCCGGTAAAATGGAACTGACCAGCCGGGAGAATGAGGGATGGCACCAGTGCAAGGAGTACGTCAAACCAACAGGTATCGAACTCATCTCGTGGATCCACGCCGACCTGTTTAATCAAGATCATTACCTACTCAATCAAGTCGACCTGAGACTGCGTTTATTGAGATCCAAGCCTGAATTCTGTCTCGTGACAGGTGAAGTGGACCCTCTTACAAAGTACAGATACACGAAGCCGAATTTTTCGTGCGTAAAGTCAAACCCACTTCGGGAGTCATCCTCGCACACGCTCGCCTGCTGAGTTCAGAGAGTGCCAAGTACCCTCTGCGAAGAACGGATTTACGTATGTTTTCCATCACTTCGGGTCTGACGAGTGTGAACCATGACAATTTCTTTCCTGGTCAGCTCCCCATACGTCTGGTACTGGGTATGGTGGAAAGTACCAGCCTGAATGGATCGTACGAAAAAAATCCCTTCAACTTCCAACATTTCGACTTAAACTACATCAGCCTTCCCATTGACAGCGATCACCAGTCCTACACCCCCGACTTTGCGAATGGGCGCTATCTCCGCTGTTACCAAGGATTATTGGAAGCTGTGGATGCCTGGAAATCCGATAGTGGTATTAACTTATCGCGAAAAGCCTATGGAGAAGGTTTTACATTATTCGGATTCCAATTGACCCCCGAGCAATGTGAATGCAATCAAGTGTTTTCTTTAATAAAGAGTGGGAGTGTGAGAGTCGAATTAAAGTTTGCCAAGCCGCTACCCGCATCGGTCACTGTGATCCTGTATGCCGAATACCAGAATTTGTTGGAAATCCCACTGGATCGTAAAGTCCTGTTTGACTACAGCTCATGAATACCTATCAGCTAGAATCCATCCTTTCGATGTTACCCACGAGTCTCGGAGTGTTCCCCCATGACAGACTACCTAGCAGAATCACCCAATCAGAAGCCTTGTTTATCTACAATACCGATCCGTCCTCCCTGCCTGGAGCCCACTGGATAGCAGTTTACAAGAAAGGAATGCACGTGGATCACTTTGACCCCCTGGTACGAGTCCCGATGCCTCCATGCAAGAATACTACAGTCGACTAGGCATACGTCACGTCTTACATCCTTCAACACCTCTGCAGAACCCCCTGGGAGATACTTGCTGTGCTCACTGTCTGTATTTCCTGTTTAAAAGAGCGTGTGGTTCTACTCTTCCCACAGTACTGCATCGTGATTACACGTGTCGAGTAGACTTTAACGACTGCATGGTGTTGCGATGGCTCTCCGAACTCCTTCAAATATTATAATTGCTGCTCCTTCACAGTGTGGGAAGACGACTTTCACTCTGAAACTCATCAAAGAAGGCGATCAAGTATTCGAACCCCCACCCCAACATGTCGTTTACTGCTACGGGGAGTGGCAGCCTGCCTTTGAACCCTTCAAGAAAACGGTGGAATTTTATGAAGGACTACCTACGGATCTGGAATCTGATCCCCTCAGACCTACACTTCTGGTACTGGATGACTTGATGGAACAGTCTGTAGCCAGCGAACGCATATCACAATTGTTTATTCGTGGGGGTCATCATAAAAATATCACGATTGTCCTGATATTGCAAAATCTGTTTTTAAAGGGAAGACATTCGAGGACTATATCGCTCAATGCTCACTACATGTTTTTATTTCGCAACTGTTGGGATGCTTCACAAATAACCCACCTGGCGAGACAAGTGTACCCCCATCAATTTAAACTCCTGACGGATGCTTATAGGTTAGCTACACAAGCAACCTGTGGCTATTTGTGTGTTGACCTTCATCCCAGAACGTTAGATACTGAAAGGCTCTGTGCAAAGATTCTTCCATCAGAATAACTCGAAATACTTTACGTTCCAAATGAAAGTTAAATCTCAAGGTCCGTTCCTTCAGTGCTTACCGAAACTAGGGGGAAAGCAGCGTGCAGCTCTGTTGAAACACATCTCCAACCCCCAGATGTATGCTCTATGTGAAGTGTGTTCCAATTTCTTAAAAGGCAATATACCTGTCTCCCATCGAGTATTAAAGAATTTACGCCAGCACAAGATGGTCATAAGGAGTTTAGCGACCAAGCGTACATCTGTGCGCCACAAGAAACGTCTCCTACAACATGGTTCAGGGTTCATTATATCACTATTGACTGCTGCCCTCCCCCTGCTGGTCTCGTTATTTAGAAAAGAATGATTTCAGTGAAAGCAGTGCAGAAGAAAAACATAAGAAAAAAAGTGTGTGATTTAGACTCAGAGATGAAGAAAATATTGGAGTCTGTGATGCTGATGATAAGTCTGAAAAGTATCTGACTGCTTTGAAAAATTATTTGTTATTCTCAAAACAGCTTGACACTCCACAGGAAGTAAAAGTCAAGATCCCCCCAAAGTGCTGTAGCTGAAGAGCGTCCCCCAAAAGACATTGCTGTTCCCACCCGAGGTAAGAAAAGAAAATTATCCGAGTGGACGGCGTATTGAAAACATCTGTAAAAAAACTTTCCAAGACTTGTGTGCTTGAAGACTTGTGTTAAAAACCATGTATTAAAAATCTGTATCCAATAAAAGAAAGTAAAACTGATAATATGCCTCTTGCCATTTTTACGTCTCTTCCCATTCAATGTTTTCACACGGATGGTTCATTTAATGTTTGACACCCAAACCCAGAAGTGATCTGCACGACTGCGCTCAGATGTACACACGCTGCTACACTCAGGAGTACAGCAGAGGGCGTTAGTGTGGATGGGCGGAGTAATGAGAACGCTGCTGCAGCAGCAAGACTTGGAGGGGAGCATCGCACTGTGCAGATCACTGATAAGACTTACGGAGCACCTGAAAAACAAAGTTACCTCTTGCTTTCTCCCACCATAGTGTCTTCCAGTGCTGAGAAATAAAGAGACGGATTTTTTGAAACCTTTTTATTAAAAAATTCACATGACAGATCCACTGTTGGTTTCACATGACGTATCCAATGCTGGACAGTAAAACAATTCACATGACATAGCCAATGCTGGACAGTAACATATTGTAGGTTTCAAAAATACAAGTTTCAAAAACTGCTGACGCCGCCGAGTGCGAGGGCATTACGAGTGGCGTATTAAAGTCCACTAAGGACACTAAAATAATAATAATAATTAAAGTCCGCTAAGGACACTGAAATAAAGTCCCCTAAGAACACTGAAATAATGATTAAGAATCATTAAGGATACTGAAATAATTTAAAAAAGGCCCATTAAGGACATTGAAATAATGATTAAGATCCATTAAGGATACTGAAATAATTTAAAAAAAGGTCCATTAAGTACATTGAAATAATGATTAAGATCCATTAAGGACATTGAAATAAAATGTGTACATTGAAATAATAAATAAAGGTGTACAATGAAATAAAGGTGTAATAAATAAGTTGAAAACTGTACAATGAAATAAATAAAGGTGTAATAAATAAGTTGAAAACTGTACAATGAAATAAAGGTGTAATATGAAATAAATAAGTTGAAAGCTATACAATGAAATAAAGGTGTAATATGAAATAAATAAGTTGAAAACTGTACAATGAAATAAAGGTGTAATATGAAATAAGTTGAAAACTGTACAATGAAATAAATAATATGAAATGAGTTGAAAACTGTACAATGAATAGGGTGAAATAAATAAGTTTTAAACTGTACAATGAATAGGGTGAAATAAATAAGTTTTAAACTGTACATTTACTCATCCATGAGTTGGATAAGGGTATCCACGCCCAGGTCATTGTAACCATAAGGTACAGTGAGAGTCGAACCCGGGCTGAGTTACCGCTTATCTAGGTTAGCCTTAAACCTTTTCACCATGGGCTTATTCGTAAGTGACCCACCCACTTCATTACGAATTACATTGAAAGGGACTTCGAAGGTCTCAATGGTTGTGGAGTTCCCTAGCACCATGGATTTTAGAAGTTCAAAATTGTATGTGCACCGGTTTTTCTTCGTGAGTGATATGCCCTTGGTGCGAAGAATTCCATCCCCGTTACTCAGCCGAAGGGCATAACTTTTGGCTCCGGCGCTAACATAGTCAGTGATGTGTACACCGGAGCCATACTTTGAAGAAATTTCATCTACGAGACCTCCGAGAAAGGGATTTTGTGGTGGTGTTGTAGGTGTCGCGAGGAGACGTTGTATAAATTACTGAATCCGTGTCAGAATACATTGCACGACTGTCTAATTTTGATAGAAGCTCGTACAGTTTTAGTCTGGCGTGTCTCGTCACCATTGCGGCGAGAATCAGGCTTCCACGGGTGTTCACTGGAGTGGCAGACTCCGC
The DNA here is from genome assembly GCA_038380435.1 of Ryuthela nishihirai. Lineage (NCBI taxonomy): Eukaryota > Metazoa > Arthropoda > Arachnida > Araneae > Heptathelidae > Ryuthela > Ryuthela nishihirai. The sequence goes on from JAWZYU010000003.1 coordinate 63,924,117, forward strand.
CGGCTTGTGCATGACAAGCACGGCCTGATCACTGATAACGGCGACGTCAGTGATGACTAGCGATGCGTCCGTCAAGAGTTCCATGTACTTGACAGGACAACTCACAATGGTCGCCTGGGTTCGACTCATGTTCTGCGCATGCTTCCCCCATGACGAATTAAGTGAGACCTTGGAAAGTGTACGCTTAAGGTTGTTTTTTTCAACTTCCGAGGGGAGGATCCGAACCCCCTCCACCTGGAAGAAGACCTCACAGAAGGCTTCCTTTTGCTCCTCGGTCTGCACGTCAGGGGGAAACCCGGAGTAGCGCTGCTTCAGCCCCAGAAAAGTATCTATGTACCCAGCATAGACACCTCCCTTTTTTGTTGTAGGATCATATTGCAGGATGGTATTGAAATGCCACACGTCATAGAATTGAAGAAGTTTGTATCCAGCACGCATCGCAGCGTAAATTTCGAACGTTGGCCAAGATGCTGTCAATGCGCGCTGGTTCACGGTGTGCTGACAAGGGGGTGCCAGCTGACCATCTGCACAACTCCTGCAAAGGGGGAAAAGCAGCTTCCCATTACACCTGTAGGGTAGTACAGGGATGAACAAATCGTCGGGGGGTAACAGTGTGGCGTGTGCAATGCCAAAATAGTGGTCGAGGTCCGTGGCGAAATTGGAGGTGATCCGAACCGGGTGACCTTTACCGCATGGAGCCTTCTTGCAAACATAAGGGTATAGGCTGTTGTAATCAACGTAGTTAAGGCTACATCCTAGGTCCGCCGATGCAAAGATGGAAAACACCACCACACGCCCTCCGTAGAGGTAGTCACGGGCTCCTATATGCCTCAACGGATTTATAATTAATGCGACGGGTGGGTTTTTGCGCATTAACTCGTCGAATTCGTGTTGCCACATGATTTTGCACGTGTACCCGTTCATCAGCACTTTCAAGGTCTCAAGACGATCCATGGTCCGGGTGTTTAGCAGACCAAATGGCTTTCTCGTGCGCTGATCTATTTTTTCAGGGTTGAAACACTTCAAGCAGTGATGATAGTAACACCCTAAAAATTCGTAATAACAACGGGTACTGTGGCACACGCCATCCAATTTGTACTGCCCTATCTTATATTCACCTCCGGGTGATCGCGCAGTTTGAATTTCGATATTGTCCTTGGAAGCCTCATACTCTAACCATGCAAGAGCTTTCAAGGACTGCCGGTCATTACTTCCCGAATACCCTTGGGCGGGACACACACCGAAGGTATTCTTTTGCAGAAACTTCCCGCGGAAAATGCGAAGACAAGCGCCGGCAATAGTCAGGTCACGTGCAACTGGGTCTACGCCTGTGAGATTTAAAAATTCCTCACGGAAAGCTTGGGTGCCTCACCGCAACAACTCTGTATCTGCCTTGCAGTAATACAGAAGCTGTTGTTGAAAATCCCAGGGTTCAAGGCTTGCTGCGGCATACCACTTGTTGAATGCTGACAGAGTTTCAGGCTCCATGTCTTCGGGCTGGAAAAAAAGCTGTTCAGGGATGGGTCCTGCATATTGTAGATTTTCCTCCTTCACGAATTTAAAGGGGACAAAGCCTTTCACCGTCTCCAAGTTGAAGGTCTTCGTGAATGATCGAAGAGGAGCCTGAATAAAGGATAACGTGTTGATGAACCTTATTTTAAGGCCAGGTAAAAAGATACCTAAAATCTTGGATCCATCGAACACGAGATCCGGTTTTAAAAATTTTCTGTACAGGTAACTAATGATGAACATGCCGTCAAAGCCTTTCAGATTATGTGCGAGGACTGTGGCATCCTTGAATCGTTGAACCCCGGGACGTTCTTCAGCCAGAATCCAATCCATAAAGGCGACTCGTCGTCCACTTGGTATGTGACCACACACAGTATCGGTTTCAGCAACCCGTCGGCACACTGCACAGTCTCTACGTCAAAGTAGAGGTAAGTCTGACCGACAGGGTCAATTTTGCAGGGCTCGACGAATTTTAAGGTGTCAGTCTTGCAAACGTGCTTTTTCAGGGGGTCGTAAATGCTGATGCACTTAATGCAGCGATGCCGTGTCTGACATGCCTTCAGCAGGTGCGCCTGAAAGCATTCAGCCCCGTGCAAATACACACAGCACACCGTGCATAGCAACAGCTCCCCTGTATTGAAACACGTCGACTGACAGGCACCTGCTGCAGGTTCCCCTGCAAACGTGCCCGTTGTTAGACCCCTTTAAGCAAATGTGACAGAACTCCTTAACCCTGAAAAACCCTGATGGTTTAGTAATCACGTCGTAATGCCCTGCACTAAACAACAAATAAAGGTTGTCCCCGCCTTCGGGACCAATGAAGATGGGAAGGAAGGCGTCGTCAGCAGAATATACAATAATCCTGTACTGAGTCAGGTGCGTCTGGAACAGTTGAACTTCTGGGAGTCCACAGGGACCCTCGGGAATACCTGCATCCTGGTGAAGTTGACGGGCTTCTTGGCGTTGTAAAGGGTATCGGTAGTCCCGGATACTGCATAAGTGTTTGCCAGCCCTTTATTTTTCAAGCAGAGCTCTCGTGCGACGACGAGAGCTCTTGCTAAACAGAGGCTGTCACGATTTACAATTTTTGTGAGAGCCTTCTTATTGTTGATGAAAGACTGAACGTCAGCAACGGGACGAGTCTCGGGACCTGTGCACCTTCCATCACCAGCGCTACTGACCCGGTCCAGGTTGGCACAAACGAGGTCGAACTCCAGTTCGCTCCTGGGACTGAGAGACTCATTTGACTGCACTACTTTGTCGAGTGCAGCCATGAATCTCTCCCCCATCAGAGCATTACGCCGAATTAGGGCCAAGTTGACGGGGGTTTTCAAATCCCGGGAGTGTAAACATAGCCGAACATGACTATACTCCCCTGTGGGGACGATGTCAGCCAACATTTTCTCATGCAGGTCGTGTAGGACCGGGAGGAAATTATAAGGTTCCACATTCTCCATACCTCCAAGTCGCACACTCGTAGAGACGAATTCTGTCTTGAATTTTGTCGAGTTGTACCGCCGAGTGTGCGACACAGTGTAGTGGGGAGACTCTGTAGAGCTGCGGTCAGAGGTGGCTGCATTGACAGGAACGTTGGAGAATGCGGACCTAGAGAGATAATTTATTTTTCAGAATATGCAGTACTTTACATGTTTTTTATCTTAGAACAGAAAATGAAAAACCAATATGCTTCAGTTTGCTAACTTGATCAAAAATCAAATATTTAACTAAAGTTTGAAAATTATCATTTAGAATAAAAATGACTTTACAGGGTTGAAACAAATATAAAAATCTATATTGAACTGAACAGTTGTAATAAAAGCACACTTTACTAGCTTGAGCAAAAATCTAACTAAAGTTTGAAAATTATCGTTTAGAATAAAACGACTTTACTAGTTAGAAAAACAGAAACAAATATAAAACTCTATATTGAACGATAGTAAGTGGTTCAGTTGAGCGCCTTAAGGGCAACATTAAATAAAATTACATTTACCTGGTAGCGGTGGAGGTACCAGCGGCGACAGTGAATGGTGTCCTTAGGTCGGAGGAGACGGGAACACGGACCAGAACGCTGGAGGGTCCGGCACCAATGGAAGGGTCAGCATCAGACCTGGATAGATAATTTAGTCTCAGAATATGCAGTACTTTACATGTTTTTTATCTTAGAACAGAAAATGAAAAGGTAACATGCTTCAGTTTGCTAACTTGATCAAGAAAACTAAGTAACTAAAGTTTGAAATTATCATTTAGAATAAATGACTTTACAAGGTATAAACAAATATAAAAATCTATATTGAACGGAACAGTTGTAATAAAAGCACACTTTACTAGCATGAGCAAAAATCTAACTAAAGTTTGAAAATTATCGTTTAGAATAAAATGACTTTACAGGGTAGAAACATATATAAAACTCTATATTGAACGTTAGTAAGTGATTCAGTTGAGCACCTTAAGGGTAACTCAGCATTAAATAAAATTACATTTACTTTACACAGCTTGATCAAAAAACTAACTAAAGTTTGAAAATTATCATTTAGAATAAAATGACAGGGTAGAAACAAATATAAAACTCTATATTGTGCGTTAGTAAGTGATTCAGGTGAACACATTAAGGACAGCATTAAATAAAATATCATTTACCCAGTACCGACGGAGGGGTCAGCAGAGAACACGGACATGACGTCAGATGAGGCAGGAGCGTCGGAGGAGCCAGCAGGGCTGGCTGAAACTCTCTTGACAGCCGCATCCATCACGTTGCCTGCGTTAATGAGATCGGCGGGTGCCGGAACATTGTGAGACCTAGAAAGATAATTCAGTCTCAGAATATGCAGTACTTTACGTGTTTTTATCTTAGAACAGAAAATGAAAAGGCAACATTGCTAGCTTGATCAAAAAAAAAAACTTAATATTTAACTAAAGTTTGAAAATTATCATTTAGAATAAAACGACTTTACTAGTTAGAAAACTCTATATTGAACAGTTATGTTGTAATAAAAGCACACTTTACTAGCTTGCGCAAAAATCTAAGTAAATATTTAACTAAAGTTTGAAAATTATCGTTTAGAAAAAAACGCCTTTACTAGTTAGAAAAACAGAAACAAATATAAAACTCTATATTGAACTGTGCGTTAGTAAGTGATTCAATTGAGCGCCTTAAGGACAATATTAAACAAAATTTCATTTACCTGGTTGCAGTTGAGGGTACGACGGGGACGTAGGGATTTCCCATACCCGCTGCGACAGTGGACTGACGACGCTTTTTGAGGGTAAGACGGGGACGTAGGGATTTCCCATACCCGCTGCGACAGTGGACTGACGACGCTTCTTGAGGGAAAGTTTCGATGTCCTTTGCCTTAATTCCATGCCTCCCTGTTGGAGTAGACAAACGAGCTTTGGCTGTGTAGGAAGCTCAGGTGTGGAAGGTCTTTTGGCTGGCGCCTCTAGAGTGCGCACTGCCGTGAGTAGCTCTTCAAAGCAGTCGGCATCAGTGGAAGGACCAGCATCAGACCTGGATAGATAATTTAGTCTCAGAATATGCAGTACTTTACATGATTTTTATCTTAGAAAAGTTATGTTGTAATAAAAGCACACTTTACTAGCTTGATCAAAAAAATCTAATATTTAACTAAAGTTTGAAAATTATCGTTTAGAATAAAATGACTTTACTAGTTAGAAACAAATATGAAAATCTATATTGTACGTTAGTAGGTGATTCAGTTGAGCATCTTAAGGACAACATTAAATAAAAATTCATTTACCTGGTATCAGTTGAGGATCCACCACGGGAAAATTCTCGCATAGTGGACATCTCAGGTAGAGAAGGATCGACGAGCAAGCAGGACTGGCAGGTAGAGAAGGAGCGGAGAACGAGCAGGGCTGACAGGTAGCAAACTGACAGATGAAGAACACAGTGACAGTTGCTGAGAAGTCGGTGTTTATATACCCCCTCTCCCACTCGACTTTGACTGTTGCGCAATGTGGATTCTAGGAAACATCTATTTTTAAACCCAATCAGCGTCAAATGCAGACACAGTGAAGCGCTGAACATTTAACCTTTTGACCCTCCAGCTGATAAAGGATTGCACCATATCGTGTGATGTGGCGAAAGTGTTATTGCTACCCACTGATAAGCGATCTGAAGGATACCAACAGGTAACGTACGATTTCCGATACACTGATAACGGTCTTTGAAAACTTTTAGACTGCTGAACGTCTAAAGGTAGATCTTATATACAAGTCCTACGAATAATTTAAACCAAATTTTATTAGTTTTTCTGTGGAACAGTTACTGTGTCATTCTTCTAGTAAAATACGTGGACCTTGGATCCGATGAGGCTTTTTCCCGAAATTAAAGTGGAGGTACCGAATCACGCTTAGCAATGGAATGATTTTTTTTCCGATTAAACGCATCTAGAGTAAACTGATTTACAACGTTTTATTCCGACTTTGGAGTGACTTTTAATAAAGGTGAGTGAGAGTTTTTATTTACTAGGGGATCGATTAACGGGGTTGGAAAAAATAAATATCGAAGGAGTTTTAATAAAAAGGAATCGTTTAGCAGTCCTGGAAAAATGAACACCAAAAGATTTTTAATAGAGGTAACTTTTAATAGAAAGGGTTTTAATTAATAAGAATACAACTTTGAGAGTTGATTTTTACAATTGAGACTTGTGTCACCCTTTTCTGTGGAATTATTCTGAGACTTGTAATCCGAGGGAAGGAGGGGGGCTTAAAATATAGGTCAACCAGGTGATTTGCAAAACCCATGACCAAAATATAGGTTAGGGGAAAATCTTCCGCTGTGTTTTCTGTTTGTTTGTGGGTTGACAGCCCCAAGTGAATAGATTCACAGTATATGTTTATCAGCTGGTGGATAATCCTGAGCAGAAGTCATCGCAGGCACCTGAACACTTTGCTTCTATTGGCATAGTCAAATTCTACATTGGAGGAAGTCTTCCAGTGTAGATGGCTTCAGCCTTTAGTAGTGGGGGAACGGGTCTTTGCCCCATGTCTGCGATTAGGGGGCTGTTTGATATTGTCGGCATTCCCTCTCTCAATAAAAATAGTTTCTTTAAACATCCCACTAACCATTTTCTCTCCATAGGTAGTTGGAATGTGAGGACTCTGCACAGAGCTTTTTCTCTTGATGTCCTCACACAAGAATTCCACCGTTATAATTTAGATATTCTCGGCTTGCAAGAGACCAGATGGAGAGATAAAGATCAGATTTTTAAAAATAATCTTAAATTTCTCTTTTCAGGGAGGGACGACAATAAGCATCACCAAGGCGTGGGTCTGCTTCTCAGCAGACACGCTAGCGATGCTCTTCTAGAATATGAGTGCATTAATGAAAGGTTTCTTACAGCAAAATTTCAGACAAGCGTTAAAGACTTGAATGTTATCTGCTGTTATGCCCACACTGAGGATGCCGAATGAGGATGAGAAGGATAGGTTTTATGAACAACTTCAGGATATTTTGAATTCTGTCAAGAAAGGAGATATTACCCTTGTTCTTGGTGACTTCAATGCCAAAGTTGGTACTGACTCTGACCTTTGGGGAGGAGTAATAGGCCCTTTTGTTATTGGTAGCTGCAATGGCAATGGGTAACGTCTCCTACAGGTAAGTAAACTCAAGGGATTCAGAATAACTAACACTTATTACAAACACCCCAACATACATAAGTACACATGTGTTTCACCTGATGGGCTGCATAATAATATGATTGATTACATATTAATTAAGAGCAAATGGGCTAGTTCTGTTAGGAATACCAGGGCATATAGGGGAGCTGAAATTGGATCTGACCATTACCTTGTTAAAAGTGTGTTGCAACTTAAACTTAAAAAGTGTTGTGCTAGGGTTAAAAAATTTACTTTTAATACTGAAGCTCTGAAAGATCCAGTTATAGCCAAAGCTTACCATGATAGGTTACTTAGTCATTATGACAGTCATGGTTTGCTTACTACTGAAGTTGAGGAAGAATGGGATCATTTTAAACAGGCTTTTTTGGACACTAACAGTACTCTTTTAGGAAAAAAGGAGCAGAAGAGGCAAAATTATCTGAGTGATAAGGCACTTGAGCTTATTTCGGAAAGAAAGAACTGCAGGAATGCCCTTAATCAATACCCTACTAGTCCTAATAGAAAGCATTACAGAGACCTTAATAAACTTATAAAGGATCAGTTAGCTGCTAATAAGAAACTTTGGCTTGATGGTCTGGCTGACAAAGCCGAGGAAGCAGTTAGACAGCACAACAGCAGAGAGCTGTACCAGATAGTTATTGTTTTGTGTGGTAGAAAACGGACAGGTATACAGGGATTGAAGGATACACAAGGTAAGGTTATAGAAGGGGAGGATTCTGTCATGGCTAGGTGGGCTGAGCATTTCAGTGATGTTCTAAACAATGTAGTTAGTTCTACTCACATTGTTTGCAATGATGATAGATACATTGGTGGATATAATGTTGGCCCTATAACACAATCTGAAGTTATTTTGACTGTTTCTAAACTTAAACTTCATAAATCCCCAGGGGTAGATGAAATTACTACAGAAATGCTTAGAGCTGGGAATGTTTCGGTTACCACTTGGATGACTGAAATTCTGAATATCTTTTATGATAAAGGCATGGTTCCTAAGGATTTTACCAGAGCTATTGTTATCCCTATTTTCAAAAAAGGTGATCGCAGTTCTTGTGATAACTATAGGGGTATCAGCCTACGCTCTGTTCCAGGTAAAGTTCTTTCCATGATTGTGCTTAATAGAATTAAGAATCTGGTTGACAGTCAATTGCGTGATGAGCAATGTGGATTCAGAAGTGGTAGGGGATGTGTGGATCAGATATTTTCACTTAGGCAGATTCTTGAGAAATGTTTAGAGTTTCAGAAACCTTTGGTTGCTAGCTTTGTTGATTTCAAAAAGAGTTTCGACTCTGTTGATCGTCATAATTTGTGGTTGATTGTGAGATCATATGGTATACCAGACAAGTTAGTTAACATTATGAAAGCTCTCTATAATAACACTGAGTCGTGTGTGAGAGTTGGTAAGGCTTGTAGCAATTGGTTTAGCATTACTTCTGGTGTTCGACAAGGGTGCATTTTGTCTCCTTTTCTCTTTAGCTTGGTTATTGATTATGTTATGCGAAATTCACTTCAAGGGAAAGATTTTGGCCTTAAATGGGCTGGAGATACGAAAATTTCTGATTTAGATTATGCTGATGATTTAGCCCTTTTGGCAAATGATGTTGATGAGATGAACTCTTTCATTCGAGCTGTTGATGAGACTGGTAGTAGAGTAGGTTTGGTTACAAACAGAGAGAAAACTAAAGTGATGAAAATTGGTAAGGCAGGCTGTGATTCAGTTAATCTGAATCGTTGCAGTCTTGAGCAGGTGTCACAGTTTAATTATCTTGGGAGCTATGTAACAGATAATGGTGATGTGCGGCATGAGATCAACAGACGAATAGGGATTGCTGCCGGGACTTTTAAGAACCTATGGAGAGTGTGGAGAAATAGGCGTATACACCCAAAGACTAAAATTAGACTGTATAATAGTTTGGTTCTTTCTAGGGTTAGTTATGGTAGTGAAACTTGGACACTTTGTAAACAGGATAACAGGAAACTAGATGCTTTTGATTCCAGATGCTTACGCAGTATCTTTGGCATTAGGTGGTTCAACTTTGTAACTAATGATGAGATTAGGCAAAGGAGTTTGCAACCTCCTTTAAGCAGCATATTGTGCAGAGAGAGACTCCGTTGGTTTGGCCATGTTGCCCGTATGAATAATTATAGATTGGCGAATAGGGTTATGAACAGTGTGCCTAAAGGCCTCAGAAAGAAGGGGAGACCTAGGATTCGGTGGGCAGACAATGTCAAACAGGACCTTGTTAGAATTGGTGTGCAGTGGCCAGATGCAGTAGATGTAGCTCAGGATAGACTTGCTTGGAGAACTAAATTGCACGGTCTGGTTGGACCTCCGTAGCCCATGGCTGCTTGATGATGATGATGATGATGATGATGATGATGATGATGATGATGATGATGATGATGATGATGATGAGGGCTTAAAATATAGGTCAACAAGGGGGTCTACAAAATCCAGGGCTTAAAATATAGGTGAGTCTGAAATAAAGAAAAATCGAGACTATTCGAGAAGGGGAGCTTAAAATATAGGTGGGTCAACCAGGGGGTTTGAAAATCGAGGTTTTAAAATAAAAGGTGAGTCTGAAATAAAGAAAAATCAAGACTATTCGAGAAGGAGGACTTAAAATTAGAATTAAAAACTAGATAGCACCAGGGGTTAAAAGGGGGAGGAATTATTAATTATGAATTATTAATACCATGACAGTTGCGACACCATGGTCAATTTCCTGTTGATTGCAACATAGGGGTCAAAGTTCAGAAGCAACGTGGACCAACACAGGTCAATTTCCGGTCGATTGCGACATAGGGGTCCAAGTCAAGAAGGCAACGTGGACGATTGCGACATAGGGGGGAAAGCAATGTTCAAAGGGGAATCCGTAGGTTGTGATGAAACTACTCACGCTGGATGGCCTTGACGGGAGGCTACCATCTGTCTCCCAACTGTGTGCTACCGACTGAGCCCACAAGGTTCGGAGTGGCCATAGGCTATAATGTGATCTGCATGTGAAGGAGGTGAATGAGAGGAATGAAGGTGAATGAGAGGTCCATCCAGCGTTTTCTTTAAAGTGCAAAGAGTATGGCTCTACCGTACACGGGGACATGGCTTAATGTCCCATCCGACGGACGGCGGTCTTTCCAAGCCGATCGGTGTCCCCTACTGAATGACTGCAAGTTTTGCGGAGATAAATCTCAACTCTGACCCAGATGAGACTCGAACCTGCACATTATGCGCCTGGTGCGCTACTTACTGAGCTACCCCTGTCCCATATTACACCTATATTTATATTAAATATATATAAATATCGCACCACTGATGACGTCACTAAAATCATTCTCATGGATTGAAGGGTCAAGGCAGCCTTACTCTGCCACGCTTCAGTTGCTCATCCCTGGAATAAACCAAGCGCGGAACTAGTCAGACAACATTCAAAAGCAATTATGAAAATTGGATTTAAGGAGCTTTAGTCATCTGTAACTGCAGACAAGCATGCAAAGGCTCTCATTCCTCAGTGAGCATTTCTGAAGCATCTCTCTATCTGAATGCTGCGTCGTCTCTCGTATCCTAGTTCAAATACTTGAAATGTTTTGAAGAGAACGCTTTCAAGCGTTGACCAACTTGTTTGTAATTTACAGCTCCCAGGTTCGAGTCCATCGTGGGCCAGTGTTGAGATTTATTTCCTATCGGAAACGGAGTATCTATGGGCGTGGAAAGACTGCTGCTGACTGTCGGATAAGTCACGCTTCCTTGTGCGGGAGAACCGTACATTGTAAACGTTAAAGAACATGCTGGATGGCCTCGACGGGAAGCTACCATCTGTCTTCTAAAAGCTGTCCAGTGGGTTCCATTCCCTCAACTATTGTGAGCCATCGGGGGTCCTTGTGACCTGCCGTTTAGTACATTGTGTGCAAAAAAGTGAAGCTCAGAGGTAAAACAATCCAGAAAAACTTAACTGAATTTTACGTATCTGTAAAAGCAAATTTATAATTAAGAAAAGTCAGTCAGTCAAAAAAAAACTCTAGACTACCGGAAGCTCGGGGTTTTTCATCCCTCTCTTCCAGAATTTAATTAAGAAAAGGTTTGTTAATAGTAAATGATTAAATAATGAAAAGTAAATAAATGAGTAGGTTTGGGTTGTTTTAACTCTGTGGCGCTTTTGTGTACATAATATGCTAAATGGCCAGACTCCAAGGGCTCAGAGAAGGAGATCCACTGGACAGAAGACAGAGGGTAGCCTACCGTCAAGGCCATCCAGCGTGTTCTTTAACGTTCACAACTATGATTCTCCTGCATACACAGAGCCACGGCTTAACGTCCCATCCGACGGACTGTGGCCTTTACCAAGCCCATCGGTGTTTCATACACACCGAGGGCAGTGTGGAGATTTTCCGGAGATAAATCTCAAAGCTGGCCCAGCTGGGACTCGAACCTCGGAACTACAGATTACGAGCCTGGTGCGCTACCGACTGAGCCATCCCCGCCCTATTTAAATACCAATAGGCTAAGTAATGGCTAACTACATTTTACCTTCATTAAATACCAAATCATAAATAAATACCACATACGAAAACGAATCATAATTACCATTCTTACCAATCATTTTTTTTCTACTGACTATGCATTGTGCTTGTAAGAAACGACTCTCTACAGTAACTAAAATGTCGCTCTATTGTTCATAAAAACTTTCACTAAACAAACATTGACAATCTAAGTTGTCATCACGCAATATACAAAACCCTTTTCACAATTACTACAACTCTTATATTGTATGCTTGTATTTTAAAATCAACTGAGTTCTACAACAGTTAAAACTTCTGAAAAAATTAACCGCTGACGCGGCAGGAATCGAACCCGCAAGTCTCCAGATTCATGCCAGAGCGCGCTACCGTTACACCACGCATCAGACGCTAAAATCTTTCAAAATAAGATCTTTGAATCTTTTACAGAGATGAGACGGACCTTGCGCCATCTATACTTCAGGAGAGACAACTTTCCCAATTGTTGCTAATGATTTAGATGTTAATGAGGAGGCCAATCACGCTAAAGCGTTTATTATTAAAAATCCATCCATAATAAATACACATATTACCTGTAGAAATAGACTTCAACAATAGGAATCGAACCTCACCGATTCCCGCCGCGTCAGAGATAATTTTTTCAGAAGTTTTAACTACTGTTGAAGTCTATTTCTACAGGTAATCTATGTATTTACTATAGATCAACTGAGTTCTATTCTAATCATGACATAGGCCACACTACGTACTGTATCTCGCGCATCTCGTAGTAAAACAGTCGCGATTTATTGTTGCACGTGAATATTTCGTCCCACAAAGCCAATTATTATAAAGTATTTAAAGTGGAAAATAACCAGGGTTCGGTTGTTTTATCTCTGAGCGGCACTTTTTTGCACACCGTGGGCTAAATGGCCAGGTCACATGGACCCCGAAGGCTCAGAGAAGTTTGGGGGAGGGGACCCACTGGAACAGCTGTTGGGAGACAGATGGCTGCCTCCCGTCAAGGCCATCCAGAGTGTTCTTTAACGTGCACAGGGTATGGCTCTCCCACACACGGGGCTACGGCTTAACGTCCCATCCGACGGACGGCGGCCTTTCCAAGCCCATTGGTGTCCCCTACTGACCGTGGGCAGGGCGGGGAATTTTTGTGGAGATAAATCTGAACGCTGACCCAGCTGGGACTCGAACCTGGGAACTACAGATTACGAGCCTGGCGCACTACCGACTGAGCCACCCCCGCCCCTAAAATAACCAGGAAAAAGCAATAGGAAACATGATATTGCAGGAAAATATCAAAACATAATCTTGTGGTCAAAACGCTCCCATTTTCCCCATCCGCTAATGCAGTGGTTTTCAACCTTTTTTGCTTCACGTACCCCCTGGAAATGTGTATGTAACTGGCGTACCCCTTGTATGGATAGATAAAACTATAGTTATAGTATAACAATGGAATTAAGATAGCGTTTATTATTAAAAGCGCATATGTCTGATCTAAGAGACCTGGGTTCGAGCCCCGGTAAGGCATGGATGTTTGTGTTGTTTTTCTGCTGAAGTCCTGCAATACTCACAGACCTTCTGCTGTGGAATATAAACTGACAGGCTCCTGTCAGACCTCTGTGGCAAGCAGGTGCTTGAGGGGGTATTTATTTATTTTATATATAACATATATCTAGCGACTTTTGAGCTCTCACGACGTACTCCAAAAAATTTTAACGCGTACCCCACGTTGAGAACCCCTACGCTAAGGTAAAGGCTAATGATTCTTAATGATAGTTTTTCAGGTAAACACGCTCCCTTCTTGGTGTGTTTCCTTTCCATTTGCGATCCCAGAACATTTTTAAAGATAAAAAAAATAAATTTTAGGGTCAGGAGCGGCCAAACGTCGCGAAGTTAATAGTTGTTTTAATGAGTCATCAGTTAATGGAAAGCGAAATGTGCAAGTAATTGAACAGAAAAAATAAACTTAACCGTCACACATCTGCATTTAACTTTGCGTGCTTCATAAACACCAGCAGCTGACTCTGACATAAAACACATTCGCTCTCTCTCTCTCGCGCCCCTTCTTTTCGCGGCTGATAGGCAAACATCGTGATCTTCACTCGCAAAGCAGCTTAGAAGCAAAGAGGATGAAGAGCAGCGGAGGATGGATAGCAAAGAAGTATGGAGAGCAGAGGAGGATGCAATATCATTCCACTGACGGGATGAAAAGCCGACTCCGTGATCAGCTCTGAGAAGAGAGAGCGCATTGGCTGCTGGGTAAACACCAGGGGTCGCCAGAGGCACTTGCAAGTGCCAACGACTCATCCAGCAGAGCGTTGCCTTTGAAGTCTCTTTAATTCAAAGCATCGCTCCGATGAAGACAGGAAGAGGCAGGACACTCCTCCCGCCTCCTCGCAAATTAAGTAATTGTTCGATTGCGAATTATGACTTGGAATTCGGGGCTGGAAATATTTATCTCGGCGTGTTTATTCTCGTTATGCGTTCCCCGAAGTAAGTGTTTGTATGCAGGAGGGAGCTTCATTATCAAACTCGATCAAAGTCGTTAGTGCAAGTGGAGAAGAGAAAAGGGCCTTTTTTTCCTCTTTTGGCATCCTTTCATTAAAGAAATCGTTAAGGTTCCTAACATAACGAGTTGTGAGTGTTCTGCGAATGCTTATATCTGAAGCAGTTTCCACACCGACTGAGGTTTAATAGCGCGGTTATTTAGCGAATGGGAGTTTCTACAAGTCAAGACGAAAGATGAAATAACCGCGAATCCTTATTTTGTGGCGGGAAAGGACGGATGACTGGAGCTTAAAAGCGACGGCTGTTTTGGTGTTGAAATTCTCGATTTCGTTGTTTATAGCGAAAGATTTCATATGGACCGTTGTTTTGTCGAGAAGTTTTAGTTTGTACAGTCGCTCAAAAAAGTATCCGAACACCATGGTTGATTACAGAATTCAGGAAAAATATCTGGCAGCGATTCTTTTAGAAATTGGTGATCTGGCAACCTTCGTGTCACGTGACACGAACGTTGCCAGATCACCAATTTCTAAAAAAATCGCTGCCAGATATTTTTCCTGAATTCTGTAATCAACCATGGTGTTCGGATACTTTTTTGAGCGACTGTAGGTGGTCATGTTATTTTGATACTAGATCGTGTGGGCTCACTCACGGAAATATTGAGCGTGTGCAGTTACCGTTCACAGCAAACTGGAGCGTGTACAGTAACTGCACACGCTCCAGTTTGCTGTGAACGGTAACTGGAGCGTGTACAGTTGCTGTACACGCTCCAGATATTTTTCCTGAATTCTGTAATCACGTGACACGAAGGTTGCCAGATCACAAATTTCTAAAAAAATCGTTGCCAGATATTTTTTTTGAATTCTGTAATCAATCATAGTGTTCGGATGCTTTTTTGAGCGACTGTACTCGCTTTTTTTCATCGAAGAATTTGTGAATCAGAGGTAAAAATAAATCGGGGATGGATTAATGATATTTAGCCCTGGGCGTCTCCCTCATTCTGAACTTATATCAAGTCACATCTCGAGTTAATAATGGGAGAACTAAGTTAATAATCCATTATATTTCCAGATAAATAGAATTTTAAAGAACAGAAATATATCAGTTATCATTTGATCCTAACACTTTGACATAAAATTTATCAGTGAAATCAACGAGGGTGAAATGCTAGAGCTCTACTCTGCGACGGGAGTTGACTTGGTCTCTAGCGCGCCAGACTCGTAATCTGCACTTCCCAGATTCGAGTCCTAACTGTTGTCAGCATTGAGATATTTTTCAATATTATCACACTGCACCAGCAACAAGTGGTTTGCATTGGCAGCAACAATTTGTTCTCCCGCACACGGGGCCACGGCTTAACGTCCCATCCGACGGACGGCGGCCTTTCCAAGCCCATCGGTGTCCCCTACTGACCGTGGGCAGGGCGGGAATTTTGCGGAGATAAATCTCAACGCTGACCCACCTGGGATTCGAACCTGGGAACTACAGAATACGAGCCTGGCGCGCTACCGACTGAGCCATCCCCGCCCCACGTGCTAAATGTAGAAAATATAAAACTTGAGGTAATATTGCAAACGATGTATTAATGCTAGGAAAGATCAAATCTGGTGATAAAAATTGGTCGATAAAGACCGAATAACTGATAAAAGATAGATTAAAATATGATGGTAAGGTTAGAAGTCCCCTAACTTTGGGCTCCCTGTTATCCCAAGCAAAGAATAGGATAAATAAATCACAACGTAAGAAAAAAAAATATAAAAATTTTCTGAATGCTTAAAAAGACCAACTTGAGCAGAGGAAAACTTTGTGATCCAATTCTCTTGGCTCCCAGATCCTTTAGTACTGAACAAGTTCAAACGCCCAAAGTTAATAGTTTTTGAGGACCGTGTATTTACGTTATGATGTAATCTACACTTTTGTTGTTATGTTGGTTGTTTTCAACCTATCTACTTTTTCTGTTGTGTCCGAGTGGTTAGCCCGCTTGGCTACTGATCTAAGGGACCTAGGTTCGAGCCCCGGGTAAGGCATGACTGTGTCGTTTTTCTGT
Organism: Ryuthela nishihirai; assembly: GCA_038380435.1. Classification (NCBI taxonomy): domain Eukaryota; kingdom Metazoa; phylum Arthropoda; class Arachnida; order Araneae; family Heptathelidae; genus Ryuthela; species Ryuthela nishihirai. The sequence continues at coordinate 63,940,324 of JAWZYU010000003.1, forward strand.
TGAGGTGCTGCCATCCTCACAGACCTTCTACTATAGCATATAAACTGACAGGCTCCTGTCAGACCTCTGTGGCAAGCAGCTGCTTGAGGGGGTATTTATTTTTTAATTTTTTTTAAGTAAACATCTTGCTTTTGCCCATTGGGCCCCTTCGGGGTTGTTTTTCCTTTGTTGTCATTGGCGCTATATATAATTAATTATTTTTTTATTTTAAGGTTAAGGCCTAAGACCAGGAACTTAATAAATGTTAATTATGATATCAAATATCAGATCGATCGCTCTTCGCTCCCAGTTTTTTTCCTTTCTGCACCAAAATAGATTTCTGAAACAGAAATCAATAAGTAAAGAAAAATCCGAAGTTTAATACTGTAGTCACTATTTTAATTCTAATTAGTTAAAAATCAACCGGTGGCTATTATTATAGATTTCGCGCATATTTTTTAAATTTTAAATAATATTTCAATGAATTAATAAATAATTTACTTTTTATTTATTCGACGATTTACCCTTTAATCTCATGGATTAAAAAAAATCCATCATTTTCGTTTAAGGGATAAATGATATATGCTCTTTGTATTTTTACAGGAATAGTAATATATTATTATTTACGTTTTCCAAATACCCATTAGTACGAATTGCTATTTTTAAAGGGGTGAAATTCGGAAAACGAAAAAACTTCAGTTTTTCCGAAAAGAGCATCCCATATTCTTCAGAGGAGATATGTTATATCGTTGTAGTTTCGTTTGCATTGGTGAGTGGTAGTCATTTGTTCGGTCTACTAATGGTTACAATTAGCACCAGATCTAGCAAAAAATCGAGGGGAGGGCAAGTTGGGTTGTTTTACCTCTGAGCGGCACTTTTTTGCACACCATGGGCTAAATGGCCAGGTCACATGGACCCCGAAGGCTCAGAGAAGGTTGAGGAAGGGGACCCACTGGAACAGCTGTTGGGAGATAGATGGTAGCCTCCCGTCAAGGCCATCCAGCGTGTTCTTTAACGTGCACAATGTATGGCTCTCCCACACACAGGGCCACGGCTTAACGTCCCATCCGACGGACGGCAGCCTTTCCAAGCCCATCGGTGTCCCCTACTGACCGTGGGCAGGGCGGGGAATCTTGCAGAGATAAATCTCAGCGCTGACCCAGCTGGAACTCGAACCTGGGAACTACCGATTACGAGCCTGGCGCGCTACCCACTGAGCCACCCCCGCTCCATTGAGGAGGTCAAGAGGCACAGTCGAGCCGATTAAAGGTAAAGGGGGGGGGGGCAAGAAGCACAGTCGAGCCGATAGAGGCAAAGTGGGGGGGGGGAAAGAGAGTGGATTTCCAATGCAATACAACATTTCTTCCTCTGTTTTACATGTCTTTAAAAATTTCTTGAAAAATTCAGGAAATTTTTTCTTTTACCATAAACTGCATAACATTTGAAATTGCCTCTTTTACCATAATTAGTGTTTTGAAAGGTTTGGGGTGATGGCCATTCTGCCCCCCCCCCCCCCCCTCAGATCCAACCATGGCTACAATAAATCAGCTCTCTATAAGAAAGGTCACGCAAATCCAATAAGGCAACATCAAATGTTATTTCACAATGAGTCTCAACCGCAAAAGGCAATGGATAAAATTGGTAATGCAAATGTTTATTACGGTCATCTGACTCTCTCTTACTATTTTTTTTTGTGGGGGAGGAGATGGTCAGAGTAACTGACCCTTCCCTTGAGTCTGATCCTGAGTACGAAAACAAGCTTCTCGATGCTGTTGATACAGGATCCTTAGTCTTTAACCATCCATCACCTTACCAGAAGCTCTCGATACTAGCTAGGCACACTGCTTTGTTACACTTTGCCGATTCATTAAGTTCTCTGTATAAACTTTAAAAAAAAAGGTGATTAATTTCTGCTGCGGAGACATTTTCCGCCTTGAGAAATCGAATTACGGCACGTGCATCCTCTGGTTTCTAAGAGAGCGGCGCAACTAAGATTTCAAAATAAAGAAATTCGTAACCTGCATCGTGGGTAATATATACTGTGGTCAGAGATGGATTGGGTTATTTTATCTCTGAGAGGCACTTTTTTGTACACAATGGGCTAAATGGCCAGGTCACAAGGACCCCGAAGGCTCAGGGAAGGTTGGGGGAAGGGACCCGTCAAGGCTATCTATATGATTTTTAACGTCACAAGGTATGACTCTCCAACACAAGGGGCCACGGGTTAACGTCCCATCCGACGGACGGCAGCCTTTCCAAGCCCATCGGTGTCCCCTATTGATCGTGGGCAGTGCGATTAGTTTTGCGGAAATAAATCTCAACGCTGGCCCAGCTGGAACTCGAACCTGGGAACTGCAGATTCCTGGCGCGCTACCGACTGAGCCAGGAACTGACCCCCCACCCCCACCCCCCGAAAATCCTGTCGTCTTATACGAAATTTCAAACATCGCTACCTTACTTGAAATCCAAAACAATTGTCTTGTATAATTTTATTTTAGCCCCATATTTTATGTTCGACACAAAAAAACAATAGAAAAAAATAAAACTATAAAGCATATTCCATATAGAATAACTTTTTTACCTATCCTGTTCGATGGAATATTTTGGTAATTTAGAAACCCTCCCTAAGTCTTATCAGATCCGCCCCCAACCCCGAAACTAAATCCTCGCTCTCCACCGAAACTGGATAATGGGTACAGTCGCTCAAAAAGTATCCGAACACTACGTTTGATTACAGAATTCGGAAAAAATATCTGGCAACGATATTTTTAGAAATTAGTGATCTGGCAACCTTCGTGTCACGTGATTACAGAATTCAGGAAAAATATCTGGAGCGTGTATAGCAACTGTACACGCTCCAGTTACCGTTCACAGCAAACTGGAGCGTGTGCAGTAACTGCAGTAACTGCACACGCTCCAATTTGCTGTGAACGGTAACTGCACACGCTCAACATTTCCGTGAGTGAGCCCACACGATCTAGTATCAAAATAATATGACCACCTACAGTCGCTCAAAAAAGTATCCGAACACCATGGTTGATTACAGAATTCAGAAAAAATATTTGGCAACGATTTTTTTAGAAATTAGTGATCTGGCAACCTTCGTGTCACTGAATTCTGTAATCAACCATAGTGTTCGGATATTTTTTTGAGCGACTGTACATCCCATATTCGGGACAAAATTTTAAGATATCCTTTTTCCTATTTACATTTTTACACCTGAAGTAAAAAAAAATGCGATTTTAATCTGGTTTGGTCAACGCGATGTAGCATGTGGGGATCCTGTGGGAGAAACTTGAGACCGTGGGCCAAGTGTTTCGGTATTTGCGAGGGATTCTAACTGGTTAAAGAAAAAACGCAAAAATGGAACAGCAGTAATGAAAATGACTTCTGAAATTTTACCTCCAGTTCTATCATAAAACCGTGATTTTCGAACGCAAGACTAAGAAAGGTGGGACCCAAGGACCCCGCAGAAATTTCAGACCTATTCGGCAATTTTCTGTGGAATTATTTTAAGGGGTCATAAAATTTATTACAATTTATCTACGAATCTTTTGAGTGGTGGCAATGTCGCGACGACTCTACTGAATAAATATTTATTGCACTGCCACTGATTAAAATGATTTTGAGTTGGTTGGTTGTTTTACCTCTGAGCAGCAATTTTTTGCACACCATGGGTAAATGGCCAGGTCACAAGGACCCCGAAGGCTCAGAGAAGTTGGAAGAAGGGACCTACTGGAACAGCTGTTGGAAGACAGATGGTAGCCTCCCGTCAAGGCCATCCAGCGTGTTCTTTAACGTGTACAGGGTATGGCTCTCCCACACACGGAGCCACGGTTTTAACGTCCCATCCGAAGGACGGCGGCCTTTTCAAGCCCATCGGTGTCCCCTACTGACCGTAGGCAGGGCGGGGAATTTTGCGGAGAATGATTTTGAGAAATGATTCAATTTACCGAAATTATTGTAATTTGAATCATTTTTTTCTTCTGAAATTGAAATGAGGACAAAATTATTTAGTTTACGAGAATAATGTAACAGTTGCAATAGAGCAGACGTCGAGCCCTGAGTAATTAGCGTACGTTTCAAAGATCGTGCATCATTTTAGTGATTTGCTGGATTTGAGGTAATTTGAAACTGTTAGTCTGCAAGGAGGTACGAGATGTGATGTACAGTTTACGGAAGAGGAGGATGTGGAGGTCACACGTATCATAGGTGCATCGCAGACGAGTTGGATTCTGTGAAATAAGCTGGATTCTCTATTCGCTTAATACCAAGAGGTGAATGATGTCTGGGGTGATCAAGGCTAGTCCTAAGGTCTGTGTGATGGTGATTGATTTACTCACCCGTTTCAACAAAATGGAAAGTTTTATCGGAAAAGTATTTTATTTATTGGAATCGGAACCATGACTTAATGTTCCATCCAGCGTTTTTTTTTATATGCACAGAATTTTCTCTTGCTCACACAAGACCATGGCTAAATGTTTTGGATTCTTTAACGTACAGTCGCTCAAAAAAGTATCCGAACGCTATGGTTGATTACAGAATTCAGAAAAAATATCTGGCAACGATTTTTTTAGAAATTAGTGATGTGGCAACCTTCGTGTCATGTGACACGAAGGTTGCCAGATCACTGATTTCGAAAAAAATCGTTGCCAGATATTTTTTCTGAATTCTGTAATCAACCATAGCGTTCGGATACTTTTTTCAGCGACTGTACAACTCTCCTGCATATGGGTTGGCTTGTTTGACTTCTGAGCGGCACTTTTTTTGTACACAATGGGCTAAACGGCCAGGTCACAAAGCCCCCGAGGGCTCAGAGACGGTTGCGGGGAGGGGACCCACTGGACAGCTGTTGGGAGAACATGGCGGCCTCCCATCTAGGCTATCCAGGGTGTTCTTTAACGTGCACAGGGATGGCTCTCCCGTACACGGTGCCACGGCTTAACGTCCCATCAGATGGACGGCGGCCTTTACAAAACAAATCGGTGTTTCCTACTGATCAACGACAGGACGGGGAGTTTGACGGAGATAAATTTCAATGCTGGCCCAGATGGAACTGGAACCTATAAAATACCGATTACAAGCATGGCACGCTACAGACGGAACCACCTACACCCCTGCACACGGGACTGCAGATTAATAAAGAATCCGAAGGAAGGCGACCTCTACCAAGCCCGTATGCATCCCCTTTCTCACTGAGGGTAGAGTGTGGATTTGCAGCGAAAATAATCTTAACCCTGGCCAGTTGGGAGTCGAACCCGGAAACATCAGATTTCGAACTTGGCGCACTACAGTCGTAACCAACCCCCGCCCACTGACGATATTATGTCAAGCAGGGGTTCTCCACGTGGGGTACGCCGTGAGAGCTCAAATGTCGCTCGATCTAGTAACAAAGTCGCTAAGTTGGCAACACTGCTGTACAAAAATGTCATTTTTTGCGTTTATTGATATATGTAATTTATGAATACAAATTTTAATGTGTGTATATATATATATGTTTTATTTTATTCCCATTGTTATACTATAACTATAGTTTTATCTATCCATACAAGGGGTAAGCCAGTTACATACACATTTCCAGGGGGTACGTGAAGCATAAAAGGTTGAAAACCACTGATATATATATGTTTTATTTTATTCCCATTGTTATACTATAACTATAGTTTTATCTTTCTATACAAGGGGTACGCCAGTTACACACACATTTCCAGGGGGTACGTGAAGCATAAAAGGTTGAGAACCACTGATATATATGTTTTATTTTATTCCCATTGTTATACTCTAACTATAGTTTTATCTATCTATACAAGGGGTACGCCAGTTACATACACATTTCCAGGGGGTACGTGAAGCATAAAAGGTTGAGAACCACTGATATATATGTTTTACTTTATTTACATTGTTATATTATAACTATAGTTATATCTATCTATACAAGGGGTACGCCAGTTACATACACATTTCCAGGGGGTACGTGAAGCATAAAAGGTTGAGAACCACTGATATATAAGTTTTATTTTATTCCCATTGTTATACTATAACTATAGTTTTATCTATCTATACAAGGGGTACGCCAGTTACATACACATTTCCAGGGGGTACGTGAAGCACAAAAGGTTGAGAACCACTGATATATATGTTTTATTTTATTCCTATTGTTATACTATAACTATAGTTTTATCTTTCTATACAAGGGGTACGCCAGTTACACACACATTTCCATGGGGTACGTGAAGCATAAAAGGTTGAGAACCACTGATATATATGTTTTATTTTATTCCCATTGTTATACTATAACTATAGTTTTATATATCTATATAAGGGGTACGCCAGTTGCATACACATTTCCAGGTGGTACGTGAAGCATAAAAGGTTGAGAACCACTGATATATATGTTTTATTTTATTCCCATTGTTATACTATAACTATAGTTTTATATATCCATATAAGGGGTACGCCAGTTACATACACATTTCCAGGGGGTACGTGAAGCATAAAAGTTTGAGAACCACTGATATATATGTTTTATTTTATTCCCATTGTTATACTATAACTATAGTTTTATCTATCTATACAAGGGGTACGCCAGTTACATACACATTTCCAGGGGGTACGTGAAGCATAAAAGTTTGAGAACCACTGATATATATGTTTTATTTTATTCCCATTGTTATACTATAACTATAGTTTTATCTATCTATACAAGGGGTACGCCAGTTACATACACATTTCCAGGGGGTACGTGAAGCATATAAGTTTGAGAACCACTGATATATATGTTTTATTTTATTCCCATTGTTATACTATAAGTATAGTTTTATCTATCTATACAAGGGGTACACCAGTTACATACACATTTCCAGGGGGTACGTGAAGCATAAAAGGTTGAGAACCATTGATGTAAAGCATTGTTTGGCATCACCGCATTGCGTGTGCTGTCCAAAATGAATAAGACATGACAATAAAATCTGACTTCTTTTTATTTACTGCTTCTGAAACGAAGGAAGTATTTTTGCGAAAGGAAAGGTCAAATTGAAGCTACTTGACTTCAGTTAAGTAAAGCAGTATATCATCGAGGAATATTTGAAGAGGAAGCCAGACAAATAATTCGTAAGCGTAGCCCGTCTCGACGTTACCTTCTTACAGGACTCTTCCTTTAGCTAGTAGCAATTTACAGACGAATAGATTTTTACGAGCCGAAACTTTTATATCTTGGAAAAGGAAGCTAAGGGCAACATCTGCAAGCACACAATAACTGCAGATAAAAACCTAAATGGGGGAACATGAAACCGAAATAATGTTCTGATGAGTCCCTCGTCGTTTAGTGGAAAATGAAAACGGTAAATAATAAAGTAAGATGGAGAAATTGTTGCTAGGATTCTCTCTGTGGATATCTTCATGAATTCTTTTGTAGGTGGTTCCAAGGAGAGAGGAGAATTCCTAGGGGGCTATAAAATGTTCAGTTATTTGTTTTTCTTAAATCAGCAATTCGGAGTAAAATTCATACTTTTACCTCTGAGCGGCACTTTTTTGCACACCATGGGCTAAATGGCCAGGTTACATGGATTCCGAAGGCTCAGCGAAGGTTGGGGGAGGGGACCCACTGGAACAGCTGTTGGGAGACAGATGGTAGCCTCCCGTCAAGACCATCCAGCGTGTTCTTCAACGTGCCCAGGGTATGTCTCTCTCGCATACGGGACCACGACTTAACGTCCCATTCGACGGACGGTTCCAAGCCCGTCGGTGTCCCCTACTGACTGTGGGCAGGGCGGGAAATAAAATTCGTACATAATAGTCGTAATTCCGGGCCAACGAAAGGGCTGGCGGACACCAGTGGCATCATCGGTGTCCCCTACTGACCATGGGCAGGGCGGGGAGTTTTGCGGAGATAAATCTCAACGCTGACCCAATTGAGACTCGAACCTGGGAACTACAGATTACGAGCCTGTCGTGCTGCCGACTGAGCCACCCCCGCCCCGTGACATATCGGTTCCCTAGGTCGGGAGTGATCCCTCGAAAAGTACCCGAAATTTTGGGGGCGCTACCCTCGCCTAATTTGCGAGTGGAATAGTAGGTTGTGAGTAGTACGTGTGGAAAGAAGTGAATGAAATTACCATTGGACATACGTTTGGCGCCAAACTTTTGGAGAGATTTAATTGTGATTGGAGTGATGGATAACTGTGAGTGAACTTATCGATGAAAAGAGTTATTAATGGAAATACGTTTCGCGCCAAACTTTCGGCGTGGGTTTAACTATATTATATGTTACATATTATTTTGGTTATTTTACTTCTGACCGGCGTTTCGTGCGATCCACTAGACTCCCATCAAGGACATTTAGCATGTTCTTTTGCATGCAGAAATCATGGCTCACCTGCATACGGAATCGCTGCTAAATGTTCCATGGGTCAGCCATTTCTTCATCAGATTTCGTTATTTATCGTTTTAACCTTCCACTAAACTACGAGGGATTCACCAGAGCATTATTTCGGTTTCATGTTCCCCCATTTAGGTTTTTATCTGTAGTTATTGTGTGCATGCAAGAGACTGATGGCTTATCTCCTTACTGACCGAGTTGGGTTGTTTTACCTCTGAGCGGCACGTTTTTTACACATCATGGGCTAAATGGCCAGGTCACATGGACCTCAAAGGCTCAGAGAAGTGGGGGGAGGGGACCCACTGGAACAGCTGTTAGGATGTTAGGATGTTAGAACTGTTTAGATGGTAGCCTCCCGTCAAGGCCTTCCAGTGCGTTCTTTAACATGCACAGGGTATGGCTCTCCCGCACACGGCGCCACGGCTTAACGTCCCATCCGACGGACGGCAGACTTTCGAAGCCCATCGGTATCCTCTACTGACCGTGGGCAGGGCGGGGAATTTTGCGGAGAGAAATCTCAACGCTGACCCAGCTGGGACTCGAATCTGGGTATTACAGATTGCGAGCCTGGCGCGCTACCGACTGAGTCACCCCCACCTTTCCTTACTGACGAATATCCATACCTTGTGCAGGAGAGAGTGAGCCATACCCTTCTTCGCTTAAAGAACAAGCTGGATGGCTTTGACTGTAGATTTCCCACCTGTCTCTTAACAGCTATCCATTGCAACTCCTTCCGCAATCCTCTCCGAGCCCTTGTGACCTGGCCATTTAGCCAACATCTCCCATAACAGAAGGCCAGTGGACGAAATTTATGACATTAGCTTAAGTCAGGGGTGCACAAACCGTGGCCCACGGGCCAATTGTGTCTCGCCGGACCCTTAATTGTGGCCCGCGAACACGATGAAGCTTCAAAAAAAGTATTTAAAAAATATATGTGATAGCGCGACACGTACCAAATTTTCAAATTGGCCCGCGACTTTCAAAATGTTGAGCAACCCGAACTTTAGTAGTCATAGATCGTATAATCATATCCGATGTAGCGGGTAATAATTTTACCCCTAACCATCTCCATCATAAAGATATGCCTATTTGGCATGAGTAAGAACAAAACATATAAGTAAACCACCCTTAGGTGGGCCCCTAAGGGCAAACTTAAGAAAAGCTAAAAATAGCAGTAAAGTTGTATAAGAAACCTAAAACGGGTAGGTCTCCTCAGAGAACGCTACCGTTTTAGGCCTCTTGTACTTGTTCAAAACAGTATGATCGTAAAGAATCAGAGAAGAAATGATCTCATTGGGATTATTGCTTACAGTCTCAAAAAATCTTTTTGAGGTGCGTTATATATGTGTATATATATGGTCGATGCCCAGGTCTTTATGGAATTGTCTTTTAGTGACAAATCAGGGGTCATCGACCGCAGTTCTCAAAATCTTATTTTGTAAGACCTGAATCTTACGAATATTGGTGGGTGTAGCATTCACCCAATATGGGTGAAGCACAGAGAATCACCGGTCTGAGAACTTTAGTAGTCCTACCAATTGCTACTTATTATAATTTTGATTATATTATTATTACTGGTGGACTTTTGTGCTAAATCTTTTTACTAATGTTTATCTATAAATATATTTTATTTTGGAGAAAAATATGTATCTAGCATTATGATATTAATTATAAATATTTAATAATAAATGTGAATAATTTTCTTTCTAAATAAAATATATTTTTCGATAAACGTTAGTAAGAAGATTAGCAAAAGAGTCCACCGATAATAATAAAAGAAACTAAAATAAAAGAATTATCTAGATGTTAAAAACTACGTCATAACTTGGTCTCATGGCTTTGTTTTAGGAGGTGTTGATTTAGTCTATTATGTACAGAAAAGTGTCGTTCAGAGGTCATCTATATCTTATGGATGATGATCTTTCAAAGTTCATCAGTGTCTCTTTCCCAGCCAAATGCTGCGTGGCGTTTTTGCAGAGATTTGAGTCTGTAGTTTACGAGTTTGGTCGCGTTACCGTATAAAGCCAACCTCCATCCCCGAATTCCTGAAGATGTATAAAATATGGATTTCATTTGTTTCTTTCGTTAAATAAGCAACTCCAAATCTTGGAAAACTCTTATTCTCTTTTGCTAGATGTAATACTAACTGAAGATTTCTTCAACCAAGTACTCAACCAAGTTTTAATTTTCATCAGTATTTCAAATACAATTCTTTTAATTTTCATTAGTATTTAAAATACAATTCTTTTAATTTTCATCAGTATTTCAAATACAATTCTTTTAATTTTCATCAGTATTCCAAATACAATTCTTTTAATTTTCATCAGTATTTCAAATAAAATTCTTTTAATTTTCATCAGTATTTCAAATACAATTCTTTTAATTTTCATCGGTATTTCAAATACAATTCTTTTAATTTTCATCGGTATTTCAAATACAATTCTTTTAATTTTCATCGGTATTTCAAATACAATTCTTTTAATTTTCATCAGTATTTCAAATACAATTCTTTTAATTTTCATCAGTATTTCAAATACAATTCTTTTAATTTTCATCAGTATTTCAAATACAATTCTTTTAATTTTCATTAGTATTTCAAATACAATTCTTTTAATTTTCATCAGTATTTCAAATACAATTCTTTTAATTTTCATCAGTATTTCAAATACAATTCTTTTAATTTTCATCAGTATTCCAAATACAATTCTTTTAATTTTCATCAGTATTTCAAATACAATTCTTTTAATTTTCATCAGTATTTCAAATACAATTCTTTTAATTTTCATCAGTATTTCAAATACAATTCTTTTAATTTTCATCAGTATTTCAAATACAATTCTTTTAATTTTCATCAGTATTCCAAATACAATTCTTTTAATTTTCATCAGTATTTCAAATACAATTCTTTTAATTTTCATCAGTATTTCAAATACAATTCTTTTAATTTTCATCGGTATTTCAAATACAATTCTTTTAATTTTCATCGGTATTTCAAATACAATTCTTTTAATTTTCATCAGTATTTCAAATACAATTCTTTTAATTTGGTGTTATGCCAAGATCAATGATTCCTTCTATTAAGAGCTATGAATACTGTGACTATTCGTCCTATGTTTCAGAGTATTGTCCTATATATGCATAGCAACAGATAATCTGTATTTACTTTGTATTGTTTTTTTTCATTACTAACGCTTAAGTATTTGTGACTTCCTAATTTCCTGTATAAACAATTTATAAATATTTTTTCTTCTATTTTTTTCCTCTACTTTAAAAGTCCTATATGATTTATACGAAATAAAAATCGATCTGTCTTGCCATTAATTTTGATCATTTTTTTATTATTGCTGGTGTGATTGAGGAATTGAAAACACATAACTATAACATTTGCAATTCGGAATTATATAATTGCACTAAATTATTAAGCATTTTTTTATAATAATGTAATCTGTTGACAAATTAAAAGCTATTTTATTGATATGTTTTTGTTTGAATGATTAAAAAAAATAAAATTGCATAACATAATAAAAAAATAAAATAATTACAGTCAGTTTATATGCAATAGTAGAAGGTCTGAGAGGATGGCAGGACCTCAGCAGAAAAACAACACACACATCCATGTCATTTATTTTAGAGCTTTTTAGAATATTTATCACTTTACGAGGATGCCTTTGGTAGACATAGAAGAAAAGTAACATCATCAGGACACAGATTGAGCAGCGAATGACAGAAATTGTCAGAAGATGCATTTTTCAATAAGTGTGCTATATTTTTCTCGAAAGAAAAAAAATGATCACGGTAGCTATGAAACGAGTTGGTTGATTGTTTTTACCTCTGAGCGTCACTTTTTTTAACACAATAGGCTAAATGTCCAGGCACACAAGGACCGTAATAATCTATTAGAGAATGATTGTTTGGCGGTTTGAAGCTCATTGGTCAGAGCACCAGACATGCTGTCGGGAGGTCGTGAATTCAGATCCCGCTCGTCTAACGACAATTTTTGCTCTATATTTATTCAGCATATCACCAAAAGTTGCATATCTATGATTTTCTGTTATTTCAACTTGTTGATCATTGGATAAGACGTTTAATAATTCGGTGAGGATGGATGGGGAAGTGCTTGCCTGGAGTGATATCAGAACTTTTTAATATAACCTATGGGGGGGGGGGGAGTTGTACTGGGTCGTTTTATCTCTGAGCGGCACTTTTTGCACACAATAGGCTTCCCGCTGTCTCTTAAGAAATATCCAATTGGGTTGTTTTACCTCTGAGCGACACTTTTTGCACACAATGGGCTTCCCGCTGACTCTTAAGAAATATCCAATTGGGTTGTTTTACCTCTGAGCGGCACTTTTTGCACCCAATGGGCTTCCCACTGTCTCTTAAGAAATATCCAATTGGGTTGTTTTACCTCTGAGCGACACTTTTTGCACACAATGGGCTTCCCACTGTCTCTTAACAAATATCCAATTGGGTTGTTTTACCTCTGAGCGGCACTTTTTGCACCCAATGGGCTTCCCACTGTCTCTTAAGAAATATCCAATTGGGTTGTTTTACCTCTGAGCGACACTTTTTGCACACAATGGGCTTCCCATTGTCTCTTAAGAAATATCCAATTGGTTTATTTTACCTCTGAGCGGCACTTTTTGCACACAATGGGCTTCCCACTATCTATTAAGTTTTTCTGACGTTAGATCTTCATGAATAGTGATTCCACTGCCTTTAAGTTTACTCTTACACGGAACACAGCATTTCTTTTCCGATATGAACAGAACTTTATAATGATTGGTCGGGGCTTGCCGTTCCAACCAATCCCCACTCGATGACTACGGTCAATATCATTTACGGAAATGTCAACGTTTAATTTTTCATCGAAAATTTTAATGGCAACGTCATCAGTAGGGGTATCTACTTCTTCCACTCCAAAAATCCTGATATTGTTTCTGCGTAGATACTGTTCCAGTTCATTGCACTTCAAAGAAATCTCAGAACGTAGTTGATTTATTACTACATCTTTCTCTTTAAGCTGATCTCAGCTCATGTATAGCCTCCGTAGAAAACTCAACAGTTCTTTTTATTTCTTGCAGAACAGCAGAAGTAACTGCTTCTGTGAGTAATGAGACAATCGTTTGAAGAGAGTTTTGGGATTTGAAGACAGTTTTAACACATTTAGAGATTGACGATCGGAACAGATCGTGTTCCGAAAGTGACAAACCAGCGCTAGGGGCAAGGGGTGACCTTGGAGGGCTGCTTCCATCCACTGGCGAGCTTGATGCTTTGCTAGCGAGAGCTGCATTCTTTAGCGAGGTTGCCATCTTGTTTTTAGGCAACATGATCTTAACAATAAATGCAAGGAGATTAGATTAAGAGCACCTGAAATGTTTCAAAGGGATACATACTCTCTTAGAACATGGCTGATATTAGTCGTTTTTAACAATCCAAAAAAGTGGAGCAACATAATGATAATATTTTTGTGTATTGAAAGAATAAAAACAGATTCCAAATATGTTGTTTTTTTCTGTCACTCTACATACATTACCAATTGAAATGAGAATAATCGTTAACGTTTATAGTCAAACTATATTCAGTGGAAAAGATAGGAATATTCTGTGAAATAACTACCACGTGGTAACTATTTGTTCAACTTAAGAGCAATCGTAATCCATGTTTGTTGAAGTACATCTGGCGTGACCGTGAAAAATTACAGTTGAGATTCTGATGCTCGGGTTCGGAGGAGCAGTAGCGATTAGCGGAAGAGCAGCAGGATTAGTTGACACGATATTTTCCACAGAAAACCAAACGATTAGGTCAACAGGGGTTGATTTGGAAACCATTCAGGCCAAGCTATTGCCCATTGTTCTAAATTTACTTTTATCTAACCAAAATCCAAAGTAATATTTATCTTATCAAACAAGAATATTAAAACTTTTATCTAACCAAATTCCAAGTAATATTTATATTATCAAACAAGAATATTAAAACTTCTATCTAACCAAAGTCCAAGTAATGTTTATCTTATCAAACAAGAATATTAAAACTTTTATCTAACCAAAGTCCAAGTAATATTTATCTTATCAAACAAGAATATTAAAACTTTTATCTAACCAAATTACAAGTAATATTTATCTTATCAAACAAGAATATTAAAACTTTTATCCAACCAAAGTCCAAGTAATATTTATCTTATCAAACAAAAATATCAAACTGCTATCTAACCAAAGTCCAAGTAATATTTTTGCCTGTGAATATTTTTCTTATCAAAGAAGAATATTAGAATTTCGATAAATCAAAGTCCTCATTGATGAATCGATATATATATATATCTAAATGACTGGAAGCTGGCTATCAAAGAGGCTCTCAGGTAAAATGGTTAAACACAAGGCAAGGAAGATTTGAGTTTACTAAAGAAATTTGAAAAAAATGTCTCCTGAAATAAAAAAAAAAGATTGGTAAAACAATCTTATGATCAGAATGTTTCGGATCTTCAAAACATTTAAACAGATTAATTAAAACATTTTTCTTAAATAAGGAACTTTGTCTGAATAAACCTTAGTATTTAAGGTGAATCTTTTCCTACAAAATATATCATTTCCTACAGAATATTTAAAGTCCTAATTGGCTGGGTTCCTACCTTATAGAATTTGTCATCCTCTGCTGGAAGGTAAGTGATAAATAAGAAATATTTAAATCTAGTAGTTTAGAATAGTTTTGAGAATGTATGGAATTTGTATAGAGAGAGAAGAATTTTTTTAATGTTATCGTATTTAATTCAAAGTAAATAGAAATAATTTATTTAAGTTCATTTGACTGATGTCATTATTTTAGAGTCACTGCACCTCAGCATTAAAGTGAAGATGTAAAAAAACTGGTCCGGGAACTATTTTTTTAAAACATGCAAATAGATGTAGTAGATTTTGAAATGATTGTATTTAAAATAGTGTTTTTTAGCCAACAACTAAAAGTTTTTCCCCTCTCCCTTAGTGGTTGCAAAGTTGATTTTCCTTCTGAGACTTTTAAATCTTGACATTTAAATCGCATTTCGATGTGATTATTTTAGAGTTCACTGCACCTCAGCATTAAAGTGAAGCTGCAAAAATACTGGTCAGGGAACATATATATTTTTATAAAACGTGAAAATAGATGTAGATTTCGAAATGATTGTATTTAAAATATTTTTTTTCAGCTAAAAACTAAAAGTTTTCTCTCTAGTGGTTGCAAAGTTGCTTTTCGTTCTGAGACAATTATGCAATATTTATTTTCATTTATTTATTTTTTCAATTTTTATTCAACATAGATATGTATTAATACAAAATTTTATGAAATATACCCAGCTAAAGTAACTGAATACTTGAACGCTGGTGTATAAGCATGACAAAAATATAAATACAAATAATTAACAAGGCAACAATTGATAATTGAACCAATTAATGAAGTAGAAGTCAAAAAACTGGTTTTACATACAGTTATCATTCCATTGTTCAGTATCCATTCAGAAAGAGATTTATTAAATAAATATTTGGAAGTAATTTTCTCATTGTATCTGGAACACTGTTGCATTAATTTAGGCCCAATATAGTTTATATTACAGGTAGTAGCTTGCTTTGATATACGTGGTATTTGCAATTTAAATGATGAGTCTCTTAGTGGTATATATGTCTGTCGAACCTGAAATAGATGTAAATTGAAATGGACATATTCAATAACTTTTAAAATGAAAAGTTGAGACACAATCAGTAACCCCAATTTCTTAAATATAGGGCGAGATTCAGAGAAGCGACCTTTGTGGTCAATGATTCTAACTATAAATTTTTGCAGAATTAACAGCCTATTTAAATTTGTTTTTGCAGCTCCTCCCCAGGATTTATTGCATATTGTAGCTGACTATATACACAAGCAGAATATAAAATTTTTAAACTTGTTTTATCGAATAAGAATCTTAGTGTATAAAATTTTGCTATGAATGGTTTTATCTTATTCACAGTATAGTCAGTGTGAAACTTCCATGAAAGACTTTTATCAATAATCACTCCTAGGTATTTAATTTGATCAATCTTCGTAAGATGTTCGCAACTGCAATTTAGGATGTTGCAACATGAGAAACCACTCCAAAGTCACTGCTACCATCAGTTGATGCCTTCAGCTGGAACTTTATATAACATGTTTTAGCCTTATTTAAACTTAATTTATTCAACATTAGCCATTGATAGAGACAATCTCTGTTTGCCATTTGGTATAATTGCTCATAGGTTACTTTTGTATAACAAAACAATATCATCAGCGTAAGAAATAAATATCTGCCTCAAAAGTTTTGTCAAATATATCGTTTACATATAATATAAATAGCAGAGGTCCCAGTACAGAACCTTGTGGTACACCAGTATTAATATTTTTCATAGAACTATACATATCATTTACCCTAACGATTTGTGAACGATTTTCCAAGTAGTATTTTAGCCATGTAAAACTGGTACCTCTGATTCCATATTTATAAAGCTTAGCTAACAATATTTCATGATTTACCAAATCAAAAGCCTTTGATAAGTCCAAAATAATTACCAGTGTTTTAAAATCTTTATCCAGAGACCACGTTAATGACCATCCAGAGACCACGTTAATTTATTAAATGTAAAATAGCATCTTCTGTGTTTTATTTCTGCTGAAATCCATATTGGTTCTTTGCTATTATGTTAAACTTTAATAAAAAATTGTTCAAACTGACAAAAAATAACTTTTCCAATATTTTTGACATTATCGGAAGTAAAGCAATAGGTCGATAATTTTCTATAAGAGTTTTGTTTCCTTTTTTGTAAATAGGAACTATTATTGAACATTTTAAGGCATTTGGGAAAATACCAGAAGATAAAGACATATTTAACAAGTAGCACAATGTTGTTCGTATCGATGGATATATTGCTTTAAAATTATCCATGTTTATCTCATCCCAGCCAATCGAATAAGTCCTTTTCAAATTTTTTACTATGCTATCTAATTCTTCCAACGAAACTGCTATCAGACCCATTGAATTGCCCTGGGAAATGATTATTCTGTCTTTTAACTTAAGATCTTCAGGCACTACCAAATCTGATTCCGAATTATCAGTTTCAGATTCAGTAGCTATATTTATAAAATAATCATTAAAAGCATTAACTATTTCAGTGGAACTATCTGTAAAATATACCATTTTATTATTTAAGCTCATTTCAAACAGATGATTTTGATTTTTTTCCTACTATTTGTATTAATTACTTCATTTATAATATTCCATTTCTTCTTTGTGTTGTTTCCAGCATATGCCAGTTTTTCTTGAAAATATGAATTTTTAGCTGTTGATGTTATGCTATTTAAGGAGTTTCTGCAACTTTTGTAATAGTTAGCATCAATTCTGTTGTTTTTTTCTATAATCTATGTAAATGATTTCGGTACCGTATTGACTTAATAAGTTCTGTGGTTATCCATGGTTTTAAATTTTTTAATTTTTTATTCACATTTCTCTTTACTGTAGCCTTTTTAACTAATTTTTTTAAAGTCCTCAAAGAAATGGTCAAAAGCTTCATTTACGTCATAATAATTTTGTATATGATTCCAACTATAGTCCTTGAAGCCTTGTTGTAATTTCACTTTGTCTCTGTAAATAATTGACTGTATTGGCTCCTTAGCTTTGACTGAGACATTCGTTGTTGAAGAAAAGGTGAAATAAATCATATAATGATCTGAGATGTCCCTAGTTACAATATAGGGGCAACAGGAAAAAGAACTTATTTTCCTTATAAATAAATGATCTATACAAGTTTGTGATTGCGATCTCGTAATCCCCGTAATATAATTTGACAAGTTGTATAGAGTCATAAGGTCTAAATAGCTATTTATATGTTCTGTAGATTTTGGGATATCCAAGTTTATATCTCCCGTAAGAATAATATTACGATCTGGAAGTTTATCGACATGTTGAAACAATTCTTCAATGAAATTCATTTCTCCACATCCAACATAACGATAAATCGACAATAAGACTACCGACATTGTCGAATTCAACTGAATTTTTAATGCAATAACTTCGGCTGACTGCATTTCGAAATCTAACTGGGAAGCACACCAATGCTGCTTGATGTAAACCACAATTCCACCAAATCTGTTAAAATGTCTACAGTTAAAAAATCCTTTGTATCCCTCAATATGATATAAAGATGTTTCATTGTCAGGTATCCAAATCTCAGAAAGGATTATTACATCTGGTTTACAATTACTACTTTCTATCAATGCCAAAAACACATCAAAATTCGCTCGTAAACTTCTGATATTCAAATGAATAAAACTAATTCCTTTTTTGAAATCGGAATGGATCAATTTAAGTTCTTCGAGGTCAATATAAATACCCCACGTTCCTTCCATTTTATGGCTAGAAAAAAAATAACCAAAGCAAAAAATCAAAAATGCATTTTAAGGAACTTAATAGCGCATCAGATATTAATTAAGTTTGATTCATTGTCAATTCTAATGGCATTTGAGTCGTCAATTTTGATTAGGAATACTTTTTCCAATTTAATTCATACATATTTATATTTAAATTCCTTTTGAAGAGCTTTGACTTTATAAAGTAATCTTTTCCTTTCTATTGTTAATTGCTCATTTATGTAAAATGGTTTCTCTTCCATTTCTTCATTTAGCGAATTTAGAAATAACTTCTTCCCTTTTCTTTTCCCCTCTAACCACTTATTTCTGATGTCTTCATTCTTAAACTCTATTACAATATTACCAGGTTTATCAACATTACCAGACTGAACCCTTTTAATTAATTTTATATCCTCTTGTTTCTGGGGAATTTGAATATAGTAGACACCTTATTTCCAATTAATGGTAAATTCTCCTGCGGTTGTTGAGGTATACCAACAATCTCTAGATTTTTTTTAATGCATCTTGTCTTAAGTCTTTAATCTTAGACTCTAATATGTTAATTTGTTTTTTCAATAAAAATTCATTTTCCTTAGTTTCGTCAACATCAGACCTATGACATTTAAGCTCATTCATAATTAATTCATTTTCCTTTACGAGGTCATCTATTTTTTTTACTACAGAATTCAACAATCTAAGAATATCAACATTTTGTTGATTAATTCTTTTTTCAAACTCTGCGAATTCTTTCCTAATTTCCAACTTAAAAATATTAATAAGCTCCACTATTAATTTATGATCAGAAGAATCCATAAAGCAACTTGGCTTACCATTGTTCACAGAATGGTTATCTTCATCTCCCATAGATGGATGCACATGTTCCACTTCACTTGTAGAAAGGGAACCGCCCATCGTTGAGGTAACTCTTTTCTTCTTACAATTATTACATACCCTTTTGCTTCTGTCAACTGACATATTTCTATAAACCTCGAGTCTTATCCCCACACATCCAATATGAAAAGTAACTTTACATGAACCATAACACTGTAAATATTCCTCTTTTAAATCTCCGCCCTTACTACACACCTTACAAGTAAATTCCATGTTGCCAAAAAATATACATAATAACTTCATTTGGCGCCCTTTTTAATTTAAATCGTATTTCGATGTCAGCAGTTGCTGATAATTCATATAGATGTGATTCGTATTTGCTGACATTGAAGTGGAATATCGGATACAGTTTCATAAAATCTTGATAATTGACTTGTGTTCCCGAGTTGATAGCCATATTCTTTGCATCTAAAAAGTTGCTGTAAATTCGTGCATGGTCTAAAGTGTTGGGTTTAAAGTTGCACTCGAATTCTTGTTCGGGAAACTGTTTGCTATTCACTGTGATCTGAATCCGTCTAGTAACATGTGATCAAACAGCATATTGTTTCTGGTTTGACTATTTAATCGGTTAGACTTTTGCAAGACAATATAAAGATGGACAGGTTTATTTTGAGTTGTAGTAACCCGCCAACTTACATGAGAGTCAATTCGATATCAGATTTGTACAGTTTGCACCATTCCCAAAAGATCTCATGTGGATTGCAGCTTGCTAACTGATATTCTAGTTTTGCAAGTACTTGTAGTGATGGTTCCACTTTTGGAATAAACCAAGATACGTGAGATATTTCAAATTTATACAACGTAGGCCCAACTCTCCGAATAATGTCTTTGTCGTCAGTTTTTTCTAGTTTTATGGTATGTTTTACACCGCGAAACACTTTATCCACGTCTCGGCAGAATCCAAACAACCGATTCAGTGGTAAAAATAAACTTACATTTTGACTATTTTTTGTAATTTCATATCTGTCCGAGAATCCTTGATTGAATTCAGGATTTTTCTTCAACGCTTGTGTAAAATCCTTTATCTTATTATTCGTGTCCAGTTTATCTTCGCCTCCGTCGTACAAATATTTATCCATTTTCGAACTGTCTGCCGTATCTTTGAACTACATCATAGTTGTGGCAGCACTGTGTGAAAAGTCTTCCGTAAAATCAATTAAATTGTGAATTGTGTTCGTCACTCCTGGCAAATCAATATCTTACAATCTCTGTTTTCGATATAATATTGAGCTCTCTTAAAAGTGTTGGTTGTACCCGTTATTGACTATCGTAACTACATCACTACATTAACTATCGTAACTACATCACTGCTTAAAAGTGTTGGTTGTACCCGTTATTGACTATCTATCTACATCACTGCCATCTGATTTCAGTATTTTGCCTCTGACATGTTGTGCGGATGTAGAAAACGTCCATGTCTGTGGTAAATTTTTGGAGATTTTTAACATTCACATTGGTTTCTCGATATTCCAACTATTTTGTCGTTGAATTGTCGTCTATTGCGTCTTCGAACAAATTCCAGTAAGCAGCCTCAACGTCCATCCTATACTTATTTTATGACTTTATGATTTTAAGCCATTTCCGTAAATTAACTGTTTAAGAATATTTCTGCTTTTAGGGGATATTTTCCCGTTTTCTCCAACGATACGCGACGGAACTGCATGAAATAATTTAATTCGCTTTCTTAATATCTTCATCTTTATTTAGGTCTGATGTGTAACATATAAGTCACGTTTTCCTTGTTCAAGTCAATTACTTTATTATTCTGATCGGTTACTTTCATTCAAACGTTGCAAATGTAATCAGTTTTATTCAGCGGTAAATATATGGGGAAGAACGGATGTGTGTCGATTAAACTGCCAGGCGGTGTTTGAGGCACGAAACTGTACAACACGTCAATAGTGGTTAGACCCCCTAGCGGATATGACCTTGAAAAGCCACCAAGGTCGCGGGCTATGACCAAACCCACCTCCAGTCATGTACCCTTTTGACGTCATCACTTTCGCGCCACAAACTCCTCCGTTTTTACCGTTCTTCCGCCATTTTGAATCCTGACGTCACAAGCCTCCCCTCTAAGACACCCTGCTTGACCCACCCATCGTGAAATAAACAATTCTAAAACTTCCAAATTACTCTGAGCCCTCCGTATTGGTGTCTGACGTCATTACCCTCGAAATATTCTCACGACTGCAACCCATTGGCAACTAATTCTGAAATTTACAAACTTTTGGTGGCAACGTTCAGGGCATCCCCTCTCCGACCTATTGCACAAACCCATGAAGGGTGACCTTAACTATGATGCAGTCATCTTCTCCAGACCTGTTTACCTCTTTTCACAAAGTACTGCAGTGCAGCTCACTCTTTTTTAAAAAAAAAAAAACTCATCTCACGCGCGGGTGTGATCCCGCTATCTCTCACCAGCGATTTAACGCATTACGCCATTGGTCGTAGAATGTTATTGCGCTTAAATGTGGATGAATTTGGTATAAACGATCATTATAAATTTCGCATCTCTTTATTCCTTATTAAATTACGTATTATATATTTATTTCTTGTTAATTAAGAATATTTTTAAATGATTTTTTTATTAGTTGTAAATCACATTTAACTTCAAAATAAATTAAAAATGAATTTTTTTTTATTCCTTGGAATTCACATTTAACCTAGGAAATTTTCATTTAAATTTTATTTCTTGTTATTCACATTTACCTTAGGAATATATTATTTTTATTCCTTATAAATCGCATTTAAAAATTTATAACTTCTTCGCATTTCTTATCCTTTATTGAAGTACGTAGCAAAACGTTTTAAAACATCACATAGGGAACTACAGTTCTGTCTCGGTTAATATTTTATTCCTGGAAAAAATTATTTTTATTCGCTGTTTTTTGTAGCAGCTTTTCACGTTCTCAGCCTTCAAAAACATCACAAAATATTTTGTAACATCGTATTTACAGTTCTGTCTCGGTTAATATTTTATTCCTAGCAATTTAACTTACGAATGATAATTTTTATTCCTCGTAAATCATAATAAAAATAAATTTTTAAAATCTTCTCATATTCTCATCCTTTATTCAAAGACATCGCAAAACGTTTTGAAACATCATAAAGCAACTATATTTCTGGCTCGGTTTTTTCATGGAAAATTAAGAATAAATTATTTCTTGTAAATCACTTTCAGAAATACATTTATAACCTCTGCGCATCTCTATCTCACCCTTTCCTTTGGACCACGTTTCATTGATAGACGTCACAAAAGCAGAAATGCTTTGAAACCTTATTTTTTCCCAATTTACACTCCTAGCTCTGAGGCATAAATTTTAAATCCTTGTAAATCGCACACTTTATTCTTCTACTGCAACTTTGTATCTCACTTTTCTTTCATGTATCGCAAAGAACCACGATGGACGGGGAAAAGTTATTTTTTTAATCTGAAAACTACGCTCTGAAAAATATTTATAGGTGCAATTTTGAAAAATTTTATAACAGCCTTGCTCTGAATAATTCCGAGAAATAAACTTTTCCATTATGCCATGGACCTGTAAATGGTAGCTAGGTGTAAACTGGAAGGAGAGCTGTGTACCAATCCCTAGTGATGATGCACAGAACCGGCCAGGTCTAGCACGTAATGTCCGACCCCGCCTTCTCGTGGTGCAGGCCGTTAGTACCTTTCAAAAGAGATATTCTCTTTTGGAAGGGAACGGAAGGGGAGGGCTGCCAGTTCAGTATGGCCTACTGATCTGGTCATCTATGGCCACTTTTTTCTTTTTTTTCAACCCTGCTGAGGAGTGGTTCACAGGGTCCTGGTGCTGACCATTTATACCTACTAGACTGGACTTGTTTATGGATTTGAGCTTGATTATGGATCCTGGACTTGCTGCACTGGTGGGCCTTTGTTGAGGGAGAGTCTGCTGCTGTGTTTTCTGTTTGCTTCTGGGTTGCCAGCTCTAAGTGAACAGAGGCATGGGATACCTTATGTCAGCTGGTGGATAATCCTAATCAGAGGCCATCGCAGTTACCTGAACTTTACTTAGCTAGTTGGACATCGTCAAGCCTAAACTAGAGTAATGTGTCTCAGGCAGGCCATGTGGCTCTTGAAAAAGTCCACTTGAAAAGGTGGTGCCTGAAGTTCCTACCAGCATCGGTGACTTCAGCCTTTAGCAGAGGAGGAACAGGTCTTTGCCCCATGCCTGCGATCAGGGGGCTGTTTGATTTTGTTGCCTACCAATCTCAATAAACCTAATTTCTTTAAAAATCCTACTAATCATTTTCTCTCTGCAGGAACGTGGAACGTGAGGACATTACATAGATATTATTCTCTTGATGTCCTCATGCACGAATTCCAGCGCTATAACCTAGATATTCTAGGCTTGCAAGAGACCAGATGGACAGGTAAAGGTGAGATACTTAAAAATAACTTTAAATTTCTCTTTACAGGGAGGGAGGATGGAAAGCATCACCAAGGCGTGGGTCTGCTTCCCAGCAGACACGCTAGTGATACTCTTCTAGGATATGAGTGTATTAATCAAAGGTTTCTTACAGCAAAATTTCAGACAAGCGTTAAAGACTTGAATGTTATCTGCTGTTATGCCCCCACTGATGATGAGGATGAGAATGAGAAAGATAGGTTTTACGGACAACTTCAGGATATTTTGAATTCTGTCAAGAAAGGAGATATTACCCTTATTCTAGGTGACTTCAATGCCAAAGTTGGTACTTACTCTGACCTTTGGGAAGGAGTAATAGGCCTTTTTGGTATTGGTAGCTGCAATGGCAATGGGCAACGTCTCCTACAGGTAAGTAAACTCAATGGATTCAGAATAACTAACACTTATTACAATCACCGCGACATACATAAATACACATGGGTTTCACATGATGGGCTGCTTAGGAATATGATTGATTATATATTAATTAAGAGCAAATGGGCTAGTTCTGTTAGAAATAGCAGGTCATATAGGGGTTATATGACCATTACCTTGTTAAAAATGTCTTGCGACTTAAACTTAAAAAGTGTTGTGCTAGGGTTAAAAAATTTACCTTTAATACTGAAGCTCTGAAAGACCCAATTTTAGCTAAAGCTTACCATGATAGGTTACTTAGTCATTATGACAGTCATGGTTTGCTTAATACTGAAGTTGAGGAAGAATGGGGCCGTTTTAAACAGGCTTTTTTGGAAACTAACAGTACTATTTTAGGAAAAATAGAGCAGAGGAGACAGAATTATTTAAGTGATAAAGCACTTGAGCTTATTTCAGAAAGAAGGAACTGCAGGAATGTCCTTAATCAGTACCCTACTAGTCCTAATAGAAAGGATTACAGAGAGCTTAATAAATGTGTAAAGGATCAGTTAGCTACTGATAAGAATCTTTGGCTTGATGGTTTGGCTGACAAAGCTGAGGAAGCAGTTAGGCAGCACAACAGCAGAGAGCTGTACCAGATAGTTAATGTTTTATGTGGTAGAAAACGGACAGGCATACAAGGATAGAAGGATAAACAAGGTAAGGTTATAGAAGGTGAGGATTCTGTCATGGCTAGGTGGGCTGAGCATTTCAGTGATGTTCTAAACAATGTGGTTAGTTCTACTCCCATTGTTTGTAATTATGATAGATGCATTGGTGGCTTTAATGTTGGCCCTATAACACAATCTGAATTTTTTTGACTATTTCTAAACTTAAACTTCATAAATACCCAGGGGTAGATGAAATTATTACAGAAATGCTTAGAGCTGGAAATATTTCGGTTACCACTTGGATGACTGAAATTCTGAATATCTTTTATGATAAAGGCATGGTTCCTAAGGATTTTACCAGAGCTATTGTTATCCCTATTTTCAAAAAAGGTGATCGCAGTTCTTGTGTTAACTATATGGGTATCAGCCTACTCTCTGTTCCAGGTAAAGTTCTTTCCATGATTGTGCTTAATAGAATTAAGAATCTGGTTGACAGTCAATTGCGTGATGAGCAATGTGGATTCAAAAGTGGTAGGGGATGTGTGGATCAGATATTTTCACTTAGGCAGATTCTTGAGAAATGTTTAGAGTTTCAGAAACCTTTGGTTGCTAGCTTTGTTGATTTCAAAAAGACTTTCGACTCTGTTGATCGTCATAATTTGTGGTTGATTGTGAAATCATATGGTATACCAGACAAGTTAGTTAACATAATGAAAGCTCTCTATAATAACACTGAGTCGTGTGTGAGAGTTTAGTAAGGCTTGTAGCAATTGGTTTAGCATTACTTCTGGTGTTCGACAAGGGTGCATTTTGTCTCCTTTTCTCTTTAGTTTGGTTGTTGATTATGTTATGCGAAATTAACTTCAAGAGAAAGATTTTGGCCTTAATTGGGCTGGAGATACGAAAATTTCTGATTTAGATTATGCTGATGATTTAGCCCTTTTGGCAAATGATGTTGATGGGATGAACTCTTTCATTCGAGCTGTTGATGAGACTGGCAGTAGAATAGGTTTGGTTATAAACAGAGAGAAAACTAAAGTGATGAAAATTGGTAAGGCAGGTTGTGATTCAGTTAATCTGAATGGTTGCAGTCTTGAGCAGGTGTCACAGTTTAACTACCTTGAGAGCTATGTAACTGATACTGGTGATGTGCGGCATGAGATTAACAGACGAATAGGTATTGCTGCCGGGACTTTTAAGAATCTATGGAGATTGTGGAGAAATAGGCGTATACACCTAAAGACTAAAATTAGACTGTATAACAGTTTGGTTCTTTCTAGGGTTAGTTATGGTAGTGAAACGTGGACGCTGTGTAAACAAAATAACAGGAAACTAGATGCTTTTGATTCTAGATGCTTACGCAGTATCTTGGGTATTAGGTGGTTTAACTTTGTAACTAATGATGAGGTTAGGCAAAGGAGTCTGCAACCTCCTTTAAGCAACATATTGTGCAGAGAGAGACTCCGCTGGTTTGGCCATGTTGCCCCGTATGGATAATTATAGATTGGCGAATAGGGTTATGAACAGTGCGCCTAGAGACCTCAGAAGGAGGGGGAGACCTAGGATGCGGTGGGCAATGTCAAACTGGACCTTGTTAGAATTGGTGTGCAGTGGCCGGATGCAGCAGATGTTGCTCAGGACAGATATGCTTGGTGAATTAAACTGCACGGTCTGGTTGGACCTCCGTAGCCCATGGCTGCTTGAGGATGATGATGATTATGCCATGAAAGAATTCTATTTCAGAAACCTGACCACGAGTCATTCGTCGCCTTCAGGAATACATTTAAGACAAGCTAATACCAGATAGCGTTCTTAAACCTCATTGTTCAATGAGTCCACTATGAATCAAAAATTATGCCTCCCAGAAATCAAAATGTTTCAACAACAACTGGCTCCAGAGTTTCGTATTGTTGTGTACTCGGCAGACGACGGATTTGTCCCCATATTCGTAGGTGGAGATGCACCCCAGACCCTCTTTCTGCTGTTTAGTAATTGCCATTTTGATGCGATTACCTCACCATCAGGATTATTTGGAGCAAGAAATTTCTGCCCTCAGTGTCTGAAAGTATCAAATCATCCTGGGCATGTCTGCAAAGGTACATGTATCATGTGCCTTTCCATTGCTTGAATTTGCGAAGAGTTATACACGATCGACTTTGAAGATGTAAGTAAATAGTGTTTTATTTCTTCTGGTGGCGATAAACCGAATGGATCAAAGTACGCGACGTAAGTTAGCTTTGTATCGCTGAAATAAGCTACCCAATCAGTTCCTGAACCACAGGAAACGTAAAAGTTCACTATACCATTTTCGTTCTTGAATATTTTTGTTGGCAAAGAATCGATCCTTTTTCGTTTTTCATTATTTTTTCGATATCTAAGCTCTTTTTTTTTAAATCCCTGAGTTATTTGTTTTCCTGGAATGTACAAACCTTTTCCCTTTCTTTTACTTTTAGATAAGTCAGCTGTTCCTTGCTTTCCAGGAACGTATAACCCCTTTCCTAAAACTTTTTGTGCAAGCTTAATATCAGCGTATCCCGCAGCTCCAACTGCAGCTGCTTTTCCCAATGCTACGAGTGCAGGTATTAAGAACGGCAGAAATCCACCTAGCTGTGTTTTATTGAAACGAAGTCGAACTGGCGTTGTAGATTTTTTCAGTTTAACGATTTGTCTCTTTGTCAGTTTCAAAGTATCGTTACCTTTCTTCTGTGGATAATTACTTAAAGTTATAGGATTCTTATTCACAAATGCACTCCTCAAGTTTTGCTTTCGTCCAGACGTTAAACTAATTAGATAACTGTGATACATTATATTTTATTTTATAAGTATCATGTACTTATATTTTATATTTAGAAATTAAGCATGTATTGTGTAAAGTGTAAAACGAAAACTTTAACGGATAACTTTGACTATGTCACATCAAAGAATAAAAGAGTGATGATGAGAAGTAGATGCCGAACATGTGGAAAAATGAAATATAAATTTGTGAAACAGAAAGGAAAATTTGTAAAAGGTGGAGATATAGTAAGCTGGATTCAAGAAAAGTTTAATTCATCTGAAATGCACATTCCAGGTTACCAGTATTGTGAACCGTTTACGAAACTGGAGAAAAGTTTAATGCGAGGAGATCCTGGTATTAACCGTGTGGACAAAGCTTGCAAAAAGCACGACATTTCCTACAGCAAATCTACAGAAACTAAAGAGACACGAAGACGACGAAGAATTATTAAATGATTTGGATGAAATTCAGAATCCAACTTTAGGAGAAAGAATTTCAAGAACGATAATCAAACCAATCATTAAAACAAAGAAACGGTTCGGTTTAGGACGCAAGAAATAAGATGCTTTCTTCCGTTTACTATGAAAAGATCTAATGCGCAAAACTGGATTAAAGGGAAAAGAAGTAAAAAGATTTCTCCAACAACAAGATGTGTACACGTCACACAAACCCATTTATAAAAAATTCCAAACCAGACGGGTTTATGTCTCGAATGTAGACGACCAGTGGCAGAGTAATTTAATCGATATGCAAAAATTTAAATTTCACAATAACCACACGAATTACATTTTAACCGTGATTGACATCTTCAGCAAATTCGCCTGGACAATATCTATTAAAAAGAAAACGGGTAACGAGATTACCAAAGCATTTGTCGAAATTTTTAAACAACGTAAGCCATCCAAGTTACAAACGGATAAGGAAACTGAGTTTATCAATAAACTCAAGCATTGTTTAACCAACGAGGTGTCCATTGGTTTGCCACAGAAAATGAGACTAAAGTTCAAATTGTGGAACGATTTAATAGGACTCTAAAGAAAAAATGTGGAAATATTTCACTGCCAATAACAATAGAAAATGGATCGATATTTTACCAAAACTAGTTAAGAATTACAATACTTCTTATTACAGATCTATCTTGGAATTTGGTTAGATAAAAGTTTTAATATTCTTGTTTGATAAGATAAATATTACTTGGTCTTTGGTTAGATAAAAGTTTTAATATTCTTGTTTGATAAGATAAATATTACTTGGACTTTGGTTAGATAAAAGTTTTAAGATTCTTGTTCGATAAGATAAATAATACTTGGACTTTGGTTAGACAAAAGTTTTGATATTCTTGTTTGATAGGATAAATATTACTTGGATTTTGGTTAGATAGAAGTTTTGACATTCTAGTTTGATAAGATAAATATTGCTTGGACTTCAGTTACATAAAAGTTTTGATTTTCTTGTTTGATAAGATAAATATTACTTGGTCTTTGGTTATATAGAAGTTTTGTTATTCTTGTTTGATAACATAAATATTACTTGGACTTTGGTTACATAAAAGTTTTGATATTCTTGTTTGATAAGACAAATATATTACTTGGACATTGATTAGATAATAGTTTTGATATTCTTGTTTGATAAGACAAATATATTACTTGGACATTGATTAGATAATAGTTTTGATATTCTTGTTTGATAAGATAAATATTACCTGGACTTGGTTAGATAAATATTTTGATATTCTTGTTTGATCAGATAAATATTACTTGGACTTCGGTTACATAAAAGATTTGATATTCTTGTTTGATAAGATAAATATTACTTGGACTTTGGTTAGATAGCAGTTTTGATATTCTTGTTTGATAAGATAAATGTTACTTGGTCTTTGGTTACATAGAAGTTTTGATATTCTTGCTTGATAAGATAAATATTACTTCGACTTTGGTTAGATAAAAGTTTTAATATTATTGTTTGATAAAATAAATATTACTTGGACTTTGGTTACATAAAAGTTTTGATATTCTTGTTTGATAAGATAAATATTACTTGGACATTGGTTAGATAAAAGTTTTAATATTCTTGTTTGATAAGATAAATATTACCTGGACTTTGGTTAGATAAATATTTTGATATTCTTGTTTGATAAGATAAATATTACTTGGACTTTGATTAGATAAATGTTTTAATATTCTTGTTTGATAAGATAAATATTACTTGGACTTTGGTTATATGAAAGTTTTGATATTCTTGTTTCATAAGATAAATATTACTTGGTCTTTGGTTAAATAGAAATTTTGATATTCTTGTTTGATAAGATAAATATTACTTGGACTTTGGTTAGATAAAAGTTTTGATAATCTTGTTTGATAAGAGAAATATTACTTGGACTTTCGTTAGATAAAAGTTTTGATATTCTTGTTTGATAAGGTAAATATTACTTGGGCTTTGGTTACATAAAAGTTTTGATATTCTTGTTTGATAAGATAAATATTACTTGGACTTTGGTTATATAAAAGTTTTGATATTCTTGTTTGATAAGATAAATATTTCTTGGACTTTGGTTAGATAAAATTTTAATATTCTTGTTTGATAAGATAAATATTACTTGGACTTTGGTTAGATAAAATTTTAATATTCTTGTTTGATAAGATAAATATTACTTGGACTTTGGTTAATAAAAGTTTTAATATTCTTTTTTGATAAGATAAATATTACCTGGACTTGGTTAGATAAAAGTTTTGATTGAAGTGTATAATAACTCAAATAACCACATAATTTTTTGTCTCATTCACACACACCTCATTTTTCTGAAAATTAATTTAAACAAATTAGTTTAAACCTCATCTGCCAAAAAAAACCTTAAATTAGTTTTTCACGTGCTAAAGAACACCAAATTTTTCGTATTTTCCCACATATTTTCACAAAAAAACACAAGAAACATACTATTTACCTCCTCCCCCTTAACTTTTCCCATAGATTTTCATAAAATTCTCTAGACCGTATTACTGTGCCAGAACTCTCATTTATGCTACTACTCAAATACCATATTTTGTGATTTTCTAACAACATTTTCCTCACCACTCCAGATATGCTTCAAGGGGCATAGATGAAGGCGAATTATTAAGCTGATATTGCCCGTATAAGGAATGGTGCTTAAGTAGTTGTTGCATTAAAAGCTACTATATTTTGCGACTTTGTAAGAGCATCTGTATAAAGATACGTTCATTATATCATGAGTTATAACTGTTTAATTTTGTGACATTATTTTCTGTACACTCTGTATAATGAGAGATTTGAGATTATTATCTGCTGATTTCAAATTACCACGTTTTGATATTCTTGCATTTCAAATTAGCGTACAACAGGGTCGCATATATTGGGTCTGCGTGTGTTCTTGCATTTCAAATTAGCGTACAACAGGGTCGCATATATTGGGTCTGCGTCTTCTACTTTGAAAATGTTCAGTAATGTAATGGAGCAAAAAGGTTCAGAAAGTTAGTATCTACTTCATAGATTTTTCTAAAACTTTTTAAACACATTTAAGACGTAGGGGGAATTCTTATCCCACAACGCAATTGCAGCTTTTTACCCCACTTTTTCCCTCCTCGATCAAGTCAATTACTTCTCTCCCACTTTTATTTTTTTTCTAAATCCGGGCCTGGTCTGGTAAACATAACCATTTTTTCTTATCAGTATTTTAAGAAGATTGACAGTTAAATGTCTAATATAGATCAACAGGTAAAGAATGCATACTTTTGCAATTCTGGGAATATATCATATTTTTCCTTTTTGTTTTTGACATACTACAATTGCGGGAAGAATTGCCGATTCGTTTCGAGAATATGCTGACTCATAGTAGAGTTTTTTTATGATTACAGTACTCACTGCAACATTTAACAATATCTGCCAGATGGTTTAGTGAAAAGCTCTGACGCCACGTCAAGGCACCATCCATGTCAGAGTGTTTTGCTCTAACCTGGAGAAAACCCCTCCACACATAGGCAGGTAATGTGGAAGGAAAAAGAGGGCTTCAAGTACCATAAAATATCCATTAAAGTGTGAATCAGAATTATCTGTTAAGTAAATTTAATGGAAATATTTTATGGCATCTTGCGCAAGATCTAATATAAAAATGGGAAAAAATTAGACCTTGCTCCAATAGTCAAAAACCTCCACTAGCACCTTCGCTTCTCGGCAAGCGACTGTTCACTACAGCTTTCGACACTAGTGGCTGGAGATCAGGAAGCTCTATTGAGTCACCGCAATGAATGGACCGAAAATGAGCATTCCACACTAATTTAAAAGTGCACTATTGGTTGTCCAGTGTGAAGAGGACCCACTGAACAACCTAATAGCTGTCCAGTGGGTTTTCTTCCCCATACCTTCTCTAAGTCCTTGTGACCTGGTCATTTAGTTCAATGTGTGTAAAAAGAACCTCCAAAGAGTAAGTTAAACCATGAATTTACCTACTATATGAAACCTATTTACTAATTTTCAAAGATACGGCCCGAAGCCTGATCCCTGTTTTGTGTTCCTAGAAGATGACAAATCAGCAAGGCTAATTTAATTGAGAAAGATACACATGAGACAGTATTTTAAATATAAATGTTGAGATGTTTTTTTCCCGATGCATTAAAATTAAATCAATTATTATTTTCTTCTTCTGTTGGAGAGCTAACTTTTCCAAATCATTTTCAAACTCTTCCTGGCAATCACCTTCTTCGAGGCATTTTCTCTTTACACAAGCGGAGCTTAAATGACCAAGTCAAAATAAGAACCTCAAAAAAGTCACGTGCCAGATATTAATCTCGAGGACGGTATGAGAATACATTTATTTATATCTTATATATAATAGAGAACATACTAACACAATAACATATATAAAAAAAGCAAAACTAATATACTAATTCATATACAGACAGACAGAATAACACACTAACATTCATACGAAGAGACTAACATACAACAGACATACTAACACAATAACATGCATACAAAAAGAAAAGCTACCATACTCATTCACACAGACAGACAGACAGACTCACACACTAACATTCATACCTACAGACAGACATACAACATACACACTAACACAATAACATGCACACGAAAAGAAAAACTAACATACTCATTCACACAGACAGACACTCAGACTAACAGACTAATATTCATACCTAAAGACAGATATAAAACAGACATACTAACACAATAAAATGCAAACAGAAATAAAAACTAACATACTCATTCACCCAGACAGAAACAGACTAACACACTAACATTCATACGTAGAGACCGACATACAACAGACATACTAACACAATAACATGCACGCAGAAAGAAAAACTGACATACTCATTCACACAGACAGACAGACAGACAGCATAACACACAAAAATTCAAACGTAGAGACAGACATACAACAATTACTAACACAATAACATGCACACACAAAGAAAAACTAACATACTAATTAACACAGACAAACACAGATTAACACACTAACATTCATACGTAGAGACCGACATACAACAATCATACTAACACAATACATCCATACGGCAAGAATATAGAATGCCTGCATCCATTGTAGCGCAAAGCGGAATAATTAATTTAACCCTATTAATTGGCGTTTTACGGTGATGTTATGTACCTAGTGGAGAACGTTAAAGCTGTTAATCAAAGTGCGAAATCAGACAAATACGTATTTTAATCTGTTAAAATGTATCTGGGGGACACTGGTTGAATAAGTTACTGCATTCAGCCCTTTGGACGAACAGCAATCACCATCAACAGAAGATATAGAACGCGTGCAGCCATTACAGCGCACAGCGGGATAATTAATTTAACCCTATTAATTGGCATTTTAGGGTGATGTTATGTAACTAGTGGAGAAGGTTAAAGCTGTAAATCAATGTGTGAAATCAGACAAATACGTATTTTAATCTGTTAATATGTACCTGGGGGTCACTGGTTGAATAAGTGACTGCGTTCAGCCCTTTGGACGAACAGCAATCACCATCAACAGAAGATATAGAACGCGTGCAGCCATTACAGCGCACAGCGGGATAATTAATTTAACCCTATTAATTGGCATTTTAGGGTGATGTTATGTAACTAGTGAAGAAGGTTAAAGCTGTAAATCAATGTGTGAAATCAGACAAATACGTATTTTAATCTGTTAATATGTTCCTGGGGATCACTGGTTGAATAAGTGACTGCGTTCAGCCCTTTGGACGAACAGCAATCACCATCAACAGAAGATAGAGAACGCGTGCAGCCATTACAGCGCACAGCGGGATAATTAATTTAACGCTATTAATTGGCGTTTTAGGGCGATATTATGTAACTAGTGGAGAAAGTTAAAGTTGTAAATCAAAATGTGAAATCAGAAAAATAGGTATTTTAATCTGTTAATATGTACCTGGGGGTCACTGGTTGAATAAGTGACTGCGTTCAGCCCTTTGGACGAACAGCAATCACCATCAACAGAAGATATAGAACGCGTGCAGCCATTACAGCGCACAGCGGAATAATTAATTTAACCCTATTAATTGGCATTTTAGGGTGATGTTATGTACCTAGTGGAGAATGTTAAAGCTGTAAATCAAAGTGTGAAATCAGACAAATACGTATTTTAATCTGTTAATATGTATCTGGGGGTCACTGGTTGAATAATTGACTGCGTTCAGCCCTTTGGACGAACAGCAATCACCATCAACAGAAGATATAGAACGCGTGCAGCCATTACAGCGCACAGCGGGATAATTAATTTAACCCTATTAATTGGCATTTTAGGGTGATGTTATGTAACAAGTGGAGAACTTTAAAGCTGTAAATCAAAGTGTGAAATTAGACAAATACGTATTTTAATCTGTTAACATGTACCTGGGGGTTACTGGTTGAATAAGTGACTGTGTTCAGCCCTTTGGACGAACAGCAATCACCATCAACAGAAGATATAGAACGCGTGCAGCCATTACAGCGCACAGCGGGATAATTAATTTAACCCTATTAATTGGCATTTTAGGGTGATGTTATGTAACTAGTGGAGAACGTTAAAGCTGTAAATCAAAGTGTGAAATCAGACAAATACGTA
This sequence comes from Ryuthela nishihirai, assembly GCA_038380435.1. Taxonomy (NCBI): domain Eukaryota; kingdom Metazoa; phylum Arthropoda; class Arachnida; order Araneae; family Heptathelidae; genus Ryuthela; species Ryuthela nishihirai. Next base: position 63,975,272 of record JAWZYU010000003.1, read on the forward strand.
TTTTAATCTGTTAATATGTACCTGGGGGTCACTGGTTGAATAGGTGACTGCGTTCAGCCCTTTGGACGAACAGCAATCACCATCAACAGAAGATATAGAACGCGTGCAGCCATTACAGCGCACAGCGGGATAATTAATTTAACACTATTAATTGGCATTTTAGGGTGATGTTATGTAACTAGTGGAGAATGTTAAAGCTGTAAATCAAAGTGTGAAATCAGACAAATACGTATTTTAATCTGTTAATATGTACCTTGGGGTCACTGGTTGAATAAGTGACTGCGTTCAGCCCTTTGGACGAACAGCAATCACCATCCACAGAAGATATAGAACTCGTGCAGCCATTACAGCGCACAGCGGGATAATTAATTTAACCCTATTAATTGGCATTTTAGGGTGATATTATGTAACTAGTGGAGAAGGTTAAAGCTGTAATTCAAAGTGTGAAATCAGACAAATACGTTTTTTAATCTGTTAATATGTACCTGAGGGGTCACTGGTTGAATAAGTGACTGCGTTCAGCCCTTTGGACGAACAGCAATCACCATCAACAGAAGATATAGAACGCGTGCAGCCATTACAGCGCACAGCGAGATAATTAATTTAACCCTATTTATTGGCATTTTAGGGTGATGTTATGTAACTAGTGGAGAATGTTAAAGCTGTAAATCAAAGTGTGAAATCAGACAAATACGTATTTTAATCTGTTAATATGTACCTGGGGGTCACTGGTTGAATGAGTGACTGCGTTCAGCCCTTTGGACGAACAGCAATCACCATCAACAGAAGATATAGAACACGTGCAGCCATTACAGCGCACAGCGGGATAATTCATTTAACCCTATTAATTGGCATTTTAGGGGAATGTTATGTAACTAGTGGAGAATGTTAAAGCTGTAAATCAAAGTGTGAAATCAGACAAATACGTATTTTAATCTGTTAATATGTACCTGGGGGTCACTGGTTGAATAAGTGACTGCGTTCAGCCGTTTGGACGAACAGCAATCACCATCAACGAAGATATAGAACGCGTGCAGCCATTACAGCGCACAGCGGGATAATTAATTTAACCCTATTAATTGGCATTTTAGGGTGATGTTATGTAACTAGTGGAGAATGTTAAAGCTGTAAATCAAAGTGTGAAATCAGACAAATACGTATTTTAATCTGTTAATATGTAACTGGGGGGTCACTGGTTGAATAAGTGACTGCGTTCAGCCCTTTGGACGAACAGCAATCACCATCAACAGAAGATATAGAACGCGTGCAGCCATTACAGCGCACAGCGGTATAATTAATTTAACCCTATTAATTGGCGTTTTAGGGCGATATTATGTAACTAGTGGAGAATGTCAAAGCTGTAAATCAAAGTGTGAAATCAGACAAATACGTATTTTAATCTGTTAATAAGTACCTGGGGGTCACTGGTTGAATAAGTTACTGCGTTCAGCCCTTTGGAAGAACAGCGATCACCATCAACAGAAGATATAGAACGCGTGAAGCCGTTAGAGCGCACAGCGGGATAATTAATTTAACCCTATTAATTGGCACTTATGGTGATGTTATGTAACTAGTGGAAAATGTTAAAGCTGTAAATCAAAGTGTGAAATCAGACAAATACGTATTTTAATCTCTTAATATGTACCTGGGTTTCACTGGTTGAATAAGTGACTGCGTTCAGCCCTTTCGACGAACAGCAATCACCATCAGCAGAAGATATAGAACGCGTGCGGCCATTACAGCGCACAGCGGGATAATTAATTTAACCCTATTAATTGGCGTTTTAGGGCGATGTTATGTAACTAGTGGAGAATGTTAAACCTGTAAATCAAAATGTGAAATCAGACAAATACGTATTTTAATCTGTTAATATGTACCTGGGGTCCATTGGTTGAATAAGTGATTGCGTTCAGACCTTTGGAAGGAACAGCAATCACCATCAACAGAAGATATAGAACGCGTGCAGCCATTACAGCGCACAGCGGGATAATTAACTTAACCCTATTAATTGGCGTTTTAGGGCGATGTTATGTAACTAGTGGAAAATGTTAAAGCTGTAAATCAAAGTGTGAAATCAGACAAATACGTATTTAAATCTCTTAATATGTACCTGGGGTTCACTGGTTGAATAAGTGACTGCGTTCAGCCCTTTGGACGAACAGCAATCACCATCAACAGAAGATATAGAACGCGTGCAGCAATTAGAGCGCACAGCGGTCTAATTAATTGAACACTATTAATTGGCGTTTTAGGGCGATGTTATGTACTTAGTGGAGAAAGTTAAAGCTATAAATCAAAGTGAGAAATCAGACAAATACGTATTTTAATCTGTTAATATGTACCTGGGGGTCATTGTTTGAATACGTGACTGCGTTCAGCCCTTTGGACGAACAGCAATCACCATCAACAGAAGATAGAGAACGCGTGCAGCCATTAGAGCGCACAGTGGGATAATTAATTTAACCCTATTAATTGGCGTTTTAGGGCGATATTATGTAACTAGTGGAGGAAGTTATAGTTGTAAATCAAAATGTGAAATCAGAAAAATACCTGTTTTAATCTCTTAATATGTACCTGGGGGTCACTGGTTGAATAAGTGACTGCGTTCAGCCCTTTGGACGAACAGCAATCACCATCAACAGAAGATATAGAACGCTTGCAGCCATTACAGCGCACAGCGGGATAATTAATTTAACCCTATTAATTGGTATTTTAGGGTGATGTTATGTAACTAGTGGAGAACGTTAAAGCTGTAAATCAATGTGTGAAATCAGACAAATACGTATTTTAATCTGTTAATATGTACCTGGGGGTCACTGGTTGAATACGTGACTGCGTTCAGCCCTTTGGACGAACAGCAATCACCATCAACAGAAGATATAGAACGCGTGCAGCCATTACAGCGCACAGCGGGATAATTAATTTAACCCTATTAATTGGCATTTTAGGGTGATGTTATGTAACTAGTGGAGAACGTTAAAGCTGTAAATCAAAATGTGCAATCAGACAAATACGTATTTTAATCTGTTAATATGTACCTGGGGTTCACTGATTGAATAAGTGACTGTGTTCAGCCCTTTGGACGAACAGCAATCACCATCAACAGAAGATATAGAACGCGTGCAGCCATTACAGCGCACAGCAGGATAATTAATTTAACCCTATTAATTGGCGTTTTAGGGCGATGTTATATAACCAGTGGAGAATGTTAAAGCTGTAAATCAAAATGTGAAATCAGACAAATACGTATTTTAATCTGTTAATATGTACCTGGGGGTCACTGGTTGAATAAGTGACTGCGTTCAGCCCTTTGAACGAACAGCAATCACCATCAACAGAAGATATAGAACGCGTGCAGCCATTACAGCGCACAGCGGGATAATTAATTTAACCCTATTAATTGGCGTTTTAGGGCGATGTTATGTAACTAGTGGAGAATGTTAAACCTGTAAATCAAAATGTGAAATCAGACAAATACGTATTTTAATCTGTTAATATGTACCTGGGGTCCACTGGTTGAATAAGTGATTGCGTTCAGACATTTGGATGGAACAGCAATCACCATCAACAGAAGATATAGAACGCGTGCAGCCATTACAGCGCACAGCGGGATAATTAACTTAACCCTATTAATTGGCGTTTTTGGGCGATGTTATGTAACTAGTGGAAAATGTTAAAGCTGTAAATCAGAGTGTGAAATCAGACAAATACGTATTTAAATCTCTTAATATGTACCTGGGGTTCACTGGTTGAATAAGTGACTGCGTTCAGCCCTTTGGACGAACAGCAATCACCATCAACAGAAGATATAGAACGCGTGCAGCAATTAGAGCGCACAGCGGTCTAATTAATTGAACACTATTAATTGGCGTTTTAGGGCGATGTTATGTACTTAGTGGAGAAAGTTAAAGCTATAAATCAAAGTGTGAAATCAGACAAATACGTATTTTAATCTGTTAATATGTACCTGGGGGTCATTGTTTGAATACGTGACTGCGTTCAGCCCTTTGGACGAACAGCAATCACCATCAACAGAAGATAGAGAACGCGTGCAGCCATTACAGCGCACAGTGGGATAATTAATTTAACCCTATTAATTGGCGTTTTAGGGCGATATTATGTAACTAGTGGAGGAAGTTATAGTTGTAAATCAAAATGTGAAATCAGAAAAATACGTGTTTTAATCTCTTAATATGTACCTGGGGGTCACTGGTTGAATAAGTGACTGCGTTCAGCCCTTTGAACGAACAGCAATCACCATGAACAGAAGATATAGAACGCGTGCAGCCATTACAGCGCACAGCGGGATAATTAATTTAACCCTATTAATTGGCGTTTTAGGGCGATGTTATGTAACTAGTGGAGAATGTTAAACCTGTAAATCAAAATGTGAAATCAGACAAATACGTATTTTAATCTGTTAATATGTACCTGGGGTCCACTGGTTGAATAAGTGATTGCGTTCAGACCTTTGGAAGGAACAGCAATCACCATCAACAGAAGATATAGAACGCGTGCAGCCATTACAGCGCACAGCGGGATAATTAACTTAACCCTATTAATTGGCGTTTTAGGGCGATGTTATGTAACTAGTGGAAAATGTTAAAGCTGTAAATCAAAGTGTGAAATCAGACAAATACGTATTTAAATCTCTTAATATGTACCTGGGGTTCACTGGTTGAATAAGTGACTGCGTTCAGCCCTTTGGACGAACAGCAATCACCATCAACAGAAGATATAGAACGCGTGCAGCAATTAGAGCGCACAGCGGTCTAATTAATTGATCACTATTAATTGGCGTTTTAGGGCGATGTTATATACTTAGTGGAGAAAGTTAAAGCTATAAATCAAAGTGTGAAATCAGACAAATACGTATTTTAATCTGTTAATATGTACCTGGGGGTCATTATTTGAATACGTGACTGCGTTCAGCCCTTTGGACGAACAGCAATCACCATCAACAAAAGATAGAGAACGCGTGCAGCTATTACAGCGCACAGTGGGATAATTAATTTAACCCTATTAATTGGCGTTTTAGGGCGATATTATGTAACTAGTGGAGGAAGTTATAGTTGTAAATCAAAATGTGAAATCAGAAAAATACGTGTTTTAATCTCTTAATATGCACCTGGGGGTCACTGGTTGAATAAGTGACTGCGTTCAGCCCTTTGGAAGAACAGCAATCACCATCAACAGAAGATATAGAACGCTTGCAGCCATTACAGCGCACAGCGGGATAATTAATTTAACCCTATTAATTGGTATTTTAGGGTGATGTTATGTAACTAGTGGAGAACGTTAAAGCTTTAAATCAATGTGTGAAATCAGACAAATACGTATTTTAATCTGTTAATATGTACCTGGGGGTCACTGGTTGAATAAGTGACTGCGTTCAGCCCTTTGGACGAACAGCAATCACCATCAACAGAAGATATAGAACGCGTGCAGCCATTACAGCGCACAGCGGGATAATTAATTTAACCCTATTAATTGGCATTTTAGGGTGATGTTATGTAACTAGTGGAGAACGTTAAAGCTGTAAATCAAAATGTGCAATCAGACAAATACGTATTTTAATCTGTTAATATGTACCTGGGGTTCACTGGTTGAATAAGTGACTGCGTTCAGCCCTTTGGACGAACAGCAATCACCATCAACAGAAGATATAGAACGCGTGCAGCCATTACAGCGCACAGCAGGATAATTAATTTAACCCTATTAATTGGCGTTTTAGGGCGATGTTATATAACCAGTGGAGAATGTTAAAGCTGTAAATCAAAATGTGAAATCGGACAAATAAGTATTTTAATCTGTTAATATATACCTGGGGGTCACTGGTTGAATAAGTGACTGCGTTCAGCCCTTTGAACGAACAGCAATCACCATCAACAGAAGATATAGAACGCGTGCAGCCATTACAGCGCACAGCGGGATAATTAATTTAACCCTATTAATTGGCGTTTTAGGGCGATGTTATGTAACTAGTGGAGAATGTTAAAGCTGTAAATCAAAATGTGAAATCAGACAAATACGTATTTTAATCTGTTAATATGTACCTGGGGGTCACTTGTTGAATAAGTGATTGCGTTCAGCCCTTTGGACGAACAGCAATCACCATCAACAGAAGATATGGAACGCGTGGAACCATCGCAGCGCACAGCGGGATAATTAATTTAACCCTATTAATTGGCGTTTTAGGGCGATGTTATGTAACTAGTGGAGAATGTTAAAGCTGTAAATCAAAATGTGAAATCAGACAAATACGTATTTTAATCTGTTAATATGTACCTGGGGGTTACTGGTTGAATAAGTGACTGCGTTCAGCCCTTTGGACGAACAGCAATCACCATAAACAGAAGATATATAACGCGTGCAGACATTACAGCGCGCAGCGGGATAATTAATTTAACCCTGTTAATTGGCATTTTAGGGTGATGTAATGTAACTACTGGAGAATCTTAAAGCTGTAAAGCAAAGTGTGAAATCAGACAAATACGTATTTTAATCTGATAATATGTATCTGGGGGTCACTGGTTGAATAAGTGATTGCGTTCAGCCCTTTGGACGAACAGCAATCACCATCAACAGAAGATATAGAACGCGTGCAGTCATTACAGCGCACAGCGGGATAATAAATTTAACCCTATTAATTGGCATTTTAGATTGATGTTATGTACCTAGTGGAGAATGTTAAAGCTGTAAATCAAAGTGTGAAATCAGACAAATACGTATTTTGATCTGTTAATATGTTTCTGGGTGTCACTGGTTGAATAAGTGACTGCGTTCAGCCCATTGGACGAACAGCAACCACCATCAACAGAAGATATTGAACGCGTGTAGCCATTACAGCGCACAGCAGGTTAATTAATTTAACCCTATTAATTGCAGTTTCGTGTGATGTTATGTACCTAGTGGAAAACGTTAAAGCTGTAAATCAAAGTGTGAAATCAGACAAATACGTATTTTAATCTGTTAATATGTACCTGGGGGTCACTGGTTGAATAAGTGGCTGCGTTCAGCCCTTTGGACGAACAGCAATCACCATCAACAGAAGATATATAACGCGTGCAGCCATTACAGCGCGCAGCGGGATAATTAATTTAACCCTGTTAATTGGCATTTTAGGGTGATGTTATGTAACTAGTGGAGAATCTTAAAGCTGTAAAGCAAAGTGTGAAATCAGACAAATACGTATTTTAATCTGTTAATATGTATCTGGGGGTCACTGGTTGAATAAGTGACTGCGTTCAGCCCTTTGGACGAACAGCAATCACCATCAACAGAAGATATAGAACTCGTACACCCATTACAGCGCACAGCGGGATAATTAATTTAACCCTATTAATTGGCTTTTTAGGGTGATGTTATGTACCTAGTGGAGAATCTTAAAGCTGTAAAGCAAAGTGTGAAATCAGACAAATACGTATTTTAATCTGTTAATATGTATCTGGGGGTAACTGGTTGAATAAGTGACTGCGTTCAGCCCTTTGGACGAACAGCAATCACCATCAACAGAAGATATAGAACGCGTGCAGTCATTACAGCGCACAGCGGGATAATTAATTTAACCCTATTAATTAGCATTTTAGGGTGATGTTATGTACCTAGTGGAGAATGTTAAAGCTGTAAATCAAAGTGTGAAATCAGACAAATACGTTTTAATCTGTTAATATGTATCTGGGGGTCACTGGTTGAATAATTGACTGCGTTCAGCCCTTTGGACGAACAGCAATCACCATCAACAGAAGATATAGAACGCGTGCAGCCATTACAGCGCACAGCGAGATAATTAATTTAACCCCATTTATTGGCATTTTAGGGTGATATTATGTATCAAGTGGAGAATGTCAAAGCTGTAAATTAAAGTGTGAAATCAGAAAAATACCTATTTTAATCTGTTAATATATACCTGGGGGTCACTAGTTGAATAAGTGACTGCGTTCAGTCCGTTGGACGAACAGCAATCACCATCAACAGAAGATATAGAACGCGTGCAGTCATTACAGCGCACAGCGGGATAATAAATTTAACCCTATTAATTGGCATTTTAGGGTGATGTTATGTACCTAGTGGAGAATGTTAAAGCTGTAAATCAAAGTGTGAAATCAGACAAATACGTATTTTAATCTGTTAATATGTATCTGGGGGTCACTGGTTGAATAATTGACTGCGTTCAGCCCTTTGGACGAACAGCAATCACCATCAACAGAAGATAGAGAACGCGTGCAGCCATTACAGCGCACAGCGGGTTAATTAATTTAACCCTATTAATTGGCGTTTTAGGGCGATTTATGTAACTTGTGGAGAAAGTTAAAGTTGTAAATCAAAATGTGAAATCAGAAAAATACCTATTTTAATCTGTTAATATGTACCTGGGGGTCACTGGTTGAATAATTGACAGCGTTCAGCCCTTTGGACGAACAGCAATCACCATCAACAGAAGATATAGAACGCGTGCAGCCATTAGAGCGCACAGCGGGATAATTAATTTAACCCTATTAATTGGCAATTTAGGGTGATATTATGTACCTAGTGGAGAATGCTAAAGCTGTAAATCAAAGTGTGAAATCAGACAAATACGTATTTTAATCTGTTAATATGTACTTGGGGGGTCACTGGTTGAATAAGTGACTGCGTTCAGCCCTTTGGACGAACAGCAATCACCATCAACAGAAGATATAGAACGCTTGCAAACATTACAGCGCACAGCGGGATAATTATTTAACCCTATTAATTGGCATTTTAGGGTGATGTTATGTACATAGTGGAGTATGTTATAACTGCAATTCAAAGTGTGAAATCAGACAAATACGTATTTTGATCTGTTAATATGTTTCTGGGTGTCACTGGTTGAATAAGTGACTGCGTTCAGCCCATTGGACGAACAGCAATCAGCATCAACAGAAGATATTGAACGCGTGCAGCCATTACAGCGCACAGCAGGTTAATTAATTTAACCCTATTAATTGCATTTTCGTGTGATGTTATGTACCTAGTGGAAAACGTTAAAGCTGTAAATCAAAGTGTGAAATCAGACAAATACGTATTTTAATCTGTTAATATGTTCCTGGGGGTTACTGGTTGAATAAGTGACTGCGTTCAGCCCTTTGGACGAACAGCAATCACCATCAACAGAAGATAGAGAACGCGTGCAGCCATTACAGCGCACAGCAGGTTAATTAATTTAACCCTATTAATTGGCATTTTCGGGTGATGTTATGTACCTAGTGGAAAACGTTAAAGCTGTAAATCAAAGTGTGAAATCAGACAAATACGTATTTTAATCTGTTAATATGTACCTGGGGGTCACTGGTTGAATAAGTGACTGCGTTCAGCCCTTTGAACGAAGAGCAATCACCATCAACAGAAGATATAGAACGCGTGAAGCCGTTAGAGCGCACAGCGTGATAATTAATATAACCCTATTAATTGGCACTTATGGTGATGTTATGTAACTTGTGGAAAATGTTAAAGCTGTAAATCAAAGTGTGAAATCAGACAAATACGTATTTTAATCTGTTAATATGTACCTGGGGGTTACTGGTTGAATAAGTGTCTTTTGAAGTCAGCACTTTGGACGAACAGCAATCACCATCAACAGAAGATATAGAACGCGAGCCGCCATTACAGCGCACAGCGGGATAATTAATTTAACCCTATTAATTGGCGTTTTAGGGCGATGTTATGTACCTAGTGGAGAATGTTAAAGCTGTAAATCAAAGTGTGAAATCAGACAAATACGTATTTTAATCTGTTAATATGTTCCTGGGGGTCACTGGTTGAATAAGTGACTGCGTTCAGCCCTTTGGACGAACAGCAATCACCATCAACAGAAGATAGAGAACGCGTGCAGCCATTACAGCGCACAGCGGGATAATTAATTAAACCCTATTAATTGGCGTTTTAGGGCGATATTATGTAACTAGTGGAGAAAGTTATAGTTGTAAATCAAAATGTGAAATCAAATAAATACGTATTTTAATCTGTTAATATGTACCTGGGGGTCACTGGTTGAATAAGTGACTGCGTTCAGCCCTTTGGACGAACAGCAATCACCATCAACAGAAGATATAGAACGCGTGCAGCCATTACAGCGCACATCGGGATAATTAATTTAACCCTATTAATTGGCATTTTAGGGTGATGTTATGTAACTAGTGGAGAAGGTTAAAGCTGTAAAAAAAATGTGTGAAATCAGACAAATACGTATTTTAATCTGTTAATATGTACCTGGGGGTCACTGGTTGAATAAGTGACTGCGTTCAGCCCTTTGGACGAACAGCAATCACCATCAACAGAAGATATAGAACGCGTGCAGCCATTACAGCGCACAGCGGGATTATTAATTTAATCATATTAATTGGCATTTCAGGGTGATGTTATGTACCTAGTGGAGAATGTTAGAGCTGTAAATCAAAGTGTGCAATCAGACAAATACGTATTTTAATCTGTTAATATGTACCTGGGGGGTCACTGGTTGAATAAGTGACTGCGTTCAGCCCTTTGGACGAAGAGCAATCACCATCAACAGAAGATATAGAACGCGTGCAGCAATTAGAGCGCACAGCGGTCTAATTAATTGAACACTATTAATTGGCGTTTTAGGGCGATGTTATGTACTTAGTGGAGAAAGTTAAAGCTATAAATCAAAGTATGAAATCAGACAAATACGTATTTTAATCTGTTAATATGTACCTGGGGGTCATTGTTTGAATACGTGACTGCGTTCAGCCCTTTGGACGAACAGCAATCACTATCAACAGAAGATAGAGAACGCGTGCAGCCATTACAGCGCACAGCGGGATAATTAATTTAACCCTATTAATTGGCGTTTTAGGGCGATATTATGTAACTAGTAGAGAAAGTTATAGTTGGAAATCAAAATGTGAAATCAGACAAATACGTATTTTAATCTGTTATTATGTACCTGGGGGTCACTGGTTGAATAAGTGACTGCGTTCAGCCCTTTGGACGAACAGCAATCACCATCAACAGAAGATATAGAATGCGTGCAGCCATTACAGCGCACAGCAGGATAAATAATTTAACACTATTAATTATCATTTTAGGGTGATGTTATGTAACTAGTGGAAAATGTTAAAGCTGTAAATCAAAGTGTGAAATCAGAAATATACGTATTTTAATCTGTTAATATGTACCTGGGGGTCACTGGTTGAATAAGTGACTGCATTCAGCCCTTTGGACGAACAGCAATCACCATCAACAGAAGATATAGAACGCGTGCAGCCATTACAGCGCACAGCGGGATAATTATTCAACCTATTAATTGGCATTTTAGGGTGATATTATGTACATAGTGGAGAATGTTAAAGCTGTAATTCAAAGTGTGAAATCTGACTAATACGTATTTTAATCTGTTAATATGTATCTGGGGGGGACTGGTTGAATAAGTGACTGCGTTCAGCCCTTTGGACGAATAGCAATCACCATGAATAGAAGATATGGAACACGTGCAGCAATTACAGCGCACAGCGGGATAATTAATTGAACTCTATTAATTGGCGTTTTAGGGCGATGTTATGTACTTAGTGGAGAAAGTTAAAGCTATAAATCAAAGTGTGAAATCAGACAAATACGTATTTTAATCTGTTAATATGTACCTGGGGGTCATTGTTTGAATACGTGACTGCGTTCAGCCCTTTGGACGAACAGCAATCACGATCAACAGAAGATAGAGAACGCGTGCAGCCATTACAGCGCACAGCGGGATAATTAATTGAACCCTATTAATTGGCGTTTTAGGGCGATATTATGTAACTAGTGGAGAAAGTTAAAGTTGTAAATCAAAATGTGAAATCAGAAAAAAACGTATTTTAATCTGTTAATATGTACCTGGGGGTTACTGGTTGAATAAGTAACTGCGTTCAGCCCTTTGGACGAACAGCAATCACCATCAACAGAAGATATAAAACGCGAGCCGCCATTACAGCGCACAGCGGGATAATTAATTTAACCCTATTAATTGGCGTTTTAGGGCGATGTTATGTACCTAGTGGAGAATGTTAAAGCTGTAAATCAAAGTGTGAAATCAGACAAATACGTATTTTAATCTGTTAATATGTTCCTGGGGGTCACTGGTTGAATAATTGACTGCGTTCAGCCCTTTGGACGAACAGCAATCACCATCAACAGAAGATAGAGAACGTGTGCAGCCATTACAGCGCACAGCGGGATAATTAATTTAACCCTATTAATTGGCGTTTTAGGGCGATATTATGTAACTAGTGGAGAAAGTTATAGTTGTAAATCAAAAGGTGAAATCAGAAAAATACGTATTTTAATCTGTTAATATGTACCTGGGGGTCACTGGTTGAATAAGTGACTGCGTTCAGCCCTTTGGACGAACAGCAATCACCATCAACAGAAGATATAGAACGCGTGCAGCCATTACAGCGCACAGCGGGATAATTAATTTAACCCTATTAATTGGCATTCTAGGGTGATGTTATGTAACTAGTGGAGAAGGTTAAAGCTGTAAATCAATGTGTGAAATCAGACAAATACGTATTTTAATCTGTTAATATGTACCTGGTGGTCACTGGTTCAATAAGTGACTGCGTTCAGCCCTTTGGACGAACAGCAATCACCATCAACAGAAGATATAGAACGCGTGCAGCCATTACAGCGCACAGCGGGATAATTAATTTAACCCTATTAATTGGCATTTCAGGGTGATGTTATGTAACTAGTGGAGAACGTTAAAGCTGTAAATCAAAGTGTGCAATCAGACAAATACGTATTTTAATCTGTTAATATGTACCTGTGGGTCACTGGTTGAATAAGTGACTGCGTTCAGCCCTTTGGACGAACAGCAATCACCATCAACAGAAGATATAGAACGCATGCAGCCATTACAACGCACAGAATGATAATTAATTTAACCCTATTAATTGGCATTTTCGGGTGATGTTATGTATCTAGTGGAAAACGTTAAAGCTGTAAATCAAAGTGTGAAATCAGACAAATACGTATTTTAATCTGTTAATATGTACCTGGGGGTCATTGTTTGAATACGTGACTGCGTTCAGCCCTTTGGACGAACAGCAATCACGATCAACAGAAGATAGAGAACGCGTGCAGCCATTACAGCGCACAGCGGGATAATTAATTCAACCCTATTAATTGGCGTTTTAGGGCGATATTATGTAACTAGTGGAGAAAGTTAAAGTTGTAAATCAAAATGTGAAATCAGAAAAATACGTATTTTAATCTGTTAATATGTACCTGGGGGTCACTGGTTGAATAAGTAACTGCGTTCAGCCCTTTGGACGAACAGCAATCACCATCAACAGAAGATATAAAACGCGAGCCGCCATTACAGCGCACATCGGGATAATTAATTTAACCCTATTAATTGGCGTTTTAGGGCGATGTTATGTACCTAGTGGAGAATGTTAAAGCTGTAAATCAAAGTGTGAAATCAGACAAATAATATTTTAATCTGTTAATATGTTCCTGGGGGTCACTGGTTGAATAAGTGACTGCGTTCAGCCCTTTGGACGAACAGCAATCACCATCAACAGAAGATAGAGAACGTGTGCAGCCATTACAGCGCACAGCGGGATAATTAATTTAACCCTATTAATTGGCGTTTTAGGGCGATGTTATGTAACTAGTGGAGAATGTTAAAGCTGTAAATCAAAATGTGAAATCAGACAAATACGTAATTTAATCTGTTAATATGTACCTGGGGGTCACTTGTTGAATAAGTGATTGCGTTCAGCCCTTTGGACGAACAGCAATCACCATCAACAGAAGATATAGAACGCGTGGAGCCATCGCAGCGCACAGCGGGATAATTAATTTAACCCTATTAATTGGCGTTTTAGGGCGATGTTATGTAACTAGTGGAGAATGTTAAAGCTGTAAATCAAAATGTGAAATCAGACAAATACGTATTTTGATCTGTTAATATGTTTCTGGGTGTCACTGGTTGAATAAGTGACTGCGTTCAGCCTATTGGTGGAACAGCAATCACCATCAACAGAAGATATTGAACGCGTGCAGCCATTAGAGTGCACAGCAGGTTAATTAATTTAACCCTATTAATTGCATTTTCGTGTGATGTTATGTACCTAGTGGAAAACGTTAAAGCTGTAAATCAAAGTGTGAAATCGGACAAATACGTATTTTAATCTGTTAATATGTACCTGCGGGTCACTAGTTGAATAAGTGACTGCGTTCAGCCCTTTGGACGAACAGCAATCACAATCAACAGAAGATAGAGAACGCGTGCAGCGATTACAGCGCACAGCGGGATAGTTAATTTAACCCTATTAATTTGCGTTTTAGGGCGATATTATGTAACTAGTGGAGAAAGTTAAAGTTGTAAATCAAAATGTGAAATCAGAAAAATATGTATTTTAATCTGTTAATATGTACCTGGGGGTCACTTGTTGAATAAGTGACTGCGTTCAGCCCTTTGGACGAACAGGAATCACCATAAACAGAGGATATAGAACTCGTGCACCAATTACAGCGCACAGCGGGATAATTAATTTAACCCTATTAATTGGCATTTTAGGGTGATGTTATGTAACTACTGGAGAATCTTAAAGCTGTAAAGCAAAGTGTGCAATCAGACAAATACCTATTTTAATCTGTTAATATGTATCTGGGGGTCACTGGTTGAATAAGTGACTGCGTTCAGCCCTTTGGACGAACAGCAATCACCATCAACAGAAGATATAGAACGCGTGCATCCATTACAGCGCACAGCGGGATAATTATTTAACCCTATTAATTGGCATTTTAGGGTGATGTTATGTACCTAGTGGAGAATGTTAAAGCTGTAAATCAAAGTGTGAAATCAGACAAATACGAATTTTAATCTGTTAATATGTATCTGGGGGTCACTGGTTGAATAATTGACTGCGTTCAGCCCTTTGGAGGAACAGCAATCACCATCAACAGAAGATATAGCACGCGTGCAGCCATTACAGCGCACAGCGAGATAATTAATTTAACCCTATTTATTGGCATTTTAGGGTGATATTATGTATCAAGTGGAGAATGTCAAAGCTGCAAATTAAAGTGTGAAATAAGAAAAATACCTATTTTAATCTGTTAATATATACCTGGGGGTCACTAGTTGAATAAGTGACTGTGTTCAGTCCGTTGGACGAGCAGCAATCACCATCAACAGAAGATAGAGAACGCGTGTAGCCATTACAGCGCACAGCGGGTTAATTAATTTAACCCTATTAATTGGCGTTTTAGGGTGATTTATGTAACTTGTGGAGAAAGTTAAAGTTGTAAATCAAAATGTGAAATCAGAAAAATACCTATTTTAATCTGTTAATATGTACCTGGGGGTCAGTGGTTGAATAAGTGACAGCGTTCAGACCTTTGGACGAACAGCAATCACCATCAACAGAAGATATAGAACGCGTGCAGCCATTACAGCGCACAGCGGGATAATTAATTTAACCCTATTAATTGGCAATTTAGGGTGATATTATGTATCAAGTGGAGAATGTCAAAGCTGTAAATTAAAGTGTGAAATCAGAAAAATACCTATTTTAATCTGTTAATATATACCTGGGGGTCACTGGTTGAATAAGTGACAGCGTTCAGCCCTTTGGACGAACAGCAATCACCATCAACAGAAGATATAGAACGCGTGCATTCATTACAGCGCACAGCGGGATAATTATTTAACCCTATTAATTGGCATTTTAGGGTGATGTTATGTACATAGTGGAGAATGTTAAAACTGCAATTCAAAGTGTGAAATCAGACAAATACGTTTTTTAATCTGTTAATATGTACCTGAGGGGTCACTGGTTGAATAAGTGACTGCGTTCAGCCCTTTGGACGAACAGCAATCACCATCAACAGAAGATATAGAACACGTGCAGCCATTACAGCGCACAGCGAGATAATTAATTTAACCCTATTAATTGGCATTTTAGGGGAATGTTATGTAACTAGTGGAGAATGTTAAAGCTGTAAATCAAAGTGTGAAATCAGACAAATACCTATTTTAATCTGTTAATATGTACCTGGGGGTCACTGGTTGAATAAGTGACTGCGTTCAGCGCTTTGGACGAACAGCAATCACCATCAACAGAAGATATAGAACTCGTACACCCATTACAGCGCACAGCGGGATAATTAATTTAACCCTATTAATTGGCATTTTAGGGTGATATTATGTACCTAGTGGAGAATTTTAACGCTGTAAAGCAAAGTGTGAAATCAGACAAATACGTATTTTAATCTGTTAATATGTATCTGGGGGTCACTGGTTGAATAAGTGACTGCGTTCAGCCCTTTGGACGAACAGCAATCACCATCAACAGAAGATAAAGAACGCGTGCAGTCATTACAGCGCACAGCGGGATAATTAATTTAACCCTATTAATTGGCATTTTAGGGTGATATTATGTACCTAGTGGAGAATGTTAAAGCTGTAAATCAAAGTGTGAAATCAGACAAATACGTATTTTAATCTGTTAATATGTATCTAGGGGTCACTGGTTGAATAATTGACTGCGTTCAGCCCTTTGGACGAACAGCAATCACCATCAACAGAAGATATAGAACGCGTGCAGCCATTACAGCGCACAGCGAGATAATTAATTTAACCCTATTTATTGGCATTTTAGGGTGATATTATGTATCAAGTGGAGAATGTCAAAGCTGTAAATTAAAGTGTGAAATCAGAAAAATACCTATTTTAATCTGTTAATATATACCTGGGGGTCACTGGTTGAATAAGTGACAGCGTTCAGCCCTTTGGACGAACAGCAATCACCATCAACAGAAGATATAGAACGCCTGCAGCCATTACAGCGCACAGTGGGATAATTAATTTAACCCTATTAATTGGCAATTTAGGGTGATATTATGTACCTAGTGGAGAATGCTAAAGCTGTAAATCAAAGTGCGAAATCAGACAAATACGTATTTTAATCTGTTAATATGTACTTGGGGGGTCACTGGTTGAATAAGTGACTGCGTTCAGCCCTTTGGACGAACAGCAATCACCATCAACAGAAGATATAGAACACGTGCATCCATTACAGCGCACAGCGGGATAATTAATTTAACCCTATTAATTGGCATTTTAGGGTGATGTTATGTACCTAGTGGAGAAACTTAAAGCTGTTAATCAAAGTGTGAAATCAGACAAATACGTATTTTAATCTGTTAATATGTATCTGGGGGTCACTGGTTGAATAAGTGACTGCGTTCAGCCCTTTGGACGAACAGCAATCAGCATCAACAGAAGATATAGAACGCGTGCAGCCATTACAGGGCACAGCGGGATAATTAATTTAATCCTATTAATTGGCGTTGTAGGGCGATGTTATGTATCTAGTGGAGAAAGTTAAAGCTGTAAATCAAAGTGTGAAATCAGAGAAAAAAATATTTTAATCTGTTAATATGTATCTGGGGGTCAATGGTTGAATACGTGAGTGCGTTCAGCCCTTTGGACGAACAGCAATCACCATCAACAGAAGATATAGAACGCGTGCAGCCATTACAGCGCACAGCGGGATAATTAATTTAACCCTATTAATTGGCATTTTAGGGTGATGTTATGTACCTAGTGGAGAATCTTAAAGCTGTAAAGCAAAGTGTGAAATCAGACAAATACGT
Source organism: Ryuthela nishihirai (assembly GCA_038380435.1). Taxonomy (NCBI): domain Eukaryota; kingdom Metazoa; phylum Arthropoda; class Arachnida; order Araneae; family Heptathelidae; genus Ryuthela; species Ryuthela nishihirai. Next base: position 63,992,900 of record JAWZYU010000003.1, read on the forward strand.
ATTTTAATCTGTTAATATGTATCTGGGGGTAACTGGTTGAATAAGTGACTGCGTTCAGCCCTTTGGACGAACAGCAATCACCATCAACAGAAGATATAGAACGCGTGCATCCATTACAGCGCACAGCGGGATAATTATTTAACCCTATTAATTGGCATTTTAGGGTGATGTTATGTACCTAGTGGAGAATGTTAAAGCTGTAATTCAAAGTGTGAAATCAGACAAATACGTATTTTAATCTGTTAATATGTATCTGGGGGTCACTGGTTGAATAATTGACTGCGTTCAGCCCTTTGGACGAACAGCAATCACCATCAACAGAAGATATAGAACGCGTGCAGGCATTACAGCGCACAGCGAGATAATTAATTTAACCCTATTAATTGGCATTTTAGGGTGATGTTATGTACCTAGTGGAGAATCTTAAAGCTGTAAAGCAAAGTGTGAAATCAGACAAATACGTATTTTAATCTGTTAATATGTATCTGGGGGTCACTGGTTGAATAAGTGACTGCGTTCAGCCCTTTGGACGAACAGCAATCACCATCAACAGAAGATATAGAACGCGTGCAGTCATTACAGCGCAGAGCGGGATAATTAATTTAACCCTAATTATTGGCATTTTAGGGTGATGTTATGTACCTAGTGGAGAATGTTAAAGCTGTAAATCAAAGTGTGAAATCACAAAAATACGTATTTTAATCTGTTAATATGTATCTGGGTGTCACTGGTTGAATAATTGACTGCGTTCAGCCCTTTGGACGAACAGCAATCACCATCAACAGAAGATATAGAACGCGTGCAGCCATTACAGCGCACAGCGAGATAATTAATTTAACCCTATTTATTGGCATTTTAGGGTTATATTATGTATCAAGTGGAGAATGTCAAAGCTGTAAATTAAAGTGTGAAATCAGAAAAATACCTATTTTAATCTGTTAATATATACCTGGGGGTCACTGGTTGAATAAGTGACAGCGTTCAGCCCTTTGGACGAACAGCAATCACCATCAACAGAAGATATAGAACGCGTGCAGCCATTACAGCGCACAGTGGGATAATTAATTTAACCCTATTAATTGGCAATTTAGGGTGATATTATGTACCTAGTGGAGAATGCTAAAGCTGTAAATCAAAGTGTGAAATCAGACAAATACCTATTTTAATCTGTTAATATGTACTTGGGGGGTCACTGGTTGAATAAGTGACTGCGTTCAACCCTTTGGACGAACAGCAATCACCATCAACAGAAGATATAGAACACGTGCATCCATTACAGCGCACAGCGGGATAATTATTTAACCCTATTAATTGGCATTTTAGGGTGATGTTATGTACATAGTGGAGAATGTTAAAACTGTAATTCAAAGTGTGAAATCAGACAAATACGTATTTTGATCTGTTAATATGTTTCTGGGTGTCACTGGTTGAATAAGTGACTGCGTTCAGCCTATTGGTCGAACAGCAATCACCATCAACAGAAGATATTGAACGCGTGCAGCCATTACAGCGCACAGCAGGTTAATTAATTTAACCCTATTAAATGCATTTTCGTGTGATGTTATGTACCTAGTGGAAAACGTTAAAGCTGTAAATCAAAGTGTGAAATCGGACAAATACGTATTTTAATCTGTTAATATGTACCTGCGGGTCACTAGTTGAATAAGTGACTGCGTTCAGCCCTTTGGACGAGCAGCAATCACAATCAACAGAAGATAGAGAACGCGTGCAGCGATTACAGCGCACAGCGGGATAGTTAATTTAACCCTATTAATTTGCGTTTTAGGGCGATATTATGTAACTACTGGAGAAAGTTAAAGTTGTAAATCAAAATGTGAAATCAGAAAAATACGTATTTTAATCTGTTAATATGTACCTGGGGGTCACTTGTTGAATAAGTGACTGCGTTCAGCCCTTTGGACGAACAGCAATCACCATCAACAGAAGATATAGAACTCGTGCACCAATTACAGCGCACAGCGGGATAATTAATTTAACCCTATTAATTGGCATTTTAGGGTGATGTTATGTACCTAGTGGAGAATCTTAAAGCTGTAAATCAAAGTGTGAAATCAAACAAATACGTATTTTAATCTGTTAATATGTACCTAGCGGTAACTGGTTGAATAAGTGACTGCGTTCAGCCGTTTGGACGAACAGCAATCACCATCAACAGAAGATATAGAACGCGTGCAGCCATTACAGCGCACAGCGGGATAATTAATTTAACCCTATTAATTGGCATTTTAGGGTGATATTATGTAACTAGTGGAGAATGTTAAAGCTGTAAATCAAAGTGTGAAATCAGACAAATACGTTTTTTAATCTGTTAATATGTACCTGGGGGTCACTGGTTGAATAAGTGATTGCGTTCAGCCCTTTGGACGAACAGCAAACACCATCAACAGAAGATATAGAACTCGTGCAGCCATTACAGCGCACAGCGGAATAATTAATTTAACCCTATTAATTGGCATTTTCGGGTGATGTTATGTACCTAGTGGAGAATGTTAAAGCTGTAAATCAAAGTGTGAAATCAGACAAATACGTATTTTAATCTGTTAATATGTATCTGGGTGTCACTGGTTGAATAAGTGACTGCGTTCAGCCCTTTGGACGAACAGCAATCAGCATCAACAGAAGATATAGAACGCGTGCAGCCATTACAGCGCACAGCGGGATAATTAATTTAACCCTATTAATTGACGTTGTAGGGCGATGTTATGTATCTAGTGGAGAAAGTTAAAGCTGTAAATCAAAGTGTGAAATCAGAGAAAAAATTATTTTAATCCGTTAATATGTATCTGGGGGTCAATGGTTGAATACGTGAGTGCGTTCAGCCCTTTGGACGAACAGCAATCACCATCAACAGAAGATATAGAACGCGTGCAGCCATTACAGCGCACAGCGGGATAATTAATTTAACCCTATTAATTGGCATTTTAGGGTGATGTTATGTAACTAGTGGAGAACGTTAAAGCTGTAAATCAAAGTGTGAAATCAGACAAATACGTATTTTAATCTGTTAATATGTACCTGGGGGTCACTGGTTGAATAGTGACTGCGTTCAACCCTTTGGACGAACAGCAATCACCATCAACAGAAGATATAGAACGCGTGCAGCCATTACAGCGCACAGCGGGATAATTAATTTAACCCTATTAATTGGCATTTTAGGGTAATGTTATGTACATAGTGGAGAATGTTAAATCTGTAAATCAAAGTGTGAAATCAAACAAATACGTATTTTAATCTGTTAATATGTACCTAGCGGTAACTGGTTGAATAAGTGACTGCGTTCAGCCGTTTGGACGAACAGCAATCACCATCAACAGAAGATATAGAACGCGTGCAGCCATTACAGCGCACAGCGGGATAATTAATTTAACCCAATTAATTGGCATTTTAGGGTGATATTATGTAACTAGTGGAGAATGTTAAAGCTGTAAATCAAAGTGTGAAATCAGACAAATACGTTTTTTAATCTGTTAATATGTACCTGGGGGTCACTGGTTGAATAAGTGATTGCGTTCAGCCCTTTGGACGAACAGCAAACACCATCAACAGAAGATATAGAACTCGTGCAGCCATTACAGCGCACAGCGGAATAATTAATTTAACCCTATTAATTGGCATTTTCGGGTGATGTTATGTACCTAGTGGAGAATGTTAAAGCTGTAAATCAAAGTGTGAAATCAGACAAATACGTATTTTAATCTGTTAATATGTATCTGGGGGTCACTGGTTGAATACGTGACTGCGTTCAGTCCTTTGGACGAACAGCAATCACCATCAACAGAAGATATAGAACGCGTGCAGCCATTACAGCGCACAGCGGGATAATTAATTTAACCCTATTAATTGGCAATTTAGGGTGATGTTATGTACCTAGTGGAGAATTCTAAAGCTGTAAATCAAAGTGTGAAATCAGACAAATACGTATTTTAATCTGTTAATATGTACCTGGGGGGTCACTGGTTGAATAAGTGACTGCGTTCAGTCCTTTGGACGAACAGCAATCACCATCAAGAGAAGATAGAGAACGCGTGCATCCATTACAGCGCACAGCGGGATAATTATTTAACCCTATTAATTGGCATTTTCGGGTGATGTTATGTACATAGTGGAGAATGTTAAAGCTGTAATTCAAAGTGTGAAATCAGACAAATACGTGGTTTTGATCTGTTAATATGTTCCTGGGTGTCACTGGTTGAATAAGGGACTGTGTTCAGCCCATTGGACGAACAGCAATCACCATCAAGAGAAGATATAGAACGCGTGCAGCCATTACAGCGCACAGCAGGTTAATTAATTTAACCCTATTAATTGGCATTTTCGGATGATGTTATGTACCTAGTGGAAAAGGTTAAAGCTGTAAATCAAAGTGTGAAATCAGACAAATACGTATTTTAATCTGTTAATATGTATCTGTGGTTCACTGGTTGAATACGTGACTGCGTTCAGCCCTTTGGACGAACAGCAATCGCCATGAACAGAAGATATAGAACGCGTGCAGCCATTACAGCGCACAGCGGGATAATTATTTGAACCCTATTAATTGGTGTTTTAGGGCGATGTTATGTACTTAGTGGAGAAAGTTAAAGCTATAAATCAAAGTGTGAAATCTGACAAATATGTATTTTAATCTGTTAATATGTACCTGGGGGTCATTGTTTGAATACGTGACTGCGTTCAGCCCTTTGGACGAACAGCAATCACCATCAACAGAAGATAGAGAACGCGTGCAGCCATTACAGCGCGCAGCGGGATAATTAATTTAACCCTATTAATTGGCGTTTTAGGGCGATATTATGTAACTAGTGGAGAAAGTTAAAGTTGTAAATCAAAATGTGAAATCAGAAAAATACGTATTTTAATCTGTTAATATGTACCTGGGGTTCACTGGTTGAATAAGTGACTGCCTTCAGCCCTTTGGACGAACAGCAATCACCATCAACAAAAGATATAGAACGCGTGCAGCCATTACAGCGCACAGAGGGATAATTAATTTAACCCTATTAATTGGCAATTTAGGGTGATGTTATGTACCTAGTGGAGAATGCTAAAGCTGTAAATCAAAGTGTGAAATCAGACAAATACGTATTTTAATCTGTTAATATGTACCTGGGGGGTCACTGGTTGAATAAGTGACTGCGTTCAGCCCTTTGGACGAACAGCAATCACCATCAACAGAAGATATAGAACGCGTGCATCCATTACAGCGCACAGCGGGATAATTATTTAACCCTATTAATTGGCATTTTAGTGTGATGTTATGTACATAGTGGAGAATGTTAAAGCTGTAATTCAAAGTGTGAAATCAGACAAATACGTGTTTTGATCTGTTAATATGTTCCTGGGTGTCACTGGTTGAATAAGTGACTGCGTTCAGCCCATTGGACGAACAGCAATCACCATCAACAGAAGATATAGAACGCGTGCAGCCATTACAGCGCACAGCGGGATAATTAATTTAACCCTATTAATTGGCATTTTAGGGTGATATTATGTAACTAGTGGAGAATGTTAAAGCTGTAAATCAAAGTGTGAAATCAGACAAATACGTTTTTTAATCTGTTAATATGTACCTGGAGGTCACTGGTTGAATAAGTTACTGCGTTCAGCCCTTTGGACGAACAGCAATCACCATCAACAGAAGATATAGAACGCGTGCAGCCATTACAGCGCACAGCGGGATAATTAATTTAACCCTATTAATTGGCATTTTCGGGTGATGTTATGTACCTAGTGGAGAATGTTAAAGCTGTAAATCAAAGTGTGAAATCAGACAAATACGTATTTTAATCTGTTAATATGTATCTGGGGGTCACTGGTTGAATAAGTGACTGCGTTCAGCCCTTTGGACGAACAGCAATCACCATCAACAGAAGATAGAGAACGCGTGCATCCATTACAGCGCACATCGGGATAATTATTTAACCCTATTAATTGGTATTTTAGGGTGATGTTATGTACATAGTGGAGAATGTTAAAGCTGTAATTCAAAGTGTGAAATCAGACAAATACGTATTTTAATCTGTTAATATGTATCTGTGGTTCACTGGTTGAATACGTGAATGCGTTCAGCCCTTTGGACGAACAGCAATCGCCATGAACAGAAGATATAGAACGCGTGCAGCCATTACAGCGCACAGCGGGATAATTATTTGAACCCTATTAATTGGCGTTTTATGGCGATGTTATGTACTTAGTGGAGAAAATTAAAGCTTTAAATCAAAGTGTGAAATCAGACAAATACGTATTTTAATCTGTTAATATGTTCCTGGGGGTCATTGTTTGAATACGTGACTGCGTTCAGCCCTTTGGACGAACAGCAATCACCATCAACAGAAGATAGAGAACGCGTGCAGCCATTACAGCGCACAGCGGGATAATTATTTAACCCTATTAATTGGCATTTTAGGGTGATGTTATGTACATAGTGGAGAATGTTAAAGCTGTAATTCAAAGTGTGAAATCAGACAAATACGTGTTTTAATCTGTTAATATGTACCTGGGGGTCATTGTTTGAATACGTGACTGCGTTCAGCCCTTTGGACGAACAGCAATCACCATCAACAGAAGATAGAGAACGCGTGCAGCCATTACAGCGCACAGCGGGATAATTATTTAACCCTATTAATTGGCATTTTAGGGTGATGTTATGTACATAGTGGAGAATGTTAAAGCTGTAATTCAAAGTGTGAAATCAGACAAATACGTGTTTTGATCTGTTAATATGTTCCTGGGTGTCACTGGTTGAATAAGTGACTGCGTTCAGCCCATTGGACGAACAGCAATCACCATCAACAGAAGATATAGAACGTGTGCAGCCATTACAGCGCACAGCAGGTTAATTAATTTAACCCTATTAATTGGCATTTTCGGGTGATGTTATGTACCTAGTGGAAAACGTTAAAGCTGTAAATCAAAGTGTGAAATCAGACAAATACGTATTTTAATCTGTTAATATGTACCTGGGGGTCACTGGTTGAATAAGTGACTGCGTTCAGCCCATTGGACGAACAGCAATCACCATCAACAGAAGATATAGAACGCGTGCAGCCATTACAGCGCACAGCGGGATAATTAATTTAACCCTATTAATTGGCATTTTAGGGTGATATTATGTAACTAGTGGAGAATGTTAAAGCTGTAAATCAAAGTGTGAAATCAGACAAATACGTTTTTTAATCTGTTAATATGTACCTGGGGGTCACTGGTTGAATAAGTTACTGCGTTCAGCCCTTTGGACGAACAGCAATCACCATCAACAGAAGATATAGAACGCGTGCAGCCATTACAGCGCACAGCGGGATAATTAATTTAACCCTATTAATTGGCATTTTCGGGTGATGTTATGTACCTAGTGGAGAATGTTAAAGCTGTAAATCAAAGTGTGAAATCAGACAAATACGTATTTTAATCTGTTAATATGTATCTGGGGGTCACTGGTTGAATAAGTGACTGCGTTCAGCCCTTTGGACGAACAGCAATCACCATCAACAGAAGATAGAGAACGCGTGCATCCATTACAGCGCACATCGGGATAATTATTTAACCCTATTAATTGGTATTTTAGGGTGATGTTATGTACATAGTGGAGAATGTTAAAGCTGTAATTCAAAGTGTGAAATCAGACAAATACGTATTTTAATCTGTTAATATGTATCTGTGGTTCACTGGTTGAATACGTGAATGCGTTCAGCCCTTTGGACGAACAGCAATCGCCATGAACAGAAGATATAGAACGCGTGCAGCCATTACAGCGCACAGCGGGATAATTATTTGAACCCTATTAATTGGCGTTTTATGGCGATGTTATGTACTTAGTGGAGAAAATTAAAGCTATAAATCAAAGTGTGAAATCAGACAAATACGTATTTTAATCTGTTAATATGTTCCTGGGGGTCATTGTTTGAATACGTGACTGCGTTCAGCCCTTTGGACGAACAGCAATCACCATCAACAGAAGATAGAGAACGCGTGCAGCCATTACAGCGCACAGCGGGATAATTATTTAACCCTATTAATTGGCATTTTAGGGTGATGTTATGTACATAGTGGAGAATGTTAAAGCTGTAATTCAAAGTGTGAAATCAGACAAATACGTGTTTTAATCTGTTAATATGTACCTGGGGGTCATTGTTTGAATACGTGACTGCGTTCAGCCCTTTGGACGAACAGCAATCACCATCAACAGAAGATAGAGAACGCGTGCAGCCATTACAGCGCACAGCGGGATAATTATTTAACCCTATTAATTGGCATTTTAGGGTGATGTTATGTACATAGTGGAGAATGTTAAAGCTGTAATTCAAAGTGTGAAATCAGACAAATACGTGTTTTGATCTGTTAATATGTTCCTGGGTGTCACTGGTTGAATAAGTGACTGCGTTCAGCCCATTGGACGAACAGCAATCACCATCAACAGAAGATATAGAACGTGTGCAGCCATTACAGCGCACAGCAGGTTAATTAATTTAACCCTATTAATTGGCATTTTCGGGTGATGTTATGTACCTAGTGGAAAACGTTAAAGCTGTAAATCAAAGTGTGAAATCAGACAAATACGTATTTTAATCTGTTAATATGTACCTGGGGGTCACTGGTTGAATAAGTGACTGCGTTCAGCCGTTTGGACGAACAGCAATCACCATCAACAGAAGATAGAGAACGCGTGCAGCCATTACAGCGCACAGCGGAATAATTAATTTAACCCTATTAATTGGCGTTTTATTGTGTTTTAATATACCTAGTGGAGAAGGTTAAAGCTGTTAATCAAAGTGTGAAATCAGACAAATACGTATTTTAATCTGTTAATATGTACCTGGGTGTCACTGGTTGAATATGTGACTGCGTTCAGCCCTTTGGACGAACAGCATTCACCATCAACAGAAGATATAGAACGCGTGCAGCCATTACAGCGCACAGCGGAAAAATTAATTTAACCCTATTAATTGGCGTCTTAGTGTGTTTTTATGTAGCTAGTGGAGAAGGTTAAAGCTGTTAATCAAAGTGTGAAATCGACAAATACGTATTTTAATCTGTTAATGTGTAGGTGAGGGTCACTGGTTGAATAGCTGACTGCGTTCAGCCCTTTGGGCGAACAGCAATCTCCTACAGCATATCTTATAGAATGTGTGCAGCTATAAGTGCGCACAACGCGTAGTTATTTTGTTCGTTTTGATTAGCCTAGGACGTGTGTTGTTTTGTATAGAGTGCAAAGTGTGACAGGTTATTAGGAAAATAGGAAAGCTGAATTGAGTCAAATACCTATTTCAGTCTATGAATGGATTGTTATTCGAGAGACACTGGTTGAATAGTTGTCTGCATTCAGCCATTTCAGCAAATGGCAATCACTTTCATCAGAAGCAATAGATCACATTCAGTCATTTCATCACAGAGCGGATTAATTTCTCTGCTTCTTTCGATTACGTCATCTAGTGGGTTTGGTGTGTGCAGAGTGTAGAGTGTTAAAAGTTGTGTTTTTAGAAAGCTGAAACGGTCGGAATATGTACTTGAATATATTCTCCCACCATTTCTCTAAGTTGGACCCTCAAACGTAGGGGCGCAGTGTGATATTTGTGTCAGTGCCGAATTATTTTGTTTTATTCGTTGCATTTGAGTATGTTTCTTGTCTCAGTGTGTAGAGCTACATCTGGGATCGCCCCTATACGTCTTTTGGAGTTTTCCTGTTATTTTACAATAAAATGTTGAAATTTTAAATCAGTCATGTTTTGAAACGTAGGCGTAAAAGGTAAAGAAATAGATTAAAATGTAAAATAGAAGTTAGAATTAATTGAAAAATTAGAACCAATAGGTCCGCTGAACGTGTTTGTAAATACGCCTGCTTACGTAAATACATAATTAATTACTTTGAACTCACTATTTCGAATAATATTGTGAAATATAAGTAGTAAATATTACCTTGTTATTCTGATTTGTATAGAATCCCACTGACTCTTCATCTATATTCTGGTTTAGTGGGTATTTTCTCCCCTTGTGCAATTTGTCCGTTATATCTAGGGTTTACTGTGTGTCATAAAGTTAGAATTTCGTACAGTCTCATGAACCCCTACAGATAATTTTGTTTTACACTTCTACTATGATCTAGTTTGGAGTTCCTGGGTGGAAAATATTTTTTGTACAGGTCATGTCGTTCCTTTTCGTCCGTTTTGTCAAATTTGTCAGGAAGTTGAAATTTTTAATTTTTAGTGTTTTATTTTATTGGCTGTGTTAGTATGTTCCAAAGCTATATATTATTAATATTTAATGTGAATTTGGAAAGCTCTTTGAAATTAAGAATAAAGCAATCCTATTTCATTCGTTTGCTTTTAGATTGGGGAGGGTGGAATTGCAAGACGGATTTCACACGTCGGTCAGGTCTTATTAGCATGAACGAGATTCGCGTGCAAAAATATTAGGCGTAACGTTACTGTGATAATATACGTTTATTATTATTTTTATTACTGCGATTATGGAAATTATTCAAAAAAAATTTAAACTATGGATTAAGAAAACATCGAAACTTGAACCTATTGTTTTGGACTGAGTTGATTTTGATAGTATGTCTAGTGTGTGTGTCCTCTACTATTTATAATAGGTCATTGTAATAATTACGTGACCTGACGTACCTGGGGAAGTGGTGGGGGAAGGTTCAAGTACATATTAGGCTCGTTTCACTACGTATTGTACATTTTTGTTTCACTAAGAATGGTAAATAAAGATATAACAGCGAATGCTGTTGTGTTTTAAGTCAGTGTCGATAGAACATGGGCATTCTGTCACCCAAGGCAAAAGTTTTGAATTATTCCCTAATCCTTTCACACTCGCATTAGAAAACATATTTACCACGAAAATAATATAAAAAATAATGTAATAATAAGCATATGCTTATTATTACATTATTTTTTATATTAGCACGAAATTGTATGCACAATATATATGCACAAACATTTTTTTATTAGCACGAAAATAACACAAACTTCACACGCATAAATTCACATACTACTCAAAGCACAAAATGCACAGAAAACTTTGCCTATATAATAAAATTATAAATTGGAAAATTAATTGTAAACAATATTTAGAAGGAAAAAAAACATACAAAGTTTTATACAGGGTGATTCAAAACTTATCGTTCAATGTTCGTGGGGAGGTAGGGAATACGTCAGGAAACCGATTTCACATAGGAAAGTATGTCCGCAAATGTACGCATGCGTATGTAGAGGGCGCTGTGTGTACCCAACCAGTGTACAGCTCGCCCGACCACTCCCGCTGTCATCAGTGTACGAGCTGACTTACTAGTGATAAGATGAATCTTTTTGTGGGTGGCCATGAAATACCATGTGTACGAAACCCCCGTCAACAGTGAAATGGACCTTGTTGCACGAATAGTGGCCGCCGCAGGCATTGTCCGTGATATGCCAGGCGTTTTCGAAAATGTTCGGCGGTCAATGCAACGGCGCTGTGAATCCTGTGTCCGTGTAAATGGTCGCAATTTTGAGCACCTACTGTGAACCTGTACTTTACCTTGTTGGAATAAAAGTCACATTCGTTACCATTTAACTGTACTGTTTCCTTGTGTTCACTGTACTTGTCCATTTTGTGCATGTAGATGACGTTTGCGGACATACTTTCCTATGTGAAATCGGTTTCCTGACGTATTCCCTACCTCCCCACGAAATTTGAACGGTAAGTTTTGAATCACCCTGTATAAAAATAGCATTTTTTTTCCACTACGAATAAGCAGAGATTCATAAGAGTATACCATGCAAATGTAAAAAGACAAAATTGACGACAAATTGATAAATTTAAAAGAAACTTGAAATACACCCATCCTGCGAATTAAACGGTCGATAGATTGCGAAAATTAAGGTATAAATCGAATCTGGTTGCATTTTTTAGCGTGTAAAGACGAAATTTTTTAAATCAAGTACCGTGTAAGTCGAGGGACAGGTGTGAATCGATGGCCCCTTAATAATTTTGCTCGAGGAGCTGAGACCCTGCTAGTGTACAGTCGCTCAAAAAAGTATCCGAACACTATGGTTGATTACAGAATTCAGAAAAAATATCTGACAACGAGTGTTTAGAAATTAGTAATCTGGCAACCTTCGTGTACTGTACACGAAAAATATCTGACGAGTTTTCAGAAATTAGTAATCTGGCCACCGTCGTGTCACGTGACACGACGGTTGCCAGATCACTAATTTCTAAAAATATCGTTGCCAGATATTTTTCCTGAATGCTGTAATCAACCATAGTGTTCGGATACTTTTTTGAGCGACTGTACATGGTCACTTTTATTATTTGTAATGTTTTTAGTTTAGAGTAAAAAAATAATGCTCGGACATTTCACTCCTATATTATGCATGGATCAAACCTATCAGTTCATCATACAATGAAAATCAAATAGTACAAAATTTTAACCGTTCAAATATAAGGATACGGAACACTAAGTTTTAGGCTCGCCATTACACAAGTGAAAATGAAAATCATTCCTACACACGCACAAACTCACATACTACTTTCAACTCTTGTGCTCAACCCATCACTGACATTTCGATGCCTTTACTAGAATGAAGTGAATTTTTGTAAGTCAAGCAAAAACAGAAACCTTAAATAAATTTTAAGTTCTACAGAAGTGCTTTAAAGGAAATCAATGATCAACTAAACTAAAAGCTGCATCAAAAACAGACGCATTAAAGCTATCAGTTTATAGCTTTAATACGTCTGTTTTTGATGCAGCTTTTTGAGAAATGTGTAACCAGTTATTTGGCGAGATATTTTAAACATATGGATGCACAATTCAAATTCGTAATGAATAAGTAACTAATTATAACAACCTAGTCGTCATCTTGCTACCAATGATTAATTCATAAACATATATTGAATTGCTGTGGTTATTGTTTCTAATTCTCTATACTAGCCGTATTCACTATTTCTCTTCACCTCTCAAGGGAGTGCCAACAAAAATCATCGTGCATGTTACCTTTGGCACGCGTGTCATAAAATCGCCATCACTGCTATGAGGGCACCAACCTGAGTTTTGTTGTTAAAGGTATTGGGTTGGTGGTGGCTCAGTCGGCGAAGTGCCAGGCTCATAATCTTAAAGTCTCACCTGGGTCAGTGTTGAGATTTTTCTCCGCAAAACTCCCCGCCCTGCCCTCTGTCAACAGGGGGACACCGATCGTCTTGGAAAGGCCGCCGTCCGTCAAATGACATAACAAATGTTATAGACCATGTTGAATGGCCTTGACGGGAGCTACCATCTGTATCCTAACAGCTACCCGGTGGTTTCCCTTCATACAACCTTCTCTGAACCTTTGCGGTCCTTATGATCTGATCACTAAGTACATTGTATGTAAAAAAGGTACAGCTCCTAGGTAAAACAGTTTGTACTTATTTACATACCTGTAATAAGCATCGGAAGGAACTTCAGGTCATGGTCGCATGTCAGAGGACACGTCAAGGCACGGTCGCACGACAGAGGACACTCAAGGCACGGTCGCACGTCAGAGGACACTCAAGGCACGGTCGCACGTCAGAGGACACGTCAAGGCACGGTCGCACGTCAGAGGACACGTCAAGGCACGGTCGCACGTCAGAGGACACGTCAAGGCACGGTCGCACGTCAGAGGACACGTCAAGGCACGGTCGCACGTCAGAGGACACGTCAAGGCACGGTCGCACGTCAGAGAATACGTCAAGGAACGGTCTCCCAAGATCCAGCCCTGGGTTTTCTGACCTGATCATTTAGCTCATTATGCGAACTAAAGTGCCGTTGATAGGTAGGTAAAACAACCAAAGTAGACCAACGGCTCGGGTCACGTTAGAGTGGGAGGGGGGGGGGGCGAAGATTGCTCAGTTAACGTCTTGAAAATTCTCAGAGGTCATATAGGTCGGCACGATCGCTTTTCCTATTAGTGAACCAATGATCTACGAGAATTTTCGAAAGCATCAACTGCGCAGTCTCATCTTAGGCTGAATTATTGCCGCCATTCTGAAAACGGATATTCTGATTGTAATTCTTGCTTTACGACAGAGTGTGATCGCATTCAAATAATGGATCTGTTGGCTGTTATGTGACATTGTTCTACACTGATATTGTTGGTCAATTGCGTGAATTAGAATATCCGTGTTTTTGAATTATTCGGGCTTCCGTATGATTTGAAGAAATCAATTGAAATATTTAGATTAACGTTGGAATAAAAATAATAAATAAAAAAAATATTTTTTCGAAATTTTTTTCTAAAAGCTTTCAAAATGAAAACAAATCGTTAAATTATTATTATATCATTCATATCCTATTGATTTCAAAATGAAAGTTTCTTAATTATTATTTTTTGGTTGGGTTGTTTTAATTGTCAGCATGATTTTTTTTTTACCTTCACTGGCCAAATGAAGTCACTAGGACTTAATGGCCCAGATGTAGATACAGGAAAAGGGTTGAATTGTTTTATCTCTGAGCGGCACTTTTTTTGCTCACAATGGTCCAAATGGTCAGGCCGCAAGGACTCCGAGGGTTCAGAGCAGGTTTGGAGGGAGGGGAATCATTGGACAGTTGTTACGAGACAGATGGTCCATTCTCGTAAAGTTCACCTAACGTGCTCTTTAACGTGCACAGGTTATGGCTCTCAGGTTCACTTGGCTACGGCTTAACGTCCCATCCGACGGACAGTTGCCTTTCCAAGCCCATCAGTGTCCCATCCTGACCGAGGGAAGTGCGTGGAGTTTTGCGGACATAAGTTTCAACATTCGCCCAGCTGGGACTCCAATTTGGGAACTGCAGATTACGATCCAGGCGCGATATCCACCATCAACACCACCTCCGAGTGGCACTATTTTTTTTTGGCTCACAACCGAAATTCTAGGTCCCAAAAAACCAATTTTTTAGAATTGAACAGCGGAAAAGTAGGTCCATGGCGCTGTTTAGGGGACATTAAAAAGGATTTTTCTTTTTGGTTTAATTAGGATCACAGGAATTTCTTTCCAAATAAGAAAAGGATCGCAGAAATTCGCTAGATTTTGCCTTATTTTCAGCGCTCATTCTCGATCGGAATACTTTAATAGGATATGTTTTTTACCTATATATTTTCTTATAGACATCTATTTCGTGAATTTCAGTTGACAATTAAAAATTAGCTGATTGTGAGTTAGTGCGTGACAAAGGATGACGCTAATTACGACCATCATGCAGAAGTTGCAAAGTTCTGAAAATCTGCACTTAGGGGTAATTCGGATCGTAGTTCTCGGGAGAAAAAATCCGAAATTCGATATTCGACCTGTCCTTCAAGGTCAGAGAGAGGTGAAGCAGAGATCAAAGCTTGACTTTAACGTCAAGCTTTGATGATGTGCTAGAAATGTGAATATTGGTATATAGGAGTACTTCGGATCCCAGAAGCTTTAAAAATCTCGGATTCTTTGTGTGTTGGGGCTTAGAGATCAAAAATTAAATTTTAATTTACCACTTTTAGAGAGCTAAATTTGATGCCTACGGGCAAGGACGTACCTAGAATTTAGTTCGGGGCGGTCTCAGAATAAGCCTTGAGTAGGGTTTCCCAGTTACTAAAACATTCCACCGAACAGGAAAGATTAAAATGATATTCTATATGAGATTTTATAATTGTTGTTTTATTATATTTTTAGTGTCAGAATAACATATGGGGCTAAAATAAAGTTGTATAAAACTTCCAACTGTTACTGTTCAATTTCTTTTTAATTTTTTTAAACTGAACGAAACAAAGACAATTGTTTTGGATTTCAAAGCAGATAGACGAGTTCGATATTTAGTAGAAGACGACAGGGTTCTCAGCGGGCTTATTTTTATTGAGGGAGGGTGGATTAATGAAAACCCAGAGACAATGGAAAAGGAAATTCTACACAATTCATTAATAATATTATTTCACAAACATTTTCCAATTTTTTTTTGCAGTTTTTTTAAACGAACTAATGTCATCATTTTGTTTTTTTTTATCTGTCTGTACACTGTCATCTTTTTTGTTTTAAGAGATTAATTTAAAATTTCTTTTGAATTGGATAGATATTGATGACACCCCGTAGGCAGGGACATACAGACGCTCAAAAAAGTATCCGAACGCTATGGTTGATTACAGAATTCAGGAAAAATATCTGGCAACGATTTTATTTTTATTTATCTTTAACGTGCAGATGGTATGGCGGGTGTGACTCTCCTGCACACAGGATCACTGATCATCCCTACTGCACACACAGGATCACTGATCATCCCTACTGCACACACAGGATCACTGATCATCCCTACTGCACACAGGATCACCCCTACGGACCAAAAGCAGGGTGGGGCGTTTTGTGGAAATAAGGCCCAGCTAGGACTCTAACCTGAAAACTGCAAACTACGAATCTAGTTCGCTACCGACTGAGCCATCCCCGCACCTTGTTATAACAGAGAGGCGTTAATATCATATGGGATGGTTACTATCACATGTAATGTCTTAAAATGCCGAATTTTCAAATCTTTGGATTGGTAGAGGTGGACCGATATTGCGGTCCTCAAAAAGTCCATATTTACCACTACTGGACATCTTTTTTCTGGATGATACATTGAAAGATAGCATTTAAGCGTTATTAGAGCATATATAAACATTAATTAGAGAAGCGCTGTCCAACTAGCGAGCCCGCACAAGGATTTTTGTGGCCCGCGAATAAAATCAAGTTTTTACTTGAAATTTTAAATAAATATCTGTAATCCACCTTATAATTTTTTGTCGACTTCTATTACTTTACTTGATATGCAATCTTCAACTTACTCATTCTGTAAAGTTTACAAAACACTCTTAAGCCGATCGGCAAACTTCTGAAACCTTTTAAAAGCAATGCGGCGTCATCAAACGTCGGCGTCTTATTACTGCAGCTTCATCAAACAAATGTTTTGATGAAGCTGCAGTAATAAGAAGCATCTAACGACAGCACGAATCGTTTTAACTGGGCATGCATTGTCGAATGTTGCACTGTATTGTGCACCACGAGACATTGTGGCGGCATTTCGCTGAGACTAAACGACGTAATGGAAAAGGTTGTCAAAATTACCAATTTAATTCGTGGCGGAAATCGTTCTCTTACACACAGAAAATTTAAAACCTTTTTCGACGAACCTCATGCCGAGTACGGCGATCTGCTTTTACATTTAGTGCCGGAAAATGCCTCAAGAGATTTTTTTATACTTCGAAATGAAATTCATTTTTTTTCTCACGGAAGTGGGAGAAAGATGAATTTCATTTACAAATAAGATTATTTAAATGTCTTGAATTCTATTCAAATGTCATTTCTAAAACAGATTATTTAAATGTCTTGAATAAATCCTTACAAGGAAAAGACCAAAACGTGTGCTGTCTTTATAATCATATTACTGGGTTTAGAAACAAATTACAATTGTTGAAATCAAATTTGCAGGAAAACAATTTAATTCATTTTGAAACTTGTAAAGAGTTATACGAAGTAATGAAGCAACTTAGTAAAACAGTTAATTTTTAAAAATTTGTTCCTAAATTAGATATCGTAAATGAAGATTTTAATAGAAGATTTTCTCAATTTGATGACCTTAAGCAAAGTTTAAATTTATTTAGTAATCTATTAAATATTGATATTAGCACTGTAGATCCTAAATATCAAATGGAATTATGTGACCTTCAGGCCGACCCAATTATTGCATCTAATAGAGAAACTGGAATAGAACTGTTCAAACTTTTGCCTAAAGAAAAATATCCAAAAATGAAAGATTTTGGACTCCACATAATTTTTATGTTCGGACAAGGCTGCAGGATTTGATCCCATGGAGTTTCTATATAAGGGATTTGGTCCCACTTAAAGACCCAGACAGGGAATTTCTTCATAAGACATTATGGTTATGTGGTCTATGTTACCTCCCCACCCCCATGAATACATTTCTTTGTGGGAATTTAAGCCCCTATTCTGCGGTATTCCCTCGGGCATATTATTCAAAATATATAAATCCAAAAAGATAATAAAGATCCCGTCAAGCAGCTGCTTGCCGCAGAGATCTGACAGGAGTCTTAATTTTAATACGATAGTAGAAGTTCTGTCACAATGCTTTTCAAAAATAAAAAAGTATTTAATTTTTAAAATCTCAATGAATAAATTGAAAAAACTTAGAAATAGTTATTTAGAAGTATGGAATATATGTTACCCTTGTTAATAGTGTTCCAATTTCAAGTTTACTAGTTTTATAAAAACCATCAAAGCCATCCAACGTGAAGACCATCCAGCGTGTTCTTTAACGTTGGAATATTTTATTTGTGAAGGCCACTTTTTTTCCACACAGTCAGCTAAATGATCATGTCGCAAGGACTCCGAAGACTCAGAGAAAGTTGGGGGAAGGATATCCACTGGACAGCTTTTAAGAGACGGATGGTAGCTTTCCGTCAAGGCTATCCAGCGTGTTCTTTAACGTTGGAATATTTCCCTCTGAAGGTCACTTTTTTCCACACAATAGGATAAATGGCCAGGACACAAGGACCCCGAAAACCCAGAGAAGGTTGGGGGAAGGATATCCACTGGACAGCTTTTAGGAGACAGATGGTAGCCTCCCGTGAAGTATATCCAGCGTGTTCTTTAACGCTGGAATATTTTACCCCTGAAGGTCACATTTTTCTACACACTGTCCTAAATATCCAGGTCACAAGGGCCCCGAAGACTCAGAGAAATTTGGGAAAAGGATATCAACTGGACGGCTTTTAGGAAAGAGATGGTATCCTCCCATCAAGGCTATCCAGCGTGTTCTCTAACGTTGGAATATTTTCTCTGAACGTCACTTTTTTCCACACAATGGGCTAAATGGCAGGTCACAAGGATTGGATTGGATTGTTTTACCTCTGAGCGGCACTTTTTTGCACACCATGGGCTAAATGGCAAGGCCACAAGGACCCAGAAGGCTCAGAGAAGGTTGGGGGAGGGGACCCACTGGAACAGCTGTTGGGAGACAGATGGTAGCCTCCCGTCAAGGCCACCCAGCGTGTTCTTTAACGTGCACAGGGTATGGCTCTCCAGCACACGGAGCCACGGCTTAACGTCCCATCCGACGGACGGCGGCCTTTCCAAGACCTTCGGTGTCCCCTACTGACCGCGGGCAGGGCGGGGAAATTTTGCGGAGATAAATCTCAACGCTGACCCAGCTGGGACTCGAACCTGGGAACTACAGATTACGAGCCTGGCGCACTACCGACTGAGCAACCCCGCCCCCAGGTCACAAGGACCCCGAAGACTCAGAGAAAGTTGGGGGAAGGATATGCACTGGACAGCTTTTAGAAGACAGATGGTAGCCTCCCGTTAAGTCTATCCAGTGTGTTCTTCAACGTTTGAATATTTTACCTCTGAAGGTCACTTTTTTCCACACAATGGGCTAAATGGCCAGGTCAGAAGGATCCCAAAGACTCAGAGAAAGTTGGGGAAGGATATCCACTGGAGAGAGATTTATTAATAATCCCTCGTAGGACCCAATTTGTTAATAATCTCTTGTAGAATAGGGATCTTTGCACATTTTTGGTGCTTTTCATGTTCATTTCCGTCTCTGCATGCGCAGAAATCGCTCTTGATCACAATTTCAAGATGGGTTGGGTTGTTTTACCTAAGAGCGGCACTTTTTGCACACCATGGGCTAAATGGCCAGATCACATGGACCTCGAAGGCTCAGAGAAGGTTGGGGGAGGAGACCCACTGAAATATCTGTTGGGAGACAGATGGTAGCTTCCCGTCAAGGCCATCCAGCGTGTTCTTTAACGTGCACAGGATATGGCTCTCCCGCACACGGGTCCACAGTTTAACGTCCCATCCGACGGACGGCGGCCTTTCCAAGCCCATCTGTGTCCCCTACTGACCGTGTACAGGGCGGAGAATTTTGCGGAGATAAATCTCAACGCTGACCCAGCTGGGACTCGAACCTGGGAACTACAGATTATGAGCCTAGCCCGCTACCAACTGAGCCACCCCTTTCAGAATGAGTACCCCGTTATTGATTAAACAAAAATAATTCTACTCATATTACTTTAGCTAAACTTTTTGCAGGTAGCATTAATTAATTATGAAAACATAACAGTTTTAATAACATCAGAAATAAGACTTGATAATAGAATTTTAATCTTTTTTATTTTTAATGTTATACTTGAAAAATTGGAGGCTGGTTATGATTATTTGAGGCTATTTAATTATTACTACATCCCAAAGAAAATTTTCATATAATGAAGGCTTACGATTTAGTAGCATTGAGATTGCTTCCACAAGTTAGAGGTTTCAATATGCTTGTAATTTCAGTTTCATGGTATCACATGTTTTAACAAACTCTGATAGATCCAATTTGCAGAAGCCATTTACTGATCATCATCATCAACAAGCAGCCATGGGCCACGGATGCTCAACCAGACCGTGCAATTTACTTCTCCAAGCATATCTGTCCTCAGCTACATGTACTGAAACTGGCTATTGCACACCAATTCTAACAATGTCCTTTTTGACATTGTCTGCCCTCTGTATCCTAGGTCTCCCCTTCCTTCTGAGGCCTTTAGGCACACTCTTCATAACCCTATTCGCTAATCTATAATTATGCAAACTATAAATTATTGAATTTAGCAAACTCAAACTCAGAATTTCCTAAATATTAGAAGATAGTCCATAACACTGTATACTGATAAAACTAGTGATTTTTTTCATTTTAGGTAGTTTTTTATATATCTTTGTAGATTAATTAATATAAAAATGGTAGAAATGGTTAAATTTTATAAATTATATATATTGATATAAATTTCAAATCCTTGTGGTAGCTTTTCAAGTGGCTATTCCACTGACAGGAATAATCTAACCATTTTTCTGAGAGAGGTGTGCAAAAAATGCAACATTTTAAATTTAAGAGTTGAAGAACGAATACTTTTATGTTGTATAATTACTAATAAAATATTATTTGCATTTTCCGCACCATTCCTTAGCTTAAATTAAAACTTTTAAAGAGTGAGAATGTAGGTGAATGAAAAACTTTATTCCCTTTGAAAACGAGAGTTTTATATGCGTCAGTGGCGATATGCGTTATTCCAATTATTATTATTTTTATTATTTAGTTAATTCATTATTTAAATTATTTAGACAAAATAAATTTATTACAGTAGTGTATATTTTTTAGAAAGAAATACTCAAAACTGTCTGATATATAAATTTACATAGCGAGGCAAAAATATCGAAAACACAAAATCTTAAAGTATTGAAATATGTGTAACAGGCAAAAAACTAGTACATCTACATTTGAGCTTAAGACCACAATAGGAATATCGTATTACTTTAGCGTTTATGTTTTGCGAAAAACTAATATGTTGATGACTTAGACTGAAATACATTTAATATTCAATTCATTTACCGGAAATCAATCTAGCCCGTCACTCTGACCCCACTTTGACCTGAAATGCGACACAGATCTGCTCAGTTCTCTCGTATCTGAGATATACTTGTGGTCAAATGATGATGAGGGCATCAATAATGAACAACAACATTAAGGCGCCATGTGCTAGCATCTAATCTAGTTCTTCTATGAATTAAATTTAGAATTTAATAACATATGCCTTAACCTTAACGAATAAAACGAACAACAAATTCTTAAAGTTTAGAAAAATTTTATTTTAAAATTTTCGATAGATGTGATGCCCTCTAGCATGAGTCCCACCTTGTTATCACTCCAGCTAAATGAGAGATAAATTTTCCCTTATGACTATAAAGACTGCCAAGTTTCCTGGGCACAAAATTTAATACCGTACTTATTTGCACCTAAAAATTTTAAAAGAATTAGTTTCACTTACCTCGTTCCTTAATTGACTTACCTTAAGACTTAAGGACTTGGCTTGGTCAATAGCTCTCCACGCTCGGCAATGTAGTCCCCAGGTTCGAATCACTCAAATGTTGGCAAATAGAGTCGTGGATGAAGTCGGACGTATCCTCAACGGTTGACGGGAATATGTTGGATGACCTTGATGGGAGATGGGAATTTTTGTCTGACTCTTAACACCTGTCCAATGGCTCCCCTCAGACCTATTGCACAAGAGGTCGCATAGAAGTCTGATGTTTCTGTGATTTAAATCAAACTCGTAACAATGCGTGTATTTGTTTACGAATCGCTTCTAACAATCATTTTTATTCTCCCAAATACTCTTTCTGTGATCGAATGATGAAATTGTTTAAAGTTCTTTTCGTAACAATTGATTGTTAAGAGAGCAAGTTATTGAATTGAAGCGGAAATGAATCAGAGCGTACTTCCTGTATAATTTTTTATTTTTCCAAAAATAATTCTAGCCGATTGCATTTCGCGGATTCGATAATTTGCTTAAATTCTTTAGAGACCCTCTCTCGGCGATCACATGTTGTAAAACACATTACACCAGATAACAGTCTTTGAATAAATTTTCTTTAGCATTCGTTTAAAATTATCACTTAAATATGAATCAGATTTAACATTAGCTAAATCTACTATGGGTTTCAGAAATCCTTTGTCTGTCTGATTAAGAACTCCTTCGAAATTGTAAGAAAAGGGAGCACCAACTTCGGGATCAGTTTCCTCTTATTATTATTAAAAGGGCACATGCGCTGGTTTCTATCAATTCTTCCCCAGAGTCCATAAACATAATTATATTAGTTATGGGCTCTGGGGGCTTTTTATATTAATAATAATACATAGAGCCCATAATAATTATATTATTATGGGCTCTATGTATTATATTTTTATGCCATCCACCTAAGTGACGGCAGATAGCACTAATAGATTCATGTACAAAGAGGGGCGGACGTTGACTCAATTAGTAACGCTCCAGTTTCGTAATTTCCAGTTTCCTGGTTCGAGTACCAAATGTTCTAGAGTTGAGAATTTGAAATTGAAATATTTCTTTTCAATCACCATGAATAAAAAGTTAATTGCATATACCACTGGTGTTTTGAAAGTGGGGGGGGGGGTGATTCCCCTCTTCACCTGGCTTTGACCTTTCCCATGACCCTTCTTCGTGAAAAGAATAAATCATATTATCCGAATATTACATAAATAAAATAGATACGAATATGCGGAATATCGCCACTGCTTCAGGAAGAGTATTAAAGTTTTTCAAATTTAATGAATTTTTAAATAAAGTTTTGAATTCCTGTAAAATGGAGGAGAAATTAATATAGTTCATTGACCATCCTGCCTCTTTCATCTTTCCTTTTGGATTTTTCCGCCTCCATTGCATTTCTTGTCCCCGCGCCACTAGATTTTTCCTATATCCGAGCCTGCAATTATGCATTTTCTTAAGATAGATAGTTTCGTCAAGTCATATTTTATCTAATAATCTTATTTAAATAGTTAGCTGGCTCTAGTCTTACCATTCGCTTCGAATGTCTATTTATCTATAGGCAGTCTCTGCACTGCAGAAACCTATTTTTTTTCCTAATTTCAATTTGTACAGATGCACCTGAAACTTCTATATATAATAAATAACCCCTCAAGCAGCTGCTTGCCACAGAGGTCTGACAGGAGCCTGTCAGTTTAATGCGCCATAGTAGAGAGTCTGAGAGGATGGCGGGACCTCAGCAGAAAAACATTACTACATCCATGCCTTAAACCCGGGGCTCGAACCCAGGTCCCTTAGATCAGTAGCCCAACATGCTAACCACTCGGCCACGGGACGGCTGAAACAGCTAACCTTTTCCATTTGAATTATTTAAACTTTATTTTGCTAGCCACTGAAGTCGAGGATTTCAAAACGAACTTTTTTCTTTGCTGCTATTGGGAAACGTTTAATTTTTAATATAAATTTCAACCAATAAAGATAATTGCATAGTTCCTCAAGTAGCCGCTTGCAAGCCATAGCGGAATGTCTGTGAGGACGGCGAGACCTCAGCAGAAAAACAACACAAACATCCATATCCATGCCTTACCCGGGGCAACTTCACCATCTCCTTTTCTCTAACACACTTGATTAATAAACTAGTAAAATATTATTATTCGCATTTTTAAGGTCTTCCGTTGATTTAAATTTGCATAATTAGGAGCTCCTAAATTTAAAAAAAATCTCTGGGCAACGTAGCATTCCGTATTAATCTTATCCGCAGAGATTATTTGAAATATAATTAATATATCCTTTCATACATCAAGGTGGATTTGTTTTACCTCTGAGCGGTACTTTTTTACACACCATGGGCTAAATGGCCAGGTCACAAGGATCCAGAATGCTCAGAAAAGGTTGGGTGAGGTAACCCACAGGAACAGCTGTTGGGAGACAGATGGTAGCCTCCCGTCAAGGACCATCCAGCGTGTTGTTTAATGTGCACATAGTATGGCACGACCGCACACGGAACCAAGGCTTAACGTCCCATCCGACGGACGGTGGTCTTTCCAAGCCCATTGGTGTCCCCTACTGACTGTGGGCAGGGCGGGGAGTTTTGTGGAAATAAATCTCAACGCTGACCCAGCTGGAACTCGAACCTGGAAACTGCAGATTACGAGCCTGACGCATGGTTAATGTCTGTAAGCATTTTGTCATCAATAAACCTAAGTTGGTTGTACTTTAATTTCTTTAAACTGAATATTTCTTATTGAACTCATCATTATTTACAGAGCTATGTGTAGTCAGATGCAGGGGCGTAGCCATGGGGGGATGGGGGGGAGCCTCCCCCCCCCCCAAAGTAACCCGGATTTGGCAAAATTTGAAGCGACTTCGTAAAATCTAGGTGAGGTGTGAAAATTTATATTTTTTTTTTTGTAAAATTAAGATGAGTTGGCAAAATCGGGACAACTTGGCAAAATCTTGGGAAGTTGGGAAAATTTGGAGTGACTTGGCAAAATCTTGGGGCAATTGGCAAAATTCGGAGTGACCTGGCAATATCGTGGGGGAGTTGGCAGAATTCAGGTGAGATGTAAAAATTAGGATTTTTGTTGTGCAAAATTATGGCGAGTTGGCACAATCTAGGAGAGTTGGCAAAATTCTGAGTGACTTTGCAAAAATCAGGTGAGATGTAAAATTGTTTTTTTTTTTTCTGTAAAATTATGGCGAATTTGCAAAATTGAGGAAACTTGGCAAAATCTAGGGGCAGTTTGGAAAATTCGGAGTGACTTGTCAATATCTTGGGGAGTTGGCAAAATTTGGAGTGACTTGACAAGATCGTGTGGAGTTGGCAAAATTCGGAGTGACTTGCGAAAATCGTGGAGAATTGGGAAAATTCAAGTGAGATGTAAAAATTAAAATCTTTTTTCTGTAAAATTATGGCGTGTTGGCAAAATCGAAGTGACTTCGCAAAATCTAGGAGAGTTGGCAATTCTTCGGGAATTGGCAAAATTCATAGTGACTTTACAAAAACCTGGTGAGCTGTGAAAATTGGGACTTTTTCTGTAAAATTGTGGCGAGTTAGTAAAATCTAGGGTAGTTGGCAAAATTCGAATCCACTTGGTAAAATACGGGCGACTTGTGAAAATTGGAATTGCTTTTATGAAATTAAGGAGAGCTGACAAAATCGAGAAAACTTGGCAAAATTTTGGGGAGTTTGAAAAAATTGAAGTGACTTGGCCAATTTAGGAGAGATGTAAAGATTGGGACTGGTTTTGTGTAATTAAGGAAAGTTGGCCAAATCAAGGGAAGATGGAAAAATTCACACTAACTTGCTACAATTCAAGCGAGACGTAAATTTTGGGATTATTTCTGTGAAAATAGTTGGCAGAATTTAAAGTTTATAATATTTTTTTAATAGGAATGCGACTATTGAATTGAAAGTAATATAACTATATTATTTTCAAGTAATTTTCAGGGTATATATCACATTAAAAAACAAATGTTTAGAAATTATCGTTGTGAGTCATTCACACAACAATTAATTGTGTCTGATTTATTTTACATTTTAGAGTTTTGACTTATAGACTATTAGCTACCAGTTAAATAATTAGATGTAATTCCTAATTAATTTGTGATCTGCTTTAAATAAGCACCCAACATACTCCCTTTGGAAAATCCAGTACTTGTTTCTGCTCTCTGCAGGAACTAAAAATAGGCGAAATTCAAAATTGGAATCAAACAATAATCATTTTCAACTTTAGTAGACTATTTTTTAGTCCTTTAGTGTCATATTATAGTTGAAACCCGCAGCTGATGTGGACGGATATCCGTGGATTTATCAGCCGATATCCACACTAAAATGCATTTGGCAGATAAGTGATTACTGATGATGCAGATAGCTTATAATACAGCGGGTAAGAAATTCTTTTTAACGTAGATGGGATCTGCAGCAACGTGAACACATATAACATTATTATTGATGGCCTCTATGAATAAAAAATACTTTATATAGGAAAAAAAATATATATGTTTGAAAATTCAACGAGTATGTTCGATTTAAAATTATAACATCGTAGGAAAATGTCACAGATGAAAAAAGTAATTTATTTTATATGAAAGAAGCGACCTTTATATTTTTGACAAAGCAGAATTTAAGTGCAAAATATTATTTTAGTGGTGGTAGAAAACAGGTATTAAATGTGCGAAACTTTCAGTCGTATATATTACGAAGTTCTCATAGGGAGATGTAGGAGTTACACGTTGATAATTGGTGTATCTTCCCGTAATTGCGGATAACTTTATTTAAAATAGCAAAATGTATTCAGGATATTTTTCAAAATTACATCTTGCTAAATTTTATGAAATATTTAGTGAGGCTTATTTTACAGAATAGAGAGTGATCTGCGAATGCTGACAGAATAGACAGCGATGAGCGAATGGTGCAGAATAGAGGTAATGAGCTAATGCCAGCGGAATAAGCAATGATGAGCGAATGGTGCAGAATAGAGGTAATGAGCTAATGCCAGCAGAATAAGCAATGATGAGCGAATGCTGTCAGAATAGGCAGTGATGAGTGAGTACCGGTATAATAAACAGAAAAAGTGGAGCGAATAGAAGAAGAAAGTTTTTCCCTGATGTTATTCACCAAAGGCTATTGATAGATGCAAAAGAGAGTTAAATGAGTTATTAACATCACTTTGTTGCATTTAAAACTATTTTGATTGTAGTAGGGACATCTGATTATGTTTATCAATGCTTCATTATTGAGCAGATATTGATGTAGAAAGGTAAATTTAATCCTTACGAAAGCATATCATGTTATCACGTATTAAGATGTGTGATGCTGTGAAAATATATAAAGTTTGACACAAAAGTATAACCTAGACAAATGAGAAATATAAACGTCAGTAAGGTAAATCGTCTCAGGTAATAATGTCTTTGTTGCATTTTATCTAGCTTAATTTTACCAAATGTTTAGTGTATGTCACTCCTGATATTTTGGCCCCAAAAGCAAACCTGGACTTTTGAAACACGAGTGTTAGATATTGAGGGATCAAATATTTTATCTCAGTATTCGAAGTATAATGTGAAAAACAGGATTATGTACAGAATAACTGGCACAGATTGGCGAGTCAATACCACTGTTTGCAGCACCACCTTCAGCAGCCTCTAGTAAGTCTCATTTTCACACTAACTTTCAAACTGTATGAATATATCGCTTTTCAGTTCGCTATTATTGCTTTTCTTTTATAGCCTTAAACAAAAAATTTGTAAAATATTAAACTATATTTGTAAAGATTATATAATATTATTATAAAAATATTTAAAATTAATTATTCAATTTAAAAATAACTTCTTGTTTAGTTTCAGAATAAAAAAATTATCAAACCTGTACACAGTAGAGACTCTTGTATTGATTTTGTGCTACAATGACTAGATCACATATGGAAATCGTCTTGTTTGGGCTACTTTATCTGTGGGATTATGAAACTCCGAATGATACAAATGAAAATATAATCCACATTATTTTATGTAATATATATATATTCTTGTATCATTATTACAGATAAGCATTCGCAAATTAGTACGCAAAACTGACACAATAAGGAGAGCACCATGTATATTTTAAACAGTAGAAATAATTATTCAAAGCCGAGGTATGTCTCTTTTGAGCCATGCTTCTTTCCATATCAAATATTTAAATCTGAACTACCTACTGTTTCAATAACATCTGTACTTATTTTATATGTATTAAAATATATGATTAACTTATACTGTTCAATGTGCAATGATATGCCTTTTAAACATTCAGCATTATATTAGTTATTTCTTAAAATTGTTCAGAATATGGTGATCAAACATTGTCAAGATTAATGATATCCAGTTTTGTCGATATTTCACTACGACTTTTACATAACAGTTTTACTTTACAATAAATGGATTCAAATGTGTGGGAAAGTTAAAATTCCCTGAACTTTGGGCTTTTTGTTTTCCCAAGCTGTTTTAAAATTACATCTAGTAAAATTATATATGTGATATCAAAGTAAGAGAAAAGAATTGTTTTTCCCCATACGGCAAAATTAAAGGATTCGGTGGTATGATAAGTTAAATTAATTATCAATTTGATATGCAAAATAAATTTGTGGACTCTGATTCCAATTTTAATGCTAATGATACTTCCAGGCATTCTGGCCAAACAGCTCTCAGATACTCTCAAAACTCAGTTTACTTTTTATGATGCTACTGATACTGATAATGAGATAAATAAATTAGAGAGTAATAAAACTACAGGTAAGATGGGAGTACTGTTGAAAAGTTAAAGTTTTTTTGTAGCTATCATGTTCATATTTTAGCATGTTTGGTAAATATCTCTATGAAGAAAGGTTTAACTGGCCTTAACTGGCATAGTGGTTAGGCTGCTAGCGACTGTTCCAGCAAGCCAAACTTGTTGTGTTAGCTCTAACTAAGGCAGTGGTCAGCAGTGACTTCGGTGTTAGTAGGGCATGTCCTTGTATGAGAAGGCCTGTATTAAGCTAGAAGTAGCTTCTAGGATTCTTCTCTGTCCTATATGTCGCAAAAAAAGTCGCAAAAAAATTTTTGATGCCTTGAAATATGCTTTAATTTTTCAAATATATCAAAATTAGGTTTAAATTTGACAAATAATTAATACCAATTTCCACCTTACCAGCCTTTTCCAAAGTTACTGAAAAAATATATATATCTTAGTAATATACATCTCTTAGTAAGTTATCTGGGTATTTGTTCTTGATCAACACCTACCACAAGAATTTCTAGCTTAAATGTTTCGTTTGCACTATCACTTCAGGTTTTACATTTAGCGCCCTCTAACGATGCAAATTAAAGCCTTTTCAAGACTATGAATTTTCATATTTCTTTAGTAACTAATCAACTCAAAACGAGATTTTCATTAATATCTTAAAGCAAAAAATTGCGTTTCCCCAGGAATGAAGAGACAAATTGTTATCAACATCCTAAACTCCTCGATCATCACACTCTATCACTAATCACATTTTTAGCACAAATAGATCTTTTGCAATATACGTTAAATGTTTCAAATTTTCAAATTATCCCACCGTCAGAGATCGCAATTAAAACTTTAGGAATATTAGGGAATTATGAATCGTAATAGTTTATCAATACTTATCCAACGCAAAACAATTTTAATTTTTTTTTCTAAAACCAGGATTATCTCTAAAAGCAACAAAAAAAATTGTCGATGAAATTATTGATGATTAAATGTCACCGTCAATATTTCTAATTTTGAAATACAATTAAATCCCTTGTAATATTAGTTTAAATGTTTGACTTTTCAACTTTTTCACCGTTAGAGGGCTTGGTTTTTGTTGTTTGTTTCACCTCCGAGCGGCTCTTTTCTTCCACACAATGGATTAAATGGCCTGGCCACAGAATCTCGAAAGCTCAGAGATGGTTGGGGGAGGAAACCCACTGGAACGATGTTGTTACACAGATTCAGTCAAGGTCGTCCATTGTGTTCTTTAACGTGCACAGGGTATGACTCTTCCGCATAAGGAACCACGGTTTAAGATCTCATCCGACGGACGGCGGCCTTACCAAGACCATTGGTGTACCTTTTCCATTAGAGGGCGCAATTAACGCTATAGGGAAATTTCAGAAGTACGAATCGTAATATTTCATCAATACCTAAACAACCTAAAAATAATTTTTGATTTGTTTTTAAAACGAAGAATGTCTATAGACAGACATTAGCGCTTTTGTTTCTGAAAAAAAAAAAGCAAAATTATGCCGCTCAA
Organism: Ryuthela nishihirai; assembly: GCA_038380435.1. Lineage (NCBI taxonomy): Eukaryota > Metazoa > Arthropoda > Arachnida > Araneae > Heptathelidae > Ryuthela > Ryuthela nishihirai. The sequence goes on from JAWZYU010000003.1 coordinate 64,023,015, forward strand.
AAGAAATTGCCCTTTGAACGCTGATTCAACATATCTGACTCAGAGCCAACTAACTCTTACTTGAGACCCAAAATTAGAATATCTTTAGGTCCTCTAACTTATATATATACAGCCATTTGTTTGCTAAGAGCTTCATAAAGCAGTGATTCTCAAACTTTTTTTGCTCACGGTACATTATTTATCGCCATAAATATGGTGACACTACGAAGACTCGGGCATGCGCAGTTTTTCTTGAATCGGCAACACTCCCCACAGTATATCAATTGAACTACACAAATCACTTTAATATTCACATTAATATGCAAAAATTCACATTAATATGCAAAAATAAGAATTAAAAATAACCTAAAGTTCTCTGTTGTTGAGCAATAAAATTTTAAAGTTTATCCTTCAAACTGTTTGATACCCAGATAATAATTGCCCTAACAAATACCCAGATAACTTCAAAAATAGGCATTTCTGTTGAGACATTTGTAAACGCAGAGCTGTTCGGTTCAAGTTTTGACTTGTATTGAGACAATGCGTAGTCGTACGTGTTATGGGAATTTTTTGTGTTAATTTTGCTTTTAACATTCAATATGGATGTTTTTGATTAAACGGAAAAAGTTAAAATGAAGAATCAGTGTCAGAAAGTAGCAAAAAAATAATTTATTGTATTTCCTTTTATCTACAATATCATCCAAATTTCACTGCACACATTTTGAGAAACATTGATCTAAAATATATGATATTTCAGTCTCCACGTCACAAGCTGTAATTTGACATAAATTGCATTACGATTGATAAATGATATTGACCCATAAACTATAATAAAAAACTCTTTCAGGGTAAGAAAGAAGTGGACAGATTTTGAGGTACAGAACGATACTCTCCACGTCAGGAGTTTCTAAGTCCGAAAAACTATATTACCTGACTCAAAACACCGAATTTTTCAAATCAGCAGAGTTGCTTCAGTTCAAGGTGCAGCACCTTGGATATAATTTGTCAGTCATAAATAAATAAATACCCCTTCAAGCATCTGCTTGCCACAGAGGTCTGACAGGAGTCTGTCAGTTTATATGCCATACTAGAAGCTCTGTGAGGATGGCAGGACCTCAGCAGAAAAACAACATGAACATCCATGCCTTACCCGAGGCTCGAACCCAAGTCCCTTAGATCAGTAGCCAAGCGCGCTAACCACTCGGTCACGGGAGTGCTAAGGAAACTTTAGAACTAAATAAAATTAAATATGGGAAAATTGTGCATGGCGAGTGTAAGTTTTGAAAAAAAAAAATTGTACGTACTAATAATGTGCAATGAAAAGCATTATTTATAGTTTAATGCATTTTCTCATATATATAGGAAGAAAGTTTGTTTGTGTGTTATGTTTCTGCCTGTCCGCTTCTGTACCATCCTGTATTCACCAATCGAAAATGTTAATTTGAATTACTAAAACGATACTAAACAGCTCAGATAGTTATTAGCTTTTCAATTTAATTCAGCGGTGTTAAATCGGTTATACAAATATAGTTACTACTTTACTTCCTGTTAGCTGTCTAAACGAAGGTCGGATAACCAAGGGTATAAGCCTTGCACATCTCCGTCTACTTGGCTAACACATAGATATTATAATTATACTCGTGAAAAATAACTCCTGAGCTAAAGTATTTTCAACTAATAACAGACTTTTTATTCCAACTGAAATCCAAATTCATTAAATATTCCCCAATATATTACCATTTCTTACCAACGCGATTTTACAGATGTCTGCACTTAATACGGTGCGACCAATCTTCTGGGCGTCGAACGCCCGACAAACAGCAAGGATATAGAGTAAACAAATGGAACAGGTATGCGCTACATATATTCACTACGGCATACACACATAAACTCCCTGACTACATAAATAAGATATTGAAAATCAGGCCTACCTTGGTGAGATGATGATATGAAGAGGACGACCCCTAGGACGAGGAAGGTGCCGTTGTAAGCAATTTTAACTTGACAGAGACATTTCCAACGTTAACGTCTTCTCCATTGTTCCGTAATGATTTGTTCTGTTGCATACAAGATTCTACGACTTGGTTTCTTATGAATAACAACAGTGAAGTCAACGCAACAAATATATTCTTTATTAAGAATGTATTATCCGCGTTGCCAATGGTATGCGCAGAAATTTTCAGTGGGATTTGTGTTGTTTTTGGTAAATAATATAATAATTAAATAATAATAATAATACATAATTATAAATAAATAATAGAAAGTCACCTTCACTTATTATAGATGGCGCGAGATCCGACACATTCAGCGAAAGATATAAAGGTCACATTCTGGAAGCAAGTCGTGAAACACTCCACGTTACACGTAATGTGTCTGATTTAGGAATGACGACGGCAAACACAAATCCGTGATTTCTTTCAACTTTACTACCGCCAAGCAATCCCGTTAAAATATTCATAATTTTAATTCTGATATAGGAAACTGTCTCTATGAAATTAAACATAAATCTCGTAATGTTAATGTTAAGGTGACAGGCAATACAATTAATTTCAATACCATATAACAAAATACATAGTGCTCGAAAAATCAGCAGCAAACACAAAAGTATGAATTACAAACAAGCCCTTCGGTGTATTTCAACGAAACGTGTAGGTAAAGTCCATGATCATATATCCCATTAATACCCGAAAAACAAGAGGGCATGAGGGTCTGAGTCCGTAGAGCATCAGGCTCGTAATCTTCGGTTCCCAGGTGTGATTCTCACTCGGGCCAGCGTTACGATTTATCTCCTCAAAACTGCCATCCTTGTCCTCAATCAGGAGAGGACACCGATGGAATTGGAAAAGCATCTGTGCGTCTGTTGGGATGTTAAGCCGTGTCCCCAGGGAGCTGAACTCTATGCACGTTAAAGAACACGCTGAATAGCTCTCACGGGATGATTCCACATTTCTCCTCACCGCTATCCAGTGAATCGTCTTCTCCCTCCTCCTCTGAGCAGCGGGGTCTTCGTGACTTGGTCAACCTATTTTACGCAACAGTACCCTTCGGAGATGTCCGTATCAGTGAAATATACGATCTATATATGCGTAAATAGTTTCTTCATATTTTTTTCATTTTAAAGTAATTCCAATTATTTCCTTTATAGCATTAATTTAATAAATTATAATTTCAAAAAAAAATGTTTTTGAATTTTTATATTGATGTTCATCAAATCAAAATTCGCATATCTTTACCCCATTCCATTTAATAAATCGGTGATTAACAAATTATGATATTACCATGGATTAATTTTAATTAAGTATTCAGGAATGATGCATTTAGGAAATAATGGTGAATATTTCTTTTAAAAAATACACTTGCATGGTATATTAAGTGAAACGAATTTCCATTACTAAATTTCGCAGCTTCTAAAATGTTAAAATGAAACTGAGATAAAAGATTTAATTGCATTGAAAAATTATTTCAAAATTAATTAATTAAATATTGATTCATGGTGGCAAACAATTGAAAAATTCTTTTAAAAATATTTTTCCTCGTTTGGTGGTGGGGGAGGGGGGTTAAAATCTGCCCGTATCATTCTAGACCTGGATAGTGCAGTAGCAGAATTGCTGATACTTAAATATGCTACTAATATAATGAAATTTCAAATTCTAAAAGTCTTCATGTAGGTTTTTTTTAACCTCTTAATGAATCTCAAATCATTCCTTAATAGTTAAACAGAGTCATCATGGACACATTACTCTAAGAGATTTGGAAACAAATAGATTTCAGTTCATTTTTTGAACTCAGTTAGATTTTATGAATATTTCATTTACTTCTTTTTTGGTCCATGCTGTCCAGGCGGTGGCCTTAAGGTGAATCAGTCGGTAACAAGCTGGACCCGTAATCTTCAGTTCCCAGGTTCGGGTTTGGGCTTGGAAAGGCCGCTGTCCGTTGGATGAGACTTTAAACCATGATCCTCTGTGCGAGAGAGCTATACCCTGTACACGATAAAGAACAAGGTGGATGGCCTTGACGGGAGGATACCATCTGTCTATTAACAGTTAATAATAATAATAATTTATTCCGTATAGGGGGTTACAGTAAAGCCAAGGTACAGGAAATTTTGGATACTAATTTAAACGTTCAAGTGGCTTGATGCCCCAGTAATTTGAGAAATTAAAAAGAAATATTGAGGATAAAGAAATATAGAAATATTGAGCAATTTGAGAAATTAAAAAGAAATATTGAGGAGGATTGAGATTAAAAATGCAAACATGTTTACAGGAATTGCATAATTATTTGATACATATAAACATAATGACAAGTTGCACAGAAGAAGACAAACATATAATATGAAATATGATACGAAAAACTTAGTAAACTTAAGGGGAAGAAAAAGAAGGTTTAAGACAGCAGAGAGTAATATTAATGAATGAACAGGGAAAAAAAGATTGCGTAGAATCCAGACAAAGAGCAAAGATGGGGAGTGGGAATAGGGATGAGCATATACATATTGTTGGTCAAACGTTTCAATATTCTAATAGAAGTGGAGTAATATAAATTTTGTTTTAGAATTTAAAGAAGTGATATCGCTCGGTAGAGAGTTCCAAGTTGACGTTTCTTGAAAGGCAAAAGAAATTTCCCCATACTTAGCTTTGAAAATCTTCGGAATAGGGATGCATTTTATTATCAGAGCGAAGGATGTGACGATGTCGTAATCGAGTGTAGGGTGTAAGAATCGAATGAAGGGAATGAGACTTGTTATAAATAGTGTCGTGAATAAGGGTAATAAACCGCAGCTTCCTTCTGGATTCAAAAGTGGGAATTTGGTAGCAGGGCCGTGCGGTAGATTTTTTCATTATGATGCAAGTCTTCGAAATGCCGCCCCTTAAATGTTTTTTCTTTAAAATAACCTTCGATTGTGATTTAAAAAAAAAACTGCACAAAATGTACGAATACTCTTTTTAATTTGAAAATATAAACTACTTTAAAAGAATGATATCAACTACAACAATCTACTACAGTTTTACCCTTCTAACTTTAACAAATTCGTTAATTAGAGATGTGTAGTCTAGAGTGGCAACCAATGTAGATTCAATAGAAATTAATGACAGATTTCTAAGTTTTGTTTGGCTTATTGAACTTCTTAAGTAGTGTTTTATTAATTTTAATTTGGAAAAACTTCTTTCCCCCTAGCTACAGAGACAGGGAGTGTTAATAAAATTCTCAGAGCTACAACAGTATTCGGATACAAAGCAATTAAGTTATTTTGGCACAAATAATTTAAAACATCCAAAGGTTTCATAGAATATGGTAGCATTCGGGATACATCACGTAATTCTTCTTGAAGATCATTTGCATTTATATCTTATTCATTTTCGACCGGAAGTATTGACTGGAGACTGGTACAATAATTTTCTAGCGTTTTGTCATCTATATCCTTGAGTTTTAAAATGTCATATAAAAACTGAAAATTTTTGCTATGGGTTTCCAGAAGCGTGAATCGTTCATTCAGAGAATTAAGTGTAATGTCCAGAATATAATTGAAAAAGTTTTTTTTTTAATTTATTCTCCTCTGCTAAGGGTTGATCGACAGCTTCTTCATAGTCAAATTGACGCTTTTTCCTTCTGGCTCTAACTTCAGTTTCGGCAGGAAATTCTGAACTGCATTCAAGATTCTCTGCAATCTCATTAGCAGCAATTTTCATCTAGTCATATCCGGATTGTCTATAACTTTTCGCTTTTTGTATGGTTTCTGATAACATCCTTACACAATCTGACAAATTTATAGTTATAGATTGCAATAGCTTCAAATAAAATATCATACCAAAGAATTACACCGCATATGGCCGAGTGGTTAGCGCGCTTGGCTACTGATCTAAGGGATCTGGGTTCGAGCCCCAGGTAAGGCATGGCTGTTCGTGTCGTTTTTCTGATGAGGTCCTGCCATCCTCTCAGACCTTCTACTATGGCATATAAACTGACAGGGCTCCTGTCAGACCTCTGTGGCAAGCAGCTGCTTGAGGGGATATTAATTAATAAACTTGTAATTTTTAATATTTTTTGCTAATCATCGTGCTTTAACTTTAGTTTCTGCATCTCTGTTGATGTCTTCTATTATTTGGAATAATGCATCATAGATTTCGCGAAGTTGAAATCGTAAAGGTTTTAACGCATCTACTGTGCTTGACCACCTAATAGCACTCAATGGTTTTAGAGTTAATTGTGAAACTTTTTTTAGCACTTCCCAACGCTTTGTAGAACCAGAAAAAAAAGTGTAAAGTTCTTGTACAATGGAAAAAAAAAAGTTGTTGTTTCTGTAGAAGAAGACGCTGCATCATTAACAACTACGTTTAAAGAATGACATGCGCAGGGCACATAAAACGCCCTTGGATATTTTTCAAATATTCTATTTTGTACACCCTTTCTTACTCCTTTCATATTAGCTCCGTTGTCATAACCTTGTCCTCTAAGCCACTTTAACTCAAAACCTAACTTTCCAAATGTGTCAGAATAAGTTTTGCCAAACCCTCTCAGGTTGAATCACTAGCTTCAAAAAAACCAATAAAGAATTCTTCAATTTCATATTTATTTTGAATGGAGTTTAAAGCGACAACTCTTATTGTTAATGAGAGCTGTTCAATATGACTTACGTCTGGGGTACAATCGGCGATTATCGCAAAATATTTAGCGATTTTTGTTATTTCGACAATTTTGCTTAAAATTACATTTCCCATCAAATTCATCAATTCATCTTGTATCATATTGCTTAAAGTCACAGACCATTTATCAGACTCGCGTTGAACTCTCCCGATATGTTCTTCCATAACTGGATCAAACTCAGAAAGCAATTCTACCAACTTTAGGAAGTTTCCGTTATTAGGCTGAAACAAATGTTCAGTTGTTCCACGAAAAGCTAAGCATTGTGAGGCCAATAGTCTAATTATTCACATAATTCTTTTTAGAACTCCTCTCCAATGCTGAATTTCCATATCCATAATTCGTTGATATTCAGCGTCAATAGTTATTTTCTGCTTTAATCGAATGTCCAATTCTTTCCATGCTCTAAAAGCATTTCTCTGATTTACAGAATTTTCGTGCATTGTGAGGGCTCTTATAAGATTTTCCCAGTCAGAATAACCTTTTTTTGGGCCAGTCATTAATAGCAGACGAATTATCAAATAATATACAACAAAAGCAAAAAAGGCATCATTTGTAACAGAGTAAATCAACCAACTTCTCTCAACGACTTCACTATTGCTCAACACTTTCAAATAATGCTAGGGCAAAAATCTACGCCTTCCTTTATTAATGGGAAACTCGAATTCTTTAATTTGATGTGGACCCCTCTCAACCAGTATTTGACGAGTTTCAGATGACATGCAGAAAGCGTTCCATAATGCAGGAGCAGAAGGAATTTCGTTTAATATCTGCTGGCTGCCACTGCTACTGTTACCCGGCTCTTGATGAACTTCTGATGGTGTTATTTTTTGGCTCTCTTCAACAACTTCTTCTGGAAGTGATTGGGGCGGCACTGAGTTTTTATTTGCCAAATCCAAAGCAGTAGCTGTTGATGTGGATGTGGACGACTCATGTAAACAGGACTTTTGTACTAAGAATTCCTTCATAACGTAGCTTAGCTTTCTTCCTTGTTCCTCTTTCTTTAAGCGTTTCTTTTTATATTGACTTACAGACAATTTTTTCCTTTTCTGTTCCATACTGTAATAAAAAATATTAAATAAAAATTCACAGTCCTTCGCAAAAATGCAACCGGGGGGGGGGGGTCATTGAAAATGATTAAATATGATGATGCTTATCATGCTATTAAAATAGGGTAGATAAAATAACGATAGAAATGAGTTGCAAAGCTAGTAAGATTTGTAAGTAACAGAACATAATAAATAGATAACGAATATCTGTCAAATTGACGGCTACCAGCCGTTTTGACAAATGCCTTTCTTTAACTTGTTATCGTATTGTCTCCACTTCAACGTATATGAATTTGGTAAAAATACAGCAATAAATAACGAACGCAAAAGTAGGCAAATGCAAATATTTCCTAAGCAACTCTCTCTCTATCACACACAGAAGGCAAAAGTAGCCCAATATTGCCTAAAAAACTTTCTATCTATCACACAGAGGCCCACGATTCGCACCTGAGATATACCCAGTCCATGCAATTAATTCAAGTCCCTATTGTCATAACATAATCATTTTCAGTGATAATAAGTAACTACATTGCTGTAAAAAACAATAATTCTCTTACCTGATCTACTTTTTAAACACAAAAACTGAATTAGTATAAATGCACAAATATTATACTGATACAGATATATTATATATCTGATTTACTGATTTAAATACAGCACAGCCACTTGCCACTTCTCATGACAAACTAACATTAAAATCAAATATTGTCAATAATTGTAAGCTCAAAGCAGAACTATCAACACGTGCAATTGTCTTTTGTGATAATTGCCGGCTCAGCTTTTAGGAGCGGCCGCGCGGTATATTACAAACAAAAATAATAACTTCGCGCTGTCAGATCAAAAGTCTTTCGGCGAGCGCTCACCAACAATGCACTTGCACCAGAAACCGAGATCAAAGGGTACCGAAAGCGCTGAGGCAGAGGCGTACGATAAATCATAAATCGTATACATCAATATCGGAATAACATAGACCAATATAGAAAAGCGTTGCGTAAAGATTTTTAATTATTAAATGGTTCAAAACGTATTTTGATTTCGCTGCTTATGCCGCCCCCTTACGGTGCCGCCTGATGCGGCCGCCTCTCTGCATCATAGCACGGCACGGCCCTGTTTGGTAGTTGGAGCGAATATCAGTAATTGTTCGAGATTCTCGTTTGTTAAAATAGTTTTTTAACAAACGAGACGGGAGACTACCATACAAGATGCTAATGATTTTGAGAGCTTCATTTTGAACTTTTTCTAAGTTATAAGAGTTATTTTTATTAATACCAAAAAGAGTGGAGGCACAATATTCGAGTTTAGGTCTGATGTAAATTTTGTAGAATATTGGGGCATAGGAGGATATGCAGTTTAGAATGTACCTCAATATATAAGTTCTTTTAGAAGCTGAAGCAACGGTTTTATTTATGTGAATTCCAAAGTCAACAATATTACCTATTGTCATACCTAGGTACTTAATGGAAGTGGAAATTGCAATATGAGTGTTATTAATTTTAATGTCTATGTCATGCGAGATGACGATATACGATCCAACATACTCTTCGGGAAGCAATTGTTAGCTCTCTAGCACCGAAAGATCTAAATTTGACCCCGAAGGATTAAATGACTTGAATAATTAGAGGCTGGCGTGGTTCATTCTGTAGCGCCCAAACTCGTAACTTGTAGTTCCCAGTTTCGATTTCCAGCTGGGGGAGCGTTTAAGTTTATATCCGCTAAACCCCTGTCCTGCCCTCTGTCAGCAGGGGACATCCATGGGCTTGGAAAAGCACCATTAATCAGATAGAACATTAAGCTGTGGGTCTGTGTGTGGGAGAACCCTACCCTGTGCAGGTTAAAGAACACTCTGGATGGCCTTGACGGGAGACTACCATCTGTCTCCCAACAGCTGCCCAAGTAGGTCCCATTCAGCAAACGTCTTTGAGCTTTCGGTGTCCTCGTGATCTGGCTATTTAGCGCATTGTGTGTAAAGAAAAGTGCCGCTCAGAGGTAAAACAACCCAACCCACCACCTCTGTGTGCAGTTAGGCTATCCCTTCCTGAAGAATAGGAGGAGGAACAGGCATGTTCCCCAGGATTAAGTTTTGGGGAGAGGTCGGCGACAATTTAGTTTCAAGGGGGTATGACAATTTAGCCTCTGGGGGGGAGGAGGCTGAGATTAAGACTTGATTCCAGTTTTCTCAATTACTAAAATATTTCACCGAACAGGAAACATTAAATTATTATTGTATATGGAATAAAGTTTTACAGGTTTTTTTTTTTTTTCAATATTTTGTAGTGTTGGACATATACTATGGGGCTAAAGTAAAACTGAACAAATAAAACTCTTTTGAATTTCATAGGAAGCAGACAAGTTTGAGATTTAGCGTAATACGACTGGATTTTCGGATGGGTGGGAGGATGGGGGGTGTCGTAACCCCGTCATCACAGCTGGTTATTCCTTGTGGGGGGGAAGGGAGATTTTAGCTCAGTCAGTATCATGCCAGTCTCGTAATCTGTAGTTGCCATGTTCGAATTCTAACCTTTGCCAGAGTTGAGATTTACCTTCGCAAAATCCCACTTTGCCCCCGATGAGAAAGGGGACACCGATGGGCTTGAAAAGGTCGCCGTTCATCGGATGGGATGTTAGGCTGTGGCTCTGTGTACGTGAAAGTCATAACCTGTGCACGTTAAACAACGCGCTGAAACTCCTTGACGGGAAGCGCAACAAAGTTGTTGTTATCAGAATGCTTCTGCATTTCTGATAACAACAACTGTCCAGTGGGTAGTATTCTCCAGCCTTCTCTGACCAGAGGAGTTCTCGTGACTTGGCGAATTTTGCGTAAAAGTGCCATTTAGATGAATCTGCATTAGTAGATGTAAAATCGATTTCCCACACTGAAAAGTTTTGTGATTTGAATTTGATAATTCGTCATTTCAAATAATTGCAATTATCTCCTATATCACACTAATATTTGATAAATATATATTTTAGTAGCATTTATTTGATTAGTTGTTTGATTTACATTATTACTACACAAGAAAATGAATCCACCTTATTTTCACTCACTATTAATTTAATATTTTAATAGCAATGAATGCTAAGAAATCCATTTCAGCGTTCCTAATAATAATATTTTCCGCTTATTACTTAATAATTGAACTGGAAATATTAATAATTGCTACATGAAACCATTTAATCAATAGCATTTCCCAGTATGTGTAAGAAAGAAAATCCGTTCGGTCAATATCGGCAAAAAATATTCCTGTGTAAGTATGTTCGTAAATATTCCGGGCGTGAGTGGCTCAGTCACATTGAGCCTGGCTCCTAATCTGCAATTCCCAGATTCGATTCTAGCTGGTCCAGCGTTCAGTTTTATCTCTGCAAAAGTCCACGCCCTCACCACAGTCAGTAGGGGACACCAAAGGCCAACGGAAAGACCTTAGTCCGTCGGATGGGACATTAAGCCGTGGCATCTTCTGTAGGAGGGCCCTACTCCGTACACATAAAGAACACGCTGGATGACCTTGAATGCAGGCCACCATCTGTCTCCTAACAATCCTTCGGTGGGTCCGTTTCCCCAACCTTCTCTGAACCTTCGGAACTCTTGTGACCTGCCCATTTAGCCCATTGTGTGTAAAAAAGTGCTGTTCAGAGGTAAACAAAACAAACCATTCTTAAATATCCCAATTTTAATAAACCTTTAAATAGTTTCTTAAATACAATAAATTAAATAGATTAAATATTTTCTCTGAACCCTGAGGTGATTATGATCTTGCTATTTATCTCATTGTGTGCATAACAGTGCCACTCAGAAGTAAAAAAAGCAACCAACCAACCAGTCTAATGAGTCATAATGAGCAGAAGCTACGAATAGAGAATGGAGTAGAAAGACGTTTTAACCAAAATAGCGATTTCTAAGAGCTTATCGAATTTTTATTTTGCAATGTATTTTTTAATGCCTCTGTTAATCTTCTACAAAAATTCCAGGTTTCTAGCCCCTTTACATGAAGATTTTTGGCGACCACAGACATATTTCATTATTGCAGATGCTAGGCTCTGTTTTACTTAAGAAGAGAGCGGCAAGTCTCTATTCTTAAGCAGTCAACTGGGAATAAATAACTCAATCGACTGCGATGACCTCACGCGAATATGTCATCGTTCAACTGAAGCTGATTAAAACGAAATTCCGGTTAATGCTTTTATACTAAAAGTACATAACATTTAAATACTAAAATTTTGAGTTAATTATGATTAAATCGTTGCTTAAAATAAAATACAGCCAATCATATGTTAAGAAGCAACTAATTTGTCCCCTTTAAAATTTTTTTTAGTTTCGATCCTGATATTACACTTGTGTTATGAGTCATTACTTTTCAATTCAAGTAATTCATCATGTTAGGTGATGTTTCTGTATTTTTCTGTAAAACATATATAGAAATATTCCTTTTGTAACTATCAGAATGGCATCTGTATTCGATCAGATATTTGCACAAAATGCTTTCTATTTTAACTAGTGTTGTTTTTTTTCACCTCTTGTGAAAATTGTAAAACTTTTTTCCTACTTGTAAAAAAAGTCCTCACGTACTATAATCCGTACGTAAATAATATATATTATATACTTAAGAAGTATATATAAAGTATATATATAAAGATATAAAGTAAGATATAAAGTATATATAGTATATCGGTACGTAATATAATCCTAATGTTTAAAAAAATTCTACTTCAAACGCATTCAATTATTTTTTATTTCCAAGATCATGTTTGGCTGATAGAATTAAATTATATTTGGTCCTATCATCGTAAATATGAATTTTATAGAAAACAATAATTCGAACTGGGCTTAAAATTGATTGCATTTCTAATTTCCTGTTTAAAACTTCAAATATGGCATTACCTTGGTAAAATACATCCCCATTGGTCGCAAACATAGTTATCTATTCCCGCCAAAATATTTGCTGAAGATTATTGACTACTGCTCCGTAAAAATTATTAAAAAATTAAAAATAGAAAAATTACTTGTTTTAAAAATAATTACAATATATATATATAACAACAAAGGCAGGATATAAGGGGGGCAAGGGGACCATGCCCCCACCCTTTTCAAAATGCGAGTAAAGTTAATAGAGGCAAAACATTATTAAACTTAATGGATTTTCAAGATACTTTTTACAAACCAGGTCAACAGAGGAGGAAATGTTATATTGAATTAGAAACGAAGTCTCTTGATCCCCCCCCCCCTTTACATTTTTTCGGCTAGATTGTATTTCTTGCCCCACTCCAACTCGATTTTTTTTCTGGGTCTCTCTCTATATATACAGTGCTCGACGTAGAAAATGCCACAACAGGAAGTATATGTCGCAGCGCCATGCAAATAGGTCGGTATATGTCGACACTTGCTTATGTAAATGAGTGCAGTTACGAATCAATCGCATGTCAAATGAGAGAGATAACAAGCCAAAACGGCTCGAGGTAGCTAAGTTTGGTGGCCCTCACCTGGAAGTGTGGACCACTGCATCGCATTTTTCTCGGTGGCGAAAGCACGTGTAAGGAGTGAAAATGCCTGCGCGACCTCGTCGAGAATCCTACCATCACACACGGACACCTTTTCCGTGTCGCATCGCAGCGGAAACGCATTGGGACCAATCACATCAGATGCCAACTGTCATGGTATTCTTTTAGACAACGTGTCTTTTATCAAGCTTAGGAAAGCTATCTTGAATAATAAACAATCGCATTAGACCAGGTCTGTAAATGGTAGCTAGGTAGTCACTGGAAGGAGAACTATGCACCAATCCCCTGTGATGATGCATAGAACCGGCCAGGCCTAGCACCTAATCTCCGACCCCGCCTTCTCGTGGTGCAGACCGTTAGTACCTTTCAAAAGAGATACTCTCTTGTGGAAGTGAACGGAAGGGGAGGGCTGCCAGATTAGTGTGGCCTACTGATCTGGACAACTACGGACAATTACGTATTTATAAAATGGATGGAATATTAATCTGGACAATTACGTATTTAATAAATGTATTGCATATTGTAAATCAGATATTATTACTGCAATCCGCCTCATTGAATCAAGATACGGAAACAAAAACTATCTTGCAGTAGTAATGTTTAATAAATTCATATCACAATCTGCAAGGATAGGATCACAAGAATGATTAAGTGGGATACCTCGATTTTGTAAAAAACAGTCCCACCTTTACATAGAGGAGAGAAAAAAGAAAGGTGAGATTTAATGTACTCCTATCAAGCAGAAGAGAAAATTGAAACTAAAATCATAGTGGAGTGAACTGAACTCATAAGTGAGTCATTTTAACATTGAAGTTTGTCGTATCACAGATTTTGCACTATAATCAATGGTCATTGAATAATGACCATCCATCTAATATCATTTGAGGGCTTCCTAAGGCTTAAATAAATTCTTGAAGATCAAAGGATATGGATGCTAATGATCTATTTCAGGATATGTGTTCGGTAAAGCTGTATGCAACCTCTAAATGAGTAAAAGTGACCAATAGTATATAAGCCCATCGCACTGTCAATTCCACATTATCTTGCAGATATTCACTGGGTTGAGATATGAAAAGGTGTTTGGCAGTGCGAGGAGTGTAAATGCGAAGAATTATTTAATTAACAATTTCCTGCTTACTCTGCCATTGGTAACCAATAACTGGTTTGGTGGAAATTTTTTAACACTACCGGGTGGGCTGACCATTTTAGAGATGTTCTAAATAATGTGATTATTTCTACTCCCATTGTTAAAAATGAGGATAGATACATTACTGGCTTTAATGATGGCCCTATATCCATTCTGAAGTCGCATTAATTAAAACGCTCTAAATTAAAACTGCATAAATCCCCAGGGGTGGACGTAATCACCACTGAAATGCTTAGAACCGGGGACATTTGCGTTGTCACATGGATGACTGAAATTTTGAATATTTTTTATGATAAAGGTATTGTTCCTAAGGATTTTACTAGCGCTATCATTGTTCCAATTTTTAAAAAAGGTGATCGCAGTTCTTGTGATAATTATAGGGGAATTAGTTTATTTTTTGTTCCAGGTAAAGTTCTTTGTATTATTATACCTAATAGAAATACGAATTTGATTGATGGACAACTGCGTGATGCGCAGTGTGGATTCAGAGGTGATAGGGGATGTATTTATAAAATATTTTCATTTAGGCAGATTTTTGAGAAACGTTTCGAGTTTCAGAAACCTGTGATTACTAGTTTGTAGATTTCAAACAGGCTTTGACTCTGTTGATCGAAATGATCTGTGGTTGATTGTTAGATCATATGGAATACGTTATTGTTAGATCATATGGAATGAGAAGTTAGTTAGTGTAATGAAAGATCTCTCTAATGGGGGCGGAGTGACTCAGTCAGTAGCGCTCCAGGCTCGTAATCTGTAGTTCCCAGGTTCGAGTCCCAGCTGGGTCAGCGTTGAGATTTATCTCCGCAAAACTCCTCGCCCTGCCCACGGTCAGTAAGGGACACCGATGGGCTTGGAAAGGCCGCCGTCCGTCAGATGGGATGTTAAGCCGTGGACCCATGTGCCGGAGAGCCATACCTTTGCACGTTAAAGAACACGGTTGATGGCCTTGACGGGAGGCTACCAGCTATCTCCCAACAGCTGTTCCAGTGGGTCCCCTTCCCCAACCTTCTCTGAGTCTTCGGGGTCCTTGTGACCTGGACATTTTAGCCCATGGTGTGCAAAAAAGTGCAGCTCAGAGGTAAAACAACCCAACTCTCTCTAATGACACTCAGTCATATGTGATATTTGGTAAGGCTTGTAGTGATTGGTTTAGCATTGCTTGTGGAGATAGATAAGGGTGCATTTTGTCACCTTTTCTCTTTAGTTTGGTTATTGATTATGTTATGCGAAATTCTTTGTTAGGGAAAGATTTTGGCCTTGAATGGTCTAGAGATTTCAAAATGTCTGATTTAGGTTATGCAAATGATTTGGCCCCTATTAGCTAATGATGTTGAGGATATGAATTCTTTCATTAGGGCTGTTGATGAGACTGGCAATAGAGTAGGTTTGGTGATAAACAGGAAAAAAAACTAAAGTGATGAAAATTGGTCAGGCAGATAGTGCTTCAGTTGCTTTGAATGGCTGTACTATTGATCATGTATCTCAGTTTCATTATCTTGGGAGCTATGTAACAAATACTGGTGATGTGCGGCATGAGATAAATAGAAGAATTGGGATTGCCGCTTGGACTTTTAAGAATCTATGGAGAGTGTGGAAAAATAGGCGTGTAAAGACTAAAATTAGGCTATGTAATAGTTTGGTTCTTTCTAAGGTTAGCTATGGTAGTGAAACATGGACTCTTTGTAAAAACAGGAAACTTGCTTTTTATTGTAGATGCTTACGTAGTATCTTGGGCATTAGGTGGTTCAAGTTTGTAAGTAATGATGAAGTTAGGCAAAGGAGTTAATAACCTCCTTTGAGCAGTATATTGTGAAGAGAAAGACTGCGTTGGTTTGACCATGTTGTCAGTATGTATAGCTATAGATTAGCTAATAGGGTTATGAACAGTGTGCCTAAAGGACTCAGAAAGAGTGGGAGACTGAGGATGCGGTAAGCTGGCGATGTCAAACAGGACCTTGTTAGAATTGGTCTACAGTAACCAGATACATCAGTTGTAGCTCAGGACAGATGTGTTCGGAGAACTAAATGGCACAATCTGGTTAGACATCAATAGCCCATGGCTACTTAGGATGATGAATTTGTATCTCTAACAATGAATTCGAACATTTCTTATTTAATTTTAAAAACTCATTTGAAGGCTTTTGAACTGTGGATAGTATTCGCAAAAGAAATGTTTTGTAGCCGCCTAAAATTCAATAGTAATTGCGGCTAAAATTCACTGAGGGTGCGACTCGAAAGTTACTGCTGAACACAAATACAGTAGACAAGAGATCTGAGTGAAATGCCTTCTATAGCGAAGTATCTCACTAAATATTTTGAGCATGAGTTGCAACTGATTGATGCTGCACCCCTCTCCCATGAAAAAATTCCTGTCGACGTCCATTTTAATTCTGAAATTTTTAATTACTCTATTTATACTCTTTTTATTTGCAGTTATTTGTATTATTGTGTTGTTGTTTGTATTATTGTGTTGTTGTTTGTGTTATTGTGTTTCTGTATGCGACAGCAAAACCTGTAGTTTCGGGAAATATTCTTGATTTGACGAAATTATCCTGTTTCAGTTTACAATATGGGACGAGACGCCAAGTTCATGGGGGTGGCTCAGTCGGTAGCGCGTCAGGCTCGTAATCTGTACTTCCCAGGTTCGAGTCCCAGCTGGGTCAGCGTTGAGATTTAAAAAAAAAAAAAATACCCCCTCAAGCAGCTGCTTGCCACAGAGGTCTGACAGGAGCCTGTCAGTTTATATGTCATTTATCTCCGCAAAATTCCCCGCCCTGCCCACGGTCAGTAGGGGACACCGATGGGCTTGGAAAGACCGCCGTCCGTCGGATGGAACGTTAAGCCGTGACCCCTTGTGCGGGAGAGCCATACCCTGTGCACGTTAAAGAACACGCTGGATGGCCTTGACGGGAGGCTACCACCTGTCTCCCAACTGCTTTTCCAGTGGGTCCCCTCCCCAACCTTCTCTGAGCCTTCGGGGTCCATGTGACCAGGCCATTTAGCCCATTGTGTGCAAAAAAGTGCCGCTCAGAGGTAAAACAACCCAACCCAGCCAAGTTCATGGGAGCAGAATGAAAACATTTATTTCTACACTCAATCTCAAAGAGACCTAAAATTTAAAGTGAGTATTTTTTTTTGCAGATTTCCACATTTTTGAAATGCAAGGGTCTCAAAATCTGAAACTAATCTTGGAATTTCTTAAAGGCCGTGGTCTAATGTACTGCTTCCAAAAGCTATAAATTAAATATAATTATATTTAAATATATATAAAATATAATAAAATATTAAATAGAAGAATGAATAGAAAAAAAATGCATTCACATTTTCAAAAAATGCTTCAAATGCTTTTCACAAATTTTCACAGTGGAAATAGC
Organism: Ryuthela nishihirai; assembly: GCA_038380435.1. Taxonomy (NCBI): domain Eukaryota; kingdom Metazoa; phylum Arthropoda; class Arachnida; order Araneae; family Heptathelidae; genus Ryuthela; species Ryuthela nishihirai. The sequence continues at coordinate 64,040,699 of JAWZYU010000003.1, forward strand.
AATATTGTCTTAGTATTACTATTATTAGGTGGTGTAATGCTATATTTATATGTTTATAAAAAAAGTCCTTTTTGCGCAAGTATAGTTGGGAAGTCTATATCCGGGAGCAACACACAAATCACCATCACAATACCAAGGTTTTACCCAGAACTCGCGAACAATATCTCGAGGTTCTCTATGAAAAGAGGTTGGACATTGATTGATTGTGGCGCGAAGTGTAATGAGGCCATGTTTTATCTTGCTGAGACCGGAAGCAACAGCGTGTGCATGCTTATCTATTATCTATGTTCGTAGTTTTCTACACTTAGACCTCTCATAGAAATGTTTCTTTCCGATACTATACGGATATATATATTATCAAGCCCTAATTTAAAAAAAAATGAGGGGGGGGGGGAGGAAGCAAGAAACTCAATCGAGCAGGGAAAAGAGGGATTTTTTTTAACCTCTGAGCGGGACTGTTTTGCACACAATGGGCTAAATGGCCAGGTCACAAAGACCCTGAGAAGGTTAAAGGAGGGGACTACTGGGCAGCTGTTTAGGAGACAGGTGGTACCTACCTTCAAAACCATCCAGCGTGTTCTTTAACGTACACAGGCTATGGCTCTCTCATACACGGAACCACGGCTTAACGTCCCATCCCACGAAAGGCGACCTTTTCAAGCCCATCAGTGTCAACTACTGACTCAGAGAAGGGTGTTTTGCGGGGATAAATCTCAGCCCTGGACCAACTGGGACTCGAACCTGGGAACTGCAAATCACGAGCCCCGAGCGCTACCGACTGAGCTCCCCCCCCCCCCCCGCTGCAGATAAAAGAGTACCAAGAACTTGCTTCCCGTTTCAGTATAACACTTCCCCTTCATTTTAGCAATCTTTAAAAATTTCTTTAAAACTGCATGACATATTCATGTATCACAATTTTTTAAATTTTTTGCCTCTATTACCCTTACTAGCATTCTCAAAGGGAGGGGGGGGGGGGGCATGCTCCCTGTGCTTTATCAATATCTTACGGGAATGATGTACCAGAAAATATCCCCCCCCACCCTGAAAACAATGTCTCAGCGGACGTTTTATAAGCATCCATTAACTTTCAGTTATCAAAAATTTTTAATAAAATTTCGTATTAATGTTTTTGTTTTTTCATATTTCCTGTAGTTTTTAATAATTTAAATTTTTAGAACCCATAGATATTTTACAAAAAACCCAAATTCACTACACCTTAGTGCACAGAATACAAATCTGTGCGTTTTGTTTCAAACGATTAGATTTATACCTTTTAGTTCAGGTCACTAAACAGAGTATCATCCTCATCATCATCCTAAAGCAGCCATGGGCTACGGAGGTCCAACCAGACCGTGCAATTTAGTTCTCCAAGCAAGTCTATCCTGAGCTACATCTACTGCATCTGGCCACTGCACACCAATTCTAACAATATCCTGTTTGACATTGTCTGCCCACCGCATCCTAGGTCTCCCCTTCTTTCTGAGGCCTTTAGGCACACTGTTCATAACCCTATTCGTAGTGACCTGAATTAAATCCCTATAGAACTCTTTTGATAAGTGTTTACAGGTTCTAAATTTTTATATTGTATATTAATCATATCAATGAATTTTGTCTTTGGAGAATAAAGGAAAGGTTTCGAATCAGGCTTCCGCTCCACAGGCAGCAAGGAAAGGAATTTCTAGTTTTTCGTTTCTTTTTTTAGTTTCTCTGTCTCACGGCCAAGCCCGGATCTAGTTCCGAGCTGGAAAAATGTAAAGGGCCTGTATTTCCAATGCAGTTTAACATTTTCCCTTCCGTTTTACAGGTCATTAGAAATGTCTTTAAAAATGCATTAAATGTAAATAATTTTAATGATTATTTTTGTCTCTATTATCCTTACTAGCATTCTGAAGGGAGAATTGGATTGGATGTTTTACCTCTGAGCGGCACTTTTTTGCACACCATGAACTAAATGGCCAGGCCACAAGGAACCCGAAGGTTCAGAGAAGGTTGAGGGAGGAGACCCACTGGAACAGCTGTTGGGAGACAGATGGTAGCCTCCCGTCAAGGCCATCCAGCGTGTTCTTTAACGTGCACAGGGTATGGCTCTCCCGCACACGGGGCCACGGCTTAACGTCTCATCCGACGGACGGCGGCCTTTTCAAGCCCATCGGTGTCCCCTACTGACCGTGCGAAGGGCGGTGAAATTTTGCGGAGATAAATCTCAACGCTGACCCAGCTGGGACTCGAACCTGGGAATTACAGATTACGAGTCTGGCGTGCTACCGACTGAGCCACCCCCGCCCCTGAAGGAAGAAGGAGGGGGGATGGAACTAGTGCGGCCTCTAGTCCGGCCCTGCTCACGGCTACCTTAGGATATACTAACTGAAGGGTGTCAAACTCATCGAGACTATGGTAATGTAGGACAGGTTGCTTCTTACACCATGCAAGAGTAATTTTTTGCTGCTCCCATAAAATAAAAAATCTTTACTTGAAGAAACATAAAACTACCATCTATAAAAATATGCAAATGGTGCTACTTTCTTATCCTTACTTCAGAATAGTTAAAATTTTCTGAGTGAAAAAAATGCAAAATGGAGGTAGGTACAATAAAACCGAGTGCGACAAGATATTTTGTTGCATCGGAGTAAAATATTTCTAACTTCGTACTTGAATTCAGTTTTAATGAAAATGAAAAAGTTTCGAATTACGGTTCTGTTGTAAATACAGGTTGAATTTGTAACGCAATATAGGGTGACGTACATGGGCGTCTGCAGAAATTTTTTCAAAGGGACAAAAAATGGTTTCGGGGTGTGACAAATTTTTTGCAGTTGTAGGGGATGAAAAAACGCAAAAGATTTTCGCCACGATTGGACAAGAAACTCTTTAAGAGAGACTTGCTGCTCCATTTTTTATGTGAAACAGAGTATAGTGGGTTGGGTTGTTAGCACAACAGGAAATGGCACAGGAGCAACTCTTATACGAAATCTGGGATTGCGCGATTAAATATTTGGGGGAATTGCGGGGAACCGAAACCTATGTTTTTTTAAAAGATGAATTTGTTTCAACAGTTTGTGTGGTAATTAAGCTCTTGACAACAATGAACTACCAGTCAGCTTGGGTTGTTTTACCTCTGAGCGGCACTTTTTTGCACACCGTGGGCTAAATGGCCAGGTCACATGGACCCCGAAGGCTCAGAGAAGGTTGGAGGAGGGGACCCACTGGAACAGCTGTTGGGAGACAGATGGTAGCCTCCCGTCAAGGCCATCCAGCGTGTTCTTTAACGTGCACATGATATGGCTCTCCCGCACACGTTGCCACGGCTTAACGTCCCATATGACTGACGGCGGCCTGTTCCAAGCCCATCGGTGTCCCCTACTGATCGTGGGCAGGGCGGGGAATCTTGCGGAGATAAATTTCATCGCTGACCCAGTTGGGACTCGAGCCTGGCGCGCTACCGACTGAGCCACCCCCGCCCCTGTATCAGCTTGGACGTTATAATATGTTGTTACACATCGTTATTGGACAGACAAACGCTATGACAGACATTTGTCGTTTAGGCTGTGCATCGGATGGAACATTAAACAATGGCACCGCATAAGGAGAACAATACTCTGTGCTAGTTACACACTAGTATGGATTATAGGCCAGCTTGTTTTTTATACTAAAGACAATGATTTGTACAGGCAAACGTAAAACACTGTTTGACGTTGAGTCTGATTTCCATTTCTCTCATAACATCTTTCCAATGAATCCCTTTCACCTGACCATTCCTGAGCTTTTGGGGTCGTTGTGACCTGGCCAATAGCCAATCGTGAGCGCAAAAATGCAGCTTGGAAGTAAAACCACTGAAAATATATTCTCTCCTTTAGCAGCTGCTCAGTGAATCTCTTCCTGTAAACAACTCTGATAATGGTTCTGAACATTTAAGCCTTTAGGTGCTTCAGACCAGGGTTTCCCAAACTAGGAGGGACGGGGGTGGCTCAGTCGGTAGCGCGCCAGGCTCGTAATCTGTAGTTCCCAGTTTCGAGCCCCAGCTGGGTCAGCGTTGAGATTCATCTCCGCAAAATTCCCCGCCCTGCCCACGGTCAGTAGGGGACACAGATGGGCTTGGAAAGTCCGCCGTCCGTCGGATGGGACGTTAAGCCGTGGCCCCGTGTGCGGGAGAGCCATACCCTGTGCACGTTAAAGAACAAGCTGGATGGCCTTGACGGGAGGCTACCATCTGTCTCCCAACAGCTGTTCCAGTGGGTCTCCTCCCTCAACCTTCTCTGAGCATTCGGGGTCCTTGTGACTTACTTTTTTTGCACATCATGGACTAAATGGCCAGGTCACAAAGGCCAAGAAGGCTCAGAGAAGGTTGGGGGAAGGGAACCCACTGGAACAGCTGTTGGGAGACAGATGAGTTGGGAGACAGCCACCCGTCAAGGCCATCCAGCATGTTCTTTAACGTGCCCAGGGTATGGCTCTCCCACACACGGAGCCACGGCTTAACGTCCCATTCGACGGACGGCGGCCTTTCCAAGCCCATCGGTGTCCCCTACTGACCGTGGGCAGGGTCGGGAGATTTGCGAAGACTATACTTTGGTCAACACTTTGTGTTTTTCGTTTCTTTGTATATATTTCATGCATTAATTCTTTTTTACATAAAAGAAATGATGATGAAAGTGTGGACAAAAAAAAAGACTTAATACAGTTTTGTTTTAATACACGATACATACAGATCATTGGTGAATAATGAAGCTTTAAACTGAAAATTGATTGTTGTGAAAATCGTTGTCGAATAATGGATAGGACTAACTCCATATTCGGTAGCGTTTCTGCTTTATGCCGGATAAATTATAGTCTTTAAGCAGTCAGGGTTGGGTTGTTTTACCTCTAAGCGGCACTTCATTGCACACAATGGGCTAAATGGCCAGGTCACAAGGACCCCCAAGTCTTAGATAGATTTGCCCTATTATTCCGTCTTTTCTTTCCTTTGTACAGAATGTCCTCCAAATAATGATTGTGTTTCGAAATAAACAAAATCACATTTCACGCTGTACATGTACATTCCCCTCACTCAAACGGGGCAGGACGGCTCAGCGCGTATGGCGCCAGGCTCGTAATCGGTGGTTCCCAGGTTCGAGTCCCAGCTGGGTCAGCGTTGAGATTTATCTCCACAAAATTCCCCGCCCTGCCCACCTGCCAGTAGGGGACACCGATGGGTTGGAAAGTCCGCCGTCCATCCGATGGGACGTTAATCCGTGGCCCCGTGTGCGGGAGAGACATACCCTGTTCACGTTAAAGAACACGTTGGATGGCCTTGACGGGAGGATCTGTCTCCCTACAGCTGTTCCAGTGGGTCCCCTCGCCCAACTTTCTCTGAGCCTTCGGGGTCCATGTGACTTGGCCATTTAGCCCATGGTCTGCAAAAAGGGGCCGCTCAGAGGTAAAAGAACCCAACCCAGCTGGGTCAACGTCGAGATTTATCTCTGCAAAACTCCACCGTGATGTGATGTAAATAAACATCATATTATATATTAGCCGTAATTCCGGGCTGGCGAACGAGCAAATGGACGGGCGAGCGAACACGTGTGACGTCAACGGTGGCAGAAATTGGCAGTTTCCCAGTGGTTCCGCGGCTACTTGAGCGATCGGTACCGATTTTGGTGGGTGGTCCCGCTTAGTTCTGACCCTCTTGGTGTAACATATGGGGTTCCTAGCTGCCGTTGGTTGGGAGTGATCCCTCGAAAGGTATCAAAAGTTTATTGGGGCGTTGCAGTCGCCTGCTTTGTGAATGCAGTTATCGATCGACATACGTTTGGTGTGAAGACCTTATCGAAGCCAAGCGTTTTGCGTGGATGGGTTGGGTTGTTTTACCTCTGAGCAGCACTTTTTTGCACATCATCATCATCATCATCCTCAAGCAGCCATGGGCTACGGAGGTCCAACCAGACCGTGCAATTTAGTTCTCCAAGCAAGTCTATCCTGAGCTACATCTACTGCATCTGGCCACTGCACACCAATTCTAACAAGGTCCTGTTTGACATTGTCTACCCACCGCATCCTAGGTCTCCCCTTCTTTCTGAGGCCTTTACGCACACTATTCATAACCCTATTCGCCAATCTATAATTATTCATACGGGCAACATGGCCAAACCAACGGAGTCTCTCTCTGCACAATATGCTGCTTAAAGGCGGTTGCAAACTCCTTTGCCTAACCTCATCATTAGTTACAAAGTTGAACCACCTAATGCCCCAGATACGTGCGTAAGCATCTGGAATCAAAAGCATCTAGTTTCCTGTTATCTTGTTTACAAAGTGTCCAAGTTTCACTACCATAACTAACCCTAGAAAGAACCAAACTATTATACAGTCTAATTTTAGTGTTTAAGTTTATACGCCTATTTCTCCACACTCTCCATAGATTCTTAAAAGTCCCGGCAGCAATCCCTATTCGTCTGTTAATCTCATGCCGCACATCACCATTATCTGTTACATAGCTCCCAAGATAATTAAACTGTGACATCTGCTCAAGACTGCAACCATTCAGATTAACTGAATCACAGCCTGCCTGACCAATTTTCATCACTTTAGTTTTCTCTGTGTTTATAACCAAACCTACTCTACTACCAGTCTCATCAACAGCTCGAATGAAAGAGTTCATCTCATCAGCATCATTTGCCAAAAGGGCTAAATCATCAGCATAATCTAAATCAGAAATATTCGTATCTCAAACCCATTTAAGGCCAAAATCTTTCCCTTGAAGTGAATTTCGCATAACATAATCAATAACCAAGCTAAAGAGCAAAGGAGACAAAATGCACCCTTGTCGAACACCAGAAGTAATGCTAAACCAATTGCTACAAGCCTTACCAACTCTCACACACGACTCAGTGTTATTATAGAGAGCTTTCATTATGTTAACTAATTTGTCTGGTATACCATATGATTTCACAATCAACCACAAATTATGACGATCAACAGAGTCGAAAGCCTTTTTGAAATCAACAAAGCTAGCAACCAAAGGTTTCTGAAACTCTAAACATTTCTCAAGAATCTGCCTAAGTGAAAATATCTGATCCACACATCCCCTACCACTTCTGAATCCACATTGCTCATCACGCAATTGACTGTCAACCAGATTCTTAATTCTATTAAGCACAATCATGGAAAGAACTTTATCTGGAATAGAGAGTAGGCTGATACCCCTATAGTTATCACAAGAAATGCCATCTCCTTTTTTGAAAATAGGGATAACAATAGCTCTGGTAAAATCCTTAGGAACCATGACTTTATCTCAAAAGATATTCAGAATTTCAGTCATCTAAGTGGTAACCGAAACATTCCCAGCTCTAAGCATTTCCGTAGTAATTTCATCTACCCCTGGAGATTTATGTAGTTTAAGTTTAGAAACAGCCAAAATAACTTCAGATTGTGTTATAGGGCCAACATTAAAGCCACCAATGCATCTATCATCATTGCAAACAATGGGAATAGAACTAACCGCATTGTTTAGAATATCACTGAAATGCTCAGCCCACCTAGCCATGACAGAATCTTCACCTTCTACAACCTTACCTTGTTTATCCTTCAATCCCTGTATACCTGTCCGTTTTCTACCACACAAAACATTAACTATCTGGTACAGCTCTCTGCTGTTGTGCTGCTAACTGCTTCCTCGGCTTTGTCAGCCAAACCATCAAGCCAAAGATTCTTATCAGCAGCTAACTGATCTTTTACACGTTTATTAAGTTCTCTGTAATGCTTTCTATTAGCAATTGTAGTAGGGTTTTGATTAAGGACATTCCTGAGGTTCTTTCTCTCTGAAATAATCTCAATTGCCTTATCACTCAAATAATTCTGTCTCTTCTGCTCCTTTTTTCCTGAAAGAGTACTCTTAGTGTCCAAAAAAGACTGTTTAAAACGATCCCATTCTTCCTCAACTTCAGTAGTAAGTCTACCATGAGTGTCATAATGATTAAGTAACCTATCACGGTAAGCTTTGGCTATAACTGGGTCTTTCAGAGCTTCAGTATTAAAAGCAAATTTTTTAATCCTAGCACAACACTTTTTAAGTTTAAGTTGCAAGACACTTTTAACAAGGTAATGGTCAGATCCAATTTCAGCTCCCCTATATGCCCTGGTATTTCTAACAGAACTAGCCCATTTGCTGTTACTTAATATATAATCAATCATATTCCTATGCAGCCCATCAGGTGAAACCCATGTGTACTTATGGATGTCGCGGTGTTTGTAATATGTGTTAGTTATTCTGAAACCATTGAGCTTACTTACCTGTAGGAGAAGTTGCCCATTGCCATTGCAGCTACCAATACCAAAAGGACTAATCACCCCTCCCCAAAGGTCAGAGTCAGTACCAACTTTGGCATTGAAGTCACCAAGAACAAGGGTAATATCTCCTTTCTTGACAGAATTCAAAATATCTTGAAGTTGTTTGTAAAACCTATACTTCTCATCCATAGTAGGGGCATATATTAAAGTGGGGCATAACAACAGAAAACATTCAAGTCTTTAATACTTTGTCCCTAAAACCTATACTTATCATCCTCATCGTCATCCATAGTGGGGCATATATTAAAGTGCGACATAACAACAGAAAACATTCAAATCTTTAATACTTGTTTTAAATTTAGCTATAACAAACCTTTCATTAATGCGCTCATATCTTAGAAGAGCATCATTAGCGTATCTGCTGAGAAGCAAATCTACGCCTTGAGATGCTTTTTATCCTCCTTCCCTGAAAAGAGAATTTAATATTTTGAAATTAGCTCATCTGGTCTCTTACAAGCCAAGAATATCTAGGTTATAGCGGTGGAAGTTTTGTGTGAGGACTTCAAGAGAATAATCCCTTTTTCAACTACCTTTGGAGAGAAAATGGTTAGTGGAATGTTTAAAGAAACTATGTTTATTGAGAGAGGAATTGCCGACGATATCAAACAGTCCCTAATCACAGATATGGGAAAACACCTGTCCCCCCCACCAACTACTAAAGGTTAAAGGCAATGGTAGGACTTCCTCCAATGTAGGTGTGACGATGTTCGTAGAAGCAAGTGTTCAGGTACCTTCGACGGCCTCTGATCAGGATTATTTACCAGTTGATAAAACATCCACTGTGAATATGTTACCTTGGGGCTGCCAACCGACAAACAGAAAACAAGGAAGATTTTTCCCTCAACCGAATCCAACCAGCAACAAATTCGGTATACATAATCAAACTCAGAGGCATTATTCCATTCAAGTTGCTACATATGGTCAGTACCAGGACCCTGTGTGACTGATTACTCCTCAGCAGGGCAAAAAAAGAGAAGTAGAAATAGAAGTCCAGATTAGTAACCAGATTGATCTGGCAGCACTGTCCGTCAGTTCCTTTCCACAACAGAGTATCTCTTTTGAATGATATTAACGGTCTATATCATGAGAAGGCGGGGGTTAGACTTTAGGAGCTTGGCTGTTCTGTGCACCATCACAGTAGATTGGTGGGTGGCTCTCCTTCCAATGAATACCTAGCTACCATTTGCAGACTAGATACAAATAGTAACGACTTATTGTTGGCCACTTATCTTGAATCACAAAAGATAAGAATACTAAAGTAGATATATTACTAAACAGCTGTAGAGAGACAAATGGAAACCTTTGGTCAAGGTCATCCAGATTGTTCTTTAACGTACACTTAGTACGGCTTTTCTTCACATGAAACGTTAGCCTGAAAAGGCTGCTATCCGTCAGATAAGAAGTTACGTTGTGGCCACGTGTGCATGAGAGCGATACCCTGTATATGATACATGCTGGATAAACTTGATAGGAGACTTCCATAAGTCTCTTATCACCCTCCAGTGGGTCTTCTTCCCCAAGTCTTGCCTGTCCTTGTGACCTAGCCATTCAGCCCATTTTGTGCAAAAAAAGTGTTGCTTAGAAGCACCCCAACCCTACCCCTAGGTCATGGCTCAACATTAGATTTGATGGACGGCTGTCTTTTTAAGTCTAACAGAGCGAAGATACAGTTGGGACTCGAACCAAAGAACTGCAGATTATTAGGTTGGCGACTGAGTCCACCACCCACTTTTCTTCTTAGAGCCTTTTAACGATTTATCTTCTGATATTTACCCAAATTACTTTGTGTTTCACGAAATGAACATAGTTAGCTCATGATTCTTCTTGGCGAAAATAAAAAGTGATATCAGCATACACGTAACGGAAGACATAAAAGAGTTGCTGCTTTCTGCATGAGTCACTGACAGTATGAACTTGCACCTTTTCCGGAAGATAAGGAATAGTTCTTTGCTGTGTGTCAGCCATTCAGAGCCTGACGTAATTTCTCCTTACACAACGCCAAGGAACAATGTGAATTCTACCTGCATCATTTCTGCTGCATGTTACATAGCACTTGGAAAGAATTATTACAGTAGTTTCGAAAAATTAAGGAGTGAATGTGACAATCCAGATTGATATTAATGAGTATTGGAAAAATAAATAGAAATAATGGTTACTGGCTTTAATGATGGGCCTATATCACATTCCGAAGTAGCTTCGGCAGTCTCTAAATTAAAACTGCATAAATCCCCAAGGGCGGATGAAATCACTGAAATGCTTAGAGCTGGGAACATTTTGTTGTTACATGGCTGACAGAAATTTTGAATATTTTCTATGATAAAGGTGTTGTTTCTACGGATTTTACTAGAGCTAATGTTGTCCCGATTTTAAAAAAAGGTGATCATAGTTCTTGTAATAATTATAGGGGAATTAATTTACTTTCTGTTCCAGGTAAAGTTCTTTCCATGATTATACTTAATAGAATTAAGAATTTGGTTGATGGACAACTGCGTGATGAAGAGTGTGATGATCAAATATTTTCACTTAGGTTAGCACTCCTTGTATTTTGGATGTCATGTTAGAGATCAGGGCAAAACACGGGCTTCACATGTGTTGGCGCTTTCTTGGCCTGAGTGAATGGTTGAAAAGTGAGATAAAATCCATGTCTTTTACAGTTCCAATGGTTTGGCATGAGCCAACTAGTCACTTGCATGATTGCTATTTTTGCTTAACTAAAGTGTCGGTCTTTTCAAAAAAGAACAAAAGCAAAATACAATATTCAAATGCGCCTTCAGCCATAAGGCCAGTTCCTCATGGAGAAAATCATCCTATACTTTTTTTCCGCTAAGCGAATTTATTAAAGTACGTAATACCTCCAACCAACTGGGAGAAGATCTTCCTATATCAACACCTCCAACCAACTGGGAGAAGATCTTCCTATATCAACACCTCCAACCAACTGGGAGAAGATCTTCCCATACAAAAACCTCCAACCAACTGGGAGAAGACGGATTCACATTCATCAGAGGAAGACTTTGAGGCACATACAAATCCTGATCCTACATACACCCCTAATAAGTTAAACCAGTCTTATCTGATTTAGTAAAATGAACTATATGATCATGTTGGAGACCGAGGACTTTCCAAACAACAAGCTGAGGTTTTAGGTTCAAGACTTCAAGGGTGGAATCTTCTGGCCATGGGTACCAGAGTTTCTCTGTTCGGGAAGATAAATTTGGCTTTATCTGCTTATTACGAGATGCAAGATGGTTTGTGTTTCTGCACAGATATTTCAGGGCTGATGGAAGAAAATGGAACAACTCACGACCCTAATGAATGGCGTTTATTTATAGATTGGTCAAAATTCAGCTTAAAAGATGTTCTTTTGCATAAAGGAAACAAAAAACCTTCCATTCCAGTGACATATGCTATAGGAATGAAGGAAACTTACGAAAACATGTAAAATACTCACTGCTATAAAATACATAACAGTGGACACCACTTAAACAGTGAACAATATGTGGACCTAAAAGTCATATCTCTGTTGCTCCGGCTTCAAGGAGGCTTCACAAAATTTTGCTGTTTTCTGTGTTTGTGAGACAGTTGGGCCAGAAAGAAACACTACAAAACAAAACACTGTCTCAAAAGAGATATTTTTATTCCTGGAAAGAGTAGTGTGAGGTATAAGCCTCTAGTTGACCCCTCTGATGTTCTACTCCCACCACTACACATCAAACTGGGGCTTATGAAAAACTTTCTGAAGGCTATGGACAAAACTAGTAAGGGTTTTTGCACTGGAAGGAAACTTTTCCACAGCTAAGTGATGCTAAACTCAAAAAAGAGATGTTTGTTGGTCCTCAGATCAGGAAGCTGCTGAATGATACTGTCTTCGAAGAAAAACTGAATATGAAGGAGCGCGCTGCATGGAAATCTTTCACGTCTGTGGAAACAAAGACGAAGACTGCCATCAGCTCATTCAAGATCTTCTCAAAAACTACGAAAATTTTGGTTGCCGAATGTCTTTGAAGATCCATTTCTTGCACTCGCATCTTGATATCTTTCCCAAGAACTTAGGAGCTGTCAGTGATGAGCAAGGGGAAAGATTTCACCAGGATATCCGAACTATGGAGGAGAGATACCAAGGCATGTGGGACCCAGCAATGATGGGTACTGCTGGTTCTGGAGAAGGAAGTACTTCAGCGTATAAAAAACAAAAATGAACGAACCAGTATAAAAGATCCTTACCAATATTTTCTTATTTTTCGTTTCAATATTATTTCATTTGTTACTTTCTATTCAGTGGTCTATAACTATGATGTTTCTATTTTTTATCACTGTAATCATGTATTTAATTAATCAATTTTAAGTTAATTTGAAATGTATCAATCCGTAATTAAAAAAAAACTGTACGTGCTGCATATTTTTCACAGCCGTATTTGAATTCAGCCCCTAAAATTGGTTAAAAAACATCCTATTTGACCAATATTATTAAAATATTTATAATTTGTTGTCTAGTGTTATCCGTTATTAAATCCTCGTATAACTTTCTTACAAACTTGATTTTAAAAATAATTTTGAAATACTTGTGCTTATAAAAATATCCCCTAGATTCGCTTTTTTGTATATTGAAACCGTATAAGATCCTTGGCACACTTTTGCGCCAGTTCTTCTCGGAAAACAATATTTTACCAAATATCAACAATAGGATACAATAAAGTCATAATTTTACACAAAAAAAACTTCACTGATAAAATTACAGAAATAATTACATTATATACAACTTGGTAATAATAACCATAATAACAAATAATGTCAAACAAATATCGTTTAAATATTTGGCATCAATATAAGCGTTTGCGGGTCTGACAGAAACGAGTTACAACCCGCAGTCCACGGGCACCACAGATAAATATAAGAATGAGGGAAAATATTTTTTTTAAGCTACCACCTGATTTATACAACCATTTAATAGAATAAAGTATACCTCGTTCAGTACAAAAATGAAGTATCCGAATCGTAACAGTGTATATCACGGATATATCTTGACGATACGTCCTAGATTTTCCGTCAAGGCCATCCAGTGTGTTCTTTAAAGTGCACAGGGTATGACTCTCCCATACACGGGGCCACGGCTTAACGTCCCATCCGACAGACGGAGGCCTTTCGAAGCCCATCGGTGTCCTCTACTGACCGTGGGCAGGGCGGGAAATTTTGCAGAGATCAATCTTAACGCTGACCCAGCTGGGACTCGAACCTGGGAACTACAGATTACGAGCCTGGCGCGCTACCGACTGAGCCACTCCCGCCCTAGGTGTATTTCAGAGAGGTAAACGTAGATGAAAAAGATTTTGTATGGGTTATCGTTATTTATGGAATTTGGAAAATCTTTATAACGGATTCACTATCGCAGTAGAATGCCGTTAATTTGATGCGTAGTGTACGGATCTGTGTGTTGTTTGGGGTTAATACAGGAGCATCGATATGATATAGTATTGCGCATTGATGCAGTTCCTTGAGTCATGCTATTGTTAATGGTATTCTGCAAATTTGTGTTCGTTGTCTGTAATGAGAAGGACATTTATTCATTAAAAACAACCGAGACCAAATCAATCTTTAAAACACTAACGATTTTCTGCAATAAATTATAACAACGAGTAAATGCTCTTTAAGTCATTACAGACAACCAATATATATTTAGAATTTTTTTTTATAATACTCAGTACTGCAAATGAATTTTTTGAAATAATCGTGTTTTGCCGTACCCCCGAAAAAAATCCCCCTCCCAAAAAGATATCACAAATGACACTCAAAAGTAGCAGGCCATAGCGGAGGGTAGAATACCTGTTTTCTTTAGTAACAAATTATCACAAGAAAAGTCATGTAGACAAGGAACATTTGAAAGAAATTGGTTGTCCTGACTGGGATTCGAACCCAGGTCTCCCAGAAGCATGCCAGGCATCTTAATCGTTAGACCATCAAGGAACTTACCATTTCTTCCACTAATGACATATAAGCCTTCCTGTTGATTCACAAGTGGCACCATCTGTTATCAGGAGTGGTGCAACTTGTGAAGCAACAGGAAGGCTTGTATGTCAGTTGAAGAAATGGTAAGTTCCGTGATGGTCTAGCGGTTAAGATGCCCGGATGCTTCTGGGAGAACTAGGTTCGAATCCCAGTCAAGACAGCCAATTTATTTAAATGTTTTTCTTTCGTTTTTTCTACAGCTGCTTTTTTTATCTTCGGAGACGGGACGCCATCCTATCACTTCCCACCCCATTTCCACTACTGGTAATAACACTAACTCAACGGAAGGTAAAACTATGCAATCACCTACGAATCATATTCATGCCCTTACACTAATTCAAATCCAAAGCAGCGGAAGTGTTTGTGATTGATTTCTTAAAATATCAAGTTATATTTAAAACAGGTTTATTTTCAGAACAATTAAAATTATTTCTACAGAAAACGAGTTAGTAGAAGCACCCAATACCTATACAAGAGGGCCAGTCCAGGTTCACTACCTCTCTTGAGAAGACGTTTACTAGTATTAATATCAGATTTCCCCTTGAGGTTCAGTAGGTTCTGTTAATCTCCACAAAGCAACTACGCAAGGACAAGAATAAAAATGGTTTAAATTCGAACCGGTTTTGTTATTGGTAAAATAAGCTAATAAACTAAAAGTATATTTAAAAAAAAATAAAATTTCATTTTAATCTTTACTGTCTGTTAGAGTATATTAGTAATTGGGAAACGCGTCTTATTTTCATAACCCACCCCCTCTAAACAAAATTCTTGGAACCCACCCTCCCCCACCTCAGGGTTAAATTGAGGTATCTTATTCGCCTCCGAGGACAGAGTCGGGGTTAGCGGAGAAAATCGCTTACGTAGTGCACTCTCATCTGAGTCATCACCATCCCTGCCTAGTTGATTTCTCTGTACACCGAAATATACTGACCCCCCCCCACCACCACCACCACACACACACCTATTTAGAAGCACACCAGCCGCCACTGGCAGACAGACTGAAACGTCCCGTTAAGATCATTCAGCGTGTCCTTCAAACGTTTTCATCACAACTCGGTGCTCAGGCCATGACTTGCCGCCTCATACAGCTGAGGGCGGTATTTCCAAGCCCACAGGTATTCCCTCTGTCGCCAAAGGCAAAGTTTGGGTTTACGGAAATAAATGTCAACATTGGTACAGTTGAGACTCGATCCTGAGAACAGAATACTAGTCTGGGGAGCTGCAAGCCTTCCCCCCTCATATGCTGAAAAGCAAAGGCTATTCCGATCACCTTTGACTGACAAGTCACAGAAAATATAATAAAAAAAAGACACCTAATAAAAAGATTACAAATGTTTGTATTGCATAGAATTGAGTGGAACCCTTTCAAAATGAAGTAGAATTGGCAAAGAATATTATTCTCATTTGATTTCGCCTAAATTCAACATTTTAAATGTAATATTTGCACTACAAAAATGGGCAAAAGCACCATTAGGTCGTTAATATTCACTAAACTTGTATTATCAGTAAACATCAGTAAACAATAAAAAAAAAACATAATGGCTTGAATGCAAAAACCAAAGTTAATGCTGAAATCATAGATATTTAATGTTTCGCAATTTTCATCCATTTTCTTTTCATAGTTCGTTTTCGAAAACACAATTCTGTTTATGTGTATTTCAGAATATCTCAAAGGCCATTGAATAGATTTCTTACGGCGCCGACAGCTACTTTAGTAACCCTGATTATAAACTAATGTTTCGAGATTAATGTATCTGCATGCTCATTCCCTATGTTAATTACCATTACAGTGGTAGGAAGGTCTCTGTTCCCGACTAAGCTTTTTCGTTCATTAATACATTTTTGAATTTGAATCGTACTAGTTGAATGTCTTTTGAAAATTAAATGACAAAAATATAATAAAATTGTGTAATGTTTAAAACGTGGCAGAATTTCTTAAATGAACTATTTTAAACTTTCCTGCCACCTCGATATTTCGGTCCTTTATTTCTCAATTTGTATTTAGAATTTGCATCTAGTTTAAGGTGACCAGACGTCCCGCTTTTGGCGGCACAGTCCCGATTTTTAACAATTTGTCCCGCGTCCCGCGGCGTTTTAAAAAAGTCCCGATTTTTGGAAAGAATGCACGACAAGCTAGGGAACGGCGGGAGAACGGGAAGGGAATATACGGTTTTCGGCTGCCATGTGGCTATTTCGCCAGGATATGAGTTTTATATTATTTTTGTTAATTTTATAATGTTAAACTTTAATAATAAGAAATAATTGTTGAGAACTGATTATCGAGAACTGCTTATCAAAGTTCGCATTGTTGATCAGTTGTTAGAATTCGACCACCATTGTTTAGACTTAATGAACAATGACCGTACTGCGTGCTAGTGCTAGTTAAACAAGTGATGTCAACAAATCAGCTATTCATATAATTTAGGTAAGTAATTTACTTATTTATTTCATAAATACATAAATTTTCTTGAATTTAGCAGACAGTACTCGTATTATTTATATTTTATAGTGGCGGCAAAAAGTCTAGCGCCGGCCTTGTAAGTGACACTTACGACTTACGTTACGGCAAATTCAGAGGAAAAATAATACAAGTTAGTATTGTTATTATTTAGAAAGAAACATAGGATTAAAATTAAAATAATTTTTAAAATATAGTTATTTTATAACAATCAAATTAATTTAATTTATAAACTAAGAATAAAATATGGTGTCCCGCTTACCAATGGTGACCGCTCATGGTGTCCCGCTTTACCAATGTTAAAATCTGGTCACTTTAATCTAGTTTGAACTAAATTAAAGTTCCAACTGTATTCTATTATAGGTGAATAGTTGGAGTTTTAAGGAAATATGGTATGGCCTATGCTAAGCGATGCGTTAGTGGGAAACATGGTATAAAGCAGATCTTGTTTCAGTAGGAAAGTGGGATACTCCAGTCCTACCATTATGTCTCTACGTTTAAAAAAATTGCTAATTAAATCACTATTGCGCTGTGCAATATATCCATTCAAAAGTAATTCGTGAATGCTGAAGAAAGCGAAACGACGAATGATTCTTTGTTGTAAAATTTGTTACATTAGGAGCAAAAGTTTCAATACCTGACCATCATTTCCAGCATCAACCAGCGCGTGACACATTTCATTTACAACTATGTACCCTTGATTGAAATCTGATTATTATACACGAAAAGATTCCCTAAATACGTTTCGTGTGTTCTTATGTTAAAAGGAGATTCTGCTTCGGGCAGCCGTTGTGAAAGGTTGTGGCGCTGCTGTCGCTCGCTTCAATCTCCTGAAATATTTTTTTTGGTGCCTTCCGCTAATAGACTTTGATGAGTCTTCAAATTTACTTTGATGTTCCTCTCTTCTTGCTCGTTTGAAATTAAATATGACGAATAACAGCAGCAATAGAAGAAAGAAAAACTCGCCGTCGAATGCTAACATTAAAGTTAAACGTAATAAACTTTACAAGAGCTCCTCTAGACATAAGGAAAGCAAGCCTGAAAACTCTTTTGCCGTTTTAGAAGACGATCTAAAGCTTACCTCAGAATCGGACATTTTACAATCTAAAAGTTCAGCATCTGAACTTTCACCGTCTCACAATACAAATCTTTCTCAACTGGATGTGATCTGTGAAAACAACGGTCAAGTCATCGCTTCTATGGATACTAACATAAAGGTACCTGACTCTTTTACTTTGTCTTCAGAGAATCCGTACGTGACGTCACATCTGACAAATTCGAACACTAATGATATGTTGTCAAAAACTGATATTTCTTCAAATTCTGTAAATGTAACCAATTTGTCACAGGAACTAAATTCTAACAAATTGTCTGCCGCGCTAACTGAGAATGCTAAGGAGAATAATAACTTAGCTCTCGTTCTGATTGGCATAAACGAAAATCTCAGAGCCATTGACACAAAAAAACTTACCGATTTCTTTTTTAAGTTACTTGGTGAGCACATCGAAGGTAAGTTTATCTCTAATGGGAAACTTTTACTGCAACTCAGGACTCCAGAACAATTTGATAAAGTATTTCAACTGAAAAAAATTCTTTCTGTATCAGTACTAGTAGAACTCCCCAAATTTCGCAAAACTATTTTGGGAACTATCGCTGGAGTCGCAAATAACTTGGATAATGACTACATCATTGATTTGTTAGCTGATCAATCAGTTGTGAATGCCAGGCGAATGCTTCATTACGAACAAGACTGTAAAAATAGAAATGAAACTTATTGCTATCCCACTAACAAAGTTATTCTTGAATTTGAATTAGGTAAGATACCTTCACATATTTACCTAGGTTTTAATCGACATAATGTACGTAATTACATTATTCCACCTAGCTTATGCCTGAAATGTTGTCTTTTTGGCCATCTTGTTTCCAGATGCAATGGAATACAAAAATGTAAACGATGCAGTGGGCATCATCACTACAAGAACTGCAGAGCTAAATTTTACAAATGTCCTAATTGTGGAGGACCACATCCGGCTACATGGTCTGGTTGTGAAACTAAATTAATAGCCTGTAAGGCTAAAGCCATTCAACTTTCCAGTAACTTAAACTGGGGCCAATCTTTCGCTTTGGCAAAGCTGAATTTGACAACAGAAAAGGATTGGCTTCTGCTTCGGACATTACTTTTCCCAAACAAACAAGTGACATCGAGACTGAACACAAATATATAGATGAGAACTTTCCTGAGATTCCTTCTTCCTCTTCTAACATAAAGACATCTCAAACTGCTAAAAATGAAATTGTTCAACAGCAGTCTTTCGCCGATAAAGTCAAAAAAAATGTGACGGGTTCAAAGAAATCTTCTGCACAACCAAACAAAAAAGATGTTGAATGTACTGCAGAGAAAGCTTTTATTCCAAAAGAAGGAATTTCCTTTAATCTCAACTCTAAAGGGCAAATCATCAGCCTAATTTTAAAACTCATCGAGATGATTCTTCCCAACACCCCTGAGCTTAATGTGATAAATGATATACTCCTTTCTTGCCTTAACACCGGTGGATGGCAGAACAAGCCCTAATTTTACAATGGAACGTAAGAGGTCTCTTATCTAAATTGCATTTTATCAAACATTTAGTTAAGGTACGTAATATTGTCATACTATGTCTTCAAGAAATTCAAACCAACCAAATTCCCAGATTGAGTGGATATGTCTCTTATGTACATAGATTATCAACAACCTCAAGAGGTGTCATAACATACATTAAAAAAGACTTTCCGCAAAGACTTATAAAAACTCCTGAAATAGAACAACAAATTGAATGGGTGGTTATACAAACTATTATAAATAATAATACTGTAAATATTATAAACTTCTACAATCCTGGAATTTATTTATCATATAATACTTATAATAATATTTTTAAAAACTTGGTGGGTGAGAAAATTTTTTGTGGAGACTTTAATGCCCACAATAGTATATGGTACTCATACAAAACTAATGACATTGGTAAACAATTATTTTTATTTATTGAGAAAAATGATCTTATTATCTTAAATGAAAAAACTAAAACCCATATCACAAAACAAAATCATCAATCAGTTATTGATCTGACTCTTGTTACTAATAAAATTATACCACATTTAAACTGGACCATACACAATGAAAACTTTAACAGTGATCATCTTCCTATATTCTTATATATTAATTTGTTTAAAAATCAACTTCAAAAACTTATTAAATTAACAGATTGGCCTAAATTTTATAACAATCTAGATAAAAAAAATATTGATATTAATTCTTTATCTTATGAATCATTGACTAAAGAATTTTCTACTAGTCAAGAAGAATGCACTAAGCAAATCAATAAAAAAATTCCCCAAAATCATATTCATTCAATTTTTATTAATAAACTAATAGCAATAAGACGCAGAGCTGAGAGAACAGCACATCGCACTGGATCTTTCAGAGACTACCTAAATTTTAAACGTATTGCTGCCTCAATTAATAAAAAAATAAAACAACTTGAAAAATTCAATTGGAATTTTTTTTTAAATAAACTTTCTTCTAACTCCACAACCAGCAATATATGGAGAATTTTCAAAACATTAAATTCAGACATTACTCCATCCAATCCTACTGCCTCACTAAATATAAAAAATAACTGTTCCACTAATGAAACTGCTAATTTATTTGCTAAATATTTTATTAATCACTCAAAAAAATGAATAAAAAACTTTATAAATCTTATTCTCTTAATAATATAACTCACTTTTATTATCAAAATGATTACACAAAATATTTAAATTTACCGTTTAATATCAATGAGTTAAAATTTGCTATTAAAGCATTGAAAAAAATACCAGCCCAGGCCCAGACGGTATTAATAACAAAATGTTTCTAAATTTATCTGATCAGTGGCTAAAACACATTTTATATATTTTTAATAATTTTTGGAAAACAAATACTTATCCTAAATCATGGTTCGAAAATTTTATGATATTTATCAAAAAAATACATCTTTACCAGATGAAGAATTATCGTCATATCGACCTATCTGCCTTTCATCTAATTTTTTAAAACTCTTCGAACGTATAATTAATAACAGATTAATCTGGTACTTTGAAAACAATAAATTATTTAATCAAAATTTATATGGTTACAGGTATGGCAGATCTACAAAAGATCTGATATTGAACTTTATTTCTGATATAGAACAAGCCTTTAATCTCAAACAATACTTAATTGCAGTAACTCTTGATCTTAAAGGAGCTTTTGATTCTATCTCACATAGCGCACTATTGCATAAAATCCGCAAATTTAAAATTCAAGGTCAAATGTACAGATTTCTATACCAAATTATTACTAACAAAAACTTTAGAGTTAAAATTAAAAATTCTTATTCAAAAGAACATCATTTTCAAAATGGCATTGTTCAAGGTGATATTTTATCACCTTTTCTTTTCAACTTATATATTAACGATATCTCTGACATCTTCAAAGATAAAGATATTAAATATAGTTTATATGCAGATGATATCATAATTTGGTACTCAGGTACAAATCTTGATGTAATCAAAACCAAACTTCAAAATCAACTTGATTTAATTTCAAAATATTGTCTTGAATGAAATCTAACGATCTCAGAAAAAAAATCATTCATCATTCCTTTTTTCCGCCATAAAAAATCTAATCCAAATTTTTTTAATCTAAAAATAAATAAAAGCGATCTCAAACTGGTAGATACTCTAAAATTCTTGGGAGTCACTTTTGACAGTAAACTACTTTGGAATGCACATATTGATCAAGCAATTCTAACAGCAAATAAACTTTATAACTGTCTTAAATACTTAGGTAACTCCAAATGGGGTTGTTCTAATAAAAATTTACTATTAGTCTATAATTCCATCTTTCTTCCAAAATTTGCATACGGACTAGAATTTCTTGGAAATGCAGCAAAATTCCGACTCATCCAATTGGAAAGAGTCTTGGACTCCCGAAAGGAAGCTGTAACATTGATTTATATGCTGAAACAAGCATTCCCCCATTATTCATTAAACAAAAATATTTACTTTCAAACTTAATTTTTAGAATAATTCTCAAAAATAAATTTCATCCTATAATTGATAAGCTAATAAATAACTTTAATGATTCGATTATTGCTAAATTTCCAGAAAAAAATAAACTATCGGAAATTCTAGCTAATAACTTAAGTGGTGATCACTACCCTTCTATTCCTTACTGGACAACATCTTTTCCGCCAATGTTTGATAAAATCCCAGGTTTCTCTAATAAAAAATCATATGACTCCACAATTATAAAAGAACTTTCCTTACTACACATTAATTATCATTTAATAATTATATCAAAATTTATACAGATGGGTCTTCCTACCCAAACACTAAAAGTTATTCTGATGCTATTTTTTGCCCAGAATTTAATTTCTCTTCAAAATTTAAATTTAATACTTCCTTTTTGAACATAGCTATTGAACTTTACTCCATTATAGAAGCCACAAAATGGGCCACAAAATTTTACAATTCTAAAATAGTTATTTTTACAGATTGCAAATCTGCACTTTTTAGCCTTTTCCAAAATCCCCTTAAAACTAACTTTAATGTATTCACAAATGATCTTTTATTTCATACTTTTAAACATTTATCACATAACAATATCTTAATAATTCAATGGATACCTGCCCATGTGGGCATTCCTGATAATGAAACTGTAGATAGGATGGCTAAAGAAGCTTTAAATCACAACTCACATATTCCAACCCCATCATTTATTTATCAAATCAAATTAACAAATAAAAAATTACTAATAGAAGAATTGCAATCTTGGTATAATAATAATAGATCTCAATCCCACCGCTATAAAATTAATCCCAAAATTCAAAAATTCCATGACTTTAATTTGAAAAAAAAACGAAATAAATGCCATTCTTCGAATTAAAACCAATACAGCACTAACTAACTATAGACTCTTTCAATATAAAATTATTGATTCTCCTAATTGTCCAAACTGCAATACTTTTCACACATTAGAACATATTATTTTCAATTGCAAAAGTTATGATTATGAAAGAAGACAATATTTCTCAAAACTTTCAAAACTTAATATTTTGTCTTATGACTTTCAAAGTATTTTATTTTCTTCAAACTCAAAGCTAATACCTGTTCTGTATAACTATCTCATTCAATTTCTGAAGAACTATAAAATTCTTGATTTTTTTATAAAAAAAATTACAAATACTATACCATCTATTTAACTTAATTCAGATTCAAAAAGCCTCTGAATGAGTTTGCTTTTATAAAGCAAGAATATTCAATTTATGTTATGTGTTCTACTACTACTACTTATGTTAAAATAATAGTAAAATTACATTTGTACAGTTAATCAATTTGTATCAGAGCACTGCCTATTATAGTTCGTTTCAAATATTTTAACACTTATTTATAACTTTCGAGATCCAAATTTACATAATATTCATATGCTCCCATTACACTTTCGAAATCTTTTAATGCATCTAATGACGTGTATTTGAATTAACACAATACAGTTGATACCAGATTTAAAACGTTAAATTGTTCTGTAAAACCCGAAGTTGAGCGAAACAACATTAAATAATCTCTTCTTATTATGGTAATGATGAGAACAGCAAAACCTACGGAACTGTGCACTTCTGTTTTAAGGTTTGTTTTCCAGTTTTTCCCACCGCTGAAAGGTGGGTTAGAGGGGGGGGGGAGTAATTCAAACTATGAAGAGATTCGGTAAGCCCGAATCATAATATTTCGTCAATTCCTTTCTAACCCAAAGATAATTTTTCGTTTAGCTCTAAAAAAAATTAAATGACTGTAAACAGACAGGCGGACGACAAAACGAAAACAATCACTTGTTTCTATGGAAACGTGTTCAAAATAATAGCCTATAGAAAATATATCGCTTAATAAGATTGTTTTATATCCTATCTTGTAAATCCTCCTCACCCACCACTATCTCCACACGCCATGTTTCCTCGATAATTTTATTTTTTGTTCCTGATCTACCCTACTTAACTCCTGAATCGTAAGGGTCACTGAATTCAATAGTTAGAGGTCGTAAAGAGGTTGAATTTAATAGTTAGAGGTTGTAAGGGGGAGTCAGTATAATTTTTTTACTTCAAATTCACGACAAGCCTACCTAAACAAAAAGAAAAACGAAACAGAAGTATTCAAACAATTCGCCAATGCAACACTAGGAGATTTTTCCTCAATTATTAGAGAACATGCTTTTTCAAACAATAACGTAATTGTTACAAACGCATAACTTTTGTCGCAAATTGTCGGTCGAAATAGACGCCATCTTTCATCGTAGAGGGAGGGAGGGTTGAATGATTTAGCTCGGAGAAGCGCTTATTTTGTGGGGTGAAAAGTCAGAGTATTTAGGTCACAAAGACCCTAGGAGTTGGGGAAGGAAGCGTTGTGGGCAATTGTTAGGGGGAAACTATAAGCCACCCATTGTGGCCATTTACAAAGATCATTTCTTGACCCTGTGTGCAGAAAGCGCCATTCTTTGGAGTGAAGCTTTCTCTCACACAGGACCATTTCTAAGCCAAAATATCTGTTTTTTAATCACCGGGAATTAGGTGTGGGCAATTAGGAACACTGGAGACTCATCATCTAGGTAAGGAGGCAAGTAGGAACACTGGAGACTCATCACCTAGGTAAGGAGGCAAGTAGGAACACTGGAGACTCATCATCTAGGTAAGGAGGCAAGTAGGAACACTGGAGACTCATCACCTAGGTAAGGAGGCAAGTAGGAAAACTGGAGACTCATCATCTAGGTAAGAAGGCAAGTAGGAACACTGGAGACTCATCATCTAGGTAAGGAGGCAAGTAGGAACACTGGGGACTCATCATCTAGGTAAGGAGGCAAGTAGGAACACTGGAGACTCATCATCTAGGTAAGGAGTTTTTTCGCTTTGTTTTGTTTTCAATTTTGTTTTTCATTTTCACCATCCCATGAAAATCAAAATTCCAAGGTGCTGCCCACTTTGGGACCATTCATTCCGGTGAATCAACAGCAGCGTTCCCTGGTCGCTCGCCACTAGTGTGTTGGGTCACACCTTTGCCAAGAAGCGAAGGTGCATCAAGGGGCTGCTGTCACTGGGAGCGGATGGGAGCAAGATCTAATCTTTTGGTTGTTTTCTAATCTTTTATTGTTTCCTTTTCTTTTCAATTAGATCTTGTACAAGATGCTACAAATATTTCCATGAAATGACTCTTCAGATTGGCTATTTAACGGACGTCTGTAGCTTCTTGTCCCTCTTTTTCCTTCCACACTAACTGCCTATGTGTGGAGGGGTTTTCTCTTGGTTAGAGCAAAACACTCTGACATGGATGGTGCCTTGACGTGGCGTCAGAGCTTTTCACTAAACCATCTGGCAGACTTCTCTTTTCACAGCATGCTTACTAATTTAGTAAACCTTCAATCTACTGCTGATGACATTTCAACAGACATTTGTGTAACAAACATTGTAACATTAATCTCCTTAAAATTGTCTATTCAAACTAATGGGTGATTGACAAAAGTGTAAATAAAAATAATAAATAATTTACAACACCTATAAAGTAGAAAAAGAAGTTTTCATTCATCTGTTAAAAGAAAAAAGTTGTGTTTTCTCCTCCTGCGTGCTAAGGGGGGAAAAACCATTGCTGTGAGTGTAAACCTCGAAATTCAGACTTTTTCAACTTTTTACACCGTTAGAGGGCGCTATTACAAACAATCAGTGATTCGGGAAACGTAAAACTAACATTTCGCCAATGCCTATCCAAAGCAGAAAGAAGTTTTCGTTTATCTCTAAAAATAAAAAAAGTTGAATATTTATAATCTGACAGACGATGACGTAGTGATACCAGAAGTATAACACATCACCTCCGGCGAATAAAGTATGCTCCTTTTAAAAGAAAATGAAGTTTTTCATTTTCCGAATATTTCACCCTTTAACAATAATAATTAGTATTAATGGCTGATTGGAGAATGTAAATAATAATGTATTATCAGCTCTATACAACACAAACTTATTTCTCGTTTATCCCTTAAGCTGAAAAAGTTGTATTTCCTCATTCCCTAGTTTTGAGGGCAAATCAGTCAGGGCATATAAAATAAAATTATTTATTTATTATTAATTATCGAAATTTTTGAAATTAAGTTCTAACTTTAAATTTTTTTAACCAACTGTAATTTAATTAAAAACCATATAAAATATAAATTATTGTTCTGTCAGGAAGCCATTTGGGTCTGTTCTTCATCAACATATTCTACCACCAGAATTTTCAATTTCTAGCACAAAGAAGTGTCTCTCTTCTACGTACGAATGCATCAATGAAAGTGACACCGACAAAACGGTAGAAAGGTTTCTTACAGCTAAATTTCAGACAAGCATTGAAGACTTCAATGTTATCTGCTGTTATGCCCCCACTGAGGATGAGAAAGACAGATTTTACGTCAAACTTTAGGATATTTTGAATTCTGTTCCCTTGTTCTAGGTGACTTCAATGCTGAAGTTAGTACCGACTCTGACCTTTGGGATGGGGTGATAGGCCCTTTTGGTTTTGGTAGCTGTAATGGCAATGGGCAACGTCTTCTACAGGTAAGTAAACTTAATGGTTTGAGAATAACTAATACTTATTGCAAACACCGCGACATACATAAGTACACGTGAGTATGAATATGATTTATTACATATTAATTAACAGCAATGGGCTAGTTCTGTTAGGAATAACAGGTCATATAGGGAGCTGAAATTGGATCCTTGTTAAAAGTGTCTTGCAACTTAAGAAGTGTGCTAAGGTTAAAAAAGATATCTTTAACACTGAAGCTCTGAAAGACCCAGTTATAGCTAAAGTTTGACATGATAGGTTACTTAGCCGTTATGACAGTCATGGTTTGCTTACTATTGAAGTTGAGGAAGAATGGGACCGTTTTAAACAGTCTTTTCTTGATACTAACAGTACTCTTTTAGGAAAGAAGGAGCAGAGGATGCAAAATTACTTGAGTAATAAGGCACTCGAGCTTATTTCAGAAAAAAAGAACTGCAGAAATGTCCTTAATCAATATCCTACTAGTCCTAATAGAAAGCATTACAGAGAACTTAGTAAACGTGTAAAAGATCAGTTAGCTGCTGATAAGAATCTTTGGCTTGATGGTTTGGCTGACAAAGCCGAGGAAGCAGCAAGACAGCGTAACAGCAGAGAGCTGTACCAGATAGTCAATATTTTGTGTGGGAAGCAATGGACAGGGTATACAGAGATTGAAGGATAGATAAGGTAAGGTTATTGAAGGTGAGGATTCTGTCATGGCTAGGTGGGCTGAGCATTTCAGAGATGTTCTAAACAATGCAATTAGTTCTACTCCCATTGTTTGTAATGATGATACATATATTACCTGCATTAATTTTGGTCCTATATCACAGACAGAAGTCATTTTGGCTATTTCTAAACTTAAATTACACAAATTCCCAGAGTAGATGAAATTACTAGTGCAATGCTTAGAACTAGGAATGTGTCTGTTACCACATGGCTGACTCAAAATTTGAATATCTGTCTTGAAAAAGGTATTATTCCTAAGGATTTTACCAGAGTTTTTATTATTACTATTTTTCTTCCAGTTCTTGTGATAACTATAGGGGTATCAGCCTGCTTTCTATTCCAGGTAAAGTTCTTTGTATGATTGTGCTTAATAGCATTAAGAATCTGGTTCGAATCTGGTCAATGCGTGATGAGCAGTGTGGATTCAGAAGTGGTAGGGGATGTGTAGATCAGATTTTTCCACTTAGGCAGATTCTTGAGATATATTTAGAGTTTCAGAAATCTGTGGTTGCTAGCTTTGTATATTTCGAAAGATAAGACTTTTGACTCTGTTGACCGTCAAAATTTGTGGTGGATTATATCTTACGGCATGCGAGACAGGTTAATTAACATAATGAAAACTCTCTATAATAACACTGAGTCGTGTGTGAGAGTTGGGAAGGCATGAAGCAATTGGTTTAGCATTGCTTCTGGTTTTCGACAAGGGTGCGTTTTGTCTCCTTTTCTCTTTAGTTTGGTTATTGATTATATTACGCGAAATTCACTCATGGGAATGATTTTGACCTTAAACTGTCTGGAGATAACGAAAATGTCTGATTTAGATTATGCTGATAATTTAGCCCTTTCGGCAAATGATGTTGATGAGATGAACTCTTTCATTCGAGCTGTTGATGAAACTGGTAGTAGAGTAGATTTGGTTATAAACAGAGAGAAAACTAATGTGATTAAAATTGGTCAGGCAAGCTGTGATTCAGTTAATCTGAATGGTTGAAGTCTTCAGCAGGTGTCACAATTTAATTATCTATGGATTTTGTAACAGACACTAGTGATGTGTGGCATGAGATATATAGAAGAATAGTAATTGCCTCTGGAACTTTTAAGAATATATGGAGAATGCAGAGAAATAGGCATGTGCACCTTACAGGCTGAAATTACGCTGTATAATAGTTTGGTTCTTTCTATGGTAGCGAAACATGAACCCTTTGTAAGTATGATAACAAGAAACTTGATGCTTTTGATTCTAGATGCTTGCGCACTTATCTTGGGTATTGGGTGGTTGAACTTTGTAAGCAATGATGAGGTTAGGGAAAAGAGTCCACAACCTCCTTTGAGCAGAATATTGTGCAGAGAGAGACTCCGTTGGTTTGGTCATGTTGCCTGTATGCATACTACTATAAATTAGTGAATACGTTTATGAAGAGTGTGCCTTAAGGCCTCAGAAAGATGACCTAGGATGCGTGGGGAGAAAATGTTAAACAATACTTTGTTGGAATTGGTATATAGTGGCCAGATGCAGCAGATGTAACTTGACCAGTTGGTCAAAGTCCTTTGTATATTTTGGTGATGCACTGACATGTAAGCTGGTGTTAAATCAATTTGTTTGATTTTGTTGCAGAAAGTATTTTTTTAATTTATCAATTTATTTCTTTTACGTTACACTTTTCTGGGGCACTTAGTTACACATTTCTGACCCAAATGAATTAAGAAAAAGGAAAACTTGGCATAAATATGCAAAAATGTATGTGAACATTTCAATTATAATATAAAATACAGAAACTTTAAATATATATATGACACAGAAAAATATTAAAATATATTAAACAGGCTATATATCATAATATTTTATCAGTAAATGCAGCAGAGATAAAATGCACTAATATGTGAATCACTATTTAAATAAGCTTTCATCTATTATATCGAAGTTTTTCAAACTGCGGGTCATGAACCATTAGAGGGTCGTGAAATCAATTTAGTCGGTCTCGACCAACAGGTTTTTAAATTAATAGAATAGAAAATATCAGAGTGGATCTCATTGGGTCGCAATGGAAAATGTATTTTTCATGGGGGGTCGTGGTTAAAAAATTTTGAAAATACTGTATAATACTGTTATGAATTAAAAGGGTGGAAACAGCATGAGTTCAAAAATAATATTTAAAAATCATAATTCTAAAATAATGTAATTTATTACAAAAGTATGAAGGAAAACATTTATATAAACTAAAGTCAACCAACACAAATCTATATGAGCATAAAAATAAACCTTCAGAAGAACAAAGCATCTTTTCACTATTCCTACAACGAGAAAATAAGGCTTTTATAACAGTCGATAAGTTCAGGGGCGTAGCGAAAATCTATGGTTGGGGGGGGGGATCTCGAAAATCAAATTTTGCCAACTGAAAATATAATGATGTCTCTGTCAGTTGTGTACATGGATTTTC
The DNA here is from genome assembly GCA_038380435.1 of Ryuthela nishihirai. Lineage (NCBI taxonomy): Eukaryota > Metazoa > Arthropoda > Arachnida > Araneae > Heptathelidae > Ryuthela > Ryuthela nishihirai. The sequence goes on from JAWZYU010000003.1 coordinate 64,070,258, forward strand.
GCTCTCGTGGCGGGGGGGGGGGGGGAGGGTTGAGGCAATTTTCACATCATCCTCATCCTCAAGCAGCCATGGGCTACGGAGGTCCAACCAGACCGTGCAATTTAGTTCTTCAAGCAAGTCTGTCCTAATCTACATCTGCTGCATCTGACCACTGCACACCAATTCTAGCAAGGTCCTGTTTGACATTGTCTGCCCACCACATCCTAGATCCTAGGTCTCCCCCTCTTTGTGAGGCCTTTAGGCACACTGTTCATAACCTTATTCGCCAATTTAAAATTATTCATACGGGCAACATGGCCAAACCAACGGAGTCTGTCTCTGCACAATATGCTGCTTAAAGGAGGTTGCAGACTCCTTTGCCAAACCTCATTATTAGTTACAAAGTTAAACCACCTAATACCAAAGATACTGCGTAAGCATCTAGAATCAAAAGCATCTAGTTTCCTGTTATCTTGTTTACACAGCGTCCAAGTTTCACTACCATAACTAACCCTAGAAAGAACCAAACTATTATACAGCCCAATTTTAGTCTTTAGGTGTATACGCCTATTTCTCCACAATCTCCATAGATTCTTAAAAGTCCCGGCAGCAATCCCTATTCGTCTGTTAATCTCATGCCACGTATCACCAGTATCTGTTACATAGCTCCCAAGATAATTAAACTGTGACACCTGCTCAAGACTGCAACCATTAATAGTATTATTAATAGAATCACAGCCTGCCTGACCAATTTCCATCACTTTTGTTTTCTCTCTGTTTATAACCAAACCTACTCTACTACCAGTTTCATCAACAGCTCGAATGAAAGAGTTCATCTCATCAACATCATTTGCCAAAAGGGCTAATTCATCAACATAATCTAAATCAGATATTTTCGTATCTTCAGCCCATTTAAGGCCAAAATCTTTCCCTTGAAGTGAATTTCGCATAAGTTAATCAATAACCAAACTGAAGAGAAAAGGAGACACAATGCACCCTTGTGGAACACCAGAAGTAATGCTAAACCAATTGCTACAAGCCTTACCAACTCTCACACATAACTCAGTGTTATTATAGAGAGCTTTCATTATATTAACTTGTCTGGTATACCATATGATCTCACAATCAGCCACAAATTATGACGATCAACAGAGTCGAAAGCCTTTTTGAAATCAACAAAGCTAGCAACCAAAGGTTTCAGAAACTCTAAACATTTCTCAAGAATCGTCCTGAGTGAAAATATTCTGAATCCACATTGCTCATAACGCAATTGCCTGTCAACCAGATTCTTAATTCTATTAAACACAATCATGCAAAGAACTTTCCCTGGAACAGAGAGTAGGCTGATACCCCTATAGTTATCACAAGAACTGCGATCACTTTTTTTGAAAATAGGGATAATAATAGCTCTGGTAAATTTAAAATTTCAGTCATCCAAGTGGTAACCGAAACATTCCCAGCTATAAGCATTTTTGTAGTAATTTCATCTATCCCTGGGGATTTATGAAGTTTAAGTTAAGAAATAGCCAAAATAACATCAGACTCTGTTATAGGGCCAACATTAACGCCACCAATGCATCTATCATCATTGCAAACAATGGGAGTAGAACTAACTACATTGTTTAGAACATCACTGAAATGTTCAGCCCACCTAGCCATGACAGAATTCTCACCTTCTATAACCTTACCTTTTTTATCCTTCAATCCCTGTACACCTGTTCGTTTTTTACCACACAAAACATTAACTATCGGATACTGCTCTCTGCTGTTGTGCTGTCTAACTGCTTCCTCGGCTTGTCAGCCAAGCCATCAAGCCAAAAATTCTTATCAGCAGCTAACTGATCCTTTACACGTTAAATAAGCTCAAGTGCCTTATCACTCAGATAAGTCTGCCTCTTCTCCTTTTTCCCTAAAAGAGTACTGTTAGTGTCCAAAAAAGCCTGTTTAAAATGATCCCATTCTTCCTCAACTTCAGTACTAAGCATACCATGACAGTCATAATGATTAAGTAACCTATCATGGTAATCTTTTATTATAACTGGGTCTTTCAGAGCGTCAGTATTAAAAGCAAATTTTTTAAACCTAACACAACACTTTTTAAGTTTAACTTGAAAGGCACTTTTAACAAGGTAATGGTCAGATCCAATTTCAGCTTCCCTATGACCTGGTATTCCTAACAGAACTAGCCCATTTGCTGTTATTTAATATATAATCCATCATATTCTTATGCAGCCCATCGGGTGAAACCCATGTATACTTATGTATGTCGTGGTGTTTGTAATAATAATACTAAGTGTTAGTTATTCTGAAACCATTGAGTTTACTTACCTGTAGGAGACGTTGCCCATTGCCATTGCAGCTACCAATCCCAAAAGGGCCTATCAACCCTCCCCAAAGGTCAGAGTCAGTACCAACTTTGGCATTGAAGTCACCTAGAACAAGGGTAATATCTCCTTTCTTGACAGAATTCAAAATATCCTTAAGTTGTCGCTAAAACCTATCCTTCTCATCTTCATCGGCATCCTCAGTGGGGGCATAACAGCAGATAACATTCAAATCTTTAACGCTTGTCTGAAATTTTGCTATAAGAAACCTTTCATTAATGCACTCATATCCAAGAAGAGCATCACTAGCGTGTCTGCTGAGAAGCAGACCCACGCCTTGGTGATGCTTATTGTCGTCCCTCCCTGAAAAGAGAAATTTAAGATTATTTTTAAGAATCTGATCATCTGTCCATCTCGTCTCTTGCAAGCAGAGAATATCTAAATTATATCTGTGGAATTCTTGTGCGAGGACATCAAGAGAAAAGGCTCTGCGCAGAGTCCTCACATTCCAACTACCTATGGAAAGAAAATGCAGGGTGGGATGTTTAAAGAAACTATGTTTATTGAGAGAGGGAATGCCTACAACATCAAACAGTCCCCTAATCGCAGACATGGAGCAAAGACCCGTTCCCTCACCACCAAATGCTGAAGCCATCTACACTGGAAGACTTCCTCCAATGTAGAATTTGACGATGCCAATAGAAGCAAAGAGTTCAGGTGCCTGCGATGACCTCTGCTCAAGATTATCCACCAGCTGATAAACATATCCTGTGAATCTATTCACTTGGGGCTATCAACCCACAAACAAACAGAAAACACAGCGGAAGATTTTCCCTCCACAGAAGCCCACCAGTGCATCAAAATCAGGATCCATAATCAAGCTTAGAGCCATAATTCTATTCAGGTTGGTATATATGGTCAGCAATAGGACCCTGTGTGGTTAACCACTCCTCAGCAGGGTAGAAAAAAAAGAAAAGTAGCCATAGTTGTCGAGATCAGTAGGCCACACTAATCGGGCAGCCCTCCTCTTCCGTTCACTTCCGCAAGAGAGTATAGGTCTGCACCACGAGAAGGCAGGGTCGGACATTAGGAGCTAGGCCTCACCGGTTCTATGTGATGATGCATAGACTTCCAATTGACCATTTGATTTCCAATTTTGCCAACTAGCCATAATTTCACAGAAATAATCCCAATATTTACGTCTCGTCTGAATTCTAGCATGAATTTTCACAACTCTTGTTGATTTGGCCAACTCTCCTTAATTTCACAAAACCAATCCCATTCTTTATGTCTCCTAAATTTGGCAAGTCACTTCAAATTACCAGCTGGGTCAGCGTTGAGATTTATCTCCGCAAAATTCCCCGCCCTGTCCATGGTCAGTAGGGGACACCGATGGGCTTGAAAAGGCCGCTGATCGTCGGATGGGACGTTAAGCCGTGGTCCCGTGTGCGGGGAGCCATACCCTCTGCACGTTAAAGAACACGTTGGATGGCCTTGACGGGAGGCTACCATCTGTCTCCTAACAGCTGTTCCAGTAGGTCCCCTCCCCCAACCTTCTCTGAGCCTTCGGGGTCCTTGTGACATGGTCATTTAGCTCATTGTGTGCATAAAAGTGCCGCTCAGAGATAAAACAACCCAACCCACTTCATATTTTTCAAACTTCTCAAGATTTTGCCAAGTTTTCACAATTTGGTCAACTCTCCTTAATTTCACAAAGCAAATCCCAATTTTCACAACTCGCCTATATTTTACCAAGTGGCTTTGAATTTTGCCAACTCCCCTAGATTTTGCCATGTTTTCTCAATTTGCCAATTCGCCACAATTTTGCAGAAAAAAATCCCAGAGTTTACATCTCACTTGATTTTTGCAAGTCATTCTGAATTTTGCCACCTCTCCTAGATATTGCGAAGTTACCTCGATTTTGCCAACACGCCATAATTTTACATAAAAAAGATTGTAATTTTTACATCTCACCTGAAGTTTGCCAAACCCCCACAATTTTACCAAGTCACTCCGAATTTTGTCAGTTCCCAAGATTTTGTCAAGTCACCCCGAATTTTGCCAACTCCCCAAGATTTTTCCAACTTCTCCCTATTTTGCCATCTCACTTGTATTTTACTAAGTGGCTTAGAATTTCGCCAACTGCTCTAGATTTTGCCGTCTCGCCACTTTCCAAACCGCCCTAGATTTGTCAAGTTGCCTCGATTTTGACAACTCCCTCAATTTTACCAAAAAAAAAAGATTACAAATTTTCACAACTCACCTAGATTTTACGAAGTCACTTCGAATTTTGCCATCACAGAGTTACTTTGGAGGGGGAGCCTCCCCATCATCCCCCCCCCCATAACTACGCCCCTTAGCCCCACTCAACCCTCCTAGGCGACAATTTACGCAGAAACTCGCGAAGGTACATTGATCATTATACACAGAGAATTTGGAAGAACAAAGACGTAGAATTAAATCTTTGTTATGTGGACGGCTATTATTACATACTGATAATTGTGCTAAGTAATGTGAATACTAATTTTATATTTAAATACAGTAATACCCGAAGTTACGCGATAGGTGGATCCGACGAAAATCGCTTAAGTCGAATTCGCGTAAGTCGGGGTACAACTTTGCATATAAATACATATAAATTTTGTTTAATTGAGACCAAGGACTAAAAAAACACTAGTTTAGAAGAAAAGTATTTAATAAAATTGCAGTTCTTTATACATATTAATACAAAATATTAAAAAATAAATGAGTTACGTAAAAAAGTTATTTTGATGTCGATGGCTTCATGGTATCTAACAAATTCGTCTGACGACACAATGCCTTCTATTTTTCACGCAGAATTTCTTCGTAGCAAGCCAATAATTTTTTTATTCCTTGCTTTCTAGCCATAACGCGTTCTTCGTTGGAGTCTATGTTTTCTAAAATTTTTAAGCCCTTTTCAATTGAGCTGAGACCTTCTGTCAAGCTTGCAATTGTCATGTGCTTTTCTGGTGGAACTGGGTCTGAAGTGTCGGATACTTCAGTGACGTTTTGCTCACGCATCTCTATGAGCTCATCGATTGTCAGCTCCTGACGATGTGAATCCAACAGCTCATTGACATCATCACCATTGACTTCGAAATCTAATTGCCTGGCAAGATTAACAACTTCTTCTATCACATGAGCGACACGATCAGTTTCTGGCGTTGTTTCCGTCTCGTTTTTGAAAAAAAATGGACAAAGTTTCTTCCAGACACCATTCAATGTTTTTTGAGAAATTTCATCCCAAGTTTTTCCAATGATTCTTACGGCATCTAAAACATTGAATTGTTTCCAAAAGTCTTTAACAGATATCTCACTGTTTTGCCTCATAGCTTCTTTCAGATATGCAAACGAACGCTATCGTGCAGTAAGCCTTGAATGTTTTGATGACTCCCTGGTCCATCGGTTGAAGCAAGCTGGTTGTGTTTGGAGGCAAAAACACAACTTTCACACGTGGGTCGAAATCAATTAGGGTGACAGGAGGGTGACCGGGTGCATTGTCAATAAGAAGCATCACTTTAAACGGAATCTGTTTAGACTTGCAATAACCTTCGACTTCGGGTATGAAGTGGTGACCAAACCAGTCCTCAGAAACGAAAGCTGTCACCCAAGCTTTATGATTTGACTTCCAAATCACTGGTAAGCTAATTTTAGATATATTGTTTAAGGCTCTTGGGTTTTCGGAGCGATAAATTAAGAGGGGTTTTAACTTGCAGTCACCAACTGCATTCCCGCCAACCATCACTGTCAATTGGTCTTTAGAAACCTTAAAGCCTGGAAAGTTTTTTTCTTTTAGGTATCTTCTTCCAGAACAGGCCAGTCTCATACACGTTAAATACGGTTTCACTGCTATAGTCACCTTCTTCTATCATAGCCTTGAGTGCCTCAGGAAAAGAAGACGCAGCTTCTTTATCGGCACTTGCCGCCTCTCCACTCTCCGCGATGCTGTGCCAATTAGAGAGAGTTTTAAATCGGTTGAACCAACCGTTACTAGCTACAAAGTTTTCATCTTCGCCCGCCTCCCCAGATTCTTCTTTCAACCTCTCAAAAATCAGCTTAGCTTGATAGCACACAGTGTTCTGATCGACTGGACAATTCTTCACTTTTACTTGATAATCACACCATAATTTCAGCATTGTTTCCATCTCAGCAATAATACCATGACGTTTACGAATTATGCTTGAGTTCAAGGATTGAGCATTTTTCACCGTATCGAGAATTCTTTATCTTTTATGATTGTTCTTACTGTGGATTCCGGTAGCTCAAACTTCATTGCCGATTCACAAATTTTCATTCTGCTATCAAAATCCTTGATAATGTTAAGTTTACATTCCAAAGATATCGTTTTCCATTTCTTACTAGGTGAAGGGAGAATCAGATTTACTTCGTTTGGACGCCATAGTAGATTCTTACACTCCTCCAGATCTTTAATTTTTCTACTGTCCAAGTAATGAGAAAGCACAGCAAAAATTCTAGCCGAAAATTCCGTCCAGCTTTCGCTATCCACCTTTTTTGCTTCTTCGAAACGCCGGTGATACTCTGTGGCTGTCAACAATCGACACTGACGTAAAATTATCTTTTTCAGCTGCTCATAATCTCCTGCCTCTGCTGGCGGTAGCTAAGTGATAACCGGCCGCAATTTCTCACCTAAAGTGGTGCTAACAGTTCTCCTCTTATGGAGGCAGGGAAATAATGAGTCTCATAAACTGCTTCCACTTGCTGGAAAAACAAAGGCATCTCACCAACCTATTGTGGAGCGTTGCCCAATGTACGCTTTATTAGCTGGGAATACCTACGCAGCCTATCCAATTCCCGAATTTTGGGGTCGGCTAATTCCATAGCCAAGGCTGTCATATCGTCGCCCGAGGCTGAGCTGTCTCTCCTGAGCCTCAATTTAGCTAGCTCCAATTCATGAGCTCGGTCTAATTCTTCTTTCCTAATCTTATCTTTCCTTTCTTGCTCCCTAATTCTATCTTCTCTCTCTTCCCTCCTAAGCAGCATCTCCATCTGCTTCATATGATACCCATTCATCTCCCCAGACGTACTCACTCTCACAGACTGCGCTCTCGATGCAGGTAGTCGAGTCGCAAAAGTCGCATCATCCCCGTCTTCACTCCAAGGGCAATCTTCCTCCCCTCCGTTAGCATTCACTTCCCCCTCCATGTCTGTGTCAGGTAATGGAGTCGAGTATTGTGTGTCCTTTTCCGTGTTTGCATCGTCGCTGGTCTGATCCAGCATTTTCATTGCCCTCCTCGTATAATACATAATACACAATAGCACTGAGAGAAAATCAAAACAGGCAATAAAACTAAGCTTAACTAGTCTCGCCCAAACTTTCGACCGAGGTGATGTTCTGCAACAGCTGACGCTGATCGCTGTCGTCTATCCAAGTTGTCTTCCGGTCCAAGGCGAGGTAACGATTCTTGCAGAATGAACTGTTCACTTTGGCGAAAGCCTCTTAGTTCTGGTCCCTTTTTTCCCCCCATACTATAATTTAGGGAAGAATTGCCGGTTGGTGTCTCCCTTCGACTATATGCTCACTCACAGTAGAATTTTTAATGATTACAACTCTCACTGCAACAGTTATCTGCCAGATGGTTTAGTGAAAAGCTCTGACGCCACGTCAAGGCACCATCCATGTCAGAGTGTTTTGCTCTAACCCAGGAGAAAACCCCTCCACACATAGGCAGCTAATGTGGAAGGAAAAAGAGGGAAAGGCTCCATTAAATGTCATTACTGATATGTCAGAGAGTTTTGCTCTGACCCAGGAGAAAACCCCTCGACACATAGGAGCTAATGTGGAAGGAAAAAGAGGGAGAAGGCTCCATTAAATGTCATTATTGATTGATGACACTAAGCCGACAGCTTCATAGAGAGTGATGCCTCGGCGACTCGGGACACCCTGTAGAAAAAAAGAGATTATTTCCATGCAGTATAACATTTCGCCCTACATTTTAAAGCTCTTTAAAAACAATTTGCAAAATGCTTGAAATATACGTAAAGAGGTGTAACAATTTTTTTCTCTATTACCATTATTAGCATTCTCCAAAAGGGGGGGTCCTCTTACCCCCCACCCGCCCACTTGATGCGGCCCTGAGTGAGTATAATTATTTTTATTTAACGTTGCAATTTTTTTAATCATTACGGTATGCCAATCGTCAAATTAAAAGTCTGAATATACTGAATGTGCAAAAGAGATTGCAAATTCGTATTGAGAAAAGTGTTGAACAATAAATAAATAATCTCTGAATCAGCTGCTTGCCTCAAAGATCTACAAAAGGTTAGCAGATTAATAACCATAGAGAAGACTTATGAACTGAAGGACAACACAAGAAAGAAAATATCCATTCCTTATATGGGGATTGAGAAGAGGATCCTTTTTATTAGTAGACGAGAACACTATGTAGTTGACCACCAGGACAGTTGAAAATCCTGCTAATATCTTTTTATCTTTGTCTTTCATTAATTAACTGATATTGGTGATCGTTTTACTAAACTGTACTATTTGAAATACTGCATTTAAACCCAACATTAGTTCTCCTTGATACAAAATATTTGTGAATGCTCTTTCAATAATGGGCACCATACTCTTGGCCTTTGTGAAATGAGCACTACACAGCTTATTGAAGTTAGAGGGCTCCCAGTCTCTCATTGGTCGCATGAATCCAACTTGGCAAAACTTCTGGATATTTTAATGAAAGCATATAAAAATGAAATGAAAGTGAATGAGATTCCTGTTATTTACGCCGAAGAGTGAAAACATTATGAACACCTGCCAAAGGTGATGTTGGTCCTCCACTTGTCGCAAAAACAGCTCTTACCCGGCGAGGCATGGACGCTACAAGATTTCTAAAGGTGTCTTGTGGTATCTGATACCAACACATTACCAGCAAATCCTTTAACTCTTGTAAGTTACGTGGTTGCGCCGCCGCAGATCGGATATGCTGTTCCAACACAAACCACAGATGCTCGATTGGATTGGTGTCTGGGGAATTTGGAGGTCAGGGTAATACCTGGAAGTCTTCCTCATGTTCCGCAAACCATTTTCAAACAATCCGGACAGTGTGGCATGGCGCATTATCTGTTGAAAGAAGGCACTACTAGAAGGGTATACTGTTGCCATGAAATGATGTACCTGGGCAGCAATGTCATTTAGGTAGGTGGTAGATGTCATAGTTTCCTGCACATGAATGACTGGAACTAGGGATTCCCGGCAAAACATTGCCCAAAACATTACACTTCCTCCACCGGCTTGTTTTCGTCCCACGGTGCATCCTGGTGCTAACACTTCCCCGGGTAAACGATGCACACGTACAGTCACTCAAAACTTTTTTCGAACACTATGGTTGATTACAGTGAGTGATCTGGCAACCTTCGTGTACAGAAGGTTGCCAGATCACTTACTCCTAAAAAAAATCGTTGCCAGATATTTTTTCTGAATTCTGTAATCAACCATAGTGTTGGAATATTTTTGAGCGACTGTACCAGCCGTCTATATGGTGCAACAGAAAACGAAATTCATCGAACCATATGACCTTCTTCCAATCATTCAAGGTCGAGTTTTGATATCGCGTGCCAATTGAACTCTTGCTTCTATGGGCATCTCCAAACCTACATTGGTGGAAGTCTTCCAGTGTAAATGGCTTTAGCCTTTAGTACCAGCGGAACAGGTCTTTGCCCCATTCTTGCGATTAGGGGGCTGTTTGATATTGTAGATATTTCCTCTCTAAATAGACATAATTTCTTTAAACAGACCACCACCATTTTGTCTCCGTAGGTAGTTGGAATGTGCACAGAGATTAATCTCTTGATGTCCTCACACAAGAATATCAGAGGACAGATAAAGGTCAGATTCTTAAACGTCACCGTATCAAATGAAGATGCTGCCAAAGGAGGATAGTCGATATTTCATGTATGTATAGCTTTTTAAATAAACTGATTCCTATTTGTTTAACTTATTGTATGGTCAACCTTATTAGCGTTTTTATGTCGTATAAATGAAAATCAAAATTTGAGTTTTTCTTTTTAATCTTTTTATGGCATGTTCATCGTCGTTCCCCTAACTCTTCATGGTTTGCTATTGCACCTTAGTGTTGCCAAATGCGATACTTTCAGGAACGTAACCTCCACAGTTGGCGAGAGATTACTGTAGCATGCCGCTTTCTTAACTCGCATCAAATGTTATTTCGAATAAAGTATCCTATCCTTATATGTATGTATCTATTACGTTTCACTTTCATATACCCTTTCCTATATTCTATAATGCTGCATCAGGCCTTCAACCATTTTGGGAGGAGAGCAGCGAGGTGTCCAAAGACGGACTTGGCGAGCATCAATAATTCCCAAAGACCAGCTTCATCGAAATAGCATTTTTGCATTTGAACAGTTTATATCAATGGCTTTCAACTATGGGATGTCGCAATATTTCAACTGAAGAAAATTCTTCTAGGTAGGTGCTTTTAAATCTCTCATTATTAAAAAGGCGAAATGTAAATTTCTTTGTTGCAGCAAATATATAAAATATCGATTGTTTTTGCATTGGTTTTTAACAAATACTTCACTATGTTTAAAGCCAAATATAGCGCTATGAAAATAAGGATTTCACTTTGACTACAAAAAAGAAATCCCGATTTCTCGTGTATGGGAATGAACTACGATAACATAAATACAGTTCATTAAATTCTACCCATTACAAGGGAAAAAAAAACTTATAGAATTTAAAAATACAATGTAAAACACCTATGTAAAATCTAATTGCGATGCGATAAATATGCAATTTCAGTTACTTTAAAAGATTAAATCACTATTTAGGAAAATAACGATTTTAACTACAAAACAAATATGTTAAAAATACCTTTTATAGTGGTTATCCCTGCCTATAGTGTCTTTATCTGCCATTCTCATTGGCAGAGGCAGCAGAGGCTGCAGAATGTGCCTCCTATCCAATTGGCCAAACGGCTTTTCCAAGATTTTTTCGGTTTCCAGCTACGCCGTTTGACCCCTCGCCTTTTAGCGGGCTCTTCTGCCATTATGGTGTCTGAAAAAAAGAGGAAAATGCAACTTTACAATGTTTATTGGTTGCGAAATATGAATAAGAAATATCTATATTTGAAATTTAGGAATTCAATAAGAACGGGGCGATCTGTTAAGTGTTCTACGGCGCATCTTCAATTGCTCTCTTACAATTTTCGTCTGAAACAGCTCATTCTGCATAAAAGTCATATGAAGAATTAAAGATGACATGAGTCAATGGGCAAGGGGACGACTGTCAACTGAGACGTTCATCGTAGGTTAACCGCCATTTTTTCTTTCCTCATAAAAGGTAAGTCCACATACAGTTTTCTCTTATAGTACCTAAGAACAGCGTAAATGTTTAGTCCTTAAATTTTCTTCCTCCCCCCCCCTCACAAAAACAGGGAGAGCAATTCCTCCTAAACGACCACCAAATTCTGCATATCCACTGGCGGAAATTGAAAAATTAACACCCAGAAGGTATTTCTTTAGGAACGTCATAATATAATACTTTAATAGTTAAGGGCAGCAGAAACAGTGAGCCAGGATTGAAAGTCATTTGATGAAGTAATGACGTCACTAAGGACGACAACATGCAAATGTCGGCAGCGCGTATTTAAGGACTAGGATGTGAAGAGAAGTTATTCGTCTTGTGTCATGTTGTTCAGTGCTCTTTGAAGAAGCTACCATGCCTGGACGATGCAGACGCACAACGTTTGTTCATTAGCGCACTTTGAGCGAGGTCATATAGTGGGTCTTAGGGAAGCAGGTTGGTCTTTTTGTGAAATTGCACACCGCGTTGGACGAGGGGTATCAGAAGTGGTATGATGGTGGCGTCGATGGTCAGACGAGCATTCGCACCCTCGCAGACGTGGTTCCGGGCAACGCAGAGTTATGAACGCACGAGAGGATGGGTGCATCAGGAGGGAGGCTGTGGCAGAGCGGACGGCTACGGCATCACAAATTCGATCCTCTGTCCTACCAAGAGTGTCTACAAGAATGATACGCAATCGTCTTTTGGAAACAGGACTACGGGCACGTGTGCCGCTGGCATGGTTACCACTCGTCAGTGTCGAGCACATTTGCAGTGGTGTCAAGAACGAGGTCACTGGAAGGAAGAATGGAGTCTGTGGTCTTCAGTGATGAAAGCCGATTCTGCTTAGGAGCTCTGATGGTGGTTTACGCATCCGAAGGCGACACGGTGAGCGGCTTCTTCCATTGTGCATCCACAGCGACGCACAGGGCCGATGCCGGGCATCTTGATATAGAGAGCGATTAGTTATCACTCTCATACGTGGCTGGTGTTTGTACAGGGTACACTGAGTAGCATTACGTACGTCAGCGACATCGTACAACCGGTCGTCTTGCCATATTTCAGTGTAATCTCAAATGCGATATTCCAGCAGGATAACGCCCACCCTCACTCCGCCCCACCAACTCCCTTAGCCAGCACACTCTCCAGACTTGTCTCCAATCGAGCATGTCTGGGACTGGATCGGACAAAGACTCTTCCGCTGACCGCGGCAGGCAACGACCATCGCTGAATTGCGCGTCCAAGTTGAAAGGGCATGGAATGGTATTCCCCAGCGTGATAACCAGTATTTGCACGCCAGATTGCATGCCAGATTGGAAGTTTGTATTGCTGCTCGAGGAGGTTCAACACCTTATTAAAATGTGCCTTCTGCAAAATGTAATACTCGTGAAAAGGTAAAATAAACATTGAATCACTTCACACGTGTGATCACTATCCTTTCTCAACAAGTTGTTTCTACGAAATAAATCTCATAGATTACGCTTCAATTGTTTATGGTGTTCTTTTTTCAATTTCCGCCAGTGTAGTTAGTTACTTTACATCATAAATATTGTAGGGATTTGTCTCCAATAAACCAGGAAAAGAACTTATTAAGAAACCGGAAAAGCTTAAACAATTACAGAGCCTAATGCTAAATAAAAGTTTCTGAAGTACGGAATCATGGGATTTTTCAAATTACGTTCCCTCCTTTCCGTTCTCTTCCACTATAAGAGAAGTTCCACGAGAGTTGATCCTAATGATTTAAATGCCAAATGTATTGCAACTTTGCAAGTGTCATTTATTATATACATATTTTAGAAAACTGAAGTACTCGAGAAACCAGAACAAATTGGTTAATAAATATATAAAAATTCCATTTCTTTAACCCATTAAGTATCTAAAGCCAGTTAAACATTTTTTTATTAAACATTAGGCCTAACTTGGTTTAATTTTTATTTTAATATTCATTGTCATTCAAAATAAAATTCCCTTTCATTTAGTACATAACATGGCTGAATATCTAGAGAAAGTTTTAAAGTCCATTCATTTTTTTCTGCTGTAAGAAAGATAAATATTTTCTGGCTACAATTTCGTTTTTTTTATAGATCTTAGAGGTTAACAGGATTAGTACTTTAATAAATATTTTTGGCTACGGCTGACCAGTGTTTAGGGAAACTATGATGATAATTTTGCTCTCTCTAACAACTTTAACGTCTGTATTAGAGATAAGTAAGGGTTCAAATTTTGGATATCGATCTCCGTTAAAAGAGAAATTATGACGTCGCAAGATTTATATATGCAAAAATGTATCCAGCTATAACCTTTACTTTTAAATTCTTTAGAATATACGCAATTGAAATTTTAAAACACTTAAATTTGTTTGAAGACAAAATTCAAATCTCAATGTTGTTTGAAACAATAAGTATGATGAGCAGAAACAGATAATTTTGAGCATCATGATGGCAACCACGGTGTCCAACCATTTTCTGCAACATGCCACGTTTGTTTAGAAATTTCTACCGAGCTCACAGGGGCAGATTCAGAAGCCACCAAAGGCAAAGCTGCAGGAGAAGGTGGTCATGCCCCCTCCCCCGTAGATCCTGATCTGTTTTCTTCTAATAAAATGTTAAAAAAATATGTGAATTTTAAGTTATATAATATGTGGTAGAGACAAGATCTCAACGCACAAATACTTCAGCAAAGCAAAAGAGATTAATCGACCGAACATCACATAGGGCTATGTTTATGGATGAAACAGATAGTTAAGTGTAGAAAAAGACATTTGTTCACTACTGCACAAAATTGCGTTTAACCTCCTACCCCAAATTTTGTGTATACGACACTGGGATTCATATTAATGACTATATATTTACATTTAGAAGCCACCGTTATTCTAGGGGGCAGGGATGGCTCAGTCGGTAGCGCTCCAGGCTCGTAATGTGCAGTTCTCAGGGTCGAGTCCCGACTAGGCCAGCTTTGAGATTTATCTCTGCAAAACTCCTCACCCTACCCTCGGTGAGGCGGGTCATCACATATACCGATGGGCTTGTAAAGGCATCTTTTGTCCGTCGTTAGCCGTGGCCCAGTGTGCGGGAGAGCCTGACCCTACGAACGTTAAAAACACGCTGGATGGCCTTGACTGGAGGCTACCATCTGGCTCCCAACAGCTGTACAGTGTGTCCCTTTCCCCCAATTTACTCCGAGCCCTCAGGTCTTTGTGGCCTGGTCATTTAGCCCATATTGGGTCGCTCAGAGATAAAACAATCCAACCATTTGTTATTATACAACAATAATTATTAGAAGTTATGAAAGATATTTAAAAGAAAGCAAAGTAAATTTAAAATACGAAAGAATAATCAACTGAGCCAAGTTTGTGGGGAAAATGTATGATTAAAACATGAACGACGTGACAAAAATAACAATCGCAAACAACGACAAAGACGAAACGATATCACAATGAAAGCAGTATAAATAGATACTCACTATAGGCAAGGAAGGAGGACTTTTTTGGAGCCTTCCACACGTCCTATAAACGGAACATAATTGTAAGTGATTGCAGTGGTTATTCTAATCACATCAAGTGAAACTATTGCATTTACCTTTAGATATTAAAATTATATTAATAACAATATTATATTTTTAAAAGTTCAATTCTTAGAAAAATATTTTTCGTTATCATTGGCTGACAGATCTTTGTTCATATAATTATTAAGATGCCAATATCAGGAGTTCACAAACTTTTACTTTTAAAAAAATGAGTGAATAAAATGCAGACTCTCAACATTAATAGTTAATATTTTGTGGATAACACATAAAATTTCTATTAATATTTAAAGTAAGTAAGTTTAATAGAAATGAAATTGGGTTACCGCATGCAACAATTTGGGAATACTTGATTTACTGTTCTAAAAGTCTCTACTCTAGTAATCCTATCTTAAAGATCTTTAGAATTTTAGCAGCACTATCATTTTCCAAAGTATTTTAAAATAATCATCGAAATAAACTTACATAGAGACGGACTTCAGTGACTCCTGTGAAAGTCACTTTCTTCTGAAAAGTCAAGAAGCATATAATTAGAAAACATTGCAAATTTTATAGGTATATATATATACAACCTGTTAAACAATAAATTGATATATACTGCCGTAATACAAAAAACTAAGATTTAGACTTATATTCTTTTCGCTATACCTCTTTTGTAATGTGGCGAGGGGGTGGCTCAGTCAGTGGCGCGCCAGGCTCGTAATCTGTAGTTCCCAGGTTCGAGTCCCAGCTGAGTCAGCGTTGAGATTTATCTCCGCAAAATTCCCCGCCCTGCCCACGGTCAGTAGGGGACACCGATGGGCTTGGCAATGCTGCCGTCCATCGGATGGGACGTTAAGCCGTGGCCCCGTGTGCGGGAGAGCCATATACTGTGCACGTTAAAGAACACGCTGGATGGTCCTTGATGGGAGGCCCCCTTTTCAAATATCAGTAATGGTAATAAAGGCAAAAAAATTATTAAACATTTTTTTTTTCGCGTTTTTCAAGAAATGATTTAAAGTACTGTAAAACGATGGATAACATGCTATATTGCAATGGAATTCCAATCCCCTTTATTTTGTTTTTCTGACTCGATTGCGTCACTTGCCCCCCACCCCCCTCTATTTTTTTTCTAGATTCGCGCCTGGCACTAATTTGACATAAACTCATTTCTGCAGCTGTTATATTAATAATGGTGATCTTAAAATAGATGGTTTTCCTTAAAATATATTTTACCTTTCAATGACTTTAAGCAAATTATGAGAGGCCAAATTCATTCTTTTAACAATTCTAAAACTGATAGAAAAGACGGATAAAATAAGAATATCCGAAATCAAACTGTTCTTTACTGTAGTTTTTGCGTAAAGGATTAAAACAATTAATAGAATCAAGATGATTATGTATCTCTTACATACTTCAAAAATGGGATGGGGATATTTTTCAAATTATTTAATACCAAGATACGCCTAAGAAAGAAGGCAAGCAGAAATCGATGCGTTATCCATTGAGAAAAAAATCTCTTCTGCCTAATTTACCTTTGATGTTTAATATAGATTATTGACAATTCTTAATAATTAATTCATTCTTAATATTGTGCAAAATACCCATAAAAATATACTATGAAGATACATTTATTTTTATTACCATGACTCTTTAGCGTCTTTTACCTTATTGGCCACTGAGGGCTTGTATCCAATGCAGATGTCTTTCCTGCAAATTTCACTTATGACGTCATCCAGCACCTTTCGTGCTATTTGCTGAAAATGCAAATGAAAACTTTGTATGATCACGAAAGAATGCTAATCATACTATTGTAACAAATAATAAATGTAATTATTCTATATCCTGCAAATAAGCTTTAAGCTTTGCGGGTCACCTGTAATGATAAAATTGACTTGTACTATGATCAAAGCAAAATAAACAAATTTTAAAAAAGATAAATTTACGTTATAACTATTGCTTCTGTGTGAATGATTTATTGAAGTGGTTTAAGCATGTTGCAAATTGAGTCATTTCACCTTTGAGCGGGATTTTTGAACATAATATAATGGTTTCCACTTCAACAGTTAGGAGACAGATGGAACCTCTCGTCAAGGTCATTCAGCGAACTCTTTAACATGAGAAGATTATGGCTTCCTGCACACGGAATCACAGCTTAATGTCGCATTGACGGACGACATCCTTTACAAAGCCATCATCATCATTTAACATGAGAAGATTATGGCTTCCTCTACACGGAATCACAGCTTAATGTCGCATTGACGGACGACATCCTTTACAAAGCCATCATCATCATTTAACATGAGAAGATTATGGCTTCCTCCACACGGATCACGGCTTAATGTCGCATTGACGGACGACATCCTTTACAAAGCCATCATCATCCTTTAACATGAGAAGATTATGGCTTCCTGCACACGGAATACAGCTTAATGTCGCATTGACGGACGACATCCTTTACAAAGTCATCGCTGTTCTTTTACTCACAGAAGGCATAGCGGGGCTTTGCGAAGAAAATCTTAATTCAAGCGCAGTGGGGACTCAAACCTGGGATCATCAGGTTATGATTCAAACACTCTGACGACTGAATTAATTCCTGCCCCTTGTTCCCCCCCCCCCTGATAGGGGACCACCTTGACGTGGTGGGGGGCCTACGGTGCCTTTGTGAAGTAGGGTTCTGGCTCGTTGGCCCCTGGTTTGCACGAGAGCTTGTAGCCTCTGATGGAGGGGCCTGTTGAGGGCCCTGCTGACTGGAAGGGAGTCGCTAGTCAAGCGGGCTCATCGGCTTGTCGCCCGAGAAGTTTTGGGTTGCAGCCCCAATGGAGGGGCTGTGACTGAGAGTTCTGTTGACTGGGCTTGGGGAACCTGGTCAAGCAGGCTCATCGGTGCAACCTCGGTGAAGTTTCGGGTCGGCAGATTGCTGCTGGAGACCGCGGGTTCGTGACTCTGATGGAGAGGACGAAGGTGAGGGCTTGCGACTGGGAGTGGGATCCCCGGTTGACGGGCTTATCGATGGAAAAGCCAAACTAAGAGTCTCCACCCCGGGAGCCGAGTCAACTTAGATCTATATATCTTTGTTTGTGGCTAACCGGGGAACAGATTAAATTTAGGTTTTGACCGATGGATGAACTTTCCTTCTATAGGACTGTTCGCCATAGGTAGTCGTGGGGCGAGCTGCATCTGTATGGTGTTGTCTTGCCCTCGACTTAGGTAGTGGAGATTATGGCATTATCCCGATAGATGTAATGCTATGATCATTTAACGGAGCATCTGGGTTTTGTCTTCATTATTAATTTCCTGCCCCTTGTTTTGTGTAGTATCGTAACAAGAAAAATGTTTTCATCAGATAAAATCAGAAAAAGTGTTTTTGAAAGAGAGTGAGGCCTTAAAATAAAATTTGGTATTATAAAATTTAATTGAATTTCAAAAACATTAACTTGAAATAAAATTAGTTTTGTGTACTGTTTTGAATATAGCACTCACCTCAATTATTACTTCATCCATTGCTTCTGTAATTGCTTTGAAATAGAGCCATCTGCTCAAATTTCTTGATTCTACAGTATTCTTCATATCCTTCATATCATATCCTACGACTTCTATATCTACGATTAGAAATAAAAATGCTTCTGTCATTTAAGAGATCTTTTTGGAAGTAAATGGATTCAATCAATTTTATAAAACTCGCAATGAACAACCTCATATGCACACGAAATAAACTAGATATTAATGTATGACTTTTATTTAGTAATATTGGTAGGGTGAAATTAAGAGCAATATTTTGTAAGCCCAACTTTAAAGAATTAGAATAAAAAAATTATCTTGTTTCGATTTTAGTTATTTCGAAAACGAAACCACTTGCCGGTGACCTCATAGGGGGAAGCACTGTGCAAAGGGGGTACTGTATAATGGGACTCTACTACTGACATTCACTCCATTTTACCAGATGATCGCGTCAAATTTAATGATGCAATTTTGGAAAGATTTTATATTGAGAAAGACATCAATGAGCTTGTATGTACTGAACATTGCTCTTCTCAAATCAACGTTTTCAAAGCCATTCAGGATTTAACCTCTGCCCCAAAACATGGATTAGATTTAATTCATAATATTTCTGATACTGTCAAAAAGCCCAAAGGGAAGGATAATGGCAAAAAATCTAAAAAAGGACACAAGAGAGCCTTGTCTCCTACTAACGATTCTACCTACGCCTCCAAGACTCGTTTTTCGGTCCTGGAGGAAGAACATTTAGACTCTTCAGTTTCCAATACGGAAGAAATTAGTGATTGGTGATCTGGCAATGATCTGGAAATTAGTGATATGGCAACCTTCGTGTACTGTACACGAAGGTTGCCAGATCACTAATTTCTAAAAAAAAAGTTGCCAGATATTTTTTCTGAATTCTGTAATCAACCATAGTGTTCGGATATTTTTTGAACAACTGTACATTTGCTGCATTTGACCACTGCAGACCAATTTTAATGATTCCAGTCTGGCATTGTCTGCGTACTGCATCCTATGTCTCCCCCTCTTTCTGAGGCCTTCAGGTGTACTATTCATAACCCTATTCGTTAATATATAGTTATCCATATGGGCAATATGACCAAACCAATAGAGTCTCTCTCTGCAAAATATGTTGCTCAAAGGAGTTTACCGACTCTTCTGCCTAACCTCATCATTACTTACAACGTCGAACCAATGCCCAATATATTGCGTAAGCATTTAGAATGAAACACATCGGGTTTCCTGCTGTCTTGTTTACATAGGGTTCAAGTTTCACTATAACGGCTAACCCTAGAAATAACCAAACTATTATACAGTATAATTTTAGTATTAGGTGTATACGCCTATTTCTCCACACTCTTCCTAGATTCTTAAAAGTCCCAGCAGCAGTCCCTATGCTTTGGTTTATCTCATGTCGCACATCATCAGTATCTATTAAATAGCTCCCAAGATAATTAAGTGGAGACACCTGCTCAAGGCTGCAACCATTCAAATTAACTGGCCTTCACCTACCTGACCAATTTTCATCACTTTAGCTTTCTCTTTGTTTATCACCTTACTACCAATCTCATCAACAGCTCGAATGAAAGAATTCATCTCATCAACATTATTTGCCAAAGAGGTTAAATCATCAGCATAATCTAAATCAGACATTTTCAAATTTCTAGACCATTTAAGCCCCAAATCTTCCCCTTACAGTGAATTTCGCATAGCGTAATTAATAACCAAACTAAAGAAGAAAGGAGACACAATGCACCCTTGTCAAATACACAGCAATGCTAAATTAATTGCTAAAAGCTATACCAACTCTCACACATGACTCGGTGTTATTATAGAGAGCTTTCCTTATGTTAACTAACTTCTCAGGTATGCCATATGATCTCACGATTAATCACAAATAATGACGATCAACAGAGTCATTATTGAAATTTATTGAACCTTTTTGAAATTTACAGAACAAATAACCAAATCTGTCTGGTCGTCTGAAAGTAAATATTTATCAAGAATGTGTCTAAGTGAAAACATATGATCAGTATATTCGCTATCACTTTTGAATCCACACTGCTCATTACGCAATTGTCCCCTAAACCAGATTCTCTATCGGCGATTTTTCTTTTCCAGCAGACGAAGTTTAAAGATGGATTAGTGGAAAATAAGAGGAACATGTCAATAGTTCCTCTGTTTTTCCTAAACCCGTACTGCCTATCTGTAATTGTTTTACATTTTTCTAAAAAATTATTAACATATTTGTATACATATTTTTCTAAAACTTTTTCAATAACTGATAAGATCATGATCGGTCTATAATTACTATATATATTTCGTGATCCCTTTTTAAATATAGGACGCACAATTGAAGTTTTGAGTGTGTTAGGAACAATGCCAGTGTTCAAACTCAAATTAATCAAGCGTTCCAGGATCTCAGAAAAAACATCTGCATTGCTTTTTATATATGAAGATTTCACCATATCATAGCCCACTGCATTACTAGTTTTTAAATTGCTAATGATCTGTACTACCTCATCTCTATTTGCTTCAGGTATAAAAATAAAATGTGAATTAGAAGGGGTAATAATCTCGTTGACAGCTATATTTATATTTTTTGAATATTTCAGGATTAAATTTTCTGTAACACTTGCAAAGTAATTGTTAAAATCATCCACTATCAACTCCATCGCTTTTTTTTCTTTTACCAAAATAGCGTTTTATTTGCATGTCAACAGATAATTTCTTTTTACCATTAATAATATCTTTTCCCAGCTCCCAAATTTTCTTATTGTTATCTTTATTTAAATCGATTTTATTTCTGTAATAAAAACATTTTTGTTTCCTTATCAAACTATTTACACTGTTCCTTACTTTTTTATATTCATCATATAACATCGTACTTTGCATATTATTCTTATTTTCCCCCCGTTATAATTTATTTATCCTGTCCTTGTAAGAAACCAGATGGATATATGAAGGTCATATTCTTAAAAATAATCTTAAATTTCTCTATTCAGGGAGAGAAGATAAAGAGTATCTCCAATACGTAGGTTTGCTTCTCAGCAGAAATGCTAGTGATGCTCTTCTAGCATATGACTTCATTATATTAAAGGTCCTTGTGACCTGGCCATTAGCTCATGGTGTGCAAAAAAGTGCCGCTCAGAGGTAAAACAACCCAACTCCATTTGGATTCCGAAGAGAAAAAGAAAAACCATCAGATATTTTGCTTTAACATCTATGGATTTTTGTTTTGTTTCAGTACAACAATAAAGCTAATTACGGTAACAAATACAATTGAAGAAAGTAATCATTCCATGATTTCTTCTGCAAGAAAATAAAACCGACATCTGCACGCACGTGGGTTTTTTGATTTGTCTTTGAGAGGCAGTTTTTCGCATGCAATCACATTAAATGTCCAGGTCACAAGGAACCAAGGGCTCAGAGAAGGTTGGGGGAAGGTGATCAATGGGCAGCTGTCAAGGAAGATATGTTAACGTCCCGTCAAAGATATCCAGTGCACAGGGGACCACGGCTTAACGTCCCATCAACGATATCCAGTGCACAGGGGACCATGGCTTAACGTCCCGTCAAAGATATCCAGTGCACAGGGGACCACGGCTTAACGTCCCATCAACGATATCCAGTGCACAGGGGACCATGGCTTAACGTCCCGTCAAAGATATCCAGTGCACAGGGGACCACGGCTTAACGTCCCATCAACGATATCCAGTGCACAGGGGACCATGGCTTAACGTCCCGTCAAAGATATCCAGTGCACAGGGGACCACGGCTTAACGTCCCATCAACGATATCCAGTGCACAGGGGACCATGGCTTAACGTCCCGTCAAAGATATCCAGTGCACAGTGTACCACGGCTTAACTCCCGTCAAAGATATCCAGTGCACAGGGGACCACGGCTTAACTCCCGTCAAAGATATCCAGTGCACAGGGGACCACGGCTTAACGTCCCATCAACGATATCCAGTGCACAGGGGACCATGGCTTAACGTCCCGTCAACGATATCCAGTGCACAGGGGACCACGGCTTAACGTCCCGTCAAAGATATCCAGTGCACAGGGTACCACGGCTTAACTCCCGTCAAAGATATCCAGTGCACATGGGACCACGGCTTAACTCCCGTCAAAGATATCCAGTGCACAGGGGACCACGGCTTAACTCCCGTCAAAGATATCCAGTGCACAGAGGACCACGGCTTAATGTCCCGTCAAAGATATCCAGTGCACAGGGGACCATGGCTTAACGTCCCATCAACGATATCCAGTGCACAGGGGACCACGGCTTAACGTCCCGTCAAAGATATCCAGTGCACAGGGGACCATGGCTTAATGTCCCGTCAACGATATCCAGTGCACAGGGGACCACGGCTTAACGTCCCGTCAAAGATATCCAGTGCACAGGGTACCACGGCTTAACTCCCGTCAAAGATATCCAGTGCACAGGGGACCACGGCTTAACTCCCGTCAAAGATATCCAGTGCACAGGGGACCACGGCTTAACGTCCCGTCAAAGATATCCAGTGCACAGGGTACCACGGCTTAACTCCCGTCAAAGATATCCAGTGCACAGGGGACCACGGCTTAACTCCCGTCAAAGATATCCAGTGCACAGAGGACCACGGCTTAATGTCCCGTCAAAGATATCCAGTGCACAGGGGATCATGGCTTAACGTCCCATCAACGATATCCAGTGCACAGGGGACCACGGCTTAACGTCCCGTCAAAGATATCCAGTGCACAGGGGATCACAGCTTAACTCCCCTCAAAGATATCCAGTGCACAGGGGACCACGGCTTAACGTTCCGTTAAAGATATCCAGTGCACAGGGGACCACGGCTTAACGTCCCGTGAGATATCCAGTGCACAGGGGACCACGGGTTAACGTCCCGTCAAAGATATCCAGTGCACAGGGGACCACAGCTTAACGTCCCCTCAAAGATATCCAGTGCACAGGGGACCACGGCTAACGTCCCATCCATAGACGATAGCTTTTCCAAACCCATTGGTGTCCAGTTTCTCACCGAGGGCAGGGAGGGAGGTTTCGGAGGTAAATCTTAACCACTTGTGGAATATTCGAAGAGAACTGCAGATTACAAACCTGGGGTGCTACCGACTGAGCCAACCCACGACCCACATGATGCAGAGGCACCTGCAGAAAAACCTATTGGTAATAAATGCTATTTTAAGATTTCTAAAAGAGTGGTAAATAACTGCGTTTCGTTTTTTCTGTAGGAGGGGGATGATTTATATTAATATTATTGATTGCTTTTAAGCGAAGACAAAAGATTTTCCCTTTCCGCTCAAACACGTGCTGCTGCTGCTAACGTATTAAACGACTTGCATCCAAACTATGCAAATGAACGCAATACAATATGATGGAAAGGGTTGCTCAAAGAGAAAGAACAAAGAGGAAATTAAAAAGTCGGAATTATAGAGGTAAAAGTAACGAAGAACATTCGTCCATGTTAGTCTCTCCTGCGACAAGTATTCTAAAATAGCAATTGAATTTGAGTACAAACCCTTTTGCCTGGATGGCGATCATCGAAATAGATTTTAATTTGATTCTGTCGGGCGTGATTTTCACACAGAGCAGTAATCGAGTGGGGAGAATTATTAATATATTCAGAAATACACAGCATTTATTAGTTACGTTCTAAAGATTTCAGCCATGGTATGGCAAGAGAAAAACATTTATGTCATTTTTGAATTCCGCAGAGTTTTAGGATGCGTATAACTCATCACATAGTCTGATTGCTCCTGAATAAACCCCCCCACTTTACTTTTTCCGGCTCGATCGCATTTCTTGCCCGCCACCCCTTATGTTTTTCTAGATCCGGTCTGTACAGTCGCTCAAAAAAAGTATCGAACGCTGTGGTTGATGTTGATTATAGAATTCAGGAAAAATATCTGGCAACGATTTTTTTAGAAATTAGTAATCTGGCAGCCTTCGCGTACGTACACGAAGGTTGTCAGATCATTAATTTCTAAAAAAATCGTTGCCAGATGTTTTTTCTGAATTCTGTAATCAACCATAGCGTTTGGATACTTTTTTGAGCGACTGTACTTGTATATATATTTTTTATTTAATATTAATTTACAATACAATATATTTCGCAAACCAGGTGTAAAGCTTATGTTTCATATTAATGTCATATGCGCGAAATTTTCCTTAGTTTTAGATTTACATTTCCTTTAAGAAATCCCCTAAAATAATCACACAATACTCATGAAATAATTCTGTGCGTATCATCGGGGTTTTGCTATTTCTAATAGAGCTATTTCTAATAGCAAAACCTAGCTATTTTGCTATTTCTAATAGCAAAACCCCCGTTCGCAATATTTTCGAACATCCGCTTTGATGTTCGGTCAATAGAAGGAATACTTCAATCTTTCTAGTGATTTGCGCAGCTTCAAATGACCACCCCAAAGGCCGGAGTGGGCCAACACGATTGCTTGGGTCCTACGTTCAGAGGGTAATACCAGTTGATGTGCCCTCTCTCCGAGGATCCGATCAGAATGGTGTAACAATTCATCTTTGAAGTGAGAGGAATTCTTCCCTTTCCTTGCATCCTGTCAAGCTCTTTCCAAGGTTGGATCATCAGCCTGAACGACGGAACAATTCCGCCTCTCCAGACTCTCCTTTCACTTCCGGGACCATCTCCATATCTCCACTAGGACCTTGCTCTGACTGAGTAGTAATTTCACAACTAAGAGCCAGTTGAATGGTTTCGTCAGCTAACTCTTTTTTCTTAGTTTCTTCTCCAACATCCGTACTTGCACTTGTGCTGTTTGCAGCTCCCGGTATATATCATGTGTCAGCAACATCTGACTTACCAATTCATCGGTCATTCCACAAGTGATTACTATCTGGGGATGAAAGGCATTCATATTATTGGGGTCAGCCTGGATCCGAATAAGGATGTTAATGAAGGGTACCATGCGAGTATCCCCAAAGGCAGACATGAGAAGTATTTTCCCCACTTGGCTGCCTATACGATACTGGCACATGTTGCTAAGATTTATTTCTGCCCCGTATCCATCACAGCATCGATCACTTGGCCTCCACACAAAATGGGAACCTTCTTCATGCGTGATATTTTTAGTTCACACTGCTGTCGATACTTCTCCTTTTGCCACTTTACACCATCTCTTACCTCTGTAAATACCTGAGCAGTGACCCTAGCTACAGTACTGTGCGAATTAGTTGGGACAAGCGAAGGAACGCTAAGTCCGTTCCGCTGCAGAGTCTAAAACTGCTGCAAGTCTAAACCCGTTTGTAACCTTCTGCTGCAAATCTAAACTTGCGCGTGCAGCTTCCGGCCACAGATGCTTCACCCCATTGAAGCAATGATGGACAGCAAAAAGTACATAGGCGAACTGGAGGCGAAAATGGTCCCAACACTGCAGAAGCTGTTTCCTAACGGCGATGGGGTATTTCAACAGGATCTGGCTCCATGCCACAATTCTAAGCTTGCTAAGAGAACATTTGAAGGTATTGGAGTGGCCAGGAAATTCACCCGATCTAAACCCCATTGAAAATTTGTGGGCCATTATTAAAGCTCGCATATCTAAGATGGAATGCACGACGAAAACCAAAATGATAGAAAGTGTCATGAGGGTATGGTACCACGACCCTGAAGTGAAGGAGATGTGTGCAAAGATAGTGGCATCAATGGTTGAGAAGGTGAAAGAAATAATTAAAGATAAGGGGGGGGGGGGTTCACATTCACTATTAACTACGCTATTAAACAAATAAATATTTTAGTTGTGTCTTTGTTACTGCATTTTCCTATTGCCCCAACTAATTTGCACAGCACTGTACAGTCGCTCAAAAAAGTATCCGAACACTATGGTTGATTACAGAATTCAGAAATATATCTTTTACACTTGAGAATGACCATCTTCGGGAACTGCCAAAACATATCTCCATGTTTTATCTGAGTTACGTCATTATTCATTATTTATCAGATGTTAATGGGTTTTTAATTGGTAACCTGGTACTTGATGTTACTTTTTTGTCTCTTATAACTAGTAAGCTATATAAATACTGCTTTGAATTTTATCATGTAATTTTCATAAATCTCGGTACCCTGTAGGTAAAAAGAGTAAAGTTCATAGCACTGCGATCAACTAGCACTGCGATCAACTTAAAGATCAACAAAGTGTATTCTCTGACATTCGATGTCAATTTAACCAAACTCAGCTCAAGGAGCGATCTAGAGAGTTTAAACTCTCAAAATGAAAGACAATTTCGGTGTGTTGAATGGGCCAATCAGAGAGCAGATGACGCTGATTATCTAGGTAACCCGATTGAAGGTACGGAAGCATAAACTGAAACTTTGGTACCTGAGGTAGCCACCATGTCTTGCCTGAATCATAATCACCAGCACCAGACTAGTAATGCGATATTCCCAATTTCGAATTCCCACTGTATCAGCGTTGAGATTTATCTCCCATAAGCTCCACCCTACTCTCGGTGTGAAAGGGAACACCGATGAGATTACAATGGTCGCGGTCATTCTGATGGGTTGTTGAGCCCTGACCATGTATGAAGGAGAGCCATACCCTGTGCACGTTACAGAACATGCTGGAAGGCCCAGACAGAAGGCTCTCATCTGTCTGCCAAGTGTAATCCAGTGGGTCCCCTTCCCCAATCCTCTCTGAACCTTTGTGGTCCTTACGACCTGGCGGTTTAGCCCATTGAGTGCACAAAAGCGTCACTTAAAGGTAAACAACCCAAACGTTATATTCAGCTTCAGTTAATTCTTTCAGTTTCTCTGTCAATGAGGTAAACTTTGGCTGGACTTTAAGGCTATTCATTTTTTTCACCTAATTGATGGGGAAAAAATTAATGCTGTAGTCTCGTCCCTAATGAACATTAGACCGAATGACTTCAGCACCTATCGATTACCGTCACTAATAAGATCATTGCAGTGAAAATGAAAGAGATAACTCAGGATAGTCATTAAGTATATATATAATTTTTAGACGGGAACAGCGAATAAAAACTTTATAAAATAAACTAGGAAATTCTGATTCAATGAAATAAATCGTTGTACTTACTCAGTAACTTCCTTTTCTTTTTCTCCGTGATATCTTATTATCTCTTTTCGTTTTACAATAACTTATTCACACACTTGCTATCACAAAATCAAATCAACTAATGACAACAGATTAGAGGAAATCAAAGTCATGTAACTTCGACAGGTGACGTTCCTTAACAACGATTTTTTAAATAATTATGACGTCTAATGACACGACACGCTTGCGTTCTTGCGCATTGTCTACGCAATACCGTCAAATGTTTTTTGCTTATTACCAAATGATTTGTTAAGGTAATATTTGTTAAGGCAAGAGAATTAAATGAAATTCAATTTAATTATAATCTCTAGGTTTCCAGTGTAAGACAATATTTAGGTGCCGTTGAGCGATGATTATCCGAAATGAACTCTGAAAAAACTTTTTAACTCGTTTTCGAAAAAAAAAAAATGAGCTAATGCTTTCCTTTTGCCATCTGTCTCTGCGTATAGTTTTTTTTTCCTTTTTTCTTTTTTAGAGATAAACACATTTTAGAATGGACTTTTGAACTCACGCTCAAGAATTTCCTATAAAAATGAATTTCCTATTTTTTTTACCTACCGGTTAATGGACAATCGTCAGATACCGAAAATTACTATCTGATAACCGCAGTTATCAAAAATCCGGATATTTGGAAACCCTGCTTTTGTATATTCCATTTCATTGACACACGAAATGCAATGTTAATAATTTCATTTATTTACATGAGAAATATAAGAGTTCAGAAATGATACTTAACCTTTGAATACCACTTTATTAAAATATCATGATTGCTATTTAAATTATCCTGTGATAGCTACCGTATATTTGGATTTAAAGGTTTGCAGTAATGTATCCTGTTGGCAATGAAATATTCTCGCAGAAAACATTTCGTTATGTGGTTAACTCGACAAGATACTACACAACATAATTTGAACCAAAACAACTTCAAATAAACATACGTACATTGGTATATCAAAAGGTGACAGAGGGCAGAGGAAATTTGCGGAGATAAATCTCAACGCTGGCGCAAGGCGGACTCGAACCTTGGAACAGCAGATTACGAGTCTGTTGCACGACCGACTGAGCCATTGGCCGGATGGTACAAACAGCTCGGCACACGTCCTGAAAGCTAAAGATAACCCATTGTATATAAAAGTACTCTTTAAATATAATTCAAAGAAAACGAAAGTGTTGCATACAATTCAAAGCAAACAAAAGTATTGCTTAACCCCAATATCCCTAGTCTAGAAACTTCTCTTACTGGTTTACTTACGAACAAAGTTAATTTAAAAAGAAATTCACTTTTAAAGTCCCATTCTACATTTAAAAAAGATTTTTATTTAAGTAAAATACAAAGAGACACTTAGTCCATGTCTTGAAAAGTCATGAAAGAGAAGCATATTTTTAATGACCGTGGATTTTAGCATTACTAGTATTCTAGTTCGACATTTGGCCTTCATTGTCCCCTCCAAGCAATGTCGACCTTGAATATACTTTTCATTTTTGCATACTATAAATGTTTGTTATCTGTATGATCGGTATGCATGTAATTATTATAAAATTGTTATTTAGATAAAATCATTATTAGATAAATGTTATTTAGAATTACAGGGAGCTATACACTATAAATCACCATAGTACAATGCCAACCTTAGATTTAATGGAACATCTAGATTGGAGAAAATTAGCCATTTAAAACATTTGATCATGCATTATTACGTCGTTTCCTAGTTATACCGATAGATAGTAACTGGTCTTACTTTTCACTCCCTTCTTGATGCAGAGACAGCTCCTCCAGACTAATGATTTCGCATTCATTGTGCTCAGCATTTTTCCGGAAAGGCTCTCAGTAACTAAAAGAGAGAGAATAATCATTTTAGAGAAAAAAAAAAGGATGAATTGTAACAAGACAGCTTTTCTTCAAAGGTTTCAAATACTATAAAGGTCTATTCAGGTAGTGAAATAGCCTGTGTCTAAATCAGAGATATTTTCAATTTTTCAAGGAGTGGCCCCAATTATATTGCATGGATAATATGGAGTAAGAGTGGTCTGTATTGATTTCACAAAGATTTATTACCGTCTTAGTCCAGCACATTCCGGCAGGGGACTGGCTCGGTCGGTAACACGCCAAACTCACAATCTGTGGGTCTCAGTTTCGATTCCTCTCTGCATCAGCGTTGAAATTTATCTCCTCTAACTGTCACTCTGCCCTCGGTGAGAAAGGCTATACCAATGAGCTTTGAAAGGCCGCCGTCTGTCGGATGAGATGTTGTGCGGTACAGCATCAGCTGAACGTTAGAAAGCGCCGGATGCCGTTGAGGGGGCGGAGAGCCTTCAGTCTCTCCTAACAGCTATCCATCACCCATCCATACCTCGTCACCTTCTTCAAACTTCTCTGAGTGTTTAGGGTCATTGTGAATTAGCCGTTAAGTCCACTATGTGCATAAAAGTACAAGTCAGAAAAAGACAAAACAAGATCAGATTCTAAATTTCAGGCCCTTCATTCACGTTTTTCCACCTATTTATTCAATGATAACCCGAATTCGGAGTTCCCTTTAGTTTTGGGATGCAATTGAAAACATCTTCTCTAGTTATGTTACCTTTGAGCGGCACTTATTTACACACGGTGGGCTAAATAGCCATATCACAAGACCTTAAGGTCTGAGAGAAGGGAACCCACAGGATAACTGTTAAAAGAAAGATGAAAGCCTTCCATCATGGCCATCTAGCGTGCTCCTGCACACGGAGTCATATGTCTGATGACATACAATCTGATGAACGGCGGCCATCTCAAGCACATTGATATCTCCTATCTGACCGAGGCAGAGGAAGGAGATTTTGCAGAGATAAATCTCACGTTGGATACCACAGTTGGTATCCGAATCTGAAAACTGCATATGATGAGTCGCTCCCCTCCGGTCTTGCCTATTAGGGGCACTCCTCCAAACTAGTGTAGAATTATCGTTGCTCTTTGCATTCCAATTTTTTCGTCTAATTTACTTTTCTATTGTGCTATATATTCAGAAATTTTTTTTTGTTCACAAGTTCGAGTCCAACTGCTCCAGCATTATTTATCTCCGCTAATCATCATTCTGTTCTCAGTGAAAAAGAGGAGATGGACTTAGAAAAGCTCCGTCCGTCGGATGGGATGTTAACCCCTGGTAATAACTACAAGCGAACAGTGGCGTGCCCAGAAACTTCCAATTAGGAGAAGGAGAGTTTGACTTGTTTGGGTCTAAAGAGGAAGAGTTGACGTCCTGAATCTCTGATTTTCGGGTACTTCCTTAGAAAATGTATTGACGCTCTCAAGGAATGTTATGTGACCATTCGTCCCGATTTTTTCTGTGCATGTCCCGTTTTCCCCGGAAAGGCTTGCTGGATCCCAAAATGTCCTACTTTTAAATAACAATATCTTTAGAGAATAAATCTCGTATAAAAATAAGGTATCATGTCGTGAAATATTAAAACATTGCCAGTTCGTCTAGAATGAAAGAAAACGGAAGGAAAACTTAATGAAAATTTATAAAGCTCATAGTGGGTAAAGCAATTTTCCGGCGTTTTAAACAGTTTATTTAAATACTAAATTTTTATGCCACTTTTTTGCACTTTAACCGCCAGTCCATACAGACTTATATACACATGGAAGTACAAATGGCACGAGGATGCTTATATCCACAAGACTCAAAGACTCATGGTAGTGTGGCTATATATGACAATATTATAAAGGAGCACACTAGTCAGTCTTTCAAAGTGACAGGTGCTAACGAACGTAAATAGTTTTTTTTTATCTTTGGACGTTACTGTTTAATATGTTAATAATTTATTATTATAGTTATTTATTTTTTATTGTGCCTCATCATGGAAACGAGTAGGCATAAATGGAAGTTTACTTTTAATACTGAGGTACAGAAAAATTTTCCTTTTCTTAGCACTGTTCCGTTCTTTCACTATTCTGCAAGATCGAAGTGGATCGTCTGATATCGAAACACATATCAAAACCAAAGTGACCATATGTATTCATTTTTTTTTTTGCGGAGGAAGTCTTACTGAAAGTATTCTTCTTTTGCGTCAAAGAAAACTTGTCATATCAGTTATATCCCCACCACTGGGTATATCACTGCAGGCGAGCCATTGGCCGTGCATTCTTGAACGGAAGACTGCACTTGTCACCTAACGGTTGTCCTGTGAGCCCCCTTCCTCAACTTCCCTTGGTGTTCTCCTGACCTTGCAATTTAGACCATTGTATTCAATGAAAATGTGGCGCTCAGAGGTGAATCAAGTTAACTGTTGTCAAAATAAAATACTTATTACAGAAGCTTAACCGGGGAAGGGGGTGGCTTAGTCGGTAGCGCGCCAGACTCGTAATCTGTAGTTCCCAGGTTTGAGTCCCAGCTGGGTTAGCGAAGAGATTTATCTCCGCAAAACGCCCTGCCCACG
The DNA here is from genome assembly GCA_038380435.1 of Ryuthela nishihirai. Classification (NCBI taxonomy): domain Eukaryota; kingdom Metazoa; phylum Arthropoda; class Arachnida; order Araneae; family Heptathelidae; genus Ryuthela; species Ryuthela nishihirai. The sequence goes on from JAWZYU010000003.1 coordinate 64,102,413, forward strand.
GTCAGTAGGGGACACCGATGGGCTTGGAAAGGTCGCCGTCCGTCGGATAGCTCGCTAAGCCGTGGCTCCGTGTGCGGGAGAGCCAGACCCTGTACACGTTAAAGAATGAACACAAGAAGGAGAGGAGATACTTCAGAAAACATTTTATTAACAGGAATGTAATTGAGGTACATGTTCAAAGAAATTGCTCAAAAGAGCTGCCGCCAGCTGTAATGCAGGCTTCACACCTGAGGGATAGGGACCGACGCACATTTGCGAAGACACCAGGCATTTCCCGAATATCGCCGGCAACATATCGCGGTAACGTCTCTGTGCCTCACTTGCATTCCCGTCCGCCGCACCGTACACAAAGTGCATATCCGCCATTTCGTGGTTAGTATAACCAGCCATCCTCTAGGCAATCCACGGTAGAAATGCCGTTGGGTGCGAGGACCGACCCTTTTATACCATTTCCAACGCCACCTAGCGGCTCGCCGTTTGCGTTCCGCCCATACTTTCTATGACGAACATTGCTCGTATAGCTGCGTTCTACCACCCCGTAAAGTTTTGCCCACTTTTTCAGATTCACCCTGTATATATGAAAAAGGGCTGATTGAATTAACTAATTATGACTATTTTCCCAATTAAATTTTAAATTAAAAAACCGACAAAAGAAGGGCAAACTGCGCCTGGCAGTGCCGTTAGTTGGAAGCGTTATGAATACAGGATAGGCAAGCTACTCCCCCCTAACAATTCCGATAAGAATTAAGAGGAAAGAGGCCGAATATACCCTGCCGCACACTTCCCGCAGAACGGGAAGCCGGCAATTTAGATAGTGGCATCTCGACCGTGCGACCAATGGCAGCGGGAGCGCCACGTTTTTCGTGTGCTGAGAGAGGCACTAACCTGATCAGATCGGCCAAAGTAAAGCGATCATGATCAGATGTGCCTCTGCACACGCTTCCACTCACTAGCGAAGCTGCTCCGGCTTATATACTGTTGCAGCAGTTGACCGAAGTTGGCGCTGGTGGCTGAAGGAAAATCCAGATTTTGTTCAATGTAGTTCACCTATGAGTAAGTTACATTATAAACATTTGTAATACATTAAATGGGTTCGAATGAAGGGATACTGTTTGTTTTTTCGGCGCATGCGTGCTTAAAAAGGGCGTATTTATGTTTGAGCGTGCTCGTTTTGCAACCCTTGAACGACTCACTTTTCAAGATGAGAAAGGTTCTTTTCCCCAATTGTCAGACGTGCAAAGTAAAGGAAACAGTGAGTCATGTTCTGATGATTTGTACTCTTACTCAAACTAGAGAAACAACTTAATAGGAAGATTAGAAAATGAGATCATCTTTGAACAAAGTTTGCACACTTTACTTCAACAAGAGGATCTGACAAGAGCAATGTTTGCTACAGTGAAACAATCCAATTGTTACGTTTATTTTTAGGCCAAAATAATAACCATTACAACTATCAGATTGAAAATAATCCTCTCTCGAATGTCCTTGAACTTTCTGAATTTGGCGTCACATTCAATCACATTATATCATTCTTTCCCCCACTGTAAGAAAATTACTATAAGGCCCTTCTGATTGCCAGCATGATCATAAGAAACTATCAAAACTGCAATCCCTTAACCCTCGTCAGTGCCATCATCACCTATGTTCGACCCATACTGGAATATGCTTCGCCAGTGTGGTGCCCTCACATCGTCTGTGATATTGTCTCATTAGAAAGGCCACAGAGATGGTTCACTAAAAGACTACGAGGTTTCTTCAACTTGACATACGAACAAAGGCTGGCAAATCTTAAAATCCTTTCATTGGAATGGAGAAGTCTTGAAAGGGATCTGAAAACATGCACAAACTCATTTATGGGACAACTCACCAAGACATTCAATATTCCTTGCTAACAATTTAAAGTAACAACACGAGAAAACACCCCATGTGTATCAACATTCCACTGGCCAAGAAAAATTGCAAATATCATTCTTTCGTCCGCAGAGCAGGGAGGGTTTGGAATCAACTTCCAACAGACGTGGTGTTTTCGCCAACATTACAAAGTTTCGGAACAAAATTGAAAGAAGTGGACTTGTCACCATGTCTACGATGTTTTAGATTTTAAACATCGTAGTGAATTTTGTTGTTGTAAATGTCAATTATTATATAGTCTTTTATTTATGCCTTTCTTGTTTTAAAATCACGAGAGAATGAGTAAGAGAGCAACGCACTATCTGACCCTTCTGTGTATTCCGTTATGCGGAAAATAAGTTATTATTATTATTTATCCAATAGTAGTATCAATCTTATATCTATGTTTCGATTTAACAAAAATATGATCTAGTCAAAAAACTATTATTAAATTCTCTAGTTGGACTTAAAACGATACATTACAAAAACATCAAATCATTTACATAATCATATCCTTGTACAATACCAATATTTAGATCGAGAATTAAAATTACATCATGCCATTTTAATGACAAAAGAATTCTCTCCAACTAAGCTAGAAATGTTAATGGTGAATAGCAATGTGATCCAGATGCGCACAACAGATATAAATCGAGTTATTTTAAGTGTATGATTAGGTAGTCTGTAGTAGTCAAATGATATGGGTAGCTACACTGCTCAAAATGGAAATTGCAATACAACGAAGGAAGTGATGTATACGTCCGAAAGTAGCAAGACTGAAACTATGAGGTAGATGTACAATTGATCAAAAAACAGAACGTGAGCACGTAACGTATATGCGTTTATTGAAGATTCATCAGCGCATAGTAGGGCCACTTACGTCTGTTATACAAGCCTGTAGAAGTCTCGGCCTTCCATCAATCAGATGGCTAATTATGTCCTAAGGTATGGCGTTCCAAAGAGCATACAACTGTGTACACAACTGTACCAGGTTCGTTGCCAGAAGGTGATGGCGTAGGCTGAGACCCATAAGGTCCCACACATGCTCAATGGGCGACAAGTCCGGGTAGTAGGACGGCCATGAGAGAATGTACACACCGTGGAAACTGTCAATCTTTGCCCTTGTCGTGTGTGGGGTGGCGTTGTCTTGGTGTAGAATCAGTCCACGAATGGTAGTAAGGATGGATTGTGCCACACGATTAACGATGCTACCAATGTAGCATCTTTCCATTAGCATGCCACAAACATGAAGCAGAGGTGTTTGGCAGCTATATATGATGTCATTCCACATCATTGTATCTCGTTGGGGAGCCATATGGTGGCTAATGGAATAGGCTTCCTCATATCATTGACGACAAGTGAGAAAATGACTGCTGCCAAAACAGAATTGGGACTCGTCTGTCAGCAACACTTGGTGAGGCATGCTTGCACCATACCTGTCCTTCGTGTCATTTGGTGCCCCATGGTGTTGTGTGAGATGCACCGTTGCACTGAGCTAACATTTCGCCTCATACTTGTGGCGACCTCTCGAAGGCTACATACGAGCTCTCGCAAATAGACAATTCGCTCGCTCTCTCAGAAGGCGTCAGTTTCTCATAAGTTTCCCGCTAGCATCTCAAAGGCATGTTTCGAACATTTTTGCAACATGCACCTGAACCTCACTGTCAATCGTGCTATAATACGAGTTCGTGGGAGCCTAATATTTATCCATGGCTTGGGTGGGTGTCACGTATCCATTCGCTAAGGAACTTTTATCACTTGCATATCTCCGATGTCCGATAGCCTCCTGCGATTTGTATATCTCTATTTCCGTTCTTTCTTAGTATTGTGATTTCCACTTTGAGCAGTGTATTAAGTTATGTTTTTCAAAATATATTACTTCCAAGATATATTGTATTTTCTATATTTGAAAAGTAAATCATAATTCTCTAAATGATGTCAATTGATTTCATCTATTTTTACCCATATCTCACTTAATATTAAAATATCAATTTGATTATTTAAGCCCTGAAGTAAACCTCTAATTAATTCAATTTTTCTCGTAGACTTCTAATATTGATATGTAATATACTTTATTTGTATACCCTTAATTGGATTATATCATTTTAACTCAATTAAATCATTACAAAACACTATCAGGTGCCATCGAAATTAATATTATTTTTAAATTACCGGGTGATTTAATTCATTTATTTCATTGATCTCCGATTATATTTAAGTCATTACTACATCTAATTCTTATCATCTTATCTACATCTAATTCTTATCATCTTATCTTTTTCACCCTTCCTGATAAATATTTTTCCATCCTTTATCCAATTATATTTGAAGATTAAATCTTGAATGAATTACTATGATTCCCAAAATAATTGTTTCGTATCTGGAGTTAAAATTTCCTTCTCTTCTTTAAAAAGTGGATTGAAAAATTAGATTATATCTAGTGGCTTTATTATTTGCTAACCATTTATCTATAACTCGTTTAGATTGGAATCTGAAGATAATTGGCCTCATCTTATCTTTTCTTGTGGTTCGCATGCGATGCATAACCTTTATGCCATCAGATTTCAAGTCCATTTTTGTATTGTTTGAAAGAGTTTTAGCAACATCCTGAAAATTTTCTTTCGGTTCTTCAGGTATTCCAACGTTTTTAAAATGTTGGTTTGAACAATAATTGCTGCAATTCACACATTTTTATTTTCAATTGGTCATGATTTTTCTGTAGTTCTATATTAGTTTGTTCAAGTTGTTGGTTATTTTCTTTCAGATGCTTCACTTTCAGGGCCGGATCTAGGTGGCGATGCAATGACAGATGATCTATTTCTAAAATTGAATCGGATCTAGGTGGCGATGCAATGACAGATGATCTATTTCTAAAATTGAATCGGATCTAGGTGGCGATGCAATGACAGATGATCTATTTCTAAAATTGTATATATATATAAAAGCGAAATTTATTATAGCTAAATTTCTAAACATTCAACTAAAAGTTACTTATTTTTAGAAATCTGGTAAATAATTTTAAAATATTCTCAGTTATTTTAATAAAATCCTTATGATCAAAATTATATTTCAATGATTTTAAGCAAAATAGTTTTAACTAAAATTTTAAACAAATTACATCATTTAAATTTTATACATAATTAATATCCCTCCTTTCTTCACTCCTTTTACTCAAGGCTGTCCAGGCCTTGATCAGGGTGGCATCAAGGTGGCCTTGGAGATGTCCACCATTTCATATTGTTGGTAAGGGTAAAAGAGCCAAAAAATTATTTAATTATTTAAATTTAATGCATTTTTCAAGAATTTTTTAAAGAATGGTAAAACGAAGGGTGAATTTCAATACTGCATTTTAAATCCAATCTCTTGCTCTCCTCTTTTTTTTTTTGCATTTTTCTGGCCTGATTGTGTTTTTCGCCCTCCTCCTCCCTTCCAATTTTTTTTCGAGATCTGAGTCTGCGGTTCCCCATGTACTTCTCTGCAGAACAAAGAAGCTCGGGATAATATAGAAACAGTTCTGTATAGATGCGAAAATCTACTTTAAATAGTAAATAAAGCTAATACGGCGTTAAAACAATATAAAAAAAGGGTGTTCTAATTCCATTTCAACCGTAAATTTAACTATTGAAAGAATGTAATTTAAACTTGAAGGGTTGTTCGATATAAATATATGTTTTAATAAACGTTTTTCCTTTCTATAAGCCTTAATATATTAATATTAATTATTAGTTCTCACAGTAATATCTTACAATATAAAATTACCGGTAATAATATTAGAAAATTTTTTATTTTTCGAAATACTTTTTTTTTTGCTTTCAATACAATCCAATACGTTTAATTTTATAATGGTCATGAAATGTTTCTGCTCGTGAAGGAACTAAAGCAGATTCTTTAATTATGTTAATTTCTTTTAATGAACATTCGTAAAATCTATAAAACCTGGGATTCATCTATGTAACGTCCCCTATATATTATCGCAAGTTTTGTTGTCTTGATCCCAGTTCCTTCAAAATGGGAGAGCATCACTTTGGCTAAAAGTCCTAATAAGGAACTTTCCATTACTATCCCTGTTCGTTATTGGTATATATGTAGATTTAGAGACAAGGAGAATATTCTTTTTATAACAACGGTATAATTAATTATTGGAATGGTGTTCTCGTATGTTAGGAGTCTAATCCGGTTACATCAGGAAAGGGCGTAGAAGTTTCTGGTAACGTCTGTTTGCTTTTAGATATTTCTCTGTATCCGACCTTAAGCAAAAGAGATAAGAAAACTTTAAGAGTATAAAACAATGCACCAATCTGTAATTTTCTTCCTAAACCTTCTTGAAGCTGAATAATTCTGTTTTATTTCGCAAATCTTTAGAAATATATTTGGTGCAAAATATGTCGATTCATTTTCCTTTATTATATCTTAAAATGAATGGAATAAAGTATAAGTGATGCCTTTATAATAATGTTTAGAAGACACAGCGTTTAACAATTATTAGAGTAAAAAAACAAGATGCAATTTCAATAACTTTAAAATTATTTTCGAAAAAGAAAGAGCTAAAACTTCTAGTAGGAGATTCCCCCGTTAACCTTTTTCTTGTATTCCAGTAGGAGATTACAATGCAGCACAGCTAATGGTGGGTATAAATAAAAGTAACAGAGAGAGGAGTGGTGGCGGTGGGAAGTAGGAACTGGATTGAACCGGAATGGACCAGAACGACGATTCGATATTAAGTGCTGGAGCTGTTGCTGGGAATGTAAAACCTAGCAGGCTATTTGCGCTTTAGTTTATTTTTCTCACTCTTTTTTTTTAAATTCATCCATTTTTTTTTTTTGTAGTAGGACATTTAGTGTGATGTTCAAATTTTGAAGTGCAGCTATATGAAACTTGTAAGAGCCGCCTGGTAAGTTTCAATTTTTGCTACGTGCATTATATATCGACATTTTCGCATTTTGCTTTTCAGTGGGGACAATCTTTGTTCCTACCACTGTCACTACGAGGCACCGAACAGTGATCTTGAACCAAATGTCTCGAGTGCCCTGCGTCCCGTTAAAGTTTGCTGATCATTTCCTGCCTGGAGCCACCATTAAAGTGAAGGGCCTGAATGCGAAACAATCTCGCTAAGCATAGAACAGTAGCTTTCGTTTCCTCAATTGCAAACTTCTTTTATATCAGCTATAAGCATAATGGGGCAATCTTAAAAACGAGTAAAAGCAGCACCGATTAAATAAACTCGACTACAAAAATAAACACAGAGGCCAGTCCAAACCTATTCGAAATTGCTGCGACAACTAAGCAAAAGTAAGATACTTGCTCTAAAGGAAAATGAGACGACTTATGGCCAACTACTAAGAGAATCAACTACTTTTAATATGGTATCGAATAGCCAAATTGCCGAAGATGAAACCTTGAGGCAAGATAAATTTTATCCCCGTCAGATGACGAATCAGTGGAAATTTCAGCAGCGAAAACCATTGAAACCCCGCCTTCGAATAATGGAGAATCCCCCACTTCAAAGCAGCCCCCTTCGAATAATAAAGGAAGATTTATAGAAAAAGAACCTTTGGAAGGCTATATTATAATTCTCGCAGGCTGCGATGTGGTTCTTAAAACGCTTGATAATGAAGCATAGGTCGCACATATCAGCGATCTGATCACAGATGATTTCTTTGGGAGATTTACTGCCAGGGTAAACATGCTAATCAAAACTTCACATCCTGAACATATGAACATTATCGAAAACACCAACGAATTAACGGGATATAAAGTATGGCACAGAATCTCACACAAAATTGCCAAATCCTTTGGCCTAATTAAGGGAATAAACACGAAATTCTCGGAAGAATACATAGCATGCTATCAAAGAGCAATATTTTTTAAAGAACAGAAGAATGTATCACTTTCCCGCATCTCCTGATCAAAAACGGTTTAGCCCTTCGGCTACAGAAAAAGTGGTGCTGAGACTTCGGCTCAGATAAACCGCTTCTATACATATACCTGAATTTGTTCAGATATGAAGTAAACGAATATATACCACTTCCCACCATCTGCAGAAATTTTTACGGGATTGAACATTCATCCTCCATCTGCAGAGGAAAAACATCTTGTAAAAAATGTAGAGATAATGGCTTACCGAAATCATGTCTTTCTGAGCAGCTTTCGTGTCCCGACTGCTCAGGAAAGCATTCATCAATTTGGGCCAAATGCCCAGAAAAACGAATAGCATTGAAAGCTAAAAAAACACCTTTTGGAAAATCTAAGTTGGACATCAGCGTACACAAGATCCAGACTTGAGGAAAATCAGTTTCAATGAGTTATTAATAATTAACGATATGTTAGTAACGAAATTTTTTTCGAAACATAAATTGCAACCGCTAAACGGCGAATATAATTGCGACCTCTAACGGTGAGAATGTTGAAAGCTGCAAATTTCTGAGGACTTGCAAACGATGTAATTATGTTAGAAATTTGAAATTTTGATTGTGAAATGTGAATGTCAAGAAGTTTGCATTGACAACAATGATTTTCACCTTCACCTCAGAGGGGGTGGGAAAACACAAACTTATTTAAAAAGATAATTGTTCGTTTTTAGAAAAAAAAAATTTGAACATTTTTTTTGTGTTGGATATATTATACTATTTCGATATTATGTAGCAAATCGCTTGGGTAGGACAAACTATTACGATTCAAGTATTCGAATGTTTCAAAATTTTAAATTGTGTCCTCTGAGGACGGAAAATTTGAACTTTTGAATGAATATTGAAAATGATGCATTTGGGCTAGAAATTTGATATTTTAATGCTCTGATGATCAAGTGGTTAACATTCGCGGCAAAAATTTATCCCGTCACCCCAAGGTGGTGGATGGCAACACCAACTTTTTTTCCCAGAAATAAATGAAAAATTCTTTTTGAGTTTAATAGGTACGAACGAATTATGATGATTCACAGTTTTCAAATCCTACAAAAGGCGTTAATCAGAGACTTTAGAGGGTCCTGTAAAAGCCGCTAATTTAGCGCCGTCTAAGGCCTTAAAATGCATCAGAGGGCCCTAAATATAAAGAATGTATTATTTGAAGTAATATTACAACCAATATATTTTTCTAGAAAATAGAAATTCTTCTGATAGGAGGTGTTGACGAAGAACGGATACCAGATAACTTACTAACAAAAGTACAATTGATAATGGGATTAAGGGAAAATTGGCAGACTGGATGGCTACTTATTATCCCAAGCCCGTAGTAGGTAGGTCAGAAAAACCTTCTAAGAATATCATTGCAATGAAACGAAAATGAAGCAGAAATATTCACATTGAAACTAAAAAAAAAGTTTAAATAGTTTCAAAGCAAAGTCTTGAGAGTTCTTTTGAAGAACCTCTGATATTTAAAGGTCACGAGAGTTCGAAAGTCGCTAAAGAAACAAACTGAAAGTCTCAGTTTGAATTGAAGAGGCCAGTGTCTTTCAGAAACCACATCAAAATTTTAGAAACTCTGCACATTGAGTGAGAGTTCTGTCCAGGACTGAGCTAACAGAAGCATCTGTGATGTTTCTATTTGATTTTTTTTTTAATTTGGATGCTGGGACTTACAGTCAATATATGCTTTGTTACAACCCCACATTGGCTAAATTATATTAGCATACATTGGATACAACAATGAGAAAACACAGATTTTTGACATGTCCATAAGTGAAAAATGTTTTTATTGATTAAGAATCACAACATATATAACAGAACGAGTGCCCAGGCAATTCATACTCAGCACTCGACCCAGACCAGTCAGTTACCGCGATACCACTGAGTCACCGATGTAAGATGTTTCCATTGATATTCACTTGCGTCTTAATTAAATTACATTGATTAAAATTAAACGCGAAGCTTTCTATTTTTTAAAAAATTTGCACTTAATTTCAAAATTTTTTTATAATATTGTAATAATAAATAAATTGTTTTGAACTGCATTTGTTTTTGTTTTAAGGGAAAAATGAGAAATTTTTCTCTCTTTTATAAAGATAATAATACATTACTATTTCTATTTTGCACTCATCCATTAGTAAGAATTACTATAGTTAAGGGAATAAACACGAAATTCTCAGAAGAATAGATAGCATGCTATCAAAGAGCAATATTTTTTAAAGAACAGAAGAATGTATCACTTTCCCGCATCTCTTGGTCAAAAACGGTTTAGCCCTTCGTCTACAGAAACAGTGGTGCTGATCTTCAGCTCAAATAAACCACCTTTATTCATATACCTAAATTTGTTCAGATAGGAAATAAACGGATATATACCACCTCCCATCATCTGCACAAATTTTACAGATTTGAACATTCATCCTCCATCTGCAGAGGGAAAACATCTTGTAAAAAATGTGAAGGTAATCACTTTGCGAAATCATGTCTTTCTGAGCAGATTTCGTGTCCCGACTGATTAGGAAAGCATCCATCAATTTGGGCCAAATGCCCAGAAAAACGAATAGCATTAAAAGCTAAAAAATCACCTTTCGGAAAATCTAAGTTGGACATCAGCGTACAAAAGATACAGATTTGAGGATAATCAGTTTCAATGAGTTATTAATAATTAACGCTATGTTAGTAACGATTGTTTTTTTTCAAAACATAAATTGCGACCTCTAAACGGCGAATATAATTGCGACCTCTAACGGTGAGAAAGTTGAAAGCTGCAAAATTTCTGATGACTGTTGCAAATGATGTAATAATGTTAGAAATTTGAAAATGTGATTGTGAAATGTGAATGTCAAGAAGTTTGCATTGACAACAATGCTTTTCATCTTCATCTCAGAAGTGGTGGGGAAACACAAACTTATTTAAAAAGATAATTGTTCGTTTTTTTTTTAAATTTAACATTTTTTGTGTTGGATAGATTATACTATTACGATATGATATAGCATATTCGCTTGGGTAGAGTAAACACAATTATACAACTGGTTCTGTGTTATTGCCCCCTGAGCTAACTCAGCATAATGAAGCATGATTAAATCATCATCATCATCATCATCATCATCATCATCATCATCATCATCATCATCATCATCATCATCATCATCATCATCATCATCATCAAGCAGCCATGGGCTAGGGAGGTCCAACAAGACCACGCAGTTTAATTCTCCAAGTATATCTGTCCTGAGCTATATCTGCTGCATCCGGCCACTGTACACCAATTCTAACAAGGTCCTGTTTGACATTGTCTGCCCACCGCATCCTAGGTCTCCCCCTCCTTCTGAGGCCTCTAGGCACACTGTTCATAACCCTATTCGCCAATCTATAATTATCCATACGGGCAACATGGCCAAACCAGCGGAGTCTCTCTCTGCACAATATGCTGCTTAAAGGAGGTTGCAGACTCCTTTGCCTAACCTCATCATTAGTTACAAAGTTAAACCACCTAATACCCAAGATACTGCGTAAGCATCTAGAATCAAAAGCATCTAGTTTCCTGTTATCTTGCTTACACAGCGTCCAAGTGTCACTACCATAACTAACCCTAGAAAGAACCAAACTATTATACAGTCTAATTTTAGTCTTTAGGTGTATACGCCTATTTCTCCACAATCTCCATAGATTCTTAAAAGTCCCGGCAGCAATACCTATTCGTCTGTTAATCTCATGCCGCACATCACCAGTATCAGTTACGCAGCTCCCAAGGTAATTAAACTGTGACACCTGCTCAAGACTGCAACCATTCAGATTAACTGAATCACAACCTGCCTGACCAATTTTCATCACTTTAGTTTTCTCTCTGTTTATAACCAAACCTATTCTACTACCAGTCTCATCAACAGTTCGAATGAAAGAGTTCATCTCATCAACATCATTTGCCAAAACGGCTAAATCATCAGCATAATCTAAATCAGAAATTTTCGTATCTCCAGCCCATTTAAGGCCAAAAGCTTTCCCTTGAAGTGAATTTCGCATAATATAATCAACAACCAAACTAAAGAGAAAAGGAGACAAAATGCACCCTTGTCGAACACCAGAAGTAATGCTAAACCAATTGCTACAAGCCTTACCAACTCTCACACATGACTCAGTGTTATTATAGAGAGTTTTCATTATGTTAACTAACTTGTCTGGTATACCATATGATCTCACAATCAACCACAAATTATGACGATCAACAGAGTCGAAAGCCTTTTTGAAATCAACAAAGCTAGCAACCAAAGGTTTCTGAAACTCTAAACATTTCTCAAGAATCTGCCTAAGTGAAAATATCTGATCTACACATCCCCTACCATTTCTGAATCCACATTGCTCATCACGCAATTGACTGTCAACCAGATTCTTAATTCTATTAAGCACAATCATGGAAAGAACTTTACCTGGAACAGAGAGTAGGCTGATACCCCTATAGTTATCACAAGAACTGCGATCACCTTTTTTGAAAATAGGGATAACAATAGCTCTGGTAAAATCTTTAGGAACCATGCCTTTATCATAAAAGTTATTCAAAATTTCAGTCATCCAAATGGTAACAGAAACATTCCCCGCTCTAAGCATTTCCGTAGTAATTTCATCCACCCCTGGGGATTTATGAAGTTTAAGTTTAGAAATAGCCAAACTAACTTCAGATTGTGTTATAGGGCCAACATTAAAGCCAACAATGCATCTATCATCATTGCAAACAATGGGAGTAGAACTAACCACATTGTTTAGAACATCACTGAAATGCTCAGCCCACCTAGCCATGACAGAATCCTCACCTTCTATAACCTTGCCTTGTTTATCCTTCAATCCCTGTATACCTGTTCGTTTTCTACCACACAAAACATTAACTATCTGGTACAGCTCTCTGCTGTTGTGCTGTCTAACTGCTTCCTCAGCTTTGTCAGCAAGGCCATCAAGCCAAAGATTCTTATCAGTAGCTAACTGATTCTTTACACGTTTATTAAGTTCTTTGTAATGCTTTCTATTAGGACTAGTAGGGTACTGATTAAGGACATTCCTGCAGTTCCTTCTTTCTGAAATAAGCTCAAGTGCCTTATCACTTAAATAATTCTGCCTCCTCTGCTCCTTTTTCCCTAAAAGAGTACTGTTAGTTTCCAAAAAAGCCTGTTTAAAATGGCCCCATTCTTCCTCAACTTCAGTATTAAGCAAACCATGACTGTCATAATGACTAAGTAACCTATCATGGTAAGCTTTAGCTATAACTGGGTCTTTCAGAGCTTCAGTATTACAGGTAAATTTTTTAACCCTAGCATAACACTTTTAAGTTTAAGTTGCAAGACACTTTTAACAAGGTAATGGTCAGATCCAATTTCAGCTCCCCTATATGCCCTGGTATTTCTAACAGAACTAGCCCATTTGCTGTTAATTAATATATAATCAATCATATTCTTATGCAGCCCATCAGGTGAAACCCATGTGTATTTATGTATGTCGCGGTGTTTGTAATATGTGTTAGTTATTCTGAAACCATTGAGTTTACTTACCTGTAGGAGACGTTGCCCATTGCCATTGCAGCTACCAATACCAAAAGGGCCTATTACTCCTCCCCAAAGGTCAGAGTCGGTACCAACTTTGGCATTGAAGTCACCAAGAACAAGGGTAATATCTCCTTTCTTGACAGAATTCAAAATATCCTGAAGTTGTCTGTAAAACCTATCCTTCTCATCCTCATCAGAATCCTCAGTGGGGGCATAACAGCAGATAACATTCAAGTCTTTAATGCTTGTCTGAAATTTTGCTGTAAGAAACCTTTCATTAATGCACTCATATCCTAGAAGAGCATCACTAGCATGTCTGCTGAGCAGCAGACATGCTTTGGAGCAGACATGCCTTGGTGATGCTTTCCATCCTCCCTCCCTGTAAAGAGAAATTTAAAGTTATTTTTAAGTATCTCACCTTTACCTGTCCATCTGGTCTCTTGCAAGCCTAGAATAGAACTTCCTAAAGTTGGTGTTCCTGGCAAGTTGTTGTTTTGTTTTTTGATATAGTCCTTGGGAGCCGAGTGCTTTGGTTGGCTTTAATTAAATGACAACAAATATATTGCACAGTTCTCACACACAACTGAATTCAATGGTGATGATTCTTATAGACTATACTATTAGCTTAATGTAATGATCCTTATCTACTCAGTATTTCTCACTGCCGATATTGACGTGTTGTTATATCCTAAGCCAGGCCTGGGCAACATATGACCCAACACCTCTTTTAGTGCGGTTCGTAACGTCCTGATGGCAAGTAAATTGTTAAAGGAAAAAAAAATATACATAGGACAAGAAGTCAAACTTCGGCGAGGCAAAAATCTCATTAAAATAATGAATTTTAATAAAATTACATTTTATAATGCAAATATATCTCAGTGAAAATGTCGATCAAACATATATAATAGTCCCTTTGTTTTTTTCATTGTAATTTGTTCCATCTACCGATGTTACATAGTGTCTTGAAGAAAAGTGTAGTAGATGGAATAGTAGGAAGGCCAAACAACATTTCAGAAGTTTATACTTACTAAATTTTGCACACTAATCATGTGAAGTAGGTAGGTGAAATTAACAAATGAAATGATTATTTAAATTCTCTTCACTTCATTCGACGGCTAATATTGTTTTTTCCTACTTTTTAAAGCTTATGTTATACCGCTAATGGAACATTCTCGATATCTAGCAGATTATTCAAGATGTAAGTATATAAGCACTATAGCAGAATATGTAAACGATGTTATCGATTTCGTCCTAACTACGAGTAAAAGGACTTCTTCAGACATACAGTGATTAGACGATTAGTTTATAAAGTAGGTAAAATTTCAAAGTTCTATGTCATACTTCAAATTCTAATAGTGCAGAGATGCGAAGTACGAGTCATGAAGTTATGATAGGCGAAGTCAGCTGTCGCGAGAAGTGCTGGTGATTGTTGGTGAATTAGAGTTGGATGACATAGTTTGATATATATAAATGCATATATAATATATATATACAGAGATATATGTTTACTTACAGATGGTGTATATTTAGTAACCATCACATTCCCTGAATGAAACTTCTGCAGTCCATTTAAACCTCTCGAGTACATAGGACAAACCATTAGGAACTCTTAAAAAAAGAACAAAGGGACACCAAAAAATATCAAATTAAAGCAAACTACTACAACTCTTTCCTCTACAGTTATACTTGAAGGAACTAAACTTCTATTCAACGAAGTCTTTATCATTAGCAGTTCATTATTCCTCTTTAAGTCAAAGGGACTATTATATACGTTTGATTAAAATTATATTGTTTATGTTTCACTTTACATTTTTTAATATTTATAGACATGCTTTTCATTTTATATATCTTTACCGACCCGCTCCCTCACAACCACATTAATCAGTAAATATCCAGTAGATATCTAAGAAGACTATTGGATATATATTTCTTGTTGTAGATATCTTCTAGATATTTGGTGGCTATTACGGTTGTGTGGGGTTATGAAAGGTTTACCCAGTCTTTCCCCCATTGCAACTCTAGTTCTCGCTATTGAGAACGAACTGCGAAACGCTTCTAAATCCAACATACAACACTTCACCAATGTTCTTTCCAAAACCAACCTCACACGTAACTATTCTATGAGGAATTGCTATCATTGCGTATCTCATCCAGTACAGTAATAGAAATGATTTGCACAGATTTATCTCTACTCTTTCCTTCCGTTGCAAATTCAATTCTTCGGAGTTTATCATTTCGACTTGCACAGTATATGTATATGCCGCCTTACACCAGTAATAGTCAGCAACGAATTCGATGGCTAATTCTGGTTTTTCCTACTTTTTTAAACTTACGTTGTACCGCTAATGGTACATTCTCGATATCTAGTGTATCATTATAAAAGATTTAAAGGTTTTGTGTGAATAAACAGAATAAAATTTTTATATTTATTGAAATTAAATAAAATAATGGTTGGTAATTAGACAATATTTATTGAGTGCGAAGAGAATTTAAGCTAAATTTATTTTCAAACCCTTAACAGGAGTACCTTAAAATGGCCATTCCCAGTGCCAAATTTATTCTAATATATATTGAAAACAATGGTTTCCAAGAGAATATGCTCAAGTTTCCATATTTTTCCCACAGAAATCGTCCGTCTTAAGGTTTTAAAAAAATTTTCCTCAAAATTTTACGAATTAAATGTGATAACATTGTGCAATACTGAAAATATTTCGAAAGTGAAAACAACCGGTTTTTACTAATTTTGAGGCGTTAAACACGATTATGTTAAAACAAGAACCAATCACCAAGAACAATTGGTTCTTGCTTTGAAAATACAGAAGGCTGCGTCCATATAAATATGGACCAGATATTAGTGGGTTGCCTAGATCCCCTTACAAAGTGGTCCAGATGATGATGAAGGATGTAAGACTGCGTCCATATACAGGGCATACTGATTTGAGTTTTTCGTGGGCTGTACGAAGCGCCGAGGTGACACAATACCAGGAAGCTATTGCATCATTCGAGGCAGCACAATACCTGGAAGCTGTGACATCATTTGAGGCAAAACAGTACCCCAGAGCTATTGCACCATTCGGGAGTTATCCTTCGTCAATTATCGACCATTCATGATTGTATGCAGGTGCTCTATGTGAGCGATATATGCCTCGTTCTTGTATATGCGGACCATTTTTGTTACATTTGTGGTGAGGTTACTTTAGCGTCACAGAATCGCGTAATAACGCATGTCATCAAAAGGACTTACCACCTTTACATCGGGTGTCAGATTGGAGTTCAACAGAGGAACTGCGCTCCGCATATAATGAGCAATAGTTGTACAACACGTTTTCGCAGCTGGTTAAAAGGCAAGAGGTGCCATTTGCCATTCCTATGATATAGTGGGAACCGACCAATCACGTGAGTGACTGTTATTTTTGTATGATTTCTCGGCTAGCAAATGGTATTACTAACGATAAAAAGCAGGCAATAAACTACCCCAACATATCATCTGCCATCCTCCCAGCGCCACACGGGGAAAACCAGCCCATTCCAGAGCCACCAGAATATTACGATTTGGATTCAGCGGAGGAAGAGAAAAAAGAAGTAGGAACACAGGAAATAGCAAATGTAGATCCCGACTTCACATGCACGATATCTGTTCACCTAGTGCCGGATTAAGGCCAACGGATGCCCTAGGCATCTCCCATTGCTTAAACTGACAAGATATTAAGACTCAATAAGTTTTGAAGGTGAGATAAGAGATTGAAAATTCAGTTTTCTTCCAGGCCAAACCACACAACTACATGAAATAAAAACTGATTTTTTAAAAATTATATTTAACACTAAATAGCAGTAAACAATATAAGCAAATTATTTACTTATAACTAAGGCAACTGAAAAAATGCAAATTTTCAACACTATTTCATGCATTTCTTAATAAAATTGTTATAAGGGAAAAAATGCAAATGCAAAAATGTTTTGAAAACGATTTTTAATAACCTTCCCAAAAAGACTATCAGAAGTTAATGGTATGATAGCTAGGGGGGAAAATTCTGTGGTGCCCTTCTTCTCTGTTGGTGCCCTGATTAACTAGAACTACTGATTAGGAGACTGATTAGCTACCAACTGAGCCATCCCGTGTCCTCATTGTGAAAACTTTAGCTTAATCCTTCATTTAGTACACCGCATTTCAAATATGGTTAAGATTTTTTGAAACTTTTTTCTGTAAAACTTACGTTGAAAGAAAATGCAATAATGGTTGTATCGCACGTTTATAGAATTAATTTGACATTTTATTATGCTGGAATGTTTCCCGTATAAACATTACAGGCAATACAATATTCATCGAACGTTTTGTTAAATTCTTCTCATACCTACTTCTTTATGGAAGTCGTACCTATTATAAACTTATATAACATTATTGCAAATTACATCAGCGAAATTAATTCATGTACTTTGGTTTTTTATTACAAACATCACTCATTATGTTATATCAGTGAAATCATTGCCGCAAGTTTTTATATTTCTGTACTAAGTTCCCTTTCAACACAAGGGAGTCAAGGACTTTTATATTATTCATTCCTAACTAGATTTTGTTAAGCAAACTTGAATGAATGAATAAATAAATTTATGGAGCATAAATGCAAAAATATACAAAAAATTTAACAACAGTATTACAACAACAATACATTACATACACCTAATTAGATATATATCCATTTTGACAGGTACAATGAGACATCAGTCTCTTTCCCTCCGGCAGAAATTCATCTCTATTCCAATTTTTTTATCGAAACAAAATCATTATAGACTAACAAAATTCACAAAAAAGTTTCAAAAAGGAAAGAGAAGTTTAATTTATGTTTTAAAGAAAAATTCACAAAGGAAAAGAAATTACTCTGATTATTAATATTATTTTTAAACATTCCCTCTCGCTGCTTTTTCTTATCATTTAATCATTTTTAATAGTAATTCTATATTTTATGTAGTCTTCAGGCATTCTAAACTAATTTTTATATTTGTTTTCCATTCTTCTGTATATTGGCAATGAATTATAGATTCGCTCCTGTCGCTACTGAAAGAGCAAAAATATAGCATTGAGAATGAAATTCTATTGGAATTATTAGATATACAAATAGGATAACAAATATATTCTGTTAATTATCTATTGCAATCTATGTACTTCTTGACATCTTTATATTTTTCCACATTTTTATTCATTTTATTAGCCGTAAAATTCTGAAATGGCTGAATAGAGGGAATATAAAAAAGTTGCCAGCGATTTCAAAAATTAGAAAGAAAACAAAGATTTGTAATACATAATTAGGCAAGCGTAAAAAAAAATCCATCTGGAAGCTTCGAACTCCTGTTACACGTCCATTACTGCGGAGGCAAATCACACTTGCTTTTAAGGCAGGTTATGATGGATGTGGTACAATGGTTTAACATATAGTTCTAAATGTTGGAAGTCTTTATAAATAGTGCCTATGCGCTATTTATACCGACTTTAAAGAATCTTTTATAAGCACATATCAAATAATAATATTACTTGGGTTATTATGATGCACAGCACCGAAGTTGTCGATGGAAATAGTCTTTCCCGTCGTACTTGGCAATCTATTTAATATGAAGGAATAAATCTCACTATAGTGATAGTCAGAAAAAACAAGTTTTAACATATTAGTTAAAACCTGTAACAGAAGAAATAAGATAGCTACTGTCCTATGAGAATAGAAAGCGAAGAACAATCTTGCCTGATCACATCACAAGTTGTTTTATTTACACATATATAAAATCATCAGTGAAAGTCATTATGAAGCAGATGATCAACACCGAGAAGTTCACAGCTCTGCTCTGCACCAATAAAATATTGCATCATGTGTCAAATCTTATGATCTTTGATAAGCAGCTAGCGTGGAAGGACTCGGCAAAGTATCTTGCTGTCACGATCAACCAAAAACCCACATGGGATGAACACATTTCTTCTGTTGTATATAATGCCCCTGTAATACAGTTTAGGTTATCTCCAGAAATTCTAATCTATCAATCTAAAAAAAGTTGACAATCTATCATATGATTCTAAAACCTATGATTTTCTACGCTGCTCTAGTTTGGGGTCATTTGCTCACAAACCAATATCAAAAGCTTCAGACTTTCCAAATCAAATTTTGAGATCAGCTGTGGCTGCACCTGGTTTGTGGGAAACAAGATCATTCACCAAGATTATAATGTGTGACCAATGCATGAATGCATCAAAGCCCAGGCAATGAAGTTCCTTCAAAATGCAGAAAATCTCCGAAATCAGCTTCTATGTAGTGACATCAACTGTGATGCTTGTTCAACAAAAGTATAAGAGATACAAGACTGTTTTAAACTAGTTTATTATGTTATCTGATTGTCATTACAAAAGCATTTTGCTCCATTTTGGTTTATTTTAAATATTTTGTTAATGCCATAGGCAACATATCAAATGAAATAGGTAAGAACACCAGCCCGGTACTATGGCATGTCAAAAATGATCTCTTATCTCTGATGAAACATATAAATGGTAGATAGGTGAGACTTTGCAAATGCGTAACCTATATCACCTCCCCGTGCATTACATGTAGAGACATAAGAATGATAATGTTTCGTTCGAATGACTCCATAAGAAGAGTAGATGAAATATATTGTTTTATCTTTCAGCTGAACGCGCGAAGCAGAGTAAACAATAAGTAAAACCATGCACGAATTTACGAAACCACACTACAAGCAAGCTACTTTGCAATAGGTGTTGTCAGCAGTTACAGCAGATGGAGAGAAGTTACTCAGGTTCTTCTGAATTAGAATAATTCTAATGAATTATTTACTTCAATCCCATTGGTGCTGGTAATTCCTACCATGGTCGTGTCTGGGCTCCATAATATTTCTATTCTTATGTAGTATTACGGCATAATACAGTCGCTCAAAATACATCCGAACAATATGGTTGATTACAAAATTCAGAAAAAAAATCTGGTAACGATTTGTTTAGAATTAGTGATCTGGCAACCTTCGTGTAGAGTACACGAAGGTTTTAAATGTAATTTTAAAATTTCACTCGGTGCACTTTTAATACAGCCAGCAGTTAATTTTAGATTATTCTATAATACGCTTATATATAATCTTAAGAGTATATATTTTTTTGCAAAAGGCAACAGAAAAAGGCAAATAATAATCAGGAACAGAACTTTAAATCAAGATGCCCACACACTTTGGAAATGAATGGGGAAATGAAATTACTGCCGGCTGAAAAGGGTGTCGCTGCAAACAGTGGCATTGAATCATCCCTCTGTGGCAACTAATTAGTCTTTGACTCTGACTAGAATGCCAGGGACAGTCCGTGATATCCATTAAGTGCACAGCTTTCGCCCAATATAGTCCCGAACATTCTAGGAAACAGTTCCGGCGATTGTAAGGACCACTAACAGGGTATCTAACCAAGTAGGTTTTCTGTGTCAGTTTTATGACAAGGCAGAGTTTGGCTTTATATCATCCTTGTTGAGACAGAACCACGACTAGTCTTCCTCTCTATTTCCTTCCTCTTCTTGTTCCAGACTCTGTAGGCACTTTTGCAGCTGACTGGTTATGTGATAGGTCAATAATCGTAGACGTTGGTCTGTATTGGTATTACTTCCAGATATATAATTTAAAATTTATTTACTGCTATGTATCTAACCGATAAAAATATATACCTCTATACCGTCCTACAGCTTTAATAACAAAAAATCACTAATTAGGGTTGCGCAAAATGTTAAGCAAAAACAGTGATTTTTTTTTTCTTAAACAATTATAACAAAAGTATTTGTTTTTAATGAAATGATTATCTTAATTTTTTCAGTCTATACTAAATAAATACGCTATAAAACATTAATAAATACGTATAATCACATTCTTTGAGAAAATGAGTTCCGGCCCATAGGAAGCAAAGAGATGAATTTCTAGCAGGGAAGGAAGCTTATTATTATTTGTTTTTAAAGGAAGACGGTACTTTCCTACACAATGGGCGGAGATAATCTAGTAGTTATATTAGGCTTGTCGTGGATTCTCATGCAATATATTATCTCTACAAATACTTGATTCGCATACAAAC
Organism: Ryuthela nishihirai; assembly: GCA_038380435.1. Lineage (NCBI taxonomy): Eukaryota > Metazoa > Arthropoda > Arachnida > Araneae > Heptathelidae > Ryuthela > Ryuthela nishihirai. The sequence continues at coordinate 64,123,820 of JAWZYU010000003.1, forward strand.
ACTTGCACAAGGACATGCCTCTCTGATCCTAGTAGTCAGGTAGGGTCAAAATCAGTTCAAAATATATTTTATTCGCTGACTGTTAACGATCGTTATTAATGATTCGTTCAAAGTTATAGAAAAACTTCCGAGTTATTCGTTTGAATAGTTTTACTACATTAAGTATCACCATAAATTTAGTAAAACATTTATTATAGAGCCTCCTCTCTCCCCAACCCTTCTAACTGTGATGTCACCCGCAGAGCGGCATTTGCGGGTTTTTCAGCTCACCAACGACATAGTTTGCCTACGTACCGATATGATTTGCAGACGTACTTTCCACTCATACAAATCAATCCACAACGTCTAGGAAACAGTTCTGGCGATTAGCGGATTCAAGGTAAGGTACATTCGTTTGTACCTTACCTTGTCGCGAAATACCTTACCTTGTCGTACGAGTCTTGTCGCGAATACCTTACCTTGTCGCGAAATACCTTACCTTGTCGCGAAATACCTTACCTTGTCGCGAAATACCTTACCTTGTCGTTACGTTTGTACCTTACCTTGTCGCGAATTACATACAAATTCAAGGTAAGGTACATTCGCTGTACCTGACCATTCGCTAAGGAATTACAATTCCACAGCGAATGGTAAGGTACAGCGAATGGTAAGGTATTCTCTTGGTACAACAAGGTATTTCTCTTGTCTCTCTCGTACGACAAGGTATTCTCTTGTCGTACGAGTATATTGTTTGAATTACCTTGTCTTGTCAACGAATGTACCTGGTAAGGTACATTCGTTTGTACCTTACCATTCGCTGTGGAATTGTAATCACTTCTGCTAGTTTTAGTTTTGTGCCACTCAACCACTCTTTTTTAATTGTTTGGCAATATTCATGTTGAGTAATTATGTTATCACTTTCACTTATAAAAAGTTTTACTATTTTCCGGGAAAGTCTGAAATGTATTTCGACTGTTATTCATCTTTGTTACTCTTTTCATACTTTCGGGTACCACTAGAGGTGCATTCTTGATACCTTGAATATTTGAGGTGCATTTCACCAGGGACTTCGAAAATTTTCCGATGTCATTCGTTTGTACTACGTTTGCATCGGATTGTACCGCAAAAAATTTCGTTTGTACCGCATTCATTAAAAAGTTATTCGACTTTCAATGTGGGGGGGGCTGGAGAAACGACAGCCCCCCACGAAGCGATTTCGAAATTTTTGCGATGTCATTCGTTTGTACTACGTTTGTACCAGATTGTACAGCAAAAATTTTCGTTTGTACCGCATTTGTTAAAAAGTTATTCGACTTTCAATACGGGGGGCTGGGGAAACGACAGCCCCCCTACCTAGCGATTTTGAAATTTTTGCGATGTCATTCGTTTGTACTACGTTTGTACCAGATTGTAAGGCAAAAATTTTCGTTTGTACCGCATTTGTTAAAAAGTTATTCGACTTTCGATGTGGGAGGGGGGCTGGAGAAACGACAGCTCCCCACCTAGCGATTTCGAAATTTTTGCGATGTCATTCGTTTGTATTAAGTTTGTACCGTATTGTACCGCAAAAAGTTTCGTTTGTACCGCATTTGTTAAAAAGTTATTCGACTTCGAAAGTGGGGGGGGGGGCTGGAGAAACGACAGCCCCACCAAGCGATTTCGAAATTTTTACGATGCTATTCGTTTGTACTACGTTTGTACCGGATTGTACAGCAAAAAATTTCGTTTGTACCGCATTTGTTAAAACGTTATTCGACAACAGCTGGTAATTTTTTGTCTTGGTTTGTGGTTTGATGCCCCTGGGACAGGTGACTAACAGTCAATAGACGGTATTTAAGATATCCAGGAATGCGAGTGTGGCTTGTATGACTTGGGAATGTTTTAGCTGTTGATATATGTATTCATCATCATGTTCATCTCGCAAACACAGATATAAAGAGTTTTTTCACATTTGACGACCAAAGCTAATATCTTATCTGCAGGAAATAGAGATGAGCATTAGTTTTCATACTAGAAAGTTTCGACAGTAGTATATATATAAAAAATATTTTGACTGTATTTCATATATATCGAAATATCATAGAACAATTTAAAAAATCAAGCTATTTAAGAAAGCAACTTCAGGTTAACTGAGGCAAAGTTGGCTGTTGCAGTTAAAAATTTGTCATTTGTTTCTGAAGGGAGACACAATTCCCTTTGTCACAATATCAGTCAATTGCTACCTAGTCACTGTGGAATTAAGGGAAATGTTTTAGCTGACTCATTTGCCAAAGATGCAATCAACTTAACTGACACTACTGATATTCCTATACATAAAATATACATATTAAAAATTATCTTAAGTCATTAGAAAAAAATAGAACTCAACTATTACTTTAAAGTTCAGAGTTCTGTTAAACATCATTTTAGATATCAACTTGATCAAAATATATGCTCATTGCTAAATATTAAAATGTCTAGAAAGAAATTTTGCAAAATATTAGATTACAATTGGTACTGAAAAGTTAAACAGCTACTTATACAAGATAAAGAAATCAGATAGCGCAAATTGTATTTACTGTAACTATGAAAAAACTATTTCACATATTTTATTGAACTGTTCACATTACGACAAAGAACGTAAAATTTATTTTCAGCAATTATCTCAATTAGGAATAAATCAGTCTACTTTACAAGTTATGTTGAATTTTCCAGTAGTTAACTTCCTGCTCGCGACTTCATTGTTTAATGGGATATAACCGGATTTCCCCTCAAACAATGGGAAAGCTCGACCAATCAGATTTCAGTTTCTATGGTTACACTTATTAAATTCAATCTTTAACGTTCTGTAACGGAAATTTGTTTCTTCACCGCCTGACTTTGATAGTGAATACGTGTAATATGCATGCACACATTAAATATATCATTATTACTTAAATATTTATTTTCAAAGCTTAAACTATTAATTAAGAAGGACCTGGCCCTAACATCACCATGGTTGTTAGGTGTATAAATAAATAATCACTGCTCTGGAGATAAACTACATAGTCATGCAGATGCAAGTTGTGTGCCTGAAAATGAAGAATTGTAGTCAATAAGTTCTGATCAGCTAGAACACATGGTAGATCTTGTTATTCTGAAATATCACCTGAGACTTAGCCTCTGGTGGCAGTTAGTACAGAGCTCAGATTGTCCACCGAATGTGAACTTGTATTGTCTGTAACACTCTACAGCTCCCCTGAGAGAAGCGTTGATAATGCCAGCTTTTACCACCCTCGTTCAGTCCTCTTAGTCTCGTTGGCAATCGTTCAGAGTACTACCGAAAATAGCTAACACTCCTCTGCCAGAACGTGATCTTCAAGAACGGAATTTTCTAAAAGTGTTAAAATGCCTAAAAATGTGTTTTCTTGACAGAAACCTTCTTGTAGATTTGTTCATAAAGCATAAAAACGCCACATTGAAAGTCCAATAACTTTTTAACAAATGCGGTACAAACGAATGGCATCGCAAAAATTTCGAAATCGCTTGGTGGGGGCTGTCGTTTCTCCAGCCCCCCCACATTGAAAGTCGAATAACTTTTTAACAAATGCGGTACAAACGAAAATTTTTGCGGTACAATCTTATGCAAACGTAGTACAAACGAATGACATCGCAAAAATTTAGAAATCGCTAGGTGGGGGGCTGTCGTTTCTCCAGCCCCCCACTTTGAAAGTCGAATAACTTTTTAACAAATGCGGTACAATCTGGTACAAACGTAGTACAAACGAATGACATCGCAAAAATTTCGAAATCGCTAGGTACGGGGGCTGTCGTTTCTCCAGACCCCCCCCCCCCCACATTGAAAGTCGAATAGCTTTTTAACAAATGCGGTACAAACGGAAACTTTTGCGGTACAATCCGGTATAAACGTAGTACAAACGAATGACATCGCGAAAATTTCGAAATCGATTGGTGGGAGGGCTGTCGTTCCTCCAGCCCCCCACTTTGAAAGCCGAATAACTTTTTAACAAATGCGGTACAAACGAAAATTTTTGCGGTACAATCCGGTACAAACGTACAAACGAATGACATCGCAAAAATTTCGAAATTGCTAGGTGGGGGGCTGTCGTTTCTCCAGGTCCCCACATTGAAAGTCGAATAACTTTTTAGCAAATGCGGTACCAACGAACATTTTTGCGGTACAATCCAGTACAAACGTTGTACAAACGAATGGCATCGGAAAAATTTCCAAATCGCTTGGTGGGTAGGGGGGGGTCTGGTGAAATGTACGTGAATATCTGATGGATTTCGATAATTTGTATTGGTAATGAACTTATTCATATTTATTTTACTTAATAAATTATAGGTAGTTATTTAATTTGACTCTATTGCCGAATGAAAGGAAATTTAATATTTTATAATCTTTTAGTGACAGAATGAATAGATCTTGATGTTAATGGTATAACATATTCTTCCATTACCTTTAAATATATGTTTTAATAAATGTAAGAGAAATGTTTTGAGCATAGTAAAACTTCTATACTTACTAACTCCCTGCATAGGCTTGTCGTGGAATTCTGTCTTATAATCTATTCTGATTATATCTTTCTATAACTTGAACGAATTATTAATAACGATCGTGAACAGTCAACGAATAAAGACATATTTTGAACTTATTTTGACCCTTGTTTCTCCAAGCATATCTGTCCTGAGCTACATCTGTTGCATCCGGCCACTGCACACCAATTCTAACAAGGTCCTGTTTGACATTGTCTGCCCACCGCATCCTAGGTCTCCCCTTCTTTCTGAGGCCTTTAGGCACACTGTTCATAACCTTATTCGCCAATCTATAATTATCCATACGGGTAACATGGCCAAACCATAGGGTTCTCTCTCTGCACAATATGCTGCTTAAAGGAGGTTGCAGACTTCTTTGCCTAATCTCATCATTAGTTACAAAGTTAAACCACCTAATACCCAAGATATTGCGTAAGCATCTAGAATCAAAAGCATCTAGTTTCCTGTTACCTTGTTTACACAGCGTCCACGTTTCACTACCATAACTAACCCTAGAAAGAACCAAACCATTATACAGTCTAAGTTTAGTCTTTAGGTGTATGCGCCTCTTTCACCACACTCTCCATAGATTCTAAAAGTCTCAGCAGCATTCCCAATTCCTATGCTGAGTGAAATATAGGTCTCAAACGGTAGTGACAGAGTAATTAGGGAGAAACCCTATCAGAGCAAAGCTAGAACACTCAGGCTTTAAGGCCTACAATCGTTATTTAAAAGTGAATATAAGACCTTCTAAATAGGAAATGGATTTTGCTGAATTTGTATAAACTGAAAAAAATGGAGGAGTGTTGAGACTCCAACGAATGATAAAATTAAGCACAAACCAAAATACTGAACTTCTGATATCAGATATTCATTTACATTTAAAAGACTAAACATTCCCAAGGAGATTAAAAAATAAATACCCCCTCAAGCAGCTGCTTGCCACAGAGGTCTGACAGGAGCCTATCAGTTTATATCATCATCATCATCATCATCATCATCATCATCATCATCAAGCAGCCATGGGCTACGGAGGTCCAACCAGACGGTGCAATTTAGTTTTCCAAGCAAGTCTATCCTGAGCTACATCTACTGCATCTGGCCACTGCACACCAATTCTAACAAGGTCCTGTTTGACATTGTCTGCCCACCGCATCCTAGGTCTCCCCTTCTTTCTGAGGACTTTAGGCACATTGTTCATAACCCTATTCGCCAATCTATATTATTCATACGGGCAACATGGCCAAACCAACGGAGTCTCTCTCTGCACAATATGCTGCTTAAAGGAGATTGCAAACTCCTCTGCCTAACCTCATCATTAGTTACAAATTTGAACCACCTAATGCCCAAGATACTGCGCAAGCATCCGGAATCAAAAGCATCCAGTTTCCTGTCATCTTGTTTAAAAAGTGTCCAAGTTTCACTACCATAACTAACCCTAGAAAGAACCAAACTATTATACAGCCTAATGTTAGTCTTTAAGTGTATACGCCTATTTCTCCACACTCTCCATAGATTCTTAAAAGTCCCAGCAGCAATCCCTATTCGTCTGTTAATCTCATGCCGCACATCACCATTATCTGTTTCATAGCTCCCAAGATAATTAAACTGTGACACCTGCTCAAGACTGCAACCATTCAGATTAACTGAATCACAGCCTGCCTGACCAATTTTCATCACTTTAGTTTTCTCTCTGTTTATAACCAAACCTACTCTACTACCAGTCTCATCAACAGCTCGAATGAAAGAGTTAATCTCATCAACATCATTTGCCAAAAGGGCTAAATCATCAGCATAATCTAAATCAGAAATTTTCGTATCTCCAGCCCATTTAAGGCCAAAATCTTTCATTTGAAGTGAATTTCGCATAACATAATCAATAATCAAACTAAAGAGAAAAGGAGACAAAATGCACCCTTGTCGAACACCAGAAGTAATGCTAAACCAATTGCTACAAGCCTTACCAACTCTCACACACGACTCAGTGTTATTATAGAGAGCTTTCATTATGTTAACTAACTTGTCTGGTATACCATATGATCTCACAATCAACCACAAATTATGACGATCAACAGAGTCGAAAGCCTTTTTGAAATCAACAAAGCTAGCAACCAAAGGTTTCTGAAACTCTAAACATTTCTCAAGAATCTGCCTAAGTGAAAATATCTGATCCACACATCCCCTACCACTTCTGAATCCACATTGCTCATCACGCAATTGACTGTCAACCAGATTCTTAATTCTATTAAGCACAATCATGGAAAGAACTTTACCTGGAACAGAGAGTAGGCTAATACCCCTATAGTTATCACAAGAACTGCGATCACCATTTTTGAAAATAGGGATAACAATAGCTCTGGTAAAATCCTTAGAAACCATGCCTTTATCATAAAAGATATTCAGAATTTTAGTCATCCAAGTGGTAACCGAAACATTCCCAGCTCCAAGCATTTCGGTAGTAATTTCATCTACCCCTGGGTATTTATGTAGTTTAAGTTTAGAAATAGCCAAAATAACTTCAGATTGTGTTATAGGGCCAACATTAAAGCCACCAATGCATCTATCATCATTGCAAACAATGGGAGTAGAACTAACTACATTGTTTAGAACATCACTGAAATGCTCAGCCCACCTAGCCATGACAGAATCCTCCCCTTCTATAACCTTACCTTGTTTATCCTTCATTCCTTGTATACCTGTCCATTTTCTACCACACAAAACATTAACTATCTGGTACAGCTCTCTGCTGTTGTGCTGTCTAACTGCTTCCTCGGCTTTGTCAGCCAAACCATCAAGCCAAAGATTCTTATCAGCAGCTAACTGATCTTTTACACGTTTATTAAGTTCTCTGTAATGCTTTCTATTAGTACTAGTAGGGTATTGATTAAGGACATTTCTGCAGTTCTTTCTTTCCGAAATAAGCTCAAGTGCCTTATCATTCAGATAATTCTGTCTCTTCTGCTCCTTTTTTCCTAAAAGAGTACTGTTAGTGTCCAAAAAAGCCTGTTTAAAATGATCCCATTCTTCCTCAACTTCAGTAGTAAGCATACCATGACTGTCATAATGACTAAGTAACCTATCATGGTAAGCTTTGGCTATAACTGGGGCTTTCAGAGCTTCAGCATTAAAAGCAAATTTTTTAACCCTAGCACAACACTTTTTAAGTTTAAGTTGCAAGACACTTTTAACAAGGTAATGGTCAGATCCAATTTCAGCTCCCCTATATGCCCTGGGATTTCTAACAGAACTAGCCCATTTGCTGTTAATTAATATATAATCAATCATATTCCTATGCAGCCCATCAGGTGAAACCCATGTGTACTTGTGTATGTCGCGGTGTTTGTAATATGTGTTAGTTATTCTGAAACCATTGAGTTTACTTACCTGTAGGAGACGCTGCCCATTGCCATTGCAGCTACCAATACCAAAAGGGCAAATCACCTCTCCCCAAAGGTCAGAGTCAGTACCAACTTTGGCATTGAAGTCACCAAGAACAAGGGTAATATCTCCTTTCTTGACAGAATTCAAAATATCATGAAGTTGTTCATAAAACCTATCCTTCTCATCCTCATCGGCATCCTCAGTGGGGGCATAACAACAGATAACATTCAGGTCTTTAACGCTTGTCTGAAATTTTGCTGTAAGAAACCTTTCATTAATGCACTCATATCCTAGAAGAGCATCACTAGCGTGTCTGCTGAGAAGCAGACCCACGCCTAGGTGATGCTTATTGTCGTCCCTCCCTGAAAAGAGAATTTTAAGATTATTTTTAAGAATCTGACCTTTATCTGTCCATCTGGTCTCTTGCAAGCCGAGAATATCTAAATTATAATGGTGGAATTCTTGTGTGAGGACATCAAGAGAAAAAGCTCTGTGCAGAGTCCTCACATTCCAACTACCTATGGAGAGAAAATGGTTAGTGGGATGTTTAAAGAAACTATGTTTATTGAGAGAGGGAATGCCGACAATATCAAACAGCCCCCTAATCGCAGACATGGAGCAAAGACCCGTTCCCCCATTACTAAAGGCTGAAGCCATCTACACTGGAAGACTTCCTCCAATGTAGAATTTGACGATGCCAATAGAAGCAAAGAGTTCAGGTGCCTGCGATGACCTCTGCTCAGGATTATCCACCAGCTGATAAACATATCCTGTGAATCTATTCACTTGGGGCTGTCAACCCACAAACAAACAGAAAACACAGCGGAAGATTTTCCCTCCACAGAAGCCCACCAGTGCAGCAAAATCAGGATCCATAATCAAGCTCAGAGCCATATATCTGTCCAGTCCAGTGGATTTATATGGTCAGCACCAGGACCCTGTGTGGTTGACCACTCCTCAGCAGGGTAGAAAAAAAAGAAAAGTAGCCATAGTTGTCCAGATCAGTAGGCCACACTAATCTGGCAGCCCTCCCCTTCCGTTCACTTCCACAAGAGGGTATCTCTTTTGAAAGGTACTAACGGTCTGCACCACGAGAAGGCGGGATCGGACATTAGGTGCTAAGCCTGGCCGGTTCTAGAAAGTCTGTGAGGATGGCAGGTCCTCAGCAGAAAAACGACACATACATCCATGCCTTAATCCGGGGCTCGAACCCAGGTCCCGTAGATTAGTAGCCAAGCGTGCTAACCACTCGGCCACGAGATTAACTACACATAAAGGAGGCATATTGCAGTCGGAAGATAATCTTGTGCATTGGATGTTTATTTTCTACAGAGAGTAAAACATTACTATAAATCACCGAGTTTAATTAAATCTCAGGCATTGAGCTTTATTAACAATTGCGAGAATATGATGATACCAATTAAGCTTAAGACAAATTATGATTCAATAAATTTTGCAGAATCTTTCTAACTGATATCTACATCAAACAATTTAACAACAGGGAGATAACGGAGTCGCTTTTTTAAGGTTTGGGTTGTCCTTGGGATATTTTACCTATGAGGAACATTTTTTTTTTTGCATTCAATAGACTAAATTACCAGGTCACAAGGACCCTAAGTTTCTGAGAAGTTTGGGGCACTGGACAGCTGTAGGAGACTGGTGGAAATCTCCCGTCAAGACCATCTAGTGTATTCTTTAACACGAAAATATATGACTCTACTGAACACGGAATAAAGTATTTTTAGTTCCCATCCGATGGACGAAGACTTTTCCAAGCTGAAAGGTGTGTCCTTTCTCCTTCTAGGGTAGAATGGGAATTAGTGGAGAAAATTCTCAATGTAGGCACAATTGGTAGTCGAACCTGAGAACAACTGATTAGGACTCAGGTACGGTATCAACTCAGCCATTCCCTGACCTCCTCCTTATGGAGGCTTTAACCCCTTCACGACTAAGGGAAACATTTTTCCCATTTTAAAATTGGTGATTGTCGTATTTAATTATAACCTTATCTGCATTTTTTATATAGAATGTCAAAATAGAACGTATGCCGAACGCAATTACGTAAACGGGAACGTTTAGAAAACAAAAACAGAACTGTCAGGACGCATAATATATGTACTATGTGCAATGTCCATCTTTGCCTCACTACCAAAAGAAATTGCTTCGCAGAATATCATAATTAGCACATCATTTTGTATAGTAATTTTATTTCATAATTTTGTATTATTTTAGTTAACATTTTGTTCTAATAAACCAATAAATAAAAGACATTGCATAATAAGCCTAACTATAATTTGTGTTACCTTCATAGTCCATTGGGAAAAATATTTCCCATAAAATTCCAAAAAAACTACACATTGTTATGTATTTTTCTTATGATTTTTATTTATTTTACGTCTAAACAAACTAAAATAAACAGTTACATACTAATATTTACTCTTAGAAACCTTATGGTCCTGAAAGGATAAACTTACCCTGCATTAAGTGCACCACATTTCAAATTTAGTTAACATTTGCTGAATTTTTTGGTATAAAGCATACTCTCAAAGAAAATGTAATAATGACTGTATGGTCCACTTATAAAGTTAACTTTACATTACTTACCTTCCATAAAAATATTATATGCAATACAATAGAATTCAAACTTTGTGATCAGTTCTTCTCACTGCCTTCTTCTTTGGTAAAGCTGAATCTATTATAAACGTATAATGAATTATGTTAATTACATTAGGGAAAGACGATTATTGTACTATTTTTTTTCATCACAACCTTTGTCATTTATGTCATTGAAATCATGGCTGCAAGTTATTTCTAGGCTCCATTGTTCCAACAAAACAAGAGAGCCAAGAACTTTTAAATAATTCATTTCTAACTGGTTTTTCATTTTAGCAAACTGATTTAATTAGTTTAAATATTATATGCCGTCCCATGGCCGAGTGGTTAGTACGCTTGGCTACTGATCTAAAGGACCTGGGTTCGAGCCCCGAGTAAGGCATGGATGTGTGTGTTGTTTTTCTGCTGAGGTCCTGCCATCCTCACAGACCTTCTACTATGGCATATAAACTGATAGGCTCCTGTCAGACCTCTGTGGCAAGCAGCTGCTTGAGGGGGTATTTATTTATTATTATTTATTAAATATTATATATCATCATTTCCCAAAGTGTGATCCCGGACGGGTATCCGTTCTTACAAAAGATACAAATTATCGCCTGATCCTATTATTATCACATCATTATAAACTTGGCAAGATGCAACTGGTTCGCACCCGATGTTTCGTATTTTCTTCTTAGTTTTCCCCCTGCTGTTATTTAAAAGTATAAAATGCACACATAATAAATGACTTATTGGCTATAAAATTAAATAAAGAGCGAAAACTGATCAATATTTTTCGTTTTAAATATGCGTTTACTTACCTGGTTTTTCATAAATTTGGTGAAATGGTAAAATTCTGTTTCATTAGATCTATGGGTTGGAGATATATCCGGTTTGCTGATTAATGCACAAAAATACACATGATTTTTTATGGCATGAAGAAAAACCAATATCTCCTAATTTCCCCTATAGAGGGCTCTGCTGCAGATAAAAAGAGTAGATAATAGTGAAGTTCAATCTACGTAAGTCAGTGAAACTGACTTTATTTTAGCACAATCTACAAGAAAGAATAGTTTCAAGTAATTATTGTGTCCACCACCATATTCGAGAATAGAGGGCAGTTGTGGTATCACGCTTGATAAGGTATTAAACGACATGTCCACTGGAATGACAGATACCTCCAGGCGTATAGTGTCGCTCAGCGACTGTAGATGAAAGGACGGTAGATTTCCTCTATAAACACGGAATTTCAGGTAACCCCATAACCAGAAATCAACAGGTGCTAGATCGTCAGATTGAGGAGGCCAGCGGTACATACTATGCTTGCTCAGTAGACGATCGGTATTAAAGGTTAACTTCAGTCTGCATCACTTGGAGTGCTGTGTGGGGTTGATCACCTTCCTGCATGAATATGATATTGTTCAGTGCATCCCGTTCCTAGAGGCTGGGAATGATGTTGCTGCATTATTGGTCATTCTACAATGTATTTTTGATAATACAAGCTTTTAAGCCAGTGGCGCAACAATCCAAAGCACACACTAACCTTTGGGGACTGCAGAGATGATTCCTCTTATGCATGAGGGTTGGCAATAGAACAAATGCGGCAGATGTCGGAGTTGACGCCCCCACGCAGCTATAAATGAGTCTGATCAGCCCATGAAATGTTAAATAAGCAATTCTCGTCTTGCTCGTTCTTCAAAATGGCACATCTAGTAAATGTTTCGCGCTCTGGTGCATCCTCCACAAAACAATTGGTGGACAACTTGGATACAATAGGGATACCTTCGTAATATTACCCTAAGAGTCTTTCAAACTGTTGTCACTGATATGCTGATGACAGACGTGAAACCGCACGAGTATTGACTGTTACATGTGGTGATGACTCGGCCATGTCATTGATTTGCTTCTCTATAGTTCAGGAAAATGTGGAGGTAGATGATCTCCCACTTGGCGAACCAGCAGCAAGACTACCTGTTTCTTTGAAACTCTTTGCTACTCTGTGCAATCCAAATGCCTATAGTGATCCTCTTCCATCTTTTATATGTTTTACCGAAAGGAACTTCCGTAACACAATTGTCGAAGACACTGAATTTGTATAGTACAACTTAGCCGGCAGAGCATTGTCCTGCAATGATAACACGGTGATTACTAATACAAGTAAATAGATGGGAAATCGACTTTCATTCTACCTCTTCACACTTAATTAAGGTTATATTCAAATTACTACCAGAATAAAACCATCTCCATAAGTAAACTACCAGATAAAACCGTGTACTGTAAGCAAACTCTTAGAATAAAACCGTTTACCTTAAACAAATTGTGGTTTAGAAATCACAATAAAAGCAAGAAACAACGTTAGTTTCGACATTAAAACCGTTTCAACATTTAGCCACAATGTTTTTATGTGAAACTAACGTTGCTTTGCGCTTTTATTGTTCACATGCAACATTTCTGAATTACGTGCAACAGCGCTCTCAATTGGCTAAATTTTGAACTATATTTTTTTCAATGCCATAACAAATATCCCATACCATTGTAGGTATTAATCTGCACACCACGTATATCTATGACAAATAGATATTTTGTAGTAGCATTTTACTTTTCCACCAAATTCATAAAACATACTGTTCCATTTCAAATCATTCATAGAGTGTCATGTTGACACTCGCGGATTCTATTGGAAAAATATTTATGAGAGTACCCTTAGTAAGACTATTGCAATGACATCTGCTTCTGTAAATGTTTTGCTCCCACTTTCCAATTACGTTTTGGCCAAGTTTTCTTCAAGTAATGGGGTGCTCTGTCACGACTGTCCCATTCACAAAGGAAACAAGAAATTTTGTGTTTCCTTGTTGCATTCCTAATATCATGGCAATGATTTTTAAATCCCTACATATTTTCAAATTGAAATTCGTATATTTAATGGATTTGAGAATTATATCTAGAATCTCATATGATACTTTTGTAATACAAACAAAGGCAACTCGAACAGAAGGCATTAAATAATCATTATGTAGTAAAACTGCCTTCAAGCTAGTTTTGGATGTATCTATAAAGAGCCTCCAATTTTGTGGATCATGAATAAAGCCTAACGCTGTCATCCAACCGGCAACATCATTAGATAAAGTCAATCAGCTATCATGCGAGAAGAATGCAACAAAATTCCGTTCTCTATTTCTGTATAAAGTTATACTTGTACTAGGTTGGAGAAGATTCCATTCTTGCAACCTAGATCGTAGCAGTTCAGCATTTTGTTTACATAGCCCTAGATAATGAACCAAAACGTTCAGATCTGCCTGCGTTAAAAAATGTGGAGTTGAATCCATGGTAGCCTCGTAAGAAGGATCACTTCTTTCTGGAGGTGATTCACGTCTCTCATTCTCTTCACAGTACTTTCTTCATCTTCTGTTTCCTGCCTTGGAGTTAGCGGAATTGGCAAAGTTTTAGAATGGGGTACTGATCGTATTGAAGAAGATAAGTTGGGATAATCAATATGTCTCTTCGATTTTCTGCTGGTAAAGCCCTGTATACTAGTCATACAGAAGTAGCAAGATATGGAATGGTCTTTTGATTCCCTCCATATCATGGATACAGCAAACAACATGGCGCTACCTTTATCCTTCCACCAGTTTATTAATTTCGCATAGCAAGTTGCACAACATATGTGAGGGGTCCACTGCTTATCCTGATCTCTTATTTTACAATCCAAAGTAATGTTTGTATGCTCTCTTTATTATAGATGACATTTTTTTCTTGCATCTTGGAAAGTTGAACTCTCCGCAAATATAACAGAAGTTGTCTGCCTTATTTTGACATTTTCGGCGGGGCATTTTCAAGAATACAAAAGACAAAAATAACAGAAGTATTAACAAACCTGTCGTGTTAACTACACACACACACTGTCATAAAATATCTTTATATACCCTAGAATACAGTTTGAAAAAACTGATGTTAATTCCACAAATATCTTGCCACTTATACGTTTTTAAAATAAACGTTACAGAGACAGACTAGTAGTTATCTAAACCAGTGGTTCTCAACCTTCTGTGCTTCACGTACCCCCTGGAAATATCTATGTAACTGGCGTACACCTTTATATATAGATAAAACTATAGTTATAGTATAACAATGTGAACAAAATAAATAATATATATATATACACATTAAATTTTGTATTAATAAATTACTTATATCGATAAACACAAAAAATGACATAAGCAATTTAACAAATCTTATAAAATTATAAACATTTTACTGAGTAATCGACTTTTGAGCTCTCACGGTGTACCCTAAAAATTTTACCGCGTTTCCCACGTTGAGAACCCCAAATCTAAACTATAAATAGAATAACGTTGTTGCCAACATGTGAGTATAAACTATCGCAAACAAGTCAATGTTGCCAACTTTATAGATGTAACATTTCCTGATTTTTCATTCCCAAAGTAATATGTATGAAATTGATGTGTTATATCTCTATAACTGTAAAACTAACCCTGATAGGTCAATTCTGATCTCAGATTTCAATATCCCACACCAAAATACTTAGGAACACATCAGTTAACCAAAGAAAATTTTCCCTTGTAGAACAGTGTAATTGGTTGCGTTGCTGTAATTATGTTTCAAACGCTTTTTAAAACATAAATAAATAAATATTAAATAGATAGCCAAGAAAGTAAAGGAGTTTATCGGTGTAAACAACTAAAACATGCAAAAATACAGGGTATATTCATGATATTTTTACTCCACTGTAAACGTTGCTTAAATCTATGGATAAAGAGTTAAAATAGATTCCGTTGAAGAACTTGTAGGGAAAATCAGCATGTTCAAACTGAAACATTTGATTAGGAATACCATAATTAGTCACTTCTTCAAACAAGATTTCAAGGCAAGAATTTAAATTTTTTTTTGAACTTGTCATTTTTGAAGTCTAAGTAGACAATAGCAATCGATTAACCATCATTTGAGCTGATGTCATATATTTACTATGTGCAAGATGTGCTTATTTATTGAACTGCTTGCTACAAATCTAAATTGCTCCTGAAAACTACCTGCATGTTATTGGTTACCCAAAGAAAGTACCATAAATAAGATATAACGCAAATATTTATGAATTAAAATTAAATTCTGGTGATACTAATAGTTTGCTAGGTATGGAGATGAATGGGATAATTGTTTTAAAGTGTGAAATAACTACATCATTGTGTTCTTCAAGTATCTTGGCTTTCGAACTGAATGGAAAGTTTGGTAGAAATATTAGGATTAAGGAATTGTATAAAATGAGAGAAGTTCTGCCAGATGATGTTGAAGCTCTTCCAGGCGTATTTGCGATCGTTGCGCTGAAGAATGCAGGATCACGATTATTGGTGATGAGGATATCAAGAGTTAAATGTCCATGGGCAACGTTTTCAGTAGCAGAAGTGAATATTTTTCATCGATGGTTATAAATGAGGAAATATGATTTGCACTCATTATTTAGATTTTGCATTTAAATTAAAAACAGTTTTTTTGTATTCATATCATAACCTATTATATCTAACTAATTAAATATCCTGTAGAGGTTTATTATATGCCTCAGACGTTGTTGCCTGTTTTATTACCATTTTTTGGATTATATTTCAATCGCATATTTTTATTCTTGAACATGTTTAAAAACAAAAAGGCACTTTTTTTTTATCTCTTCTTTTAAAGTTCAACCGATGAGATGCCAAACGGCTGAAATAGCGATGTTAATGAAGTAAATTATTGCAGCGGATATTAATAATTTATATTACTTTTTGAATATATATTATATGTATTATAATAGCAATTGTTATATATGATTGATATTCACTTCTTATATAGTTGTATCATCTAAAACCACCAGAAGAAAAATAAAGAAATAAATTATGATAGATGTACCTGTTTTAATTTTGGTATCCTGAGAAATATCTGGTAGCAAAGAAAAATTTGAGATACGTTCTGCGTATTGAGGGATAAAACCTTTCATTGTTTTTTTAAAAAAATATCAATGTACAATTGTGTCGGAAAAGTTGATCAAGTTGTAAAACTAATTTTGCTTGTCTACATGAAATAATTGTTGAGCAACTGTGTTTTTTTTATTAACATCCATTTCTGTAGCATCGGTTTTGTATCACTTGATTAGCTACGTAGTCGTTGACAATGGGATATACTTTTACATTCACACTCCAAAAGAATAATCCTTCGTTATTATATGGTTCGCTTATCGCTAATTTGCTATAACGCTGTCATTGTATTATAACTATATCTCATGACAGCGCTGTAACTCTGTTGTACCTCTCTCTCATATATTAAGGAAATAACAATTGCTACGGATCTACCAACAGAACTGAAGCCTTGTGTAAAAAAATTACGTGTGACTTGGCCATTTAGCCCATGGTGTGCAAAAAGGTGCAGCTCAGAGGTAAAAGAACCCAACCCAGCTGGGTCAACGTCGAGATTTATCTCTGCAAAACTCCACCGTGATGATGTGATGTAAATAAACATCATATTATATATTAGCCGTAATTCCGGGCTGGCGAACGAGCAAATGGACGGGCGAGCGAACACGTGTGACGTCATCGGTGGCAGAAATTGGCAGTTTCCCCGTGGTTCCGCGGCTACTTGAGCGATCGGTACCGATTTTGGTGGGTGGTCCCGCTTAGTTCTGACCCTCTTGGTGTAACATATGGGGTTCCTAGCTGCCGTTGGTTGGGAGTGATCCCTAGAAAGGTATCAGAAGTTTATTGGGGCGTTGCAGTCGCCTGCTTTGTGAATGCAGTTATCGATCGACATACGTTTGGTGTGAAGACCTTATCGAAGCCAAGCGTTTTGCGTGGATGGGTTGGGTTGTTTAACCTCTGAGCGGCACTTTTTTGCACACCATGGACTAAATGGCCAGGTCACATTGACCCCGAAGGCTCAGAGAAGGTTGGGGGAGGGGACCCACTGGAACAGCTGTTGGGAGACAGATGGTAGCCTCCCGTCAAGGCCATCCAGCGTGTTCTTTAACGTGCACAGGGTATGGCTCTCCCGCACACGGGGCCAAGGCTTAACGTCCCATCCGACGGACGGCGGCCTTTTCAAGCCCATCGGTGTCCCCTACTGACCGTGGGCAGGGCGGGGAATTTTGCGGAGATAAATCTCAATCCTGACCCAGCTGGAATTCAAACCTGGGAGCTACAGATTACGAGCATGACGCGTTCCGGAATAAGCAAACCCCCGCCAAAAAATATTGTGACTTAAGACAAAATAGTTAGTGTTGTGTAACACAGAGATGGTAAAAAAACTCTTTTAGTGTTTATGCATAGAAAGCAATTTACTACGAGAGATGCATGATAATATACTTCCTAACAGATTATGCATATGCTACACACCGAGGGGCTACTATATAAGGTACACCTACCTAGTAACGATACATTTTTGCTCTCTAAAAGACCTGAATTCATCGAAGCATGGACTCAACGGAGTGTTAAAAGAGTGCCACAGGGATGTTGGTCGCGTATCCACCGATTCAACATAGGCGTTTGCAAATTGGCTAGTGGTGGATCTCTACTCCGAATATCTCGTTTCATCTCATCCCATAGATGCTCAGTGGGATTAAGATTTGCTAACTGGGAAAACCTCTGCACTAAGCTGAAGTTACTCTCGTGTTCCTGCAACCATTCCTGGAGCGGGTTTGGCATAGCGTTCCAGGCTCGTAGTCTGCACTTCCCAGACTTGAGTCCCACCTGGGCCAGCTTTGAGATTTATATCGGCAAAACTCCTCGTCCTGCCCTTGGTCAGAGGAGGACACCAATGGGCTTAGAAATGTCGCAGTCCGTTGGATGGCCTGTTAAGCTGTGGCCCTGTGTTCTGGTACTATCCGTCTCCAAACAGCTTTCCAATGAGCCCCCTCCCTCCAACCTTTTATGAACATTCGGGGTCCCTGTGACCTGGCCATTTAGCTTATTGTGTGTAAGAAAAACAGTGCTGCTCAAACCTTAAAACCCAACCCGACAATCCATGTTTGGAAGGGACATATCCTGCACTTGTTAAAGAACACACTGGATGGCATTCACGAGAGTTACAATCTGCCTCCTTACAGATCTCCAGTGGGTCCTCTTCCTCAAAACAAATGAGCCATCGGGGTCCTTGTGACCTGAACTATTAGGGCATTGTGTTAAAACACGTGCAGCTCAGAAGTAAAACAACCCAACTCAATCATTCTTAAACGATCATTGTTTTTTCACATGGAGCATTATCCTGCTTAAAGAACCCATTCGCAGATGGATGTCCTTCTGTCATGAAGGGATACATCTGATCGGCAACGATGTTTATCTGAACATCCTGTAGCATTCAAACGTTGCTCCACTGTTATCAAGAGACCCAGTGTATGCCAGGAAAATGTTTCCCTCCCCCATTATACCATCACCAGCCTGCAATGTTGGTTTCTGGCAGGATAGATCCATGAACTCATGCGGTTTTTGCCATATCCCGGTTATCCCATCAGGGTAAAATAGCAGAAATCAGAAATCATCAGACAGGGAAATTCATTTTCATGTCAAGTCACGTTTAAAAATGAATAAGTATTTCTTGGAAGTGGAAGGAGCAGGAAAAATAATGTTATTTTGTCAACTGAAAGCGAGACACAGAATTCCATTTAACAATTTAAGAGTGTTGTTCTCACCACAATTGATGACCACTATAATAAGATTGTTAGAAAGGCTAATCTCATTGTTTTCTTAATTCTGAAATGTTATGACAAATGTGACGTTGATTTCCTAACTCGCATTTCTATGACTTTCATCAGACTTTCCCCAGAATAGGCCTCACCTGTACGGACACCTCATCCAGCATTAGATATTAAAAATCTTGAACGCACCCAAAGATGATTTACAAAAAGACTTCCTGGATTGTACCTATGCAGTATCAAGAAAGGTTGAAGAAGGTCTCTTTATATCCTTTGGAGTAGAGAACACTAATGTTTGACTTATAGACGTATTATAAACTTATTCATGGAGTAACTCATTATAATTCAGATACTCCCATATTCAAGAGACCCCTCAGGTCAGATGGTGAGAGCTTTGTGTTCATGAAGCGAAGGTCGTGGGTTTGATTCCCTCATGAATCACAATAGGGGTAGAGGTGGCTTAGTCGGTAGTGCACCAGGCTCTTAATCTGCAGTTCTCAGGTTCGAGTCCCACTTGGGGCAGGATTGAGATTTATCTCCGCAAAACTCCCCCACCCTGTCCTCAGTCAGTAGGGGACACATATGGGCTTGAAAAACCACAGTCCGTCGGATGTGGACACGAGATGCTGTGTGCGGGAGATCCATACCTGTGCATGTTAAAGAACACGCTGGATGGCCTTGATGGGAAGCTACGATCTGTCTCCTAACAGCTCTCCTATTGTTCCCTTCCCTCAAACTTCTCTGAGCTCTCGGGGTCCTTGCGACCTGGACATTTAGCTCATTGTGCGCAAAAAAACTGCCACTCAGAGGTAAAACAACCCAACCCAATAAACCTTATTCAATCTTGCCAACAGAGAACAAGAGAACGGTCATCCTCTTATGATCGACGTGCTTTTTGCACGGAAACATTGTACCGTTGCTTTGTATGTCGTGTTGGATGAGTATGAAACTCTCAAGTGAGACTGTCATTTCTCCAAATATTGATGTATTTTTCTTTTAGACTCAACTTTCATTATTTGATTTATCACTATTTCCCAAAATTTTTCAAGAATATTAAAGAATAAATTTCAATATATTCAAAAATATTCAAGAATATTATTTCCCAAATATTAAAGTACTTCTCCATGTCTTATATTAGTGTACTGATATTGTACTCTCCGGTCATTTCTCTAATAATAGTGCCCGCCCTGCCCACGGTCAGTAGGGGACACTGACGGGCTTGGAAAGGCCGCCGTCCGTCGGATGTGATATTAAGCTGTGGCTCCTTTTACGCGAGAGCCATACCCTGTCAACGTTAAAGAACACGCTGGATGGCCTTGATAGTAGGCTACCATCTGTCTCCCAACCACTGTTCCAGTGGGTCCCTTCGCCTAACCTTCTCTGAGCCTTCGGGGTCCTTGTGACCTGACATTTAGCCCATGGTGTGCAAAAAAGTGCCGCTCAGAGGTAAAACAACGCAACCCAAATCTCTAATAATAGTGTCTTGGGAGAAATGCGAATAAGTGTGGTTTTAAAGTTCTGCAAAGGAGGGACTTCCCCACGTCCGTAAGTCAGGGTCATTGAACATCAGTTCAACTTAAGACGTGTATTGGCCATATCTTATGTATTGGAATTTATTTCAATCTTTTACATTAATTACCTCAGACACGGAGTTTATTAGATTATTTGTCAAAGTGAGAACAAAGATGTTTCGCATTTAGGGCACTTTTTTGAAATTTTGGCTATTAATCTATATTGGTGATAAGTTGAGCATTATTCACAGACTTTTAGATATAAACGACGGAAATTGTAAACATTACATTTCATACGGCAATGGAATAATGCATAGGCAAAATTCATGCTTCCCAAAAAATCGTCTGACTGACAAAATATGTACACGTGACTGGAAAAACAAATCTGGGTGATAAATTTTGTGATTCTGATTCTGCGGCACTTGGTCCTGTTGGTCAAGCGTTGTGGCTATCCTCACAACCACAATATCCAGAGAATACCCATAAGATATCTAGGATCACAAATGGATATCGAATTGGACCTTAGATATCCTATGGATATTTTCTGGATAATGTGATTGTTTGAGTAGGACTGTAAATGTTATCCCCAGTCATTGCTTTCAAGACTTCTAACAGACAGGAGACGTTAGCCATAGACGATAGCACGAGAAACATAAAAGAGTGACAACAACACAGGATTAATGCTATCGTATGCTAATAGTCTAACGTCATAGGGTTATGTCAGCCAGGCAACTCTCTCTGGAGCTTCCTGCAGCCATTGAGAGGACAGTTCCGAATCAAACAGTTTACCTAAGGCTTCATCAAAGAGGGATTTATGCCAGATGACTGGTGGCCCTCAATCCCTCCCATAGGATAACCTGACAACATGATTCAGACAACATCGTGACTGGACTCCATACCAATGGGAGCATGTGCTCTTCACCAACGAATCACGATTCAGTCTTCAGACTGATTCTCGACATGTTTTGATCTGGAGAGATATCGTAGATCGTTACATCATAAAATGAAGTACCAGGTACAATAGTACCCATAACCTTCTTCATCTGGAAATATGCCTAATTGGCATCAGTTTGAAAAAACAAACAAAAGTAAACCACCCAATGGTAGGCCCCAAAGAGCAAAAGAACATAAAACAAAGAGTAGTAATGATGCACAAGAGTCCTAAAATGGAAAACTTTCTTTAGCGAAAGCCATCATCTTAGGCCTCTTGTATCTGTTAAGGACTTCATGATCGTAGTCCAAAAGGCAGGATATAATCTCGTGCGGGTTTCTCTGCACTGACTCGTAGAAACCTCGCGAGACAAACTTAAGATATGTGGAAATATGATCAATTCCCAGATCTTTATGCAATTGTCTATTGGTTACAAACCAGGGGGACACACATGACCATTATTACACAGACCACACAACGCAGGATTTTATTCTGCAAGACCTGTATCTTGTGAATGTTCGTGGGAGTTGTGTTCGCCCATATTGGGGAAGCATAGGATATCATAGGTCGAATGACCATGTGATAAATTAGTAATTTATTATCAATGGATAATACTGAATTTCTTCCTAGCAGAGTCCGCAATTGACATCTGACAGAGTTAACTTTTGTGATGATCCCGTGTATATGGGGATTTCACCTAAGCTTCTGATGCAGAGTGACTCCCAAATATTTGACAGTCTTCTGCCACTGGTTCATCTAAAAATGTAAAGTTAGAGGATTTTTAATCCTCTTACCACTGAAGAGGATGACGTTACTCTTCTCAGTGTTGATCTTTATTTCCCATTTCTCATACCAGGTATCCATTTTATCAAGGCAATTCTGAAGTCTTCTGATTGCAAAATCAACTCCCAAGGAAGGGGAGATGAGAGCAATGTCATCAGCATATTGTGCGATAAAGATTCGCTGAAATGAAGGAATATCAGAGAGGTATAATGAGAAGAGAATAGGGCCTAGGAGAGAACTTTGAGGAACTCCAGCGGCCACTACTCTCTTGGTAGAAATGGAAGATTTAATATGAACCTGGAATGTTCGATTTAAGAGATACGATTGAATGATACAGGTGAGTCCCGTAGGCATTTCAATCTTGGAGAGTTTGTAAATGAGGCCGTCCATTCAGATGCGGTTGTTGGCTACTGATGTTGAGGAGATGAATTCGTTCATTAGGCTGTTAATGACACTGGTAATAGAGTAGGTTTAGCCATAAACAGAGAAAAAAACTTAAATGATGAAAATTGGTCAGGCAGGTGGTGCTTCAGTTGCTTTGAATGGCTGTACTATTGAGCAAGTGTCTCCGTTTAATTCTCTTTGGAGCTATGTAACAGATACTGGTGACGTGCGGCATGAGATAAATAGAAGAATATGGATGCCGCTGGGACTTTTAAGAATCTATGTAGAGTATGAAAAAATTGGCTTATACACCTAAAGACTAAAATTAGGCTGTATAATAATTTGGTTCTTTCTAAAGTTAGTTATGGTAGCGAAACATGGATCCTTTGTAAGCAGGATAACAAGAAACTTGATACCTTTGATTCTAGATGCTTAAGCAGTATCTTGGCCATTAGGTGGTTTGATTTTGCAAGTAATGATTAGGTTAGAAGACGGAGTCATCAACCTGTTTTGAGCAGCATATTGTGCAGAGAGAGACCGCCTTGGTTTGGCCATGTTGTCCGTATGCATAGCTGCAGATTGGCAAAGAGGATTATGAACAATGTACCTAAGGGTATCAGAAAAAGGGGAAGACCTAGGATGCGGTAGGCAGACAATGTCAAACAGGATCTTGCTGGAATTGGCCTAGAGTGGCCAATTGCAGCAGCTGTAGCTCAAAAAAGACACGTCTGGAGAGGAAAATTACACAGTCTGGTTGGACCTCCGTTGCTCATGGCTGCTTGAGGATTTTGTATGTATGTAGGCATTAAGAATTTAATCACAGATGCTTGTTAGAACAGACATTTAAAAATTGCCCACTTTTTTAAGAAGTAAATTCTAATACACAGTAAATTTCTTTCAAAATGATTATTTTGTAGTGTGCAAATATCACTGCGGTTTTTGTTTTGGTATTTCAGTATAAGAAATATGTCTGGTATGTTTGTTCCAGTATAAGAAATATGTAGAATAAAATTGGTCACCGCTCGATTTCATTATACTTTCACTATAAATAGTTGTTTCTATTAGATGAAAAAGATTGAGTGCTCTGGAAAACACTATATTTTATGAATAACTTTAATTTGCAAGATATTGAACATGAAGATAATTAAACGAGATTGCATATTTCCGGAATAGGCATCTGGCCATCAATTTATTGACCATGTAATTATTTATCTATATTTCATTTGATGTATAGTTGTAGTATTAATGTGTAATGCTAATTGGCGAAGCTATTTGTGAGGTTTTTATTCTAAAATCATTAACGTTTATTGCGGGTAAACTATCACATATTATATTCCCATTCCTCAATATTTGCATGTCAAATGTACAATGGATGGAACACAATCTTGAAAGAACTGCAGTTTACAGGACTTTGTTTCCGTTCGTTGCTTTAGTCCACAATTTGTTCAGAATATTTCTTATTTTTAATAGTAATTTCTTATAGTAAGAAAAAATTTCCTTTTCAATTCGTAAGTGGTTCAAAAAATTATTTATTTTTTAGTGATATATTATTAAAAATTTATTCGTTTAGCTATGGCATTTGTAAATGAATGTACATTCATTTACAAATGAATATTGCAAATGCAAGATTCAGAAATAAAGAGAATTATAATATATTGTGTTGCGAAATAATGAATTGTAAAAATTGAAATAATGAATGCAACAATATTGCAAATGCAATATTATTGTGTCAACAATTGAATCCTCTTTGACGGAACACAAGAGCTTCCCTTCAACTATTTTCATTTTTGTCATGCCCCTTATCAAGTGAAGCAGAAGTTCCTGTCGGTTCCTGTGAGAGAGGTGAAATGGAAGAATATTCAAGTGCAGGGATATGTAAGTACACAGGTAAGATAGCAGAGGTAGGTGAAATTTTATCCCTTGCATTAAAAAATTCACATGAATTTAATAGTAAGACGCATTTTCTAAATACCTTGTCGTTTTGCTCTATATAGCTATATTTGATTAATCGGAAAAATACTATTTTTATACGCAAGTGTTTATACATTTTCGAGACTATGCACGGTTCATCTCATAGTTCTGAATAGTAGAGAGTTTTCATTTTGTAAACAATTCAAACTCGAATATTTAACAGTTCACAGTTTCTATGTAACTTTGGTTTTATCTCGAAAATTTATTGTGTGTCTGAAGGTGCGAATTCGAACTAGTGAGATTTTAAGAATATGCAACCATGTTTAATTAGTGCTTTTCCAAATAAACATTTATATTTTATTACCTCGTAAAAGTAACTGTTGTATTTTTATACGCCTGCTACTCATATATGCACAATATCTGGTGTATTTAACATTCACCATACTTATTGATGAAGAATAACACGTTCCCACAGTTACAGCCTAATCATGAGTTTTTTTTTATCTAGCATGTTGAATCATTTCTAAATTATTTCTTTCATGCAAATACATACATTTCAGTTACCATTTGAGTCGCATTTATCAATAAAGGCTATCTTGAAATTCTAAACGATCGAAGCGAAAGTGTTTTTTACGGCCGTAGGAGCATGGATATAGATACAATTGTTTACAGTAATTCCCAATCTTTACAACGCCAAGGACCCACCTACCAATTCTTATTCTTTCTCCTAACCCCCTACCAAATCTAGCCCTTCCTGTAAACCCTCTTCTCATCATTGATTGGTACATTTTAACTAAAATAAAGGTCCCCGCAAAGAGGACTACTAAAAATACAAGGACGAATTACATCTATAGTTCTTTATCTGTGGTTCATTTATGATTACTTTGCGATTTGAATCTAAATATGTGGGTGTAGAAATTCAAAGGCCCCCAGAATTTTTTATATGACCAACAGCCAATTTCATCTTGTGATCAATATGAGATAACCAGTGTTGCCATACTGAAATAGCATAATTCCAGTCAAAAGCAATGAAAATTAATGCTTCATGTAATCGCGTAAATTGTGTTTTTCCCATTCTAATTTTTGATATTTTGAAACCAGTATCAGTACGCCTATCCCCTCTACTTTCCTGCGTTCGCTAATTCCTAGTGGTGCGGGGAACAGAGCATTGTGCTACATTTTATGAAAAATTAAAGAATTTTAAAGAATTTTGAATAACTTTTAAATAACTCATAACAAATATTTTTTTGATTTTATGTTATTTGAAATTAATTCGCTTGCAGCTAAACATTAACAACTTTTTGAACACTATTATGATGTAATTCAACGTGGATATAGAGGAAAATTGTCTTGAGCCGAATTGTGTCTGAACCCCCGACTTAATGACATCTCAGGTGGTCTGGTCATCAAATGTTCGTAGGTTCAAATTCCATTCGGTAGAAGATAATTTTTCTCTATGCCCACGTTCACCTACAGCAAAATAGTGCTCAAAAATTTGGTACTATTACTATGAAGCGCTGTGATATAAAATATCTAACAATATAACAGATAATCTATATTGTTTACACCTGTTTGATAATCGTTTTTACAGTTTGTTATTTTTTTTTGACTACTGTCTTAGCCTGTCTTACTTTGGCGACCCTGCTAAATACGAAGATACAGAACAGCAATGGTTTCATGCAAGTTTTCTTTGCCAGTAAAATTTAAAGTTCATTTTAAAACCACAAATATTTAGAAAAACAAATCGCTTAGATTCAACACTTTACAATATATCATATATTCCAGTGAAACGCACACCAAAAGATTGTCGCCAAACGTATGTCTATTGAGTAATCTTACTTCATTAAAAGCTTCCACACGTACTGCTCACAACTGGGACAAATTTCTGAGTTGCGTGTAGTATAAAAAGTTCCGAAAATATCCGAAGTAATTTCGGACACTTTTTTATGGATCATTCCCACCCACTTCAGCTAGAAACCCGATCTGTTACTCACAACAGGGCTAGAACTAAATGGGCCACCACACCAAATTTGGGACCGATCGTTCAAGTAGCCGTGGAACCACTGGAAAAGAGATAATTTCTGTCACCGATGACGTCACAAATGTTAGCCTGTAAATTCGTTGTTATATAATATGATCTATAGACCCGACCCGTTTAACACAAATTTAATGAACAGCAACTAATAAAAACAGTATATTCTTAATGAGGGGAAGGAATAATTCTCTACTTGAAAACAATCTTCCTAATGAGTAGTGAATTGGAAAAAAAATAATTTTTTAAAGAATCGATAAAACATCTTGATAATAAAAGAGAAAAAAAATCTCATCAAGAAATGAGACTCTGAATTTGCAAAATCGTTTAGCTACCCACTTAGAAATGTATAGACAAGTAATTGGAAGAATTGAGCCCGATGGAATATATGATTATTTGCCTTATGAGTCGAAAGTTCTTTTGCAATGAGCATCTGGTAAGATGGGCTTAATATACACTACGAATTTTAAATATGAAAGCAGATTTAATATTTTAATACGCTACATAATATAAAGAAATCAGGATAGATTGAAATATTAAAATATTTAAATATTAACTAGAGCTACGTAAGCAAAAATCATATCTCATGTGTCTTAATTCTACAGTTGAATTCCTATAAAGAGTGCATCACTTCTCAAGTGGAATTAGTAGGCTGAGAAGACGTAAACTTTCCTCCATGATGCTGTTTTATCTATCTATCTATCATGTTGAAGATGGATGAGAATTCATATCCCCAGATCCATAAATGGACTGATAATAAAATCACTTAGCTATACAAAGAGACTTAGTGTAAGAATGTCATGGTGCTTAAAATTATTTCAGAATGCTTGTTAAGCATTTATTGTTTGAGGTCTGTCGGGAAAGAAATTATCGTTATGAATTTTCTTTTAACTGATACTAATGAGTATCTTAGTTCAGCTTGGAATCTATTAAGTACTTCTCTTCAAATACTTCCATAAATGAAATAATAATTGCCCCACTTGTTTTTCATTAGGGAAAAAAAACCAACAGCTTTGAAACAAAATAACACTAAATTTTAAAATTGGCACTTGATACACGTTGGTCACCTGTTTAAGTCTCGGTACAATAGATTGATTCTCTTTTCCTATAAAACGTACACATATGTACATTCTTTGGTAAAGAATCACGCGTAATTTTAATCTCTTAAAGCGCGTGTACATTATTTGAGACAAACTCTATTTGTAAGTTTGATTTGCTTCTTCGTAAAAGTGGGAAATTTCGTTTGTTAATCATTCCATAGATCAGTTTCAAATGTTCATAGCTTTAACTGCATCTTTGATTTTGAATATATCATGCATTTTCTTTAAATGATTTAGTATTAAACTTAGAATATTTAAAATATAACTCTTTTTCTACCTGAAATTAAGAATAGATATAAATAGCTGCGCATTCATTTATTATGCATTTTCATATTTCCATTGCTTCTTCCACACAACTTTGTTTCAGCTTTCAAATCTGAAATCATTGAGTTCAGTCGCTATATTTCTTGCATTTGCTGAATGCATCACGATTATCTAAAAGTGTGATTTTTAAATTCTTGATGTTTTACTTCACAAAAGATTTGAAACAAAGATGAAATACTCGTCTAAACTTTCATATTTATCATAATATAATTACACATAATTAATTTATATTTAGATATTTAAATTTGCACTGTTTTACACAGCTGTATTATATTTACTGTTATATTATTCTCTTTATTACTAAGTATAAATTCAAAACTACCCTTCAGAAGTTAATAAATTATTCTTAATATTTAGAAAAATTAATGAGAAGATAAGTTTAAATTTCATACTTTTTGACGCTTTCTCTGAGAATCCACCATATTACGATATAATAATAAAGAGCAACTACGGCAGATAAGAACAAATTTGAGAGTAATTATTACGTATACAAGGTGTTTCGAAACTTTCTCTACAAATTTCAGTGGAGATAGGGAACACCAAGACAAACCTTTTTCGTCTTTAAATGTATGTCCGTTGACGTAACCCTTTGGTGCTAGAGGGCGCTGAGAGAAATATTGGTGGAGCTTGTACATAAATGATTAGAAACAAGTGTGAAAAGCATGTTTATTTAAAGAAGGTGCTCAAAGTTGCGACCGGATTGCATGCATGACAATGTGGAAGCATTGATTTGTCGTATATGTCGAAAAATTTCCGGAATTTCGCGAACAGTTGTATCGGCGACACCGATTCTTGCGATGAGGTTTTCATCTTAGTCAATGGGAAAGTCGTACATTTCTTAAAAAAATATCCGAATACTATGGTTGATTACAGAATTCAGAAAAAAATATCTGGTAACGATTTTCTTTAGAAATTAGTGATCTGGCAACCTTCGTGTCACGTGACACGAAGGTTTCTAAAAAATCGTTGCAAATAGTTTTTCTGCATTCTGTAATCAACCATAATGTTCGAATATTTTATGAGCGACTATACACGAGGTTCTTCATGAGTCCCCAAAGGAAGAAATCGATGCATGTTAAATTGTGAGACCTTGGTGGCGATGCATCCACCACGGCCTATCCATCGGACCCAAAAAGTGGCGTTCAGATAATTCCGCACATAATCATTCAGCGCCAGCACACTTCAACATAATTGCTGAAGTGTGCTGGCGCCCCCGTCGTGCTGAAACCACATTCTTCTGCGAATATCCACAGGAACATCTTCCAGCAGTCCTGGCAATGTTTTTTCAAGGGAGGCAGCAGGTATGGCCCAATCAAAATGTCATGGATGATACCCCCCAAACATTGATGGCAAACCGTTGTTGATGACCATGCGCCTTTGTGGCATGCGGATTTTGGTGTGCCCAAACGTGAGAATTGTGCACATTAAACACACCCTAGCATGTGAACGAGGCCTCATCTGATAAGAGCACATGAGCCGGGAAATCAGGTTGCACCGCAGTCTGCTGCAGAGAACAGCGCACAAATTCTACATGAAGAGCGTAATCCTGAGGCTGCAATGCCTGGAATCTCTGACAATAAAACGGATGTAACTGTTGCTCGTGCCACACTCTCCACACGAGGGGGTGGTTCATACCGAGGCTACATGCAACAGCTCACGTGCTTGTGCCTGGATTATCATCAATCTGTCATAGTATATCTTCTTCCATGTCAGGAGTGTGCATGGTTTTCTCCTGACCAGTATCATGCATGTTTGCATGGAATGTTCCAGTTTCTCGCAGTTGCTGGTGCAAACGCACAAATGTTTGGTGGTTTGGCACATGTCTGTTTGGGAAACGCTATCGGTACAACCTCACAGCAGCTCTTCCGTTCCCATTGGCAGCACCATACGACAGATGCATGTCAGCCATCTCAGCAGTCGTGAAACACTCCATGTTACACATAATGTGCATGATTTACGAATGCCGACGGCAAACACAAGTCCGTTTTCTGTTCCCACTTCGCCCCCCTAGCAAATTGCAGTGCCGCCAAACAGCGCCTTCTAGCGCCATAGGGTTAGGTCAGCAGACATACATTCACAGAAGAAAAAGATTTGTCTTGGTGTTCCCTATCTCTCATTGAAATTTGTACAGAGAGTTTCGAAACACCCTGCATGTATAACTCATCAACTGGTATTAATTCATGCTAGTTTCAATAGCTTGCTAAATCTTTTACACTTATATTGTATCTTGTATCTGATAATCTGTTATAATTGTTTTGTACAGTTTATCTCAATCGATAATTATAATAGTGCTCAAAGCATGTCTCATTCGTTTCACAGTTCCAATTTAAATGACGAATTTCCATTCGATATTAAACACGTTTTAAGATTATTTTAGAAACACTAATACAGAAATGTCCAAGTGAAAAAATAACAACTGCGATGGTTGATGACTCCTTGAAGATTCAATCTTTTTATTTGGTAAAACTAATTCAATTTCTACAAACGTAGAAACTGGAGCACGACAATATAATATTGAAGATGAGTAATTCGAGTAGTACTGAATTAAAGCGACGTTAATTCTTTTAAATATTATTTTAATATTTCAACAGGTAGTTACAATTATCACGAAAAAAATGTTTATATATATTGATATCAATAAAATTGTGAAGTAGTATTCGTTTTATTTTCGATAAATTCCCAGTAAAAGTATCTGAAGTGTCGTTAGATGTATAAAGGATTTAGTTTTGTTTTAGTTTATTTATTGCAATAGAGACTCCATGAAGACAGATTTTAGGATAAATATGTAAAATATGTCAAATATATTTCTAAATCAATTCTTTTATGCTGAAGATTTTCTGTTTTATTTAATAAATAACTGAAGCAGGATGTTATGTTATATTGATGTGATATAACACAGTCTGAAGAAGATGTGTGTCTATAACACGGTATAAATTATATTAAATGTATAACGATGTGTTTCTATAACACAGTCTGAAGTTTATTAAATGTATTAAGTAATAAATGTCAATTAATATGTTTATATATTAGTAGGCCTGTAAAGAGTATCTAGGTAGTCACCGGAAGGAGAGCTTATGCACCAATCCCCTGTGATGATGCATAGAACAGGCCAGGCCTAGCACCTACTGTCCGACCCCGCCTTCTCGTGGTTAGTACCTTTCAAAAAAACTTCACGTTTCGGTGAAGTGGTATGGGAGTACGGGTGCCTGGATGATATTGTACGTCACATCCACGAAAAGTGTCGCAAAGCTTTTTGCTTCTGTCATCGCTTACAAGGGAGGATTCTACGAGAAGCGACTATTGACCAGACTTGTATAACCTTGCTGGAAAAATTGGTTTTCCACGTTTCAAAGACCTTCCTAAAATACCTGGAACTGAGTGCGGTTATCACGAAGGTTGTGGAGTGCATTGTTCACAAGCCGAGAGAACAGCATTTAGTACATGGATGAACGATTATATCGAGAAGCACTCTACGCAATGGACCGGTCGTTAATTGGTCAACCTCACGGGCAATTAGAGGCTTTTCCTTTGTGGGACTTGTTCGACGAACCTGACTGTTTTGGCGAGAACGCTTCACCTATGATTGAAGATCCGAGTCCTGTTGAAGACAACCCTTCTGTGAAAGAAGAAGGTAGCCTTCCTGTGAATGAAGACGACACCCCAACTGTGAATGAAAGCAACCCTCCTATTAGTGATGAGGAAAAACCTCCATGTGTTAAATGTCGGAGGGAACCATCCGTCTCAACCATGCCACCGTCCCCGGTTCCAATGCACCTCCCACCCCTTAAGCCGAAACCTAGACGGAAATTGATGCAGCTATTGATGGACATTGTAGTGCACGATCTAATTCAAGCCTTGCTACCCGGGACTAGGCTTATAGAGCCCGAGGATAAAGAACATTGTTTGAATACTTATTTGAACGGTCAGTGCGCTCATTGGACATTGACGGTATTGCTAATGCATGTGTTGACACGGCGTGGTCTCTAGGCCTCCTCTGTTATGTAGATGACGCTTCTCTTTCCTCTCTGTCCTTTGGTGGCGTGTTAAAGAGAGCGACAGACAACCTATATACTAGCGACAATTGGTTTTGTAAATAAAAGTCCGATATTACCTAACAATTACTGTGTTGTGTACTCATTTACGTTATGAATCGTGTGAAGCAACAGCTGTGATTTGTGGGGTCACATTATCTCCAGATTATTTAGCCACACGTTGCGGAGATTCTAGGCATTTGGGAAGAAACGTTTGGTTGAGCGTGTGTAATGAAACAGTGGATATCAGAATATTTTTACGTAAACAACCGACGGTGAAAGGAATTAACTTATCTTTTTCTCAGTGGAAGAAACTCGTCACTCTGGACGAGTGGGTCGAGAAAAATGTTGTGGGCTCCGAGTTACCGATTCTGTCTGGTGGAGGTGGGAACAAAAGCGATGTACTATGACCATCTGCTCATTTACACATCGAGAGAGTTGTGTGAAGAGGCTGCAGACCGTACATCTATAGACATACCTGACTCCCTTCCTATCGAGGTCTGGATTAAAGAGGGAAAGTTACTGCTGGTCGATGAACGACGCGTTGGTAAAACCTTATTACGATCCCAAGAACACTGGCAGCTATGGAGGGGTGACTCGATTATCCCAGAGTACTGGACAGGATACAAAGAGAGAATGGTCAGCAGGTCAAGAAACGTACACTCTCCACAGACCGGCAATGAGCAAATTCAGAAGGAACCAAACGTACGTGACAGGTCTGGATCAACAATGGCAGGCGGATTTAATGTTCATGAAAAATATTGCACGATTTAATGATGGTTATGGATACATATTAGTCGTCGTCGATATTTTATCTCGCTATGCGTGGGCGGTTCCTGTGAAAAAGAAAACAGGAACTTCTGTGAAAGAAGCATTTGAACAGATTCTAGCACAGGGTCATGATACCACGACTCTAAACACCGATCAGGGGACAGAATTCACAAACCGTGTTTTTCAAAAATTCCTAAAAGAAAAAAACATTCACTTATTCGTGTCTTATAGTGATAAGAAAGCTGCATTGGTAGAAAGACTGAATCGAACTCTGAGAGAAAAATTATGGCGTTATTTCATTAAACATAAAAATTTTAGATTCTTACACGTTCTGGATTCCATAGTGAAGGGTTATAATGCTTCCAAACATCGAGCTCATGATCTTGCTCCCAAGGACGTGGATCTCTTTAATGAGAATATCGTCTGGGAGAGATTATACGGAGCGCCAAAGCAGGCAGACCCTGTCCGTTGTAAAGAGGGAGATCACGTGAGACTCAGCAGTTTGAAGCTACCATTCAAGAAAGGTGCGTCGCAACAGTGGACGCGAGAGATATTTGGAGTGAAAAGAATCGTACCTAGAACACCTCTCGTTTACGAAGTGGTAGATAGTGATGGTAACATGATACGTGGAACTTTCTATAGCCGAGAACTGCAGAAAATAAATCTTCCTGAACTCTACGCAGTGGAAAAAATCTTGGACCGGGACCACAAAAAAGGTGTCTTAGTGAAGTGGAGAGATTATCGTACTCCCAGCTGGATACCTAAAAAATGGCTTTCTACTTAACTCTCCCTTCCTCCGCCAGCATTGACGTTTACCCTTCTAACACTCAGAGCGATTATACTAGGAGACTGGCACAGCCAATCAAGCTGAATGGTGAATGGGAGGTAGCGCTATCCGAGATTCACATTCCTACGAGTTGGTATAATATCGACGATTCGAATAGCTCCTTCTCCACACATTTCAGATGGTTCCCCTCCTTTCCTAACGTTAAGCATAAAAATTTGAGACTTACGTTAAGCATAAAAGTTTGAGACTTACGTTAAGCATAAAAGTTTGAGACTTACGTTAAGCATAAAAGTTTGAGACTTACGTTAAGCATAAAAGTTTGAGAACCACTGATCCTATGCTATAGATAGGGAAACATTTTTCTCTGTGGGTCACTAATTGATTTAGACATTAAAAGGTCCGTATTGAAAATCCTTTAATATTACATATGTTACGGTAAAAGTGAATAATCCGGCGATTTTGCATAATTAAAAGGGCGGCAAAGAAGGCGGCAAGAAAGGCGGCAATGCAACCTATCATCTTTGAAACGTTTATATTTTTAAAACGTTTACAAATTGGCTAGTGACTGTTTTTCTTTAAATTATTTTCATCTCTATAAATGACATAATCTTTCGAAATCTTCATTAATTTATTTTAACCTCTTAAAGAACAAATAGGACAAAAGTATTTCATAAATATTTCGTCGTTAATTCCTATTGTAATTAATTCGCCGCAGATGAAAGAATAGGACTGGGCCCAGACAGCTAATTAACAGAAAGAGCAAATTTAAATTCATCAATGATGATTCTAGGAAACACATTTTTACTTTTATTTTTTTCGAGGGTGAAAGGATCACTGAGGAATAGTCAGAAACCGAATTTAGAGGAATTGTGCAATAGTTTACTTTGAGTTCTTCCCTTGGCCTTTACGGGCAGGGGTGACTTCGTCAGTAGCGCGCCAGGCTCGTAATCTGCAGTTCCCAGGTTCGAGTCGCAGCTGGGTCAACATTGAGATATTATCTCCGAAAAACTCCCCGCTCTGCCTACGGCCAATAGCGGACATCGATGGACTTGGAAAGGCTGCCGTCCGTCGTATGGGTCGTTAAGTCGTGGTCCCGTGTGCGGAAGAGCCATATCCTTTGCACGTAAAAGAATTCTGGATGACCTCGACGGGAGGCTACCATTTGTCTCTAAACAGCTGTTCCAGTGAGTCCTCTTCCCCAAAACGTCTCTGAGCCTTCGGGATCCTTGTTACCTGCCCAAAATGTTTCTTCTCAATACTGAAAATTGGTAGGGTTGTATATCTGCAAGTTCGTAGAGGTGCCTCATCCAATCACCTCACAACAAAAAAGTTCTCTTGCATTTGAGGAATACAGAGTGTGGTGTAGTTGGAATCTGAAGCTCGTGGGACACAGTACTGTGGCATGCTCGTAATTTGCAATTCCCAGATTAGAGACTGAAATATGTCAGTGTCGAGATCTATCTTTGTGAAACAACATCGTACCAAAAATGTCTCCTTTAGACTAAAACAACCCAAATCCAGTAACCTCAGATGATAAGACTTGACACTCTATTTATCTGGTTTGTGATTAACCAGATCAACTTAGATACGACCGGAACCAGAATAAATTCGACCAAAAGGAGAGCAGTTTCGGCTCTTACCTATGAGTTTGCACTTAAACAGGCTCGCCTGTATGAAAGTCTAAGTGAAAGAATATGAAAGTCTAAGTGAAAGAATATGAAAGTCTAAGGCCCCCACAAGGCCACTCCATCCCAACTCCATGACACCCCAGACTTCGCTGGGGCGATTAAGGGGCCCATTCGACTGGGGATCCTTCCAGTCGGTGGGCCCTCAGAAAAGCCTCTCCATCGGGTCACCAAGACCACCTAGGACTTTGCAGGGGCCGGCCGATTAGTCCACTCGACTCGGAACTTCGTCCCAGTCGGCGGACTCCCAGCCAGCCCCTCCATCGAGGCCGCAAGGCACGCCAGAAACACTGACGAGCCGGCACCCAGTTTCACAGACGCACCTTCAGATCCTCCACCATGTCTTATAAGTAACCTAATCTTGGCAGCCAAAAGAGTTACTTGGGACTCTTAGTTTGGCTTTTCCATCGATAAATCCTTCAACCGGGGTGGTTGCCCCCCCTGTCGCGAGCCTCCAACTTCGTCCTCTCCATTGTGAGCGGGCCGAAGCCTCCCAGAGAACAGTACTCCGACCCACGATATCACTGAGACCGCATCGACGAGCCCACAGGACGAGTGCACGAAGAGAGTATGCAGCTCAGTCCGGGGTACCCCCCAAGTACGGCCCCTCAACCGGGGCTGCGACCCCTTGCTTCTCAGGGGACAAGTCAATGAGCCCAATGGACTGGCCCCTCCCAGTACCAGTCCGCAGTCCCTCCACAGGGGGCCACAAGACATCTGAACTCCAGAGAGCCAGCGATCCGAACCCAACTTCTCAGAGGCACCGTAGCCCCCCCCCCCACCACCACCACAACAACAAGGTGGTCCCCCTCGGGGGGGGGGGATGTGCTTGGAACACTGAACTCTGGCTCTTTATTCAAGAGAGCTGTTACACGTGAACTTAAAAACACACTGGATGCATTGACAGAAAATTCAATAGCTGCCAAATGTATTCTTTTCCCAAACCTTCTTATTGGGGAAATTGCAAACTGGCCATTTTGCCCATTTAGGGATAAACGTTTCATTTACAGGGAAAACAACCTAATAAACCAACCCTGAAGTAATGGATTTGTATTCATCATCTTAATTTTGAAATCCTCTCATTTTTGATTTGTATTCCATCAGAATAATTTGTATTCATTACTTTGAAGTCATGGATTCGGATCCATTGCTTTCTGAAGTCATGGATTTTTTTTTTACCATTCAAATTCAAATTTATTTTCAATAAGTATTATCTATAATTATATTACATAAAAAATCCCACTAAGCCGAAGCTTATCAGCGGGAATGTACATATATGTTTTTACAGATATGATCTAGATTGCCTCAGTAGTACAAAAAATGAAGGAGAGGAAAAAAGGAATAAATGAGAAAGAAAACCGACAAAATGATGAAAGTTTCCAAATAAAAACATCACTTTTTCATCAACCACTGAAATAATTTATCTTTATCATCACAAATTTTTTTCAAGTTAACTATTTCTCTAGGAAGCAAGTTAAATGGGTAGGGAATTTGATATTCTTTGGAATTTCGTCCGTAATTATTATAAAATTTGGTTGTTTCAAAAAACCCATAGCCTTTTTTCTAGTAAACTTATTGTGGCAAATATTTTGTTTATAGGTATCATCAAAGAAGTTATTGATAACAGAAACAAACACATATAAACTTTCAATAGGTAAAATTTTGAACAAACTGAATATATCATCTTTCGTTGTAAGGGAATATTTAACTTCAGTATTACACAATCCTTTTAGCAGACTAAATTGTATTCTTTTAATTTTATTTAATTCTGTCTTATAGGCTGTCCCAAAACTGTTATCCCATACCTAATTATAGATTCAAAAAGTGCTTTATATACTAAAATAGTTATCTGTGTATCAACAAACATGTTAAGTTTCCTATTTTTAAATGCTACAAATCGTAGTCTTGAACACATCCAATCAATACGTTTATTCCATTTCATTTTCGTATTCATTTTCAAGCCTAGGTAAATTATTTCGTTTACTTCTTCTATTTTAGGACAATTGGATATACCAGGTGATAAACCATCCAGCTAGTACTACTTATTCGATGCTTAGTAATTCTTCTATTAAGTGTAGGTTGTTGAGAACCAATACACATAAATTTAGTTTTTTTCTCGTTTACACTCAGTTTGCTAAGAGACAACCATTTAACTGCTTTATTGAAATCACTTTGTAGATTGCATATAGCGTATTCTAAATCAGAGTTGAAGTTGATTAGCACTGTATCATCAGCATACATATATAATTTACTATCGAAATTAATATTAGCCAAATCATTTATGTATATTTGAGATATTTTGATTCGAATCCATTACCTTCTGAAGTTATAGGTTCCGATCCATTACCTATTGTAACCATGGATTCGGATCCATTACCTATTGAAATCATGGATTTGAATTGATTGCCTTCTGAAGTTACGGATCCGAACCTATGACTTCAGAAGGTAATGGATCCAAATCATTGAGTTCAGAAGGCAATGGACCCGAATTCATCACTTCAGAAGGTAATGGATCCGAATCCATGATATAAAAATTCCAAAACTGACTTCCAAAAGATTTTACCTTTGGTTATGGGGCGGGGGTGGCTCAGTCGGTAGCGCGCCAGGCTCGTAATCTGTAGTTCCCAGGTTCGAGTCCCAGCTGGGTCAGCGTTGAGATTTATCTCCGCAAAATTCCCCGCCCTGCCCACAGTCAGTAGGGGACACCGATGGGCTTGGAAAGGCCGCTTTCCGTCGGATGGGACGTTAAGCCGTGGCCCCGTGTGCGGGAGAGCCATACCCTGTGCACGTTAAAGAACACGCTGGATGGCCTTGACGGGAGACTATCATCTGTCTACCAACAGCTGTTCCAGTGGGTCCCCTCCACCAACCTTCTCTGAGCCTTCGGGGTCCATGTGACCTGGCCATTCAGCCCATGGTGTGCAAAAAAGTGCCGCTCAGAGGTAAAACAATCTAATCCAATTCTCCCTTCAGAATGCTAGTAAGGATAATAGAGACAAAAATAATCATTAAAATTATTTACATTTAATGTATTTTTAAAGACATTTCTAATGACCTGTAAAACGGAAGGGGAAATGTTAAACTGCATTGGAAATACAGGCCCTTTACATTTTTCCAGCTCGGAACTAGATCCGGGCTTGGCCGTGAGACAGAGAAACTAAAAAAAGAAACGAAAAACTAGAAATTCCTTTCCTTGCTGCCTGTGGAGCGGAAGCCTGATTCGAAACCTTTCCTTTATTCTCCAAAGACAAAATTCAATGATATGATTAATATACAATATAAAAATTTAGAACCTGTAAACACTTATCAAAAGAGTTTTATAGGGATTTAATTCAGGTCACTACGAATAGGGTTATGAACAGTGTGCCTATAGGCCTCAGAAAGAAGGGGAGACCTAGGATGCGGTGGGCAGACATTGTCAAACAGGATCTTGTTAGAATTGGTGTGCAGTGGCCAGATGCAGTAGATGTAGCTCAGGATAGATTTGCTTGGAGAACTAAATTGCACGGTCTGGTTGGACCTCCGTAGTCCATGACTGCTTGAGGATGATGATGATGATGATACTCTGTTTAGTGACCTGAACTCAAAAGGTATAAAACTAATCGTTTGAAACAAAACGCACAGATTTGTATTCTGTGCACTAAGGTGTAGTGAATTTGGGTTTTTTGTAAAATATCTATGGGTTCTAAAAATTTAAATTATTAAAAACTACAGGAAATATGAAAAAACAAAAACATTAATACGATATTTGATTAAACATTTTTGATAACTGAAAGTTAATGGATGCTTATAAAACGTCCGCTGAGACATTGTTTTCAGGATGGGGGGGGGGAGATTTTCTGGTACATCATTCCCGTAAGATATTGATAAAGCACAGGGGAGCATGCCCCCCCCCCCCCTCCCTTTGAGAATGCTAGTAAGGGTAATAGAGGCAAAAAATTAAAAAAATTGTGATACATGAATATGTCATGCAGTTTTCAAGAAATTTTTAAAGATTGCTAAAATGAAGGGGAAGTGTTATACTGAAACGGGAAGCAAGTTCTTGTTCTTTTATCTGGAGCGGGCCCCCCCCCCCGCTCCAGATAAAAGAACAAGAACTTGCTTCCCGTTTCTTGCAGAAAAAGAACAAGAAACAGAACAAGAACTTGCTTCCCGAGCTCAGTCGGTAGCGCTCGGGGCTCGTGATTTGCAGTTCCCAGGTTCGAGTCACAGTTGGTCCAGGGCTGAGATTTATCCCCGCAAAACTCCCTTCTCTGAGTCAGTAGTTGACACTGATGGGCTTGAAAAGATCGCCGTTCGTCGGATGGGACGTTAAGCCGTGGTTCCGTGTATGAGAGAGCCATAGCCTGTGTACGTTAAAGAACACGCTGGATGGTTTTGAAGGTAGGTACCACCTGTCTCCTAAACAGCTGTCCAGTAGTCCCCTCCTTTAACCTTCTCAGGGTCTTTGTGACCTGGCCATTTAGCCCATTGTGTGCAAAACAGTCCCGCTCAGAGGTTAAAAAAAATCTCTCTTTTCCCGGCTCGATTGAGTTTCTTGCTTCCTCCCCCCCCCCTCATTTTTTTTTAAATTAGGGCTTGATAATATATATATCCGTATAGTATCGGAAAGAAACATTTCTATGAGAGGTCTAAGTGTAGAAAACTACGAACATAGATAATAGATAAGCATGCACACGCTGTTGCTTCCGGTCTCAGCAAGATAAAACACGGCCTCATTACACTTCGCGCCACAATCAATCAATGTCCAACCTCTTTTCATAGAGAACCTGGAGATATTGTTCACAAGTTCTGGGTAAAACCTTGGTATTGTGATGGTGATTTGTGTGTTGCTCCCAGATATAGACTTCCCAACTATACTTCGCAAAAAGGACTTTTTTTTTAAACATATAAATATAGCATTACACCACCTAATAATAGTAATACTAAGACAACATTGCTATTTCCACTGTGAAAATTTGTGAAAAGCATTTGAAGCATTTTTTGAAAATGTGAAAGCATTTTTTTTTCTATTCATTCTTCTATTTAATATTTTATTATATTTTATATATATTTAAATATAATTATATTTAATTTATAGCTTTTGGAAGCAGTACATTAGACCACGGCCTTTAAGAAATTCCAAGATTAGTTTCAGATTTTGAGACCCTTGCATTTCAAAAATGTGGAAATCTGCAAAAAAATATTCACTTTAAATTTGTAGGTCTCTTTGAGATTGAGTGTAGAAATAAATGTTTTCATTCTGCTCCCATGAACTTGGCTGGGTTGGGTTGTTTTACCTCTGAGCGGCACTTTTTTGCACACAATGGGCTAAATAGCCAGGGTTGGGTTGGGTTGTTTAACCTCTGAGCGGCACTTTTTTGCACACCATGGGCTAAATGGCCAGGTCACATGGACCCCGAAGGCTCAGAGAAGGTTGGGGGGAGGGGACCCACTGGAAGAGATGTTGGGAGACAGATGGTAGCCTCCCGTCAAGGCCATCCAGCGTGTTCTTTAACGTGCAGAGGGTATGGCTCTCCCGCACACGGGGCCACGGCTTAACGTTCCATCCGACGGACGGCGGCCTTTCCAAGCCCATCGGTGTCCCCTACTGACCGTGGGCAGGGCGGGGAATTTTGCGGAGATAAATGACATATAAACTGACAGGCTCCTGTCAGACTTCTGTGGCAAGCAGCTGCTTGAGGGGGTATTCATTTTTTTTTTTAAATCTCAACGCTGACCCAGCTGGGACTCGAACCTGGGAAGTACAGATTACGAGCCTGACGACATCATTACTACCGACTGAGCCACCCCCATGAACTTGGCGTCTCATCCCATATTGTAAAGTGAAACAGAATAATTTCGTCAAATAAAGAACATTTCCCGAAAATACAGGTTTTGCTGTCGCATACAGAAACACAATAACACAAACAACAACACAATAATACAAATAACTGCAAATAAAAAGAGTATAAATAGAGTAATAAAAATTTTCAGAATTAAAATGGACGTCGACAGGAATTGTTTCATGTGAGAGGGGTGCAGCATCAATCAGTTGCAACTCATGCTCAAAATATTTAGTGAGATACTTCGCTATAGAAGGCATTTCACTCAGATCTCTTGTCTACTGTATTTGTGTTCAGCAGTAACTTTCGAGTCGCACCCTCAGTGAATTTTAGCCGTAATTACTATTGAATTTTAGGCGGCTACAAAACATTTCTTTTGCGAATACTATCCACAGTTCAAAAGCCTTCAAATGAGTTTTTAAAATTAAATAAGAAATGTTCGAATTCATTGTTAGAGATACAAATTCATGATCCTAAGTAGCCATGGGCTATTGATGTCTAACCAGATTGTGCCATTTAGTTTTCCGAACACGTCTGTCCTGAGCTACAACTGATGTATCTGTAGACCAATTCTCACAAGGTCCTGTTTGACATCGCCTGCTTACCGCATCCTCAGTCTCCCACTCTTTCTGAGTCCTTTAGGCACACTGTTCATAACCCTATTAGCTAATCTATAGCTATACATACCGACAACATGGTCAAACCAACGCAGTCTTTGTCTTCACAACATACTGTTCAAAGGAGGTTATTAACTCCTTTGCCTAACTTCATCATTACTTACAAAGTTGAACCACCTAATGCCCAAGATATTACGTAAGCATCTACAATCAAAGGCAAGTTTCCTGTTATCCTGTTTACAAAGAATCCATGTTTCACTACCATAGCTAACCTTAGAAAGAACCAAACTATTACATAGCCTAATTTTAGTCTTTACACGCCTATTTTTCCACACTCTCCATAGATTCTTAAAAGTCCAAGCGGCAATCCCAATTCTTCTATTTATCTCATGCCGCACATCACCAGTATTTGTTACATAGCTCCCAAGATAATGAAACTGAGATACATGATCAATAGTACAGCCATTCAAAACAACTGAAGCACTATCTGCCTGACCAATTTTCATCACTTTAGTTTTTTTTTCTGTTTATCACTAAACCTACTCTATTACCAGTCTCATCAACAGCCCTAATGAAAGAATTCATCTCCTCAGCATCATTAGCTAATAGGGGCCAAATCATTTGCATAACCTAAATCAGACATTTTGAAATCTCTAGACCATTCAAGGCCAAAATCTTTCCCTTACAAAGAATTTCGCATAACATAATCAATAACCAAACTAAAGAGAAAAGGTGACAAAATGCACCCTTATCTATCTCCACAAGCAATGCTAAACCAATCACTACAAGCCTTACCAAATATCACACATGACTGAGTGTCATTAGAGAGAGTTGGGTTGTTTTACTTCTGAGCTGCACTTTTTTGCACACCATGGACTAAAATGTCCAGGTCACATGGACCCCGAAGACTCAGAGAGGTTGGGGAAGGGGACCCACTGGAACAGCTGTTGGGAGATAGCTGGTAGCCTCCCGTCAAGGCCATCAACCGTGTTCTTTAACGTGCAAAGGTATGGCTCTCCCGCACACGGATCCACGGCTTAACATCCCATCCGACGGACGGCGGCCTTTCCAAGCCCATCGGTGTCCCTTACTGACCGTGGGCAGGGCGGGGAATTTTTGCGGAGATAAATCTCAACGCTGATCCAGCTGGGACTCGAACCTGGGAACTACAAATTACGAGCCTGGGGTGCTACTGACTGAGTCACTCCGCCCCCATTAGAGAGATCTTTCATTACACTAACTAACTTGTCATGTATTCCATATGATCTAACAATCAACCACAGATCATTTCGATCAACAGAGTCAAAGCCTTTTTGAAATCTATAAACTAGTAATCACAGGTTTCTGAAACTCGAAGCGTTTCTCAAAAATCTGCCTAAATGAAAATATTTTATAAATACATCCCCTATCACCTCTGAATCCACACTGCTCATCACGTAGTTGTCCATCAATCAAATTCTTATTTCTATTAGGTATAATAATACAAAGAACTTTACCTGGAAGAGAAAGTAAACTAATTCCCCTATAATTATCACAAGAACTGCGATCACCTTTTTTAAAAATTGGAACAATGATAGCGCTAGTAAAATCCTTA
This sequence comes from Ryuthela nishihirai, assembly GCA_038380435.1. NCBI lineage: Eukaryota > Metazoa > Arthropoda > Arachnida > Araneae > Heptathelidae > Ryuthela > Ryuthela nishihirai. The sequence goes on from JAWZYU010000003.1 coordinate 64,167,241, forward strand.
GAAACAATACCTTTATCAAAAAATATTCAAAATTTCAGTCATCCATGTGACAACGCAAATGTTCCCGGTTCTAAGCATTTCAGTGGTGATTACGTCCACCCCTGGGGATTTATGCAGTTTTAATTTAGAGGGTTTTAATTAATGCGAGTTCAGAATGTGATATAGGGCCATCATTAAAGCCAGTAATGTATCTATCCTCATTTTTAACAATGGGAGTAGAAATAATCACATTATTTAGAACATCTCTAAAATGGTCAGCCCACCCGGTAGTGTTAAAAAATTTCCACCAAACCAGTTATAGGTTACCAATGGTAGAGTAAGCAGGAAATTGTTAATTAAATAATTCTTCGCATTTACACTCCTCGCACTGCCAAACACCTTTTCATATCTCAACCCAGTGAATATCTGCAAGATATACTATTGGTCACTTTTACTCATTTAGAGGTTGCATACAGCTTTACCGAACACATATCCTGAAATAGATGATTAGCTAGTAGCATCCATATCCTGTGATCTTCAGTATTTATTTAAGCCTTAGGAAGCCCTCAAATGATATTAGATGGATGGTCATTATTCAATGACCACTGATTATAGTACAAAATCTGTGATACGACAAACTTCAATGTTAAAATGACTCACTTATGAGTTCAGTTCACTCCACTATGATTTTAGTTTCAATTTTCTCTTCTGCTTGATAGGAATACATTAAATCTCACCTTTCTTTTTTCTCTCCTCTATGTAAAGGTGGGACTGTTCTTTACAAAATCGAGGTATTCCACTTAATCATTCTTGTGATCCTATCCTTGCAGATTGTGATATGAATTTATTAAACATTACTACTGCAAGATAGTTTTTGTTTCCGTATCTTGATTCAATGAGGCGGATTGCAGTAATAATATCTGATTTACAATATGCAATACATTTATTAAATACGCAATTGTCCAGATTAATATTCCATCCATTTTATAAATACGTAATTGTCCGTAGTTGTCCAGATCAGTAGGCCACACTAATCTGGCAGCCCTCCCCTTCCGTTCACTTCCACAAGAGAGTATCTCTTTTGAAAGGTACTAACGGTCTGCACCACGAGAAGGCGGGGTCGGAGATTAGGTGCTAGGCCTGGCCGGTTCTATGCATCATCACAGGGGATTGGTGCATAGCTCTCCTTCCAGTGACTACCTAGCTACCATTTACAGACCTGGTCTAATGCGATTGTTTATTATTCAAGATAGCTTTCCTAAGCTTGATAAAAGACACGTTGTCTAAAAGAATACCATGACAGTTGGCATCTGATGTGATTGGTCCCAATGCGTTTCCGCTGCGATGCGACACGGAAAAGGTGTCCGTGTGTGATGGTAGGATTCTCGACGAGGTCGCGCAGGCATTTTCACTCCTTACACGTGCTTTCGCCAGCGAGAAAAATGCGATGCAGTGGTCCACACTTCCAGGTGAGGGCCACCAAAATTAGCTACCTCGAGCCGTTTTGGCTTGTTATCTCTCTCACTTGACATGCGATTGATTCGTAACTGCACTCATTTACATAAGCAAGTGTCGACATATACCGACCTATTTGCATGGCGCTGCGATATATACTTCCTGTTGTGGCGTTTTCTACGTCGAGCACTGTATATATAGAGAGAGACCCAGAAAAAAAATCGAGTTGGAGTGGGGCAAGAAATACAATCTAGCCGAAAAAATGTAAAGGGGGGGGGGGGATCAAGAGACTTCGTTTCTAATTCAATATAAGATTTCCTCCTCTGTTGACCTGGTTTGTAATAAGTATCTTGAAAATCCATTAAGTTTAATAATGTTTTGCCTCTATTAACTTTACTCGCATTTTGAAAAGGATGGGGGCATGGTTCCCTTGCCCCCCTTATATCCTGCCTTTGTTGTTATATATATATATATTGTAATTATTTTTAAAACAAGCAATTTTTCTAGTTTTAATTTTTTAATAATTTTTACGGAGCAGTAGTCAATAATCTTCAGCAAATATTTTGGCGGGAATAGATAACTATGTTTGCGACCAATGGGGATGTATTTTACCAAGGTAATGCCACATTTGAAGTTTTAAAGAGGAAATTAGAAATGCAATCAATTTTTAGCCCAGTTCGAATTATTGTTTTCTATAAAATTCATATTTACGATAATAGGACCAAATATAATTTAATTCTATCAGCCAAACATGATCTTGGAAATAAAAAATAATTGAATGCGTTTGAAGAAGAATTTTTTTAAACATTAGGATTATATTACGTACCGATATACTATATATACTTTATATCTTACTTTATATCTTTATATATATACTTTATATATACTTCTTAAGCATATAATATATATTATTTACGTACGGATTATAGTACGTGAGGACTTTTTTTACAAGTAGGAAAAAAGTTTTACAATTTTCACAAGAGGTGAAAAAAAACAACACTAGTTAAAATAGAAAGCATTTTGTGAAAATATCTGATCGAATACAGATGCCATTCTGATAGTTACAAAAGGAATATTTCTATATATGTTTTACAGAAAAATACAGAAACATCACCTAACATGATGAAATTACTTGAATTGAAAAGATATGAGTGATATTACACTCATAACACAAGTGTAATATCAGGATCGAAACTAAAAAAAATTGTAAAGGGGACAAATTAGTTGCTTCTTAACATATGATTGGCTGTATTTTATTTTAAGCAACGATTTAATCATAATTAACTCAAAATTTTAGTATTTAAATGTTATGTACTTTTAGTATAAAAGCATTAACCGGAATTTCGTTTTAATCAGCTTCAGTTGAACGATGACATATTCCCCATATTCGCGTGAGGTCATCGCAGTCGATTGAGTTATTTATTCCCAGTTGACTGCTTAAGAATAGAGACTTGCCGCTCTCTTCTTAAGTAAAACAGAGCCTAGCATCTGCAATAATGAAATATGTCTGTGGTCGCCAAAAATCTTCATGTAAAGGGGCTAGAAACCTGGAATTTTTGTAGAAGATTAACAGAGGCATTAAAAAATACATTGCAAAATAAAAATTCGATAAACTCTTAGAAATCGCTATTTTGGTTAAAACGTCTTTCCACTCCATTCTCTATTCGTAGCTTCTGCTCATTATGACTCATTAGACTGGTTGGTTGGTTGATTTTTTTACTTCTGAGTGGCACTGTTATGCACACAATGAGATAAATAGCAAGATCATAATCACCTCAGGGTTCAGAGAAAATATTTAATCTATTTAATTTATTGTATTTAAGAAACTATTTAAAGGTTTATTAAAATTGGGATATTTAAGAATGGTTTGTTTTGTTTACCTCTGAACAGCACTTTTTTACACACAATGGGCTAAATGGGCAGGTCACAAGAGTTCCGAAGGTTCAGAGAAGGTTGGGGAAACGGACCCACCGAAGGACTGTTAGGAGACAGATGGTGGCCTGCATTCAAGGTCATCCAGCGTGTTCTTTATGTGTACGGAGTAGGGCCCTCCTACAGAAGATGCCACGGCTTAATGTCCCATCCGACGGACTAAGGTCTTTCCGTTGGCCTTTGGTGTCCCCTACTGACTGTGGTGAGGGCGTGGACTTTTGCACAGATAAAACTGAACGCTGGACCAGCTAGAATCGAATCTGGGAATTGCAGATTAGGAGCCAGGCTCAATGTGACTGAGCCACTCACGCCCGGAATATTTACGAACATACTTACACAGGAATATTTTTTTCCGATATTGACCGAACGGATTTTCTTCCTTACACATACTGGGAAATGCTATTGATTAAATGGTTTCATGTAGCAATTATTAATATTTCCAGTTCAATTATTAAGTAATAAGCGGAAAATATTATTATTAGGAACGCTGAAATGGATTTCTTAGCATTCATTGCTATTAAAATATTAAATTAATAGTGAGTGAAAATAAGGTGGATTCATTTTCTTGTGTAGTAATAATGTAAATCTAACAACTAATCTAATAAATGCTACTAAAATATATATTTATCAAATATTAGTGTTATATAGGAGATAATTGCAATTATTTGAAATGACGAATTATCAAATTCAAATCACAAAACTTTCCATTGTGGGAAATCGATTTTACATCTACTAATGCAGATTCATCTAAATGGCACTTTTACGCAAAATTCGCCAAGTCACAAGAACCCCTCTGGTCAGAGAAGGCTGGAGAATACTACCCACTGGACAGTTGTTGTTATCAGAAATGCAGAAGCATTCTGATAACAACAACTTTGTTGCGCTTCCCGTCAAGGAGTTTCAGGGCGTTGTTTAACGTGCACAGGTTATGACTTCCACGTACACAGAGCCACAGCCTAACATCCCATCCGATGAACGGCGACCTTTTCAAGCCCATCGGTGTCCCCTTTCTCATCGGGGGCAAAGTGGGATTTTGCGAAGGTAAATCTCAACTCTGGCAAAGGTTAGAATTCGAACAGATTACGAGACTAGCATGATACTGACAGCTAAAATCACCCCTTCCCCACAAGGAAATAACCAGCTGTAATGACGACACCCCCCATCCTCCCACCCATCCGAAAATCCAGTCGCATTACGCCAAATCTCAAACTTGTCTGCTTCCTGTGAAATTCAAAAGAGTTTTATTTGTTCAGTTTTACTTTAGCCCCATAGTATATGTCCAACACTACAAAATATTGAAAAAAAAAACTGTAAAACTTTATTCCATATACAATAATAATTTAATGTTTCCTGTTCGGTGAAATATTTTATTAATTGAGAAAACTGGAATCAAGTCTTAATCTCAGCCTCCTCCCCCCAGAGGCTAAATTGTCATACCCCCTTGAAACTAAATTGTCGCCGACCTCTCCCAAAACTTAATCCTGGGGAACATGCCTGTTCCTCTTCCTATTCTTCAAAAAGGGATAGCCTAACTGCACAGAGAGGTGGTGGGTTGGGTTGTTTAACCTCTGAGCGGCACTTTTCTTTACACACAATGCGCTAAATAGCCAGATCACGAGGACACCGAAAGCTCAAAGACGTTTGCTGAATGGGACCTACTTGGGAAGCTGTTGGGAGACAGATGGTAGTCTCCCGTCAAGGCCATCCAGAGTGTTCTTTAACGTGCACAGGGTAGTTTTCTCCCACACACAGATCCACAGCTTAATGTTCTATGTGATTAATGGTGCTTTTCCAAGCCCATGGATGTCCCCTGCTGACAGAGGGCAGGACAGGGGTTTAGCGGATATAAACTTAAACGCTCCCCCAGCTGGAAATCGAAACTGGGAACTACAAGTTACGAGTTTGGGCGCTACAGAATGAACCACGCCAGCCTCTAATTATTCAAGTCATTTAATCCTTCGGGGTCAAATTTAGATCTTTCGGTGCTAGAGAGCTAACAATTGCTTCCCGAAGAGTATGTTGGATCGTATATCGTCATCTCGCATGATATAGACATTAAAATTAATAACACTCATATTACAATTTCCACTTCCATTAAGTACCTAGGTATGACAATAGGTAATATTGTTGACTTTGGAATTCACATTAATAAAACTGTCGCTTCAGCTTCTAAAAGAACTTATATATTGAGGTACATTCTAAACTGCCTATCCTCCTATGCCCCAATATTCTACAAAATTTACATCAGACCTAAACTCGAATATTGTGCCTCCACTCTTTTTGGTATTAATAAAAATAACTCTTATAACTTAGAAAAAGTTCAAAATGAAGCTCTCAAAATCATTAGCATCTTGTATGGTAGTCTCCCGTCTCGTTTGTTAAAAATCTATTTTAACAAACGAGAATCTCTAACAATTACTGATATTCGCTCCAACTACCAAATTCCCACTCTTGAATCTAGAAGGAAGCTGCGGTTTATTACCCTTATTCACGACACTATTTATAACAAGTCTCATTCCCTTCATTCGATTCTTACACCCTACACTCGATTACGACATCGTCACATCCTTCGCTCTGATAATAAAATGTATCCCTATTCCGAAGATTTTCAAAGCTAAGTATGGGGAAATTTCTTTTGCCTTTCAAGAAACGTCAACTTGGAATTCTCCACCGAGCGATATCACTTCTTTAAATTCTAAAACAAAATTTATATTACTCCACTTCTATTAGAATATTGAAACGTTTGACCAACAACATCTCCTCATCCCTCTTCCCACTCCCCATCTTTGCTCTTTGTCTGGATTATACGCAATCTTTTTTTCCTTGTTCATTCATTTAATATTACTCTCTGCTGTCTTAAACCTCCTTTTTCTTCCCCCTAAGTTTACTAAGTTTTTCGTATCATATTTCAAATTATATGTTTGTCTTCTTCTGTGCAACTTGTCATTATGTTTATATGTATCAAATAATTATGCAATTCCTGTAAACATGTTTGCATTTTTGTACTATCCTCAATATTTCTTTTTAATTTCTCAAATGTACTGGGGCATCAAGCCACTTGAACATTTAAATTAATATCCAAAATTTCCTGTACCTTGGCTTTACTGTACGGAATAAATTATTATTATTATTAACTGTTAATAGACAGATGGTATCCTCCCGTCAAGGCCATCCACCTTGTTCTTTATCGTGTACAGTGTATGGCTCTCTGGCACAGAGGATCATGGTTTAACGTCTCATCCAACGGACAGCGGCCTTTCCAAGCCCAAACCCGAACCTGGGAACTGAAGATTACGGGTCTAGCTTGTTACCGACTGATTCACCTCAAGGCCACCGCCTGGACAGCATGGACCAAAAAAGAGGTAAATGAAATATTCATAAAATCTAACTGAGTTCAAAAAATGAACTGAAATCTATTTGTTTCCAAATCTCTTAGAGTAACGTGTCCATGATGACTCTGTTTAACTATTAAGGAATGATTTGAGATTCATTAAGAGGTTAAAAAAAACCTACATGAAGATTTTTAGAATTTGAAATTTCATTACATTAGTAGCATATTTAAGTATCAGCAATTCTGCTACTGCACTATCCAGGTCTAGAATGATACGGGCAGATTTTAACCCCCCCCCCACCAAACGAGGAAAAATATTTTTAAAAGAATTTTTCAATTGTTTGCCACCATGAATCAATATTTAATTAATTAATTTTGAAATAATTTTTCAATGCAATTAAATCTTTTATCTCAGTTTCATTTTAACATTTTAGAAGCTGCGAAATTTAGCAATAGAAATTCGTTTCACTTAATATACCATGCAAGTGTATTTTTTAAAAGAAATATTCACCATTGTTTCCTAAATGCATCATTCCTGAATACTTAATTAAAATTAATCCATGGTAATATCATAATTTGTTAACCACCGATTTATTAAATGGAATGGGGTAAAGATATGCGAATTTTGATTTGATGAACATCAATATAAAAATTCAAAAACATTTTTTTTTGAAATTATAATTTATTAAATTAATGCTATAAAGGAAATAATTGGAATTACTTTAAAATGAAAAAAATATGAAGAAACTATTTACGGCATATATATATCGTATATTTCACTGATACGGACATCTCCGAAGGGTACTGTTGCGTAAAATAGGTTGACCAAGTCACGAAGACCCCGCTGCTCAGAGGAGGAGGGAGAAGACGATTCACTGGATAGCGGTGAGGAGAAATATGGAATCATCCCGTGAGAGCTATTCAGCGTGTTCTTTAACGTGCATAGAGTTCAGCTCCCTGGGGACACGGCTTAACATCCCAACAGACGCACAGAGGCTTTTCCAATTCCATCGGTGTCCTCTCCTGATTGAGGACAAGGATGGCAGTTTTGAGGAGATAAATCGTAACGCTGGCCCGAGTGAGAATCACACCTGGGAACCGAAGATTACGAGCCTGATGCTCTACGGACTCAGACCCTCATGTATGTATCAGACCCTCAGGGTATGGCTCTCCCGCACACGGGGCCACGGCTTAACGTTCCATCCGACGGACGGCGGCCTTTCCAAGCCCATCGGTGTCCCCTACTGACCGTGGGCAGGGCGGGGAATTTTGCGGAGATAAATGACATATAAACTGACAGGCTCCTGTCAGACTTCTGTGGCAAGCAGCTGCTTGAGGGGGTATTCATTTTTTTTTTTAAATCTCAACGCTGACCCAGCTGGGACTCGAACCTGGGAAGTACAGATTACGAGCCTGACGACATCATTACTACCGACTGAGCCACCCCCATGAACTTGGCGTCTCATCCCATATTGTAAAGTGAAACAGAATAATTTCGTCAAATAAAGAACATTTCCCGAAAATACAGGTTTTGCTGTCGCATACAGAAACACAATAACACAAACAACAACACAATAATACAAATAACTGCAAATAAAAAGAGTATAAATAGAGTAATAAAAATTTTCAGAATTAAAATGGACGTCGACAGGAATTGTTTCATGTGAGAGGGGTGCAGCATCAATCAGTTGCAACTCATGCTCAAAATATTTAGTGAGATACTTCGCTATAGAAGGCATTTCACTCAGATCTCTTGTCTACTGTATTTGTGTTCAGCAGTAACTTTCGAGTCGCACCCTCAGTGAATTTTAGCCGCAATTACTATTGAATTTTAGGCGGCTACAAAACATTTCTTTTGCGAATACTATCCACAGTTCAAAAGCCTTCAAATGAGTTTTTAAAATTAAATAAGAAATGTTCGAATTCATTGTTAGAGATACAAATTTATCATCCTAAGTAGCCATGGGCCATTGATGTCTAACCAGATTGTGCCATTTAGTTCTCCGAACACGTCTGTCCTGAGCTACAACTGATGTATCTGGTTACTGTAGACCAATTCTAACAAGGTCCTGTTTGACATCGCCTGCTTACCGCATCCTAAGTCTCCCACTCTTTCTGAGTCTTTTAGGCACACTGTTCATAACCCTATTAGCTAATCTATAGCTATACATATCGACAACATGGTCACACCAACGCAGTCTTTCTCTTCACAATATACTGCTCAAAGGAGGTTATTAACTCCTTTGCCTAACTTCATCGTTACTTACTAAGTTGAACCACCTAATGCCCAAGATATTACGTAAGCATCTACAATCAAAGGCAAGTTTCCTGTTATCCTGTTTACAAACAGTCCATGTTTCACTACCATAGCTAACCTTAGAAAGAACCAAACTATTACATAGCCTAATTTTAGTCTTTACACGCCTATTTTTCCACACTCTCCATAGATTCTTAAAAGTCCAAGCGGCAATCCCAATTCTTCTATTTATCTCCTGCCGCACATCACCAGTATTTGTTACATAGCTCCCAAGATAATGAAACTGAGATACATGATCAATAGTACAGCCATTCAAAACAACTGAAGCACTATCTGCCTGACCAATTTTAATCACTTTAGTTTTTTTTTCTGTTTATCACCAAACCTACTCTATTGCCAGTCTCATCAACAGCCCTAATGAAAGAATTCATCTCCTCAGCATCATTAGCTAATAGGGGCCAAATCATTTGCATAACCTAAATCAGACATTTTGAAATCTCTAGACCATTCAAGGCCAAAATCTTTCCCTTACAAAGAATTTCGCATAACATAATCAATAACCAAACTAAAGAGAAAAGGTGACAAAATGCACCCTTATCTATCTCCACAAGCAATGCTAAACCAATCACTACAAGCCTTACCAAATATCACACATGACTGAGTGTCATTAGAGAGAGTTGGGTTGTTTTACTTCTGAGCTGCACTTTTTTGCACACCATGGGCTAAAATGTCCAGGTCACATGGACCCCGAAGACTCAGAGAAGGTTGGGGAAGGGGACCCACTGGAACAGCTTTTGGGAGATAGCTGGTAGCCTCCCGTCAAGGCCATCAACCGTGTTCTTTAACGTGCAAAGGTATGGCTCTCCCGCACACGGATCCACGGCTTAACATCCCATCCGACGGACGGCGGCCTTTCCAAGCCCATCGGTGTCCCCTACTGACCGTGGGCAGGGCGGGGAATTTTTGCGGAGATAAATCTCAACGCTGATCCAGCTGGGACTCGAACCTGGGAACTACAAATTACGATCCTGGGGTGCTACTGACTGAGTCACTCCGCCCCCATTAGAGAGATCTTTCATTACACTAACTAACTTGTCATGTATTCCATATGATCTAACAATCAACCACAGATCATTTCGATCAACAGAGTCAAAGCCTTTTTGAAATCTATAAACTAGTAATCACAGGTTTCTGAAACTCGAAGCGTTTCTCAAAAATCTGCCTAAATGAAAATATTTTATAAATACATCCCCTATCACCTCTGAATCCACACTGCTCATCACGCAGTTGTCCATCAATCAAATTCTTATTTCTATTAGGTATAATAATACAAAGAACTTTACCTGGAAGAGAAAGTAAACTAATTCCCCTATAATTATCACAAGAACTGCGATCACCTTTTTTAAAAATTGGAACAATGATAGCGCTAGTAAAATCCTTAGAAACAATACCTTTATCAAAAAATATTCAAAATTTCAGTCATCCATGTGACAACGCAAATGTTCCCGGTTCTAAGCATTTCAGTGGTGATTACGTCCACCCCTGGGGATTTATGCAGTTTTAATTTAGAGCGTTTTAATTAATGCGAGTTCAGAATGTGATATAGGGCCATCATTAAAGCCAGTAATGTATCTATCCTCATTTTTAACAATGGGAGTAGAAATAATCACATTATTTAGAACATCTCTAAAATGGTCAGCCCACCCGTTAGTGTTAAAAAATTTCCACCAAACCAGTTATAGGTTACCAATGGTAGAGTAAGCAGGAAATTGTTAATTAAATAATTCTTCGCATTTATATTCCTCGCACTGCAAAACATCTTTTCATATCTCAACCCAGTGAATATCTGCAAGATAATGTGGAGTTGACAGTGCGATGGGCTTATATACTATTGGTCACTTTTACTCATTTAGAGGTTGCATACAGCTTTACCGAACACATATCCTGAAATAGATCATTAGCTAGTAGCATCCATATCCTGTGATCTTCAGTATTTATTTAAGCCTTAGGAAGCCCTCAAATGATATTAGATGGATGGTCATTATTCAATGACCACTGATTATAGTACAAAATCTGTGATACGACAAACTTCAATGTTAAAATGACTCACTTATGAGTTCAGTTCACTCCACTATGATTTTAGTTTTAATTTTCTCTTCTGCTTGATAGGAGTACATTAAATCTCACCTTTCTTTTTTCTCTCCTCTATTTAAAGGTGGGACTGTTTTTTACAAAATCGAGGTATCCCACTTAATCATTCTTGTGATCCTATCCTTGCAGATTGTGATATGAATTTATTAAGCATTACTACTGAAAGATAGTTTTTGTTTCCGTATCTTGATTCAATGAGGCGGATTACAGTAATAATATCTGATTTACAATATGCAATACATTTATTAAATAACGTAATATAAAAATATAACTAAGAGCTGGCCACAATGGTTAAAAGTTTCGAAAACAACTAAAAATGGATTAATTTTTGATAATCAGTATTTCTTCAAATAAAACCAATATATTGCATAAAATTATTATAAATAAATCTCCAACCGTCTCCATCAAAATGGAATAAAGGAGTATATGATGATATCAATAAATTTAAGTTGCATGAATATTTCCATCGTAACAAATATTTGAATATAGCACTTCAGAAATCGGTTGCTGAAATATCTAGATGCTGCAAGTACAAAATAATATTTTAGAAAATGTTTTTACAAAAAATATTATATATCTTACAAATAGAATTTGAAACCAACGAAGAAAGGAACTGTATTACGTACTTTAATAGCTTAGTGAAAAAAAGTCGATATTGGAAACTACCTCATTTCAGCATTAGACAATTCTAAATCCAAATGGCGTCAAATAGTTGTTGTTAGAAAATTTTATCCGTTTGATTTTGGTATAAATATATTTTTCATGAAATATTTAAGGAATCGACACTTTCTTGGCCCTATTATAGCACGCGAATTTACAATTTTCACACAAACCTTAAACGTGATGATCAAATTCCTTGGCACTAATTACAAATAAGGTTCTCCAAACATTTCTAAAGCGGTGGTGTTAAAATATTTCGTTTTTAGCTATAGTTTATTTTCTTTTTATTTCAGTGCCACGTTTAAAATTTAACTGCTAATCTACCTTCATACAAACTATCAAAATTTGTCTTGTCAACATATATAGAAATCTGAAAATCAAAGAAAACACTCAACCAATTAAAAGAGGCCACATCCATCCACATGGGTTCTTGCAAGAAGAAATCGCAGAGGCAATTCCACTAGAGAAAATAGCTCCACATCTCATGCGAGAAATAAATACTCATTCTAAGGTACGTTATTAATATGTATACTTTATGGAAGTGAGCAATTAAAAATGCTATTTTTAATTTCGAAATATTGTAAAGTTCAAAATGAAGCATAATTTCTTTTACAGTGCTAAATTGCCCACTGTTGCCAGATGTCGTTGATGACATCAGCAGACGCTCTCATAGCCCGTGGCTTTGTTTATACACAATTTATCGAAAGCGTGATTTCCGTTTCGGCAAATTTTGATCCTCTATAATTGTCGAGATACTTGATCGAATGGTCCCAAATTTCCTACGCGGATTCCCCCATTGTGATCCCATGTTGGGTACAAAAAAATGGGTTTCCTACCTGCAATGGAAAGCTTTAATGTATTTGGCAATTAGAGGGATATGCCAACGGTAGTGGCATCCTCGATTAGAATTTGCTAATGAGCAGAAGCTACGAATGGAGAATGGAGTAGAAAGACGTTTTAACCAAAATAGCGATTTCTAAGAGCCTATCGAATTTTTATTTTGTAATGTATTTTTCAATGACTCTGTTAATCTTCTACAAAAATTCCAGGTTTCTAGCCCCTTTACATGAAGATTTTTGGCGACCACAGACATATTTCATTATTGCAGATGCTAGGCTCTGTTTTACTTAAGAAGAGAGCGGCAAGTCTCTATTCTTAAGCAGTCAACTGGGAATAAATTACTCAATCGACTGCGATGACCTCACGCGAATATGGGGAATATGTGATCGTTCAACTGAAGCTAATTGAAACGACATTCCGGTTAATGCTTTTATACTAAAAGTACATAACATTTAAATACTAAAATTTTGAGTTAATTATGATTAAATCGTTGCTTAAAATAAAATACAGCCAATCATATGTTAAGAAGCAACTAATTTGTCCCCTTTACACTTTTTTTAGTTTCGATCCTGATATTACACTTGTGTTATGAGTCATTACTTTTCAATTCAAATAATTTCATCGTGTTAGGTGATGTTTCTGTATTTTTCTGTAAAAAATATATAGAAATATTCCTTTTGTAACTATCAGAATGGCATCTGTATTCGATCAGATATTTGCACAAAATGCTTTCTATTTTAACTAGTGTTGTTTTTTTCACCTCTTGTGAAAATTGTAAAAATTTTTTTCCTGCCTGTAAAAAAAAGACCTCAAAAACGGTACGTAATATAATCCTAATGTTTAAAAAAATTCTACTTCAAACGCATTCAATTATTTTTTATTTCGAAGATCATGTTTGGCTGATAGAATTAAATTATATTTGGTCCTATCATCGTAAACATGAATTTTATAGAAAACAATAATTCGAACTGGGCTAAAAATTGATTGTGTTTCTAATTTCCTGTTTAAAACTTCAAATATGGCATTACCTTGGTAAAATACATTCCCATTGGTCGCAAACATAGTTATCTATTCCCGCCAAAATATTTACTGAAGATTATTGACTACTGCTCCGTAAAAATCATTAAAAATTAAAAATAGAAAAATTGCTTGTTTTAAATATAATTCATCATCATCATCATCCTCAAGCAGCCATGGGCTACGGAGGTCCAACCAGACCGTGCAATTCGGTTCTCCAAGAAAGTCTATCCTGAGCTACATCTACTGCATCTGGCCACTGCACACCAATTCTAACAAGGTCCCGTTTGACATTGTCTGCCCACCGCATCCTAGGTCTCCCCTTCTTTCTGAGGCCTTTAGGCACACTGTTCATAACCCTATTCGCCAATCTATAATTATTCATACGGGCAACATGGCCAAACCAACGGAGTCTCTCTCTGCACAATATGCTGCTTAAAGGAGGTTGCAAACTCTTTTGTCTAACCTCATCATTAGTTACAAAGTTGAACCACCTAATGCCCAAGACACTGCGTAAGCATCTGGAATCAAAGGCATCTAGTTTCCTGTTATCTTGTTTACAAAGTGTCCAAGTTTCACTACCATAACTAACCCTAGAAAGAACCAAACTATTATAGAGCCTAATTTTAGTCTTTAGGTGTATACGCCTATTTCTCCACACTCTCCACAGATTCTTAAAAGTCCCGGCAGCAATCCCTATTCGTCTGTTAATCTCATGCCGCACATCACCATTATCTGTTACATAGCTCCCAAGGTAATTAAACTGTGACACCTGCTCAAGACTGCAACCATTCAGATTAATTGAATCACAGCCTGCCTGACCAATTTTCATCACTTTAGTTTTCTCTCTGTTTATAACCAAACCTACTCTACTACCAGTCTCATCAACAGCTCGAATGAAAGAGTTCATCTCATCAACATCATTTGCCGAAAGGGCTAAATCATCAGCATAATCTAAATCAAAACTTTTCGTATCTTCAGCCCATTTAAGGACAAAATCATTCCCTTGAAGTGAATTTCGCATAACATAATCAATAACCAAACTAAAGAGAAAAAGTGACAAAATGCACCCTTGTCAAACACCAGAAGTAATGCTAAACCAATTGCTACAAGCCTTACTAAACTCTCACACACGACTCAGTGTTATTATAGAGAGCTTTCATTATGTTAACTAACTTGTCTGGTATACCATTTGATATCACAATCAACCACAAATTATGACGATCAACAGAGTCGAAAGCCTTTTTAAAATCAATAAAGCTAGCAACCAAAGGTTTCTGAAACTCTAAACATTTCTCAAGGATCTGCCTAAGTGAAAATATCTGATCCACACATCCCCTACCACTTCTAAATCCACATTGCTCATCACGCAATTGACTGTCAACCAGATTCTTAATTCTATTAAGCACAATCATGGAAAGAACTTTACCTGGAACAGAGAGTAGGCTAATACCCCTATAGTTATCACAAGAACTGCGATCACCTTTTTTGAAGATAGGGATAACAATAACTCTGGTAAAATCCTTAGGAACCATGCCTTTATCATAAAAGATATTCAGAATTTCAGTCATCCAAGTAGTAACCGAAACATTTCCAGCTCCTAGCATTTCTGTAGAATTTTCATCTACCCCTGGGGATTTATGAAATTTAAGTTTAGAAACAGCCAAAATAACTTCAGATTGTGATCTAGGGCCAACATTAAAGCCACCAATGCATCTATCATCACTGCAAACAATGGAAATAGAACTAACCGCATTGTTTAGAATATCACTGAAATGCTCAGCCAACCTAGCCATCACAGAATCCTCACGTTCTATAACCTTACCTTGTTTATCCTTCAATCCCTGTATACCTGTTCGTTTTCTACCACACAAAACATTATCTATCTGGTACAGCTCTCTGCTGTTGTGCTGTCTAACTGCTTCCCCGGCTTTGTCAGCCAAACCATCAAGCCAAAGATTCTTATCAGCAGCTAACTGATCCTTTACACGTTTATTAAGCTTTCTGTAATGCTTTCTATTAGGACTAGTAGGGTATTGATTAAGGACATTCCTGCAGTTCTTTCTTTGCGAAATAAGTTCAAGTGCCTTATCACTCAGATAATCCTGCCTCTTCTGCTCCTTTTTCCCTAAAACAGAAAAAAGTCTGTTTAAAATGATCCCATTCTTCCACAACTTCAGTAGCAAGCATACCATGACTGTCATAATGACTAAGTAACCTATCATGGTAAGCTTTGGCTATAACTGGACCTTTCAGAGCTTCAATATTAAAAGCAAATTTTTTAACCCTAGCACAACACTTTTTAAGTTTAAGTTGCAAGACACTTTTAACAAGGTAATGGTCAGATCCAATTTCAGCTCCCCTATATGCCCTGGTATTTCTAACAGAACTAGCCCATTTGCTGTTAATTAATATATAATCAATCATATTCTTATGCAGCCCATCAGGTGAAACCCATGTGTACTTATGTATGTCGCGGTGTTTGTAATATGTGTTAGTTATTCTGAAACCATTGAGTTTACTTACCTGTAGGAGACGTTGCCCATTGCCATTGCAGCTACCAATACCAAAAGGGCCAATCACCCCTCTCCAAAGGTCAGAGTCAGTAACAACTTTGGAATTGAATTCACCAAGAACAAGGGTAATATCTCCTTTCTTGACAGAATTCAAAATATCCTGAAGTTGTCCATAAAACCTATCCTTCTCATCCTCAACGGCATCCTCAGTGGGGGCATAACAGCAGATAACATTCAAGTCTTTAACGATTGTCTGAAATTGTGGAAGTGAACGGAAGGGAAGGGCTGCCAGATTAGTGTGGCCGACTGATCTGGACAACTATGGCTACTTTTCTTTTTTTTTCCTACCCTGCTGAGGAGTGGTCAACCACACAAGGTCCTGGTGCTGACCATATAAACCTACTGGACTGGACAGATATATGGCTCTGAGCTTGATTATGGATCCTGATTTTGCTGCACTGGTGGGCTTCTGTGGAGGGAAAATCTTCCGCTGTGTTTTCTGTTTGTTTGTGGGTTGACAGCCCCAAGTGAATAGATTCGCAGGATATGTTTATCAGCTGGTGAATAATCCTGAGCAGAGGTCATCGCAGGCACCTGAACACTTTGCTTCTATTGGCATCGTCAAATTCTACATTGGAGGAAGTCTTCCAGTGTAGATGGCTTCAGCCTTTAGTGGTGGGGGAACGGGTCTTTGCCCCATGTCTGCGATTAGGGGGCTGTTTGATATTGTCGGTATTCCCTCTCTCAATAAACATAGTTTCTTTAAACATCCTATTAACCATTTTCTCTCCATAGGTAGTTGGAATGTGAGGACTCTGCACAGAGCTTTTTCTCTTGATGTATTCACACAAGAATTCCACCATTATAATTTAGATATTCTCTGCTTGCAAGAGACGAGATGGACAGATAAAGGTCAGTTCTTAAAAATAATCTTAAATTTCTCTTTTCAGGGAGGGACGACAATAAGCATCACCAAGGCGTGGGTCTGCTTCTCAGCAGACATGCTAGTGATGCATCTTCTAGGATATGAGTGCATTAATGAGATACCCAAGTATTAATGAAAGGTTCCTTACAGCAAAATTTCAGACAAGCGTTAAAGACTTGAATGTTATCTGCTGTTATGCCCCCACTGAGGATGCCGTTGAGGATGAGAAGGATAGGTTTTATGAACAACTTCAGGATATTTTGAATTCTGTCAAGAAAGGAGATATTTCCCTTGTTCTTGGTGACTTCAATGCCAAAGTTGGTACCGACTCTGACCTTTGGAGAGGAGTAATAGGCCCTTTTGATATTGGTAACTGCAATGGCAATGGGCAACGTCTCCTACAGGTAAGTAAACTCAATGGTTTCAGAATAACTAACACATATTACAAACACCGTGACATACATAAGTACACATGGGTTTCACCTGATGGGCTGCATAAGAATATGATTTATTACATATTAATTAACAGCAAATGGGCTAGTTCTGTTAGGAATACCAGGGCATATAGGGGAGCTGAAATTGGATCTCACCATTACTTTGTTAAAAGTGTCTTGCACCTTAAACTTAAAAAGTGTTGTGCTATGTTTAAAAATTTACTTTTAATACTGAAGCTCTGAAAAGTCCAGTTATAGCCAAAGCTTACCATGATAGGTTACTTAGTCATTATGACAGTCATGGTATGCTTACTACTGAAGTTGAGGAAGAATGGGATCATTTTTAACAGGCTTTTTTTGGACAGTATTCTTTTAGGAAAAAAGGAGCAGATGAGGGTTGGGTTGTTTTACCTCTGAGCGGCACTTTTTTGCACACTATGGGCTAAATGGCCAGGTCACATGGACCCCGAAGGCTCAGAGAAGGTTGGGGCAGGGGATCCACTGGAACAGCTGTTGGGAGATAGATGTGTGTAGGGTATGGCTCTCCCGCACACGGGGCTACGGCTTAACGTCCCATCCGAGGGACAGCGGCCTTTCCAAGGCCATCGGTGTCCCCTACTGACCGTGAGCAGGGCGGGGAATTTTGCGGAGATAAATCTCAATGCTGACCCAGCTGGGATTCAAACCTGGGAGCTACAGATTACGAGCATGACGCGTTCCGGAATAAGCAAACCCCCGCCAAAAAATATTGTGACTTAAGACAAAATAGTTAGTGTTCTGTAACACAGAGATGGTAAAAAAACTCTTTTAGCGTCTTTAATATCTTTTAGTGTCTTAAATAGTGTTCATCCAGCGTGTTCTTTAACGTGCACAGGGTATGGCTCTCCCGCACACGGGGCCACGGCTTAACGTCCCATCCGAGGGACAGCGGCCTTTCCAAGGCCATCGGTGTCCCCTACTGACCGTGGGCAGGGGGGGGGGAATTTTGCGGAGATAAATCTCAACGCTGACCCAGCTGGGACTCGAACCTGGAAACTACAGATTACGAGCCTGGCGCGCTACCGACTGAGCCACCCCAGCTCCAGCAGAAGAGGCAGAATTATCTGAGTGATAAGGCATTTGAGGTTATTTCGGAAAGAAGGAAACGGCAGGAATGTCCTTAATCAATACCCTACTAGTCCTAATAGAAAGCATTACAGAGAACTTAATAAACGTGTAAAAGATCAGTTAGCTGCTGATAAGAATCTTTGGCTTGATGGTTTGGCTGACAAAGCCCAGGAAGCAGTTAGACAGCACAACAGCAGAGAGTTGTACCAGATAGTTAATGTTTTGTGGGGTAGAAAACGGACAGGTATACAGGGATTGTAGGATAAACAAGGTAAGGTTATAGAACGTGAGGATTCTGTCATGGCTAGGTGGGCTGAGCATTTAGTGATATTCTGAACAATGTAGTTAGTTCTACTCCCATTGTTTGCAATGATGATAGATGCATTGGTGGCTTTAATGTTGGCCCTATAACACAATCTGAAGTTATTTTGGCTATTTCTAAACTTAAACTACATAAATCCCCAGGGGTAGATGAAATTACTACAGAAATGCTTAGAGCTGGGAATGTTTCGGTTACCACTTGGATGACTGAAATTCTGAATATCTTTTATGATAAATGCATGGTTCCTAAGGATTTTACCAGAGCTATTGTTATCCCTATTTTCAAAAAAGGTGATCGCATTTCTTGTGATAACTATAGGGGTATTAACCTACTCTCTGTTCCAGGTAAAGTTCTTGATTGTGCTTAATAGAATTAAGAATCTGGTTGACAGTCAATTGCGTGATGAGCAATGTGGATTCAGAAGTGGTAGGGGATGTGTGGATCAGATATTTTCACTTAGGCAGATTCTTGAGAAATATTTAGAGTTTCAGAAACCTTTGGTTGCTAGCTTTGTTGATTTCAAAAAGGCTTTCGACTCTGTTGATCGTCATAATTTGTGGTTGATTGTGAAATCAAATGGTATACCAGACAAGTTAGTTAACATAATGAAAGTTCTCTATAATAACACTGAGTCGTGTATGAGAGTTGGTAAGTCTTCTAGCAATTGGTTTAGCATTGCTTCTGGTGTTCGACACGGGTGCATTTTGTCTCCTTTTCTCTTTAGCTTGGTTATTGATTATGTTATGCGAAAATCACTTCAAGGGAAAGATTTTGGCCTTAAATGGGCTGGAGATACGAAAATTTCTGATTTAGATTATGCTGATGATTTAGCCCTTTTGGCAAATGATGTTGATGAGATGAACTCTTTCATTCGAGCTGTTGATGAAACTGGTAGTAGAGTAGGTTTGGTTATAAACAGAGGGAAAACTAAAGTGATGATAATTTGTCAGGCAGGTTGTGATTCAGTTAATCTGAATGGTTGCAGTCTTGAGCAGGTGTCACAGTTTAATTATCTTGGGAGCTATGTATCACATAATGGTGATGTCTGGCATGAGATTAACAGACGAATAGGGATTGCTGCTGGGACTTTTAAGAATCTGTGGAGAGTGTGGAGAAATAGGCGTATACACCTAAAGACTAAAATTAGACTGTATAATAGTTTGGTTCTTTCTAGGGTTAGTTATGTTAGTGAAACTTGGACATTTTGTAAACAAGATACCAGTAAACTAGATGCTTTGGATTCCAGATGCTTACGCACTATCTTGGGCATTAGGTGGTTCAACTTTGTAACTAATGATGAGGTTAGGCAAAGGAGTCGGCAATCTCCTTTAAGCAGCATATTGTGCAGAGAGAGACTCCGTTGGTGTAGCCATGTTGTCCGTATGAATAATTATAGATTAGCGAATAGGGTTATGAACAGTGTGCCTAAAGGCCTCAGAAAGAAGGGGAGAACTAGGATGCAGTGGGCAGACAATATTAAACAGGACCTTGTTAGAATTGGTGTGCAGTGGCCAGATGCAGTAGATGTAGCTCAGGATAGACTTGCTTGGAGAACTAAATTGCACGGTCTGGTTGGATCTCCGTAGCCCATGGCTGCTTGATGATGATGATGATGATGATGATGATACCAGAGTCTTCAATTACAATCAGGTAAATTTCCAAGGACTAACTCGTTTGTTATAATAATGCTTAAATCCAACAACAGATGATGATTATTCGGAGGTCGGTAGCTCAGACGTCGGAGCACATGACATGTTTCCAAGAGGTCCTGTGTTCGGATCCCACACGCAAATGACAATATTTCCCTTAAAATATTTTAATACATATCTCCTGCAGATGCTTACCTGCGACCCTGTTATTCGAAAACAACCAGTTGTTCCAAAAGTATGAATTATACACGTTAAACTATTAGCTACACAGTTGAAAAGTATTTATGAACAAAACAAAATATTGAGTTTAAAAATCCTTTTTTTTCATGTCCATTTAAATTACATATCTATACAAATTATTTTACACATCTTATAAGTGGATAATTTTGTTTTCACATTTTACAAAGGGATTTACTGTAGCTTCCAAGCTATTGAGTTTAGGAGTGGAAATTAAATGATATTTTATGATTCGCTTGACAACAACAGCAGTACCACCTCCACTGTTGTACGAGCGATCGTCCTATATACTTCAAAATTAAGAAATTTAAGTGCATCAGAACCACGGAGGTGCGTCTCGCCCAATAGGACTATGTGAGCGTGAGAATCTGTTAAAAAGCGACAGAACTCATGGAGATCGATAAAATATCATGGCTATTCCATGCTAAGATCTTAACATATGTTTTCTGAACAGCATTATCCATCAAAATTTAGAGTAGATATTAAATAGTTGAAAGCCTTTAAGCCAACTGTTAGCTTTCCCATTAAGCCGTTAGCTTTTTTCATACTCTGCAGTGAGAGTTTTAAAAATGAGCAGAATTTTAGAAACATTCAAACTTTTAATAATCTGAAATATCTCCTTTAGATCATTTAATATTCTAGGATCAAAATGATCACTAGGAGGAGATGTTTCATTTTAAGGTTTTTTGGTTGGTGATTTATTTACTGGTAAAGATTTCCCTTTAATCATTTGTATTTGCAAAGTGCTTTATTTGCAACTGCATTAGCATAATAATTCTGTGGAGTAACTAGCTTACTATTTGTCTTCTTTAAAAGAATGGTCTTCTTTCAAGCAGTCATCACGTCCCGTTTCGGAAAGTGGGTACATCCTTTATAATCAGCCATATGACTAAGGCCACAATTGGCACATTTAGGAAGAGTATCGGATTTATGTCGAGCGCAATTTTTAGAAAGATGCTCACCCGCACATTTCACGCATCTCGGGAGATTGTAACACCCACTTTGAGCATGCCCATACCTATGGCATCTGTAGCACTGAGTTGGGCTCTTTTTGGCTCTCTAGCTCTCTATCTTAATCATTAGGTGAAAGAAATCCGAGATGTCGTATATTTTCTTGTTAACTGCATTTTTGTGCAGCTCCACAAAAAACACTAGTATCAGTATTCTCTCTTTCCCACGCTTCAACTGAGGTGTCTTTATGACTGGGAATCCTAAGCCTACTAGTTCACGTTTTATTTACTCACAATCAGCATCAGTAGGTAGGTTTTTCAACACTATTTTCAGGTTTTATTCGGCCTTTGATTTCTAAGTATGAAACTGTTTGGTTGTTTCAAATTTTTTCACAAATGCACGATAGTCATCAATGCATTTTGTTTGAATGCGGATCGAGTCTCCTGAATTCTTGGCAGTGAAATTTTCTACTGTTATCCTGGTTAATTCCCGATGAATAGTTGTCCAGTTTTTAGGTGATCGTAGTATAGTGGGGGGAATATTTACTCTCCTATTTCCCTTAGCTTTGGATTGAGCAAGATCTTCATTTTCGTACATTTGAGACTCAATTGGATCCAGATTTTCTTCGTCTAAGACAGAAAAACTGGTTTTTGAGATAAAATCATTCTCAACAGGCGAGACGGCTCTTTTATGTCCCTTCTTGACCTTTTTAAATCCATCACTGACTGTGTCAAATTCTTTGTGATACTCAATTTGTAAAGCATTTGAGTTATTATCATTATTTGGTACAGTATCCAAGTCATTCATTGGATTACTAGTACATTGGTCAGATGTAGAGGTGCTTGGCATCCTCAGTGACATTTTCGATTCTTTGGCATTCATCATTACATATAGGTTCATTTATCTCTTTTTCGAGTTGGAACTTTTGTAGAATTGTTTTGTTTATGAAAGCATATCTCATGGGAAGAAGTCCATAGATACCTTTCATGTTGGGCAGATTATTTAAAATCTCATTAACATCATTTAAAAAAGTGTTTTTTCTCAGTTATAAAATCACAGACTTCTGCCTCATAGTTAATATGGGAGCTTTCTCGGTGGTCCGATATAGCTTCTATCATAGCCGAAGCTTCCCGGTGGTCCGATTCCCTCGGTGGTCCGCAACAGAAATAACAGATCCTTCGTTTTGTGACATCATGTTAAATAATAAGAAATTTGCTAAATTTCAAATTTGAGGATATAATATAAATAAAAGGTAAACTTGCACTTGTAAATTTTTTAAAATGCAATTTAAATTTCACATTGAAACATTTAAAATAATTCCACAAGTCAAGCGAATAAAGTTATAAATAGCAAAAGCTTCAAAACTGACAATTAAAGAATAGAAAATCGTTAGAATCGAACGCGTATTGCGCTCGATTCTAACGGTAACAAATCCTAAAAGTAACAATTTTTTAAAAACAAAAACTTCAACAAAGGTAAAAACCGACAAATTAAAAATTTGTCAGTAAAAATCGAATACGTATAACAATTTATCACACACAGGTAATAAAAAACGGACTGCAATGCAGAAAGTAAGTAGAGATTTCAGCTTGAAATCTCTACAATCCTACACATATCAACAAAGTTTTGGTAAATAATTAGGCTAAATTAATCCTAACCTGCCGACTAAGGGTTCCACCGGGTTCAATACCCGATCTCACCCAAGGTTATTAGGCAATTTAAGTAAAAGTTTAGCTAACAAAAGTTCACTTCTTGGAGCTAAGCAAAAACACATCCGCTTCCTACCACGTCTGAGCTCAGTCCAATCTGAAGCAAAAATCTTATTCAAATGTTCTGATAAAGAAATACGAATGAATTATATATATTATAAGGTCTAATTTTCTTAGTGGTAGCTTAGTACATGAAATCAGATAAAAACTTTTCACATTAAGTTTAAATAATATAAAATATAAAAATTGACTAAATCATACTGCTGAAATGTATATATAGTTGTCATAAATCAAAGCTGTACAAGAAATTATTTTTAATTATTTCCATCGAAACATAGTGTCAAATTCAGATCACGAAATGTTTTTGAAAATAGGAATTCGATCCTATTTTTCATTACCTCTTAGTTGTTTTAATTATTAACGTATCTGTAAATATTCAACTGAGAGCAATTTTTTAAAATCTAATCAATTTTATAATATTAATAATAGATTATTTTTCTTTACATTATATGTGGGGGAATGACTAGTAATTAAATTTTATTCAAATTAAATAACCAATCTTTAGGCATATCACATTTTCCTCCTTTAGTTGAATGGCTGTCAGGTCTCGGTGTATCTAGGAGCTCTAATTTATATTTCACTTGCAGCAAAAATTGATTTTCTTTTAGCAAATTACTAAAGTGTTTTATGATTTGAACATTTCGTATGTTTTTCAAACATTGAATTTCCAGCAATGTTTGGTGAGTATTTAAAGCGTTTTGTGAGTTGCAATATTTAAGAACAGAATAATTTCTCTTAAGAAACATCTCTCCGAAACTGACCAAAACTGATCATGTGACTTATAAACACTTCTGAAACTCTATTCAATAGATTAAACAATTTGATATAGCAGTTATTATTATTATTCACATTTCAATTATGTAAAAAAGAAAAATCTTACTGTGGGAACTATCTCACTGCATCAATAATCTAATATAGGTACATAAAGAAGAAGAAAGATTGTTTGTCTGTCCGCTTATGCAATCGTAATACAAATTACGAGCCTGGCACATTACTGACTGAACCCAACCCCCGCCCTTATTCATCAGACTGGTTGGTTGGTTGCTTTTTTTACTTCTGAGTGGCACTGTTATGCACACAATGAGATAAATAGCAAGATCATAATTACCTCAGGGCTCAGAGAAAATATTTAATCTATTTAATTTATTGTATTTAAGAAACTGTTTAAAGGTTTATTGAAATTGGGATATTTAAGAATGTTTTTTTTTTTACATCTGAACAGCACTTTTTTTACACACAATGGGCTAAATGGGTGGGTCACAATGGTTCCGAAGGTTCAGAGAAGGTTGGGGAAACGGACCCACCGAAGGACTGTTAGGAGACAGATGGTGGCCTGCATTCAAGGTCATCCAGCGTGTTCTTTAATGTGTACGGAGTAGGGCCCTCCTACAAAAGATGCCACGGCTTAATGTCCCATCCGACGGACTAAGGTCTTTCCGTCGCCCTTTGGTGTCCCCTACTGACTGTGGTGAGGGCGTGGACTTTTGCAGAGATAAAACTGAACGCTGGACCAGCTAGAATCGAATCTGGGAATTGCAGATTAGGAGCCAGGCTCAATGTGACTGAGCCACTCACGCCCGGAATATTTACGAACATACTTACACAGGAATATTTTTTTCCGATATTGACCGAACGGATTTTCTTCCTTACACATACTGGGAAATGCTATTGATTAAATGGTTTCATGTAGCAATTATTAATATTTCCAGTTCAATTACTAAGTAATAAGCGGAAAATATTATTATTAGGAACGCTGAAATGGATTTCTTAGCATTCATTGCTATTAAAATATTAAATTAATAGTGAGTGAAAATAAGGTGGATTCATTTTCTTGTGTAGTAATAATGTAAATATAACAACTAATCTAATAAATGCTACTAAAATATATATTTATCAAATATTAGTGTTATATAGGAGATAATTGCAATTATTTGAAATGACGAATTATCAAATTCAAATCACAAAACTTTCCATTGTGGGAAATCGATTTTACATCTACTAATGCAGATTCATCTAAATGGCACTTTTACGCAAAATTCGCCAAGTCACAAGAACCCCTCTGGTCAGAGAAGGCTGGAGAATACTACCCACTGGACAGTTGTTGTTATCAGAAATGCAGAAGCATTCTGATAACAACAACTTTGTTGCGCTTCCCGTCAAGGAGTTTCAGCGCGTTGTTTAACGTGCACAGGTTATGACGTTCACGTACACAGAGCCACAACCTAACATCCCATCCGATGAACGGCGACCTTTTCAAGCCCATCGGTGTCCCCTTTCTCATCGGGGGCAAAGTGGGATTTTGCGGGGATATATCTCAACCCTGGCAAAGGTTAGAATTCGAACATGGCAACTACAGATTACGAGACTGGCATGATACTGACTGAGCTAAAATCCCCCCTCCCCCCACAAGGAAATAACCAGCTGTGATGAGAGTGGTTACGACACCCCCCATCCTCCCACCTATCCGAAAATCCAGTCGTATTACGCTAAATCTCAAACTTGTCTGCTTCCTGTGAAATTCAAAAGAAATTTATTTGTTCAGTTTTACTTTAGCCCCATAGTATATGTCCAACACTACAAAATATTGAAAAAAAAAAAACTGTAAAACTTTATTCCATATACAATAATAATTTAATGTTTCCTGTTCGGTGAAATATTTTAGTAATTGAGAAAACTGGAGTCAAGTCTTAATCTCAGCCTCCTCCCCCCAGAGGCTAAATTGTCATACCCCCTTGAAACTAAATTGTCGCCGACCTCTCCCCGAAAACTTAATCCTGGGGAACATGCCTGTTCCTCCTCCTATTCTTCAAAAAGGGATAGCCTAACTGCACAGAGAGGTGGTGGGTTGGGTTGTTTTACCTCTGAGCGGCACTTTTCTTTACACACAATGCGCTAAATAGCCAGATCACGAGGACACCGAAAGCTCAAAGACGTTTGCTGAATGGGACCTACTTGGGCAGCTGTTGGGAGACAGATGGTAGTCTCCCGTCAAGGCCATCCAGAGTGTTCTTTAACGTGCACAGGGTAGGGTTCTCCCACACACAGATCCACAGCTTAATGTTCTATCTGATTAATGGTGCTTTTCCAAGCCCATGGATGTCCCCTGCTGACAGAGGGCAGGACAGGGGTTTAGCGGATATAAACTTAAACGCTCCCCCAGCTGAAAATCGAAACTGGGAACTACAAGTTACGAGTTTGGGCGCTACAGAATGAACCACGCCAGCCTCTAATTATTCAAGTCATTTAATCCTTCGGGGTCAAATTTAGATCTTTCGGTGCTAGAGAGCTAACAATTGCTTCCCGAAGAGTATGTTGGATCGTATATCGTCATCTCGCATGATATAGACATTAAAATTAATAACACTCATATTACAATTTCCACTTCCATTAAGTACCTAGGTATGACAATAGGTAATATTGTTGACTTTGGAATTCACATAAATAAAACCGTTGCTTCAGCTTCTAAAAGAACTTATATATTGAGGTACATTCTAAACTGCATATCCTCCTATGCCCAAATATTCTACAAAATTTACATCAGACCTAAACTCGAATATTGTGCCTCCACTCTTTTTGGTATTAATAAAAATAACTCTTATAACTTAGAAAAAGTTCAAAATGAAGCTCTCAAAATCATTAGCATCTTGTATGGTAGTCTCCCGTCTCGTTTGTTAAAAAACTATTTTAACAAACGAGAATCTCTAACAATTACTGATATTCGCTCCAACTACCAAATTCCCACTTTTGAATCTAGAAGGAAGCTGCGGTTTATTACCCTTATTCGCGACATTATTTATAACAAGTCTCATTCCCTTCATTCGATTCTTACACCCTACACTCGATTACGACATCGTCACATCCTTCGCTCTGATAATAAAATGCATCCCTATTCCGAAGATTTTCAAAGCTAAGTATGGGGAAATTTCTTTTGCCTTTCAAGAAACGTCAACTTGGAACTCTCTACCGAGCGATATCACTTCTTTAAATTCTAAAACAAAATTTATATTACTTCACTTCTATTAGAATATTGAAACGTTTGACCAACAATATGTATATGCTCATCCCTATTCCCACTCCCCATCTTTGCTCTTTGTCTGGATTATACGCAATCTTTTTTCCCCTGTTCATTCATTTAATATTACTCTCTGCTGTCTTAAACCTCCTTTTTCTTCCCCCCTAAGTTTACTAAGTTTTTCGTATCATATTTCAAATTATATGTTTGTCTTCTTCTGTGCAACTTGTCATTATGTTTATATGTATCAAATAATTATGCAATTCCTGTAAACATGTTTGCATTTTTGTACTATCCTCAATATTTCTTTTTAATTTCTCAAATGTACTGGGGCATCAAGCCACTTGAACATTTAAATTAATATCCAAAATTTCCTGTACCTTGGCTTTACTGTACGGAATAAATTATTATTATTATTAACTGTTAATAGACAGATGGTATCCTCCCGTCAAGGCCATCCACCTTGTTCTTTATCGTGTACAGGGTATGGCTCTCTGGCACAGAGGATCATGGTTTAACGTCTCATCCAACGGACAGCGGCCTTTCCAAGCCCAAACCCGAACCTGGGAACTGAAGATTACGGGTCTAGCTTGTTACCGACTGATTCACCTTAAGGCCACCGCCTGGACAGCATGGACCAAAAAAGAAGTATATGAAATATTCATAAAATCTAACTGAGTTCAAAAAATGAACTGAAATCTATTTGTTTCCAAATCTCTTAGAGTAATGTGTCCATGATGACTCTGTTTAACTATTAAGGAATGATTTGAGATTCATTAAGAGGTTAAAAAAAACCTACATGAAGACTTTTAGAATTTGAAATTTCATTATATTAGTAGCATATTTAAGTATCAGCAAGGGGGCTGTTTGATATTGTTGGCATTACCTCTCTCAATAAACATAGTTTCTTTAAACATCCCACTAACCATTTTCTCTCCATAGGTAGTTGGAATGTGAGGACTCTGCACAGAGCTTTTTCTCTTGATGTCCTCACACAAGAATTCCACCGTTATAATTTAGATATTCTCGGCTTGCAAGAGACCAGATGGACAGATAAAGGTCAGATTCTTAAAAATAATCTTAAATTTCTCTTTTCAGGGAGGGACGACAAAAAACATCACCAAGGCGTGGGTCTGCTTCTCAGCAGACACGCTAGTGATGCTCTTCTAGGATATGAGTGCATTAATGAAAGGTTTCTTACAGCAAAATTTCAGACAAGCGTTAAAGACTTGAATGTTATCTGCTGTTATGCCCCCACTGAGGATGCCGATGAGGATGAGAAGGATAGGTTTTATGAACAACTTCAGGATATTTTGAATTCTGTCAAGAAAGGAGATATTACCCTTGTTCTTGGTGACTTCAATGCCAAAGTTGGTACTGACTCTGACCTTTGGGGAGGAGTAATAGGCCCTTTTGGTATTGGTAGCTGCAATAGCAATGGGCAACGTCTCCTACAGGTAAGTAAACTCAATGGATTCAGAATAACTAACACTTATTACAAACACCGCGACATACATAAGTACACATGGGTTTCACCTGATGGGCTGCATAAGAATATGATTGATTACATATTAATTAACAGCAAATGGACTAGTTCTGTTAGGAATACCAGGGCATATAGGGGAGCTGAAATTGGATCTGACCATTACCTTGTTAAAAGTGTGTTGCAACTTAAACTTAAAAAGTGTTGTGCTAGGGTTAAAAAATTTACTTTTAATACTGAAGCTCTGAAAGATCCAGTTATAGCCAAAGCTTACCATGATAGGTTACTTAGTCATTATGACAGTCATGATTTGCTTACTACTGAAGTTGAGGACGAATGGGATCATTTTAAACAGGCTTTTTTGGACACTAACAGTACTCTTTTAGGAAAAAAGGAGCAGAAGAGGCAAAATTATCTGAGTGATAAGGCACTTGAGCTTATTTCGGAAAGAAAGAACTGCAGGAATGCCCTTAATCAATACCCTACTAGTCCTAATAGAAAGCATTACAGAGACCTTAATAAACTTGTAAAGGATCAGTTAGCTGCTGATAAAAATTTTTGGCTTGATGGTTTGGCTGACAAAGCCGAGGAAGCAGTTAGACAGCACAACAGCAGAGAGCTGTACCAGATAGTTAATGTTTTGTGGTGGTAGAAAACGGACAGGCATACAAGGATTGAAGGATAAACAAGGTAAGGTTATAGAAGGGGAGGATTCTGTCATGGCTAGGTGGGCTGAGCATTTCAGTGATGTTCTAAACAATGTAGTTAGTTCTACTCCCATTGTTTGCAATGATG
Source organism: Ryuthela nishihirai (assembly GCA_038380435.1). Taxonomy (NCBI): domain Eukaryota; kingdom Metazoa; phylum Arthropoda; class Arachnida; order Araneae; family Heptathelidae; genus Ryuthela; species Ryuthela nishihirai. The sequence goes on from JAWZYU010000003.1 coordinate 64,197,063, forward strand.
ATAGATGCATTGGTGGCTTTAATGTTGGCCCTATAACACAATCTGAAGTTAGTTTGGCTGTTTCTAAACTTAAACTTCATAAATCCCCAGGGGTAGATGAAATTACTACGGAAATGCTTAGAGCTGGGAATGTTTCGGTTACCACTTGGATGGCTGAAATTCTGAATATCTTTTATGATAAAGGCATGGTTCCTAAGGATTTTACCAGAGCTATTGTTATCCCTATTTTCAAAAAAGGTGATCGCAGTTCTTGTGATAACTATAGGGGTATCAGCCTACTCTCTGTTCCAGGTAAAGTTCTTTCCATGATTGTGCTTAATAGAATTAAGAATCTGGTTGACAGGCAATTGCGTGATGAGCAATGTGGATTCAGAAGTGGTAGGGGATGTGTAGATCAGATATTTTCACTTAGGCAGATTCTTGAGAAATGTTTAGAGTTTCAGAAACCTTTGGTTGCTAGCTTTGTTGATTTCAAAAAGGCTTTCGACTCTGTTGATCGTCATAATTTGTGGTTGATTGTGAGATCATATGGTATACCAGACAAGTTAGTTAACATTATGAAAGCTCTCTATAATAACACTGAGTCGTGTGTGAGAGTTGGTAAGGCTTGTAGCAATTGGTTTAGCATTACTTCTGGTGTTCGACAAGGGTGCATTTTGTCTCCTTTTCTCTTTAGCTTGGTTATTGATTATGTTATGCGAAATTCACTTCAAGGGAAAGATTTTGGCCTTAAATGGGCTGGAGATAGGAAAATTTCTGATTTAGATTATGCTGATGATTTAGCCCTTCTGGCAAATGATGTTGATGAGATGAACTCTTTCATTCGAGCCGTTGATGAGACTGGTAGTAGAGTAGGTTTGGTTATAAACAGAGAGAAAACTAAAGTGATGAAAATTGGTCAGGCAGGTTGTGATTCAGTTAATCTGAATGGTTGCAGTCTTGAGCAGGTGTCACAGTTTAATTATCTTGGGAGCTATGTAACAGATAATGGTGATGTGCGGCATGAGATTAACAGACGAATAGGGATTGCTGCTGGGACTTTTAAGAATCTATGGAGAGTGTGGAGAAATAGGCGTATACACCTAAAGACTAAAATTAGACTGTATAATAGTTTGGTTCTTTCTAGGGTTAGTTATGGTAGTGAAACTTGGACACTTTGTAAACAAGATAACAGGAAACTAGATGCTTTTGATTCCAGATGCTTACGCAGTATCTTGGGCATTAGGTGGTTCAACTTTGTAACTAATGATGAGATTAGGAAAAGGAGTTTGCAACCTCCTTTAAGCAGCATATTGTGCAGAGAGAGACTCCGTTGGTTTGGCCATGTTGCCCGTATGAATAATTATAGATTGGCGAATAGGGTTATGAACAGTGTGCCTAAAGGCCTCAGAAAGAAGGGGAGACCTAGGATGCGGTGGGCAGACAATGTCAAACAGGACCTTGTTAGAATTGGTGTGCAGTGGCCAGATGCAGTAGATGTAGCTCAGGATAGACTTGCTTGGAGAACTAAATTGCACGGTCTGGTTGGACCTCCGTAGCCCATGGCTGCTTGAGGATGATGATGATGAATTCTGCTACTGCACTATCCAGGTCTAGAATGATACGGGCAGATTTTAACCCCCCCCCCACCACCACCACCAAACGAGGAAAAATATTTTTAAAAGAATTTTTCAATTGTTTGCCACCATGAATCAATATTTAATTAATTAATTTTGAAATAATTTTTCAATGCAATTAAATCTTTTATCTCAGTTTCATTTTAACATTTTAGAAGCTGCGAAATTTAGTAATGGAAATTCGTTTCACTTAATATACCATGCAAGTGTATTTTTTAAAAGAAATATTCACCATTGTTTTCTAAATGCATCATTCCTGAATACTTAATTAAAATTAATCCATGGTAATATCATAATTTGTTAATCACCGATTTATTAAATGGAATGGGGTAAAGATATGCGAATTTTGATTTGATGAACATCAATATAAAAATTCAAAAACATTTTTTTTTTGAAATTATAATTTATTAAATTAATGCTATAAAGGAAATAATTGTAATTACTTTAAAATGAAAAAAATATGAAGAAACTATTTACGGCATATATAGATCGTATATTTCACTGATACGGACATCTCCGAAGGGTACTGTTGCGTAAAATAGGTTGACCAAGTCACGAAGACCCCGCTGCTCAGAGGAGGAGGGAGAAGACGATTCACTGGATAGCGGTGAGGAGAAATGTGGAATCATCCCGTGAGAGCTATTCAGCGTGTTCTTTAACGTGCATAGAGTTCAGCTCCCTGGGGACACGGCTTAACATCCCAACAGACGCACAGAGGCTTTTCCAATTCCATCGGTGTCCTCTCCTGATTGAGGACAAGGATGCGAGTTTTGAGGAGATAAATCGTAACGCTGGCCCGAGTGAGAATCACCTGGGAACCGAAGATTACGAGCCTGATGCTCTACGGACTCAGACCCTCATGCCCTCTTGTTTTTCGGGTATTAATGGGATATATGATCATGGACTTTACCTACACGTTTCGTTGAAATACACCGAAGGGCTTGTTTGTAATTCATATTTTTGTGTTTGCTGCTGATTTTTCGAGCACCATGTATTTTGTTATGTGGTATTGAAATTAATTGTATTGCCTGTCACCTTAACATTAACATTACGAGATTTATGTTCAATTTCATAGAGACAGTTTCCTATATCAGAATTAAAATTATGAATATTTTAACGGGATTGCTTGGCGGTAGTAAAGTTGAAAGAAATCACGGATTTGTGTTTGCCGTCGTCATTCCTAAATCAGACACATTACGTGTAACGTGGAGTGTTTCACGACTTGCTTCCAGAATGTGACCTTTATATCTTTCGCTGAATGTGTCGGATCTCGCGCCATCTATAATAAGTGAAGGTGACTTTCTATTATTTATTTATTATTATGTATTATTATTATTATTTAATTTATTATATTATTTACCAAAAACAACACAATTCTCACTGAAAATTTCTGCACATACCATTGGCAACGCGGATAATACATTGTAAACATGGAATATATTTGTTGCGTTGACTTCACTGTTGTTATTCGTAAGAAACCAAGTCGTAGAATCTTGTATGCAACAGAACAAATCATTACGGAACAATGGAGAAGACGTTAACGTTGGAAATGTCTCTGTCAAGTTAAAATTGCTTACAACGGCACCTTCCTCGTCCTAGGGGTCGTCCTCTTCATATCATCATCTCACCAAGGTAGGCCTGATTTTCAATATCTTATTTATGTAGTCAGGGAGTTTATGTCTGTATGCCGTAGTGAATATATGTAGCGCATACCTGTTCCATTTGTTTACTCTATGTCCTTGCTGTTTGTCGGGCGTTCGACGCCCAGAAGATTGGTCGCACCGTATTAAGTGCAGACATCTGTAAAATCGCGTTGGTAAGAAATGGTAATATATTAGGGAATATTTAATGAATTTGGATTTCAGTTGGAATAAAAAGTCTGTTATTACTTGAAAATACTTTAGCTCAGGAGTTATTTTTCACGAGTATAATTATAATATCTATGTGTTAGCCAAGTAGACGGAGATGTGCAAGGCTTATACCCTTGGTTATCCGACCTTCGTTTAGACAGCTAACAGGAAGTAAAGTAGTAACTATATTTGTATAACCAATTTAACACCGCTGAATTAAATTGAAAAGCTAATAACTATCTGAGCTGTTTAGTATCGTTTTAGTAATTCAAATTAACATTTTCGATTGGTGAATACAGGATGGTACAGAAGCGGACAGGCAGAAACATAACACACAAACAAACTTTCTTCCTATATATGAGAAAATGCATTAAACTATAAATAATGCTTTTCATTGCACATTATTAGTACGTAAATTTTTTTTTTCAAAACTTACACTCGCCATACAAAATTTTCCCATATTTAATTTTATTTAGTTCTAAAGTTTCCTTAGCACTCCCGTGACCGAGTGGTTAGCGCGCTTGGCTACTGATCTAAGGGACTTGGGTTCGAGCCTCGGGTAAGGCATGGGTGTTCATGTTGTTTTTCTGCTGAGGTCCTGCCATCCTCACAGAGCTTCTAGTATGGCATATAAACTGACAGACTCCTGTCAGACCTCTGTGGCAAGCAGATGCTTGAAGGGGTATTTATTTATTTATGACTGACAAATTATATCCAAGGTGCTGCACCTTGAACTGAAGCAACTCTGCTGATTTGAAAAATTCGGTGTTTTGAGTCAGGTAATATAGTTTTTCGGACTTAGAAACTCCTGACGTGGAGAGTATCGTTCTGTACCTCAAAATCTGTCCACTTCTTTCTTACCCTGAAAGAGTTTTTTATTATAGTTTATGGGTCAATATCATTTATCAATCGTAATGCAATTTATGTCAAATTACAGCTTGTGACGTGGAGACTGAAATATCATATATTTTAGATCAATGTTTCTCAAAATGTGTGCAGTGAAATTTGGATGATATTGTAGATAAAGGGAAATATATAAATCAATTTGTTGCTACTTTCTGACACTGATTCTTCATTTTAGCTTTTTCCGTTTAATCAAAAACATCCATATTGAATGTTAAAAGCAAAATTAACACAAAAATTCCCATAACACGTACGACTATGCACTGTCTCAATACAAGTCAAAACTTGAACCGAACAGCTCTGCGTTTACAAATGTCTCTGCAGAAATGCCTATTTTTGAAGTTATCTGGGTATTTGTCAGGGCAATTATTATCTGGGTATCAAACAGTTTGAAGGATAAACTTTAAAATTTTATTGCTCAACAACAGAGAACTTTAGGTTATTTTTAATTCTTATTTTTGCATATTAATGTGAATATTAAAGTGATTTGTGTAGTTCAATTGATATACTGTGGGGAGTGTAGCTAGTAATGTTGCCGATTCAAGACAAACTGCGCATGCCCGAGTCTTCGTAGTGTCACCATATTTGTGGCGATAAATAATGTACCGTGAGCAAAAAAAGTTTGAGAATCACTGCTTTAGAGCATTGTCTCGCAAACTGTGTGCCGCGAGAGATTCCAAGTGTGCCGCGAGAGATTTTCAAATTGACACTAGATATTCCAAAGATTTCATTTTGACTTGACTTGTGTTATCGACGTGCTTTAATATCGACGTGCTTTAATAAAAATCTTTCAGATTTTATCAACTGGGATCTTGTAAGTATTTATCAAGCTTTTTCCAAATTTTGGTATTAATTTTTAATTATTTCAAGCCATAGAATGGACAAATATTTAAAACAAACACTGAGTTATGAATTAAAGAACGAGAGCAAATCTCAAGTAAAACCAGGCTGATGACTTCAACAAAGCGCAAATATAATGACGATTATATAGAGTTTGCTTTTATTTTTTTTAGGTGTGCCGCGGGAAAAAAAATTAGATTCAGTGTGCCGCGGAAAAAAAATTAGATTCAGTGTGCCGCAGAGTAAAAAAGTTTGCGAGACACTGCTCTAGAGTTTGAAATCCGAGCAACACAAGATAAATTTTCTTGTTAATCATAATTCACTAAAATATGAAGCTCTTAGCAAACAAATGGCTGTATATATATATATAAGTTAGAGGACCTAAAGATATTCTAATTTTGGGTCTCAAGTAAGAGTTAGTTGGCTCTGAGTCAAATATGTTGAATCAGCGTTCAAAGGGAAATTTCTTTTGAGCGGCACAATTTTGCTTTTTTTTTTTCAGAAACAAAAGCGCTAATGTCTGTCTGTAGACATTCTTCGTTTTAGAAACAAATAAAAAATTATTTTTAGGTTGTTTAGGTATTGATGAAATATTACGATTCGTACTTCTGAAATTTCCCTATAGCGTTAATTGCGCCCTCTAATGGACAAGGTACACCAATGGTCTTGGTAAGGCCGCCGTCCGTCGGATGAGACCTTAAACCGTGGTTCCTTATGCGGAAGAGTCATACCCTGTGCACGTTAAAGAACACAATGGACGACCTTGACTGAATCTGTGTAACAACATCGTTCCAGTGGGTTTCCTCCCCCAACCATCTCTGAGCTTTCGAGATTCTGTGGCCAGGCCATTTAATCCATTGTGTGGAAGAAAAGAGCCGCTCGGAGGTGAAACAAACAACAAAAACCAAGCCCTCTAACGGTGAAAAAGTTGAAAAGTCAAACATTTAAACTAATATTACAAGCGATTTAATTGTATTTCAAAATTAGAAATATTGACGGTGACATTTAACCATCAATAATTTCATCGACAATTTTTTTTTGTTGCTTTTAGAGATAATCCTGGTTTTAGAAAAAAAATTAAAATTGTTTTTGCGTTGGATAAGTATTGATAAACTATTACGATTCATAATTCCCTAATCCTCCTAAAGTTTTAATTGCGATCTCTGACGGTGGGATAATTTGAAAATTTGAAACATTTAACGTATATTGCAAAAGATCTATTTGTGCTAAAAATGTGATTAGTGATAGAGTGTGATGATTGAGGAGTTTAGGATGTTGGTAACAATTTGTCTCTTCATTCCTGAGGAAACGCAATTTTTTGCTTTAAGATATTAATGAAAATCTCGTTTTGAGTTGATTAGTTACTAAAGAAATATGAAGATTCATAGTCTCGAAAAGGCAGCGCCCTCTAAACATGGCAAATTCGTGTATTGCCGTGAAGCCACCTAGCCAGAAGAGGAGCCAGTTCCTTGCGTTATTCTTCCACTGCCCAGCAAGGTTTTCAATAGCTTACACCACGTGACTAATTTTACATACACTTTGACTTTGTTCAAAGTGTCCATTTCTTAAATTTTGCCATCATGATTTTCTTTTCACAAGGATTAGTTAAAATTATTTTCCTTAATAAAATCTCATTTTGTAAAACAAGAGTTAGCTATGCTCAACATAAAATTTTAATATTTTGAACATTCTACTATATTTAATATATTATAATATATTGAAATTTATGGCTTAATGCGAGACAACATGTTTTGTTTAATTATATTTTATAGAATTTAGGATATTTTCAATTAAAGTCACATCGAGTTTCGTACTTGTATAAACTGTCAATAGATGGCAGCAGGCACTTCTGGTATCAACCATAAAAGAAATTTACTATTAGAACAAACTGCAGACACCTATATATGTCGATATGCTCCAGGGAACACCAAACTGCAACATACATTGACTTACATGTTAACAAGATGATTAAATGTATTAATTTACATATTAATTTTAAAAATTCTGCAAAATTACTAAAATAAACATACAACGGCTTTTCCAGGTAACGTAAAATATACTCCTGAACGGGATAAAATACTCACTGAATAACTTTAGGGTCAGCTATCACTATGCCAAACAGTCATGGGTGTTAGACAGGTTGAAACACTGATTAAATCGCAATAAATATACCAAGAGTAAGACAAACCACAGCTGCAGTGGACTAAAAATGATTGCACTGCGCATGCGCAGATCGCCCCTTACAGTTGTTTTTGTGCATGCACATCAATTTGCCACGTTCGGCTTCGGTAAAATTCCGCAGAACGGCGCCACTTACGCTTGTGCGAAGCTAGCCTTCTTCTCCTTAGACCGTCTTTGGTTAGAGGGCGCTAAATGTAAAACCTGAAGTGATAGTGCAAACGAAACATTTAAGATAGAAATTCTGGTGGTAGGTGTTGATCAAGAACAAATACCCAGATAACTTACTAAGAGATGTATATTACTAAGATATATATATTTTTTTCAGTAACTTTGGAAAAGGCTGGTAAGGTGGAAATTGGTATTAATTATTTGTCAAATTTATAACCTAATTTTGATATATTTGAAAAATTAAAGCATATTTCAAGGCATCAAAAATTTTTTTGCGATATTTTTTTGCGACATATAGGACAGAGAAGAATCCTAGAAGCTACCTCTAGCTTAATACAGGCCTTCTCATACAAGGACATGCCTTACTAAGACCGAAGTCACTGCTGACCACTGCCTTAGTTAGAGCTAACACAACAAGTTTGGCTTGCTGGAACAGTCACTAGCTGTCTAACCACAATGCCAGTTAAGGCCAGTTAAACCTTTCTTCATAGAGATATTTACCAAACATGCTAAAATATGAACATGATAGCTACAAAAAAACTTTAACTTTTCAACAGTACTCCCATCTTACCTGTAGTTTTATTACTCTCTAATTTATTTATCTCATTATCAGTATCAGTAGCATCATAAAAAGTAAACTGAGTTTTGAGAGTATCTGAGAGCTATTTGGCCAGAATGCCTGGAAGTATCATTAGCATTAAAATTGGAATCAGAGTCCACAAATTTATTTTGCATATCAAATTGATAATTAATTTAACTTATCATACCACCGAATCCTTTAATTTTGCCGTATGGGGAAAAACAATTCTTTTCTCTTACTTTGATATCACATATATAATTTTAAAACAGCTTGGGAAAACAAAAAGCCCAAAGTTCAGGGAATTTTAACTTTCCCACACATTTGAATCCATTTATTGTAAAGTAAAACTGTTATGTAAAAGTCGTAGTGAAATATCGACTAAACTGGATATCAGTAATCTTGACAATGTTTGATCACCATATTCTGAACAATTTTAAGAAATAACTAATATTGCACATTGAACATATGCACATATATATATTATATATTATATTGCACATATAATTGCACATTGAACAGTATAAGTTAATCATATATTTTAATACATATAAAATAAGTACAGATGTTATTGAAACAGTAGGTAGTTCAGATTTAAATATTTGATATGGAAAGAAGCATGGCTCAAAAGAGACATACCTCGGCTTTGAATAATTATTTCTACTGTTTAAAATATACATGGTGCTCTCCTTATTGTGTCAGTTTTGCGTACTAATTTGCGAATGCTTATCTGTAATAATGATACAAGAATATATATATATTACAAAAAATAATGTGGATTATATTTTCATTTGTATCATTCGGAGTTTCATAATCCCACAGATAAAGTAGCCCAAACAAGACGATTTCCATATGTGATCTAGTCATTGTAGCACAAAATCAATACAAGAGTCTCTACTGTGTACAGGTTTGATAATTTTTTTATTCTGAAACTAAACAAGAAGTTATTTTTAAATTGAATAATTAATTTTAAATATTTTTATAATAATATTATATAGTCTTTACAAATATAGTTTAATATTTTACAAATTTTTTGTTTAAGGCTATAAAAGAAAAGCAATAATAGCGAACTGAAAAGCAATATATTCATACAGTTTGAAAGTTAGTGTGAAAATGAGACTTACTAGAGGCTGCTGAAGGTGGTGCTGCAAACAGTGGTATTGACTCGCCCATCTGTGCCAGTTATTCTGTACATAATCCTGTTTTTCACATTATACTTCGAATACTGAGATAAAATATTTGATCCCTCAATATCTAACACTCGTGTTTCAAAAGTCCAGGTTTGCTTTTGGGGCCAAAATATCAGGAGTACATACACTAAACATTTGGTAAAACTAAGCTAGATAAAGTGCAACAAAGACATTATTACCTGAGACAATTTACCTTACAGGCGTTCATATTTCTCATTTGTCTAGGTTATACTTTTGTGTCAAACTTTATATATTTTCACAGCATCACACATTTTAATACGTGATAACATGATATGCTTTCGTAAGGATTAAATTTACCTTTCTACATCAATATCTGTTCAATAACGAAGCATTGATAAACATAATCAGATGTCCCTACTACAATCAAAATAGTTTTAAATGCAACAAAGTGATGTTAATAACTCATTTAACTCTCTTTTGCATCTATCAATAGCCTCTGGTGAATAACATCAGGGAAAAACTTTCTTCTTCTATTCGCTTCACTTTTTCTGTTTATTATACCGGTACTCACTCATCACTGCCTATTCTGACAGCATTCGCTCATCATTGCTTGTTCTGCTGGCATTAGCTCATTACCTCTATTCTGCACCATTCGCTCATCGCTGTCTATTCTGTCAGCATTCGCACATCACTCTCTATTCTGTAAAATAAGCCTCACTAAATATTTCATAAAATTTAGCAAGATGTAATTTTGAAAAATATCCTGAATACATTTTGCTATTTTAAATAAAGTTATCCGCAATTACGGGAAGATACACCATTTATCACCGTGTAACTCCTACATCTCCCTATGAGAACTTCGTAATATATACGACTGAAAGTTTCGCACATTTAATACTTGTTTTCTACCACCACTAAAATAATATTTTGCACTTAAATTCTGCTTTGTCAAAAATATAAAGGTCGCTTCTTTCATATAAAATAAATTACTTTTTTCATCTGTGACATTTTCCTACGATGTTATAATTTTAAATCGAACATCCTCGTTGAATTTTCAAATATATATATTTTTTCCTATCTAAAGTATTTTTTATTCATAGAGGCCATCAATAATAATGTTATATGTGTTCACGTTGCTGCAGATCCCATCTACGTTAAAAAGAATTTCTTTCCCGCTGTATTATAAGCTATCTGCATCATCAGGAATCACTTATCTGCATCATCAGGAATCACTTATCTGCCAAATGCATTTTAGTGTGGATATCGGCTGATAAATCCACGGATATCCGTCCACATCAGCTGCGGGTTTCAACTATAATATGACACTAAAGGACTAAAAAATAGTCTACTAAAGTTGAAAATGATTATTGTTTGATTCCAATTTGACTGTGTTTTGAATTTCGACTATTTGTAGTTCCTGCAGAGAGCAGAAACAAGTACTGGATTTTCAAATGGGAAAAAATATAGGTGCTTCTTTAAAGCAGATCACAAATTAATTAGGAATTACATCTAATTATTTAACTGGTAGCTAATAGTCTATAAGTCAAAACTCTAAAATGTAAAATAAATCAGACACAATTAATTGTTGTGTCAATGACTCACAAAGATAATTTCTAAACATTTGTTTTTTAATGTGATATATACCCTGAAAATTACTTCAAAATAATATAGTTATATTACTTTCAATTCAATAGTCGCATCCCTATTAACACGGAAATGCGACTATTGAATTCATTGTCAGGTCTTTCACGGTACAGGCGACTGGGCCTGACCTTCAAGGTGTTCTGGCTCTACCAGCAAGTGAGTTCTGAGTATTTGAAGCTTCCTGAGTGGACCAACATGGTTAATCTATATCTTTTCAGGATTCATGATCAATAATAACTTGTAATTCACCTCGGTGACTTCTTAAAGTAATCTTTATGGTCTCGAAGAACACTTTGTCAACCTCCAGGCATATGTCACAGGTTGACAAAAACCTCTGCATTTTTCTTGTTCCTGTTGGTCAACGATAGCTATGCCAGATACATTGGTAAATATGAAAACGTTTTTCCAAAGTCCCTCGACTTTGGAAAGACGTTTTATAAAATTGGAAAGAACCCGCCCTGCCCACGGTCAGTAGGGGACACCGATGGGCTTGGAAAGGCCGCCGTCCGTCGGATGGGACGTTAAGCCGTGGCCCCGTGTGCGGGAGAGCCATACCCTGTGCACGTTAAAGAACACGCTGGATGGCCTTGACGGGAGACTACCATCTGTCTCCCAACAGCTGTTCCAGTAGGTCCACTCCCCCAACCTTCTCTGAGTCTTCGGGGTCCATGTGACCTGGCCATTTAGCCCATTGTTGCAAAAAGTGCCGCTCAGAGGTAAAACAACAACAACAACAACAACAACAACCCTGATCACCAGCCATTAGTGACGAAAGCTCTAGTGGAGAATTGCTTGTCGAGAAGCAAAGGTGCATCATTCGAGCGAGGTATAACCATTTTTAATTAGATGTTGCCCAAGATACCAGAAAATATTTCTATTAAATTCACTCAACAGAAAATAAATTCTGATTGAGGCTTTAATAAAAGTTTTATGGTAATAATGTATTAATGGCTGTCTTAGAATGGGTAGTGTATTATACGTTAAAAACTTAAGACTAATGGATTCACTTACTTGCGAGTAACTTTCCTGATATTTCGACCCATGACTGGGAGTTGATCCCTTTTTTTTCTGGGGCGGGGGTGGCTCAGTCGGTAGCGCGCCAGGCTCGTAATCTGTAGTTCCCAGGTTCGAGTCCCAGCTGGGTCAGCGTTGAGATTTATCTCCGCAAAATTCCCCGCCCTGCCCACGGTCAGTAGGGGACACCGATGGGCTTGGAAAGGCCATCGTCCGTCGGATGGGACGTTAAGCCGTGGTGCCGTGTGCGGGAAAGCCATACCCTGTGCACGTTAAAGAACACGCTGGATGGCCTTGACGGGAGGCTACCATCTGTCTCCCAACAGCTGTTCCAGTGGGTCCCATCCCCCAACCTTCTCTGAGCATTCGGGGTCCTTGTATCCTGGCCATTTAGTTCATGGTGTGCAAAAAAGTGCCGCTCAGAGGTGAAACAACCCAACCCAACCCTCTTTTTCCTTCCACACTAACTGCCTATTTGTGGAGGGGTTTTCTCCAGGTTAGAGCAAAACACTCTGACATGGATGGTGCCTTGACGTGGCGTCAGAGCTTTTCACTAAACCATCCGGCAGACATCTTTTTTTTATGTCGTACTACTTGTATTAAACTTTGTAAACCTTAAATTTATTTCTTTATAGAATAGATCAGAAGTATTTCCTAGTAATTCAGTTTTATTTTACATTTTGAATACATATAACTTTATGAAGAACTAGCAGATTTACCTGGCATTGCGCCCAGTCGGTAGCGCCCCAGCCACGCAATCTGTATTTTCCAGTTTCGAATCCCAGCTGGTTAAGCATTGAGACTTACCTCCGCAAAACTCCCCGCCCTGCCCACAGTCACTAAGGGACACCGATGGGCTGCCGCCATATCGGATGGAACGTTAAGCATACCATGTGAATGTTAAAGAACCCACTGGATGAGCTAGCAGATTTACTCGGCATTGCGCTAAATTCAAAATAATTGTTGCCACCAATAAATTTGAAATGATGAATGCATCAGAGTAATTTATTTCTAATTTCGCGTGATAAACTCATTGTTCAGTTTTCTGGGTCAAGAGCGCGAGCGTCTATGGATATTGAAGTCATTCTAATTAAGCACGAGCAGAACACGAGATTCAAAAACTAAATTTGTATCGGAAGTTAAAATCGTTAACTTAATTTGAAAAATATGCAAAAGCTAATAAAAGTATACACAAATCATTTTCCCGATACAGAAATTTTGTTACTAGTGCCATAAGGGAAACAAAAACAAAATACTTTATTAACAAATTTTCCAAAGCAGGTAAAAACCAGAAAAAGCAGTGGAATGTAATAAATGAAATATGTGGTAATTTTAAAGAGAAAGAAAACTATCCCCGTACAATTAAAAGTAAAAACGAGTTAATTAAATATGATGAAGACCCTTGTAAATTTGCAAATTTGTTCAATGATTATTTTGCCGGAATTGCATGAAATTTTGAATTGCAAGATTTGGTTCAAACAAATGCTGATTGGGAGGGAGACGGAAAACAAACTGCGGTTAGTTCTTTCCTCTTAACGCCAGTAATAGCTAAAGATATTAGGACTCAAATTATACTTCTACCAAAAAATAAATCTCCAGGTTTTGATGTCTTAACCGCAGAAAAAATTCATCTGTTGGAAGAGAAATTCATATAAATACTTGTAAATCTATTTAATCTATCCATTGAGCAAGGAATTTTTCCTGATGTTTTGAAAAACGCTACCATTGTTCCTATTTTTAAAGACGGTGACCCAAAAGAATTAGGGAATTATAGACCTATTGCATTACTCTCTGTAATATCTAAAATTTTTGAAAAAATAGTGAAAAATAAATTATATGAATATCTGGAAAATAAATGTTTTCTCAGTAGCAATCAGTTTGGGTTTAGAGAAAAAATAGGCACGGATGACGCATTATTGCAGGTAACAAATACGATTTACACAGGTATGAACAACAGTGATCATGCATTAACAATCTTTCTCGACATTAAAAAAACATTCGATACGGTAAATCATCAAAAATTAATACAAGCTGCTGGAGTTAGAGGAGTGGCATTGAATTGGCTAACAGAATGCAAAGCTAAAGAATGCAAAACGTAAAATGTAAAGCTATCTACACATAAAATGTTAGCTAACAGAATGCAAAGAGTAAAAATAAAAGATACATACAGTGCTTGAACTAAAATTGAATACGGAGTGTCCCAGGGATCTGTTCTGTGTCCCTTATTATTTATTATTTACATTAATGATTTAGGTCGAGTGGTTAGCACACTTGGCTACTGATCTAAGGGACCTGGGTTCGAGCCCCGGGTAAGGCATGGATGTATGTGTCGTTTTTCTGCTGAGGTCCTGCCATCCTCTCAGACCTTCTACTCTGGCATATAAACTGACAGGCTCCTGTCAGACCTCTGTGGCAAGCAGCTGCTTGAGGGGATATTTATTATTATTTATTTTTTATTTATAACTAACAGGTAAATTAACTATTTTTGCTGATATCACTTGCCTGACATATACTGGTTCTGATTCTTCGATTATTTTTAAACAAGCAAATAGTGATCTAGAATCAATTAGAAAATGAGCCATAAGTAATTTTTTAACAATAAATCTGACAAAGACAAATACAGTTTATTTCTACTTAAAGAAAAATAGTTCTGTTACAGATATTTTGCACCGCAATAAATTGAAATATCATGATACAAACTGTTCATCGGAAAGTCACTGTAACTGTCCTCAAATTCCTTTTGTGCCGTCAGTAAAATATTTAGGTATTTGGATTGATGCAGGCCTAACTTGGAAAGTTCATGTAACATGGGTTAAAAAGAAGGTCATCCGTAACTTGGCCCGCTTATATCTCGTAAGACATTTAGTTTCATTTACATTTATGTGTACACTATATTATGCATTAATCCATTCTCAATTATCATATGGTATAAAATCTTGGGGAGGCATGTATTTCAATAATTTTAAACAACTTTTAGTGCTGCAAAAGAGATTTATTCGCTTATTAACTAAAAGCCCCAAAACGCAACCTTCATTACCTTTGTTTCAAGAAGCAGGGATTTTGCCTTTACGCTATGATTATTTTTTCGAAATAATTAAATACTTTTACTTTAGAAATGATAGCATTAAAACTGATACGAATAATTACCAATTACGACGAGATAAAAACATAAATTATGAAATTCCTGCATTACATAAGGAAATTTTTAGGCACTATTATTTGTACTTAGCATCGAAATTCCTTTCCTCTCTCCCGGTCAGCATGAAAAATATCACGAATTTTCGTTTGTTTTCTAAAGTTCTCAATAACTACATTTTGAAACTGGATGATGTGGAAACTTTTTTGCATTAAACTACTAGAATTGTTTATGTAACATAGATATTAAATGTTTCTTCCTTTCTGACTTTTTCACTTCTGGATTTTATAATTTTTTTTGCTTTGAGTTGTTTTTGTTTTTTGTGTTATATTCAATGTGACGACTGATGTTTTAAATTGAAATTGTTTCTATATGGAGATCTCATGACTTGTGAGACCTCAAAAGTTTTTGTATACTGTAAAACATTATCTGAAATAAAAATTATCTTATCTATCTTATCTATCTAATTAATAAATGTTTTAAATATTAAGCTAATAAATAATTTTGTTTAATAAAAGTATTTTTGTACATATACATTTTTAATGCACCTCATATCACAGATAATGTTCTTTTGCTATAAAGTTGCATTTGCCTGAAAAATTGTATCCGATGAACTCTGGTGGGTAAGAAGTGATTTGAAAAGTTCGATTATCTGAGGGGAATTCCGGTGTTTGGTTTAGAAACTTCTGACGTAGTCTAGATTATGGGTAACTCGAACTATGTCCATTTCTTTTCTCCCCTAAAAGAGAGGGAGGAAATTTTAACCGAAGGGAGAGATTGGGTTGTTTCCTTTGAGCTGCCCTTTTTTTCGTACAATGGGATAAATGGCCAGGTCACAAGGCCGCTGTAGGCTTAGAGAAGGTTGGGGGAGGGGCGCCATTGGAACAGCTGTTGGGAGACAGATGGTAGTCTCTCATCATGACCATCCAGTGGGTCTTTAACCCTTTAATGCCCATAACGGCCCAAAACGGCCGACATTTTGAAACGAAGTCGTGCCAGTAGTGTTATTCCATAGCCTTTAATACCCTCAATCCTTTTCTGAAAATTTCTGGACTTTAAAGAGTTAAAATGCGCAGGGTACGGCTCTCCCGCACACGGAGCCACTGATTAACGTTCCATGCGATATGGCGGCAGCCCATCTGTGTTCCCTAGTGACTGTGGGCACGGCGGGGAGTTTTGCGGAGGTAAATCTCAACACTGAACCAGCTGGGACTCGAACCTGGGAATTACAGATTACGTGGCTGAGGCGCTACCGACTGAGCCACCCCACTTCCCGGAGGGGAGAGCAGAATGGAGTATAATGATATTTATGCCAAATGAGAGCTTGCAACGTAGGGGGGGGGGGCGCTATCTACTCTACATTCAAAAAGTTTCAGACCAGAGCAACGCCGGGTAAATCTACTATAGATTTATAGAGGTGGAAGCTAGAACGATAAGACATTATTCTACGCCAATGTTACGGTTTGTGGTTAGAGTAACTCGCCATTCGATTAGATATAATTTTTAAAAATTCGATTTTAGTAAGTGCGCGAAGTTAAATGGGAATAAAAAGACCTCTTTCCAGGACACCATCTTTGGGATCCGGTGACGCTGAAGTTAAATTCTGTTCCAGTTTTGTTCCCCTTTTGTTCCGACTACTGGAGTTAAAAATCTGCGGTTTGTAGAGCATTTAACGTCGTGAACCTGTTGCATTTGTTCAAAAACAACCCATTAATATAATTCAGAAATATTTTACCTGCACATTTACACTTTTCAGAAACGGATTTTACGACACTTCAGAATACGGTATTGATTTTACATGTGATATTATTTCCGAGACCAAGCATGTGTTAGTTGCTCACTTGAAAAAATATCTGTTCGTGTGATATTGCCATGTGATGTTTAATATTGTTCGTATTGTAATTTGTAAGGTGCAGCAGCCATTCAGGTGAATTACAATGAAATGTACATTTTATTGTAGAACAATAAAGTTTTTGAACGCCAAATGCATTATTACTGATTTTTGTAGAAACCCATAAGAGTGGCATGAGCATTGATAGGCAAAAGCGAAGAACGAATAGGTTCGCAGAGTTCTATATATACTACAGACCATTGTACCGACAGTGCCATAAGCCTCAATGAGTCCATCTACTTAAGCAAATGGGATCCCTCTAGTGTACACTGCCTGGTCAAATTAATATATATATACCTAATACTTCGTCATATGTATGGTGGTAGTAAAATTTTCAATTCGCTCTGCATAGTACTCGTTGAAATGAGTTTGGAAGCATTGCTAACGATTATTTCTCTCATCTGATGAACTGTAGCAGCTGTTTTGCCACAGAGTTCGTGCCCACAAATTCCTGTCCCTGTCTCTGAGAGACATTGTTTCATTCGCATTTGCCAAGATTGGCAGACGTGTTTGAGACCATTGCCATTCTCCACCCACATTGAATACCGTATCGTGATTTTCCATTCAGTTCCATCACCTCTGTTAACAGCTGCTCCTACCCATCGCACTCCAATGAGGAGTCTCCTACGAAGCCACTCAGATCATTTTATCTATGTCGCACATGACTTTGCTTTTCACTATGCGTTTACGGCTTTTATAGGACTTCATAGTGACGCAGAATACTTACGTCAGTAAGAAATTCTCCGCACATTAGCATGTTTCATGGCATCTCATATACGATGATATATAATTGCTAGGCAGTATACACTGAGATGCCAGTATATTTGTACACCTACCTAGATTAACAACAAAAGAAATATAGACAGTCGTATCAGAATAATATGACCACCTACCATACTATATGTATGGTAGGTGGTCATATTATTCTGATACGACTGTGCATATACAGGGTGAATCTGAAAAAGTGGGCAAAACTTTACGGGGTAGTAGAACACAGCTATACGAGCAATATTCGTCAGAGAAAGTATGGGCGGAACGCAAACGGCGAGCCGCTAGGTGGCGTTGGAAATGGTATAAAAGGGTCGGTCCTCGCACCCAACGGCATTTCTACCGTGGATTGCCGAGAGGATGGCTGGTTATACTAACCACGAAATGGCGGATATGCACTTTGTGTACGGTGCGGCGGATGGGAATGCAAGTGAGGCACAGAGTGTCTCCTCTCCTTCTTGTGTTCATTCTTTAAATGTGACAGTGGAAAACTACCTTTTAACTTCTCACCGCTTGCGTTCCGACCATACATTCTATGACGAATATTGCTCGTATAGCTGCGTTCTACCACCCCGTAAAGTTTTGCCCACTTTTTCAGATTCACCCTGTATATTTCCTTATTCCCTCTGATCATTTCACTCACTCTCTTCAACATTAAATGACAATTTCTGTATGTTGTTACTCTCTTAACTAAACAGTACTCCCCTAACTGACATGGTTAATATTCCCTTGCTTTAATGACACTTCTAGCTAGGCTCTTATATACTTTTTTTCCCAATAATTATTCTTTTTAATACCAATTTGTGGAGGGTTACCTTTGAAAATAGTACATTCATATTTTAATGACCGCAATGACACAGCAAGAATATCTTGGCACATGACATCATTTTTTTAATGGCCGAAATAAGTTCACAGATTCGAAATCTCTGTTGCGGCACCAATTTGTTCTACACCCCAGTTCACGCGTAGTGTAAAGGGGAAACAATGTGATGAAAAATAACTCGGGGAATGCGTTGTGTTTGAAAGTCATTATCGTCATCGTATAGAATAAAATATTTGTAATCGTTTCTAGAGATTCTTCACTTAGCTCTCTGCTAAGGTGATAACAAAGAAAACCACAAAACTATTGCATGAAATAACCAACACCTGATTCAACCTTTCTAGTATAAACAAAATTCTCCAAAACACTTGTGGATTAGTTGGCTGCTCTGTGTGGCCAGCATATGCAAGGTTAGGAATAGGAAACAAAATACACTTTTTAGTATTATTTTCTTGTATACAATCTTAGCCATCTTGACTTTGCTTACTTTCACCTGATTTCAAAGTTCTGATATTCATAAACAGAAAGGAAAATAAGGCATCGGCCATCTTGTTGAGTAGCTAAATGGACGCCATTTCTCTTTTGAAGTGACTACAAATTCAGTAACTGATTGCACCATTGACATGTTTTAGGATTATTTTCTGCTTTTTAGGGTGGACATAGGAAGATAAGTATGTTTAAAATATTCTAATTTATTTATATTTTTTTCTCTGCCACTAAAATCACCTATTTTCAAAATTTTTTATTTCATATACATGACTCATAAACATCGTCACATTTTTCCTTCCTCTTTGTCATAGAGTCGTGTTGGAGGTAACCCATGGCATTTGCTCATGATGTCAAAAGTTTTAATTTGTGATATAACCCGTTAGGTGGAACCCCTCCCTAGATTTCAATCCCTTTTTGGAGCATGGGGAGAATGATAGGGAGGGGGCATATTTTAAAGTACGTCTACGACGGTCCTCATGTGAGCTTTCATTTGAAAATTAACTCGTAACAAAGAAGGGGAAATGTGAACGATTTTCACATTTCCCCTTCTTTGGTGGGGATAATTCAATGGGGAATAGTTTTACTTTCCACAGCATTACCCACGTCACAATATTTCATTTGATATGCAACGTGTTACGTTTGGCCCTTGCTTTCCGACGATATAGCAGAACACTCGCTTTCATACTTCCCCTTTTGCAGGGGGGAAGAAAGCATGGTGGGTCGATTTTTCTATCCTTTAACACTCCATACATCATAAGCTTTAATTTGAAGCATAGAATGTTACTTTCGCCACTCGCTTTCTGGAGATATAGAGGAATAATCGTTTTGATAATTATACTTTTTAGGGAGGATGCCAGTATAGAAGTAATACTTTTTTTCACAGCCTATGACACTCCACACATCACAAGCTCCAAGCATCTCCATATCCAAGCTTGTTGCAGCCAAGCTTGTGATATGGAGACAACATGTCCTTAACCAGTTTCTTGTAGTTGTCTTCCCTGACATTCTCGAGGAATTTAGTTGACACCAGACGAAACGCATCCCAAGCATTTTTCTCGTCACCCTGAAGCAGGTTGTCCAACATCTGGTCTCTGAACAGCTCGCGGATCTGAAGACTCCCAAAAATTCCCTTTTTAATTTTCACTTCGCTGAGTCGAGGGAATTTGTCAGCCAAGTACTTGAAAGCGGATGCAGTCCAATCCATGGCTTTTACGAAGTTATTCATCACACCGAGTTTGATGTGTGGGGTCGGTAGCAGGATTTTGTGCGTTTCACCTAGTGCTGGGTGTTCCACATTCTTCTCTCCGACCTTCAGAGATTTCCTCTGATGCCAGTTTCTCTTCATGTAGTTCAAAGTCTTTTCTTGGCTGCCCCATTCACATAAGAAACAGCAATACTTCGTATATCACAGTTTCAGAGCCACTACCTTCAAGTCATAACAGAGATGGCAGCCATACTTGTTGTATTGAAGACAATTCAACAACTCTTTTAGGTTGTTGTAAGTTCCTTTCATTTATAAAGCGTGTCCAACCAGAATGAATGGAAGTCGATTTCCATTATGCAGCAACATCGCCTTGAGACTCAATTTCGAGTGGTCTATGAATAGTCGCCATTCTTGAGGGTCATGTTTGATTCTGAGGGCATTCATCAGGCCATCTACGTCGGAGCAGAATACAAAGTCATCTTCCTTTCTGCAGTAAGGTGCAAACTGTTCATGATGAGTTCTAAACGAAGTCACTCGGACGTTTTCCTTAAGAAGATTCCATTAAGTTTTGATTCAAGTAACTCTTCTTTGGCCTTGGATAGCTCCAGATCACAAACGAGATCGTTAATTTCTTCTTCGGTCTGAATGTGTGACGCAGATGACGCACTGTGGCATACATATGGATCATCACTAGACGCCAAAGGCTGCAGAGAACCCGACGCCGGTTTGCCTCCCTCCTCATCATCTGAATTGATGGAAAATTCCTTTGGAGATTTAGTATTGGGAAAACCTTCGTTGTGCGGAACTGGTCGGAGAGCAGATTGTATATTTGAATATGCTATTGTCCACTTCTTTTCCTTGTGATGCCTCCAGAAACAGGTGGAATCATGCAGAAGTAGCAGTCATTTTCATGATTGCTTGGATCTCTCCAAACCATAGGAACAGCAAACGGCATCACCACTTTTTCACTTTTCAGCCACTTCGGAAGATTTCTTGCACACATACTGCAGCATATGTGTGGGTCCCAGGTCTTGCATCCAAATAAAACTCATAGGCCACTTTCACTATTGAAGTTATTTTTTCACCCTTTTCAGGTTTGCAAACGTCACTTTTCCGCAAATGTAACAAAATGCATCTGAACTATTAACACAGTTGCGAGGCATCACTAAAAAAAAATTCCCCTCAAGCAGCTGCTTGCCACAGAGGTCTGACAGAAGCCTGGCAGTTTATATGCCATAGTAGAAGATCTGTGAGGATGGCAGGACCTCAGCAGAAAAACAACACACACATCCATGCCTTATCCGGGGCTTGAACCCAGGTCCCTTAGATCAGTAGCCAAGCGTGCTAACCACTCGGCCATGGGACGGCATCACTACTGCTGGATTAAAATGGCAAGGATCACTTGTGTTGTACTTATGACTGAAGGGTAAATGGAAGTCGCTCAAAAGACTTGCTCAATGTACAAGACGTCGCTTACAACTAATGATTGCATCATCTTTTGTCCGCGATCATAAAGCTGTGATATCATGACTCAACTACATTGCATCAGACAATGATGCAATACCTCCGGGGGTTGTGTGTATGGTGGGCTGATGCAATACAATGCAACATGTTGCAATCTGGCGTTTAAAATACAGCATTGCGAAATGGTTACCTATGTACTCAATGCGGACTTAGTTGTTTATACATGACCATCTCTGTTTCTCCTAAACAAGAGCCAATCGACAAATTTTATTGTCATTTTCGTGTTCAGCACCTCGAAATTAGTAAAGATTGGCTATTTTCATTTCAAAGCCTTTTTTTGTGTTGCCCAGTGTTATAGACATTAATCAGCCTAGAACATTAACATTCAAAACAAAATATATGAAGATACTGAAAATCTGTAATATGTATAAGGGGAGGGATTTTTATTTTTAAACTACCATGCAATTTATATACCAATATAATTCAAGTAACAATTTTCGTTCAGTTGCATAAATGTAACTGTGAATCTAAAAGTGCTATGTCATGTGTCCAGGTGTGGGAACCCACTATACAGCTGATGAGAAACACACCGTGTCCTCCCGTCAAGGTCATCCAGCGAGTTGTTCATGGTGCACAGGTAATGACTATCCTGCTTACAGAGCCACAGCTTGACTTCCCATTCGACAACGGGACCCTTTCCATGCCCATCGGTATCCTCTAATGACTGTGGCTAGGGCGTGCAGCTTTGCGGGGATAGATGTCAAGACTGATCCATCTGGGACTCGAACTTGGAAACTGCAGATTGCGAGCCTGGCATGCAACCGACTAAGCCACCCTTTAGGAGGGAAAGATACATTTTTTGGATAAAAATTTTATGTTACTTTAGCAGATGATAAAAGGAAGCTGTATACCGTTGGAGTTATTGTTGTTGATAGCGCTTTTTCTGCACTCAAAGGATTAAATGGCCACGTGACAAGTACAGAAGGGCTTAGAGAAGGATGGAGAGAACTTCCTCTAAGTCCCCATTGAGCAGCTGTTAACCCTTTCAGGACCATAAGGTTTCTAAGAGTAAATATTAGTATGTAACTGTTTATTTTAGTTTGTTTAGACGTAAAATAAACAAAAATCATAAGAAAAATACATAACAATGTGTAGTTTTTTTGGAATTTTATGGGAAATATATTTCCCAATGGACTATAAAGGTAACACAAATTATAGTTAGGCTTATTATGCAATGTCTTTTATTTATTGGTTTATTAGAACAAAATGTTAACTACAATAATACAAAATTATGAAATAAAATTACTATACAAAATGATGTGCTAATTATGATATTCTGCGAAGCAATTTCTTTTGGTAGTGAGGCAAAGATGGACATTGCACATAGTACATATATTATGCGTCCTGACAGTTCTTTTTTTTTCTAAACGTTCCCGTTTACGTAATTGCGTTCGGCATACGTTCTATTTTGACATTCTGTATAAAAAATGCAGATAAGGTTATAATTAAATACGACAATCACCAATTTTAAAATGGGAAAAATGTTTCCCTTGGTCCTGAAAGGGTTAAGAGACAGATGGAAGAATCCCATCAATGTTGTGCAATACGTGATCGGCTACTCAGCATATTCGTTAAGCTGCTCAAGACATGGCTCTATTACCCTGAGATACCAGCTTAATATCTCATCTGATGAACGACACACTTTCTACGCCTCTCGATGTCTTCTTCCTCACAGATGGCAAGGGGGGGAAGGGAAGGAGAAAAGAATTCTTAATTCTAGAACACTTGGTACTCGAACCAGGGAACTGAAGATTACGAATGTGGAGCGTTACCAACTTTTTTTTAGATAGATAGATAATTTATTCTCAGAATATGCAGTACTTGACATTTACATGTTTTTTACCTTAGAACTGAAATTATAATGAAATATATATAATGTTGTATATCTCAGATACACAAGTTTAAAGCATTACATTTTCTAATATATATTCTTCTTTATACATAGTTTGTCCAATAAAAATTATATATTTATTCATACCATATATATGAAAAATTTTAATATTATATTTCATTACTGTTTTATAATTTCACCTACATTTTTCAGCAAAAGTCTGATAAAAAATGTTGAGTCTTCCACGAAAGTAAAAACTCGCTTGTGGAAGAAATTTAACAGTTTTGTTGTAATAAAAATGAAAAGGCAACATTCACATTTCCTCACATTTTGCTAGCTTGATAAAAAAATCTAAGTAAATATTTAAACAATTTATAAGTTTTAAAATTATCATTAAGGATAAATGAAATAAAAAAAGACTTTACTGGGTAGAAAACAGAAAAAAAAAATCTATATTGAATTGTGCGTTAGTAAGTGGTTCAGTTGAGCACCTTACGGGCAACTCAGCATCAAATGAAATTATATAACATTTAAATCTCTTTTATTTCTAAAACATAGTCTCAATATTTGCCATATTTAAAATCCATTTTCTTAATTCCTTATAAAAGAAGTTATCATTCCTTATTCCTTTAATGTACTCTGGTAAGCAGTTAAAAAGCTTTGGCGCCAAATAAATATAATGTTTTTGAACAAGAGTTTTGTTCGCTTTTAAATCAAGTAAGAAAAGGTTTTTTGACAGTCGAGTATTCTTTTCAAATGTCCGTAAAGTTTGAACATTAAAATTCATCCTTATGCATTTGAGTACCTGAAATACATATAATTTCCTTATTTGTAAAATACCTAATTCATTGTATACATTTGCAACGCTTTCAAATTTTCTTAGTTTCATCATGCATCTAATTATGTGATTCTGCACATAGTGTAACGGTTTGATTGTTGTCAAATAGACTCCACCTCACGATAATAAACCATAGAGCAAATAATATTTAATCCAAGAAAAGTAAATAATTTTCAATAAAGATAAATTTACGAATTTCCGGATATAATAAATTTTAGGTATAATGCAGTTAATCTTTTTAACAACATCAGCTATTTGTAATTTCCAGGACATCTTTCTGTCAATAAGAGTACCCAAATATTTATAGCATTCAACCCCCTAAATTTTGTCACAATTGCAATTTTTTTCCAGCACACACTTCAGAGTGGAAAATGATCCTGTCATGAAAAAAATCAATCTCATTTTCTCTTGGTCTAATAAAAATATATTTCGTCTTCTTTGTATTTAAAAAGGGTTTATTAAATTTTAGCCACGTTCTTATTTCTATTCAGTCACTATTTATATTCTCTAAAATTTGCTTTTCCTCTCCTGAATATATTAGTGCAGCATCATCTGCAAATGAAATTATTTTACCATTCAAATCCAATGTACATAAGTCATTTATATAAAGTAAAAAAAAAATAAAGGTCCCAAATCAGAACCCTGAGGGACATCAACTTGTACATTTGTTTCTTCACTAATATAATTTTCAATTTTTTACTTTTTGCTTCCTATTCATTAAATATCTCTTAATCCAGAAAGCAAAGTTCCCCTAACACCACTGGTTTTTTACTTTTCTAATAATATATCATGATTCGCTGAATCAAAAGCTTTTTTCAAATACAAAAAAAAAAACTGTTTCAACATTTTGATTTAAATTTCTGTAAATTTGCGTAGTCATTTTTAAAATCGCAGTTGAGTATTCGAACCTTTTCGAAATCCAAATTGGTTTGGGGCAAATAAATTGTGCATATCCCAAAAGTTAACATTTTTTTTTACAATTTTTTGAAGATTCTTTGAAAAAGTTGATAGACGCGAAATCGGTCTGTAATTTTCAATTGCCTTAGTATCACCATTTTAAAACACTGGAATATTTAAGGCAGTTTTTAAAATTCCAGGGAACACACCTTCTACAAAAGAAAAGTTTACAAGTTTACAAAATATAGTTCTAATTTCGGGAAAAATATTTTTAATAGTGGTAACTGTAATTTCGTCCAAACCAAGTGATTTTCCCTCCTTTAGTTCCTTGATAGCATCAAAAAGTTCTTGTTCTGGTATATAAGGGAAAAATTAGAATTAGGCATTTTACATTTTAAATAACTTATTACCTCTTCTATTTTGGTTTCATTATGTAGATTTTGTTTACATAATGAAGAAATTACCCCAGCAAAATAATTGTTAAATTTATTAACAAATTCCTGCGGCTTTTAATCAAACCGAAGTAAATGATTTCTATCCGTATGGTAGGTGGTCATATTATTCTGATATGACTGTGTATATAATATATATATATTCAAATAATTTTAAAATATACATTAACCTTTCTATGAGCGATGGAAATATAAGTTAGTAAAAGTTATTAAATTCAGTGATACATTTTTATCATATACTTTGAACTAGATGAAGAAATGTATGTGCTTTTTTAGAAATAAGAAATGGTTCATTATATATGTGAAAGAGAGCGGACAAGATTTGTGATTCAATTAAATCATATGAACAAAGTAATTGTTGATATATCCAGGAAACATAACACAAAAGCTGCAGAATAATGATTCAGATAAATACTATACACTAACACATAGACTACCAGATATGTCAATAAACAAGCATAGAAGGTACTTAAAAATGGTGATTCAGATAAATAATGGGGACTATGCAATTGATATCTTTGCTTGTCATAATTAGACTGTTTATCCCTCATATAAATTTAAGTTTTTACTAACACTTATCAAATTAAGCTAAAAAAACCCAACTATTCATAATATTTCAATCACATTTAATGGCATATACTTTCTCACTCTAGATATTAATGAAATACCAACTTGAACGAAATCATTTTACATTCAAAATGCAATGACATATCAGTTCAAATGCAATGACTATAAAGTCTAATTACTTTACCACTGAAATATCAGTGGTATGTCAACTCTAATCTAAATCACTTTAGCACTAAAATATCACTGAATGTCAAATTTCGGTCATTTTACCACTTTATAAGCGAAATATGAACTATAGAACCGAATCATTTTTACTAATTAAAGATCAGCGAAATGTTAATTATAAACTAAATCATTTTATCACTAAGATATCAGCGAAATATAAATTATAAACCAAACCATTTTACCACTTGAATATCAGCTTAATTTCAGTTATAAACCAAATAAATTTAGCTCCAAAATCTTAGCGAATGTCAATTTTAAACTAAATCACTTTACCACTTAAATATCAGCGAAAGGTAAACTATAAACCAAATCATTTTACCACTAAAATATCGGCGAATGTCAACTGTAAACCAAAACATTTTTATCATTCAGATATCACTGAGATTTGAACTGCAAATCCAAATCACTTACCTATTAAAATTTTCAAAATTCCATTTATCTTGGGAATTCTTGAAATCGACAATGAAATTCTGATCGAAATTATTTTCACAAAAACATCAGTTTGCACAAAAGAGTTAACTGCTGCTCCAACCAAGCACATAGTATTCTGAGTCGAGTTGTGGTGATTAAGCCTAACAGAAGTGGCTCACACAAAAATTATTTCACAAACTATCTACAAATCACTTTATTGATTACACCTGAGGACGTTAAACATTCTAATAACAATTCACGTAGTATAGCCTCAAAAACGTGTAATATATATCTACTACAAAAGTTAAATTCAAAAATGCCGCCTCAGCACTACATTGTGGCCAGTAAGAACAAATGAGACCAAAGGCTCACGGGGACGCTGGCCCACTAGGACTACCATTGTTGTGACGTATTCCGAAGGTGGTTGGCTTTCAGCTCTAGGTGGTATTATTCGGACTGGCGTTTTGCATCACGGTCGGCAAAGGCCGGAACGGCCTTCAAAGGGTTAAAGTGACAGAACCTGATTAATCAGTTTCTAAAAATTCCTGCAAAAAACCTGGAACATGCTTTTTTATGCTTTCCTACCATTTCTTTTCCTTTTTATTATTTTTTTCCAAAAGTAAATGCTTTTACTTTTGATATGTAATATGGACTATTTCATTCATTAGTTTTTCATAATAAGGTTCAAAAGTTGTTGTTTCTTAAAGAAAAAAAATTGTCTGTGTAAGGGTTAATAAGTGCAGACTTCATTTTGCACTAACATCAACTTTCTCTTAGATTTTCCTGCATTACTGCTGGAACAGAAGACTGCATTAGGTCAGAGTCAATTAATGCTAATTTACATTCTATGCAAAAAATCTTTTAATATTTTTTTTTTGCTTTATAGATTATATATTTGCTTTATAATTCGAAATGAAATGAGAAAGCTGCCCATAATGTGTTGCACACGCACCTCTGAGTCTGGTTCTATATCACTGCCACTAGTAAACATAGCTGAGATTGGCAAAGTGGTCGCTCGAAACCCATTTTATAAGCCAAAGTGTGCTATCTGTACACATGTAGGGAGCCCCTCATTGGGGGGGGGGGGGGCTCAGTCGGTAGCGCGCCAGGCTCGTAATCTGTAGTTCCCAGGTTCGAGTCCCAGCTGGGTCAGCGTTGAGATTTATCTCCGCAAAATTCCCCGCCTTGCTCACGGTCAGTAGAGGACACCGATGGGCTTGGAAAGGCCGCCGTCCGTCGGATGGGACGTTAAGCCGTGGTCCCGCGTGCGGGAGAGCCATATCCTGTGTACGTTAAAGAACACGCTGGATGGCCTTGACGGGAGGCTACCATCTGTCTCCCAACAGCTGTTCCAGTGGGTCCCCTCCCCCAACCTTCTCTGAGCCTTCGGGGTCCATGTGACCTGGCCATTTAGCGCATGGTGTGCAAAAAAGTGCCGCTCAGAGGTAAAACAGCCCAACCCAACCCAACCCTCATTGGAGGCTAATTTTACCATGATCTTACAACACCTTGAACCTTGAACCTAATCTGTGATCTAAAGTTTCATGTCACGTCAATAAGGAAGCAAGGACTAAGTTCCATAATGTTTTGTAATTATTTTGTGTGAGAAAGAATACCAAGAGAATCCATCTCTTGGGATACATTTTTTAATTTATTAAGTGTTATGCTTACTTCAGAGAGAAAGATAATTGAGTTAACAGAAATATATCTTCTATTACCAATATGTCGCTAAGAGCTCACTTAATGTAAAATATAAAGAAAAAAATTTTGCCAAAAGAAATGTACATTTCGTTTTGATTTTAGATTAAGAATATCGTCCTCCCTCTCGCCTTCGTAGTTTTACATGGTACCATGGGTGGTAGCAACAATGGACAAGTAGAGATGCTTTGCACCTTTCATAATTTCATGAAGTATTAGTGTTATAGACATCAATCATTGTGACCAAGTGAATTATTTTAAAATAACTTAGGTAATATTTTTTCGGCCGTATCTCGATCCAATTTCTTTTGCAAAGCACTGACACCTAAAAATAAATCGAAAACGTTTTTTTAATCATTTTCAGTAATCACAAAGCCGATTTGAGATTGCGAAGAAGGTAAAATTCCAGCTACTTCTCCTAAAACTTAAAAAGGAAACATTCAAGCTATTTCAATAATTCTTGATTGCAGGAGGGTTAAGAGCCAATTTCATTCTTTTATAATCCCATGATCATTCTGAGAAGCCAGTCAGCTGCGAAAATATCCTTAAAATGTGGTATTTTTTGCTTCTTTTCGAAACTTTCTCGCTCAAATTCAAAACCTCCTGTTATGGGGTATTCCCTATATCTCAGTACCCATGTATGGTACATATCCAGAGCAGCGGCGAAGTGTAGTGGCAGCAATTGAGACAATGAGACTGCGCAATTGACGAAACAATGATTCTCGTGGATCATTGGCTGATTGAACTATTAGGGACTTTTCAATCAACCAGTCATATGTGATGCAATTCTTGATGCATGACACTATTGGCTAATTGACAAGTAACTTACAGTTCGGCAAATCAATCAGCTGTAAGAATCATAGATGTCTCAACTGCACAGTCTCTATGTCTCAATTGATTTCACTTACGCTTCGCACTTGATCCTGGTATATATCCAGAGAGAGATGCTCTGGGTATGTACCACATATGAGAGCCCTTTTACAGGCTGAGGAAGGTTTTACAGGACTGAGGTAACCTTATTCTTGTAAACCTCAGTCCTGTAACTGATTGGTCAGAACTGAGGTTTACAGGAGTGAGAAATGCACAAGATCGTGTCGATCTCTCACTCCTATAAACCTCAGTCCTGTAAAACCTTCGTCCTTTAGATATCTTCGACAAGGTGCCTAAAGGAGGAAAGACGAGTCCTTTAGCAAATGCGTGAGATTATAACTGCTTCATGAGCTGTGAAATAAATATCTTGCAGTCACTGAAAGAAAGAGGGAAATTATATACGTGCCTCTGAGTCTGGGGAGCTTTTTTGGCAGTCTGGTCTCCAAGCTCATTGCTGGGTATTCCTACATGAGAAGGGATCCACTGGAGGTGGACTGTAATATTTGGAGAAATGAGCTTGGAGCACATATCCATGATGTTCTGTATAAGGAAAGGATTGCAGGAATGGTTCTCTCTTCTGGAGTGCTTGTAAAGCTGACCTGGAATCATAAAGGATTATCAAGTTCTTGCTGAGGTTGTAGATGAAATTGACAATTTCCAGGAGAGCAGGGAGTTTGAACTGGTAGAGGAGGTGAGATTGGGAAACCGGATTCCTCTGGCTATGTTGATTTCTTGGATGGCGAATGCAGAAGTACACATAGTCCTCTCGGGGTCGACAGAGCCATCAGACTTCAATACACCTCTCATAGTGGGTAGTAACATAGGAGGTAGAAAGACGTCTCATAGCCATGGGATCTGTATTATTCTTTCGTCCTAAAGATGGGATTGAGACGTTAATATTGACCTCACTGTTCCTCCAGGGTGATAGGTCATGAAATAGAGTATTGCCAGTTGTGTAGCTAGCAGAAAGGACTCGGTTGTAGAAGTCGCAGTAGACACGGTGATGGCAGGGCTCATGGTTAATGATCTTGGGATCTATGTAACAGATACTGGTGATGTGCGGCATGACATAAATAGAAGAATAGGGATTGCCGCTGTGACTTTTAAGAATCTATGGAGACTATGGCAAAATAGGCGCATACACCTAACGACTAAACTTAGGCTGTATAACAGTTTGGTTCTTTCTAAGGTTAGTTACGGTAGCGAAACATGACCCTTTGTAAGCAGGATAACAAGAAACTTGATGCCTTTGATATTAGATGCTTACGCAGTATCTTGGGCATTAGGTGGTTTGACTCTGAAAGTAATGATGAGGTTAGAAGAAAGAGTTGTCAACCTCTTTTGAGCGGCACATTGTGCAGAGATTGCGCTGGTTTGGCCATGTTGCCCGTATACATAGCTGCAGATTGGCAAAGAGGATTATGAACGGTGTGCCTAAGGGTATCAGAAAAAGGGGGAGACCTAAGTTGCGATGGGCAGATAAAGTCAAACAGGACCTTGCTAGAATTGGCCTAGAGTGGCCAAATGCAGCAGCTGTAGCTCAAAGAGACGTCTGAAGAGGAAAATTACACAGCCCATGTACTGCATGAGGATTTTGTTTGTTTGTTTGTATGTATGTATGTATGTATGTATGTATGTATGTATGTATGTATGTATGTATGTATGTATGTATGTATGTATGTATGTATGTATGTATGTATGTATGTATGTATGTATGTATGTATGTATGTATGTATGTATGTATGTATGTATGTATGTATGTATGTATGTATGTATGTATGTATGTATGTATCCAGACTGAAGTATAGCTTTCTGAGGATGTAGGCTGATTCAGGTGTACATAGCTTCTTGATCATTAGGGCTGACTCAGATGTAGCTTTTTGAGTTTGCAGGCTGACTCAATGTAATCAAACGTGTCCCGTTCGTTTGTATTCCCGGAATTATGACCATCTATATTCTGCCAAAATTTGGCCCAAGAGCTATCTTCCAGTTGCAGTAATAACCTTTCGCGCCAAACGTTTCGTAGGTAAGTATGCATTCTTGTCTTTCATACTGCAGACAAGGCGACCGTTGTACCCCAGAACCGCGATATTTATCAAGCGATTAATTGCGTCCGATGAAAGATAGCGAACTGACTTTTTGACCTGTATGGGGTCACACCAAAGGCACACAGATACGAAATTTGCGACCAATTTATCAAGCATCCGTGGATTTACAGGGGCCAAATTTTGGCAATGGCAACTTCTCAATGCTTCTATGTGCTGCGTCACCAAGCAAGGCCTTAAAAGGAACACGCATTTATCAATGTCCTTAAGATTATCGTCCCATCCATTGAGTAACCTGTTCGGATATGACTAAATTTAAATGTTTGCGTTGTAGGTAAAAGAAAACAAGAAAGCAAACTTTACCTATGTCCTTTTTTTTTTCGAAGAATAAAAGTTTTTGGGTTTGTTTGTTTTGGGTTGTAATGGTCTGCAAATGGTAGCTAGGTAGTCACTGGAAGGAGAGCTATGCACCAATTCCCTGTGATGATGTATAGAACCGGCCAGGCCAGCACCTAATGTCCGACCCCGCCTTCTCGTGGTGCAGACCGTTAGTAACTTTCAAAAGAGATACTCTTGTGGAAGTGAACGGAAGGGGAGGGCTGCCACATTAGTGTGGCCTGCTGATCCTGGACAACTATGGCTACTTTTCTTTTTTTCTACCCTGCTGAGTAGTGGTCAACCATACAGGGTCCTGGTGCTGACCATATACACCAAATGGACTGGACAGATATATGGCTCTGAGCTTGATTATGGATCCTGATTTTGCTGCAATGGTGGGCTTCTGTGGAGGGAAAATCTTCCGCTGTGTTTTCTGTTTGTTTGTGGGTTGACAGCCCCAAGTGAATAGATTCGCAGGATATGTTTATCAGCTGGTGGATAATACTGAGCAAAGGTTATCGCAGACACCTGAACTCTTTACTTCTATTGGCATCGTCAAATTCTACATTGGAGGAAGTCTTCCAGTGTAGATGGCTTCAGCCTTTAGTAGTGGGGGAACGGGTCTTTGCCCCATGTCTGCGATTAGGGGGCTGTTTGATATTGTCGGCATTCCCTCTCTCAATAAACATAGTTTCTTTAAACATCCCACTAACCATTTTCTCTCCAGAGGTAGTTGGAATGTGAGGACTCTGCACAGAGCTTTTTCTCTTGATGTCCTCACACAAGAATTCCACCATTATAATTTAGATATTCTCTGCTTGCAAGAGACCAGATGGACAGATAAATGTGAGATTCTTAAAAATAATCTTAAATTTCTCTTTTCAGGGAGGGACGAAAATAAGCATCACCAAGGCGTGGGTCTGCTTCTCAGCAGACACGCTAGCGATGCTCTTCTAGGATACGAGTGCATTAATGAAAGGTTTCTTACAGCAAAATTTCAAACAAGGGTTAAAGACTTGAATGTTATCTGCTGTTATGCCCCCACTGATGATGCCGATGGGGATGAGGATAGGTTTTACGAAAACTTCACTGTATTTTGAATTCTGTCAAGAAAGGAGATATTACCCTTGTTCTTGGTGACTTCAATGCCAAAGTTGGTACTGACTCTGACCTGTGGGGATTGGTGATAAGCCCTTTTGGTATTGGTAGCTGCAGTGACAATGGGCAACGTCTCCTACAGGTAAGTAAACTCAATGGTTTCAGAATATCTAACACTTATTGCAAACACTGTGACATACATAAGTACACATGGGTTTCTCCAGATGGGCTGCATAAGAATATGATTGATTATATATTAATTAACAACAAATGGACTAGTTCTGTTTGGAATACCAGGTTATGTAGGGGAGCTGAAATTGGATCTGACCATTACCTTGTTAAAAGTGTCTTGCAAGTTAAACTTAAGAAGTGTTGTGCTAAGGCTAAAAAATTTACCGTTAATTCTGAAAATCTGAAAGACCATTATAGCTTAAGCTTACCATGATAGGTTATACATTGTCATTATGAAAGTCATGGTTTACTTACTACTGAAGTTGTGGAAGAATGGGATCATTTTAAACAGGCTTTTATGGACACTAACAGTACTCTTTTAGGAAAAAAGGAGCAGAAGAGACATAATTATCTGAGTGATAAGGCACTTGAGCTTATTTCGGAAAGAAAGAACTGCAGGAATATCCTTAATCAATACCCTACTAGTCCTAATAGAAAGCATTACAATAAACGTGTAAAAGATCAGTTAGCTGCTGATAAGAATCTTTGGCTGACAAAGCCGAGAAAGCAGTTAGACAGCACAACAGCAGAGAGCTGTACAAGATTGTTAATGTTTCGTGTGGTAGAAAACGGACAGGTATACAGGTATTGAAGGATAAACAAGGTAAGGTTATAGAAGGTGAGGATTCTGTCATGGCTAGGTGGGCTGAGCATTTCAGTGATATTCTAAACAATGCGGTTAGTTCTATTCCCATTGTTTGCAATGATGATAGATGCATTGGTAGCTTTAATGTTGGCCCTATAACACAATCTGAAGTTATTTTGGCTGTTTCTAAACTTAAACTTCATAAATCCCCAGGGATAGCTGAAACTACTACAGAAATGCTTAGAGCTGGGAATGATTTGGTTACCACTTAGACGACTGATATTTTGAACATCTTTTATGATAAAGGCATGGTTCCTAAGGATTTTACCACAGCTATTGTTATCCCCAGAGCCGTCCTGTGGCCTAGTGGCTATCGCGCTTGACTACTGATCTAAGGGACCTGGGTTCGAGCCCCGGGTAAGGCATTGACGTTTGTGTTGTTTTTCTTCTGAGGTCCTGCCATCCTCACAGACCTTCTACTCTGGCATATAAACTGACAGGCTCCTGTCAGACCTCTGTGGCAAGCAGCTGTTTGAGGGGGTATTTATTATTTTTTATTTATTGTTATCCCTATTTTCAAAAAAGGTGATCGCAGTTCTTGTGATAACCATAGGGGTATCAGCCTACTCTCTGTTCCAGATAAAGTTCTTTCCATGATTGTGCTTAATAGAATTAAGAATCTGGTTGACAGTCAATTGCGTGATGAGCAATGTGGATTTAGAAGTGGTAGGGGATGTGTGGATCAGATATTTTCACTTAGGCAGATCCTTGAGAAATGTTTAGAGTTTCAGAAACCTTTGGTTGCTAGCTTTGTTGATTTCAAAAAGGCTTTTCACTCTGTTGAACGTCATAATTTGTGGTTGATTGTGAGATCATATTGTATACCTGACAAGTTAGTTAACATAATGAAAGCTCTCTATAATAACACTGAGTCGTGTGTGAGAGTTTAGTAAGGCTTGTAGCAATTTGTTTAGCATTACTTCTGGTGTTCGACAAGGGTGCATTTTGTCTCCTTTTCTCTTTAGTTTGGTTATTGATTATGTTATGCGAAATTCACTTCCATGGAAAGATTTTGGCCTTAAATGGGCTGGAGATACGAAAATTTCTGATTTAGTTTATGCTGATGATTTAGCCCTTTTGGCAAATGATGTTGATGAGATGAACTCTTTCAATCGAACTGTTGATGAGACTGGTAGTAGAGTAGGTTTGGTTATAAACAGAGAGAAAACTAAAGTGATGAAAATTGGTCAGGCACGTTGTGATTCTGTTCATCTGAATGGTTGCAGTCTTGAGCACGTGTCACAGTTTAATTACCTGGGGAGCTATGTAACAGATACTGGTGATGTGCGGCATGAGATTTACAGACGAATACGTATTGCTGCTGGGACTTTTAAGAATCTATGGAGAGTGTGGAGAAACAGGCGTATACACCTAAAGACTAAAATTAAACTGTATAATAGTTTGGTTCTTTCTAGGGTTAGTTATGGCAGTGAAACTTGGACACTTTGTAAACAAGATAACAGAAAACTAGATGATTTTGATTCTAGATGCATAATTCTAGATGCTTTTCATTCTAGATGCTTGATTCTAGATCATCTTG
Source organism: Ryuthela nishihirai (assembly GCA_038380435.1). Lineage (NCBI taxonomy): Eukaryota > Metazoa > Arthropoda > Arachnida > Araneae > Heptathelidae > Ryuthela > Ryuthela nishihirai. Next base: position 64,232,566 of record JAWZYU010000003.1, read on the forward strand.
GGTATTAGGTGGTTCAACTTTGGAACTAATGATGAGGTTAGGCAAAGAAGTCGGCAACATCCTTTAAGCAGCATATTAGATTACGTTGGTTTGGCCATATTGCCCGTATGGATAATTACAGATTGGCGAATAGGGCTATGAACAGTGTACCTAAAGGCTTCAGAAGGAGGGGGAGACCTAGGGTGCGGTGGGCAGACAATGTCAAACAGGACCTTATTAGAATTGGTGTGCAATGGCCAGATGCAGCTCAGGGCAGACTTGCTTGGAGAACTAAATTGCACGGTCTGGTTGGACCTCCGTAGCCCACGGCTGCTTGATGATGATTATCAAATACCGTGCGCTTTTATAATGAAGGTGTAAGAGTTAAAAGTCATCATGTCTTGGGGCTGTGATTACTCTCCTTAAAATGAACTAAAACAGCTCCATTATCAACTAATGATTTTGCATCACTAGTAACTGGTTTTAAATTTCTCTGAATGTTTTTCTTTAAGAAAAATTATATTTAAACATCATAAGCCGTTTTAGAATGTTTTTCTTTAAATTTCACTAATTTCACTACTTTAAACTTTTATTTAATTTTCTCGTTGTTTCTTAATATTAATTTCCATAATAACTCTTTAGTTTCCAGTGATCATCAAAGGCATATTTAATAATATTTTGACGATTTCCAATCTACAAAAATGTCATAGTTGTGTTATAAATTTCATTTCTTTTGATTTCTTGGTTTAGAAAAAATCAGCAGTCAACCTTTCACTTTTCTTCAATAAATATTGGGCACTTTTATAGTCTTCATCTTTTAATTCATCATCTTCTTAAAGTATTTAATCAATGGTTCGCTACACTCGTATTTATTAAATCGATCTTATTTATTTAACAAAAATTCTAAAATAATGACTTTTTTAATGGAATAGATCAATTTTTTTGTCAGTTAAGTGTTGATTCAATGAATTGAAGAATGACGTTAAATACTTAAAAATATTTTGTTCTCCTCTTCAAGAAATAATTTCTTTGGTTTAACATGAGATCATGTTTTATCATATTGACATCAAATGCTCATTTAGTATCACAAAAGCCATAAGCAACTTTTAAAAAACAAAATATGGCTTAAAGGTAGGAACGTCTCCTTGTAACTACAGAAGGCTGTTTGAGCGTTTTAATATAAGTACCAAAAGATATAGTTCAAGAAAGCCGAAATTTCGCCACGTTTAAATTCAATTGCCTGATAATCATATGCATCTATTCTTCTAAGTAATAAATGCTGAATTAAACTCAAATGAGAACAGCATTTGTAACTAGTTTTATAAGTAATTTAAGTTCTGTTTGCAAGTTGTAGTTGAGAGATTTTTGTCTCAATGAATTAAAATGTTGCTTTCATTCAATTAAGGTGATCCGTTAATCGCATTATTAACAACCTCACGGTGGATGTGAGGATGTCTTCGTGATATGAAATTAATTCACTAAAGGCGAAAAAATAATTTCATCGAAAAGCTTCGTTTAACCCTTTCAGGACCATAAGGTTTCTAAGAGTATATATTAGTATATAACTGTTTATTTTAGTTTGTTTAGACTTAATATAAATAAAAATCATAAGAAAAATACATAATGTGTAGTTTTTTTGGAATTTTATGGGAAATATATTTCCCAATGGACTATAAAGGTAACACAAATTATAGTTAGGCTTATTATGCAATGTCTTTTATTTATTGGTTTATTAGAACAAAATGTTAACTAAAATAATACAAAGTTATGAAATAAAATTACTATACAAAATGATGTGCTAATTACGATATTCTGCGAAGCAATTTCTTTTGGTAGTGAGGCAAAGATGGACATTGCACATAGTACATATATTATGCCTCCTGACAGTTCTGTTTTCGTTTTCTAAACGTTCCCATTTACGTAATTGCGTTCGGCATACGTTCTATTTTGACATTCTGTATAAAAAATGCAGATAAGGTTATAATTAAATACGACAATCGGCAATTTTAAAATGGGAAAAATGTTTCCCTTACTCGTGAAAGGGTTAATTGAAGCCGAGTAACAAATGACCTAAGCCAGATATTAGAGGCGAAAGATCTTAAGAAACAATTTATCGTGCTGGAGGTAGTACTCTGTGGTCAACCCACTGAGACCCTTCTCATTTGGGCAGGAATGAATTATCTGCATAAGACACCTACAATAGCGCCAAGCTGTTTAAGGATTGCATGGAACTGTGACCGACTAAATCTCTGCTTACTGGAGAGTCAATCCCCGAAGAGCCAATCGAAATGGATCTACAAGTTCGCCTCTGTTTACGTCGACCGATGCTAATTCCGATGACCATACCGATGCTAATTCCGTTTGCCGTTGCAGTTAGTGGCCAGGTTTAAACAAGCTCGCATTGTGCGCGTGTCTAGCAGTTCTGTCGGAGGCAGTTCCTTTTGTCTCGCGACGGAGAACACGGATGGTGCTCGAGAGGAAGCGGCAGACGACCGATCCTCAGAGCTCTGCTGACTGCTGCGAGAGTGCTTTAGTGCTTCTGATGTCAGAGATCTCAAACGACGCGAGAGCTATAATCTTCTCTCTTGCCACCATCCAAAGGCTCTGCAGCAATTAAGAAGCTCATCATCATCATCATCCTCAAGCAGCCATGAGCTACGCAGGTCCAACCAGACCGTGCAGATTAATTCTCCAAGCATATCTGTCCTGAGCTACATCTGCTGCATCTGCTGCATCCGGCCACTGCACACCAATTCTAACAAGGTCCTTTTTGACATTGTCTGCCCACCGCATCCTAGGTCTCCCCTTCCTTCTGAGGCCTCTAGGCACACTGTTCATAACCCTATTCGCCAATCTATAATTATTCATACGGGCAACATGGCAAAACCAGCGGAGTCTATCTCTGCACAATATGCTTCTTAAAGGAGGTTGCAGACTCCTTTGCCTAAACTTATCATTAGTTACAAAGTTAAACCACCTAATACCCAAGATGCTACGTAAGCATCTAGAATCAAAAGCATCTAGTTTCCTGTTACCATGTTTACACAGCGTACAAGTTTCACTACCACAACTAACCCTAGAAAGAACCAAACTACTATAGAGTCTAATTTTAGTCTTTAGGTGTATACGCCTATTTCACCACAATCTCCATAGATTCTTAAAAGTCCCAGCAGCAATACGTATTCGTCTGTAAATCTCATGCCGCACATCACCAGTATCTGTTACATAGCTCCCCAGGTAATTAAACTGTGACACGTGCTCAAGACTGCAACCATTCAGATGAACAGAATCACAACGTGCCTGACCAATTTTCATCACTTTAGTTTTCTCTCTGTTTATAACCAAACCTACTCTACTACCAGTCTCATCAACAGTTCGAATGAAAGAGTTCATCTCATCAACATCATTTGTCAAAAGGGCTAAATGATCAGCATAATCTAAATCAGATTTCATTCGTATCATTCGTATCTCCAGCCGATTTAAGGCCAAAATCTTTCCCTTGAAGTGAATTTCGCATAACATAATCAATAACAAACTAAAGAGAAAAGGGGGCGAAATGCACCCTTGTCGAACACCAGAAGTAATGCTAAACCAATTGCTACAAGACTTACCAACTCTCACATATGACTCAGTGTTATTATAGAGAACTTTCATTATGTGAACTAACTTGTCTGGTATATCATATGATCACACAATCAACCACAAATTATGACGATCAACAGGGTCGAAAGCCTTTTTGAAATCAATAAAGCTAGCAACCAAAGGTTTCTGAAACTCTAAACATTTCTCAAGAATCTGCCTAAGTGAAAATATCTGATCCACACATCCCACTACCACTTCTGAATCCACATTGCTCATCACGCAATTGACTGTAAACCAGATTCTTAATTCTATTAAGCACAATCATGGAAAGAACTTTACCTGGAACAGAGAGTAGGCTGATACCCCTATAGTTATCACAAGAACTGCGATCACCTTTTTTGAAAACAGGTATAACAATAGCTCTCGGAAAATCCTTGGGAACCATGCTTTTATCATAAAAGATATTCAAAATTTCAGTCATCCAACTAGTAACCGAAACTTTCCCAGCTCTAAGCATTTCAGTAGTAATTTCATCTACCCCTGGGGATTTATGAAGTCTAAGTTTAGAAATAGCCAAAATAGCTTCAGACTGTGTTATAAATAAATAAATAAATAAATGCCCCCTCAAACTGCTGCTTCCCACAGATGTCTGACAGGAGCCTGCCAGTTTATATGCCTTAGTAGAAGGTCTGAGAGGATGGCAGGACCTCAGCAGAAAAACACCTACATCCATGCCTTACCCGGGGCTCGAACCCAGGTCCCATAGATCAATAGCCAATCGTGCTAACCATTCGGCCACGGGACGGCAAATAAATACCCCCTCAAGCAGCTGCTTGCCACAGAGGTCGGACAGGAGTCTGTCAGTTTATATGCCATAGTAGGAGATCTGAGAGGATGGCAGGACCTCAGCAGAAAAACAACACACACAACAATGCCTTAATCTAGGGCCAACATTAAAGCCAACAATACATCTATCATCATTACAAACAATGGGAGTAGAACTAACTACATTGTTTAGAACATCACTGAAATGCTCAGCCCACCTAGCCATGACAGAATCCTCACCTATAACCTTACCTAGTTTATCCTTAAATCCCTGTATGCCTGTCCGTTTTCTACCAAATAAAACATTAACTATCTGGTATAGCTCTCTGCTGTTGTGCTGCCTATCTGCTTCCTCAGCTTTGTCAGCGAAGCCATCAAACCAAAGATTCTTATCAGTAGCTAACTGATCCTTTACACGTTGATTAAGCTCTCTGTAATGCTTTCTATTAGGACTAGTAGGGTACTCATTAAGGACATTCCTCTAGTTCCTTCTTTCTGAAATAAGCTCAAGTGCCTTATCACTCAGATAATTCTGTCTCCTCTGCTCCTTTTTTCCTAAAAGAGTACTGTTAGTTTCCAAAAAAGCCTTTAAAACGGCCCCATTCTTCCCCAACTTCAGTAGTAAGCAAACCATAACTGTCATAATGACTAAGTAACCTATCATGGTAAGCTTTAGCTATAACTGGGTCTTCCAGAGTTTCAGTATTAAAGGTAAATGTTTTGACTTTAGCACAACACTTTTTAAGTTGCAAGACACTTTTAACAAGGTAATGGTCAGATCCAATTGTAGTTCCCTTCTAAGCCCTGGTGTTCCTAACAGAATTAGCCCATTTGCTGTTAATTAATATGTAATCAATCATATTCTTATGCAGCCCATATGGTGAAACCCATGTGTATTTATGTATGTCGCCGTGTTTGTAATAAGTGTTAGTTATTCTGAATCCATTGAGTTTACTTACCTGTAGGAGACGTTACCCATTGCCATTGCAGCTACCAATACCAAAACGGCTGTCACCCCTCCCCAAAGGTCAGAGTCAGTACCAAATTTGGCATTGAAGTCACCTAGAACAATGGTAATATCTCGTTTCTTGACAGAATTCAAAATATCCTGAAGAGTCCGCAAAACCTATCCTTCTCATCCTCAGTGAGGGCATAACAACAGATAACATTCAAGACTTTAATGCTTGTCTGAAATTTTGCTGTAAGAAACCTTTCATTATGCACTCATATCCCAGAAGAGCATCACTAGCATGTCTGCTGAGCAGCAGACCCACGCCTTGGTGATGCTTTCCATCCTCCCTCCCTGTAAAGAGAAATTTAAAGTTATTTTTAAGTATCTCACCTTTACGTGTCCATCTGGTCTCTTACAAGCCTAGAATATCTCAGGTAACAGCCCTGGAATTCCTGCGTGAGGACATCAAGAGAGTAATCTCTCTGTAATGTCCTCACATTCCACGTTCCTGCAGAGAGAAAATGATTAGGAGGATTTTTAAAGAAATTAGGTTTATTGAGATTGGTAGGGCCAAAAGTATCAAATTGCCCCCTGATCGCAGGCATGGTGCAAAATCCTGTTCCTCCTCTGCTAAAGGTTGAAGTCACCGATGCTGGTAGTAACTTCAGGCACCATTTTTTCAAGTGGACTTTTTCAAGAGCTATATGACCTGCCTGAGACTCATTACTCCAGTTTAGGCTTAACGATGCCCAACTAGCTAAGTAAGGTTTAGGTACCTGTGATGGCCTCTGATTAGGATTATCCACCAGCTGATATAAGGTATCGCATGCCTCTGTTCACTTAGAGCTGGCAACCCAGAAGCAAACAGAAAACACAGCAGCAGACTCTCCCTCAACAGAGGCCCACCAGTGCAGCAAGTCCAGGATCCATAATCAAGCTCAAATCCATAAACAAGTCCAGGATCCATAATCAAGCTCAAATCCATAAACAAGTCCAGTCTAGTAGGTATAAATGGTCAGCACCATAACCGTGTGAAGTTGACCACTCCTCAGCAGGGTTAGAAAAAAGAAAAAAGTGGCCATAGATACCAGATCAGTAGGCCATACTGAACTTGCAGCCCTCCCCTTCCGTTCCCTTCCAAAAGAGAATATCTCTTTTGAAAGGTTCTAACGGTCTGCACCACGAGAAGGCGGGGTCGGACATTAGGTGCTAGACCTGACCGGTTCTGCGCATCATCACTAGGGATTGGTACACAGCTCTGCTTCCAATTTATGCCTAGTTACCATTTACAGCTCAGCAGAATCATAAATAAGCGTGTTGGCTTTTACGAAGGGAACATTTCACTGACGGAATTCTTGGGATTTTATTTCTGGATTAGTTTGAAGACATTTTCGTAAAAGTTGGATAACATCAGGGAACAGTAAGCGAGAAAATGAAACGATTCATCTGTCTTAGTTTATAAGGATGGAGGCGAACACATTGCTAGCTCAAGTGCTTGACACAGGCAGTCACCTGAGGCTCGGTAGTCAGAGCTTTAATCATATCAATGCTTGTAAAATAATTGAAAGAATTCAAAATATGTCTTCATAACTGTTGTAAACTTTACAATTAATAAAAAAATTGCAAATTAAAACTGAATTTTTATTTATTTATTGTGCTTTCAAATATGTACTACAACAACCAAGTCAAGCTTCTGAATTTGGGTTGTTATATGTTGATAGATTTTAATGTAGAATTTCTATGATAATAAACTTGAACTTATTAAGTATCCAAACTAATACGTGGTCCAATCAAATCATCAGAGCATGTCCATGTTACGACAGGGAAAGACAAATTACACACTCCTTATACGGAAGTATGAGGTTTTATGTTAATGAAACTGAAGGCAAATTAAAGATCTAAATCACATACACTATCTGATCAAACGTATCCGGACACCCCTTCTGAGTAGTGGATTCGCCCATTTACGCCACAGCCATGATCCAAACAGGTATAAAAGAACGCACGTGGCCTGTCAAACCTCATAGACAAGCATGAACAGGAGAGTGGGCCGTACGACAGAGCTCAGTGATTTCAACGTGGTATGGCCAAAGGATGCCACCTTAACAAGTCAGTTCAGAACATTTCGGCCCTGCTGCAGCTGTCCCGATCAACTGTAGGTGATGTTGTTGTGAAGTGGAAACGCCCCGGAGCTACAACAGCGCAATCGCAACCCTGTAGCGCGACCCTTCATTTACTAAAATATAAAATATGCTTCTTTAATTTTCTGCGGACGGATGGCGATCATAAATGTAAAATAACAGAGAGGGGACCGCCGAATGCTGAAGCGAGTGGTGCGAATAATTACCTTTCCTCGGTTGCAAAACTCACCACAGAGTCCCAAAATGCCTCTGGAAGCAATGCCAGCATCATAACAATTCATCGCGAGCTGCAGCAAATGGGTTTCCATGGCCGAGCAGCGGCACATAAGCCTAACATCAACAAGATCAACACTAAGTGTCTGTTGGAGTGGTGTAAAGCACGGTGCCAGTGGACTCTGGATCAGTGGAACCGCGTTCTCTGGAGTGATGAATCACGCTTCACCATCTAGCAGTCCGACGGACAAGTCTGGGTGTGGAGGATGCCAGATGAACGCTACCTGTGTGACTGTGTTGTACCAACTGTGAAGTTTGGTGAAAGAGGTATAATTTGCTGGGGTTGTTTTTCATGGTTCCGGCTGACTCCCTAGTTCCAGTGAACGGGACTCTGAATGTCGCGGCCTATAATGACATTCTCGACAATTCTGTGCTCCAACCCTTATGACAATAGTTCGGTGAAGATCTTTTCCTGTACCAACATGAAATGCCCCCCTCCCGTCCACAAAGCGAGAGGATCGTGCAGGAATGGTCTGATGAGATGGGTGTGGAAGAATTTGACTGGCCTGCACAGGACCCTGATCTCAACCCCATGGAACCCCTTTGGGATGAATTGGAACTCCGACTGCGAGCCAGGCCGAACCACCTGACATCAGTGACAGGCCTCACTAATGCTCTTGTGGCAGAATGGCAGGCAACTCCCGCAGCAAGGTACCAAAATCTAGTGGAAAGCCTTCCCCGCAGAGTGGAGGCTTGATAGCAGCAAAGGGTGGACCAATGCGATATTTATTCCTGTCCTATTACCGGGAGATTGTGGATGAGTGAGTGTCACGATACTTTGGATCATGTAGTGCATATACACATAAAAACTTTATAATTAAACGAAAAGAATTGATCTGAAGCACTACAATGCATGATGTAATTAACTTTTCTTCATTTACTAAAATATAAAATATGCTTTAATTTTCTGCGGACGGATGGCGATCATAAATATTCATGTTCAAAACAATTTTATCAGAGAGATTTATTACACTTGTTGAGGACATTCATATGCTCTGAACAATAATTGAAAATAATTGACGCACAATAAGTAAAACAAAATTAGAATTGGCATCAAAATGAAGGTTTAAAAAGGGATATTAATATGGGATCGAGATTAAATTTTGCGATCGTTAATTAAAATTGCAGAATGAAACAAACATGGCGTCAAAGCAAAGAAATGTGATCTAACAAATGTATTAAGTTCATTTTTGAAATACGTAATAGAAGCAAAACATTTTAATTGTTGGTTGAAAGAGAATAACGTCATATGGAAATTTGTTTTCGTATAGACGAGTGATGCTGTTTTGTGTTTTCAGCTGATCTGAGGATTTGTAAAGTATTGAACATGATGATATCAGAAGGTGAGTATATTGTAAATGCATCTATTGATGTGATAACGCGAAATAGAGATTTTACGTTTCAGAGGGTTTTGGGAGAAGGCTCCTTTGGTAAAGTCATTTTGATGTGGGATCACCAGTTAGAGAGTGATGTCGGTGTTAAAATAGTTCTCAAGCCTTCATCTGGAGAATCAACCATCTGGCCAACACTTCAGCACCCAAATATCGTTCCTTTATTTAGAACCATCAATTTAATATCTACTAGTGTAGCATTCATCATGCCATTCTATCAGATGGACTTGTTCGACCTGATTACCGACGCAAGTATTTGCGAAGACAAAAATTGCTTCTTGCTCAAAAAGCTTTACACCATTGACATATTAAATGCCGTTCATTATCTGCACTCAAACCGATTAACTCATAATGACATTAAAGAAGAAAACATATTAATAGACATTGTTGGTGATCGAGCTCTAATTGGGGATTTTTCAACATTAGCCCGCTTCGAAGAAGTGAACGAGAATATGATTGCCGCACCTAGATTATATTTACCCCCTGAAGTATTTTCAAAGGAAACATTCGGCTGGGAAAATTCTATATGTGCAGAATTATGGGGTATAGGCATAATGTTCGTGGAGATATTTACTAGGAAATACTTCACTACGATTGTCAAGCACTTTTCAAAATATCCCAATTTTGAACAACATATCCGACCAATATTAAACGGTTTTAAAAATAGTGAAAGAATGCAAGAGATTCTCCAAATGACCAATCCTGCTTCTAATATATCAAAGTTGGTTGCAATACAGTTCATCAGTTTCACTGAACTTTTTCTAACAGAAAACCCTAAACTTAGGGTTAGTGCAGAGTTAGCCCTTAAACACGAGTTCCTAAATCTATCAGAAAATGATGATGGAAAAGATGAAGACACGGAATCAAATAACAGTGCTACAGTTAAGGATAAAACAGATGTAGACCTCGCACCAGATGATTCCGAAGAGGAACCAAGACAGAAATCTAAAAAACATTCCAAGTCGATTCGAGTCAACAAAGATATTAAAGCATCCCTTCTAAATGTTTTATGTTGTTTTCCATTTACTAGTGGTCACGTTTCATCGAAAATCCAGCAAATGAAGATCAACAGGAGTTCAGTTGGTAGCCAAAAGACTGAAAGATGCGATCTAAAATGTAATCAGGATCAACAGAACCATGTAGGAAAGAAATCAGATAATGTAGATGGAAAGGCAATTGTGCAGTCATCAGATTTGAAGTTTAATGTCGATGATTACGGTGAGAAGAAAGATAAGAATACTGCTTTAGTAATCGAATCTCGAAAAATGGACTCTGATGGGGAAAGTAAAAGCAAATCGATATTTTCCAGAATCACGAATTTCCTACGAAAGAAAATCATCATATACAGTTCGAAATTAGAAAAGAAAAAAAAAAGGTGCGGCAATCTTGGATTTGAGTGCCAACATTTGGCTCCAGATATTGTGAGCAGCTTAGGTGGTGATCGAAAGATCTGGAAAAAGAATAACGCTATGAGTGCAAGAGGAAACGGAAAAATGGAGCAAATGATAAAGGATCCCGAAGGCTTTAAGAAGAGTGAAGGCGTTGAGGAAAATGAATCCTTTTCGTGCCAAGGAGCTGGGGACTTCTGTTGCAGTCGAGATGGGTGTTATGAAAACGTTACCTTCAGCCTCAGTGAATGAGAAAAGGAGCCAGAGGAAAAGCATCACTACTAGGAAACAAACGGCCCTTTTAAGGGCCCCTAAATAGTGATAAAGGGATACCCAATCTACATTTCTGTGTTTCATGTTCTGTGTTTCGTTTTGTGTTTGTCCTTCACTTTCAAACAAACGATTTGTTCTTTCTTATGAGTCCGATATTCAGAGCATTATTCTTCATTTTCAGTGAAAGCAACTCTAAAGTTTATTAATTTTAGAAAAAGTATCCTTTGCTTCTCCACTAAATAATATTAAATTATATTATATTCAACTTTAATTGAAATGTATTACGGTATGAGTTCGAAATCCGAAATTGTAGTAAATGAAGCCAATCGGAATCTGTCTAACAAACTCTCATTGATTCTGTTCTGTCCGAAGAGAGGAAAAGAACTCCCACTGCCCTACGGACATCTAACGGACAGAATTATCGATTTTAATAACAGATATTAGTCATATCATGTAAAATTCATTTCAATAGTAATGCAATTGATCACGACTCTGATCTTAAAAATGGACGCGTAATTAAAAAAAAAGAAAACGTGTAAATCAACATAATTTTTTCATAAGAAATAAAGCAAATGGTGGGGATTCAGAGGTGGGGGAGGGATTCATGGATAAATGCGTTCCTCAGCTGTTCATTTTTTTTCACTACACAATATTTATTTGATGCAATAAAAAACACATTATAGGAAATCAATTATATATATTATTTAATATATTTAATTACTCATTAATATTTTATTTATTAATATTGTTTATATTTATATTATTATATTAATATGAAGAAATTATTAAAGGAAATATCTGGGTTAGATGAAGGAACAGCCATTGAGCAGCATCTTATGTAGGGAGAAATGGCCAATGAACTGCAGACTGGCAAATGGAATTATAAAGAGGAGACCTAAAACGTTTGTCAGTGGATAATGTGAAATAGAAGTTTGTTTTAGAACTGGCTTGTTAGTGAGCAAATGAAGCTAAGGATAGACGTTTCGCGAGTGCTAAATTGGAAAGTATTATTGAACTTCCTTACGGCAAAGCTGCTTGAAGAGTATGCAATGCTGAAAATAGTTTATTTGATACACGTATTTGAATATAAGTCATGAAAGAATTCAGCAGAAGTTGGTAAGACTAATAGCATTGCGGAATTCATTCCAAGGGGAAGATTTTGTCTTACTTGCATTTGCTGATTCTTTGGCAAATGATGTTGATGTGATTAGAGCTGTTGACGAGACTGCTGATAGAGTAGGTTTCATGATATACAGAGAGACAACTAAGATGATGAAAATTGGTCAGCAGGTGGTCTTAGCTATTTTTAATGGCTGCATCCGTGAGTAGGTATCTCAATCTTGGGAGCTGTTTAACTGATACTGGTGATGCATAATACATCAGATAAAGAACATAAATTGCTGCTGGGACATTTAAGAATCTGAGAGTGTGGGAGTATAGGGGTATACACTAAAGACTAAAATTAAGCTTTGTAACAGGATTCTAGATGCTTACGCAGTATCTTGGGCATTAGGTGGTTCAACTTTGGAACTAATGATGAGGTTAGGCAAAGAAGTCGGCAACCTCCTTTAATCAGCATATTGTGCAGAGATAGACTCCGTTGGTTTGGTCATATTGCCCGTATGAATAATTATAGATTGGCGAATAGGGTTATGAACAGTGTGCCTAAGAGACCTCAGAAGGAGGGGGGAGACGTAGGATGCGGTGGACAGACAATGCCAAACAGGACCTTGTTAGAATTGGTGTGCAGTGGCCGGATGCAGCAGATGTAGCTCAGGACAGATATGCTTGGAGTATAACACTGCGCCGTCTGGTTGGACCTCCGTAGCCCATGGCTGCTTGAGGGTGATGATGATGATGAAAGCAAATGGAAACGAAAAACCTTGTTAAAAAGGCATAATTATTACTCCACACAATGAATTAATGTCAGAGTTAACTTAATCTCAACACTGTAAAGAAACTTGTACAAAGTAGCGTAAAATAATTTAATATTCTTTTTATAAAACAGTGGTTTCAACTGTAAAATATTTTGAAAAATTTTTCCGTCTATGATGAAAGCTTTTTAAAATATATTTGGGTACATTAAACAAGGGAAAAAAGAGTGGGATGACAATGCGCAATACCATATATTAAATTTTACTGAAAAAATTAATGCTAAAATTCAGTGATCATAATCTAAAAAATCATTAGAGGAAAACAGTAATCTTGAAGGAGGTGGGGAGTGGTGGTGGAGGGAAGCTTAGATCTACCACTGTTAGGTAACTGTGCAAAACTCGACGCTTAACAAAAATCGGATAATCGAGGTCACATTATCAACAGCCTATGCCCCCCTCCCCTTATAAAAAGGAAACTTTCCTGGCTACGCCCCTGAATGACGCTAAGCCCAAATTCCTTCAATGTTACAGCATGCAGTTATCTTTCTTTAAGGGAGTGATGATTGCCCTTCTACCAGTTTTTTATGTACGCCCAGCTGTAGAAATTGAATACAACGGTAAATCCTTACGTTATGTGCGGTACACTAGAAGGGAAATTTGCAACACTGTAGGTGATGTATTAGCTGCGGTGGAGTATCTTAGTAACTAAAACATGAAGTACATAACGAATGCTCGCCATTAGCTGACGGCACATCGGTTACGACGGCCATTTCTTGCATCTTTAATATTGTATCTGATAGTAATTATATAGGTAAATATGATAAAATGGAACAATTTCACTATTGATAGCAAATCAGATGTAAGACTGATAAGATATAAATATGTATAAATAAAACTTTCAATTTTTTTCGTTTTTACTCATAAGGATTTTTTTTTCGTAATCAATCTCCATTATTTTCCCAAAAGTTGTTTGTCACTATTTGTACGGTTTGGATTTATATGGTGATATCCCGAAACCCATCTATAGTGTAAAGAATCTATGTACCGAGGGATAGGTGTAATCTTATTTTATTAAATTGCTTTTGTGTCCAAAAGAATAGTTTTTCGGCCGAAAGGGAAAGTTGCGAAATCCATTTTCTTCGCAAAAGGTCTTCTTAATTTGAAAAGGAAGGCTACGTCGTATATGCCCCTCCTTAAGACATTTTCTGGTTCAACTCCTGCTCCCACCCTCTATAAAACGAATCTAAAACACTAGCTCCGTCAACACTTCAGTTGGTTCCGTTTCCACTGAAGAGAAGACAGAAACTATTGACAACCAAAAGAAACCGGAAACTACTCAAAACGCCGAAAAATGAAGCAAGTAAAAAATATCAGTCTCCTCCACTCACTTTCAACCTAAGCCCAACAGTCTTCAGTGTTGACAAGAGGAGAAATAGTTCGCCGATAAATTTCCGACATCCTGACAAAAGCATTAATTCCTCAACTGTCACAGCACAAGTTAGGAAGTTTCTTCTATACCTAGCTGAAAATAAGGATACCATGCTAGATATTCCTGACAACATTAAACCATTAGGTAAAAACGCTGACCGACCAGAAAAAAGTTAAAGAATACCAAATGTTTTAAACCACTGTAAATTAAAAGTACGCACATGTGACTCCACGATTCATTGTTGAACAATGTGCTTCGCTTCTGCTACTCTTCAATACAGGTGGCTTGGAACTATTAGAGATTATGTTATATGGATCTTATGAAGATGATGAATTAGTTATCGTTAGTAAGGTGGCCGTCGAATGGGTAATTGCCGCCAGCAGGAGAACCATACCCTGTGCATGTTAAAGTTAATACCCGATAGCAAACACTTATCAGTTTCTTAAGAGCTGTCTTGTAAATCCCCTTCCATAACCTTCTTTGCCTTTGTGACCTGGCCATTTAATACAAAAGTGCCGCTCAGAGTTAAAACAACTCAATTTTCTTGCGGTCTTAATATTTCAGGATCTTTTCGCCTTATGTCGAAAAATGCATAAACGTAAGTAATGGGAAAAACCTTTCGGTAGGATTCAATTCTCTTTATCATGTAAATTTCAAATAATTGTCCAAATTGTTTCATTTTTCTGTCTTGAAAAATAATTTGTTAAAAAAAAAACGTTTTTTGCCTTTGTCCATTAACGTTGCAAAACAGTTGATACTATGCAGCGAATAGCAAAATAGGTACGCTTGATAGATTTTTTCCTGAAGGGAGGCAGAGAAAAACCCAATATATCCTACACAACGCATTTTTACAAAAAAATGCTTTTGGCTAATATCTACTCAAATCACCGGAGAAAATTTTGCAGTAAGCACTGACTTAAATTCGAGATTTTTGTAATAATTTACTTCCCGTTACAGGCAGAGGTTTCAGTAGTGAAAATGATTAGTTGTTGGACTACAAAAATAATCCGAATAAAAGCGGTTACACTGTAGAAAAACATAAACAGCAATAACAAAATTATCATTTAATAATGAACAAAAAAACTGACGTTTAATATACACAATAGAATAAATTCATGAGGCACTCTTAATACATTTCTATAAATGGACATTGCACTCATTCTTAAATGTCACATTTCAATAATTTAACTTTTCAATAATTTTCACCATCCATATACTATAATGAACCAAATTTTTACAATCTAGATTCAATATTGGTTTATGTTAAGAATTGAAAACATCCAACGTTAATATTATCTATCAATGTAAAGGAAACAAGACAAATATAGCGTAATAAAATTAGTGATATTAACAAATAAGGAAGATTAAAACTTCCTATTTCTAATATTTCCATACCCGATTTCATTAATCATTTTTTTTATTACTTGTTCATACTTTAATATTAAATACAAATATATATGTTTATATCAGTATACAATACCTAAATATGTAGGCACAGAGCTGGCAGGACACTTGATTCCTCCACAGAGAAATCAAAATATGCACACCTCTACCAAGTAATCCTGCATTTAAAGATTACCACGCAACTTTAGAATAAATAATTGATTAATGTTGTACACTAAATTAGCTCCATAAATTTAACTTCTGCATTTGCAATGAGTGAAAAAACGAATTAAGCTCAGTGTAATCTCATAAGCCAATTATTTTTACAAGTGACAAGCTTTAAAAAAGCAGTTCTATACAACACATGGTATTCTATATTTTCTATTTTATTGAGCAATAATGGAGAAAAAGCCTAGTTTTAGATTTGTTTTTTTGCTTTTCTTACTTTTTATCAACAACAAATCTATGACTAATAATATGCATACTGTAATCAACCAAATCTACTAAATAATAAGTCGAAGACACTTTGACCACAAATTGATGGGAAAACATTAAAATAGGAAGGAATTAATCTCACTAAAGTGATAATTATTTGTAGTAACTGATAATATCAGAGTAATAATTTGATTTACACAGAAATAGTTTTTTACTTTTGAATGTGGCAAAAGATATGCGAATACTAGCACATTCTGACCACTCAATACACTAAAGGGGTTTAGTTTTTGAAAAGTTTTTTATATCTAATATATTCTTTTCAGCTATAACTGAGGCAGTGGTTAGCAGTGACTTGGTCTTAGTGCATGAGATCTGCAAAAGCTAGGAGCAGATTTTCTCTGTCCTGTATGTCTAAGTCAAAAAATTGAAATTAATGGAATATGCACATATAATGAGCAAAACAAATATATGCATCTTATCATTTTCGAGTCTAGGCAATCTGGTTATTGCTCTCTCTCTCTCGATATTTCATTGAATTTTTGTCCTGGGGGTGAAAAATCCAGATCCAAGATAAAAGGAAGAAATATTACCCCTAATGTAAACTATAATTATATGGGTGCATTTCATTTACAGAGGAATTGATTTTTATCCTAATGTAGTAAGACAGATATGACGTATAAAAAGTTTTTTAAGCAACTGAGCTGATAGAAACTCTTTTCCTGCTATTTCAATACTTCACCGAATGTGACATAGAAGCCATCGTCTTATGGAAATTTCGCATTAAATGTGGTTTCCAATAAATTATACTTTCAAACATCATAAATTCACTTAAATACTTGATTAAACTAGTTAACTGGTGCTATGAGGACGTTAGAAACTTAAATCAAAGTGATTGAAAATGGATGTTTAATTGACGTAAGTTTTTTGGTCACATACTCATATTGATGTCATCCAATCATCTATCTTGGGGCATGTGAACTTTAATGAAAAACAGAACTGTGCTGAGATTTAAACCTGCAATATATCGCTAGAGAAGCTCTTTGCGTAATGGCTCTCGTATAATAAACTATACTAAATGTCAGTCATCCTCTGTGCACAATAATAGAGAAATTCGTATTGAAAAACACCGATGCGAACTTGTTTTCAGTTTGTATCGGCTTTTCGGCGTGAAGGAAGTATGCATCACCTCTCTTGTACCACAAAAGCCAACGGAAAAATGACTATTGCTGTTGAAATCCATACTTTTTTTCTTCCAATTATTTCATGGAGTTCATGAGCTCTTTTGGATGAGACACCACCTGGGATGAAGCTATTGCTGAAGGTAGTGCAATGAATCTTGAACTTGGAGCCTCCCATTTGTTAGTATATGATAGGGGCAATCTATTCCCCAACTGCCTTAAACATTAGTCATACGAAATAAAAATAGATTGCTGTCTACATTTAACAATTAAATTCTGAGAGAAGCATGAAAAAAAGCAATAATAGTATATCCTAAAGGACGATTGAAAAAAGAGTGACAGTTTTGCATTTCAACCCCAACTACTGTACAGATGAAGCTACAGCAGTAGAATTTGGTACAGTTAAAGCTATACTGAAGTTTGTATTAAATCGCTTATTTTCTAAAAGTTTGTTTTTTAAAAATAAAAGAATATTTAAATCTTTAAAAGAACTCTTCCTCCTATTATCTGTTCTTACACTTAATTTGCTGAATTAACCCAAAGAATTTGGTGTCTTACGAGTTTCCTATAAGCAGTATTTTAAAACTAGGTTTCAAAAAAATTTTTCACTTTGTATGAAACTAACGAGATAGAGAGGTTGTAATGAATTTACGTCATATTAGGGGCCTAAATCAAGGGTTTAATTTCATAGGTACAAGGATCTGTGCTAGCATATATGTTGAGTGTACTTTGTGTATATGTAGGAAGGATCTCTCAAAATATTGTACCACATAAGGTTGGGTTGTTTTACATCTGATGGACACTTTTTTGCACACAATGGGCTAAATGGCCAGGTCACAAAGACCTTGAAGGTTCAGTGAAGGTGGGGGAGGAGACCCAATGGAGCAGCTATCAGCAAACAGATGGTAAGCCTCCCATCAAGGCCTTCCAATGTGTTCTTTACTTACAAAGGGTATGAATCTCCTGAACATGGTGCCATGGCTTTAGATCCCATCCAACAGATTATGGCCATTTCAAACCTATTGGTTTCCCCTTTCTGACCAACAGAGGGTAGGGTTTTAATGGAGCTAAATCTCCATGTTGGCTGTACTGTGCTCCCATTGGTGAAGGGTTAAGTTTCTGTTCATTATGTTTTCCACCATGGTTAAGTGCTTTTTGATGCTTAGTTCTGTCAGTGCATGTTAGTATTATACTAGACATATTTATTTCACTCTTGTTTGAACAATAATCATAGAAACTGAATAAGTCACCCAAAAGTAAGTCATATCAAACAGTGACTATTATTATTAAAGCTGCAGCAGAATGTTGCAATTACAATCAAAGTCTCTCAATCCATACGTTTTTCAACTTAATTTTGCATCATATGAAAAGCTGCCCAATTTGTTTACACATAATCCAGCCTGTCAATCATTGCTTTATCTCTCTCATTGGCTCTTGCAATATATTTAGAGGCAACTGCAACTACCAAAAGATGTGGAGTACAACTCCATGGTTCAAGGTTTCTGAAAATTTCTACACAAATAGTGGTTCTGATCCATATGCCATTAACTGTTAATATGGACTTCTCTATTAGGTATCGGATAACATATCTGTAGTAACTCATATTTTTCAAAACTGTGTTACACACTTTTCTCTTGGCCCATCCATTAATTATACTGAATAATAAGACTTTGATCCACAATTACTGGCTGATCCTATATATTATGATTACCTACTAGAGCTATGGTTGTCACAATGGGATTAACTAGAAAATTTTACTAGTCAGATCTCACATTCAGTATTTCAACTTCAAGATATCTTTCCATATTCAGAATTTATAACTAGCCGATTCAAACATATCAGTTGATTGAAGAAATGAACTATGACTAGTAGAGCCAATAATTATGAACATTGAAGCTGGAATATAGCCACCATTAACAGAGAGAACCAATTTCTATTTCGTTAGAATATCACCTCTATGAACATGTAAGGTGTCTGGTGAATATGATTGTTATATCATAAACATGTATAGTAAGAAACCTCGATAAGCATGTGGTCTCCTGCAGGTCTATGCATGGTGGAGGGGGAGAGCTATACTTTGCCCCTTGAGAAGGCTACTGATTGGAATGGAGGCAAAGAAAAATATAAGATATATATTACACTTATTTTTCAAAAATTTTATTAAAGACCATTAAAACTGAGTGAAAAGGTTTAATGTTGTAATAAGGTTCTGGCTCAATTGGGCCCACTCCACTTTATTTTCTATTTTTTTCAAAGTCCAGGCTTGCTTTTATCTAATCTTGTGGGAATTGAATTATTTTTAAAAATACTGGTAATTTGTGATGACATCATCTATCTTGTGGCATACTTCCAAAATCAGAAATGTCAGTTTTCAGATGGCATGAAAAGCCATTTGAGTTTTAGACAACCTAATCAGGACAAGCTGGATAGTTCTTTAATACACACACAGTAAGGTTTTTCAGCATATGGAGGCATGGTTTAATGTAATATGCAAACAGGGCATTTTCAAGCTCATATAAGCATCTTTTTGTTCCCAGAGGGTGTAAAGATAATTATCAACACTGACATATATATGTAAATCACAAATACGAAAATGTTTATTAACCTAAAACTTTGTTCTGAAAAATATAAATTTATGTTAAATCTTATTATATGTAGTTTTAAAAACTACACATCGTTGTTATAATTGCAACAAATTTCATGAGTACTAAAGCCTCAGACGATGCATTAATCTAGTACTTATAAAAGATATATTAAACTTTTGGTAGACAAGGTACAATGTTTCATTAAAATATAAACGACATACAAGTTAGATAGAAATTGGAAATAACCAATGAGAGCTAACTTTTCCTCAATCGATGTTATGTTTCAGCTCAAGTCTGGTCACAGGAGAATGATTTTCTGCTGAGTTTAGATTCATATATATTTTGCAACTAGCTTATTCAAAACATGATTAACATAAGTACAAAGACTATATTATAATAAATAGTTGCTTATAGATTCATTTCTGTAGCAACAGTCACAGATTCTACATCCTTAAAGACACAACAGTGGCATTGAACTTACAAGGAAGATATCAACCGTTTTTTATACAATATATGTGGTGCAATCAAGAAGTTCCTGGACTCGCTGCATATAGTGCTGTCTAGCATAGTTTCGACTTCCGACACTAAGTGTTGTAAGTCTACTCCTTTATCAAGCAGTCTGGCAAGTTTCACATTGACAGCTGGAACCAAGCTTTTTTATGACCATTTTTTAAACATGAGCCAAATGTTAGTGGAAGATTGAAAACATTCTGGTCAATACTCAAGAAGTCAAACAGATGAGAATGTGGATGGCTTGATGCATTTTCTCCATAAGGACTGTCGACTAACAATTAATGATATCTGTGGAATAGTTGGAGTTATGTATGGATGGATCATGCTAATGAGATTCTAATGGAGGAACTCAAATGAGGCAAATTCCTGTCAATTTGTTCCTTGACAGCCGACTCAGGACAAAAGAAAACATCAACTCATTGTGTGCAGGGACCTTCAAGAAAGAAGCCAAAAAGGACCAAAACATCCTTTCCAAAGTCATAACTGGTGACGAAAGCTGGATTTATGGGTATGACCCAGATCCCAGTGGAAGAGTCTTTCACCACAACCAAAGGAAGCAAGACAGGTGCAAGCTGATTTGTTTCTTTGATGTAGATGGAATTGTGCACAAGGAATTTGTTCCTACAGGCCAGACAGTGAATCAACACTGCTACATCAAAGTATTTGAGGGAAAGTGTAAGGCTCAAATATCCAGGAAAATGGCATGCAAGGATTATGTGGTGCATTCATGACAATGTGCTGGCTCACACTACTCTGTCTGTTAGCAGTTTCTGGCCAAAAACAAAACATGGCAAACTTGTTATGTTTCGTAGTAAATACCTAAATAGTATCTCTCCCCCCCCCCCTGTAATTACCATACTTCAGCCACCCTGAAACTTCTTCCTGTTTCCCAAGATGAAGTTCCACCTTAAGGGTCAAAGATTTGACTGTGCCACAGTGTGATTCTGGCAGAATTGAAGGTGCTGACCAACATTTCAAAACAGGAGTTTCAGAGGGTTGGGTTGTTTTCACCTCTGAGTGGTAGTTTTTTGCAATGGGCTAAATAGCCAGATCCCAATGACCCTGAAGGATCAGAGAAAGTTGGGGAAAAGGGGACTCACTGAACAGCTATTAGGAGACAGATGGTAGCCTCCAGTCAAGGCTTCCGGCGTGTTGTTTAACGTGCACAGGGTATAGCTCTCCTGCACACAAGGCCACATTAATGTTCCATTTGACTGATGGTGGCCTTTCCAAGCCCATCAGTGTTCCCTGCAGATTGAGGACAAGGTGGGGAGTTTTGTGGAGATAAAACTCAATACTGGAAAAGCTGGGACCTGGGAACTGCAGATTATGAGCCTGGCACACTACTGACTGAGCCATCCCCTACCAGAGTTTCAGAGGTGTTTTTAGCAGTGGGGAAAGCACTGGGCTTGCTGTATAAGCTCCTAAGGGGATTACTTTGAAAAGAATAATAGTGATTAAAACATAAAGTAAGCCTACATTTTTTTAATGGTACAGTCTAGGAACTTTTGGATTGCACCTTCTATTTTCTTTTTAAATTCATAATAGCTGATCATAATTGTTAAGTGTTACAACAAAAGCTAGAAACTGAACAAATAAAAATATTAGAAGTTTTGTTCAAGATTACTGAATACTTATGACAAATAACTTCTCAACCTAATATCTATATTCTAGTTTTGCACGCTTGGCTACTGACCTAAGGGACCTGGGTTCGAGCCCCGGGTAAGGCATGGATGTATGTGTTGTTTTTTTTGCTGAGGCCCTACCATCTTCTCAGATCCTTCTACTATGGCATATAAACTGACAGGCTCCTGTCAGACCTCTGTGGCAAGCAGCTGCTTGAGGGAGTATTTTTTTTTTATCATTTGAATATAATCTATTTAAATACAAAAGAATAATGTATACATAACCTAAAACAGAAGTCAGTGGAAAAATTGCATAATAAACAAAATTATACTTAAATTCTTTAAACCAGATATAAGAACTTAAGAATGGAAAACATCTAATAGCTTCATGATATTCCCCTTTACTTTTTTTTTTACATACCATCATGATATATCATCACAAACATATCTTGATAATTCCCAGAAATACATCTTTATATACTGTCATACTCTAGGGCAGTACAATGACACACACAGTGACATTGAGCCAGGTTCTGGGTTCACATCCCCAGTTGATGGTTTCATCATTTGTTTTGTCATACGTTATGAGAGATCAATGAAAATTATTTTTGACATTCTACAATATAAATAATTATAAATTGCAATTTGTACCAAACTGCATTGCTGTATTTTTCTTGCAGCTTGGCTACCAATAGTAACAAAGGAATCCTAAATTTATTACAAGAAACCCTACTTAACCTTATTACAATTTTTTTTATTTTTAAAGGAGAAGGGTACGTCCCTAAACAAAGGATGAAGATAACTAGAAGCTCTATTGTGTTTGTCCTGGTTTCTTATACCATATGCAAAGATACAGAAACATGCCTGGCACTACCTGCTATGTACCAATGGGTACATAGCAGGCTTGACCCCTTCTTGAAATTGTAATATTTAAAAATTTAGAAGAACAAAATTTCAAAAATGTATTTTTCTGCTTGTATTAGTTGTTTTCAGCATATTGCACTTAATTTTAAATTTTGCCCAAATAAAATATATTGCACCTATATAATTTTTTTCCCTTTTCTTCCTCTGCTTAAAAATATTTACTGGTTATGTGCCTGTTTGCCACACATTTCAAGTGGAACAAGCTACAGTTGACTGGTAGTAATGAACCACTCTTTACACCAAAATTTACAAGCTAAGAAAAGAAAAACATGACAAAGATTTAACTATACTATCTCTAAGTTTGAAGCAACAAGAAATAAGACAAATAGTATTTACTAATATCTTGGAATGCTTTTTTAAGGATCTAAAACCATCAGATTTTCTGTTATGCATATATTCAAGTGTTTTACTTCAGGATGAGTATTATTAGCTTAATCTGCAGTGATTTGTGAATATAAAGCCACTTCTTTCATTAAGAAGTTCAAAATAGTAAAGTAAAAGTCAAGGTAAGAAAGTTTGCTGACAAGTAAAAAAAATTTCTTCTTTTAATTTTTTCTCTGCCTTATCCAAGTATGAGAATTCTTACAGATATCAGCTGTTGAGTCATTTCAAGTTCTGCTCTTATTACTGAATAATACGAACCTTGCAAAATTTACAGGAAACATACAGAACCTAAGAGAGCTACAATATCCATATCAAATAAAGGGATATCTACCACATCTTAAAACAAAAAAATGAGAAAGATAGGAGAGCTAAGTACCTTTACAATATAATTGACTTCAAAGGGGGGGGGGGAAAGAATATTAGAATTATAAAATTTTAAAAAGCACAACAAAATTACAGAATAAAATGTTGGAATAAAACCAAACTGCATCCCATCAATATAACCAAAAAAACCTCAAATAGATGCTTGCTACAGAGGTCTGATATAAGATTGTCAATTTAATGCACCATAGATAAAATATGTGAAGAAGGCAAGACCTCAGTAGAAAAACAATGCAAGGAAAAACATACCTTTGTCATCTGAGGATTAAATCCAAGTCCCATTATATTTTAGCTATGCATGTTAATCTAGGCCATCTCATATCCAAGAGTTTTGTACTGCATTTATGCAATGATGATATCTTCAGATCACAGTTGTAAATGCCCTTATTAACAGCTCATGCACAAATATCTGACTGGTGGTGTGAATAAGTGTGAGCTACTGGCTTTTAAATACCATTATTAGTACATATTTTGTTGACATTTCATTACTTCCATAATGTATTTTTTCCATTTTGATATTGCTTGTGATGCTGAGAAATGTTGAATTGCATTGTGTTTTCTATTTCTATGAAAGTGTTTAAATCACCACAGCTCTTTGCAATATATCAAACTTTGAGAAAATTTCTAGAAAATTCCCTGTATCAATTACTGAATTCTACCTTCATTTATACTTTCATTTTTTGAATGCATATTGAGTGTCTGAGTAGGTTTTCTTACATGAGCTCAGCCATGAACAAAGTGGCATCTATGAAGCATTCAAACAAAAATTTGCAAAGCCACAACCAGAAATCAAAGCTTACTATTGAGTTAATCAGGAATAAGTGCCATATTTTAACATTTTACAAGATTTTGATAAAAGCCCAAGAGAACAAAATTTTATTTCAAAGATTGTAAATAATTAGTGGAAAGCTACAATTTGGAATTTTTAATTTTTTAACAATTTGCATCAATGTGGAGTGTAATTCTCCAACAGGCTTGATGCAAAAACCATAGTATCACTGGGTTAAGGTAGAGATGGAAAAGGAGCATTTTGGATGAAAAAGGAGATGGAAAAGAAACACTAATGGTTTATACATTGAAAGTTCTGCTTGCGATATTAAATAACCATAATTATAGTATTAACTTAATCCACAACTACATTCACAGCTAAATTCTACTATGCAACATTGAGCATATTTACAGTAATTCAAAACAATGATACATCATGATGGAATTTCTTCCAAGTTGGTCAACTGTAATTGTGGTATAATTATGGGAATTTAATAATTCAGTGTTAAAACAACTTTTTCTTCAAATAGCTGTTGCCATATAAAACACAACTTCATTAATTTACAATTTAAGCTCATGAAGAGAACTCTGTACTGCCACCTATTTATCTTAAAAGCAGTATTTACTCAATGTAGCAGTTTATGAACTCATTCCTTGACAGACTTTTTGCAATCTTAAATTCAGTAATATGAGGGTTAATAAAAGTTTAAAATTACTTGGAAACTTTCTTGATTTATGTGGTAGCTTGAATATTAGAGAATCTAAAACTATTTTAACTGAAACATTACATAATGGAAAGACAGAATCTTTGGTTCACTATGCAAACAACTAAAGAATAATAAATATTTCATAACTGAATATTAAACTCTTAATTTTATAACACTATTTTTCAAGCTATTGGTAAATTCAATCTAAAGCCATAAAACAGTTTACTAAATACAAATGAATGCCCATTTTAGCCATAAAATATTAATTCAGTGATAAGGATAAAAAAGAAAATGAGAATAATGGCTTCAAAATTTGTCAGACTGTATGAATAATAAAATTTTGATATTTTAAATGAATCCCTATATAAAACTATGATTGATTTTAACAGTGAAAACTATTAGTATTATTCACTTTGCACAATTTAGGTCCATTTTATCATAAATGGGACATTTATAGTTAGCAATATCAATTTTCATTGGAATGACAACTCTTACTGCCTAAAAATTTCAGTATATGACCTTAACTTCTAAATGATTCAGAATTATTCCATGGTTGAAAAATTCTAATTTCTGATAATCTGGGGGGAAAAAAATTTTTTTTTTGACAACTGTTGTTTTTAGGCTAGTTACTTCCATATTTTAATGGCTTGTAGTAATTGGGACATTCCATGGAATGTACAATATATAAAGAAAGCATCACAGCTCTTTGCATCAATTACATTTCTGTCTTTTATAAATAAGTCAAGTTTATAAGGTGCACCACAAATTTACACAATTCTTGCAACAGTTTGTGAATGAAACAGACTATGAAAATAGTAATAGGGCCCTTTCTAACAATGTGATCATATGACCAAAAATATAAATACTACAACTTATTGCAATGCCATATGGCTCATATAAAATTAGTATCAAAAATATTATAGCTACATCATTTAATAGTACAATAAATATACATAGAATACCACATGTTTTAGGAGATCAACTTACCACAGATAAAATGTATATGCCACACTTTTTAAGAATCTGATTTAGTCTACAAAACCTCTGGTAAATATGCTTAGCTTACTAAATAAAATGCTTGTTTTTGTTACATGATGGTAACGATAATCTCACTGCTGATAGTAAAACAACCCATTTCAGCAAATACATTTACAAACACATTGTTTTACAGCTGTCCCCCCAAAATTTGCTTTTTATGATAAATTTCTTATTAAAAACTTCATATTTACATGTAATTTGGGTTTACATTTCTGTTTCTCTGCACATAATTTCACATTTGACAGACTTTTTCCTATAATTGTATAACTACATAACAAATACTTCTTAGGTGTTTGGTCTTCCAAGTGTTTTCAAGCAGATCTGTCCATCAATTGCAATGCAAGTGAATCGACACATTTTACCCCCTCCCCCCCAAACAAATTCCAGACTATGTGCCAGGTACAAAATAGCACCCAAATAAACTACTCCATGTAAAGATGGCATGCTGCTGATATAGCTGATTTTAGTCTGTGAGCAATACTGAACATAATCAGCAGCTATCCATTAAATAATTTTAAAATGGGAAGTATCAAGCCATCTAACTACAATGTTTTTTTTCACATCTGGTAATATTATATTGATGATATTGTCTTTAGATATATTCATTTTATGAGGTAAACAGATATTGATTTCTTAAACATATTTGTAAATCAAATAGACTGCATTTCAGTTGATGACAATACTGAGTTCAACCCTCTTCCATCAGCCAAATGATGAATAGACTCTTCACAATTTATATGTTCTGCAGTTTTGGTGATATCCTAAAATCACAAATATACATAAATATTAAACATTTGCTGTCTTCAGGGACTAAAAATTTTATGAATATTCAATATTTCAATAATATATAATTTGCACATATTATCATATTTTCCAACTACAATAGTTTTTTCCTGGAAAATTCTGATTAAAAATCCCCTAGTGTCTTATGCCTAAAGTTATAACAGGATGGCAAATGAAACAATCAAGATTCATCTCATGTAAAGTTACCTTTCTCAACCATTTTCAAGAAGTATGAAAATCATCTAAAAGTGATTCATTTTTCTCACAGTGCTTGATCAGATGTAAAACAAAAAAACTAAATTCTTCACATTTGCTAATATTTAAAAAAATTTGAAATTTTCAAATATTGCATTTCATTTACACTTATCAAAATGTAAAAAAAGGCAAATATATATATATAATTTATAATAAAATTATATTAAAAATAATATAATACTAAAATCATAATTGAATGAATATTTTTAGACAGATGTGACAAAGGTTGCAGATTCCCCACCTCTAGTTCATACCATAATACCAGAAATGACAATTTTTTTTGTTCTATGATGAGTAAAAGCCTGAAACCTCATTGCTGTTTTCTCATGCTGAACTATCTTTTTAGTTAAAATGTATTTGGGAATTTGAGTGCTAAATATATCCAGTAAAATATCCCCCCACCCCCCCAATATTCACCTTCTAAAATCTATGTTCATTTTATTGTGAAAAAATATATTAAATCAACATTGTAAGTAAACATAATTTGCAATCAGTATATGTTGACAAAAGTTTTGCAGAATATGACAATCAGATACAAAAACCAAACATATTTGACTGAAATTAATATCTACTCTATGCACTAAAGAGATGCAACTCTAAGAGACAATGAATCTGCATCTATGACAATTAAAATTATGTTACATATAATACATAATCCTCAAGCAGATAAATGCTGAAAAAGGCCTGTATAATTTACTTCTCCAAACATATCTAACCAGAGAATTTGGCTGTTTCAGGCCAATTCTAATAAGATATTTCTTTTGTATTGTCCCATCCACTTCATTCCAGGTCTGCTCCTTTATCCCAAATTTTTAGTAACATTTTATAACTATATCTTTTAATCTGCATGTAGGAAACATGGCAAACCAACAACTCTCTCCTTGTCTAAGTACTAAGTCCTTGTTCAAAATGCTGCTACTTCTTAGATTTTTAAACTATAAATTACTGGATAAGATTTTTCATTTATATTACAAAAATGCACCATTTAATGTTAATAAATAATGTTTACCTTATTAATTTGTTACAAAATTTGTGAGACTGTGACATAAATAACCCCATTCTTGCTGACACTATGAAATACCAAATTACATATTTACTGTTGTCCTTGTTCACTTTCATATGGATTATTCTCATGCTAAATTTAGCAGTTATAAGTTTGACTTTAACTGATGTCATTAACTTTTTTCTAAAATGTTTCTAAAAATAATCAGAAATGAAACAAACAATTTTTTTCTAATAGGTAGAAACTGAAGAATTTAATAAGTATTATGATTTTATCTTTCGATTTCACTACTCTTTAGGGTGCTTTGATACTGATCAAACCAGGACCTGGATAAGGCATGAATATTTCTATGTATCTTTCTGCTGAGGTTTCATCTTCCTCAAATACCTTCTCTATGGCATATTATACTGACAATTTCCTGACACCTCTGTGGCATATATGAGTAGCTGCCTGATGTGTCTTTACTTTTTTAGGTTTTAAAACTGCTTCTGCTATTTTAGTTATTTTTATTATTTACTAGTTTTGAATGGTGGCTGCACAGGAATATGACTGATTATATATGAAATACAGCTAACAGACTGGCTCTGCTAAGAGAGCTGAAATTAGAACTGATATTACTTATTAAAAAGGTCTTGTATCTGAAGCTACAGAAATGTTGCAATAAGGTTTAAAGATTACCTTTAACACAACAGAAGCTCTGAAAGATTCAGATAATCAGAGTTTAACATGAGAGATTACCTAGATATTATGGCAATAGTGATTTGCTTACAACTGAGACTGAGGAGTGATGGGACTAATTTAAACAGGCTGTTCTTTAAACCAACATTACTCTTCTTGGTAAAAAAAGAGCAGAAGAGACAGAGTCATCTTACAGATAAGGTAATGGAGTTTATTTCTGAAAGAAAGGAGTAAGAGATAAAGTGAATCAACATCTTACTAGTTTTAACAGATAGACAGCATTAAAAAGAGCTTAAAAGTGTGTAAAGAATCATTTGAAAGCAGATATGATTTTTTAGCTTGATAGCCAGACTGACAAAAGCAGAAAAAGCAGCTAGAAAGCACAACTGAGAATTGTACCAGAAAGTAAAAGCTTTGTGTGAAGAAAAAAAAAGACTAGGACACAGGGATTGTGGGATAACCATGGTCAAATTATTGATAAGATTTCTGCCATGGTAAGGTGAGTTGAGCATTTCAGACATGTTCTAAATATTGAGGTTAGTTTTATTCCCATTGTTTGCCATGAAGACTCATTACTAGCTTCAATGTTGGAACTATATTACAATCAGAAGTTACTTTGGCTATTTCAAAAGTTAAAACTATTCAAATTCTCAGGGATAGATGAACTTACTATTGAAATGCTTAGAGCTGGGATTGTTTCTGTTGTCATATAGATGACTGAAATGTTGAATTTTCTTTTATGATATGCCGCACGCTTGGCTACTGATCTAAGGGACCTGGGTTCGAGCTCGGATTAGGCATGGATGTGTGTGTCGTTTTTCTGCTGAGGTCCTGCCATCCTCTCAGATCTCCTACTGTGGCATATAAACTGACAGGCTCCTGTCAGACCTCTGTGGCAAGCAGCTGCTTGAGGGGGTATTTATTTTATTTTTATCCCATGCCGAGTGGTTAGCATGCTTGGTTACTAATCTAAGGGAACTGGGTTCGAGCCACGGGTAAGGCATAGTTGTGTGTGTTGTTTTTCTACTGAGGTCCTGCCATCCTTAGACCTACTATGGCATATAAACTGATAGGCTCTTGTCAGACCTCTGTGACAAGCAGTTGCTTGAGGGGGTATTTATTTTTTTTATTATTGTTCTTAAGATTTTACTAGAATATTATTACCCTACAGGGATAACACTTTGGTAAAATCTTGGGAACACCACCTTTATATTGAAATACTGTATATATTCATACCAGAAAATAAAAAAAAAAATTCATACTCTGACCCCCATTTGACCTCAAGCGCAACACCTGCTATATTTTGAACATCCTTAATATTTGTGAACCTCTGGAAATAGCCCTATTCACCAACTTTTTGCTCTGTAGTAATGTTATATTGAAATCTGACCATTGACTTCGAAGGACCATTGCATCCAAAATTTGACATAATTTCTGAGATCTACAACTCAAAATATCCCAGACACCAATTTTTAACCCTTACCAGGTCAAGGATGTCTATAAGCATTTTTTGTACAACATATGAAACTTAGATTCTTTTTTAAATTGCCATTTGGAAATTTTCTTACATATATCTTTTAAAAATACACAATACAAGCTTGAAAAATAATTATCTTTTTCCATTTGATACATATTTATTAAACTACAATTATGGATGAGTGGTTAGTGCACTTGGCTGCTGATGTAAGGGACCTGGGTTCGAGCATGGATGTATGTCATTTTTCTGCTGATGTCCTGCCATCCTCTCAGATATTCCCTCAAGCAGCTACTTGAGGGGGTATTTATTTTATTATTATAAATAATTCAATACAGCCATCTTATTGCCACATTTTAGAAACATTATCCAGCATTGCCAATTTGTTTGCTAATGTTACTCTAAATTAAAGCAATCATCTGATTTAAGCTCAAAAGATTGACATGAACTATTATCAATGTATTTTTCCTTAAATTTTCAAAAATCTCCTAAAATAAACAAAAACTGCTATTTTTAAAAATGGAAGATTTTGGAAGTAATTATTAAATATGTACCTATTTTTTACTTCAATAAAATTCAAAATTACATTTTCTTAATTTGGTATATAACACGACCTATTTCTGTTGATTAATTATTTATTAAAAATATTCTAAAGTTGACTTGTTTATTGGACTCTGCAATAAGCCTAAACTTTTCTCAAAGTATGGTACAGAGAAAAAAAAATTACAAAACAGAAGAAATGTTAACTTTAAACAAAGAAATTTTTTGTTATTCAGAAATAAGTAGCTTTCCATTCGTGTGCATTATAATCATTTCTGTCTATTACTGTCTTTTAAATAAATTTTTATTTGTTGCCAGATGCCTTTTTTTAACTTTATGCCTCTAAAAAAAAAGTCCTAGTAAAATTAGTTATCTTTTTTGTTAAATATTTTATTTCCAGAAAATCTAGAATTAAATGCTGATTAATTTAGCATGTAACATGCCATAATTCCTTTTATTATTTGTCACAAAAGTTCTAAAGTTAAATTTTTGGCCTGATCAGAGTGAAAAAAATAACTGGACATGGAAAGGGTTAAGGGATGGTAGATATATATTTGATCTTTGACCTCGAAGGACCATCACAATCCCCCAAAATTTCACATTTCCAAGATCTATGACTCAAATATCCTATGGGACCAATTTTTCTCTCTCTAGCACTACAAAATTCTTAACATATTCAATGGGCAATAAATCTGGGGATCTGCTGGCCAGTGTTGAGTATCAACAAGGAGCAGATATTCCTGGGTGATGTTAGTAGTATGTGATTTGGTGCTATTTTGCTGATCAGGGTAATATGCACTCCTTGATGAAGAGGGAAGTAACTACAGGTTCCAGGATGTCATTGACATTTATATTTGACTGTACAATAAAGTGCCTGGGAATCACACCAGAGAAGACCAGCTATCGTGACTTACTGCACCCCAGACCCATAACATCTGCAGATTGAGAATGTGTCATTCAGTGGTGGCAGCTGGATTAGAGCACTGACCACATTGTCTCTACTTGTGTATATGGAGATCAGCTCCTGGACAAAACTGGGATTTGTTGCTAAAGATGATATGGCATCATTCTGCATCATAAGTAGCTCAAGATTGATACTACTCCAAATGCTGATGATGATGATGTCTGGTGGTCAGTAAAAGGCAATGCAATGGACTATGTTCATGCAACCCTGCATCTGCAAGTCACCAGGAAAAAGTTCATTATAGGGTGATGCAAGGCTAATATAACAACTCTGTTGATGGTGGCTAGCATCATCATTTGCAGTGATGCCTGTTGCAAAATCAATTGGTTCTCCGCTGTGCAACATATCCTTGTTGATGACCATGTGTGGCTTTTCACAACCATTGCTGTCAGCACTGACTGTCATGGTTGCAGTTGGTGCATTTCACTAAACGTTGGCTTGACCTCTTGCTTCATGGAGTACAATGATCTGTCCTTTCTCAAATGTAATATGCTGGCAATCCGGCTGATGTACACATTGTCTCAGCATTCCATATGTGATACTATTCCTATGGGCTTCGTTCTGCAGAATTGCTCAGATTTGTTGTGGCAACAAACTCGAGGAGCATTTACAGTTGAAATATTGGCTCATCTTGCCTTATAACACTAACCCTCTCTGCCTGAAATGTCTAATAATGGAATTATTTACATATCTTGGCATTTTGCATAAAAGTCAGAAACTTTCTGATATGACATAACAATAATGGAGGCACTACTGCCATCTAGTTTTCAACAAGATTTTATATAGAAAAAAATATTCTAATTTCCATAAAGGGGACATTACAAAATAATACTTGGCTAAAGGAGAGTATTGTGCTCTAAAGGTTGGGAACCCCTAATATAGATGAAACAATGCTGATGCTTCTGATTTCAGTGAGACACACTTTAGTTTTTACCAAACTTCAAAGGTTTCTCTTGATGCCACAACTGTTAGAACATTGGAGTTTTATCTGTTGTTTGTAAGAATGACTTGTGGGATATGCATCATATGATTTCAGCACAATATGTAGTTTACTGCTGCAAAGCATGTCCATGTATTTCACAATAGCTGACAATCTGGTGTAAAACTTTAGAAAGAGAAATTTATATTGCAATCATAACAAAGGAACTGAATTGAGAGAACAGCTTTATATTTCACTTATTTACATAGGTGATAGTGGAATGAGTAATCCTGTTTACAGATACCATAAAGATAAAAAGACAAGAAATGACATTTTTCATTATCTAACAATATTAAGTATTAAGCAAAGTGATTTGACATTTTGCCTTAAAGTGCAAATAGAAATATTTTAGAATGATAGTTTTTTTTTAACCTATTGGTAAGACTAAAAAAAAAGAAATAAGTTTTAATACTTATTCAACACACTTTTTCTGAAACAGAACCATTACACTTGATCCAAGCAGCAGATTCTGTAAGATGTCTCCGATTGTAATGTCTGCGGTGCATTTCATCCACATGAGTTAAATACCATGTTCCGGGAAAAAGATCTTCTATTTTTCCAGATGGGGTATATGGTGCTGTTAAATGAGAAGTTTGCAAAAAATAAGTACCATATCATTAAATGCATCACTGCAAAATTAAAGAAATCAGTTGCATCTTTGAATCTGCTATACTTAATGACATTATTACATAATAAGGATAATTAAGACTAAAAAGAAATAAAAATTTTGGATGTACAATTAAATTTGCTTTTCAGTGATAAACAACTACTTCACTGTATCGTTTATACCCAACGATAAATACATTGATTGAACGTCTTTTCTTTAATGTGTCATGTGACAAACATACTAGTTTTCATGCATGCCAATCATACCAATATAACTCAGTGGCCACTGAATTAGGACACCCTGCCCTTTGCTGAAGAATGAACTATGCAAGTGAAATAAAAGCTGATTTATACTTTGCAGTATTCACTTTTTTTTTATTTCATCCATATGGTAGCAATTAGGCCAGGGTGAAATTTATGAGATGTGCGAATTGAAAAATGGCAGAAATAATGGACAAAAGGCTGAGTTTATCAGAATTTGAAAGAAGCACGATTGTTAGATACACTCAACACACTTGACATCATCTTGGAAGCAGAACAACTTGTTGGTTTTTCTGTAATAACTGTTGTAAAGGTGTTATGGTAATACACTAAAAAACAACAACCAGTAAGCACAATAATTATAGTGAGAAACAGTTGAAACACCCACATCCAAAATACAATGCTGGACAGTCATAACAGATTTCAAGTAGGATAATGCATCAGTCTCTATTGTTTTGGATATCACACTAGATATCTTTGACAACATCTGCTAATCCGGCAATACCAAAAAGTGAGACTTGCATGGTGGTGGGAATACCACACAAGGAAATTTGGAAAAGGTCAGTTGGACCATCCTCCTCCTCCTCCTCCTCCCCCTCCTCCTCAAGCAGCCATGGGCCACAGAGGTCCAACCAGACCGTGCAGTTTAATTCTCCAAGCATATCTGTCCTGAGCTACATCTGCTGCATCCGGCCACTGCACACCAATTCTAACAAGGTCCTGTTTGACATTGTCTGCCCACCGCTTCCTAGGTCTCCCCCTCCTTCTGAGACCTCTAGGCACACTGTTCATAACCCTATTCGCCAATCTATAATTATCCATACGGGCAACATGGCCAAACCAGTGGAGTCTCTCTCTGCACAATATGCTGCTTAAAGGAGGTTGCAGACTCTTTTGCCTAACCTTATCATTAGTTACAAAGTTAAACCACCTAATACCCAAGATACTACGTAAGCATCTAGAATCAAAAGCATCTAGTTTCCTGTTATCTTGTTTACACAGCGTCCAAGTTTCACTACCATAACTAACCCTAGAAAGAACCAAACTATTATAAATAAAATAAAATAAATACCCCCTCAAGCAGCTGCTTACCACAGAGGTCTGACAGGAGCCTGTCAGTTTATATGCCATAGTAGACGGTCTGTGAGGATGGCAGGACCTCAGCAGAAAAACGACACTTACATTCATGCCTTACCCGGGGCTCGAACCCAGGTCCCTTAGATCAGTAGCCAAGCACGCTAACCACTCGGCCATGGGACGGCAAACTATTATACAGTCTAATTTTAATCTTTAGGTGTATATGCCTATTTCTCCACAATCTCCATAGATTCTGAAAAGTCCCGGCAGCAATCCCTATTCATCTGTTAATCTCATGCTGCACATCACCAGTATGTTACATAGCTCCCAAAGTAGTTAAACTGTGACACCTGCTCAAGACTGCAATCATTCAGATGAACTGAATCACAACCTGCCTGACCAATTTTCATCACTTTAGTTTTCTCTCTGTTTATAACCAAACCTACTCTACTACCAGTCTCATCAACAGCTCGAATGAAAGAGTTCATCTCATCAACATCATTTGCCAAAAGGGCTAAATCATCAGCATAATCTAAATCAGAAATTTTCGGATTTCCAGCCCATTTAAGGCCAAAATCTTTCCCTTGAAGTGAATTTCACATAGCATAATCAATAACCAAACTAAAGAGGAAAGGAGACAAAATGCATCCTTGTCAAACACCAGAAGTAATGCTAAACCAATTGGTATAAGCCTTACCAACTCTCACACAAGGCTCAGTTTTATCATAGAGAGCATTTATTATGTTAACTAACTTGTCTGGTATGCCATACGATCTCACAATCAACCACAAATTATAACGATCAACAGAGTCGAGAGCCTTTTTGAAATCAACAAAGCTAGCAACCAAAGGTTTCTGAAACTCTAAACATTTCTCAAGAACCTGCCTAAGTGAAAATATCTGATCCACACATCCCCTACCACTTCTGAATCCACATTGCTCATCACGCAATTGACTGTCAACCAGATTCTTAATTCTATTAAGCACAATCATGGAAAGAACTTTCCCTGGAACAGAGAGTAGGCTGATACCCCTATAATTATCACAAGAACTGTGATCACCTTTTTTTTGAAAATAGGGATAATAATAGCTCTGGTAAAATCCTTAGTAACCATGCCTTTATCATAAAAGATATTCAAAATTTCAGCCATCCAAGTGGTAACTGAAACATTCCCAGCTCTATGCATTTCCATAGTAATTTCATCTACCCCTGGGGATTTATGAAGTTTAAGTTTAGAAATAGCCAAAATAACTTCAGATTGTGTTATAGAGCCAACATTAAAGCCCCCAATACATTTATCATCATTACAAACAATGGGAGTAGAACTAACCACATTGTTTAGAACATCACTGAAATGCTCAGCCCACCTAGACATGACAGAATCATCCCCGTCTATTACCTTGTTTATCCTTCAATCCTTGTGTGCTTTCTACCACATAAAACATTAACTATCTGGTACAGCTCTCTGCTGTTGTGCTGCCTAACTGCTTCCTCAGCTTTGTTTGCCAAGCCATCAAGCCAAAGATTCTTATCAGTAGCTAATTGATCCTTTACACGTTTATTAAGCTCTCTGTAATCCTTTCTATTAGGACTAGTAGGGTATTGATTAAGGACATTCCTGCAGTTCCTTCGTTCTGAAATAAGCTCAAGTACCTTATCACTTAAATAATTCTGCCTCCTCTGCTCCTTTTTTTTCTAAAAGAGTACTGTTAGTTTCCAAAAAGGCCTGTTTAAAACGGCCCCATTCTTCCTCAACATCAGTAGTAAGCAAACCATGACTGTCATAATGACTAAGTAACATATCATGGTAAGCTTTAGCTGTAACTGGGTCTTTCAGAGCTTCAGTATTAAAGGTAAATTTTTTAACTTTAGCACAACTCTTTTTAAGTTTAAGTTGCAAGACACTTTTAACAAGGTAATGGTCAGATCCAATTTCAGCTCCCCTATATGCCTTGGTATTCCTAACAGAACTAGCCCATTTGCTGTTAATTAATATGTAATCAATCATATTCTTTTGCAGCCCATCTGGTGAAACCCATGTGTATTTATGTATGTCGTGGTGTTTGTAATATGTGTTAGTTATTCTGAAACCATTGAGTTTACATACCTGTAGGAGACGTTGTCCATTGTCATTTCAGCTACCAATACCAAAAGGGCCTATCACCCCTCCCCAAAGGTTAGAGTCAGTACCAACTTTGGCATTGAAGTCACCTAGAATAAGGGTAATATCTCCTTTCTTGATAGAATTCAAAATATCCTGAAGCTGTCCGTAAAACCTATTCTTCTCATCCTCATCAGCATCCTCAGTAGGGGCATAACAGCAGATAACATTCAAGACTTTAATGCTTGTCTGAAATTTTGCTGTAAGAAACCTTTCATTAATGTACTCATATTCTAGAAGAGCATCACTAGCATGTCTGCTGAGCAGCAGACCCACGCCTTGGTGATGCTTTCCATCCTCCCACCCTGTAAAGAGAAATTTAAAGTTATTTTTAAGCATCTCACCTATACCTATCCATCTGGTCTCTTGCAAGCCTAGAATATCTAAGTTATAGCACTGGAATTCCTGCATGAGGACATCAAGAGAATAATTTCTATATAATGTCCTTGTGTTCCTTTAGAGAGAAAATGATTAAACCTAGTTTCTTTAAAAAACCTACTATTGAGATAGGTAGGGCCAACAATATCAAACAGCCCTCTGATCGCAGGCATGGGGCAAAGACTTGTTCCTCCTCCGCTAAAGGTTGAAGTCACCGATGCTGGTAGGAACTTCAGGCACCACCTTTTCAAGTGGACTTTTTCAAAAGCCATATGGCCTGCCTGAGACACATTACTCCAGTTTAGGCTTGACGATGCCCAACTAGCTAAGTAAGGTTCAGGTACCTATGATGGCCTCTGATTAGGATTATCCACCAGCTGATATAAGGTATCCCATGCCTCTGTTCACTTAGGGCTGGCAACCCAGAAGCAAACAGAAAGCACAGCGGCAGATTCTCCCTCAACAGAGGCCCACCAGTGCAGTAAATCCAGGATCCATAATCAAGCTCAAATCCATAAACAAATCCAGTCTAGTAGGTATAAATGGTCAGCACCAGGACCCTGTGAAGTTGACCACTCCTCAGCAAGGTTGAAAAAAAAGAAAAAAGTGGCCATAGATGACCAGATCAGTAGGCCATACTGAACTGGTAGCCCTCCCCTTCCGTTCCCTTCCAAAAGAGAATATCTCTTTTGAAAGGTACTAACGGTTTGCACCACGAGAAGGCGGGGTTGGACATTAAGTGCTAGACCTGGCCGGTTCTGTGCATCATCACCAGGGATTGGTACACAGCTCTCCTTCCAGTTTATGACTAGCTACTATTTACAGGCTGTGTTGGACGAATGAATTACATTTCCTTCTGCACTATGCAAACTGATAGCTAAGCATATGCCAAAAGCAACATGAGGTAATGGATATCATGTGGACTGTATGAATAGGCAGGTCAATGGCAGTAGTGCCATGGTTTGGGACATATTCCGGTTGGATGCATTGGGTTTTCTGGTACAAGTGCAATGATATATAAGGGTATGGACTACTGAATATAGTTGCTAATCAAGTACACCCTTAATTATTAATGTTGCTACGCAGTGGTGATAGCATCTTTCAACATGATAATGCACCAACTCTACAAATCTCAAACCCCCATTGAACATCAGTAAAATTTTGTGGAACAGGCAAACCATTGCCAGATCAACCAATGGTCACTGTTAACTCAATTGTGGGGTGTTTCACAGTCAGTTTGGCTGAGGATATTTTGAAATGTGTATCAAACCCTAACATAGTAATATTGATGTCACATTACATTCAGGCAAGTTATTGAAGCCTGAGGAGACCCTACACAATAGTAAGTAAGTGGGTGGATGTGATTGAATGCCCACTGAGTATACTCACTATAGACAAATCTATGATAAATGTTATATCCATCATGACATTTTAAACGTAATTAGTTCCAAATTTACACTACCCAACACAGAAATTATAGCACCATGGAAGAGGTAGAGCTATCCAAATCTCACCACATATTGTGCTGCTGAAGATATGCAAATTATTACAAATGCACAGCAAATGGTCATGAGGTATACTAGTGTTAAGAGTGAAAAAAATGTCGGTGAGGCATACCAGCTATCAAAAGAACAGGGCATGATTAGAGTTGTGCACATTGTTCAGTGCTGAACACTGAGCACACAAGAATGACTGAAGTTGAATTGTGGATGATAGGAATGTTCATGAGAGCCATTGTTGCACAAGTTGGCCATGATGTCAGAACTGTACAATGCCATTGGTGTCATTGAGTTATATCACACTAAAGTATACAGTGGACAAGAACTGAGTCACAACCTAGGACTACAGTTCACAAGGGTCATCAACTATGGTAAATGGTATTACGGGAAAGTTTTGTTCAGCAAGCCAGCTCAGGGGTGACCTCCAAAGAGCCAGTGGTACAATTATATGTATCCAAAGGGTCTGAAACTTTATATGATGCTGGTTTCTGGTGCACAGACCACCTCCATTGCCCAGCATTACTGCCATAACACAGGACTAGTTGGCTGGAGGGGTGCAGAGCCTGGAATCACCGGAGATAAGAATGGAATGATACATATTTGAAAGCATGCAAATTAGAGATTTGCAGAAGTGGGCATTATCCATTAACATCTCAGTCATCAGTTACAGGTGTCAGGTGGATTCAAGTATGGGGCAGATGCCACTCCTCTCATTGCATGGAGGTGCAGATACCCTGATATGGTCCTCATAATTGCTGGACCTGTCCCCCTTGAGCACATCTGGGATCATATAGGACAACTCTGCAGGAACACTCTTGCTTGCACTTTTACAGGAATACCAGCAAAAGTCAATGATGCTTGGATTAACATCTCACAAGACATGATTGACAATCAGATCAAAAGTATGCCTGTTTAAAGGCCTGCATCATGGCTAGAGGTGACTATAGTGTTATTGATCAAAGGCTGGTATTTTACACATTTTGCTTCCAACTTCAATCAACATGATATACATCTTACAAGACATGACTCCTCCTGATGTGTCCCTCATACATTTGTGATTTCAGAGGATTCTCTCATTAACTTTGTAGTGTTACACTTTTCGCGTTGCATAGTGTATTTCATTTTAAATAGGGTTATCTTAAAATCAGATTTTCAAATCCAGTAAACTTGTTCTAAAACAGAACTAGCTACTCAAATGGCATCCTGTGAGCAACACTCAGGACAAGAACAAAAAATTGTGGCCTATAAAGAAGATGAAAAAAAAAAATTAAATAAAAGGCGGGAAAGCAAGCGAGAAATAATGAAATAATGGCCACACAATGCATGTTATAAAAATTATCTGGTCCACTTGAAAAATGTAATCGAGTGTCTATAAACTAATGAGGTATTTACTACAATATGAAACCATCAGTGTTTGTACAAACTGTCAGTTCCATACTTGGAGTTCTGGCAGAGTTTTTCCATCGAGCTCTGGGTACAGTGGCAGAGATCTTGGTCTGAACAGGTTGGTAACAAGCTTTTCGAGATTTCTTAGATGTACACTTAGATGCCATTTTGGTTGGTTGGTTGCTTGGGGTTTTATGGCACAAGAGCAGCTAACGCAATATTATGCCAAACAAAAAGACAAAGGAATAAAAGTTGGTTGACCTCATCATCATCATCATCCTCAAGCAGCCATGGGCTACGGAGATCCAACCAGACTGTGCAATTTAGTTCTCCAAGCAAGTCTATCCTGAGCTACATCTACTGCATCTGGCCACTGCACACCAATTCTAACAAGGTCCTGTTTGACATTGTCTGCCCACCGCATCCTAGGTCTCCCCTTCTTTCTGAGGCCTTTAGGCACACTGTTCATAACCCTATTCGCCAATCTATAATTATTCATATGGGCAACATGGCCAAACCAACGGAGTCTCTCTCTGCACAATATGCTGCTTAAAGGAGTTTGCAAACTCCTTTGCCTAACCTCATCATTAGTTACAAAGTTGAACCACCTAATGCCCAAGATACTGCGTAAGCATCTGGAATCAAAAGCATCTAGTTTCCTGTTATCTTGTTTACAAAGTGTCCAAGTTTCACTACCATAACTAACCCTAGAAAAAACCAAACTATTATACAGTCTAATTTTAGACATTAGGTGTATACGCCTATTTCTCCACACTCTCCATAGATTCTTAAAAGTCCCGGCAGCAATCCCTATTCGTCTGTTAATCTCATGCCGCACATCACCATTATCTGTTACATAGCTCCCAAGATAATTAAACTGTGACACCTGCTCAAGACTTCAACCATTCAGATTAACTGAATCACAGCCTGCCTGACCAATTTTCATCACTTTAGTTTTCTCTCTGTTTATAACCAAACCTACTCTACTACCAGTCTCATAACGGCTCGAATGAAAGAGTTCATCTCATCAACATCATTTGCCAAAAGGGCTAAATCATCAGTATAATCTAAATCAGAAATTTTCGTATCTCCAGCCCATTTAAGGCCAAAATCTTTCCCTTGAAGTGAATTTCGCATAACATAATCAATAACCAAGCTAAAGAGAAAAGGAGACAAAATGCACCCTTGTCGAACACCAGAAGTAATGCTAAACCAATTGCTACAAGCCTTACCAACTCTCACACACGACTCAGTGTTATTATAGAGAGCTTTCATTATGTTAACTAACTTGTCTGGTATACCATATGATCTCACAATCAGCCACAAATTATGACGATCAACAGAGTTGAAAGCCTTTTTGAAATCAACAAAGCTAGCAACCAAAGGTTTCTGAAACTCTAAACATTTCTCAAGAATCTGCCTAAGTGAAAATATCTGATCCACACATCCCCTACCACTTCTGAATCCACATTGCTCATCACGCAATTGACTGTCAACCAGATTCTTAATTCTATTAAGCACAATCATGGAAAGAACTTTCCCTGGAACAGAGAGTAGGCTGATACCCCTATAGTTATCACAACAACTACGATCACCTTTTTTGAAAATAAGGATAACAATAGCTCTGGTAAAATCCTTAGGAACCATGCCTTTATCATAAAAGATATTCAGAATTTCAGTCATCCAAGTGGTAACCGAAACATTCCCAGCTCTAAGCATTTCGGTAGTAATTTCATCTACCCCTGGGGATTTATGTAGTTTAAGTTTAGAAACAGCCAAAATAACTTCAGATTGTGTTATAGGGCCAACATCAAACCCACCAATGCATTCATCATCACTGCAAACAATGGGAGCAGAACCAACTACATTGTTTAGAACATCACTGAAATGCTCAGCCCACCTAGCCATGACAGAATCCTCCCCTTCTATAACCTTACCTTGTTTATCCTTCAATCCTTGTATGCCTGTCCGTTTTCTACCACATAAAACCTTAACTATCTGGTACAGCTCTCTGCTGTTGTGCTGTCTAACTGCTTCCTCAGCTTTGTCAGCCAAACCATCAAGCCAAAGATTCTTATCAGCAGCTAACTGATCTTTTACACGTTTATTAAGTTCTCTGTAATGCTTTCTATTAGGACTAGTAGGGTATTGATTAAAGACATTCCTGCAGTTCTTTCTTTCCGAAATAAGCTCAAGTGCCTTATCACTCAGATAATTCTGCTTCTTCTGCTCCTTTTTTCCTAAAAGAGTACTGTTAGTGTCCAAAAAAGCCTGTTTAAAATGATCCCATTCTTCCTCAACTTCAGTAGTAAGCAAACCATGACTGTCATAATGACTAAGTAACCTATCACGGTAAGCTTTGGCTATAACTGGATCTTTCAGAGCTTCAGTATTAAAAGTAAAATTTTTAACCCTAGCACAACGCTTTTTAAGTTTAAGTTGCAACACACTTTTAACAAGGTAATGGTCAGATCCAATTTCAGCTCCCCTATATGCCCTGGTATTCCTAACAGAACTAGCCCATTTGCTGTTAATTAATATATAATCAATCATATTCTTATGCAGCCCATCAGGTGAAACCCATGTGTACTTATGTATGTCGCGGTGTTTGTAATAAGTGTTAGTTATTCTGAATCCATTGAGTTTACTTACCTGTAGGAGACGTTGCCCATTGCCATTGCAGCTACCAATACCAAAAGGGCCAATCACCCATCCCCAAAGGTCAGAGTCAGTACCAACTTTGGCATTGAAGTCACCAAGAACAAGGGTAATATCTCCTTTCTTGACAGAATTCAAAATATCCTGAAGTTGTTCATAAAACCTATCCTTCTCATCCTCATCGGCATCCTCAGTGGGGGCATAACAGCAGATAACATTCAAGTCTTTAACGCTTGTCTGAAATTTTGCTGTAAGAAACCTTTCATTAATGCACTCATATCCTAGAAGAGCATCGCTAGTGTGTCTGCTGAGAAGCAGACCCACGCCTTGGTGATGCTTATTGTCGTCCCTCCCTGAAAAGAGAAATTTAAGATTATTTTTAAGAATCTGACCTTTATCTGTCCATCTGGTCTCTTGCAAGCCAAGAATATCTAAATTATAATGGTGGAATTCTTGTGTGAGGACATCAAGAGAAAAAGCTCTGTGCAGAGTCCTCACATTCCAACTATCTATGGAGAGAAAATGGTCAGTGGGATGTTTAAAGAAACTATGTTTATCGAGAGAGGGAATGCCGACAATATTAAACAGCCCCCTAATCGCAGACATGGGGCAAAGATCCGTTCCCCCACTACTAAAGGCTGACGCCATCTACACTGGAATACTTCCTCCAATGTAAAATTTGACGATGCCAATAGAAGCAAAGAGTTCAGGTGCCTGCGATGACTTCTGCTCAGGATTATCCACCAGCTGATAAACATATCCTGTGAATCTATTCACTTGGGGCTGTCAACCCACAAACAAACAGAAAACACAGCGGAAGATTTTCCCTCCACAGAAGCCCACCAGTGCAGCAAAATCAGGATCCATAATCAAGCTCAGAGCCATATATCTGTCCAGTCCAGTAGGTTTATATGGTCAGCACCAGGACCCTGTGTGGTTGACCACTCCTCAGCAGGGTAGAAAAAAAAGAAAAGTAGCCATAGTTGTCCAGATCAGTAGGCCACACTAATCTGGCAGCCCTCCCCTTCCGTTCACTTCCACAAGAGAGTATCTCTTTTGAAAGTTACTAATGGTCCGCATCACGAGAAGGCGGGGTCGGACATTAGGTGCTAGGCCTGGCCGGTTCTATGCATCATCACAGGGTATTGGTGCATAGCTCTCCTTCCAGTGAGTATCTAACTACCATTTACAGACCGTTGACCCACAACCAAAGTTAAAATTAACAGAAACAAAATGGCACAATAAAGATGAGTATAAAAAAGAAGAATAAAAAGAATCAACAAGTGTATAAGTCAACAATAAAAATTGGTATATAGGACTCATTAAAATCAGAAACAAGTGTATAATCTAGGAAACAAAGTAAAAAATCATAAACATCAGCCAGTAAAACGTAAAAAATGCAAAAACAGTAGTTAAAACAGAGCCATCGGATAAAAGATGTCCGAGTGTAAGGGGCTCGCTCGGATGTAAAATTGTGAAAGCTAAAAAACATATGTCATTCAAAATTAAAACAGGGACAATGAAGTAAAAAGTGGTTTACAGTTAAAATGGTGTTGCAAAACTCGCACTTAGGTTTGTCATCCGCCCAAAGAAAAAAATGAATGAGTGATAAATGAATGACCTAAGCAGAGTTGAGCAA
Source organism: Ryuthela nishihirai (assembly GCA_038380435.1). Taxonomy (NCBI): domain Eukaryota; kingdom Metazoa; phylum Arthropoda; class Arachnida; order Araneae; family Heptathelidae; genus Ryuthela; species Ryuthela nishihirai. Next base: position 64,276,935 of record JAWZYU010000003.1, read on the forward strand.
GTAAAACTTCCTCCTTGCAATTACTGCAAAAACAAGACTGCCACAGTTTGACAATGGGCTAGATCTCGAAAAGCTTGTTACCAGCCTGTTCAGACCAAGATCTCTGCCACTGTGCCCAGAGCTCGATGGAAAAACGCTGCCAAAAATCCAATGGAACCGGCATTGGAGAGTTGGATAGGGATGTGGCTGGCTTGGCAGCAGCACCTGCCAAGTCATTGACCAGGCACCCAACAGAAGAGAACAGTGGTGGTGGCTGCCAGACAATGGAGATGCTGGCGGATCTTGGAGAGAACAGGGTGAGGCTGATTACTCACCGAAATCAAAGCTTGTAGCGAGCTAAATGAGTCAGTGTGGAGGACACACCGACGATGAGGTTGGAACGCTGCTGTGGGATCTGGTCTGCAATGATGACATCACAGCAGACCATACTCGACCCACCGAAGTGCCATATTTCGAGCCATCTGTGAAGACATGAGATTTTTCTCTGCCAAACTTCCTGCCCTGCCTACAGTGAATAAGGGCCACTGTTGGGCTTGAAAAGGCTGCCATCCGTCAGATGGGACGTTAAGCATGGTCCTGTGTGGGGGAGAGACAAACCCAGGCACGTTAAAGAACATGCTGGATGGCCTTGATGGTCAGACAGATTTTCCCCTCAGACAACCATCCACGAAACCACGAGAGCTTTGAACTTGGACATCTGTCTCAAATAACTGATATTTAAGTAGTGAATATCATGTTTTTAAAATTAAAAGAGCTCGAATTTACCCTTTAAAAAATGGTAGACTTTCAGCACAATTTATGTACAGAGTTGCAGTAAAAATTAGACCATAATGCTACATAACCATATTGGCACCCAGAGTATAGGCATTGCTCGAGAATCAGCAATTGCAGTCCATTGTGCTCCAGGATCAATAATAATTGGGAAATGTATTTCCCACCCATCTTCCGGACTTTATCCCACATGACTTTAGAACTAGTTATATGAGTGATAGAAGACATATATTTGATCCAAGATTCCTTTCGACTCCGGCACCGGACAAAACAGGCTTTCTCCCTGGCGTGCTTGATTGGTTCAAGGTTAGGAGATGTCAGATATCTCTGAAACGCCTCCAAGTTTTGCTCTGAGCCTTATGAGCTGTGGTGTAGTCGGAATTCCACCATGGTTTTGGGAACGTGGAAACCAAGTCGAGGTCTGAGGAATAGTAGAGGCAGCTGCATGGACGATGCAGTTAGGCATCTCCCCCACTGAAACATTGATTGGCTCCTGGCTGACAGAGTTGTCATTGAGCTCAGAGAGGAACTCGAAGCCACTCCAGTCAGCCCGATCAAGCCTCCACAGTGAGATGCGTGAAGGGCTACAAGGTCCCCTATGGGAGATGGTGCACACCATGGGGAGGCGATTGTTTCTGCATGAACTGCCATCAACCTCCATGTAAAGAGCGGAAGGATCGAGGAGGAGCAGATAGAAGATCAATGGCAGTGACTGTGCGGGTTGGGGAGTGGAAATATGTACTGACACCAGTATTCAACAGGGAGAGCGACGGATCAAGGAGTCACTGCTCCAGGACCCCGCCCCTCCCATTGGTGCCAGAACTGCCCCAAAGTGGACTGTGTCTGTTTAAATTTCCTTTTAGTTTTCCTTGCTTCATTGGCCTGCACATCCCCAGACTTAAACCCTATCAAACATCTTTGGGATGAGGTTGTAAGAACTATTCACATAAAAGTTTAATGAAACACGATAAAGCTGTTACATTTAGATAGCACAGAATATTAAATCCTAAACATGTGAAGTGCATAGTATATTAAACGTGAGTTGGAATTACAATAACTAAAATACGTTATTAATAAAATAACTTATAAAGTCATTGATGTAATCTTAAAACCTATGTTAAAATACACTAGACCTTAAAGTATTACAAAAATAATTACCGTTTCCTAGTTGCTGGTACATATGCTTTAGCCTAGGTTTTCACTCGTGATATGATGGAATTATCACTACTGAAACATTTCAAAGCTATCAGTCCTTAGGAGATGAACAGATAATGTAACGGTGGTCACAAATAGAGCAGATGCTGCTGATGACCTCCATGATGCTTAATCACTTTAAAATCATGTAATTAACACTACATCAGCACACAAGTTCCAAGCAGAACGGCAAGAAATTTGATGGTATTCTATTGATGTTCTGTTGGTAGTCCTTAGAACTGATGAGCATGAATTAGACACTGCTATATATATATGAGTCCAGGTTTTCATTACTTGCGTATGCATACCAGATAGTGGATGCTGATCATGATGTTAAAATTAGAAGACTGGATGCTTCCGGTAATATCCTCTGCTATAAACACTCATATGTTATACTTAGCAGTGGATAAAATTGAGTAACCAGAGTTCAAGATCTACAATTAGCATCAAACACTTTAGTAATATCTTCAAATCAGCGGCATCATACATAATAATGGATTTGATATGTTGTAAATGTCATTACACAGTTCAATTCATAGATGGTAACTGGTAAATATCCTTATTTGTCCAACATTGCACATTCTTACATATTAGGATTAAAGTATTACTTCTACCAAACTATCTAAACTGTCAATAAAAGTGGCAGACTTACAATTAAAATATAGCAAAAGGTTGACTAGCCTGCATCACAGTGAACCTGAGCAACACATTTCACCGTGCCCACATCTACAGGCCTGATGATGCCGTAGATGCCGGAATGGTGAAATGCGTTGCTCAGGGTCACCATGATGCAGGTAGTCAACCTTTACTATATTTTAACTGTAAGTCTGCCACTTTTATTGACAGTTAAGATAGTTCAGTTGTAGTAATACTTTAATCGTAATATGTAATAATCTTCTAATTTTGACATCATCACATCATGATTCCATCTTATGCAGTTATTGATTAATAATGTATCTTAGTTATTATAGTTCCAACTCATGTATAATATACTATACACTTCACATGTTTAGGATTTAATACTCTGTGCTATCTAAATATAATAGCTTTATCATGTTTTATTAAACTTTTATTCTAGTTAACTGTGTTTAAATCATACATAATAACTATTCATGAGACTGAGCTGCTGTTCAATTTGCAGCAACTGCACAACACAATCATTTCTGCACAATGTATCCAGCATCTTGTAAGTTTGATGCCCTGCTGAATTTGATGGAAATTTAAAGAATAAAATGATACTAAAAATGAAAATCCACTAAGAATTTGTGTTATTCTGAAGGCCAAAGAGGTGCAATGGTGCTACTAGGAAGGCATATCTAATAAATTGGCATCTCAGTGTATATTGAATGAAAAAAGAAGGATATTTGCATCAGTTAGAGCACATCAGACAGAATAGAAAATCATGGAAGTCAGAAAATCTTATACTTCATTAAAATTCTTAAAAAGCAGGGTAAATTTAAATAAAATGATACTAAAAATGAAAACCCACTAAGAAAAGCACATTTATAGATTATTTATAAAAATTTTACCTTAAAAATACATAAAACATTATATAAGAATGAATTGAAAAAATGGTTACATGATTGTGAAGATATATATAGGAGGTATTCAACTGAAAAAGTGGACAAACTCTATATAAGGTGTGTAACAAGATGTCCACTTTTTAAATATTTAGTAAATACACTTTATCACTGATAAAAATACAATGGTTGAATAGTTCAAAGTCACTAAAGGTGAAATGGCAGAAAAAATGCCTAAAACAATGTCATAAATGAATAAGGTCCAAAAACAGTAAATTTTGATGAAAATTGATAGGGTTTTTATTATCCAATCAATTTTTTTGCACTTGATACATATGAATTTTTTTTTTACACCTGTTAATATTATATAAATATTAAAAACACATTGTTGCTTTGAACAATTACAACTCACCCGGCAGGATAAAATCAATGACCACAATTTCGGAATTTCTCAAATTTCATCATCAAATTGTGGACTTTTTTTTTTACCAATTTATGCTTTATTTAAAGCACCATCAATTACAAAAAATATAAATTGTCATTTTGATTGCATGTAATTTTGTATGCTTATTGTGCCTTGTGTTCAATGTTGACATAGTAGTAAAAACAATTTATTCATTGAGGCAGTATGGTAGTAGATTGTAATATGTGTGTGTATTTGTAACAGTATTATTTTGTTTACTATTTTGTTAGTTGTTGTAAGTTTAACAACATGTTTAATATCTTTACACACTATTGTTACAAATACACACATATATTACAATCTACTACCACACTGCCTCATGGGCATTCTTATGAAACACTATTATGCTTACTATTATTTTGCAAAGTTCAAATTGGAACAGACCATGTTTTGCTGTGCTCTACCATTTCGTGTATTGCTGATCATGCACATCTTTGATTTTAATTGGCAAATTACCATTAATTTGAGTTTCAATGTACTTTCGTTGACATCTTCTGGGGAGTGATTGGTACATTCAGTCACTAGGAGAGCACCTACTCACCCTGGTGTTAATTATACTCAGATACATATAGGGGCATACTTGCCTTAGCATCCAGGTATGATAATAGGCTGAAAATGGGAGGGAGGGGGTTATAAAGGGGGAGACAATGGAGTGGGGAGCAGGGAGGGCACCAAAATAAAACCAAGGTTCCTCCATATGGGGAGAGCACAACAGGCTCATAATCTGCAGTTGTCAGGTTTGAGTCCTACCTGGGACGGCATTGAGATTTATCTCAGCAAAACATCCTGCCTTACCCTCAGTCAATAGGGGATACCGATGGGTTTGAAAAGGCTGCTGTCCATCGGATGGGACATTAAGCCATGGCCATGTGTGTGGGATAGTCATACCTAGTGCATGTTAAAGAACACAGTAGATGGCCTAAATGGAGTGTCTGGATCTGTCTCTCAGCAGTTGTCAAGTGGGTTTGGGTTTCCTTCCCCTAACTTCTCCTCACCCTAGGACACTGTGTGCAAGAAAAGTGCCGCTCAGAGATAAAACAACCCAATCCCAGAAGATGTCAACGAAAGTACATCAAAACTGGAGTCAAGTATACCAACAGCTATTGTGTGTGTGTGTGTGAGTGTGAGTATTGTGTGCTACAAGGGCAATGTGTGAACTTGGTGCAGGTAATTCGTCAATTAAAATCAAAGGTGTGCAAGAAATCCAACAATGACCGAAATGGTGGAGTGCAGCAAGATGTGGCAAGTCTGTTCTAATTTGAACTTTGTGAAATAATAGTGAGCATAATAATGTTTCAGAGTAAAGTGTGAATGTAAAGGAACAAAATGGACAATAAGAATGCCTACAAGACAATATAGTAATGCATTATAATATATGCGTGTATTTGTGTAAAAACTAAAGTGATGAAAATTGGTAAGGCAAGTGGTGCTTCACTTGCTTCGAATGGCTGCACTTTTGAGCAAGTGTCTCAGTTTAATTATCTCGGGAGCTATTTAACAGGGGTTAGTCACTCTGTGAAACATGGGTTGCACCAAAGATGTGAATGAAAAGCCAAAAAGCACCAAAAAGGTGTTATTGCGTTTGGTTGAGCCAAAGGGCATAGTGTATAAGAAGTTGCTGCCTTTGCAGGTGTGTCAAAACACACTCTCCAAAGGGTCTTCCAGCAGTGGTGTACATCGCAGTCCACTGCTAATCGTTGCCAGAACTGCATCAGAAAGACTGTGCTCACCAATAGGGACCACCGCAGTGTGTCACACACTGTTAGGACAAACCGCTTTGCAACAAGGTAGGAATTGCTCCAATCAGTCCATGCAGGCCTACAACAAGCTGTTTCCGAATGAACATTCCGAAGGGAACTGCATTCCATGGATATCTGGAGCAGAGTAATGCAGAAGAGACCCATGTTAACAGCTCTGCACAAGGCTGCATGACTACAGTAGGCAAGGTGCCACAATGACTGGACTGTCGACTCTTGGAAGTGTGTGATCTGGTCGGATGAGTCACATTTTCCTTGTACTCGAATGATGTGAAGTGATGGGTACATCATAAGCCGCGTGAAGCCTTCCATGAGGACTGTGTGCAAGGTTCTGTTCAAGCTGGAGGAGGCTCTGTGATGTTCTGGGGGTATTTCATGTAAGAGGAAATGGGTTCTTTGGTTGTGGTGACATCACACTTGAACCAGAAGGGCTATATGGAGCTACTGGACAACCACATGTTGCCTTTTGTGCAGCATCTCCATAGTGAACTTAGTGCAGGTAATTCACCAATTAAACCTAGTTTAAGGTCTACCAGAAGGATACCCCAGTCTTCCAAGATGACAATCGTCGAATGCACAGGGCTCAAAGTGTGTTGGATTGGCATGACAAGCATTATGAAGCCTTCGAACATCTCGACTGGTCCACCAAATCCGCGGATTTGAATCCCATAGAAAACTTGTGGGACTATTTGGGGCAACAAGCGAAACGCTGTCCCAGCCATCTGGCCTAACTGCAGCATTTGCTGCTGGAAGAGTGGATGAATATTGATGTGCACTACATCCGTACACTGGTGGCATCCATGCCAGACAGGATTTTGGCTGTTCTTCTGTTGCAGAGAGGCATTACGCACTATTATGTGACATTCAGCCATGGGTGACTAATTTTTTTGTCTGGTGAGCTTATATAAAATAGTGTGTATCTTTTCACACTATTGGTACATATAATGTGTTGATGTTAAACTGTACAGCAAAATAGTGAACTTTTAAATGATAGATAATAAATGGGAACTTATTCTTTTTTATATCTTTCAGTTCAACATCTCTTAGAAGTTTCACAATAATTAACATTACTTAAAAATGTCATACATTTTAACATAAGCTTTAAGAATGATTTTAAACTTTGCATATTCTGAATATAAATTTAGAACGAGAAACTCCCCCCTCCTTCAAATAATCACTCAGTTCCATCACTTAAATAATTTTGCTTCCTTTGTTCCCTTTTACCCAAAAGAGTATTGTTGGTTTCAAGAAAAGCCTGTTTAAACTCATCCCAATCTTTCTCAACTTCAGTAGCAAGCAAACCACGATTGTCATAATGCTATCATGGCATGTTTTGGCTATATTTGGATCTTTCAAACCTTCATTGTTAAAGGTAATTTTCTTAACTTTAGCAAAACATTTCTTAAGCTTCAGCTGCAAGACACTTTTGACCAGGTAATGGTCAGACCCAATTTTGGCTTTCCTGTATGACCTGGTATTCTAACTGAACTAGCCCATTTGCAGTTAATTAAAATATAACTATCATATTCCTGTGCAACCCATTAGGTGAAACCCATGTATATTTATAAATATCCCCGTGTTTGTAGTATGTGTTAGTTATTCTCAAACCATTAAGTTTACTTATTTGTAGAAGATGTTCTCCATTACCATTGGAACTACCAATGCCAAAGGGACCTAAAACTCCTGCTCAAAGATCAGAGTCAGTACCAACTTCAGCATTGAAGTCACCTAGCACAAGAGAAATATCACCTTTCTTCACAGAATGCAAAATATCCTGAAGCTGGTTATAAAATGGATTCTTTTCATTCTCATCAGAGTCCTCTGTGGGGGTGTAACAGCAGATAAATTCAAGTCTTTAATTTTTGTTTTAAATTTTGCTGTAAGAAATCTTTCATTAATGCAGTCACATCCTAGAAGAGCATCACTGGTGTATCTGCTGGGAACCAAAACTACACCTTGGAGATGCTTTCAATCTTCTCTCCCTGAAAAGAGAATTGAGATTATTTTTAAGTATCTCAACTTTACCTGTCCATCTGGTCTCTTGCAAGCCTAGAATATCTAGGTTATAATGCTGGAATTCCTGCATGAGGAGATCAAGAGAATGATCTCTATGCAACATCCTCACATTCCACATACCTGAAGAGAAAATGATTAGTATGATTTTTAAAGAAACTAGGTTTATTGAGAGAGGTAGGCCAACAATATCAAACAGCCCCCTGATTGCAGGTATGGGGGAAAGACCTGTTCCCATCTGCTAAAGGCTGAAGTCACTGATGCTAGTAGGAACTTCAGGCACCACCTTTTCAAGAGCCATATGACTTGCCCGAGACATATTACTCCAGTTTAGGATTCACGATTCCCAACTAGCTAAGTAAGGTTCAGGTACCTGCAATGGCATCTGATCAGGATTATGCAGCTGATATAAGGTATCCCATGCATCTGTTCACTTAGGGCTAGCAACCCACAAGCAAACAGAAAACACAGTGGCAGATTCTCCCTCAACAGAGGCCCACCAGTGCAGCAAGTCCAGGATCCATAACCAAGCTCAAATCAATAAACCATTCCAGTGGTTATAAATGACTAGCACCAGGACCATGTGAAGTTGACCACTCCTCAGAAAGGCAGAAAAAAGAAAAGTAGCCATAGAAGACCAGATCAGTAGGCACTCTGATCTGGCAGTCCTCTCCTTCCATTCCCTCCCAAAAGAGAGTATTACTTTTGAAAAGTATTAGTGGCTGCAGTGCAAGAAAATAGGGTCGGATATCAGGTGCTACACCTGGCCAGTTCTGTGCATCATCACTGGGTATTGGTACATAGCTCTCCTTCCAGTTTATGCCTACCATTTACAGACCCTAATTTACAGACCACATTTTATGTTGATGTTAAAAGGAAATAAAATGATTGATGATTCACAATGTTGAGTTAGAGTTATATCTGAATAATATATCAACTGTACATTATAAATAAATAGACAGCAGTTGGTTGTAAAAAAAAAAAGACACTAATTTTTAAACTGCAGTTTTCAAGTTATGTGAGATAGCTGTGCATTTTTTTATAACTTAACCTTAGTCTATTAACCCTTCCAGGCCCCACATTGATTATACAAGTTGACAATATCTAAAATGAGAGACAGATGACATTTATATCAATTTTCAGTATAACATGAACCTAATTTTTAAAAATATTGCCATTTGAAAATTTTTCTACATATATTTTATAAAAATACATTATTAATACTTGAAAAATAGTATTTTTCTTTTTAAATTTGATGCATATTTTATTAAACTATGATATAATTTGTTAAAGACATCTGAATGCCATTTCTTAGAAGTGATATACGGTATTGCCAATTTATATGTTAACATTACTTTATACTGAAGCAATCCCCTGGTTTAAGCTCACCGATACTAGTTGTTCTCAAGACTAATTTTTTTAATTGTACACAAAACCAACAATTGCATATTATTTAATTTTTTTAAGTAACTAGAGCTGTGATTGTAATTACTTTTATAAGCTAGGAAGTTTGATTTGAACTATCATCAACAAATTTTTCCTTCACATATCAAAAATCTCCTGAAAATTAACAAGAACAATATTTTTAAAAACAGAAGATTTTTGGATGTAATTGGAAAGTAAATACCACTTTTTTCCCCCCTGTTTTACACTTTTTTCAGCCTTACATATATTTCAATATTCCTAAAATTATTTTTATCATTTATATCATTTATCCCAGCATTCCAGCTCCTGAAATCATAACTAGAACATGATGTTGAAGCTTCTAGAAACTAAGGAGTAAAAGTAGGCCACACTAGCAAGACCAGATGCTAGTATTTATGTACAAGTTTGTCAAGCGCTGCTTATGCTTGCTGGCTTGATGGTGGATTGTTTACAAATTGGATATCCATTCAATTGGTTAACTTTTATTTTCTGTAGATTTATTTTGATTTTATTTCTATAGATTTACAGGTAATTACCGATCTTTTGGGTTTATACTATATTAGTGGCTATGACAATGATAGACTTATTGCTTTTGATTTTAGTTTTTAACATTGCATTAGGTTATGTATGTCAATTTTTATTTTACTATTTCTTCATTTTAAGTAAAAACTTTGATCTTTTAACATTTCCTAAAAATGAATGAGGTCTTAGATATGAAAGCAAAAAGCCTTGGCATTAAAATTAATCCTACGATTGGAAGACAGTTTCATCAAAGGTGCTATAACTTCCCCCTACTTTCTCCATGACTGTGCTTAGGGTGTTTTTGAGGGGGGGATTGGATCCCCCCTTGAAGTGACTTCTCGTGCTATGTGGTTTTTAAGGCATAGAGGATCTTTGATAAACATCTATCTGTCTGCACTTATGTCACTAAAGAATTAGGGACCAAATTCCATACACATCAATATATTCCCACACTTACATTGTTGTAACTTTTCAAAAATATTTTCATATTATGCTTTCTATATCAGGATATGCAATACCTTTATATTAAATAACTAGAAGAATGCATACTGCCTCTGGCACATATGGGAATCTCATTTTGAAAGAAAATGAAGTGCAATTAAAAGTTTATTTCACAATTTTCACTGTATAAATATTTTAAAAATATACAATTGCTCTCAAATAATGATTGCTTGCATGGTGGCTACTAGATAATAATCTTGCCTTCTGACAAAGGTTCTTAGCTTTCTGTTGCAACTTCTTAGTTTTTAATTGTGCATGTATTAGATTAAAAACAAGTAAGTTCTCATCATAGATGTTACCTTGTTTATTGTGCAAGGCTGGTGCACTTCGCTTTTTTTCATTGCTGTCTCAGCTTTCGGATGTTTGTCGCTGTCAGCCGTTTTTTTTTCTTCGCTGCTTTCCGCCAGGACTTTTTTTTGCATCGGACATACCAGTCCTTTTGCATATGATATTTTTGATGATCAGCTTGTTGGGCTTTCTCTGCTTTTCACTATATCACTGATCTTTGCACAGAATTAGATGATCTTATCCCATTCCTTGAGAGCTAGGTTGTTAAAAAAAAAAACTTTTCCTCCAACTTGAGCTGACATACATAGAGGAAAAGTTTTTTTTTAAGAACCTGAAACTCTCAAGGAATGGGATAAGATCATCTAATTGTATACAAAGATCAGTGATACAGTGAAAAGCAGGGAAAGCCCATCAAGCTGATCGTCAAAAACATCATATGCAAAAGGACTGGTATCTCCGTTGCATAAAGTCCCGGCGTACAGTAGCAAAGAAATAACATTTGACAGCAACAAACAACTGGAAGCTGAGACAGCAATAAAAAAAAAACCAGAGTGGACCAGCCTTGCACAAAAAACAAGACAGCATCTATAGTGAAAACTTACTTCCTTTTAATCTAATATGCACACAATTAAAAACTAAGAAGTTGCAACAGAAAGCTCGGAACTTTTGCCAAAAGGCAAGATTATTATCTAGCAGCCATCATGCAAGCAACCATTATTTGAGAGCAATTATGAAGTAAACTTTTAATTGAACATTGGACAGCATCCTTGAAATTTGAGAATGAAGTTTTTCCTTTACCTAGTTTTTCACTCCTTAAAAGTTTCAATTTGAGCTAATGGAAGGTGGGGATAATGCAAATAGCATTTTATTAGTAATTATACAACATAAAAAGAAGCTGTCTTTTATTTCTTAAATTTAAAAAGTAACATTTACCACACCCCTCTGAGAAAATAGGGTACATTATTACTGTCAGTGGAATATCTCTTAAAAGTTACCAATGAAATTTCAAATTTCTGTTATATACAATTCATTTGCAAAAGTCATTAGTAGTCTTGCTGTTTTTACATTTAGTGATCTGTAATGATATGAACTAAAATTACCTAAAAGAAGTCTTCCAGTGTAGATGACTTCAGCCTTTAGTGGTGAGGAAATGGGTCTTTGCCCAATGCCTGTGATTTGGGGACTGTTTGATATTGTTGGCATTCCATCTCTCAATAAACAGTTTCTTTAAACATCCCACTAACCATTTTCTCTCCATAGGTAGTTAGAATGTGAGGACACTGCACAGAGCTTATTCTCTGGATGTCCTCACACAAGAATCCCACTGTTATAATTTAGATATTCTCGGCTTGCAGAGACCAAATGGACAGATAAAGATCAGATTCTTAAAAATAATCTTAAACTTCTGTTTTCAGAGAGGGACGATAATAAGCATTACCAAGGCAAGGTCTGCTGCTCAGCAGACATGCTAGTGATGCTCTTCTAGGATATGAGTGCATTAATGAAAGGTTTCTTACAGCAAAATTTTAGACAAGCATTAAAGACTTGAATGTTACCTGCTGTTATGCCTCTACTAAAGATGAGAAGGGTAATTTTATGGACAACTTCAGGATATTTTGAATTCTGTCAAAAAAGGAGATATTACCCTTCTTCTTGGTGACTTCAATGCCAATGGGCAATGTCTCCTACAGGTAAGTAAACTTAATGGTTTGAGAATAACTAACACCTATTACAAACACTGTGATGTGCATAAGTACAAATGGATTTCACCAGATGGGCTGCATAAGAATATGATATATTATATATTAATTAACAGCAAATGGGCTAGTTCTGTTACAAATACCAGGTAAAAAATACCACAATAACTGTTCGGCTAGTCAAGCATATGTGTAAAAGAAGATAGAGCGATATTAGAATGAAATGGGTAGTGCATGTGTTGCTGGAAATGAGCTCTAGTCCCCTCTGTTGAAGTCTATTACTGCGACTATGCATAACAACATAAACATGAGATATTCTTTACTTCAGTTTCTTTCTTTATGCATATATAGGAGAGCTGAAAATGGATCTGACCATTACCTTGTTAAAAGTGTCTTGCAACTTAACTTAAGAAGTGTTGTGCTAAGGTAAAAAAAAAATTACCTTTAATTCTGAAGCTCTGAAAGACCCAGTTATAGCTAAAGCTTATCACGATAGGTTATACTTAGTCATTATGACAGTCATGGTTTGCTTTCTATTGAAGTTGAGGAAGAATGGGACCATTTTAAACAGGCTTTTTTTTTGGAAACTAACATTACTCTTTTAGGAAAAAAGGAGCAGAATTATTTGAGTGATAAGGCACTTGAGCATATTTCAGAAAGAATTGCAGGAATGTCCTTAATCAATACCCTACTAGTCCTAATAGAAAGCATTACAGAGAACTTAATAAATGTGTAAAGGATCAGTAAGCTGCTGATAAGAATCTTTGGCTTGATGACTTGGCTGACAAATCCAAGGAAGCAGTTAGACAGCACAACAGCAGAGACCAGATAATTAATGTTTTGTGTGGTAGAAAATGGGCAGGTATACAGAGATTGAAGGATAAACAGCAGAGACCAGATAATTAATGTTTTGTGTGGTGTATATATACAGAGATTGAAGGATAAACAAGGTAAGGTTATAGAAGGTGAGGATTCTGCCATGGTTAGATGGGCTGGGCATTTCGGTGATGTTCTAAACTAAGGGTTCTCAACATGGGGTATGTTATAAAATTTTTTGGGGTACACCATGAGAGCTCAAAAGTCGCTAGATGTACGTTATATATATATATGTTTTATTTTATTCCCATTGTTATACTATAATTATAGTTTTATCTATCTATACAAGGGGTACGCTAGTTACATACACATTTCCAGGGGGTACATGAAGCATAAAAGGTTGAGAACCACTGTTCTAAACTATGTGGTTAGTTCTACTCCCATTGTTTGTAATAATGATAAATGCATTACTGGCTTTAATGTTGGTCCTATAACAGAATCTGAAGTAATTTTGATGTTTTTAAACTTAAACTACATAAATCCCCAGGGTAGATGAAATTACTATGGAAATGATTAGAGCTGGGAATGTTTTAGTTACCACATGGATGACTGAAATTTTGAATATCTTTTATAATAAAGGAATGGTTCCTAAGGATTTTACCAGAGCTATTATTATCCATATTTTCAAAAAGGAGATCACAGTTCTTGTGATAACTATAGGGGCATCAGCCTACTTTCTGTTCCAGGTAAAGTTCTTTGCATGATTGTGCTTAATAGAATTAAGAATCTGGTTGACAGTCAATTGTGTGATGAGCAATATGGATTCAGAAGTGGTAGGGAATGTGTAGATCAGATATTTTCACTCAGGCAGATTCTTGAGAAATGTTTAGAGTTTCAGAAATCTTTGGTTGTTAACTTTGTTGATTTCAAAAAAGGCTTTTGACTCTGTTGATTGCCATAATTTGTGGTTCATTGTGAGATCATATCGTATATCAGATAAGTTAGTTAACATAATGAAAGTTCTCTATAATAACACTGAGTCATTGTAACGTTCCAAATAAATGCAATAATGCTTTAAAGTTGGACCCATTTTTTGATCCAATTAGTTTTATGCTCCAGATAGCTGATACGGGCGCCAGGCAATAATTAACAAATTGCCAAAAAAGTAGACTAAGTTTAAAGTAGGGTTCAAAATGCCAGCGAGCATTAATGAGTAAATAGTTAGAATCAAAATTGATTGTCAAAATGTCTAGATGCTATAAATCTAACTTCGCATTGCTCAAGAGAAAAAATTGTACAGACTCAAAAGGTTTAAAATAACAAACAGATTTATTTCCAGAATTCAACTCACCAAGACATCAATGAAGAAGATACATCAAACTCACTGTGCTACAATGCACTTTCCTCTCCTCCTCTCTACTACTCCACACTCTAACTCCACTACTCTCTCTCCTACTCTAATTGAGTGCCTCTGCACTCTACACTCCGTGCACTAGGCACTCTCTCTCTCTGCTACTGCCTACTCACTGAGTGCCTCTGCACTCTACACTAACTCTACTCTGACCACATGTCAGACTTTAACAAGAGCTGGCTGCACGCCGGGAAAGACATTAACATAAAGTGATGAACGACGCAAGCTATGACGCAAGAGGGGGGGTGTCCTTGTGCACGCATTTTAGCGGGTGACAGTCGGAAGATCGGAGTTGCGCATGCGCAACTCCCAACTCTTGGAAATGAGCGCTGTGATGCCAAAAAGGAAATAAAAAATCCCCAAAATGATAAATATAACGTAAATTAAACAAAACTGGTTAAGGTAAAGCAAAAGTGAATGATGGGGGCATCACATCGTGTGTGAGAGTTGGTAGGGCTTGTAGTAATTGGTTTAGCATTACTTCTGGTCTTCAACAAGGGTGTATTTTGTCCCCCTTTCTCTTTAGTTTGGTTATTGATTATGTTATGTGAAATTCTTTGCAAGGGAAAGATTTTGGCCTTAAATGGTCTAGAGCAGCATTTGTCAAATTGAGGTCCATGAGCAATGCCTGAAATATATGTTAAATAATTAAAAAAAAATGTTTTATAAGCATTTGAAAATCTTTTTCTAAATTAAGTTTTTGTGAACTAATACTTTTAACTTTTGAACATACAGAAATGTAAAGGAATACGTTTTATAGCCTATTTATTGCACTCTGAATCAATACAATAACTGTTCGGCTAGTCAAGCATATGTGTAAAAGAAGATAGAGCGATATTAGAATGAAATGGGTAGTGCATGTGTTGCTGGAAATGAGCTCTAGTCCCCTCTGCCGAAGTCTATTACTGCGACTATGCATAACAACATGAGATATTCTTTACTTCAGTTTCTTACTGTATTTCATACTGTTCACACGTTACTGCTTACTTGAGTTATATTGACTAGTTGAACCAACAAGAGTGTTGTTTTGTGAACTTTTTTTCATTATTATAATATGCCCAAAATTAGATATGGATTGTTGGTTGAAATCTGGCTCATTATTAAAATGTAAAAGTAATGATGACAACCCAAAAATGAAGATGCAACTGTTCAAAAGCAAGTGAGACACACCAATCAAAAGGTAAAATACGAAGATATAGTGAAGAATATTTATCATTCGGATTTACATATATATGTCCAAATGATGCCAAACAATCACAATGTATTCTTTGTTATGATATAGTATCAGATGAATGTATGAAACCAGCCAAACTTCGTCGGCATTTAGAAACTAAACATAAGGAACAAATAAGCAAATCTGTTGAGTATTTTAAAATAAAAACAGCGAGAACTGCACACAAGCCAAAAATCAATTGAAAAAATTGCAACTGGTTGCAACAACGAAAAAGCTTTGATTGTGTCATATCAAGTTTCTTTACTAATAGTAAAGTCTGAAAAACCTCACACTATAGCAGAGAAACTAATTCTACCAGCTGCAAAAGTAATGACCTCTGCTATGCTGGGAGATATATCTACAAAAGAACTAAACATGATTTCATTATCAAACAACACTGTCAAGCGTAGAATTGTGGAAATGTCTAATAATATTAAAGAGCAGTTAATTACAGGAGTACACAAAAGTCAATATTATTCACTATAATTAGATGAGAGTACAGATGTCGCTAATAATGCTAATTTGCTTGCATTTATTTGATACCAATTCGATAACAAGATTCACGAAGATTTCTTATTTTGCCATGCATTAACACATACTACGGCTGAAGCTATTTTTAATAATTTGAATGATTTTATGATAGAAAATGAAATTGAATGGTCAAAATGTATAGGGATCAGCACTGATGGGGCTTGTGCAATGTCCAGAAAATACAGTGGACTGCTTGCACGTGTTAAGGCTCTCGCACCTACAGTTACTTACACAGAGAATCATTAGCTGCCAGAAAAATGCCAGCAAAGTTGAAGACAGCATTAGTTGAGATGGTTAAAGTGGCCAATTTTATTAATGCTTGTCCACTAAATTCCCACATCTTTCAAGTTCTTTGTGAGGAGATGGGAAGCAGTCATCACCAGCTTTTATTACATGCCGAAGTATGCTGGCTGTCTCGGGGAAAAGTTTTAAACGACTTGTGGATAATGAGGTAAGAATTTTTTTTACTAGATACGCAATTTCATCTGAGTGAATGTTTCAATGATTTTTCATGGTTAGCTAAGGTGGAGTTGAGGATAAAGTGGAAGCTATTCTAAAAAATTTGACTTATGGTCAAAACATCTTCATAACTGCGCATACGAGTCATTTCCAACACTCAACAATTTTATTGAAACCTCCAAAGAAAGCTCTCTCTGATGAACTAAGAAATGTTTTCACTGAACATTTACAGGAATTGAAAAACAGCTTCAGGAAATATTTTCCCCATCCTGATTCTGGTAAAATCTGGATCAGAAATCCATTTAATACAAATGTCAGGGATGCCCAAAATTTAACTTCATCTAAAGAAGATAGTCTCATAGAGCTGTCATGTGACACCTCTTTGAAATTAAGTTCCAACAAACATAATCTGGCAGATTTTTGGTTATGCCTAAGATCTGATTATACTAATCTAGCCATAAAAGCAATGAAGTATTTGATGCCATTTTGCACAACATATTTATGTGAATGGGCTTTCTCTGTTATTTTATATATAAAATCAAAATACAGAAACCGAATAGATGTAGAACCTGATCTAAGAATTCAACTTTCTTCCATTGAGCCAAACATTACTACTATAATTTCACAAAAACAGCATCATCCTTCGCATTAACCATTTGAGAAATAAAGTCGGCCTCATATGTTTCAGGTTTCAGGCTCCTCCACATCGCCCAAACAAAGAAACAAAATTAATTTGTGAATTCAATTATTTTATAAAGAAATACATAAATACAAGAATAGTAAATAATGTATAACTAAATTATTTGTAACAGATTTATAAACAAATAAAACATTTATTTTAATTATGTGTAATTTTTCTCAAATAATGAAAACATGAATTGATAAGCAAGGGGTCTGCAACAAAAAATTTAAATGAAAAAGGGGTCCTTGAGCTTTTGAAGTTTGAGAACCGCTGGTCAAGAGATTTCAAAATTTCTGATTTAGATTATGCAGATGATCTGGCCTTATTTGCTAATGATGTTGATGAGACTGGTAATAGAGTTGGTTTGGTGATAAATAGAGATAAAACTAAAGTGATGAAAATTGGTCAGGCAGTTGGTGCTTCAGTCACTCTGAATGGTTATGTCCTTGAACAAGTGTCTCAGTTTAATTATATTGGGAGTTACGTAACAGATACTGGTAATGCACTGCACAAGATTAACAGGCAAATAGGGATTGCCTCTGGGACTTTTAGGAATCTATGAAGAGAGTGGAGAAATAGGCGTATACACCTAAAGACTAAAATTTGACTGTATAATAGTTTGGTTCTTTCTAGGGTTAGTTATGGTAGTGAAACTTGGACACTTTGTAAACAAGATAACAGGAAACTTGATGCTTTTGATTCTAGTTGCTTACTCAGAATCTTGGGTATTAGGTGGTTCAACTTTGTAAGCAAAGAAGAGGTTAGGCAAAGGAGTCGGCAACCTCCTTTGAGCAGTATATTGTGCAGAGAGAGACTGTTGGTTTGACCATGTTGCCCGTAAGGATAATTATAGATTGGCGAATAGGGTTATGAACAGTGTGCCTAAAGGCCTCAGAAAGACCTAGGATGTGTGGGCAAACAATGTTAAACAGGAATTTGTTAGAATTAGTGTGCAGTGGAGAGATGCAGCAGATTTAGCTCAGGACAGATATGCTTGGAGAACTAAATTGTGTGGTCTGGTTGGACCTCCGTAGCCCATGGCTGCTTGAGGATAATGATGATGAAATATTTTAAAAAATGTGAATTATATTTCATTAATACCAATCGAAGTAAATGAGTTTCCCAATTATCACTTTACATCAATATTTCAGACATTTAGACATCACTCAATATTTCAGACATTTAGACATCTTATGTGTACTAACATTTTTGCCAAAGATCATTGAAATCTGTGATAGGTGGTGAACTTGCCTGATTGAATTGACGTGGAATGATCCTATTGATAACAATAATAACAATAATAACAATAGGATCATTCCACGTCAATTCAATCAGGCAAGTTCACCACCTATCACAGATTTCAATGATCTTTGGCAAAAATGTTAGTACACATAAGATGTCTAAATGTCTGAAATATTGAGTAAAATATTTTTTTGTAACGAGTTATAATTTTTTAACCTAAGGGGAAAATATACAAATTGTGATTGTCACTAAAAGTTTTTCTCCTTTTCTCTTTGCTTCTATTGTAGAAAAGAAGACCAAACTTGGTGTACTGATGTAGATTTTCTTTATTAATTCATTTAAAAAATTCGAATTTGAAAAATTTAATACAGTTTTGAAAAATTTTTGAAAAAACTGAGAATTTTAAAATGTGAAAAAAAAAAGTGATGTGGGCTTATAAGATAAAAATTAAAACTGATATATGTTGTACATTATATTCCATTGAAACATTATATGCAATTTGGAGTACGGTCATTTCTTTGATAACGAGAAAAAAAATATTGAATTTATACCCGTTATCGCTAATGATGCACTTCAAGGGACTGTACTGATGCTCTTATGCATGCACACTGGAGGAGATGCACAGAGAGGCTACTGACATGCTCTGCTGCTTGCACTCAAGTGTGACTTTGTAACTCCAACCACTCCAACTAGCATTCAGCTGCTATTAAGCTATAATGCTGCTATTGATAAAAGTTCATATTCTTTTTTACAGATGAGGAAACGAAAAATCCCAATATTAGAGGGAACAAATTTAGCAATACAAATGTTGAGTGATATATAGGGTGACTAGATTGTGATCGGTAAAAATCAGGACATGTTATTAAATGTTCTGACTTTAGTTTGTATACCTTAAAAAGGTAAATTATGCTTTATTTTTGGCAAACTATTCTATAATAATTAAGGAAAAAAATTTATTCTGAAATGTGAAAACTGACTTCCCAGATAGATGGCACCATTGTGCGAATCAAATAAAAAATCCAGAAAGTTTATAACATCACAGAAGCTGAGGAAAGGTTAGCCATTGGTGGTATAGTGGTTAGCATAACAGGCATGTTTCCTGGAGATGTGGGTTCAAATCCCACTCGTGGCAAAACCAATTTTTTTCAGCTCATTATTTCATGAGTTCCATGTCTACAGGACTTATCCTGCGATTCTTTACTACTGATGACCTCCATTTTTTTCGTGATTACCTCCATTTTTTTTAGCAATCATAATTTGCAATCGTATTTAATCCACTTTTTACTGTATTTTTTAATCCTAATTTTAATTTTGAGGAAAAATATTTCTTTGCTGATATTATCTTAAAAACTGTGCAAGCCAGAAGCAGGTGCCAGATGGTTTAATCCAATAGAAATTGTAATTGATTTCATTTACTAGACTTCACAAAATTATGTTGCATAGTACTTGTATTTGGTACTTCTAAAATATATTAAAATATAAAATCAATTCTCTTGATCACTATGTTGGTAATTTAGTCCTTTTCAGTTTAAATGAATATATATTCTAATTATTTATGACTAAATTCTTTATTATCAACGTATTTTATGATAAGATTTATTTCATCAGTAATGAATACGACTTTGTTAAAATGAATTGAAATCAAACTTGGGTATGTGAAATTTTTTCTTCTCCTTAAATTTGAAGGTGCATTTTTTTTTTTCTTGTCCAGGCACATAAAGAAATAAAAATAGCATTGCTTTAGTTCTTTGCTTATTTAGACTACACTAGCCCTTAAGCACTTCATTAATTATTTATAGAACAATTGATCAAAAATAAAGCATAATTTACCACTTTCATGTTATATGAACTGAACATTTAATTACGTCTCAGTTTTTACCGATTGCAATCTGGTCACCCTACCCAACATTTGTATTGCTAAATTTGTTCCCTCTAAATATTGAGCTTTTTCGTTTGCTCGTCTGTAGAAAAGATATGAACTTTTATCAACAGCAGCACTATAGCTGTAAGTAGCAGTCGAATGTTAGTTGGAGTTACAAAGTCATGCTTGAGTACAAGCAGCAGAGCATATCAGTAGCCTCTCTGTGTATCTCGTCCAGTACACATGCACAAGAACATCAGTGTGGTCCCCTGAAGTGCATCATTAGCGATAACATGGGTACAAATTCAGTAATTTTTTTCTCATTATCAAAGAAATGATCATACTCCAAATTTTGTACAATGTTTTTATGGAGTATAATGTACAACGTGCCA
Organism: Ryuthela nishihirai; assembly: GCA_038380435.1. Lineage (NCBI taxonomy): Eukaryota > Metazoa > Arthropoda > Arachnida > Araneae > Heptathelidae > Ryuthela > Ryuthela nishihirai. The sequence continues at coordinate 64,297,693 of JAWZYU010000003.1, forward strand.
GTTTTAATTTTTTATCTATAGATCCACATCAGTTTTTTTCAAATCCATATTAAATTTTTCAAATTCAACTTTTTTTATTGAAATAATAAAGAAAATCTACATCAGTGCACCAAGTTTGGTCTTCTCGTCTACCATAGAAGCAATGAAAAAAAAAAGGAAAACCTTTAGTCACAGCTGCAATTTCTATATTTTCCTCTTAGGTTAAACAATTATAACTCATTACAAAAATTTGACTCAAAACATTTCGACAATTAGATATCTTATGTGTACTAACATTTATGCCAAAGATCATTGAAATCGAAATCTGTGATGGGTGGTGAACTTTTTCCAAAATTTTGGTTGATTTGACATGGAATGACCCAATAAGAACTTGGTAACCTTCATGCACACTACCAAAATTTCAAATTTCTAGCATAAATACATTGTTTTCAATATTCATGTAAAATTTTGGAATTTCAAAATTTTTCCACCATTAGAGGATGCTATCATAATTTTTGGGATATTCGGAAAGTGGGACTGGGACTTTCAACAGGATGGTGCCATGGCCCACACATCACATATGTCTATGGCACTCTTGCATGATGTGTTTGGGGACAGAATCATTTCGAAAAACATTTGTCCTCGAAGATCACTGGATCTCTCCCCACCCGATTTTTATCTCTGGGGTGTGATGGAAAACTCTGTGTATTCAGACTTCCTGCACAATTGATGATTTGAAGACCACAGCAAAATACATTTGGAATGTGAAGCATGCTGTGCTAAATGACGTCTTCAAGAACACAGTTCGGTGTGCCACTAAATGTCTGGAGACGCACCAGACACACTTTCAACATTTATTTAAATGTACAGGTACAAATCTCTCATTCCTTATCAGGTGCACAGCGACTTTTTGATCACCCTGTATTATCTCATTTTCAAAGAAAATGAGATAAAAAGTGTGCTTTGTGTTACTGTAACTTGTTAACCAAAGAGAAGCCACATAAGTAACCATGACCTTTTCCTTGACCTCCTCTCAACGGCTTCACTAACCAGGACAATCAAGCTCCATTTTCTCAAAGTAAGATAAAATTCTTTTGAATGCATTGAATGTCTCCAAAACATTCTCTTTTTCTTTTTCTCTCTAAAATGAATTATAATTTAGGAAAAACATGCTTAAAAGTGTACCACTATACAAACATTGACTATAAAAATGAGTGTAATGTCCGTGTTTCAATGAGTTGGGTTAGGTTGGGTTACCTCTGAGCGGCACTTTTTTGCACACCATGGGCTAAATGGCCAGGTCACATGGACCCCATAGGGCTCAGAGAAGGTTGGGGGAGGGGACCCACTGGAACAGTTGTTAGGAGACAGATGGTAGCCTCCCGTCAAGGCCAGCCAGCGTGTTCTTTAATGTGCACAGGGTATGGCTCTCCCACACACAGGGCCACGGCTTAATGTCCCATCCGACGGACGGTGGCCTTTCCAAGCCCATCGGTGTCCCCCACTGACCGTGGGCAGGGCAGGGAATCTTGCGGAGATAAATCTCAACGCTGACCCAGCTGGGACTCGAACCTGGGAACTACAGATTACGAGTCTGGCACGCTACCGACTGAGCCACCCCCGCCCCGTTTCAATGAGTGATGTAGTCCTTATCCCTTGATAATTCGTTGTATCTTATGAGGATAAAATTGCCATCCTGCATTACAAGCAGAGCTGATGAAGTTACCCATCCTTTTACATTGATTCTTATGGAGTAACATGTTTACTTTTTTTTCTATGCCATATTTTTCTGATCCCTATCACCAACATGCAGATACCTTCTGTATTTGAACATAGCCAACTTAAATGAATACAGGTTCAGGAAATTGGTATTGGTCTACTTTCCATCTGGTAGCAGTATAAGATAACAGGAATTACAGACATGGTCTACTTGCAATATAAGAGTTCAGAGAACCTTTTTATACAAGTCTAAAGTTACAAAAAGTGGACTAGTTCTTGAATTTTTAGCCATAGCAAGCCCATAGAGTAGGTTGTTTTACCTCTGAGTGGTACTCTTCTGCACACAATGGGCTAAGTGGCCAGGTCCCAAGGACCTGCTGAACCACTGTTAGGAGACAAATGGCAGCCTCCCATCAAGGCCATCCAGCATGTTTAATGTGCAGAGGGTATGGCTCTCCTGCACATAGAACCGCAGCTTAATATCCCATGTGAGGATGGTGGTAGGCCTTTCCAAGCCCATCAGTCACCAAGGGCAGGATGGGGTTAGCAGATACAGTAAATCTCACTGCTGGCACAGTTGGGTATTGAACCTGGGAACTACAGACTGCCCATAAATAGAAATTCAGTAATTATAAATATAATTAAAATATGTAATTATAAAGTGACCCAGACAAAACATTCACTCAGTGTTTGAAAAAAATATGTTAAGACAATTCTTTCAAAATGATCCAATGAAATCATCAAGACATATCTAAAGATAGCAAATTTGTCAGAGCTCATTAGCAGCTTAGTATTGCAGCTACCCTAATATTTTAATAATTCAAAATAATTAAGTCAGTAATTCAAAAGCTGAGCTTTTATAAACTTCAAAGAAATAAAATTATGAATAATTATCACTATATCTTGTATGTAGTTTGAGTGACCAAGTACAGGAAAGAAGAAATTTTTCATTCCATTAAATATTATATATATATATGTGGCATCAATCAGATGCTAATAAAGGATATTTCTAAGCAGTGGCAATGTTTCATTTAAATTGGATATGAAGCAAAGGGATCAGGTTCGTATTGTAGAGAAGAAATTATAATTTTTCAAAGGTTGCATTATTTTTCTGCTAAAGCATCCCTCTTTTTCACCTCCTTCGCAGATTATTTCTGTAGTGTATTATTTACAGAAAGGTTGCAAGATCTCTGTTGTAAGTGAGCTGCTTGAAGGGAAATATTTTACTTCTACAAAAGTTAATTTATAAAAATGTTTTTCATGCAAGGGGAAAGCAAATTGGGGAAGGGAAAACAAAAGGGAAAGCAAATTGGTTGTTTGAGGTTTTATCGTGTAATGGCAGCTAAGGCCATATTGTGCCAAATAATAGCAAATAAAAAGATAAAAGTCATCAAACCCACAACCAAAGTTAAAATAAACATACAAATGTGACAAAAGTAAAAAATAAAAAATCACAACAAGGAAGAAAAGTGTATAGAACTAGCAATGTAAATTGAACCAGAGTAAAAAGGCCAACAAGGATAAAACAGAATAAACAACAATGGGTGTGTGTAGGACCCATAAATACAACAAGTCAAAAAAGACAACAAAGATTAAAAGGGTAAAAATATCACAGACAAGTAAAACAGCTGGTAAATGTAAAAAAAAAATCAAAAACAAATGTTAAAAAACAAATGTCTGTTAAGGTTAAAAGTGGGACAATGGATTAAAATGTGTTTAATAGTTAAAATGGTATCACAAAATTCACACTTAGGTTCGTACCCACCCAAAGAAGAAATGAATGAGTGATAAATTAATAACCCAAGCAGAGCCAAGCAAGTACAACTTCCTCCTTATGATTCATGTGAAAACATACAGCTACAGTTTGATAATGGACTTGATCTTGAAAAGTTTGTTTGCAATCTGTTCTAACCAAGATCGCTGCCACTGTGCCTGGAACTTGGTGGAAAAACTCTGTCAGAAGTAGAAATGTTAGTATGTGGCCTCACCAGTAAACAACATCATACAGAGATTACTGTGTATTAATTATACATACATAATATTAATTGGATAAAGGTGGTAATACTGATCATGTATATAAAAGCAGAGATGCAGACAGCAATTTGTTTCCTATGTGCAAAACACACCCTACCAGTGGAAATCCACCAGGATATCATGGCTGTGCTTGGCACCAGTATCATGGCAGTGTAACATGCGAGAAGTGTGTTGAAAGTTTAAATATGGTGGGAAAAAGTGCTTTCTCAATTTGATTTTTTCAACATTTGAAGAATCATCTGTAGAAGGAAATGTTTCCCAGCATATCAAATTGTCCAAAGGTAGATCGAGTGATGTCCTTTATGGCAGCAGGATACATAATTCTATTGATAGCCCTTTGACACTTTTATCAATTACTGTAATAAATGTATATGTATTAACAAGTATAACGACTATATGAAAAAATAGAATAAGAAAATATTACCACTTGTGTTCTTGAATGGTAACCCACTATCAATAAAAAAAAAATTGGGAACCTTACTTTTTCTTTCTACATCTAAGATACAGGACACTCAAATTAGCATCATGGACATAAAAGATTAATAATTGTGTTTCAAAATATGCAAGAAAAACCCTAAGTTTAAAAGCCCTAAGTTAGTTGCCTTGATGGTGCAGGGTACTACATTGGTTTACAATGGCATTGCAACTGTGTGGTCTGGTTTTGTATCCCAGCATGGCATGGTTGTTTGTTTGTGTGTGTTAGCTCTAATTGAGGCAGTGGTCAATAGCGACTTTTAGTGTGGCATGGGTTGGGTTGTTTTACCTCTGAGCGGCACTTTTTTGCACACCATGGGCTAAATGGCCAGGTCACATGGACCCCGAAGGCTCAGAGAAGGTTGGGGGAGGGGACCCACTGGAACAGCTGTTGGGAGACAGATGGTAGCCTCCCGTCAAGGCCATCCAGCGTGTTCTTTAACGTGCGCAGGGTGTGGCTCTCCCGCACACGGGGCCACGGCTTAACGTCCCATCCGACGGACGGCGGCCTTTTCAAGCCCATCGGTGTCCCCTACTGACCGTGGGCAGGGCGGGGAATTTTGCGGAGATAAATCTCAAAGCTGACCCAGCTGGGACTCGAACCTGGGAACTACAGATTACGAGCCTGGCGCGCTACCGACTGAGCCACCCCCGCCCCTTTAGTGTGGCATGACTGTATATGAGAAGGCCTGTGCAAACTATGGATAATTTCTAGGATCTTTCCTATATACTGAAAAAAAAAAATTCTTTTTTTGAACTGTTAAAATTCAAGCTGTCCAAAAATCTTTTTAACAGTTTTTAACAAGTTTTAAGTTTTCTATTTTTTTTTGTTTCTAACAGTTTTTTAAAACAAATTTTAAGAGTTCATACATCTCTACATTAAAATAACAATTATTAAGTAACCTGCAAGTGGATAATTGTTATGCTAAATCTTTTTGAACTTCCAAAAACGAATTATTTTACAATCTAAATTTTTTATTTAGCACATATAAGAGAAAACAATTAAGAAAAAATAATCATAGTGTCCTATATAAAAATTGCTTTAAAATGTTTTACACTTTTCGAGGTCTGTAAATGATAGCTAGGCATACACTGGAAGAATAGCTGTGTACCAATCTCTAGTGATGATGCACAGAATCAGCCAGGCCTAGCATCTAATGTCGGACCCACCTTCTCGTGGTGCAGACCATTAATACCTTTCATAAGTGATATTCTCTTTTGGGAATGAATGGAAGGAGAGGGCTGTCAGAGTGGCCTACTGATCTGGTCTTCTATGGCCACTTTTTTTTTCTGCTCCACTTAGGAGTGGTCAACTTCACAGGGTCTTGGTGCTAGTCATTTTATACCCACTGAAATGACTTATGGCTTTAAGCTTGAATATTGATCCTGGACTTGCTGCACTGGTGAGGAAATCTCCCACTTTGTTTTCTGTTTGCCAGTGGGTTGCCAGCACTAAGTGAACAGAGGCACAGGACACCTTATAGCAGCTGGTGGATAATCCCGATCAGAGGCCATTGCAGGTACCTGAACCCTGACTTGACTAGTTGGGCATTGCCAATCCTACACTGGAGTAATGTGTCTCAGGCAGGTCAGTTTCTATCTGAATTCTGGTTCTTGAAAAAGGTCCACTTGAAAATGTGGTGCCTGAAGTTCCTACCAGCATGGGTGGATTTAGCCTTTAGCAGTAGGAGGAACAGGTCTTTGCCAGATGCCTGGGAGAGGGCTATTTGATATTGTTGGCACTATCTCTCTCAATAAACTTAGTTCATTTAAAAATACTACTAAACATTTTCTCTGCAGGTATGTGGAATGTGAGGAGGTTGTATAGAGATTATTCTCTTGATGTCCTCAAATAGGTATTCCAGCATTATAACCTGAATATTCTTGGTTTGCAAGAGACCAGATGGATAGGTAAAGGTAAATTTACCTTAAAAATAATTTTAAATTTCTCTTTTCAGAGAGGGAGGATGAAATATATCTCTAAGGTGTAGATTTGCTTCTCAGCAGACAAGCCAGGCTCTTCCAGAATATTAATGAAAAAGTTTTAAGTTTACTGCAAGAAATAAGATTAAAGAGAATGTTATCTATTGTTATGCCCCCACAGTATGCTGATGAGGACAAGAAAGATAAGTTTCAGAGACAATTTCAGAATATTTTGAATTCTGTCAAGAAACATGATATTTATCTTGTGATAGCTGTCTACAATAAATCTATAGTAAATGGTTTAGCATTGCTAGTGGAGTTTGACAAAGGTGCATTTTTGCCTCTTTTTAGTTTTGTTACTGATAAGTTACATGGAATTCTTTGCAAAGGAAAGAGTTTGGTCGTAAATGGTCTAGAGGTCTGAAAGTTTCTGAATAGATGAATTCTTTCACTAGGGCTGTTGATGAGACTGGTAATAGAGTACGTTTGGTGATAAACAGAGAAAAAACTAAAGTGATGAAAATTGGTCAGGCAGATGGCCAGCTTTAGTTTAATTACCGTGGGAACTATGTAACAGATACTGGTGATGTGCAGCATGAGATAAACATAAGAATAAGGATTGCTGCTTGACTTTTAAGAATCTATGGAGTGTGTGGAGAAATAGGTGTATACACCTAAAGACTAAAATTAGAATGTATAATAGTTTGGTTCTTTATAAAGTTTTTTTTATTAATTTTTTTCAAAAGGAAGAAGGTACTTCCCTACACAAATAACAGAGATAACCTAGAAGCTATATTAGGCTTGTGCTGGTTTCTCATACAACATGCAAATGCTTACACAAGGACATGTAAGCAATCAGGTATGCTAATCACTGGACCAGATAGGACTAGATAGTAGTTATGGTAATTAAATGTACCTTTGTAAGCAAGATAACCATAAACTTGACACCTTTGATTCTAGATGCTTTTGCAGTATCTTGGACATTTGGTGGTTTCACTTTGTAAGTAATGATGAGGTTAAGGAGAGGAGTAGACAACCTCATTTGAGCAGCTTATTGAGAGACTGCATTGGTTTGGCCATGTTGCTTGCATGCATAACTTTAGATTGGCAAATAGGTTTATGAACAGCATGCCTAAAGGCATCAGGAAAAGGGGGAGACATGGGATGCAATGGGGACAATGTCAAACAGGACTTTGCGAGAATTGGCTTACAGTGATCAAATGCAGCAACTATAGCTTAGGACAGACATGTTTGGAAAACAAAATTGCATAGTTTGATTGGACCTCTGTAGCCCATGACTGCATGAGGATTTTAATTGGTACATTTCCATAAATATTCATAAAAACTATAAAAAAATAATCAAGTTGCTTGTTTGCCATGGAGGTTTGACAAGAGCCTGCCAATATAATATGCCATAAAGAAGATTTGTGAGGACTGAATTGTTTTACCTTTGAGTGATCAATTTTTTGCACATGATAGGATAAATGGCAAGGCTACAAAGGATATGGACTAAGAGAAGTTGTGGAAGGGAATCTATTGGACAACTATTAGGAGATAGATGGAAGCCTCCTGTCAAGGCCATCTTGCTGTTCTTTAATGTGCATGATAAGCTTTCCTGCACATGTGGCCAAGATTTAATGTCCTATCTTAGGGATGATGTCTATTCAAGCCCATCAGTGTTCCCTTTTTCACTGAGGCAGATTGGGGATTAGTGGAGAAAATTCTCAATGTGAGCAAGATGGGACCCTGAACAGTAGGTATTTGTGAAGAAGCAGAGACCTCAGCAGAAACAAATAGTTTTATTAATATTTTGTTAACTAAATATATAACACACAGAATACATCATGTAGCAGAAAACAATTTCTAGTAAGCCAGAAGAAATTATATTGAACCCATGTCCTCCTGGTCAATCTTATTATCAGCAGGTTATGCAAATGGGTCACACTTGGGACAAAATAAAATTTTCTTGGCTTATTATAAATTGTTGTAACTGAACATCTTTGAAGTTTAAAAATAAACTGGGATACCTTTATGATGAGTCTCTTCTCTGAGTTGTAGCATAGCAGTAAATTCAGCTGGGCTTATCTTTTTTCTGCTTTCTAATCTTATTCTAATATCTTGTAGACTTAGATACAGTCGCTCAAGTGGAGATCCTGAGCTAATGTTTCTACTAAAACAAAGTGAGAAAAGGGTAGCTGCCATACCAGAGCCATAGGAAAACATAGCTACTCTAATACCTGACAATTCTTGGAGTGGTTTACTGTAAAAAAATTATTCCAAATATAGTACGTTATTTAAAATAATTTATATAACTTTTTATGATATAAATTAAAAATTCTATTCCTATCTATACAGATATATGAATATAAATACAAATACAATAGTTTTTTTCAATAATCTGGTACATTGAAGATCTTCCATTTACAAATGTTTTTGCTACACTGAGAAAAAATTATTCAGTATATAATCCTTAACATAATTAGAGGATAATGTATGTCTGTGGGAAGTCACATTAAAAGTTTTGTAAACTTTGAAAATAAGCTTTTTATTATCATCACAACTCTATGCAGTTTGCTCATTCGCCCATGGATAGCAGTATTTAAATAATGAGGAAAGTGAACTGTTATCAGCAAGAATAACATCGATTGTTGACAACAGCTGCCAAAGAAAGATAAATGCCCGGGTGCCCGATTCAACGAAGGCTATGTCCTTATGTGAAAGGCATAGAGCCATCACTAGCAATGAGTTCACTTTATGCGTACAGTGCCTGCTACGAAAATGGAAGAGTATTTAAGGACTGGTAGCATTTAAAGTACCAAAACAGCAATGTGCCATCAGCTGTAATAGTTAATGCAATTGTACCAGCATAGAGATTAACGGTAAATATGTTTACTTCACTTATTCTTGGCTCTAATTATCTTTACTTGTAAAGATTTATTATTGAGTTAATTTGGTATACTATAATGTAAATTCATGGTATATGTTTGAATAAGTATGCCAATAGGGTAAATGGTCTGTTAAGTCCTGCTATTGTAAAGCACTCCCCTAGACTTGGAAGTTATTTAACATCAGAGGTTTTTAGTTTATTACAACATTATCGTGTAATTAAAAGGAGATCAGAACACTCTCATGCTACAATGGAGCACATTAGAGACAGCCACACCACACATTAACTTCAATTAACACCTCCCCAAGTTAATGTGTGATGTGGCCTGTTGCATGATTGTTTGGTTGGGCCCCTTTTCTTTGTTCAAGAATTGTGACATTCAGCAAATTATCTGGATATACTGCAAAGCTTTGCTTATCCACAGTTACAAGAAATGCAGCCTGCTGTTCTTACCCAGCAGCACACAACCACACTGAAGCTTGATTGTGTGTGCATTGCTTAATCAAGATTTCCTAAACTGATGAGTTGGCTGTGCTGGTCCCATCTCTTGGCAAGCCATATCATTGGATATCACAACCTATGAATTCTTCACATGAGGATACATAAAAAAAAAGGTGTTTACCAAACTCTGGTGGCTGACAGCAACAATTTGAAGAACAGAATTGAAGCTGCTATTGCAACAGTTGACACTGATATGCTGCAACATACACAGATGGAGCTTGAATATTGTTTGGATACTGTGTGACAAATGGTGCCCATGGTGAATGTATGTATGATATTCAGATCAAATGTTGAGAGTTCCTCTCACAGGTGATGCACAAACAGTGGGTCATGTCTTTTCAAAGTTTTTATTCATAAGTTAAGATTTAAAGATAATTTAGATATACTCTGTATGCTTATTACCTATGTATAAAAAAAATTCAAAAAGTTTCATTTGTTGCACTAGTGATGCTGACTATCATCACCTATGCTATATTTGTTTATCATTCTGAAATGCTGTATAGGACTAGAATTTTAAAATCGAATCTGCACATTAACAGTAGCAAAAACATAAAAGTAATATTGAACATAAATTTTTCATTTGTAGTCCTGCATTTCCAAGTAATGAATGCTACATTAATCACAAAGTCTGGAACTTGAATGCAGGGAAGAGCAACATTCAGTGATCTAGATCAAATATTCATATTTTTTCTAATTTTTAAAAAAAGGAAGAAGGCACTCCCTTACACAAAGGACAGAGATAACCTAGAAGTTATATTAGGCTCATTCTCATTTCTCATACAACCTATAAACAGTTACATAAAGACATGCACTGCTGGTCATAGTAGTCAGGTATGCTAACCACTAGACCAGGTAGAAACTAAAATTCTTGAATATTTCTGAAAAACAGGTGTAAAAGTAGGTTGTGGCAAAATGAAAAGGGTATTAGTTTTTTTAAGGGGGAGGAAGGAATTATGGTGACTAGCAACTAAGGCTGCAGTGCAAGAAATAACATAAAAAGGAAAAAGAAGTAAAAGATATATAAACATGCAAAATAAAAAAAGTGGCAAGAATCATAATGGAACAAAAGTATATACATGTATACATAAAGGAGCTTATCAAAATAATGGAAACACCAACAGCAACTGGAGTACGTGCAATGCACCTAATACATATCACAGGGATGACACCACCTGCAATGCAAGGTATATAAAGGGGACAAATATGATGTTGGCTATCATGGAGCAGTGCCACAGGCACAGAAATAACTGTTATGGTGCAACTGACGACAATGTTAGATCTCAGTGACCTCCAAAAAGGCATGATCATTGGTGTGTGTCTTGCAAGAGCTTCAGTAACTAGAATGGCGGAAATAGTAGGTGTAACACAAGGAACTGTATCGAAGATTATGACTACCAATCAAAACAGATAGGGCATTGCCTCCAAAAGTGCAAATTATGGATGCCATAAAAGTTGTCAGATAAGGATAGGCAAATATTGGCATGAATTGTACAATGGAAGCACAAGACCATGCATCGCAAATAGTAGCAGAATTGAACACCAATTGGAATGATCACGTTTCTGTCATAACAGTTCGTCAGGAACTTTATTGTGTCGGTATTTATGGCTGTGCTGCAATCCACAAACCTCTAATTACCAACATTAATGCAACATGTAAAGTGGTGCAAAGTACATAAAAAATGGGATGCTAAAGACTGTCACCTGGTCTGATGAATTGTGCTACACATTGTTTCCCGCCACTGGTAGAGTGTACATCTGGCAAAAACCTGCAGAAGTGTACCACTCCAACTATTTTGGCTCTGACTGTGAAGCATGGAGGTGGATCCCTGATGCTGTGGAATGCCATATCATGGCATTCCTTGATGCCAATAGTTATTCTGCAGGGTTGTGTCACATCCACAATGTACGCATCCATTCTCGGGGACCACCTGCATCAATTTTCCGGGCATTGTTCCCTAAAGACCATTCCTGGTTTCAAGTGGATAATGCACCCGTGCATTGTGCAAAACTTGTATAGTTGTGGTTTGCAGAGCATGAGGATGAGGTACACCAGCTACCCTGGTCACCTCAATCTCCAGACTTTCAATATTATTGAACATTGTGGAAATACCTAGAGTGCAAGGTCAGATCACACTTTGCACCTACCGCACCACTGGCACAGTTGGGCCATATTTTACAGGAAGAATGGTCCCACATTCCAATACTATATGTGCATGACATGTTATAAGTCTTTTCTCATCGAACTGCATCTGTTCTGAATGCCCAAGGTAGGTCTACAGCTTATTAATAAAATGTTCTTCACAAATAGTAGAGTGGGTGTTTCCATTATTTTGATAAACTTCTGCATATGTAAAAGAGTAGTGAAAAATGATGTTTGTAAAGAACCCTGGCATATAAACAATAAAACACAAAGCAAATCAATAAGAAGCAGTTAAAATACACAGTAAACTTTTAAACCATCTATTTGTGGAATTTTTAAAGTGTAAGTGGCTTGGATTTATAAAAACGAGAGATAAAACATACATCATTCAGCAGCATTAAAAACAAGACAAGAAACAAACATGAAATAGGGATAAAATGGTATCACAAAACTTTCATATAGTTGAGTATCTGCTCGAAGAAAAAAGAATGAATAAAATAACTATGATTTATGCAAAGTAAGCAAAATTTCCTTTCAATTCCTGAGAAAGTAAAACTGTCACAGTTTGACAACAGGCTTGATTTGGAAGAAATTTTCATTTCAAAACTTACTTTTAAAAATTAGTTTTTTTCTTATATGGTGTAAATGGGGATTTTGTAGTTAATTTGTTGTTTGTTCTGACTAAGGTGCAGCCTAGAAATGGATAGTAAAATGTTGGAGAAAAAAATTGAAGGAAAGCTGGATGATGAAGCTGATCGGAGTTTCTGCCAAGTTATTGCCACTGAAACAGGAAAGTCTAGGACTCAAAGAAACAAATAAATCTGAAGGTCCAGTTGTTTTTTCATTTGTTCAGAAAAAATAAAAGTAGCAATACCAGTCATATCTTATAATAAATGAAAAAAAGGTATATGTGCTTTATTTATTAATTTCAAAATATTGCTCCTAAGCATATAAAAATATTAATAAGATACTTATATTTAAAAAAATTAAGTTTTGTGTATTTAAAAAAAAAACAGTTTCATATCTGTGATTGCACAATTTACTGCCATCTGCACACAAGAAGACACTAAACGCATTACTGAATCTTGAACAGAATAGGACAAGGGAAGTATTTTACTGAAATCAAAGTCTGCAACAACTTGGTGTTGATGACACCAACAATAATATTTAAGCTGATATGTGGCCTAAGGCAAGACAGTGTGCAACTCTACAGTGAACATGCTGCACTTGAATGGGATCTGGTCTGCTACAGTATACACATCAAAGCAGATAACTTAGTAGATCCCACCAAAGCTCCAGACCTTAAGACATCTGGGTAGATAAGCAGGAAGTCTGGGTACATAGCATGATGGCTGGCAAAGGACTGCTGGTATACCCAGTTGAGTCCAAAAGCTTTCATTATTCAACAAAGATAAAAAGCCATGTTGGAGGTGTTAGGCTGATAACACTATCAATAAAGATGTTAAAATCTGGCATGCAACAAAGGATGAATGGATTGTTTTTTTTACCTCTCAGCAGCACTTTTTGCACACAATGGTTAAACAGTCAGGTCACAAGGATCCCATGGGCTCAGAAGATTTAAGGGACAACTGGACAGCTGTTAGGAAACAGACTGAAGCCTTCAGTCAACACTATCCAGCATATTCTTTCATGTGCACAGGGTATGGTTCTCTTGCACATGGGTTAGGTTTTTGTTTTACCTATGAGCAGCATATTTTTGCACACAATGGGCTAAATGATCAGGTCACAAGGACCCTGAAGGCTCAGAGAAGGTTTGGGGAGGGAACCCACTGGAGCAACTGTTGGGAGACAGATGGTAGCCTCCCATCAAGACCATCCAGTGTGTTTTTTAAGGTGCACAGGGTATGGCTCTTCCACACATGGGGCCACAGCTTTATGTCCCATCTGACTGATGGCAGCCTTTCCAAGCCCAGCAGTATCCCCTACTGACCATGGGACAAACTGACTGACCATGGGCAGGGTGGGATAATTCTTTGCATATCGAATGACTGCTATCCAATGGTGATGGTTTCATTTTTTTTAAATGTGATAATTGGTGCAAATTGTGCTTTAGAGAGATTTGAGTAAAAGTTTAATTCATTTTAGACAGGGGGGGGGGGAAGTTTTGCAGAGATAAATCTCTACACTGACCCAGCTGGGACTCGAACCTGGGAACTACAGATTACGAGCCTGGTATGCTACCGACTGAGCCGACCCCCACTCCTAAAAGGTATATACAGGGTGATTCAGTTAAGCGTGTACAAACTACTGAGAGGGGTAGGTTGCACAAAGACAAATCAGAATCCTATAGCAATGCAGGGTCGGTAACGGCATCAACATGTGCTAGTGTACAGAGAGGACGTGAATAAAAGAGCAGCACGTAAGTGAACAAAATGCTTTTTATTAATCACAATAGGTACATTTGCGAAATGCGCAGAGGTCACAGAAGGTGTTCAAAGTTGCAATCATGAGCTGTAACACAGGCCTGACATCGTTGGCGCATGGAATCATGTAAATTCTGGAAGATTCCTGGTGTGTCTTGGACTTCTGAGGCAGTTACGGAGATGCGTGCGACAAGGTCCTCAGCCCTTTCAACAGGGGTGTCGAACACCAGTCCTTTGATGTAACTCCAGAAGTAATCAAGGCATGATAGGTCCGGCGATCTTGCAGGCCAATGAACAGGACCATCATGCCCGATCCATTGTTGTCCAAATGTCATGTTTAAGCGTCGATGAACTTGATGGCTGAAATGGGAGGGGGTCCCATCGTGCTGGAACCACATTGCAACAGCAACTGAGGAATCTGTTGTTCATCCAAAAGTTCTGGCAAGACATCCTCCAGAAATATCCGGTAACTCCTTCCGTCCAGACGAACAGACATGAGGTATTGGCCAATTAAGTGGTCCCCGACAATGCCTGACCAAACATTTACAGCAAAACAGTTTTGTGCTGCACCTGTTTGTGTAGCATGGGGGGTTCTCCACTGCCCATGCATGCGCGTTATGTGCATTGAAGCTACCCTCCAGTGTAAAGCATGCCTCGTTTGTGAACAGCACAGAAGCAGGAAATTGGTGTTCTGCCGCACTCTTCTGCAGGTATCATTGTGCAAATGTAATGCACTGTGGGTAATCCTCAGGCTTCAGTGTCTGGATGTGCTGCACATGATATGGATGCAATTGGTTATTGTGCATAATCCTCCATACGGTGGATTGGGAAAGACTGACCTGGTGGGCGATTGCTTGAGTACTGGCACTTGGAGTGTCTTCTGTATGACGTAGCACATTCTCCTCCATGTCAGGTGTCCATGCCCATCGTTCCCAACTCCTGGCAGGTCTCTGGAAGGAACCAGTGTTAGGTCAGTTTTTGTTGGGGAACCAGAGGTTATGTGACACTGGTCTGGAAGGAACCAGTGTCACATAACCTCTGATGCAGCCGTGCAAACATCTGGTGGTTGGGAGTACACCTTATCAGGTACCATTCCTGGTACACACACACACAGCGGCTCACCCATTGCAGTCTGCAGCCCGGTATGCAAGATGCATATCGGCCAACTCCGCGTTTGTGTAATCAGCCATCCTACTACCTCTGCGGGCAGTTCGCAAATGACGGTTACCTGCAAGGACGTTGTGCAGTCCCGCGGCCATACAATGCCATCTACCACATGAAGATGCCGTTACCAACCCTGCATTGCTATATGATTCTGATTTGTCTTTGTGCAACCTACCCCTTCCAGAAGTTTGCATACGCTTAACTGAGTCACCCTGTATACTCTGTGATACACAGGTGAGTAGTAAAGTAGTTGAGTGACAGTTGATAATAGTCACTTTTATAAACATTATGATATTATAATTGTGTGTATTATGTGCTTTAGCTTAAGATTTATCCATGGTTAGTCTATATAAGATTTTGATTTCTATATATTTCATTTCATTGAACATTTTAGGGGTAAACTTCCTTTGGACAAAGCTGCAGGATATCTGTAACTCAGCAGTAAAGGGTCAAGCAACAAAAACTGACCTGGACTCATGGCTGACATTGTCATGAGACATGTTAAAAATATCGCCTTGTTACCAGCATTGTATAAGCCAACATTTTATATACGTTACGTTGACAATATTTTGATTTTTTGGCCTTATTCTTTAGAATTACTTCAGGAATTAATTAACACGTTCAATAGTGCTATGACATCTATCAAATTCACATGTGAATCCGAACAAAATTCTAAATTGCCATATCTAGACATTCTTATTACTCATAAACAAAACTATTGTGAAACTACAGTATACAGAAAGCTCATGTATATTTCTAATTTTATACCCACAGATTCAGCACACCCTGTGAAATATAAACAATCAAGTATATATCCTCACTTCATTCGAGTGTATTGTTACTGCTCTATATTAATATCATTGCAAAATGAATTAACATACATTAAAACAAAAGCCAAAGAAGTAGGTTATGCATAATATATGTTGAACAAATGGTAATAAAAAGCAAAATATAATGTCATAAAAAGCTCACAACTACCACTAAATCAAGAAAATATTTAAAAAAATATGCTAAAAGTCTTCCACATATGATAAATATTACTAAAACTATGAAGAATATTCTTAAGAAATACAATATTACACTCCCTACTAACATAACACATTCAATTAAAGATTTCATAATAAATGATAGAGACAAATGACCCCCCATTGACCCCCCATGGGAGGCATTTACGAGATAAGTATCCCAGATCCAATGCAGGTGTTAAATGGTAAAGATAAATATATAGGTAAAACCTATAGACAGTTCAAATTAAGAATGCATAATATTAAAAAAATAATTCAAAATACTGCCCTTACACAAATGGTAATACAAAATAAATTAGAATGAATAAAATCAAATATAAGCCAATTGCAGCACCAAACACAAAATTTCAGTTGTTATATGCTGAAAAACTTTTAATCCATAAAAACTATGACCATATACGTAATACCAATATCCCACCCTTGCCTGTGGCATGGAATCTCCTAACTTAGCATGTGGTGGCGTACACCCTAACCATGCCAGATCATTCGATACATGTCTGAGCGAGATAAGTAAAAAGGCAGGTGATTTCGACATTTACAAGCTGAGCTTTGAAGATGCCAAATGCATTGCTCCTTATGAAGCCATGGTGCCTGCACATTTTAATGTTTTAATACATTGAGTATTAATGTTTTTAAAAATTTTAAATTAGCTCGCATAAGCTTGAGTGTTGTGCATAGTAACGACAATATCTACCAGTTTAAGCATAAGGAAGTAACAACTTATATTAGATGACAGACAGCAAGACCTGCAAAATCAATGGAATATCTGCTAACAACAACTACCGAAAAATGGCAAGAAAGAACATCTCTATGTATGGTCTACATCTACTACTTCCATATTCAAACATCAAGTTATATACACACACAAAAAAATCACTTGGCAGTGAATGTTAATAAAAAGGAAATAAATAAGAGATTATCTGATTATGTGAAAAAAAAATGTCTTACTTGGCAATATAGGAAACAAGACATCCATAGAGAGAAGGAGTATACATGTTTCCCACTTGATTGGCAATTTTGAGGCTTGGCTTTGTTTTCTCCTCAAACATTTCCTGACTGAAGTCTACAAATGCTTTTTCCAGCTTTTTGTTGAAGTATGTATCTTCTAATTTCAGATTCCTAAAAAACAAACATACATTCTTTTCATAACCAAAAGCAGGATTGCCATTAGTTCAATAAACAAATTTTCAAACTATTCAGTTCATTTTTCACAAATTTCTGGTACTATCTAATGAAATAATCTATTCAACCTTTTTTCCTAGTGGGTCATTTTCCAATAATGGAAGCAAAATGCAGGCCAAGATGTTAATGCTGAATCAATAATTGTCTGGATTCTACACCACTTTATACCACTTAATCAGCATTTCCCAGTTCATTAAGTACATGATGAAAAGCAGAGTCTACATACTTACACCTCTTTAAAATGAATGCCAGTTCTCAAACACTCCAAAATATTAATATTCATATACAATCATGTGATTGGTGGACAAAACTGCTTCACAGGCTGAATCTGGCCTAGAAATTGCTACTATATTTATTCTTTAAATCAGAGATATGTAAGCTTGTGTCGCAGCAGGCTCAACTAGGCTCATGTGAACTCACTTCATAATACAAGAAGAAATTTAATTTTTCTTAAAATGTTAAGCTTAATACTACTACTTTAAAGCATTAAGGCAAAAAGTATATAAGTAATTCAAACCAATAAAAACCTGCATGATATCAATATAAGTTTTTTTTTTCATTTTTCATTTTTGCTTTCTTATAGCAAGCCAATTGCTGATTGGTAGCACAACCTGTATATTAGTATCATTAGTTCAAATATAATCTTTTTTAGAAACATCTCACATATTTAACACTGTTTCCAAAGAGAATTTTTTATCAAGTAACCTAAGCTGTAAAGAAAACTAAAGCATTTTTAATGAATATTTAGCTTGCAATTATGTTAGATACTAGGACGATTCATAGGTCAAATAACAAACATTACTCAGAGAAATATAAACCTCATTTTCACTATTTCTAGCTATCTGACAGCACATTTGTTTGATTGCTCTTCAATATCATGGTTGGTCCTTGGAGGTGAAAAATTTCTGACATTAATTTTTGACTTCCTGAAATGTTTAAAGCTGCATATTTGAAGAGAATGAGCTATATAGCAAAAGAGTGTTGGTTGAAAGGAGCTAGGTCCAGGCTATATGCAGAAAAAGCTCAAATGGTAAAAAGACTATGCATCTTGTTGCAATTCACAAAAAGTTTCTTTGGTCTGAAGTGCAGTGTGTGGTTTTGCATTTCTTGTTGGAGGAGTACCTGATGTCTATTTACCAATGCTGGGTAACAGTGAAGTATTACGGAGTGCACACATTCCAGTTGTGCTGAGTAGAGGTTGGCAATGATGGCACATCCATTGAGAACCAGTTGGAAGTGCACTACACTCTCAAAATTCACCAAACACAACATTGTCTTTGTTTCAAATTGTACCCTTTTTGGGACAGAAAGTGCAGGCTGGTCTTGGTCCAGCCACTGACTTTGAGTTTTTGAATTGTTGAAAAAGATCCATTTTTCACTGCACATAACAATTTGTGTGATAAAATGGTGGTGATGGATTAGTGAGTTTTCTGCAGACTTTGATATGACAATTTGCTTGTTCAGTAGTCAGTTCATGTAGAACACTTTGCAACTCTTGGCTAAATTATCAATGCACTGCAGATGCTGCACTATAGTTGTTTATGAGTAACCAAGTTTGAACAAGGGCCTGCAAGTGATTGTTGATGAATCACTTCAACAGCAACGACACAAAACATTGTGATTTACCAATATTGACCATCCTGATAGCAGCTTACTTTCAAGGGTTCATGTCACCATTTTTGAACATTTTTCTACCAAGCTGGAGCAGCAGCAAGAATGGAGACTGTCCTCTCACCTTCCATTTTAAATATTCCTTGGGCCACTTCGGTAGCTTAAAACTTTTTAATCCCTTTTTCCAGTAATTACATAAAATTGCAAGAATTTTAATACTAAACTCACTTATTGTACAATATTTCTAACAATGGAAACCAAGACTCAGACACTTGTAATAGTTAGGACTGATGCAATGGACTTTATACTTAGTATTACATTCAGAGGTAAGCAAATGCAGCATGGTGATGTGTCAGCATATACATTTGCATGGTAAAAAACACACAGACTTATAAATAATAAATAAACTTGACATACTTGGTATTAACCAATAAATTAGGACTCTGAAGTCGTTTTTAATTTTAGAGGAAAAATTGTCTTGAGCCGGGTGGGATACAACCAAACCCATGATCTCCTGATAACATATCAGGTGCTCTGGACCACTGGGCTACCAGCTGTCAATCAAGATCTCCTCTAATGATAATATGAATCTTTTCAACCTACATTACATCATATGTAGCGAGTGTTCTGCAATTTCACCACAAGCAGCAGACACATGCCATATAGAAGGAATGTATTTCCTTACAAGTAATACAGTTGATAAATAATAAAAACAAACTTGACATATTTGGTATTAACGTATAAATTACCACTTTGAAGTCTATTTAAATTTTAGGGGAAAAATTGTCTTGAGCTGGGTGGGATATGAACCCACGACCTCCTGATAACATGTCAGGTGCTCTGGATTACTGAGCTACCGGCCGCCAATCAAGATCTCTAATTGATGATATGAACCTTTTCAACCTACATTACATCATATGTAAGGAGTGTTCCAGCAAATTCGACACAAGCGCAGACACAATGCCATATAAACACCCGGCTCAAAACAATTTTTCCTCTAAAATTTAAATCGACTTCAAAGTGGTAATTTATAGGTTAATACCAAGTATACCGAGTTTATTTATTATTTATCAACTGTATTACTTGTAAAGAAATACTTTCCATCTATATGGCATGTGTCTGCCACTCGTGCTGAAATTGCCAGAACACTCTCTACATATGATGTAATGTAGGTTGAAAATGTAATCAATTAGAGGAGATCTTGATCAGTGGCAAGTAGCTCAGTGGTCCAGAGCACCTGACATGTTATCAAGAGCTTGTGGGTTCATATCCCACCTGGCTCAAGACAATTTTTCCTCTAAAATTTAAATCAACTTCAAAGTGGTAATTTATAGGTTAATACACAGATTTATGAATCACCCTAGTATTTCCAACTTTGCCTAGTTTTGGATTTTAGCCAAAAGTTATAAAATTGCTTTACCTTTCCTGAATCTTCTAATTCTTTATTTTTACAAGCTTTCAAATACCATAGTGATTATCTTCATTACAGAAAATTATTTTGAGTAATGTAGGATATATATCCAGGACCTTCTGATAACATATCAGATGTTTTAATTCTGAGCTACCCAGCCATTAACCCTTTCAGTGTCCACATCGTCTGTACATGTTCGGAGAATCCAAAAAAAATATGCGGAGGACGTATATGCACATGTTTTTAGTACAAGAAAAAAAATCGTTTTTTTTAAAATAAAAATTGCCGTTGTAATTTTATATATATATCTTATAAAAATATATAATTCAGGCTTCAAAAACGATATTTTGTTTTTTAATTTGATGCATATTTTACTAAACTACAACATAAATAATTTTATAAACCGCCTGATTGCCATTTTTTAGAAGCACTAAGCAGTATTGCTGATTTGCTTGTTAACATTCCTATTTGGTGAAGCAACCTTCTGATTTAAGCTCACAAGTTTAATTTGAGCTATTATCAACAAATTTTTCCTTAAATTTTCGAAAATATCCTAAAAATTAACAAAAAAACTGCTATTTTGGAAGTAATTACAAAATATGTATCGCCATTTTTTTCCCCCTGTTTCACACACTCTTTTCTGTCATAAATGTATTTCGGTATTCCCAAGTTATTTTTATCATTTTTTCCAGCATTCTATGCATCTTTCCCACCTTCAAAATCGAAATTGGAAGTAAACACATCCTTCTTAGAAATTCTGGTTGCAACTGCATTAGTTATGCTTCCCTGAGTCAACAAGACTCAGGTGGCTGAAACATATCTCCATTGTTCCCGTGTGCTGCATTTTTTTTTCAGTTTTGGTCCAGCATATTGGATACTCTTTGTCAAGTAAATATTTTTTTTATATTTAAACCTTAATTAGTTTTCATTTTCAGAAATTAGCATCTTTTGGCCGATTGATAAGTATTGATTTTTTTTCATAGTTATGTTATATCGTATGCCATACGATATAACATAACTATGAAAAAGTCAATACTTATCAATCGGCCAACAACTTGTGGCTGTGAATATTCTAACATCGCATTAGGCTATATGTTAATTTTCATTTTATTATTTATTACCTTTCAGTAAAACTTTGATGATGGTATCATTTTCTGAAAATAAATGAGGTCTTGGATATGAAAGCAAATTCATTTCTGTAGATTTACTTCAGTTAGTTAGCGATATTCAATTGGCTGTTTTTATTGATCTTTCCGGGTTGTGCTAGATCGGAGGCCAGCTTAAAAGTTGTTGCAGATATTTTATTTAACATCCCTTTATTTCTTGTTTTTTTAATAAAAAAAACTTTGAGCTTGTATCGTTTTCTAAAATTGAATGTCTTGGATATGGAAACAAATAGACTTCCTTGCTATGGAAATCGGCCATCATTTGGGAGGGCAATTTCGTAAAGGGCTGGTCCTTGGTGCACAAACCTTTCTGCACTTAGCCAAGATTGTCAAACTTCAACACCCAAAGAAAAAATTCATAATGTTTAGTAAAAAAAGCAGCCAAGGAAATTTTTTTTCTATTTCATAATCATTTCAGAAAATCCTGTGAATGTGAGAAGGCCAAGTCACGTTGTATAACACTGGCCGTGTTTAAAATATATGATACTGAAAAGAATCATTAGAAGAAATAAAAATATATTTCAGGTTGAATATTATATTATTCAGAAGGAAATTTCCTTTCGATAAATATATAATGTAACTATTTTTATTCATCGGGTTTTCCAAAATGAAGCTTTAATTCTACAGTGCAATCTTTTTTCACCATATCACATTGAAAAAAAAGCTTATTAAAATAAATCTGCTTATAAATTTGTTTATATTATTTATTTTCATAAAATTCATAATTAAATTCTGTTTAATTTGGTATATAACATGACCTATTTCTGCTGTTTGATTAGTGCTTGTGCATTGTAATCATTTCTGTCTATTAGTTTTTTTTTTATTTTTTTTTATGTTGCCAGATGCATTTTTTTTACTACATGATTCTACAAAAGTCCTATTAAAATGGAACATGTTTTTTTTTGTTAAATATTATAATTTCAGAAAATCCAGAATTAAATGCTGATTAATTTGGCATACAACATGCCATAATTCCTTTCATTAGTTATTTGGCAAAAAAGTTCTAAGTTAAATGTCAGCCCAGATGGAACTCAAACCTGGGAACTGGAGATTATGAGCCTGGCACACTACTGACTGAGCCACCCTTGCCTCACCAGTTACGAATAAAACCCTTCTTCATTAGTAGTTGCAAGCTTATACTACTTAATCATTACAAATGCTTGTTTTGATTGGAAGCAAAGACTTCTTCAAAAGTAATATTTTCCCTCCATCAATCTGCAGGAACACACACATTAGTGTATGAGAAATTGGCATTCAATTATAGATAGTAAATTCTACTATAATATTTATATTATTATTATATTACAGTGTTTCTGGCCATCTTCACTTTCAATCAAACAATTTGTTTTTAAATATATAATACAAAGTTTCTACAATGTTAATGCTTCTCGAAGTACATTATTTGTGTAAGCTACTTGACAACTGTCTTTTATTCTTGTGCTTTGGTATCCTTTGCTTTAATTTAAATATAAATTACTTTTCTAATTCTCAAGAATGCAATATAAAGTCATTCCTACATGAAAAAGAGATTTACTCTTGAAAAACTGTTCGATAATCTTGATCTTGAAAAATTTAAATTCTTGGGTAGAAACCGCACCAAGAGATGCCAGTCCTTCAAACAAACAACTGTATAGTATATGTATTGAGAATTCTGGTAAGTCAGACTTTCTCAGAAGCTTACCATCTGAAAGTTCTAGTAGTCAATTACCCACAGCTTTTCTCCCTTCTCCAGTTTTCAGTCATTATTTTAATGAAGTGACAAATTTCTAAGACTTCATTGAAACTTCTAATATTTTTATTCTAACTCTGTTTCTGCCAATGGGTAATAATTTCTCTAAAAAATATGACTTTTTTTTCCATCAAAGAGTGCTTTTTGTGCCAGGTCTCTGAGAAGTGTGTTGAATAAACTGACTGCATAGCTTTCAGACACTAAACCATCATCCTAAATAATGAGTTTATTAACAAGCACACACAGATAAACACCAGTAGGCTGTAAACAAACTTGATTATAGAGGAAAAATTGTCTTGAACCAGATGGGATATGAACTCATGACAATGAATTTATTTCTGTCTATCAATTTTCACTCCAAACTGTTTGTCTTGAATCTCTCAATTGTGAAATTTCCTAATAACATGGAATGCAAAATTGAAATTTTAATTTCGTGTGGTATTGTCAATTTTCTGCTCTTCCACCTCTCATCCTTTCATAGTTATTACAGAACAGCAGAGATAGGCAAATGAAAAAAAAAAACATGCTAATGTAACTGAGACCATAAAATATGAATTTCTGTGCACCAACGATTATGATGATTCACATTCTTTCTGGCTACTGTTCACTATATATTCAGTTTATGGTATTATAATTGATAATTGCTTTTAATTTAAGCTGTTTGAATTTTTTTCCAAATTTCAAAATGAATAAAGTCAATGTTAACTATTACTACCATAATATAAAATAAAAAATACCATAAAATATGCAATTTATTTTTATATGCTATAGAATAAAATAATACTATTACTAAATACTATTAAATAAAAAAAGATATATAAAATAACTGCCTTTCATTTCACACAAATGAATACATATTCATTACAAGTATTACAATGTTTTGCCATGTGTTTAATACAATATGCGGACACCATACAACATAAAAGATAACTGATAGTTAAATACCTGTATTGATCCAAGTCCTGAAATTTTTCAGTCACCACAGTATTTGGATTTCTTAGAAAATCATTGAAAGCCAAACGACCTAAACTCTTCTGAACCAGTTTGCAATAAGGAGTATGGAATAGTACACCATTCAGCTCATTAAGAGTGAAGCACATATCTCCTAACAAATATAATGGAATTATATACTGGTTATTTACATATCTGAAATTTAAAACACTAAGCATAAACAGCTCTGGGGACATATTTAATTTGTGAAAAATGGTACAAATGTTTCATAACAATAAAAGATTAAATTGTCAAAACATTTTCTTTCTAATATTTAACTGAAAAAAAAAACTATATTGAATTAAACTATCAAAAAATACAGAATAATATAGGTTTAGTGATAAATAAGAGAAAACTAAAGTAACAAAAATTATCCAGATGGTTGTGCTCTAGTTTTAAAATTGCTATTTCTTTGACCAGTTTCTCCAGTTTAATAATCTTGGTAGTTGCATGACACAAACTAGGAACATGAGGTAGACAGAAGAATTGGCAATTATGCTGGAACTTTCCAATAATTTATGGAGAGAGTGAAAAAAATAATTAGATATATCTAAAGACTAAATTTAGGTTGTATAATAGTTTTATCCTCTTCAAAATGTGCTGAGGTAGTAAAACTTTTAACCCTCTGTAAACTCTCTGTAAGCAAGATAACAGGAAACTTGATGCTTTATGCAACACTTTGGGTATTGAGATGTTTGGTTATGCAAAGCAGGAAATCTTTTTCTTTAAGTTACATCCTTAAACTTGTCTTTTTTTAAACATTAAATCCCTCCACAAGAGAGAAAAAAGAAATACTTCTTTTCCCCCTCACATTTTTTATTCACACACACACAAAATCCTCATGCAGCCATGGGCTACAGGATCCAACCAGACTGTGTAATTTTCCTCTCCAGACATGTCTCTTCTGAGCTACAGCTGTTGCATTTGGCCATTCTAGGCCAATTCTAGCAAGGTCCTGTTAGACATTGTCTGCCCATTGCATCCCAGGTCTCCCCTTTTTTCAGAAACTCTTAGGCACACTGTTCATAATCTCGTTTGCTAATCTGCTGCTATTCATACGGGCAACATGGCCAAACCAACACATTCTCTCTCTGCACAATATACTGCTCAAAAGAGATTGACGACTCCTTCTTATAACCTCATCATTACTTACAAAGTCAAACCACCTAATGCTCAAGATACTGGCATAAGCACCTAGAATCAAAGGCATAAAGTTTCTTGTTATCCTGCTTGCAAAGGGTCCATGTTTCGCTACAATAACTAACCTTAAAAAGAACCAAACTATTATATAGCTTAAATTTAGTCTTTAGGTGTACATGCTTATTTTTCCCACACTCTCTTTAGATTCTTAAAAGTCCCAACAGCAATCCCTATTCTTCTAATTATCTCATGCCTCATATCACCAGTATCTGTTAAATAGCTCTTGAGATGAGACACTTGTTCAAGAGTGCAGCCATTCAAAGCAAGTGAAGCACCACCTGCCTTACCAATTTTCATCACTTTAGTTTTTTTCTCTATTTATCACCAAACCTACTCTATTACCAGTTCTCATCAACAGCCCTAATGAACAAATTCATCTCATCAACACCATTAGCCAACAAGGCCAAATCATCTGCATAATCTAAATAAGAAATTTTGAAATCTCTACTACATTTAAGGCAAAAATCTTTCCCTTGCAAAGGATTTACCATAACATAATCAATAACCATCCTTGTCTAACTCTGCTAGCAATGCTAAACCAATCACTGAAAGATGTACCAACTCTCACCCACGACTCAGTGTTAAAAAAGAGAGCTTTCATTACACTAACTAACTTATCAGGTATTCCATGTGATCTAACAAACAGCCACAAATTATGTCGATCAACAGAGTCAAAAGCCTTTTTGAAATCTATAAAGCTAGTAAGTAACCATAGGTTTCTGAAATACTAAACATTTCTCAAGAATCTGCCTAAGTGAAAATATTTGATCAATATATTCCCTATTACTTCTGAATCCACACTGTTCATAACACAGTTGTCTATCAACCAAATTCTTAATTCTATTAAGTACAATCATGCAAAGAACTTTACCTGGAACAGAAAGTAAACTAATTCCCCTATAATTATCACAAGAACTGTGATCACCTTTTTTTAAAATTCAGGACAATGATCCTTCCAGTAAAATCCTTAGGAACAACACATTATCATAAAAAATATTCAAAATTTCAGTCAGCCATGAGACAACACAAATGTTCCCAGCTCTAAGCATTTCAGTGGCAATGTCATCCACCCCTGGGGATTTCTGAGTTTTAATTTAGAGATAGCCAGAGCAACTTTGGAATGTGATATAGGCCCATCATTAAAGCCAGTAATGCATCTATCCTCATTACAAACAATGAGAGTAGAAATATTATTTAGAACATCTCTGAAATGTTCTGCCCACTAGCCATCACAGAATCCTCACCTTCAACCACCTTACCATGTTCATCTCTCAATCCCTGTGTATCTGTCTGTTTCTTCCCACATAAAATATTAACAATCTGGTACAATCCCCTGCTGTTGTGCTGCCTAACTGCTTCCTCTGCTTTGTCAGCCAAGCTATCAAGCCAAAGATTCTTGTCAGCTGTTAGCTGATCCTTTACACATTTATTAAGCTTGTTGTAATGACTTCTATTAGGACTAGTAGGATGTCTATTCATATTAATCCTGCACTTCCTTCTTTCAGAAATTAGTTCCATAGCCTTATCACTCAAACATTTTGTTTCTTTTGTTCCCTTTTAAACAAAAGAGTACTGTTGGTTTCAAGAAAATCCTGTTTAAACTGATCCCACTCTTTCTCAACTGTCATAATGATTAAGTAGCCTATCATGATATGCTTTGGCTATATCAGGATCTTTCAGACCTTCAGTGTTAACCCTTCCAGTGTCCACATTGTCTGTATATGTTCAGAGAATCTGAATTGAGAGACCAAGGACATATGTATTCGTTTTTAGTACAACAACAAGAAAAAAATTGCCATTGTAATTTTTATAATTTTATAATTTTATAAAAATATATAATTCAGGCCTCAAAATATATTTTTTTTAATTTGATGCTTATTTTATTAACCTACAATATAAATAATTTGATAAAGCCATCTGATTGCCATTTCTTAGAAGCATTAAACTGTATTGCTGATTTGCTTGTTAACATTCCTATTTGCTGAAGCAACTTTTGATTTAAGCTCACAAGTTTGATTTAAACTATTACCAACAAATTTTTCCTTAAATTTTCGAAAATCTCCTAAAAATTAACAAAAAAACTGCTATTTTTAAAAACGAATGATTTTCGAAGTAATTACAAAATATGTACCGCCATTTTTTTCCTTTCCACACTCTTCTGTCATAAACCTATTTCAGCATTCCCAAGTTATTTTTATCATTTTCTCCAGCATTCTCTGCATCTTTCCCACTCTTAAAATCGAAACTGGAAGTAAACACATCCTTCTCAGAAATTCTGGTGCAGCTGCCTTTAATTATATATAGCTCACTGAGGCAAACAAGAGGCAGATGACTGACACATGCCATCTCTGTTCCGGGTGCTTTAAGTGGCTCTCATAGTGTTTTGGTCCAGCATATTGGATACCCTTTGTAAAGTTAGTATTTACTTTTTTTATATTTAAACCTTAGTTTTTATTTCAGTAGGTTTATTTTTGTAAATTAGTGATCTTTTGACCGATCAATAAGTATTGATTTTTCGTAGTTATGCTGCATTGTATGGCCAGCCTATAACAAGTTGCTGCGGATATTTTAACATCGCATTAGGCTATATGTTAATTATTATTTTATTATTTATTACTTTTCCAGTAAAACTTTGATCCAGTATCATTTTCTGAAAATGAGGTCTTGGATATGGAAACAAATTCATTTCTGTAGATTTACTTCCATTAATTAGCAATTTTTTGATTGGCTGATTTATCGATCTTTCTGAGTTATGCTAGATCGGAAGCCAGCTTAAAATTGTGTGTGGATATTTTATTTAACATCCCATTAGATTACATGTAATTTTTCTTTTATTATTTCTTGTTTTTATGGTAAAAAAAAACTGAGCTTGTACCGTTTTCTGAAAATGAAAGTCTTGGATACGGAAGCAAAATAGACTACCTTGCTACAGAAATCAGCCTTCATGTGGGTGGGCAATTTTGGGAAGGCATCCCCTCTGCTAAACTTATGTAGAAAGTTATTTTTACATAATTATTTTTAATAATTATTTAAGTATTTTACATTACCCCCCCCTCAAGAAAAATATAATTTTTTTTTAATTCGAGTTTTAATGTTTATATTGAATGCTTCTAAAGGCACTCCCTCTCCCTCTTAGTTCCTTGGCTGTGCCACACAGACAATACAAAGCTGTTTCTTTTTTTGCTTTGGCTTTGGTGCACATACCTTTCTGCACTAGATGGCCAAACTTCAATACTCAAAGAAAAAAATCATGATGTTCAACAAAAAAAAGTAGCCAAGAAGGTTTTTTTTCTTATTTCATAACCAGTTCAGAAAATCCTGTGAATGTGAAAAGTCGAAGTCATGTTGTATATAATACTGACCGTGTTTAAAATATACGATACTGAAAAAAAGTCATTAAAAGAAATAAAAATCATATTTTCAGGTTTAATATTATATTATTCGGGAGGAAATTTCCTTTTGATAAGTATATAATTTAACTATTTTTATTCATTAGGTTTTCCAAAATGAAGCCTTGACTGTACAGTGTGACCTTTTTTTTCACCATAACAAAAAAAAAGGCTTTGTAAAATCAACATGCTTGCAAATTTGTGTATATTATTTATTTTCATAAAATTCGCAATTAAATTCTGTTTAATTTGGTATATAACATGACCTATTTCCATTGATTGGTTATTTTTTTTTAATTCTAAAGTTAACTTGTTTATGTGACTCAGCACAATTGGCTAAAAGCCTGGAATTTTCTCTAAGTATGGTACCACGAAAAAAATTACAAAACGAGAGAAATATTTACTTAAAACTAAAAAAAATGTTGTTCTATTCATGTGCATTGTAATTGTTTCTGTCTATTAGTTTTTTTTTAATAAAATTTTATTTGCATTGTCAGATGCATTTTTTACTACATGACTAAAAAAGTCCTATTAAAATAAAACATAGTCTTTTTTGTTAAATACTTTATTTTTAGAAAATACAGAATTAAATGCTAATTAATTTGGCACACAACATGCCATAATTCCTTTCAATAGTTATTTGGCAAAAAAGTTCTAAAGTTAGTTTTTTTCTGGCTGAGCATAGGGTGAAAATAGCTTGGTCTCTGGATGGAAACCCATTTTTCAGGCTGGACATTGGAAGAGTTAAAAGTAATTTTCTTAAGCTTAACACAATATTTCTTAAGCTTCAGCTGCAAGACACTTTTGACCAGGTAATGGTAAGACCCAATTTTGTCTTCCCTGTATGATCTAGTATTCCTAACTGAACTGGCCCATTTGCTGTTAATTAAAATATAATTTATCATATTCCTGTACAACCCATCAGGTGAAACCCATGTATATTTATAAATGTCTGGTGTTTGTAGTATGCATTAGTTATTTAGAAACCATTAAGTTTACCTACCTGTAGAAGAAGTTCTCCATTGCCATTGGAACTATCACTGCCAAGAGTAAATATCTCCTTTCTTCACAGAATTCAAAATATCCTGTAGCTGTCTGTAAAACATATCCTTCTCATTTTCATCAGTCCTCTATGGAGGCATAATAACAGATGACATCCAAGTCTTTATTTTTTTTTTTAAAGCTGTAAGAAATCTTTCATTGAGTCATATCCTAGAAGAGCATCGCTGGTGTGTCTGCTGAGAAGCAAACCTACACCTTGGAGATGTTTTCCATCCTCCCTCCCTAAAAAGAGAAATTTAAAGTCATTTTTAAGTATCTGACCTTTACTTGTCTATCTGGTCTCTTGCAAGCCTAGAATATCTAGTTTATAATGCTGGAATTCTTGCATGAGGACATCGAGAGAATAATCTCTATGTAATGTCCTCACATTCCACTACCTGCAGAGAGAAAATGATTAGTAGGATTTTTAAAGAAACTAGGTTTATTGAGAGAGGTAGGGACAACAAACAGCCCCCTGATCACAGGCATGAGGTAAAGACCTTTTCCTCCTCTGCTAAAAGCTGAAGTCACCGATGCTGGTAGGAACTTCAGGCACCACCTTTTCAGTGGACCTTTTCAAGAGCCACAGACCTGCCTGAAACACATTACTCTAGTTTAGGATTGATGTTTCCCAACTAGCTAAGTGAGGTTCAGGTACCTGCGATGGCCTCTGATCAAGATTATCCACCGGCTGATATCAGGTATCCTGTGCCTCTGTTCACTTAAGGCAGGAAACCCCCAAGCAAACAGAAAACACAGTGGTAGATTCTCACTTAACAGAGGCCCACCAGTGCAGCAAGTCCAGGATCCATAATCAAGCTCAAATCCATAAACAAGTCCAGTCTAGTAGGTATAAATGGTCAGCACCAGAACCCTCTGAAATTGACCACTCCTGAGCAGGGTTAAAAAAAAAAGAGGAAAAAAGTGGCAATAGATGACCAGATCAGTAGGCCACACTGAACTGGCAGTCCTCCCCTTCCGTTCCCTTCCAAAAGAGAATATCTCTTTTGAAAGGTACTAACGGCCTGCACCACAGGAATGCGGGGTTACATTTACATTCTCATCCTCACATTTTTTATTACCATCTTTTGACCCCTTACATCTTTATTCCTTTCCCATCTATGACACACAATCCTTATGCTTATTTTTAATTTCCTGTAATCTTAATTTATAAAAAGATACAGTAGCCAAAAGATAAAACAAAATTTATACTCTTTATGCAATTAATAATTTTTTTAATGTTCTTGAAAATATACTCTCAAATATATCAAATATCATTTTGTATTCTTTTCAATCATAATTAAGGTGCATTTACAGATGAAGCAAAATAATTCTGAAAGTCTAATATTTCTGCTATATGTGGGAAACATTTCCTAACTGCGAGGCAAATCATACAAGGGTTGATTTTTCAAAATATTTCTTGATCCTTCTTAGTCTCTCAAACTGTGTTCTATGAAACATAGTTTGAATATCCTTATGTAAAGAATGAGGAGCTCATGTGAAGGAGTCAAACATTAACTTCTGTAATACTAAATTCTAAAATTTTTTGAGAGAAAAGAAATTTGTTTTGCAGCAGTTAATTTTCAACTTTTTTAAGCACGAATTTAATGTTAGAGGTTTTATCCTGAAGAAACTGAAACAGAGAAATAAGTCATGTTAACATATCTAATGAATGAGAATTTAATTCTGAATAAAATAATAGCAAATAAATAGATAGAGAGAAGGTTTCTTAGTCCTAACTTAAAAAACAACAACTATATATTGCCTTCCAGCACTTCAAGTCTTAGGTAAATGTTATGCAAGGAGAGATCTTGGCCATGTTTTCTGCATGCAGAACTACAGATTAGCAATGGTTTGATTAGGCAAATAATGATGAGGTTAGATGAAGGGGTCATCAAGTATTTTTAAGAAACATCTTTTCAATGAGACAGTGAACTGGTTTGGACATACTGTCCACATGCAGAACTTCTGACTAGCAAATAAAGTTATGAACATAATAAGGAAAAAGGACAGACACAGAATGAGGCAAGCTAAAATGTAAAACAATCTTTTTACAATTGGCTTTCCTTTGCCAAATGCAGAAGTCATTGCTCAGGATAGATGTGTATGGAAAAGTGTCGCCGTATGTAACATCCTACGTAAAAGAAATAGAACTTATACCACCATGAACAACTGACAACTTAAACCATCTATTTGTGCAACCACAAAAGAACGAAGTTTAAATTTGTGGATGAAGAAACTAAAGAAAATAGTCAGTTAATAACATCTATGCCAGCATTGTAACTGCTAGAAGAATATTTACTATTAGGACTGGTAGCATATATAATTAACAACTACAGCACGACAACGCTGCAAAATATGCAATTGTAAGCATAAGTAGTAAATATGTTTTCACTTTATACTTTATATATTGTTCTAATTGGTCTCTTGAAAGAAGAGTTAATTTTGAAGTAATGTATAAAGTTAAGGGTAATTCTAAGGTATTAGTTAAGTAGATCCCATATAAGGTAACGGTATGTACAGCACTTTCCTAGTTTGAGAATTACTCCCAGGAAGTTTTATGTTTTAACTTTGTACCACAGCATTATCGTGATTAAATCATTTATAAAGTATAGCTTTGTGTTAACTTCTAAGTATATGGAAAAGTCTTTTACAATATGGTATCAGATTTACCTGGTGATACTTGGGTCTGAAATTCTTTAAAGCATGTAGTAGACAGCAATCCCCACATTGCAAACTTTCATTTGGCACAAAAATTATGATTATTTCATCCACCCTGCTACCCCTGGTAAAACTATCTCCCCCTTTTTTTTTTTGGGGGGGGGGGGTCTAAAACTCTCTAAAGTACATAGTATATGACACTCCCCACTTTGCATGTATTCATTTGGTATAAAACTCATTACAATCGAAGCCTGACACTATAAAGTTGCAGTAGATGGCACTCCCCACGTGATTTTGAATAACTGCTAATGCTAAGTCTACAGAGATTGAGAAATTCATACTAACCTACTACAGTTTTGGTTCATCACATGAGTTCACACAGAGTCTATACTCTTCCCCTGGGTGAAGGGAATGGAATGTTAATGTAAAATTTGGTGCCTCTAACTATTCTGGGGGCTGAGTGTTTAAGTGGGCATACACACAAACTTTCTCCTTTATTATTAGATATAAGTCAATTTTTTTTTGTCATGTATTTGTTCTTTGACAGTATGTTACATGCTCTGTAAGAAGCATCCTGAAAGCCAATTCTTTATAACTCATTTAATTAAATGGGATATAAGTCAAATCTCTTGGAATAAGGGTTGAGGAAAATACATTTTTACATTTCTCACATAGTTAGTAAATACTGTAGCATTTTTTCTGAACATCTTAATAAGAGCAAACAGTGAGAGAACAGTGAAGAAAGCAGGTTTTGCACTGCTAATAAAAACCAATACAGTTTATGGTTGACCCTGCTGCAGTATTCAAATCTTTTTTTCACCCAAGTTAGTTTTACTTTAGCTGTAAGTTTTTAAATATGACAAATCCACTTTTTCCTCCCTCATTAACTTTGATTTACTAAACAATATACATAATCCTCAAGCAGCTGTGTGGTTACAGAGGTCCAACTAGACAGAAAATCTAGTCCTCCAAAGAAATTTAGCCTGAGTACAGTTATGGTATTTGGCCCCTGCAGGTCAATTCCAACAAAGTTCTGTTGACACAATCTGACCACCACAACCTATGTCTCCCCTTTTTCTGAGGCCATTAAGGCACACTGTTCATAACCCAATTCACTAATCTGTAGTTATGCATGTGGGCAACATGGCCAAACCAATGAAGTCTCTCTTTGTACAATATGCTGCTTGAAAGTGGTTGCTGACTGCTAATCTCATCATTACTTATAAAGTCAAACCACCTAATGCCCCAGATACTCTGAAAACATCTAGAATCAAAGGCATAAAAAGTGCTTACAATGGGTCCAAGTTTCATTACTGTAGCAAACTTCAGAAAGCACCAAACTATTATATAGTTTAATTTTAGTCTTAGGTATAATATATGCCTATTTTTCCAGTCTCAGTATATTCTTAAAGTTTCAGTCACAATCCCTGAGCTTCTGTTTATATCATAGTGCACATTACCAGTATTTCTAACAACTCCCAAGAAAATAAAACTGAAAAACTTACTCAAGGGTACAACCATTAAAAGAAAGTGAAGGTATAACTTGCTGAGTGACTAATTTTCAACTTTATTTTTTTGTTTATCAAAAATTTACTTATTTTCAGCCTCATCAACAACCCTAATGAAAGAGTTCATCTCATCAACATTATTTGCCAAAAGAACCAAATCATTGTATAATCTAAATTATAAATATTCAAATCTCTAGACCATTTAAGGCCAAAATCTCCACTCTGCAGCCCTGGATTCAGAAGGGGGGAGGTGGGGGGGCAAGTGACTGAATTGCCATTGCAGTATATTTCCCTCTTCCTTTGGAAGGTCTTTAAAAAATCTATTGGAAAATTGCATGAAATATATATAAGTGTATCAATTATATTGCCTCTATTACCCATACTAGCATTTTTGAGTGGGCACGGCAAATCCAGTTCTGACATAATCAATAACAAAACTACAGAGAAAAGGAGATGGACAAAATATTTGATCTGTGCATCCCTCACAACTTCTGAACCCACACTTTTCATTATGAAGTTTACAATCAAATTCTTAATTCTATCAAGCAGAAAAATGCAGAGTTTTACCTGGAACAAAAAGTAGACTGCTTGCTCACTCTGTTATTATCACAAGAACTGTGATCATCTTGTTTGGAAATAGAGTAACAATATCTATAGTAAAACCATTAATATCCTTTACTATAGAAAATAATTCATATTTCAATAGTAAATTTATCTACCCTTGAGGATCTGTGGAGTTTTAATTTGAGATATAAGTAATTTCAGATTGTGACATAGGGCCAACATTGAAGTCAGAAAGGCATTTCTTCATCATAACAAGGGAGTAAAAACTAACCACATTATTCAGAACATCTCTGAAATGCTCTTCCCATTTTGCTATAATAGAATAGTCACCTTCACTAATCATAAATGTTTATTCTTTAATCCCTATATGCCAGTTGTAACACTCCAAAGTTGCTATTATTTTATTTGCTGGATAGCTGAATTTGTGCACCAGGAAATTAATCTTGTCAAAAAATAAGTAAGTGTTCCATTTTAAATGAGCATAAGAAGAACTTAAATTATTGTCCCAAATATGTAGTTAAATCAACATCACTAAAACACTGCTCAAGAGAGAAAAAAAAAATCAAAATATTTTATGAATATATTTTCATAAAATTAAATAAGTTTATTGGATTATTGATTCACCAATAAAAAGCTTCAACAAAGACTCCCTCTATCTTTCAACCAACATGAAACACAAAACAAAAACATAATTTCTCACCGTGACTACAGTCACTAACTGTTTACATCTTAATGCTAACTATTCTCAGCATCACACTGGCTTAAAGGCAAACATGGCATGTGCAGACATCATGCTTGCAGCCACATTTGCATGCAATGATAAAGATGTAAGCAGCTGGTGACCTTGCTCTGCACGGTTAATGGTCATCAATCAAAATGGAGTTGTGCAGTTGGCAACACTATGTACAGAGAGAAAGGATGGTTCAAAGGAAATGAACATCCCAAAATAATATTTATAACATAAATAAATTAAAACTGGTTAAGGAAATGTAAAAGGAATGGTGAACTATCACATAGTCTGTACAACTGGTACACCTCAATTGTTGAGCTGTGTAGCTGCTTTCCATGCTTTGTCAGACAAGCTAAAGAATCCTATCAGCCAACAATTGTTTCTTTACACATTTATTAAGCTCTCTGTAATGCTGTCTAGTAGTACTAGAAAGGTGTTGATTTAGTTTACTTCTGAAATTCTTTCTTTTAAAAATAGTCTCCACTGTTTTATCACTAGAATGAATTTATCTCCTCTGTTCCATTTAAATGAAAACTGTACTGTTGGTTTCAAAAATATCCTGTTTAAAAATGGTCCTATATTCTTCATTTTAGTTGTAAGCAAACCACTCTTCTTGTAACGATTACATAACCTATTATGACAAGCTTAGGCTATTTATGGGTTCACCAGAGCTTCAGTGTTAAAAGCAATTCTTTTAAACTTGCAACTGTAGCTTAAGAAATATAGAATAAGACAAGTTTAACAAGGTCAGATCTAGTTTCAGTTCACCTACATTAACGTTGCATTATTAAGAGATGGCACCTTTGCTGTTAACCTATAATCACTCATATTCCTACACAACCAAACCTCTTGTGCAGGGTAACTTCAATCCAAGTGTTGGCAGTATTCATTGGTTTACTTACATGTACTAGATATACTTCATTGTTATTGCAACTACTAATTCCAAAAGGAGCCATCATTCCTGTCCGAAGGTTAGAGTTGGAATAATCTAATCATTAAGTTACCCAGTATAAGAAAAATATCTCCTTTTTTGGCAGAACTAATAAAATCCTGAAATTGCCTATAAAATCAATCTTTTTTATTCTCATTGGTCACCATAACAATAGATAACATTCAAGTCTATAATCCTTGTTTTTGCTGTAAGAAATAATTCATTAATGCAATCATATCCTGAAAGAGTATTACTGGTATTTCTGCTGAGAAGCAGACCTATGCCCTTAGATGCTTTCTATGATAACCAGAAGATTTGCATTGTAACAAGAAATTTATGAATATTTTTAAAGCATTTGACCCATCTGGTGTTTTAAGAGCCCAGAATGTCTATGTTATAATGCTGGTATTCCTGGATGAGGACATCAAGAAAATAATTTATGTAGGGTTGTGAAAGAAAATGTTTAGCAAGTTTAAAAAACATTAGGTTTATTGAGAGTAGTAGGGCCTACAGTATAAAATAACCCCTAATCCTAAACATGGGATTGCACACCATTCCTCCACTGCTAATGGCTTAAGCTACTGTGCTGGTAGGGACATCAGGTACCACCTTTACAAGTGGATATTTTCATGAACCAGAATATAAAGACAAACTGACTTGCTCAAGGTACATTATTCCAGTGTAGTAGGTCTGGTGATACTCACAAGAAGCAAGAATTCACCTGCAATGACATCTGATCAGGATTATACTGTCCATCTGTTCACTTGAGGCTGGGGACCTGCAAACAAGCAGAATACACAGTACAAGTTTTCTCTGTCCAGCAGTGTATCAAGTGCAGTTTCCATAATCGTGTTCAAAGCCATTAGACAATCTGGTAGGTATACTACAAAAGAGCACCCCGTAAAACTGACACTCCTCATCAGGGTAGAGAGAAAAAAGTGGCCCTAGAAGACTAGATCAACAGACCATACTGATCCAGCAGCCCTCCTATTCATATCTAATGAGATTAATATTAGCCAAGCACACTACAAACAAAAAAGTGGAAAAAATATGTATATAAGGCAGTGCTACATAATATATACAATAGTTACATTTTGTTTCTTGAACATTATTTTTAATGATTAAAAACTATTTTGACATGATAAGCATGTAGTTGCAATTCAATTACTCTAAAAAAAAAACAGATTCGGAAATAATTTCCAAGGGAATATAATCATGCTGGCAAAAATACATTGCAAAAAGTGAACTTTTCTTACAGTAGTTGAATACTGTAAGGTAATAAAGGTCATTTTAAAAAGCTAATTAAGGTCACTTTACAGCACTAGATTAGCCATTTGTTAATCAGTCATCTGGTGTGTGAAAAGTGATAAAGATTTTAGTATTGTTTAAACACAGAGTACAACTTTTATCCATTTAATAATTTCTGAACAATGGCATAAGGGAAGATCCAGTAAAGATTGATATACACAGATTCTTCACTTCACAGCAGGTTCTCTCATTTGCATCACAAGCATGTGCTTGTTTATGCTGGTGGAGCTATTAGTTTAATTTGTCTTCATGTTCTGATCAAGCATTATTTTTCACATGATAAGCATGTGGTTGCAATTCAATGATACTATTACTGTAATAAAAAAATGAAAATAATTTGATCACATGAGGGAACAGGATGCTTCTTTATGGTGCAATACAATAAGCTGAGAAAAAAAAAAGAACAATGACTCAGAAAATACCAGAGTATATGGCTGCACAATATTTATTATTTCCAATAGGGAAAAATACCCAGTACAAAGGACATATTCATTCAAAAAACTTAACAAAATGAAAAGAAATGCAAAAATACATTAATGAAAATAAACTAATAATGAGTAATCAATTATGATATATTGAAGAGATTACACATGAATCCAAACTCTATACAAAATTATATATTTATGAGCAACAGAATTGATTAAAATATTGTTAAAATATGTGAAACTGTAATAAAAAAAGTAGAAATTTTTAACAGCATTTAACCATTTATCAGAAGATACAATGGTTTATAATACATCACTAATTAGTCATATATCAGTTAGTTTGAGTTGTTTTTGTAGAAAGCTTTATTTGGTGAGTCAATAATCCAAAATAAACTTTAATATTTTTATGCAACTGAACTTTGAATTTATTTTTTCTCTTGAGCAGGGATTGTTTAGTTATATTGAATTAACTTTTATTTTCGGCAATCATTAAATTTTTTTCCTTATCTTACACATCTGATAAAGAAACCTTATTTTTCGGCAAGATTAATTGCCTAGTGCTTGAAATCCAGCTATCCAGCAGTAAAATAGTAACATACTTTGGAGCATTACATAAGAACAATTAAATAATACATATTTTAACCATGGTTAACAACAAGGTATTTTTTTGGACTAGTATCTTACTGTGGCAATAATCTTCGCTGTACCTTATGGACACCTGAAGTCCTAAAATCAAGAGGCGGCTTCCATCTTGTATCCATTGAAAAAAAAAAAGATCTTCACCATGGACTCTCTTCTGATATAAAACAGTAAGAGTTGTAAAGTACTGGTAATGTGAAGTTCACCAGCTGTATGCCTCTACGAGTTCAATTAGTTCTGTTAACAGCAGCACCCAATCCACTTGTACCAGACTTCTGAATTTTCTTTCATGGGCTCCCATTCAGTGAAGTGTTAGCAGGTAAGCTAAAAGTGGAAATTATGCAACCATGTGCACTCCCTTGTTGTTAGCAATGGTTAATATATCATTTAATGGATACTACCTAATTGTAAGATGGATGCATTGTCTTTCAGTATCATAATGTGTTTCCAAACTCAAGGGTTAAATATTTCATTTAGACAGTGAAAGTGTTGATATTAAATTATTTAGAATATGAACTTTTACAAAAACAAATCTGATTGTTTACTGCAGGTTTCATTTCTAGACAAAGACAAAATACACAATTTTAAGGACCTTTTTACATTATTTTCATTCACACATACTTGTCTGGCAATTTTCATTTATTTGGAAACACCTTCATGGTATCAAGAACGTTCCATAGAAAGTGAAAAAGTTTTGAATTTGTAAAATCTTAACACTAAAGTATTTATATTCTTTCAGCAATATGCTTCTAATCTGTTAACTTGAGTAATAAATTTATACACCTACCTGAAATCTTTGAAAGTTTCTCAGCCTTTTTACAAAATCCTTCATAGCATTTATCCAGTGCTTTGGCATAACAAGCAACTGAAAGTTTTCCATCAACTGTAGGGTACTCACTCATCAAATTTGGCTTGTAGAAGTCATATACATGTGCCATGTGAGTTGCACGCATACCTAACAAAATAAATGCATAACTCAAAAGCACAATAATAGATTTTTAATTATTGTTTCTGTTATTTTTCTTTCCGATTTTAAAATTGGACAGCATTTTAAACCATGAACTGAATCTCCCACTAAAAACATAAAAGCTGACATATTATATTATACATAAAAGCTGACTACTTATATTACTTCAATATAAAAATTGCACTGCCAGTGTGTAATGCTCAACATCTGAGCTATTTTAGTCTGCATTGAATTAAAATTTGGTATTTAAAATTTAATAAGAGTATTATTATTTATCTGATAATCGGAAACCTTTTGTGTTGACCAAAATTTGAAAAGTGAGGCTTTAGTAATGTCAGGAGAGGCATTAGTTACATGTAGAGGACTGTAAAAAAAATATGTAATCAGATGAAGTGAGACATACCATCTGTTGTAGAGATAGAATGTAGTGTCATTGCAGGAGGCAATGCCCCCTCCCCCCACCCCTCACTTGCACTGTACAAGCTGATGAAGAGGAGTCATGGGGTGGAGAATGTTCACATGGCATGGATTGGGTCCCCAAATATTGCGACGCATCATTGGGGATGGTCGGGACAGCCAAGGTAATGAGTTTCCCATTTATTTCACTTGAAGCT
The DNA here is from genome assembly GCA_038380435.1 of Ryuthela nishihirai. Lineage (NCBI taxonomy): Eukaryota > Metazoa > Arthropoda > Arachnida > Araneae > Heptathelidae > Ryuthela > Ryuthela nishihirai. The sequence continues at coordinate 64,337,989 of JAWZYU010000003.1, forward strand.
CACTGAGACACAGCATCAGTGGGCTCTATTGAGTGTGAGGCTTATGCAGTTGTATCAGTACTGGAGAGGTTTGCAAACTGGTTATATGGATCCTGGGTTGAAATCTTTTCAGATCACAATCCACTGAACTATCTCATGTCGGCAGCAAATTATAGTGCTGGTCATTGGCTATTGCTCAGTTTAATGCGCAGGTTTTCTACAGGAAAGGCTCTGTTCATTAGGATGCTCATGATTTTTCCAGGTTGGAAATAGTCACTGAGGTAAAGTAATGGTGAAGACACTGACTAGGGGGAAGTACATTGTGCAGGGTGACAGTGGGGCATCAATGACTTGATGAGCTTCGGTTGAGTCGCAGTCCCCCCAAAGCAACAAACTCCTCCTAGAGTGCAGTGAAGATTACGTGTCTCAATATTTACATTCAGTGATGGGTGTGGTGCCCAAGTGTGGATTTGGTCACAAACTTGATGTCATTACTGTGTCAACAATTTGGTGTAACACTTGGAAAGCCTACTGGTTTTGCTAAGTCCATGTATTTGTGTTGTGCACGAATAATTTGTGAATTGTGTGGCAACCAGATTGATACATATTGTTGATTCTTCTAAACCCATGTTAAAACGAGTCCCTGAGTGACTGGATTAGAAATTGAGGCAGGGAACATCTGCCTTGAATTTCTTAAATAAGTGGGGGGAGTGTAGGAATTCTGTCAGCTAGGGCAGAAACCTGCCACCAAAATGGTGCCAGAATTACCATTTTGGCAGCAGGGCCTTTTCTGCCTAACAATAGAGTGCCAGCAGCCAATCCAGTTCGGGGAGCTGGGTGAAGAAATGCCACATGTACGTTGGGAGAGCCGCAGAGCCTCCTTACGTGGGAACAAGAGTACATGTGGCAGGGAATCTTGTTCATGTCCCACTGGCCGAGAGACCCAACATCCCCAAGAAACATCATGTGGCCATATCTGGGGGTTCATTTGAACTGGAAGATGGTTAGGAGAACTTACACTTGTGTGAACGAGACCTTCCATATATCAGGTGGATTGTCTGTGGCTTGATTAAATCTTTTGTTCTTTCATCTAGCAGTGGGACTGCTGAGGCTCCTTACAGTCTGTGCTTAGCCTAATGAGTGACTGTACTGGGTCATCAGTCACTGCTATATAATATAAATGTAATATTGTATAAATAAAGTGTACATATCCATAGTACACCTGGGTTTTGTGTTTACTGGTCACCTAGGTAGTATCAACATCCTGACAAGATAGAGATAGGTACCCTTCTGTACACACTCACATGTGGTTGGTTTTAAAAACAACCAGCTCAGGTTGAGAAGGCACCTGTCTACAGTTATATTTAATTTCTGCACTATTTTGCTGTATTAAAAATAAAGTTAAAGCATTCTTGAGGAGAATTTTACACAGAATATGCTGATATGAAATCATTGCACATGTGCAATATTTTCAGCCTTTTATGTAACTTATTCTTTACTTGAAGATACTTTAAAGTTGAAAAAGTTCCAAAATAACTATTAGATGATGAAAGTTGCATATTACTGTTACGTCATGATCTTGAAGCTGGCTCAGACTGTTCGTTTGTTTCTTCAGCTGACTTTCTTGTGAGTTGGCTGAATGTGTCCTTCTGTGGTCCATAGACTGTGGAATCAATTTCTTAGCACAGATTCCACATCTTGGAGGTTTAGCTGAGGAAGAGCTAGAGTTATGACTGCCGTACAAGACCGATATCTGCAATTAACAGCATGAAGGAGCAGGATGTCTACTCCCTCTCAGTTATGATCCTCTCTTGCAGCAGCCACTGGGAAGTTGTATCAGCTTCTACTGTGTGTAGAAGGTTTCATGAGGGAGGTCTGTATGCTACAAGGCCAGTAATTTGTATACCCCTCATGTCACAGGAGAGGAGTGGTTGAAATGGGCATGCACGCATGTTAACTGGACAGAAAAGCAATGAAGGTCTGTACTCTTCACAGATGAGTCCAGATATTGCTAGCAGTGATTCCAGACATTGTTTGATATGGAGAGAAAGAGGTACCAACTATTATCCCAGTAACAACCGTCAAAGAGACAGTTACGGTGGAGGCAACGTGCGTTTGGGGTGGCATTTCCTTAGGTGGACATACAGACCTCTATGTGTTGACGAGTGGGAATCTCAATGTTGAAAGGTATAGAGATGACATCCTGGACCTTATATATACATCCTTACGTTGGTGCAATAGGTGAAATATTCATCTTACAAGACGATAACGCTTGTCCACACAGAGTTCGACTAGTGGAACAATACTTTCAAGAGGCATCATGTGCATTAAGATTCTAAATTCAATTGAGCATGTGTGGGATGCTCTAGGGAGATGTGCTGCTGCCCTCAACCCACCACCTGAAGCAAAGGCGAAGCTTATTACTACTTTAAAGAAACAATGGTTGTTATTCCTTACTGAGCCGATTCACGACATCATAAACAGCATGAAACATCACTGTCATGCCTGCATTGCTGTAAAGAATGACCACACTCCTTATTAATGAACTTTGCCCATTGCATTCTGACACCTAAATTTTTGGACAAGTTCTGTAAGAGTTATTTTCTGATGAAAAATGTTTCTAGTGTAAAATATTTTATGCCATTCTGAAACTAGAATTGTAATTCATGTTTTCATCAAATTTCATTAAAATCATTCATATAATTTTTGTTTATCATAATTTTTCTGAGTTGTCCTTAATTTATGGAAACCAGTGAAGTTTAAATCAAACTTGTGAGCTTAAATCAGAATGTTAACATTACTCTTTGCTGCAGCAAAAACAAATCGGCAATACCATTTAGTGCTTCTAAGAAATGGCAATCGGATGTTTTTAACAAGTTATTTATACTGTGGTTTAACAAAATATTCATCAAATAAAAATATTGCTTTGAAACTTCAATTACATATTTTTTAAAAGATACATGAAAAAAAGCTTTGAAATGGCAATTTATTTTTTTTTAATTGAAATTTCATGTGTTGTACAAAAGAAGTCTTTACATTCTGAAAATTTAGCATTCTTTAAACTAACATACAAAAATGTTCGTCTTGGGCATCTCATATTCTGTCAAAAATCTATGATTGTCAGGGACATTGGAAGGGTTAAATCCACATAAATCGAAAGTCTTCAACCATTTTTGCCCAATGCTCTCTTTTACAAAGTATAATTATCTAACACCCTCTATACAGAAAAGAAAATAAATTTTCCCTGTATAAAATGAGTTGAAAACTATATGGTGATACCATTCCTGTTATCTGTTTGGCAAACCAAATGCAACAAAAAATTGACAAAATGACTACCCAACTGAACTCCCCCCCCCCCCCCCCATGGGGAGAGGAGTTCAGTTGGGTAGCACAGCAGCTAGTAACTTTATGTTACCTTTCTCTGCTAATCTTCATCTGCCTTTGGTGAGAAAGAGGACACTCCTTCTCACCAAATTTGTCTTGTTACATGCAAACACCAAGATGCTTCCATTTGTTCTCTTAATAGCTGTCTAGTGGATACCCTTCCTCAACCTTATCTGAACCCTTGGGGGGTCATTGTAACTTTGTCATTCAGCTCATTGTGTGCAAAAAAAAAAAAAGCGCTGCTCAGATGTAAAACAACTCAATCCAATCAGGGCCATCGTGAAGAAAGCAGACACAAATGCAGAAAATGTGATATCACAAGACGAGTCTGACTGTATGTGAACTGACTAGTCACACACTAAGCACACAGTCAACACACTAAGCACACAGGGCAAACTGGCATTTTGCTTTATATGAAACTATGCTGAATATAAAATTTTACTCCTCTATAGCATTTTTTTTACATAAAAGCTGAAATGATTTATTGAAGTTCTGCAATCATTGTTTATGAAGGACAAGCAAATTAAATGATTTCCAGTGCAGAGAAATTCAAATTGAAATACTTGTATACATTTTTTTTCCTTTTCACATGGAAAGCAGTTATTGTTTGGTTAATATTTGCTGGTAATTATGATGTAATTCATCAATTAAAATAAAGATTGATAAGAGAAATACATTTAAAAAAAATCAAGTTTCTTTCTAATAAAAAATGGATTTATTCAGATATAACACTTCAAAAATTTGCTTCAGCCAGAAGATTACTGTAAGCTGTACATTACAAAAATATTCCAATTTTATTTAATATGTGGCTAAAAATAAATAGCTTATTCAGTATGAAATATAGGATACATATACAAGTTTCTTGCACATATTGCAAAAACTTGCTAATTCTTTATATTTTTTAGGATACATATTGGTAATTGTCTTAAGTTATTTGAATATTTTTCTATTTAGATGCTTAATTTCTTCTTTGGTTATACCTTTTACCATAAATTTTAGCAACTGTTGTATTTTTAAATATTTTGTCTAACCTAATTAAAAACTGGCCTGTTGACTGAGAAATATCAGTCAACAGGCCAGTTTGTTGTTTGCAAAAAATTTTGACTTTGAACTCCAGTAAAAATATTGTCTTTCTGCTATTTCGTTACAGCAGTTATTTACCCATATTGAAAATACAAGGAAATTAATGTAATTTGTATGATATAATTTATATTTCATTTTTCTGTGGTATCAATAAATAAAAACAGAATATTTTGCAACTTGCATATTGAGGTAATTATTGACCTTGGAGTTGTTTTTATAGGCATTCCCAATACTAATGTTCAGAATAAATCCAATGCAAATGAGTATACTGCTGAAGTATCAACATAACTATTTTAACAACTTGCATTTTTCCTGGTCTGATTTTTAGTAATCTAGTTAGACGCTATGAATATATTATGATGGAGAAATCTATGTCAATGAAAGTATTTTAAACTTGCTAACACCATTATCAAGCAAAAATTGAACAAATTTCGTTTATCAATGCTGTATGATAACAATTTTTAAAGTAAGTTTTAACAGAAAACTCTAGAAAAACAGATACACTGAAGTGCCACTGAATTAGGGATAGCAACTTAGTAACGTGTTAGACCCCTCTGGCCCTGATAATGGCCGCCACACAATGAGGCAAGGACTCCACAAGCTTGCATAAAGGCTCCACAGATATGGCAATCCATGCATCCTCCAGAGCTGTCACAATTCTCTCAAGGTTGATGGGATCATGACATGACCCATCAACATGACATGAGCCCAAATACTCTGCTCGATGGTATCCCAAAGATTTTTGATGGGATTTAAATCTGGGCTTCTAGGTGGCCAATTCATTATTTCAAAGTCAGCAGAATGCTCCTGCAACCATGCAGTAGCCAACCTGGACCTGGAGATGAACAGTTGTCTTGCTGGTAGATGCCATCTCCATTGGTATGCATGATGGACATAAATGAGTGTAAATGGTCAGCCATGAGTTCTTACGTAACAGGATGCATTGAGAGTTGTCAGTACACATACCAAAGGTCCCATAGACATCCAACTAAAGACACCCCAGGTCATCACAGAGCTACCACCAGTTTGTAATGTTCTTACTGACATGCAGGATCTGATGGGAGACTGATGGGAGACTGGGGTATGGTGCATGGTGTTGGCACCACATCCCAGTCTCCCATCAGTGTGATGAAGTTTAAATCAGGATTCATCACTCCAGGCTATCTGTTGCCAGATAATGTCTGCCCCTATTGGTCCATACGATGTGGGTCAGATGATGAAGCCCACGATAATTCAAGGCTTGTTGTCCTTTGCAAGTTTGTCCAGGTGCTTGTTTTTCGGTTGGAATTTTCATATTCCCGGAACACTCTTGAAACTGCTATACAAGAAAATCCAAGTTTGTTGACAATTTTGGAGATTGAGTGTCCCATCCATCGGGCACCTATGATTTTGCCCTCTGTCAAATGCATCTAATTCCTGCACCTTTCCCATTACGCTTCTCACGATGAATGGTTGGGGAAGCCAAAGTCGACAGCTATACATGACCGCAAATGCGGGACTTGCGGTACTGAATTTGGACAACATCTCCTATCCCTAATTCAATGACACTTCAGTGTGTATATACAGGGTGATTCAAAACTTATCGTTCAAATTTCGTGGAGAGGTAGGGAATATGTCAGGAAACCGATTTCACATAGGGAAGTATGTCCGCAAACATCATCTACATGAACAAAATGGACAAGTGAACACAAGGAAACAGTACAGTTAAGTGGTAACGAATGTGACTTTTATTCCAACAAGGTAAAGTACAGGTTCACAGTAGGTGCTCAAAATTGCGACCATTTACACGGACACAGGATTCACAGCGCCATTGCATTGACCGCCGAACATTTTCGAAAACGCCTGGCATATCATGGACAATGCCTGCGGCGGCCACTATTCGTGCAACAAGGTCCATTTCACTGTCGACGGGGGTCTCGTACACATGGTATTTCATGGCCCCCCACAAAAAGAAATCCATGGGCGATAAATCAGGTGACCTGGGTGGCCAAGCGATCGCTGATGACAGCGGGAGTGGTCGGGCGAGCTGTACACTGGTTGGGTACACACAGCGCCCTCTACATACGCATGCGTACATTTGCGGACATACTTTCCTATGTGAAATCGGTTTCCTGATGTACCTCCCCACGAAATTTGAACGATAAGTTTTGAATCACCCTGTATATTTGAAAGATTTGTGATATGTTTACTTTGGAGTATTAGAAGTTATTATTGTAAAGTTCAAAGTTTTCTTTTTTGGATAACTTCTAAAAGTGCTTTCATAATTATGTCAGTGACTTTTGTAATGAGAGTAATTTGAGATGGCTTGATGAAAAGTTTAAAATGCATCTGTTTTAATCTATTTCCTAGAAATATACAGGGTGATTGTAAACTCAACAAAAAAAGAGGGGTGATAGTACACATGAAGACAAACAATTGTTGCAATGGAACCTAGGGTCGTATTCCACTCCTTCTGGCAGAGAAGTGTAAAGTTACATATCCACGTTGATCCTTCAACAGTGAAAACAAAGGCACTTAAAGTGTCGTGTTGGTCTTGTCCGCTGCAATGAGATCTTCCAGGGAGTCCACAGGTATCTCGTACACAAGTGTTTTCATGTGCCCCCAGAAAAAGAGGTCTAGTGGATTGAGGTCCGGGGGAGCATTGAGGCCAAGACACAGGTCCACCACATACAATCCACTGCCTGGATTATGTTGCATTTAGGAAGTATCGGACCCCGATGGAAAAGTGTGCTGGGGACCCCATCATGCATAAACCACATGTCCCTCTGCATGGCGAGCAGAACACCCTGCAACAAACCAGGAAGCACTTGCTCCAGAAACACACGGTACGCTGTGCCAGTCACTCATTCTGGCAAGAGGTAAAGTCCCACCAGACAACCACCCAGGATACTGCCCAGATGTTGACGCCAAATTTATGCTGGTGTTTACGAGGACATGTGGATTTTCTTGAGCCCAAGCGTGCTGGTTGTGATTGTTGAAAATGCGTTCCCGGGTAAATGTGGCCTCATCACTAAATAACACTAATGCGGGAAATTGTGGATTAACATTGTTCGTCTGGAGCATCCACCTAACAAACTTTACCCAGTGGGGATAGTCATCTTCGTTCAAAGCTTGGACCTTCTGCACATGGAAGGGATGCATCCGTGCCTCATGTAGGACATTCCACACCGAGGTTTGACAAACTCTCATTTCAGTTGACACCACTTGTGTACTTGTGGAAGGAACTTCTGAAAATCGCTGCAAGTCACATTCTTCCATTTCCGGTGTCCGCACACTTCGTAAACGTCCAGTATCACTCATTGAGACAGCCAACGAGCCAGTTTCATGCAGTCTTCCATCAACACTGGCAAAGGTTGAATGGTAAGGAATACGATGATTCGGAAATCTCTCATGGTACAATCTTTGTGCTTCACGTCCATTACCACCTGCTTGGCCATACATCAGATGTATATCCACCAATTCCTCATATGTGTAGTCTTCCATGTCCTTCACGAATATGTCACTTATCATGTGACGTTATCACAGTAATGTCGATGAACGGGTTCAGCTGCATTTTTAAATGTTTGTTCTTAATCGTCTATGCACTTGCTCAGCGCACCTGATTTGCATCTTATGCTTTCATGATTTCATTGATTTGCATCTTATGCATTCATGCACCAGTTGTGAATATTTGTGTATGCGTGGCATTTTTCGAAAGTACTCTTTTCTGGCAGAAGGAGTGGAATGTGACCTTAGGTTTCATTGCAAAAAAATTGTCCATCTTGATGTGTACTATCACCCCTCTTTTTTCGCTGAAAGAGTTTACAATCACCTGTATATATATATATGTAAAAAAAAATCCTTTATAATGTTTGGTAAATACCAACAAATTATTCATTTCGTGTCCATTCTGATATGGAATTTGAGAATTGAAATAAGACAATAAAATTCCTAACTAATAAAAAGCAGAATTTTTAGCAAGCCTGGATATTTCAGTAATTACTTATTAAATTATGAATGCTAAATCTTGACATCATTAGTTTAACTTGTAACTCAAGAGATGCCACAAACCCCATGGTGTTGTTTAAGACTACCATTTAAAAAATTAAGTTTCTATTTAAAAAATATTAATAAACAACTAATTCTGGTTGGGAAGAAATATAAACATATAAGGTGTCTCAAATAATGTACACATTTCATGAAAATTATTTTCTTACTATGTATCGGCTACTTTCTGTAACCGCAGAGATAAAAGTGCAAGGTAATATTCACCACATTTTTTTTACCATAACCAACAGTTTAGAAAATTATCATAAATATAGTTGTCTTCACAATGAAAATCGATTAAATAGAAATTGTATATTTTCCATACCAATGTATATTCTTTCATGAAGAGTATGTATATTTTCTGATATCCTGTTTTTTTTATTCACTTATTACAGGATAAAACAAAGGATTAGGACAAAATTATTAGTATATAACTGATTCAGCTAAGGCCTGTAAATGGTAGCTAGGCATAAACTGGAAGGAGAGCTGTGTACCAATCCCTAGTGATGATGCACAGAACTGGCCAGCTCTTGCACCTAATGTCCGACCCTGCCTTCCCATGGTTCAGGCCGTTAGTACCTTTCAAAAGAGATATTCTCTTTTGGAAGGGAACAAAAGGGGAGGGCTGCCAGTTCAGTATGGCCTACTGATCTGGTCATCTATAGCCACTTTTTTCTTTTCTTTCAACCCTGCTGAGGAGTGGTCAACTTCACAGGGTCCTGGTGCTGACCATTTATACCTACTAGATTGGACTTGTTTATGGATCCTGGATTTGCTGCACTGGTGAGGGAGAATCTGCCACTGTGTTTTCTGTTTGCTTCTGGGTTGCCAGCCCTAAGTGAAAGAGGCATGGGATACCTTATATCAGCTGGTGAATAATCCTAATCAGAGGCCATTGCAGGTACCTGAACCTTACTTAGCTAATTGGGCATTGTCAAACCTAAACTGGAGTAATGTGTCTCAGGCAGGTCATATGGCTCTTGAAAAAGTCAACTTGAAAAGGTGGTGCCTGAAATTCCTACCAGCATCGGTGACTTCAGCCTTTAGCGGAGGAGGAACAGGTCTTTGCCCCATGCCTGCAATCAGACGGCTGTTTGATATTGTTGGCCCTACCTATCTCAATAAACCTAGTTTCTTTAAAAAACCTACTAATCATTTTCTCTCTGCAGGAACGTGAGGACATTATATAGAAATTTTTCTCTTGATGTCCTCACGCAGGAATTCCAGCGTTATAACCTAGATATTCTAGGCTTGCAAGAGACCAGATGGACAGCTAAAGGTGAGATACTTAAAAATAACTTTAAATTTCTCTTTACAGGAGGGAGGATGGAAAGCATCACCAAGGTGTGGGTCAGCTGCTCAGCAGACATGCTAGTGATGCTCTTCTAGGATATGAGTGCATTAATGAAAGGTTTCTTATAGCAAAATTTCAGACAAGCATTAAAGTCTTGAATGTTATCTACTGTTATGCCCACACTGAGGATGCTGATGAGGATGAGAAGGATAGGTTTTACAGACACTTTCAGGATATTTTGAATTCTGTCAAGAAAGGAAATATTACCCTTGTTCTAGGTGACTTCAATGCCAAAGTTGGTACTGACTCTAACCTTTGGGGAGGGGTGATAGGCCCTTTTGGTATTGGTAGCTGCAATGACAATGGACAACGTCTCCTACAGGTATGTAAACTCAATGGTTTCAGAAGAACTAACACATATTACAAACACCACGACATACATAAATACACATGGGTTTCACCTGATGGGCTGCAGAAGAATATGACTGATTACATATTAATTAACAGCAAATGGGCTAGTTCTGTTAGGAATACGACTGTATATAGGGGAGCTGAAATTGGATCTGCCATTACCTGGTTAAAAGTGTCTTGCAACTTAAACTTGAAAAGAGTTGTGCTAAAGTTAAAAAATTTACCTTTAATACTGAAGCTCTGAAAGACCCTATTATATGATACCATGATAGGTTACTTAGTCATTATGACAGTCATGGTTTGCTTACTACTGAAGTTGAGGAAGAATGGGGCCATTTTAAACAGGCTTTTTTGGAAACTAACAGTACTCTTTTAGGAAAAAAGGAGCAGAGGAGGCAGAATTATTAAAACGATAAGGCACACGAGCTTATTTCAGAAAGAAGGAACTGCAGGAATGTCCTTAATCAGTACCATACTAGTCCTAATAGAAAGCATTACAGAGAGCTTAATACACATGTAAAGGATCAGTTAGCTGCTGATAAGAATCTTTGGCTTGTTGGCTTGGCTGACAAAGCTGAGGAAGCAGTTAGGCAGCACAACAGCAGAGAGATGTACCAGATAGTTAATGTTTTATGTGGTAGAAAATGAACAGGGATACTGGGATTGAAGGATAAACAAGGTAAGGTTATAGAAAGTGAGGATTCTGTCATGGCTAGGTGGGCTGAGCATTTCAGTGATGTTCTAAACAATGTGGTTAGTTTTACTCCCATTGTTTGCAATGATGACAGATGCATTGGCGGCTTTAATGTTGGCCTTATAACACAATCTGAAGTTTTTCATAAATCCCCAGGGGATTATTACTACGGAAATGATGAGAGCTGGGAATGTTTCGGTTACCACTTGGATGACTGAAATTTTTTATGATAAAGGCATGGTTCCTTAGGATTTTACCAGAGCTATCATTATCCCAATTTTCAAAAAACATGATCGCAGTTCTTATGATAACTATAGGGGTATCAGCCTACTCTCTGTTCCAAGTAAAGTTCTTTCCACAATTGTGTTTAATAGAATTAAGAATGTGGTTGACAGTCAATTGCATGATGAGCAATGTGGATTCAGAAGTGGTAGGGATGTGTGGATCAGATATTTTCCCTTAGGCAGATTCTTGAGAAATGTTTAGAGTTTCAGAAACCTTTGGTTGCTAGCTTTGTTGATTTCAAAAAGGCTTTCGACTCTGTTGATCGTCATAATTTGTGGTTGATTGTGAAATCATATGGTATACCAGACAAGTTAGTTAACATAATGAAAGCTCTCTATAATAACACTTAGTCATGTGTGAGAGTTGGTAAGGCCTGTAACAATTGGTTTAGCATTACTTCTGGTATTCAACAAGGGTGCATTTTGTCTCCTTTTCTCTTTAGTTTGGTTATTGATTATGTTATACGAAATTCACTTCAAGGGAAAGATTTTGGCCTTAAATGGGCTGGAGATACGAAAATTTCTGATTTAGATTAAGATGATGATTTAGCCCTTTTGGCAAATGATGTTGATGAGATGAACTCTTTCATTCGAGCTGTTGATGAAACTGGTACTAGAGTAGGTTTGGTTATAAACAGAGAGAAAACTAAAGTGATGAAAATTGGTCAGGGAGGTTGTGATTCAGTTAATCTGAGTGGTTGCAGTCTTGAGCAGGTGTCACAGTTTAATTATCTTGCGAGCTATGCAACAGATAATGGTGATGTGCAGCATGAGATTAACAGACGAATAGGGATTGCTGCCGTGACTTTTAAGAATCTATGGAGAGTGTGGAGAAATAGGCATTGTTAATACCTAAAGGCTAAAATTAGACTGTATAATAGTTTGGTTCTATCTAGGGTTAGTTATGGTAGTGAAACTTGGATGCTATGTAAACAAGATAACAGGAAACTAGATGCCTTTGATTCTAAGATGCCTACGTAGTATATTGGGTATTAGGTGGTTTAACTTTGTAACTAATGATGAGGTTAGGCAAAGGAGTCTGCAACCTCCTCTAAGCAGCATATTGTGCAGAGAGAGACTCCGCTGGTTTGGCCATGTTGCCCGTATGGATAATTATAGATTGGCGAATAGGGTTATGAACAGTGTGCCTAAAGGCCTCAGAAAGAGGGGGAGACCAAAGGATGTGGTGGGCAGACAATGTCAAACAGAACCTTATTAGAATTGGTGTGCAGTGGCCAGATGCAACAGATGTAGTTCAGGACCGACTTGCTTGGAGAACTAAATTGCATGGTCTGGTTGGACCTCCGTAGCCCATGGCTGCTTGAGGATGATGATGATGATTCAGCTACTAATCCACTGTCAAGTATGAAATCTTTAATAATAATATCCTTTTAAATACTTTGTAAGCTCAACTCACAATCCTCAAAATCACATACCGTCAGACTCATATTTTGACATCAAAAATGACAGCAGTGCCACAGGCTCAGGCCCACTCTTTTCACAATGGCCCGATCCAACCCTAAAGGAGGGTAATGGCATCCTTATTGGGAACCACTAAACAAGAATATATTACAGTTCTATCTGTCTGAAGCAGTGTACTTTTAAAAATGACCTAATAGTCATGTTTAACTGTAAGAATCTCTTAAACAGAATCTTTATAGGATGTCACTATGATTAAGAACATACCAATTTAATTTCTACACATAGTTAATCAATACTAAGAACAATGAAATAGCAAAATGCTTACCTTGCTCAAATGTAATAGGGGCATTAGGACCAATAAGAATAGCTACAGCACCTGCACCACCAGTTGGTCGAGCATTACCCTCAGCATATACAGCTATATCTCCAGCAACAACAAGAGCATGACGACCTGAAAATGATATGCAAAACCCTAGAGTCAAGAAAAGTTGGTACATGTAAAATTATGTTTTGCAATTCTACTTCCTTCTGAAATATACATATTAAATTTCATAAACGCTCTTGAAGAAATTTTGTTCTCTTTCATTAACAATATACTGTTATTTGTTGCTTTCATACGTAGTTATGATTTCAGAGCTAGTGTGCTTTGTAGCAAACTTTATAGGATTTCATAAAAATGAAATTAACCTTCCTGGTGTTATGCTTCTCTGCTTTGTTCCATTTCACAGCAGTCATGAGATTTTAGTTGAAGCGCCATTTAGCTGAAAACTGGTTTCTTAGAGTTTCTGCTGATGGTTAGTGGTGTATGACTCTCTACTACCTAAAAATGCCACCCATTTTAGAGTGTTTGTGAATGGCTTTCCCACAAGCATCTTCTCCATTACCAAATTTAGTTTTTCACAGATAACTATTTGTGGTTTTATAATATTTTTCTTTTACAGTTTCCCATATTCCACATGTGTTTAGATGATAGGCTAAATAAAATGCTTTATCCTTTATTATTAGTGGAAAATCAAATTGGAAGCTATGTAACTTCTGCAAATTTTATAAAATAATCCCACTAAAAGAGTTTTATATCGTTTAATCAAATATTCGGAAATTTCAATAAATTATCCCTCAAGTAACTGCTTACCATAGTAGTCTGACAGATGCCAATCAATATAATACACCATAGATAAATTCTGTGAGGAAGGCAGAATGACAATATTAGAAAAATAATCTACATCTTATCGAGGTTTTAAACCCAGGTCCTTTTTGATCTGCAACCAGGCATGTTAACCACTTGGCCATCTGGATGATCTTACTTTTTAGTTTTATTCATTAAATATTCACAGAGTTAGGAAAGCAGGAACAGTTAATAGCAGTGTCGATCATTCTAGGAATTTTTTACAATACTAATTAAAGCATAAATATTAAATCCGATATCCAGTAGTTTACTTAATAAATGCACTTTAAATCAATTTGTGTAAAGAATCCTTTTTAGGTTTCTGAGGTAACTATGTAAAAATTATGATAAAAATTAATTATTTTTATATTAATTTCCTATTAATATTTATAATATAAATTAATGGCTCATAATACGGCTCTTCATAACCATTAAATAATTCACAACTAATAAAATAGTAAAATAAATCTTAAGATCACCATTAGGTTTTTTGAACAGGATATTATATATCAATATTATTTAATAATTGATTTTTACCCACAGTTAGTAAGAAAGCATGATTTGCAGTATATAGTTAGCATCATTTTTATTGCTTAAAAGAAATTCCAGGGAATGCTCTTCCTTATAAAAGCAACAGATTCGCATATTTTATTAACACATGTGCAGGATAAAATATAAGTATTTTAAATTGAGAAGAACATATTGATGAGAAGTAATATTCTTGTGATATATAGGCATTTTAACAAAAATCGATCCTGATAGGGTCATGTCAGAACTTTGAAGATTTATAAGGTCATATTCTGAAAATATTCATTGTCCGACACGTGGTGCAATGGTAGTGCGCTTTGGCATGAATCTGGAGAGATGCGGGTTCGTTTCCTGCCATGGCGGCGATGAATTTTTTTCAGAATCTATTAATTAATGTTTGATGTCTATCTTAACAGGGAATACTGTGCATTCACTTTGGATTGATTTTTCGTATAGAACAATTCTATGAGCCAATATACCATCTGACTCCTGGTTAGTTTGCTGCATTAGCAAAGGGTGTCATGGTTCTAGAAAAACATTTTAGTAGGGTTTAGAGACAGTAAATTTAAAATATATAAATTCTGAATATTAAAGTAAAAAATGCTAAAGAATACAAATTAAAATACAAATAATTCTCGTTAAAAAGATTGACATCCATCCAATATTCTTTTACTTCTTTGTCAATTTCAGAGTTTCTTAATGCAAAATATACTTTAATTTTATTTCATCAATTAAAAAAAAATTTCATGATTTTTGGTAACATGCTTGAAAGATTTATTATCCAAATGTGGCTTTGAGGCTGACTGACATGCCTGTCTAGGAGCAATGCAAAAATTTGCTTTTAAAAATAATGCCAAAATTTGGTAACAAATTTTCATTTACATTTGCATTTTTTCAACATCAGTTCCAATCAATAATTCAATGCAATCTTCCTATTCATACATTAGTTATTAAGTAACAATTTTTACTAATTTTGGGGAGGTGGTTGGCTCAGTTAGTAGTGTGCTAAGCTTGTAATCAGCAATTCCCATGTTCGAGTCCCACCTGCGACAACATTGATATTTATTTAATTACAACTATATATTAATTACTGTACAACTAAAATTTAAGCCCAGAGGAGTGCTTCACAATACCTTAGATTCACAAATTCTTTTAACAGGACTGTTCTTACATTAAGTTTCTAATGCTATCTTCTAACAGCAACCTTTTCCTCATAAAGGTGATGTAGAAAAAAGAAACCATATTTACCAGTTCAGATCTTATCATTGTGGAAAACCCGCTGGCACAGGTACAGATTGGTGATGCTCGTTTCTGTTGACGACGTAAGTCCAACAGTTGCTCACAATATCAGGAGGCATCCGATTTATGCTGATGTTGTTAATAGCGACTGCTTTCAAGACGTTCCTACTCACTGACAATTTCTGTATACCAGTCCTTTCACATTAAAGCATAATGGCTGCCTCAATTGAAGTACACACATTTTATACTATGACGACATTATGACTCAGCGATTTTTAGCACATCCTCCCAACTTAAATTATTTAAACATTCTCAACCTTTAAAATATTTAAAAGAACTCTAAATACATTGGTCCCTCCCATCTTGCTACGTGTTTCACCAGTATTCTCTCGCTGGCGTCATCAGGCAATTATTCTGTGGTCATATGCTAACTATAACTTTCTTTATGAGGAAAAGGTTGCTGTTAGAAGATAGCATTAGAAACTTAATGTAAGAACAGTCCAGTTCAAAGAATTTGTGACTCTAAGGTATTGTGAAGCGCTCCTCTGGTTTTAAAAAAAAATAAAAAAAAATTTTTTTAAGTTTTACAGTAATTAATCGTGGAATCAAATATTAGTTTATTACTGTGAGTTGTAAATTATTTACATTGATATTTATCTCCACTAAACTCCGATCCTGTCTGCAGTCAGCAAAGTGACACTAATGAGCTTGAAAAGCCTGCCATCTGTCATATGGGACATTAAAGCCATGGTCCTGTGTGTAGAAGAGCCATAGCTTGTGCATGTTTAAAAACAACATGAATGGCCTCGATGAGAGGCTACCATCTGTCTCTTAAAGTAGCCTGAATTTCAATTATATTCAGAATGAAATAATTGAATGAAATAATTGAATGCTCTTTCATTTGAAATGTAACATGGCATATATATATATATCTATTAGTCTCTGCAGGATAAAGTTCTAGTGCAGTGATTTTCTGCTGATAAAAGTTTAAAAATTATCTTGCCACATTTGCATGCATTGTGAGAAACTTGACAAAGGGTTAACATTATTCTCTGGATGTCCTTGTCCAGAAATTCCAGTAGTATAACTAAGACATTTGAAGCTTGTCTGAAACTAGATGGACAGGTAAAGGCCAGATACTTGAAAATAATCTTAAATTTCTCTTTTCAGGACATTAAGATAGCAAACACCTACAAAATGTAGTTATGCTTCTTGGCAAGAATGTCAGTAATACTCTTTTGGAATATTAATGAAGGATTTCTTGCAGCTAAATTTAAAGCAAGGATTAAAGATTTGAATGATATCATTATCTGCTGCTATGCCCTACTGAAGTTTCTGATGAGAATAATATACAGCAGCAAGATAGTCTGAATTCTGCCAAAAAAAAAAGGAACATTTTTATTGTGCTGGGTGATTTCAGTACCAAAATTAATACTGACTCTGCTCTTTGAGCAGAAGTATGGGTCCTTTTGGCACTGGTAGTTGCAACAGCAATCGGGAATGTCTCCAATATGTAAGTAAATCTAATGGTTTCAGAATAACTAACACTTACTTCAAACAGTTACATAGGAATATGATTATATATTAACAGCAAATGGGCTAACTCTGTTAGGAATGTTAGGTTATATAAGGGAGCCAAAATTGGGTCTGACCATTACCTTGTTAAAAGTGTTGCAACTGAAGTTTAAAATATATAGTGCTAAGGTTAAATGAATTGATTTTAACACTGAAGCTCTGATTCTTAAACAATCAAAGTTTACCACGATAGGTTACTTAGTCATGATAATCAGTTTTCTACTGAGAGTGAGGATGAATGATATCATTTTAATAGCTATTCTTGAAAATATTAGTCTGTTGATGCTCATGAAAACTCTTTGGGGTAATATGGAGCATAGTGGAACAGAGTCATTTGAATGATAAGGCTATGCAGAATCAAGTTGAATCAACATCCTGTTGTTGTTAACAGATGGCAGAGAGCTTAATAATCATCAAAATGATCAGTTAAAGCTCATACAAATCTTTGGCTTGAGAGCTGATAAAACAGGGATAGCTGCTAGAGAAACAGTAGAGAGTTATATCATTTTGCATAGGAAAAAGCAAAATGGTATTAAGGGGTAAGGGTGAAAAGGTTATGGAAGGTTAAGTTTCTGTCATGTCAAAATGAGATGAGCATTTCAGTGATATCCTGAACTATGCTTAGTTTGACTCCCATCATTTGCAGTGTTGATAGCTGTATTTCTGGCTTAAATAATGGCTCTATTTCATGATCTGAAGTTACATTGGTTACCTCTAAATTAAAACTCCACATCTCCAGGAACAGATGAACTCGCAGCTGGGAAGGATTCTGTTGTTAAATGGGTGACTTTAATTGAATATTTTTAAAGATAAAGGGGGTTACAACAATGCAACAATGTAACAACAATGCCGTTTGATGCTTGATGTCGGCTGGTCATGTGCAATAAACTGAAAGGTGCCATCTGGACCAGAGTCTTCAATTACAGTCACAACTACATTTCCAATGACTATTCTATGGTATAATGCTTAAAGCCACTAATACAGGATGATTGTTCGGCGGCCGGTAACTCAGTGGTCAGAGCACCTGACATGTTATCAGGAGGTCGTTAGTTCAGATCCCACCTAGCTAATGACAATTTTTCCTCTATATTATTCTAATAAAGGGGGTTGTTTCAAAGGATTTTACTAGAGGTATTATCCCTATTTTCAAGAAAGGTGATCAAAGTTCTTGTAATAATTACAGGGGGCATCAGTCTAAATCTCTGTTCCAGGTAAAGTTCTGTATATCATTGTTTTCAACAGATTTAAAAAAATGATTGATGGACAACTTCAGGATGAACAGTGTAGATTTCAAAGTGGTAGGGGCTGCAGAGACCAAATCTTTACACTTAGATTCCTGAGAAATATTTAGTTTCAAAAACCTATGGTTACTTGCTTTCTAGAGTTCAGAAAGGCTTTTGATTCTCTTGATTGCCATAATTTGTGGCTGATTTCAGGATCATATAGCATTCCTAACAAGTTAGTTAACATAATGATGGCTCTTTATAACACTGAGTATCAGAGTTGGTATGGTGTGAAGTGGTTGGTTTAGCATTACTACTGGAGCATACAAGGATGCATTTTGTCATCTTTTCTATTTAATTTGGTTATTGATTATGTGATGAGGACAGTGGTGGAACTAGGCAGGGACAGTGCCAGGGAGCAATAGGGGCCCAGTAAGAGGGCCCGATTAGATTTCAAGAAGCATCTTTCTTAATGTAAATGTTAGGTGAATAAAGTCAAACTGGACTGGAAGTTGTGTATATTCCTAATCCTTTCTCTCGGGGCACTTTTGTAATTGACAAAACCAAATTAATAAATCTCTTAAAGATTGCTATTATTTCTAGAGTCATCATTGCTATTTCAAATATCCTTTATTCTTCTACTGTATTCTTTCATTTATGCATTTAAATAGTGGACAATGTCACAGTTCATTTTTAGCCATTATATTCTTAAAAATCACATTTTATGGTTTCTAATTCACATCATATTCTCAGTATGTTGTTTTAATTAACATACAGTCTCCAACAACTGCATCTTGACTGAAGAGATATTATCACATAATAAATACATAAGTTCTTTTATGCCTGTGGTTAAATCAACATTCATCATCATCATCCTCAAGCAGCCATGGGCTATGGAGGTCCAACCACACCGTGCAATTTAGTTCTCCAAGCAAGTCTATCCTGAGCTACATCTACTGCATCTGGCCACTGCACACCAATTCTAACAAGGTCCTGTTTGACATTGTCAGCCCACCGCATTCTAGGTCTCCCCTTCTTTCTGAGGCCTTTAGGCACACTGTTCATAACCCTATTCGCCAATCTATAATTATTCATACGGGCAACATGGCCAAACCAACGGAGTCTCTCTCTGCACAATATGCTGCTTAAAGGAGGTTGCAAACTCCTTTGCCTAACCTCATCATTAGTTACAAAGTTGAACCACCTAATGCCTAAGATACTGCATAAGCATCTGGAATCAAAAGCATCTAGTTTCCTGTATCTTGTTTACAAAGTATCCAAGTTTCACTACCATAACTAACCCTAGAAAGAACCAAACTATTATAGTCTAATTTTAGTCTTTAGGTGTATACGCCTATTTCTCCACACTCTCCATAGATTCTTAAAAGTCCCGGCAGCAATCCCTATTCGTCTGTTAATCTCATGCCGCACATCACTAGTATCTGTTACATAGCTCCCAAGATAATTAAACTGTGACACCTGCTCAACACTGCAACCATTCAGATTAACTGAATCACAGCCTGCCTGACCAATTTTCATCACTTTAGTTTTCTCTCTGTTTATAACCAAATCTACTCTACTACCAGTCTCATCAACAGCTTGAATGAAAGAGTTCATCTCAACAACATCATTTGCCAAAAGGGCTAAATCATCAGCATAATCTAAATCAGAAATTTTCGTATCTCCAGTCCATTTAAGGCCAAAATCTTTCCCTTGAAGTGAATTTTGCATAACATAATCAATAACCAAACTAAAGAGAAAAGGAGACAAAATGCACCCTTGTCGAACACCAGAAGTAATGCTAAACCAATTGCTACAAGCCTTACCAACTCTCACACACGACTCGGTGTTGTTATAGAGAGTTTTCATTATGTTAACTAACTTGTCTGGTATACCATATGATTTCACAAACAACCACAAATTGTGACGATCAACAGAGTCGAAAGCCTTTTTGAAATCAACAAAGCTAGCAACCAAAGGTTTCTGAAACTCTAAACATTTCTCAAGAATCTGCCTAAGTGAAAATATCTGATCCACACATCCCCTACCACTTCTGAATCCACATTGCTCATCACACAATTGACTGTCAACCAGATTCTTAATTCTATTAAGCACAATCATGGAAAGAACTTTACCTGGAACAGAGAGTAGGCTAATACCCCTATAGTTATCACAAGAACTGTGATCACCTTTTTTGAAAATAGGGATAATAATAGCTCTGGTAAAATCCTTAGCAACCATGCCTTTATCATAAAACATTAAGCTGTAGATAAATGAAATTGAAAAAATATTTTTGACATCTCTTTTTGAAAACTGTAATTGATAACTTATCAGTAGACATGCAGGTTAGGGCATCCACTGACAGTAATACCTACCCAGACCAACAAACCACTGCCACCAAAATGGTATGTTTCCATGATATTCAGGGAGTGATAATGCATCCCACTCTCTCTCCAGATGCACTGGCACCAAGATCACTGCTAATATTAAAGTTAATGCTATATCGTGATTCATCTGAAAAGAGAACCTGTCCCTACTGATCACTGAGGTGCTGCCCGCTCCATTCCAGTCATGTGGTCTGATGAGCTGTGGTTGGGTTGTTGTTTTAACTCTGAGCAGCACTTTTTTGCACACCATGGGCTAAATGACCAGGTCACATGGACCCCAAGGCTCAGAGAAGGTTGGGGGAGGTGAGTCACTGGAACAGCTGTTGGGAGACAGATGGTAACCTCCCATCAAAGCCATCCAGTGTGTTCTTTAATGTGCACAGGGTATGGTTCTCCCGCACACGGGGCCACGGCTTAACGTCCAATCCAATGGATGGCGGGCTTTCCACGCCCATCAGTGTCCCCTACTGACCGGGGGCAGGGCGGGGAACTTTACAGAGATAAATCTCAATGCTGACCCAGCTGGGACTCGAACCTGGGAACTACAGATTACGAGCCTGGCGTGCTACTGACTGAGCCACCCCCGCCCCGAGCTGCGGTTAGTGGTATGCACACTATAGGTCTTCTAGCACATAACCCTCTTTCATGATTTTTATTTGAAGTCACTATCTCACTATCTTGCTGTTGTATTCTGCTAACACTAGATATTGGGGAAAAATTGTCTTGGAGGGATCTGAATCACAACCTCCTGATAACATGTCAGGTGCTCTGATTGCTGAGCTGCCAGCCAGTGATCAAGATTTTCCCTTTTGTTATTATTAAGTCTCATATCCTAGTTTGAAATAGATGTTACATTGGCAGATAAAGCTTCCATTCATTGGAGTTAATTCAGTCGTGCACCCAAAGTACATCAAGGTGATCCAATTGGTATTATTTTGAGCATATTTTAACACCTCTCCATGTATTATGCCTGCTGGTGCATGTTAAACGTTGGTATATATATATATACACTCAGTGTTAGCAGAATACAATAGTAAAGATAGTGGCTTCAAATAAACATGATAATCGCTGTGAATGCAAAAGATGTCTCTTTCAAGAAGTCGTCGGGACACTGGTACTCTGGAAAATGTCCTTCCTGTGGAAACTGATAGCTCTGATGCAAGTTGACATGATGACATTAATTTATTGCACCCTGCAGTAGCATGATGACATCATTCTATTCACCCTGCAGTTAGGGGCAGGAAATGCTCATCTTGAACTGTTGTTGTTCTGGCTTACCATTGCTCATTCCTCAACAGTAGGGGTGCCCAAACGTTTTCAAACCAGGGGCTACTTTTAATTTAGAATTTCTTTGATGGGCTACTAATTTTTTCTTTACATTTTAATATAAAACAATAAAGGGAGTTATTATTTTGAAATTACACTGGGGAGTTTGGTAGTACAAAGTACCATCTCAGATAAAGGGTGTCAGAGATAAATTTTTGAAAATAAGTGAAGAAGCCAACACATTTTAAGGCAAACGAGTCTATGTTGTGGGTGACACCTACCTTGCTAAAGGGCGACCAGCAGCTGTAATGGGCACCCTGCTCTAAAGCATGTTACAGTATTTTGAAAACATCTCCAGAGCCCGTAAATTACACTTTCTGACACATTTATGAATCTGGCAACCTCTTTTGATAAAGCTACTCTTAATCCAAACTGAGAAGCACCTGTCCTGATGCTACTGTTATTACCAGCTTAATTTGCATATTGCAGTCTTTCATTTTGAGAAATGCATATTTAATAGATGATAAACGAGTTATTTCATATATTCTCCGAAACTTTCATTACATTCCAAAAAGGATTTCTTGATATATTTGCAATTTTGTTCAACTTTTTTAAATTATTAACAGCAATGTATTGCCTTAAAATAAATTCTGATAGTGATTATACTAGCAAGCATGCATGTAACATTTATACTACCAAATCCTCATAAAAATGAGCAAAATAGAAATTAGTGTGTGCTCAGCAACAAACTTGTTACAAGATAGCAGCCTGCTTTTGCTTAGTTTGTTTTCATAAAAAATGAGCTAATGTTTTCCTTTTGTTAAATGTCTACAGATGGACTGACAGACAATTTCTTTGTTTACAGAGATAAATATAAAACAGTTTTTGGTTGGATAGGTATTGAAGAAATATTACAATTCACACTTTTGGAACTCCTAATAATTGTACCCTCTAACAGTTGAAAGAGATTAAAATGACTAATTTTAAATGAACATTGCAAGTGATGCAATTATATTAGAAATTTCGATGGTTGACAATGATTTTCACTCTTTACCTCCAGGTGTCTGTTTGTGTGTGGAAAAATGTAATATTTTTGTTTTACGAGAATTTTTTTGTTGGATAGGTATTGATAAGTTATTATGACTCTCACTTTTTGAATCATTCAAAAATTTTAATTGTATTGTAGGAGAAAAGTTTAAAATTTCAAATTTTAAACAAATATTGCAAACAATCTATTTGGGCAAGAAATTTGATATTTTAGTGGTGGAGTGTCATAATCAAGGGAGTGTACATTGGCAGCAGCAGTTTGCCCCTTAACACCAAGTGGTGGGTGGTTGGAAAAACAATTAATTAATAAATTCTTCAAGTTCAGAGAAAAACCAATTTTTTTTCAGCTGAATATTTCATGAGAAAAAATTCTTTTTGAGTTTCATAGGTACTAAAGAAATATGATTATTCATAGTTTTCAAATCTCCCAAAAGCATTAATTTACATCATTAGAGGACACTAAATGTAACATTTGAATTAATATTGCAAATGAATATTTACGTTAGAAACTTTGGTGGTAGAATGTGTTGATATGAACAGATACCCAGATAACTTACTAACAGAAGTAAAATTTATATTCATAAATAAAAAAATAAATAAATAAATACCCCCTCAAGCAGCTGCTTGCCACAGAGGTCTGACAGGAGCCTGTCAGTTTATAAGCCACAGTAGAAGATCTGAGAGGATGGCAGGACCTCGGCAGAAAAACAACACAAACATCCATGCCTTACCCAGGGCTCGAACCCAGGTCCCGTAGATCAGTAGCCAAGCGCGTTAACCACTCGGCCACGATGAGGTGTTTTAATTAAATTTCTCTGATTAATCATTAAATGATTTAATATTAGGACTCAATAATGTATACACTACAAT
This sequence comes from Ryuthela nishihirai, assembly GCA_038380435.1. Classification (NCBI taxonomy): domain Eukaryota; kingdom Metazoa; phylum Arthropoda; class Arachnida; order Araneae; family Heptathelidae; genus Ryuthela; species Ryuthela nishihirai. The sequence continues at coordinate 64,361,866 of JAWZYU010000003.1, forward strand.
CAAATTCAATTTAGAAATTGAAAATAATAAAAAAGAAAACATTCCTTGATATCCTTTTTTAATGATGTAATAATGAACTCATAATATCAGTATACTGCAAGACAATTTTTTATAAACAACTTAATACCTTATAATTCATCCCATCCACAACAACACCTGTCTTCAAGTTTGAAAAGTTTATTTAGCAGAGAATTCAAATTATTCAACCAAACTATCATTTACAAAAAGATATCAAAATCTAATCCCTAGAAATAAATGCAGGTTATACATTTAATTTCATAAAAATGTCATTCTACTATTATTCAAGGAAATAATCATCAGACCACTAACAAAAAACTGACACCTTTAAATATAAAAATTCTGTATTGTGTTTACCTGCTCTAAACAATACTATTAAAAACACCATGAAAGCCTACAACTACAAAGTACCAATTAAATCTTCCATCACTTTATCAAGATCAATTTTAAAAGAAAGACTACATCCCAAAAGGAGATTTCTTCTTTTAATGGAATTAAGTAGACATCACTTCTAATATTGATAAAAATAAAATCACTACTTGGATACATCAGCATGCTTCTCAAAAAGCTTACAAGAAAGAACACAAATATGATATCAAGAAAAAATACCAGCGGCAGCTTTACACAACATGTTATCAACCATAATACAACTCTCATCTTTGAAGAAGCTAGAATCATTGATAGTCCAGTCTCAATTTAAGCTTTTCATAGAGTGAAAAATTAATTATCCATATCAGTCAAGAATTTTGCTTCAATGAGGACTTATTAACTTTACTACAGCATGGAAATTGTTATTAAAGGACTACCCTAATTCCAATATTTTGATCAACAACAAATATTACCAAGTTTCTCACAACATGCTACAACAATAGATATGTGCAGTTACCTACTCATCCACTCAATAGTGATACATCAAATGCATGCATCTAAATAACAACATATGACATTTTCATATTCTTAATTTTTTTTTGATATTGCCTACTATATGAAAACGATTGGGGACTTTAAAGTTTATTTGCAGTCTGTCAGGAACAATTCTGATGCTGTTTGGGAAAAAACTGAGACTTGATGCCATATCTGTTGAAGAGAGAAAAGATTCCCACAGAAGACTTACTTATGAAATTATTGATGTGATTAAAAGCAATGTCACTTATTCTCTGACAGGCCAAAACTGCAATTTTTATCCCTTTTAGATTCTAAATATGACCAACTTTAGTTCTCTAAAGGAGTGTTCTGGACAATATTTTAATTTTTCTTGTCTAAGAAGTGAGCTCAGCATAACATAAAACTGATGACTTTGGCTTTGATGATTCCAGCTAGTAACTCATCTGCAGAAAGCTCTTTTTTCCCGCACTATGGAGTATTAAAACATACCTAAGAAATCCTCAGGGTCAAGAAAGACTGTCTTCACTGTTGCTCTTTAGCATAGAAAAAAAAAAAGACTACTTTCTGAACTGAAGAAGAAATCAACATTTTATGATGATGTTATTGATCATAAAATCATTAGCTAAAAAAATAGAAGAATCGAGTTGTTTTACAAGTAAATGAAAAGTTTATATTTTTTTTATTGTGATTACTTTTATATTTCTGTTATAACTAAATAAATCTGCTAGAATGTTAAAGGAAGAAAGAACATTGCTTTATCTCAGCATTTTAGTATACGTTAAATATTGCACACCTTGATCTTTCAGCAGAGAAGAGATTTCAGAGAAATTTCTTTACTGTCATAATTACTAAAATATTTGGCCTCCCAGTTTCGAATTTGATGAATTAATATATTACATACCATCTTGTACTATATTAAAAATTCAAGATGTACCTATAATCTGGTCCTGAGAGATGTGAGATGCTCCTCCCCCAACCCACTCTGAAAGCCATATGAATTTATTTCATAGACACTTAAAATAAGATCATATTTTCTATCATTTATTAAAATAAATTTTAAATTATATAATAAAAATGGATCAGAGTTTTACATATAAACATTATTTATATATGTTTCACATAAAATTTCACAAGTGTATAATATAATTTGACAATAATTTGGCATATAATAATTTGACACATAATAATTTGCCCCCTAAGCTGAGGTTCCACCCAAATGGCCCTGCTGAGCCCCTCTCCCTCCCCCATCTACTGGTCCTGCCTTTTACAGAATCGATGTTTAAACTTAAAACTAATTTAAGCTGAATTTCAAATTCTAGGTAGAAAGCGAGAAATAAACCATAGACGTATCGAACCTTCAGGAGTGCTCAAAGTAAGGAGGTGTTATTTAATAATTTAATGATTCACATTAAAAAAAAGTCATCGTTCAAAATGTACATTTATAAAACTAGAAAGAATTTAAAATTTTTATTAAGATTTCCCATAGAATTCTCTACAGGTGGTATTCCATTAAAAATGTTTAATAAAGAAAAAAAAATTGGAATGGAGATATCGTTCTTAATGATTCTACTTCACTTATTTTCTGGGAAATGCATTTAAAAAATGCATTTCAATCTATATCAGTAATTGCGGGTTTATATAGATTACAACTCAAAACATTGAACTTTATGATCGACGGTTATATCCAAAAGTGAATCACGGAAATCATGACTATATTGGATTAAGGGAGGTTCCATAATAAGGAATGTAGGATACAACATCACAAGAATATTTCCTTATAAAAAGAACTATACCAAAGATGTTCCAACTCCATTCTGACGTTATTTCCTCTATTCAAAATGTAATGCTACCCCACTGTTAACAATATGCTACTATCTTTATGAAAGAAATTAGAAAAGGCATTTTAAATAAATATTTTTTCATTTAATATAATAGCAAAATCATGATGGTGAGTCACCAGCTGGCCTGCAGGTCACAGGTTGTCAACCACTGATCTATGCTATGAACAATTAAAATGTTGCTAGGCTTCTAAAAGGATAAGTTTAATATAACAGCAAGGCTAATAAAGTTGGAAATCTCGTTTAAACATACAACTGTTCTGTATTTCAGTGCTTGATCCAAAATTTTATTTATGTAATTTCCTGATGAATTCAATATCTGAACCTGTTTTATTGTTTTTTGATCATGTGACACATATAGAAATAAAAGTAATATGAATCTGACAATTTTGATTCTATTCAGTCTTTATAGATTCTGCTTATTAAGATTTGTGTAATTTTGAAATTTGATATTTTTAAAAACTTTTTTCTGAAATATTTACATTTTCATATAAAAATTTTTTAGATGTAAAAATTTTTGTTAGCAGTTAAACAAAACAGAACATTTCTTCTATAAAAAGAGTAAAAAAGATCCAAACAAAAAATGGAACAAGTTCTTTTTAAAAGAGACTGATCACCCTAAAGTATGGAAGACAAAATCCTAAAACTGGACTGATTTTCTGTTCATACATTTGTGCATTTTGAAAATGGAAAAAAATGCAAGTATCATGTGGCATAACCACTTAAAGTAACTAAAAATATTTGTTAAAATTACATTCTAGCAAATCTTACCATCCCATGCACTTGATTCTATCCATGCAACAGCATTAAGTAAGGCTGCTGTTCCACCATAGCAAGCATTTGTGGTATCAACTCCTTCTACATCTGTATTCCCACTCTCCTCAAATAATTGCATTAAAACAGTTTTAACACTTTTTGATTTATCAATTATTGTCTCTGTTCCCACTTCCAACCGACCAATTTCAGAATAACTCAAGCCTGTTTTTTCCATTAATCTCTGAACAACAGTAAGGCATAGGGAATTAATATCTTCTCTATCTGAGCAAAATCCCATTTTGTCTTGTCCAAGTCCAATGGTATATTTGCCTTTTGACACATTATCATAATCTTCAAGTTCATTTTGCTCAACATAATATGAAGGAAAATACAGATCAATGGCAATTATTCCAACACCTTTTGGCCATGGAGATATTTCAGTCTTGATGTTCGACATTTCAAACTAAAGAAATAAAATAAATGAATATAGATAAATAGATTTCCTTATTTATAAGCAAAGATAAAATTAACATTTTTACAATTTTTATTTACAGATTTTCAGTTTATATTAGTTTATCATTTTCTGAATACAATATATATAATTATATTTATTCAGTGATTAACATTTGGGAAAATGTTGAATTAACCTGGCTACTCAAAACATTCTCACAATTTTTGATGATGTAGAGCAGGTGTATGCAATCTGCTAAAAGTTTTTACCAATGCACCCTTTATTAGACTCGTGAGCATGATTGTAATGCAAAATTCAATATGCTATTATTATATCTAGTGAAAACAGAGATTTCTTACAAGTGCATGAAGAAAGCTAGTTACCACTAAGCAGACACATCCAGAGTGGCTCTTCATAGTCCTTAATGCACATTGTTTTAAGTTGTTTCTGGGGCAAAATTAAATGTCACATACTTCTTGTCTTCATTGGACTTTGAAGTGGCTGATGTGATATGTAATAACTTGTAAATGATGACCATGATAGGTTACTTGGTCATTATGACAGTCAGGATTTGCTTTACTACTAAAGTTGAGGAAGAATGGGACCACTTTAAACAGGCTTTTTTGGAAACTAACAGTACTATTTTAGGGAAAAAGGAGCAGAGGAGGCAGAATTATTTGAGTGATAAGGCACTTGAGCTTATTTGAGAAAGAAAGAACCGCAGAAATGTCCTTAATCAATATCCTACTAGTCCTAATAGAAGGGCATTACAGAGAGCTTAATAAATGTGTAAAGGATCAGTTAGCTGCTGATAAGAATATTTGGCTTGATGGCTTGGCTGACAAAGCTGAGGAAGCAGTTAGGCAGCACAACAGCAGAGAGATGTACCAGATAGTTAATGTTTTGTGTGGTAGAAAATGAACAGGGATACTGGGATTGAAGGATAAACAAGGTAAGGGTATAGAAGGTGAGGATTCTGTAATGGATAGGTGGGCTGAGCATTTCAGTGATGTTCTAAACAATGTGGTTTCTACTCCCATTGTTTGCAATGATGATAGATGCATTGGTGGCTTTAATGTTGCCCCTATAACACAATCTGAAGTTATTTTGGCATTTACAAACTTAAACTTCATAAATCCCCAGGTGTAGATGAAATTACTATGGAAATGCTCAGAGCTGGGAATGTTTCTGTTACCACTTGGATGACTGAAATTTTGAATATCTTTTATGATAAAAGGCATGGTTCCTAAGAATTTTACCAGAGCTATTGTTATCCCTATTTTCAAAAAAGGTGATCGCAGTTCTTGTGATAACTATAGGGGTATAAGCTTACTCTCTGTTCTAGGGAAAGTTCTTTGCATGAGTGTGCTTAATAGAATTAAGAATCTGGTTGACAGGCAATTGCGTGATGAGCAATATGGATTCAGAAGTGGTAGGGGATGTGTAGATCAGATATTTTCACTTAGGCAGATTCTTGAGAAATGTTTAGAGTTTCAGAAACCTTTGTTGCTAGCTTTGTTGATTTCAAAACGGCTTTCGACTCTGTTGATAGTCATAATTTGTGGTTGATTGTGAAATCATATGGTATACCAGACAAGTTAGTTAACATAATGAAAGCTCTCTATAATAACACTGAGTCATGTGTGAAAGTTGGTAAGGCTTGTAACAATTGGTTTAGCATTACTTCTAGTATTCGACAAGGGTGCATTTTGTCTCCTTTTCTCTTTAGTTTGGTTATTGATTATGTTATACGAAATTCACTTCAAGGGAAAGATTTTGGCCTTAAATGGGCTGGAGATACGAAAATTTCTGATTTAGATTAAGATGATGATTTAGCCCTTTTGGCAAATGATGTTGATGAGATGAACTCTTTCATTCAAGCTGTTGATGAAACTGGTACTAGAGTAGGTTTGGTTATAAACAGAGAGAAAACTAAAGTGATGAAAATTGGTCAGGGAGGTTGTGATTCAGTTAATCTGAGTGGTTGCAGTCTTGAGCAGGTGTCACAGTTTAATTATCTTGGGAGCTATGTAACAGATAATGGTGATGTGCGGCATGGGATTAACAAAAGAATAGGGATTGGTGCCGGGACTTTTAAGAATCTATGGAGATTGTGGAGAAATAGGCGTATACACCTAAAGACTAAAATTAGACTGTATAATAGTTTGGCTCTTTATAGGGTTAGTTATGGCAGTGAAACTTGGAGGCTTTGTAAGCAAGATAACAGGAAACTAGATGCTTTTGATTCTAGATGCTTACACAGTATCGTGGGCATTAGGTGGTTCAACTTTATAACTAATGATGAGGTTAGGCAAAGGAGTCGGCAACCTCCTATAAGCAGCATATTGTGCAGAGAGAGACTGTTGGTTTGGCCATGTTGCCCGTATGGATAATTATAGATTAGCGAATAGGGTTATGAACAGTGTGCCTAAGGTCTCAGAAAGAGGGGGAGACCAAGGATGTGGTGGGCAGACAATGTCAAACAGGACCTTATTAGAATTGGTGTGCAGTGACCAGATGCAGCAGATGTAGTTCAGGACCGACTTGCTTGGAGAACTAAATTGCATGGTCTGGTTGGACCTCCGTAGCCCATGGCTGCTTGAGGATGATGATGATGCATATGTAGTGAAATATGATTATCATCATCAAAAGGGTGGCCAAGATGACACAAACATCTTGATAATCAACAATCATCAAACTATGACACCAAAAGGATGAAAAGTTTAGTATTAGAAGTGAAATGCAAAGTTAATATTTTGGAACTAATAAACACTCCAAAAAACGGTATAATTTGCTTACTATATCACAGATATTAAACTGGCTTTTAACAAAGTAATTGTGAATGCCCTTTGACTAGAAATCATACAGTACTGCACACTCTTTGGTTGACTCTGAAGAGTCAGAAAAAGATATGAAAAGAGTTGAAACAGAGTTTAATGAAAGGTGTGATCTCTCATTTGGGAACATATTAATGAAAAAAAAATGTAACTTGGATTTCTTTGAATTGTTCATATTCTATGAAACATTCTAAGGTACTTTCTGATGATAAAATAGCAAATAATGCATTGTTTCTGCTATAAACTTGTTAGAAAAATATAGGAGTTAAAGAAAAGGGAATGAATTAGCATTATTACAGAATTATCTACTTGTATATATGTTACTAGTGTTGGGTCAGTCTACCATGATAGCAGTGTTGCATAACTGTTCTGTTTTGACCACTGGATGTGTTAATGAAGAATTGCAAAGTGTGCTTCCACTGATGTGCAGAAAAAATCTGGTAAAAATAACTACAACATTTTAATGGATTTCAGTAAAGAAAACAATACCATAAGAAGTTAACATCTATTATAAAGAATTCGATACCATCTATAAAAGTCAATCACCAAAGGTTTCATATTTAAAGATGAAAGACTATATCAATTTACCAGTACAGTGTTGGATTTCTGAAATTGAACTTACTGTGGTGGCTAGATTTATTTTACAAGTGTTTACAGAAAAAAAAAAGCTTTAGAATGTTATCTTGAAGTAACCAACGAATGGAAATAAGCCACGTTTAGTGACCAGTATATTTTTACATGAAGAGAAACCAATTAGGCAGAGTTTACAGCTCAGATGGTAGTGCAGCAGGTGGGCAATCTGATGTTTGCCAGTTCGAGTCCCAAATTCTGCTTGGACTGTAATTTACCTACACTACCCCCCGACTCTGCCTTCAGTGAGAAAAGCAAATGGATTGTTTTGGAAAAGCATATGTATAATAAAATTTTCACATATATATTGTGGCTTATGTTATGCGAGTTTCTTTATAAATATTTATGTTCAAAAGTGGAAGGGACTGCATACACCAAATGCTTTCACTTGGTGTATATGTGTGTGTATATATATATATGAAGAAATTGTGTGTATATGTATATACACACAATTTCTTCATTTATAAAATTTATTATTTAATTTTTCCACACCTATGTGTATCTAAATTTTATTTTAGGTGAAATTATTAAAATGCACTACTTGCAAATTTTTCACACAGTTTTCTACTGTGCATCCTGTATTGCACTAAGTATTCAAGTCTCTACCAATAACAAAACTGGTTTGAATTGAAAACCATTTTTATTTTTACACTTGCTTAATTGCAGTGTGGGAGCCATTAATTCATGGGACCCATTAATTTCAGTGGGAAATTTGTTATTAATACTAGACTAATGAACTTCTGCAAAGAGGAGTAATAAAAATCATAACTGACCCTCCTGTTTAGGTATTTGGTAATTCCACCAACTCGTTTTTGTGTTCAAATAATTTTTATTTTCTGAAAATAAACCTGTTTTAAATATAACGGTGAAATTTGAAGATATCAAACACTGCTATGGCTTGGGATTTGAGGTAATGTAAGCACATTTATATGGGTCATACAGGATTACCTAGTTATACAGGGTGTCTCAAAAATATAGGTACAAACTTTTAGAGGAGGTAGAAAACATCTAAAGGAATGAGAATTGCATAGGAACCCATAACTAGAAATGTCATGGGAAAGTGGTAGCATAGGTACAAGATCTGAAAGGACACAAGACAGTGATTAATGGGAAAACATTTATTGGACATAATTATTACAAATGGCATACTAGATGATACATTTCATAATGTTACAGCTCTTAATGACCCATAATCACACAAATTTTAATGCCTCCCCTAAAAGTTTGTGCCTATATTTCTGAGACACCCTGTATATTTGGTTGAGTTAGCAATATTATCAATGGAAGTCTGTAAATTTGCATTGGTTGTTGTAATGACTTACAAACATTTATTCATAGATATAATTTATTCCAGAAAATAGTTAATAAGTCCTACAGATTAAAATTATTTATTCTTGGTGTTTTGGTGGAACGAGCTGCTTTGCAACTTCATATCAAAATAATCCAATCAGTGACTAGTCCAAAAGATACAAAGTCATAAACTAGATACTTCCTCTCCACAGTTACCAGAACCACTAAGACTACATAATCCAATCACTAAGCTTTGTTAATGATTTTCAGGAATGAACTGTTTTAACAAACAAATGATCTTGTCATTACAGACAACAGAAATTTACAGACTACCACTAGCAACATTATAACTCAAGCAAATGTATCAGAGTGCAATATATCATATTCATGTGCATACATCAGCTCCCAAACTGCATACAGATCCACAGATGCACCAAATTAATGTATTCGAATTCTACCACAACAATGAATCTGTTATAAAAAAATTCTGAATTCCATAACTAATGATAATCTATCCACAAGATCTTTAACAATATTAACCTCTCTGAAATACACCTATTTTACTACAATTCAAACTCACCAAAACTCCCTTGAAAACATTAGTAATCTATCCTAAAGAAATTAAAAAATTGTCTTTCATTAGAATATTTTAAATCGAAGTTTTATTACTATAATTGAAGCTGAATGGTTATTTAAAAAATGATTTGAATTTTGTTGCATTTTACCTCTGCTGCAATTATTGACAAAATATATGCTATCTAACCTGAATTCTTATGCATGAATGAAACTGATTTCTATAAAAACTGGAAGCCACACCCAAGAATATAAATTATTGGTTATGTTCTCAATTTGTAACATTTGCGAGAGCTTTTTTGCTTTCTCAGACAAAGAGAGTTGTTTAAATTATTTCCTTAATTTAACTGGGTCATATACAGGTAAATAAAAAATAAATAAATAAATACCCCCTCAAGCAGCTGCTTGCCACAGAGGTCTGACAGGAGCCTGTCATTTATATGCCATAGTAGAAGATCTGAGAGGATGGCAGGACCTCAGCAGAAAACAACACGAACATCCATGCCTTACCTGGGGCTCGAACCCAGGTCCCGTAGATCATTAGCCAAGTGTGCTAACCACTCGGCCACGATGGTAATGGGCAAAAAAAAAAGGCCACATGAGTCCAGTACAGCCTGTATACATTATGGCATAGTCTACCAGTGTATGAAAAAGAGCAGGAGAGATAAACACCATTCATTCACAAGAAATGTGATCAATTCCTGCTTGTTTAATGGAGCTGGAAAATGCTACCTGAGACATTATTCCAGAAGTTCTGAGATATTTTCCAGCAGGGTGATATCTGGTGACTGCAGTGGCCATGCTCCACAAACCACTGGGTGAAAACATGTGCTCTGTGGATGGAACCATTATCATCCTGAAAGACAGCTCTCTTCACAAAAGAAGTGCTGTATCATTGGATAAAGATTATCCCTTAGGACTGTCAAATAGCACTAATCTTGCCTTCTAACTAGGGTGACCAGTTTAAAGATTGTAATCTGAGGACTCTGTAAATTCTATCTCAAGGATTGATTTTTTGTGTGGAATGATTATGTTAAAAAGAAATGCAATCTTTTTGTTTCAGAACACATTTTACATATTGCCCATAACAATCTTATATCTAGTAGCAGAAAATAAAACTTGAATAACAGATTTAAAAAAAAAAAACTTATTGTGTGCATTTTATACACAAATCAGTTTTCTGTAAATTATTTTTATTTTAGGCAAGATTTGCACTAAGATTTCACATCAGACACAAAAATTAGTTTTTATTTGCAATAAAGCCTTCATGGTGTCCACTTATGTGATTTTTCATCCATCTACATTCATGTGTGAAAAAATTGTTTCAATTGGAAAGGGAAATTCTCAAACAGTTTTCTTCACTGATTTCTTTTTTCATAAGCTGAGAAAGTGACACCACAACAATGTGAAATGCAGCATCATTGCCAGATTGTCCACATTCACAAACTTGTTTGAGGTTATAAACTCCATCCCATTACAGGTTGAGTCTCGATTTTTAATCAAACTACAGGATGTCAAAATCTGTGGAAACAGAGATAGAACTTAACAATTTGCATAATAATTAAGCCATTGGCAACCATTTGGCACGTGATGGTGTCAGTGAGTAAAAGAAAGATGTGCACTCACTACTAGTGTCCACATGGATACCACTATCATTATGATAATAATTCCAACCTCAATCTTTCAATCACCTGCATTGTGACCAAAATTTTTTATAGCAGTGTTGCCATTACTGTTCTATTAATAAAGGTCTGCTAAAGCTGTACAGCCATTTTAATATTTTAAAAATTCTAAAACCAAACTACTGGGACACTTCTGGGGCATTTATTCTAGGGACTGTCCCCAGAAAGCAGGGATATGTATGGTCACCCTACTTCTAATAGATGCCACATGAAAGTACCTCACACCATAACTGCTAGAACTTTTAACAGCAGGAAACAAGTAATCAGAGTTATAATCTTCCTTTGGTTGGTGCCATATGTACCCTCATCCATTTGTCGGAAACAAAGTGTACGATGAATCATCAGGCCATATTACATTCCTCCACTGCTTGTTACATAAACAACCTTAAACATAATAAACAAACCTTACAACATAAAAATCTCATTTATCCCTTAAAATGAATAAGTTGCGTTTTCTCACCTTATTTTTATTATTAAAGCCCTATCATAGATGCAGATATCCCTATTTTAAAATTGTTCCACGGATAAAAGATTATCTGCTATCCATGCTAACATTAATACAACAGGTAAAAAAATTATGTTAATACAGACATGAGAAGTTTTTCGAGAACACGGACAAACATTCCTGTATTTTGATGGCCAACATGAGTGATAAAAATAAACTACGTGAGATTAGGGGAAAGCAAAACCTGATTTGAAAACTCGATGAAAATATTTATTTTAAAAGGAAAATAAAAAACATGTGAAAGAAACGATCTTTTTAGAGACAAATCAGAATATATGCTCAAAAACATTACTCAGTGCCGTATAAAAAAAATTGAAATCAAATCTGAAAATTTCAGTCATGGAGAATTCAAAACTTTCATAGTGAAATGTAGAAGGAAAGTGCTTGGTAATAAAAAAAGAGAGTCCATATTCACCGAAAAATGCATTAAAAAAGCAAAATTAACTCAGAAGAATTCAGTAATAAAGTATCACAGGAAAATATCCTGTAGACAAGAAAAACATTTCGAAAAATTACATTTAGGTAAATTTTTATTTAATATTTAGTAGCTTTTTTTACATATAGGCTAATTTTTTATTACAGTATATTGTTTCCATTAATTATTAGTCATTAATAAACTACAAGACTGATTTCTTTTATTTCTAAATATCTGTCGGATGCCAAGAATTCACAGAAGTTCAAGTTTAATGTCACTAGAACTTCTACAATAAATTTAATCAACATATAAACAATTCTGAACATAAACTTGACTAGGCTGTTATAGAACATATCACATTAACAATACAAAAGTAAATTTAAAATCAATATTCTGAAAAAATAACAATGATAGTAACCACCGAGGTTAATATCCGTTAATTAACTGTCCAATACACACGAATGCTGATAAGATTTGAGGACAGAACAATTATTACCCTCCCAGGCTCTACTTATCACCTATTAGATAAGATCTATCTGGTGTTATTTAGGGAGCAAAACAAAAATGTGACAAAAAAAAAGTAATGAAACATATACAGGGTGATTCAAAACTTATCGTTCAAATTTCGTGGAGAGGTAGGGAATATATCAGGAAACCGATTTCACATAGGAAAGTATGTCCGCAAACGTCATCTACATGAACAAAATGGACAAGTAAAGTGAACACAAGGAAACAGTACAGTTAAGTGGTAACGAATGTGACTTTTATTCCAACAAGGTAAAGTACAGGTTCACAGTAGGTGCTCAAAATTGCGACCATTTACACGGACACAGGATTCACAGTGCCATTGCATTGACCGCCGAACATTTTCAAAAACGCCTGGCATATCACGGACAATGCCTGCGGCGGCCACTATTCGTGCAACAAGGTCCATTTCACTGTCGACGGGGGTCTCGTACACATGGTATTTCATGGCCCCCCACAAAAAGAAATCCATGGGCGATAAATCAGGTGACCTGGGTGGCCAAGCGATCGGTCCACCTCTACCGATCCATCAAGCTCCGAATGTTCGGTTCAGGTAATCACGCGCAACAATTGTGCTATGGGCTGGAGCCCCGTCATGTTGATACCACATATCTCGGCGGATATGCGCAGGAACAGCGCCCAGAAAAGTCGGTAACACTGTCTCGAGAAATATTAGGTATTTCCGGCCGTCCAATCGGGGCGGTAGCAAGTAAGGTCCCAACAAACAGTCACCAATGATTCCAGCCCACACATTTACGGCAAAACGATGTTGCGCAGCGTGACTTCTCGTACCATGCGAGTTGTCGTAAGCCCACACATATGAATTGTGTGTATTGAACAAACCTTCACGAGTGAATGAAGCTGGAAAACTGGGGTCCACGGCACCTTTCTGCATGAACCATTGTGCAAATTCCACAGGCTTCGGATAATCGTCAGGATGCAGTAACTGCACCCTTTGCAGATGGTAAGGATGCACACGTTCCTCGTGCAGTATCCGCCACACTGCTGACTGAGAGAGCCCAAGCTGCTGAGCAATAGTTCGTGTGCTGGTATTCGGATTATCTTCGATGGACTGTAGGACTTGTTCTGCGACGTTGACAGTCCGCGTCAGTCGTCTTCTCCCCGTATCCTGCATGTTGCTGCGCAGTGAACCACGTTCGCGCAGATTGCGATGCACACGTTCAAACATTTGATGCTGCGGTATTCTTCTGTTGGGGCATCGGTCTTCGTAACTTGCCTAGCTCGGCGGCCGCTTTCGCCAGCTGCCCCATATGCGAGATGCATATCCGCTAGCTCTTGATGCGTAAAACGATTCATCTTATCACTAGTAAGTCAGCTCGTACACTGATGACAGCGGGAGTGGTCGGGCACTGGTTGACAGCGTACACTGGTTGGGTACACACAGCGCCCTTTACATACGCATGCGTACATTTTTTCCTATATGAAATCGGTTTCCTGACGTATTCCCTACCTCCCCATGAAATTTGAACGATAAGTTTTGAATCACCCTGTATATATATTGATTGACATAATTTTTTAAAATTTAACTACAAAGCTATTTAGTTTGAAATGATATTCATTTTTTTACATAAGCTATTTGGCATAGAATGATATAAAACAAAATTGTTTATTACTACTATATTAAATAGTATTGAAAATTTCAAACTAAATTACTAAATTTTAAAAATAAAGCACAGCCAGTCGATTTTTTAACCAATAGATATTTTCTCAAAATAATTGAAACACATTAAAAGTGAAGTTGATTTGTTTTTATTGTAAGTTATCTATTCTTGACCATCAATCGCATTTTACCATCAGAAAGTCAATTTCTTGCATAAATATATCGTTAGCAAGTTAAAGTTTAACATTTCCTACATTTAGAATCCCCTAATAATATAAGGCCTTTTGGAGGATTTGAAAAAATATGAAACATTATTTTGTTGGTACCACTGTTTCACTCAAAAATAATTTTTCATTTATATCTTAAAAGAAAGGGGCTGCGTTTTCACATTAAAGAAAAGCTTCGCTCTGGAGGAGAAGATGCAAATCCTTGCTGCCAGTGTAAACCGCTTGATCATCATACTTCATCTCCGAAACATAAGATCTCTAGCAAAATTTGATTGTTTGCAATATTCAGTTAAAGTTTCGCAATTTTCCACTGTTAAAGGGCATAATTAAAACTTTTAGGAGATTACTCGTGTGAATCGTAACATTTCATCCATAGTTATTGAACCTAAAAAGAATTGCCAATGTATCTAAAAAAAAATTATCCTAAAACAAAAAAGTTGCATTTTCCCACCCCCATGTGGGTAAGGGGTCAATCGAAAATTTAGAAATAGTTTGTTAATGCAAACTTCATAACCTTTACATTCATTTACCACCAATTTTTTAAATACCCTATCATAAATACTTCGCTTGAATATTCCTTTAAAATTCTGCCATTTTCAACTTTTTTACACTGTTAAGAGTGAAAATTAAAATTATAGCTTTTGGGAGATTCCGAAAATACGAATCAAACAATTTTACAATACCTCTTCAGCTCAAAAAGAATTTTTAATCTGTTTCTAAAAACTAAATAAGTTTATTGTCTAGTCTGTAGACATTAATGTGAAAACATTAGATCGTTTTTTTATTTAACAAACTAGAAAAAAGGAAAAAATTTTGTATCATTTTTATTTTCTGAAAATGCTTTGTTTCAAGAAACTATTTTGATGATGCCACTAACAATTTTGCCAACATGAAAGCAAGGAAAATTGAAAAATAAGAGCATGCATCCTATTTTTAATGTAATGATTTGTTTTATAGATATAAGAACAATCTTTGTAAATTTATAGCTAAGAAAATTTTTTGTATACCACTGCTTTTAATTTTTCTTCTATAAAAACCATGCATTTTAAAGTCAATATTTTAACTGTAAAAGCGCATTTCTGATTTCTTTTGCCTTAGGTGACAAGAACCCTGAATATGGCTGTGTTATATTCAGGGTTCAAGAGCTACAAGGGCATCCTCTTATCTCCCTTTCCTATTAATCTTTTACTCTCAAATCTTTCCAAATTCAGTGTGTGGTTCCAAAAAACTTTTCTACTTGGTATGTTGGCAGAATCGGTAACTTCCGTTAGGCCCTCTCAGTTCCAGAGAAGTCAGGGACACTTACAACTTTTGAGTCCCTGATTGTCGTTAATATTTACTAAACTTTTCAATTCTAATTTGACAAAATTAATATAAAATTTTGCCATTTCTAAAAAGCAGAGGTCCGATAGTAGCTTGAAACTTGAATAAGTCATAAAGGTCTGTAAGACGACACATCAGCAGAAAGACACCAGAAAAGAAACATCTGTACCTTATCAGAGTTCGTTAGTTGTAAATTAGCAAAAGTTAAGCAAAAATTATTTTATTGTTGAATATAATAGAAAAGAGCTGCAGTTGGCTCAGTCGGTAGCGTGCCAGACTAGTAATCGATAGTTCCAGACTACTCAACAAGATTGATTGCCCAATCGATAAGCTTTAGGTTTATTTTCTACTTTTCAGAGCCCTATAGCAAGAAATTAATTTATATTTTTTTTTGTTGTCACTAAAAACATTTACCTTCAAAAGCTTTGATATACGACTCATAAACATCGAGCACATTTAATGACTCGTTAAAGCTGAACCCTGCGAAAATCGACCCTCCCCTCTTTTATCGGGGGGGGGGGGGGGATAGTGCAGACAAATTCGAAATAGTTTACGACCGTCACTATACGAGCTTTCATTTGACACCTAACTCATAACTGTAGGCTCTTGCGTTCGGAGCGTCACAAGCTCTCGTTAGACACATAGCTTGTTACTTTCGGCATTCGCGTTCAGGAGATATAGGGGAACAATCATTTTTACATTCCTCCCCTTTTTAAAGGGGAAGTACGGAGGGTTAATTTTTCATATCCTACGACATTCCCTGCGTCAGAAGCTTTCATTCGACGTACAGCTTGTTACTTTTGGAATTCGCGTTCTGGAGATATAAAAATAAATAATAAATACCCCCTCAAGCAGCTGCTTGCCACAGAGGTCAGACAGGAGCTTGTCAGTTTATATGCCATAGTAGAAGGTCTGTGAGGATGGCAGGACCTCAGCAGAAAAATCTGGAGATATAGCGGAACAATAGTCCTCCTTTTAGGCGAGTTAATTTTTTTTTACAGTTTATGACACTCCATGCATCACAAGCTTTCATTTGACATATAAATCATCAAGCTTCTCCATTACATTCAAAAGATATGGTAGAACAACGTTTTGTCAAATCCACAAATCTATCAACTGACAAATGTTAAAGCCAAAAGCAATAAGATTTTTTTTAATTTATACCTTTTTTTTACCTATCTTCCTAGAGGGCCCTAAAAAGTAGAAAATAAACCTAAAGCATATCGATGGCGCAATCTGTCACCGAATTCGTATTCATTTCAAAGGACGATAAGGCGCCGACTACTTGTCGAGTAGGAAAATCGATGCCCTATCTTCCTTTTAAGTGAATACGAACTCAGTGATCGATTGTACCATCAGTTTTTTAGGTTTATTTTCTACTTTTTAGGGCCCTCTAGAGAGAAAGGTATTTTAAAAAAAATTTAATTCATATTTTACCTTTTTTTGTCGGCATTAAAAACTTTGATATACGCGTCATAAACATAAAGCACATTTACCACTTTTTTGGAGTTATGTTTGAGGTAGCCCACGACATTGTGACATCTGCAACCTTCAATTTCAGATACGACTAGTTAAAGTCGTACCCCGCGAAAATCCGCCTCCTCATTTTATCAGGGGGAATAGTAGGTGCAAAATTCGAACTAGTTTACGACAGTCATTATACGAGCTTTCACATTTGACACCTAATTCGTTACTATAGGCCCTCGCGTTCAGAAGATATATGTAGTAGAACAACTTTCATATTTCCCGTTTTTTAGAGTGGAATAAAGCACGGGGGGGGGGGAGTTATTAATGTTACTAATTTTATAACATACGACACTTCCCGCGTCACAGTTTTCATTCCACATAACTCGTTACTTTCCGCTTTCGCGTTCAGGAGATATAGGGGAACAATCATTTCCACATTTCCCCCCTTTTTTAGGGGGGAAGAAAGCATTGGGTCATTTTTTCACAGTCTAGAACATTACCCCCCTTTTTTAGGGGGGAAGAAAGCATTGGGTCATTTTTTCACAGTCTAGAACATTACCCCCCTCCCTGTCAGAAATTTCATTCGACATATAGCTTAAGAATAGTTTTCGCATTTCTCCCTTTTTTGAGGAAGAAAGCACGGGGTCAATTATTCATTGCCTATGACACTCCCTGCGTCACAGGCTTTCATTTGGGACATAAATCATTAAGTTTCTCCATCGCGCTCGAAAGATATGGTGGAACGTTTTGTCAAGTCCACAAACCAACAAATGTCAAAGCCAAAAGCAATAGGAAGATAGGTATAAAGTAACCCAATCTTTTTGCCTATCTTCCTATTTCTATTCGCTTTTACATTTGTCGGTTTGTGGATTTGTCAAAATAGTTGTTCTACCATATCTTTCAAACGCGATGGAGAAACTTAATGATTTATGTGTCAAATGAAAGTTTGTGAAGCGGGGAGTATCATAGTCTATAAAAAAACATTGACCCTCCCGCCGCATGCTTTCTTATCCCCCTAAAAAAAAGGGGGAAATATGAAAACTATTGTTCCGCTAATCTTCAGAATGGCGAGTTCCGGACGTCAAATGAAAGCTACTGACACGGCGAATGTCATAGTTAACCGTAATAAAAAATTTGAGCTCCTCCCACGATTGTTCCCCTATATTTCCTGAATGAGAGTGCAGAAAGTAGCAGACTATGTGTCAAATGAAATCTTGTGACGTGGGGAGCGTCACAGGTTTTAAAAAATTGACCCCCCATGCTTTCTTCTCCTTTAAAGAAGGGAAACCTGAAAACGATTCTCTGCTATATCTCCAGAACGCGAGTGCCGAATGTAACAAGCTATATGTCAAATGAAAACTACCGACACAGATAATGTCGTCGTAGGCAATGAAAAATTGATCCCCATGCTTTCTCCCCCCCCCCTAGAAAAAGGGAAATGTTATTAAAGTCGTTCTACTATATCTTCTGAACACAAGGGCTTACAGTTACAAGCTAGGTGTCAAATGAAAACTATTTACAATTTTGCCCCTACAATTCCCTCCCCCTTGATAAAAGTGGTGGCGAATTTTAGCGGGGTTCGACTTTAACGAGTCGTATCCCAAATTAAAGCCTGTGACGTCTCCAATGCTATTGGCTACCTCAAACATAATTCCACAAGGTGTGTGTGTGTGCTAACCACTCGGCCTTCATTGTATATTATTATTGTTATAAATATATAATTCCGCACTCACATTCAGGAGATATAGAGGAACAATCGTTTTCATATTTTCCCTTTTTTAGATGGGGTAAGAAAGCTTGGGAGGTCAATTTTTCATACCTATGACATTCCCTACGTCAGAAGCTTTCTCCTTTTTTTACGGGGGGGGGGGGGGGAGAAGAAAGCATGGGGACAATTTTATTATAGCGTTTGACACTTCCTGCATCACACACTTTCACTTGACACAATCATTTTGTCAGCTGCGTTCGAAAGATATGGTGGAACTGTTCTGACAAATCGAGAAATGTCAAGTGAAAAGAAATAGGAAGATAGGTAAAAATATTCTCTCCTGTTTTGTTCCACCTAAAAATGGGAAATGCGAGAGTACTTCTGTATCTTCTGAATGTGAGGGCCCACACTTACGTGAAACTAATGAGGACTGTCCTAGACTACTTTGAGTTATATTTCCCCAAGAGGTTTTGAGTTATTCTTTCGCCAAATGGGGATAATTTTCGCGAGGGTCAACATTAATGGGTTATTATGAGATTAAAGCTTGCCACGTCTCCAAGGCCATGGGCTATACCTTAAACAAAATCCCCCCTCCCCCCCCTCCCCACACACACACACACACACTACCACCACCAAATAAGTCACAAGGATCCCGAAGGCTCAGAGAAGGTTGTTGGAGGGGACCCATTGAAACAGCTGTTGGGAGACAGATGGTAGCTCCCGTCAAAGCCATCCAGCCTGTTCTTTAACGTGCACAGGGTATGGCTCTCCTGCACACAGCACAAGGCTTAATGCCCCATCCGACAGATGGTGGCCTGTCCAAGCCCATCAGTGCCCCCTACTGACTATAGGCAAGACAGGGAGTTTTGCAGAGATAAATCTCAACGCTGACCCAGCTGTGACTCGAACCTGGGAACTGCAGATTATGAGCCTAGCACCCTACCGATTGAGCCACCCCGCCCCAGTACCCTCTGGCACCGAATTCATATTTATTTCCAGATAAGGCAATTTACCTGTCAATGAATGACCTGTCTTGAGCAGGATGGGATACGAACCCAGAGTCTCACCTGTGGGTATTTAACGTACCTATTAAATGCGATTACAGGCACCTCTTCCTTTGAAGTAAATATGAATTCAGACTGACTGCACCATAGACGTGATTTAAGTTTATTTTCTACTTTTTAGGGCACATATAGGAAAATAAATTAGTTAAATTTTAAGTGCCATTTAATCCTTCGTAGATCTCTCCATTTTGTAACACGACAGTCTCAGACACAGGTCTGACAGACCATGACATTTTGTCGAATTGAAAAAAAAAAAAACTTTTTCTAAAAACAATTTTGATTTATTAAAGTAAAAAAAAATAAATTCCCCATCAAAGTAGCTGCTTACCAAAAATGTTTGACAGGAGGCTTGTCAGTTTAATACGCCAATAAAATCAGTAGAAACACAATATAGTAAACAGCCATAATTTATTCGGGGCTTGAACCCGGGTTCGTTTGATAGCAAGGATGGTAATTGCTCGGCCACCGGGGTGATTTTGTGTGTGAAATGTACTCTTACATGGATGCTTTATGTGCATTATTTTTATACGTAAAAAATTGCCTTTTCTGTTGTAACCATTGGTTCACATACATATAAAATCCTCATACAGCCAGGTGCTAAGGAGATTAAACCAGACTGTGCAATTTTTGTTCTCCAAACATGTTTACAGCTGCTGCCTTTAACCACTGTAGGCTAATTCCAACAAGGTTGTTTGACACAATCTGACCACCACATCTTGGGTCTCCCTTTTTCTGAGGCCTTTAGGCACACTGTTCATAACCCTATTCGTCAATCTACAGTTATGCATACGGCCAAAACATCGCAGTCTCTTTGCACAATAAGCTGCTAAAAGGAGGTTACTTACTCATCATTATTTACAAAGTCAAACCACCATATACCCAAGATACTCTGCAAACATCTAGAATCAAAGGCATCAAGTTTCTTTTATTTTGTTCACAAAGGGTCCAAGTTTCACTACCATAACGAACCTTAGAAAGAACCAAACTATACAGCCTGATTTTAGTTTTTAGGTCATATGCCTATTTTTCCCATTCTCTCCAAAGATTTTTAGTCCCAGCAACAATCCCTATTCTTATCTATATCTCATGCCTACATCACCATTTTCTGTTAAACAGCTCCCTGACACACTTGTTCAAGAGCGCACCCCATTTTTGTGAATAACATTCAACACTTTCTAAAAAGGTTTAAATTAAATGTTAATGCAGTACAAGTTACAGAAAGTATAAATACATGTTAAAACACACAGACTTTGACAAAGAGGGGAATCTCGCTTTTAAAGAGAATGAAATTTATTGTTAACCACCGACTTTTGCACTCACCAAAAGTATTAATTCGAACTACTGGATAACGATGTCCACTTTCTCATTGAGAGCAGGTTCGAGAGAGGGGGGGGGGGTGGATTAGTGGAGATAATACAAGAAGGAATAGTTGGAACTTTAACTTTGGAACTGTGGTTACGAGCCTGAAGTGCTATTGACAGAGCTGACCCCCATTCGCGCCAATTATGGATTTCAATATCTACAGACATCAGTGCAGTATATACAGTGGATTACCATGGCGGGAGCGGTTCGCAGTTATCCCTCCACACACACACACACTTGAGGGCTTCAATAGCATATATTTTCTAAGGTAGCAATCGAAAATCAGATTCAAGTATGTTACACGAGATCAAATATGTCAGAAATCAATTCCATTGGGTTGTTTTACCATTGAGCATACTTTTTTGCACACAATGGCAGAGGCGAATCAAGCGAGTGTCGGGCCCAAGATCAAAGGGGCCCTGAGGTCGGAGCGAAAAAAAAAAAGATCGGGGCCACTGGGACCCCGAAATCATCCGGGGTTGCAAGCTTTTCTCTAATTAGAGAAATATAATCAATCAAATTGTTTATTAAAGAAACGCAAAAAAAAATGCTTTCTGTCAATCTATTTTGCTTAGAAATAGCAATATTAGAAATTATTATATTATTACTATTATTGCTTAGAAATAGCAATATTAGAAATTATTATATTATTACTATTATTGCTTAGAAATAGCAATATTTTGCTTAGAATAGCTTCCATCCTCGGTTGGAAAACCGAGAATCTAGAGGAGTTGGCAAAATTTGAAGCCACTTGTTAAAATATAGGGGAGTTGTGAAAATTGTGCCTTTCTTGTGCAATTAAGGAGAGTTGATAAAATTCGAAGTGGCTTGGCAAATTCAGGGAAGATGTAAAAATTGCGAGTTTTTCTGTAAAATTACGGCGAGTTGGCAAAATTCGAATCCACTTGGTAAAATATAGGCGATTCGTGAAAATTGGCATTTGTTTTGCGAAACTAAGGAGCGTTGGACAAATTGAGGAAACAAAATGTACGGCAGTTGGCAAAATTCGAATCCACTTGGAAAATACGGGCGAGTTGTGATAATTTGGGATTGGGTTTGTGAAATTAAGGAGAGTTGACAAAATCGGGAAAACTTGGCAAAATCTTGGGCAGTTTGAAAATTCTGAAGTGACTTGGCAAATTTAGGAGAGTGTAAAGATTGGGATTGGTTTTGTGAAATCAAGGAGAGTTGACCAAATCAAGGGAAAATTCACACCGACTTGCTACAATTCAACAATTCAGACGACATGTAAATATTGGGATTATTTCTGTGAAATTATGGCTAGTTGGCATAATTGGAAGTCAAATGCAGGAGAGTTGTGAAAAATTGCCTTAACCTTCCTACGGAGCGAAAATCTAGGGTAGAAACGTGACAGACATTATTTGCTCAGGTGGCAAAATTTTATTTTCGAGTTGGAAAATTTTTGATTTCTCTCCCCCCCCCCGCCAAACCATAGTCCTTCGCTACGCCCCTGGTGACTTTAATCAGTTTGTTTTTTGTGAAAAAAAAATTTAAGTTCATTGTTTGTTGTTCCTGTTCTATATTTGTGAAATGTTTTATTGGTAAGTATAAAGATTCGTAATAATATTTAAATATTGTTATCACAGATGTGCTACAATGGGCTTATCGTAAATGTCATGAACGGTCGCGTATGCTTCAGCGTGACAATTACGTTAATCAACTGTTTGGAACTGAGATGCTTCGAATAATAAAATCTGTGGAGGAAAAACAAAAAGGTGAAGTAGTGAAGAAATAAGGATATATTTATTAAATTAGTGTTGTGTGATACTGCGTAAGAAGACTTATTATTTGAGTCAAGATGAGGCTGGTTACTGTTGATTCCCTTTCACCACCGGAAAGTTATTTTTGGGTCCTCTATCAGGAGAGATCAACATTAAATATTTCGCATCTACAAGGAATAAAGCATTATTAAGGTAATCCTTTAACACAAATGAAATTCAATATAAATTGGTTTGTTTGTTGGATGTTACAAAGTAATAGGTTCTATTTTGTCATAGGAACTGAATATTGACAGCATTGTGGTTTAAACATTGAAAATTAATTAAACATAATAAATCGTTCTTTTTATGGTTTTACTTTATACTAAGAAGAATAAGAAATACTTATGTTTGGAAGAGATTGTTTAATTTGTATAATTTTTGTGCCTTTTTAATAAATTACTTCATTCATACTTTAATTTGGTATACATATATATTATATTTTTGAACTCGCGCTAAGTTTTCATCTGTTTGAATTCATAACAATATTATTTGCGAATGAGATAAAATTTCAATTTAATTACAATTTACAAAAATTACCAAATATAGGAAGTTATTTTTTACGGGAAAATAATTTCTTACTCTCATATTTAAACGTTCCTGCAATGTAATTATTTTTGCTTGCGAACGGAAAAAAAATATTCTTTACAGATTTATCCGTTCGCGAAATATATTTTACATTCTATCAATTTTTTTTATGTCGAAACTTTTTTTTAAAATAAATAAAAATAAATTATAAAAAAAACAATATATGCTTAACTAGATGGTAACTGGCCACGGACTTGCGATGGGGATGATGAGGATTGAACCTGTTACTGGAGTGTCAATGTTTCCTTTACCATCTTTGCACCTTACAGAGGTAAAAGAAAAATTCTACCTAGTAATACTCGGGAATTGTCTCATTTTATTTATATATATATTTTTCACAACTATTGATAAAAGAGGCAGGTCTAAGCTTTTTGTTCCCTGCCTGACTGAATACAAGGATATACGGGTCCCAAGGGAAGTGAATGGTTGAATCAAGATTGTTGCCGGCTACCTTCACTTTTACCCAATGTGGGACAATTCCCGAGTAACGAACAGGTAAAATTTTCCTTTTTACCTCTGTAACGTGCAAAGATGGTAAAGGAAGCGTTGTCATGCCGCAAGCCGGTTTAACCTTCATCATCGCCCGGTAACCATCTTAGTTAAGCACAGAGGTAACCTTATTATTTTTTCCAATTTTTTTGTAATTCATTTTTATTTATTAATATAAAAATAATATTTGACGAAGTATGAGCTTGATTATTTGTTTTATTTTTTATTTTAACTATTATTTTCTTATAACTATTGATTATTTTAAGCCAACGGCAGTACCAAGCTGAAAACACCGATTCTCGTCCGATCACACCGAAGTTAAGCAGCTTTGGGCGTGGTCGGTACCTGGGAGGGTGACCACCTGGAAATCATCGCGTGCAGTTGGCAAAAAATCTGCTGAGGACAGCCATCTTCACAGATCCCTTCACAGATCCTTTCATTCAACTGACAGGCTCCTGTCAGACCTCTGTGGCACTCAGCTGCTTGAGGAGGTATTTTTTATTTATTGATTATTTTATGTTTTTAACGATTTTATTCATGCCTGAATAAAAAATAAAATTCACATATTAAAAATCTTAAAACAAAAAAAAAAAATCATAGTTTCTTTTAGGACGAAAAAATGAAATGGAATAAATCCGGAGCAGAAAAGAATTAAAACGAATTCAAGAAATTTTTGAAGACCAGAAAAATGCTATGCATATATTTCTCGTCGTCAATAGAGATGAGCCATCCCCATCTTCATCATGCAACCCAATCATCGAAAAGCTATCTACAGAAGCAGACAAAGATAATGTAAAACTGAAACGGTGTCCTATAATAAAGAAGAAAATGTCAAAAATGAAAATATCACAGAAGATGATTTTGAAAAATTCGAAGATAGTTCTAGAGAATTTACCAAATTTAGAGCCTTGCATAAATGATGATATAACTCTTTGGCCTGCAGTGGTATCTGATGCAATGATTGATCATATTCTTTTAAACAAACCAAAAAATATCGGAAACTTTAAAATCGGTGTATAAGGATAGGGATTAGAGGTCTTTAGTTCGATCATTTTTACCGTATAAAAACAAATGGAATTAAAGAAGAGAGAAATTGGCTTGTATTTTCAGAAACGAGATCCAAATTAAATTAGTGGTTTCCAAAACTGGAAAACTATTACTACAACTTTCAAAAGAACATATATGTCATCTATGTGTATTTTATTATATAAAAGATCTTCAACTTTAAACAGAATCGACATAAATTTATTGCAGCAGAGAGAACATGAAGAGAGTATTGGAAAGAATTGTTGAGAAGAATAATATCAATTATTAAATTAATAAGTCGATTAAGACCAGTATTCAGAGGTCACGACGAAGATCAAAACTCAAATAGAAAGGGAAACTATTTGACATGCTTGGAATACCTAAGTGAATATGACAATTTTTTGATATTACATTTACAAAACTACGGTAATCGAGAACGAGGAAATATTAATTATTTGTCACATAATATTTGCGATGAATTCATAGGCATCATTAGCAAACTATAACAGCATTTATAGTAGAAGAAATTATATCTGCAAATTATTACAGTCTTATACTCGACTCTACACCTGATGTTTACATATGGATCAATTGACACTTGTTATATGTGTTGCCAAATGTCGATATAAAAGATTTCTGGGATTCATACTGATTGAAGAACATACATAATTGGAAGAACAAGTACTGCTCATTTTAACAAATTAGTTATAGATATTAAACTTTGTCGAGGATAAACATATGACAACGCTGCGAACATGTCGGGATGTACTCAGGGTTACAGGCAAGCATTAAAGAATACAGTCCGAGTGCGGTCTACATTCTTTGCGCTAGTCACTCTTTAAATTTAGTCAGCAATTTTGCTACAGAAAGCTGTAGCGCTGCACTTCAATATTTTATGCTTGTGCAAAAATTATTTGCTTTTCTTTCTGTATCCACTCACTAGAAAATTTTGTGAAGAAAGCTGGAAAAGTGTGAAAATGCTTTAACAATAAAAAAACTATCTGACACTAGATGATCGACGAGAGCAGATGCCGTACTGGCAATAAAAATTAGCTATAACCATATAAAAAAGACCTTATCCGACATCTACGCTTGAAATTCGAAAAAAAAAATAACTGCAGTGGAAGCTACATCTTTGTTAAAGAAAATGAACAAATATGAACGGCACTGATAACAGTAATTCAGAACACTATTTTACAGAGAGTGAATGCTACCAGCAAATCACTGAAATCAATTGAGTGTACACTATTTAAAGGATCTGGTTTATTAAAATCGTTAGAAAATTTCATTAAACGATTCCGTGATGAATTATTTAAGGTAGAAAAAGAAGCAACTGATATGACATCTTCAACTTTTGAGGAACAGGATCAAATATGTACGCCACACACACACACACAAAAAGTTTTTTTGATGAAAGTAATGAAGAAAATCATTCGTTTTCATTGAGAGAAAATTTCATTTTTAATTCTTTTAGTGTTATTTGTGACAGTATGATAGCAGAACTTGCTCGTTGAAATTAAACATATAAAGATAATTATAGAAAATTTTAAAATATTTGATTTAAGCTTGCCTAACCCAGAAAAAAAAAAGAACTATGTGGGAAAATTAAAAGAGATCTATAAGAACGATATAGATATTATACATTTTGATGATGAATTGGATGATGATTTTGATAAAAACAAATTTAATACACCATACAAGTATACCAGGCTGCAAGAGAAATGCCGTCAACTTTTCCAAATGTAGAAATTATTTTAAAATTTTTTCTGACTATTCCTATTTCTAAGAAAGGTTAAACAGTATGGAGCTATTGTTTATGGAACAAGTATTAAATACCATCGATACTTCGGAAATAATTGATGAATTTGCTAGAGAAAAATAGAGTAAAAAATTTATATAACATTTTGCTCCAAATTAAATAGATTTCTTTTTATTTTCTTAAAATATTTTATTATTTTGTTGTAATTTTCATTTTTATATTTTTTTTTATATTTTATGCCTGATGTTATTATAAAGAAAAATTTATTGCAATGTTTTGAAATAAAAATATTAAATCAAATATTGTGTGTTTAATTTTTTGTTATAGTGAAGCCCTAGTTCTCTTTGTAGCATATACATATATAAACACATTTTTTTAGGGGCCCCGTAAATTTTACCGCCAGGGGCCCCCAGTTTAATAATCCGTCCCTGCGCAATGTTCGTTAAATGGTCGGAAAGACCACTAAAGGTTCAGAGAAGATTGGAGGGAGGGGACCGACTGGACAGCTGTTAGGAGACAGATGGGAACCTCCCGTCAACGCCATCCAGCGGGTTATCGTTTCTGGATACGTTACTGAGTACATATGTCCTTTAAATTCTAAGGTTGTGAATACATAATTGATTCTGAACTGAAATAAATATATATTGATTATAACATGTTATTAAAATACACTTTTATATTTGCTGAAGACAGACTAAATGGAGATCATACAGACTTCGAATCGAAAAAAAGAAAAAAAAAACATGGAAAACACGTTCTAAGTGTCGGTTAAACGGATGCCGCGAAAACAAAGTTTTTTAAACGTATTCATCATATTTGATACATAGGTGCTGAATGCTTTTAACGCAGTTTACCTCGGTAAATTTATTTACGACTGAAATAATAATTAGAATGTCAAATATTGAAATGTATCCGATTTCTCTAAACAGTAACAACGATGATGATCGGACTTGGTTGTGAAACCCATTCGCTAAGTGTCCTATCCAACAACTAATGGGTAAGATCTAAGTGAAACTGTAGCATAGTGTAGTAAAGGGTTGAGAGCGAAAAGTACCGAGTATGAATGTGTAAGCAGCTAGCTTCGTTTACAAATTATTCAAGAAACAAAATTATCTGGGTCTACGAGACCCAAGGCACACGACGAAAGGTTAAGTATCATAGAAAAAATGCAATCAAGCATAACGATCTCAATCAAATCACCTAAATCTCGATTTTCAACAATATTAGTTCAGTACTTAAAAGAGTAATGGAAGTTTGAATATATAACAGCAATACGAATTTACTTCAAAACTTCACTAATAAGTGTTATTTGAAATCACTGAATAAGTGTATATTTTAGACTTTGATACAAATACCTCATTCAATATTTGTCATTTTTTTTTTATCTCGTTTTTAAAGTAAACGAAATAATAGTTTCGCTTTGTCGTCTGTCTATAGACATCGAACTTTTTTGTTTAAAAAAATAAAAATAAATAAATACCCCCTCAAGCAGCTGCTTGCCACAGAGGTCTGACAGGAATAAATTAAAATTCTTTTTTTATTGGATACATATTGATGAAATACTATGATATGCGCATATTGATGAAATACTATGATATGCGCTTTCCGAATCTCTCTAAAGCTATAATTACGCCCTCTAGCGGTGGAAAAGTTAATTTCAAACGAATATTGCAAACGATGTATTCATGCTAGAAATTTGAAATTTTGGTGGTGGAATGTGAAGGTCGCGAAGTTTCCATTGCCAACAATGAGTAGATCCCTTAGATCCAGAGGGGGTGGGAAAACACACTTTTTTAATTTCAGCAGATAAATTCTTTTTGGGTTAAATAGGAATGGATAAAATGTTATAATTCACACTTTTTAAATCTGTATAAAACTATAATTGCGCCCTTTAACGGTGGAAAAATTTGCAAATTTAAGGTAGAAATTTTAAATTTTGGGGTGGAATGTGAAAGCCGTGATGTTTCCATTGGCAACAATGAATTGACCTCTTAGACCCGGGGTGGGACGCAATTTTTTGTTTTAGCAGATAATTGTTTGCATTTAGAGATAAATGAAAAAATCTTTTTAGGGTTAGATAGGAATTGATCAAATATTACGATTCGCACTTTTGGAATCTTTGGAACACTATAATTACGCCCTCTAATGACGAAAAAGATTTGAAAACTCCAAACGAATACTAACAACGATGTATTAATGATAGAAATACGAAATTTTGGTGGTGGAATCTGAACGTCATGAAGTATCGATTAGAAACAATGAAAATGATAATTAGAAAACTTTTTTAGTTTGATTGGTACTAATGAAATATAATTCGCATTTTTCAAATACTTAATAGTTTTAATATATCTTTCAGCTCATTAAACATGAAACGGCAGAGTTGTTATCGTAGATCGTATAATCATATCCGATGTAGCGGGTAATAATTTTACCCCTCACCATCTCCATCATAAAGATATGCCTATTTGGCATGAGTAAGAACAAAACATATAAGTAAACCAACCTTAGGTGGGCCCCTAAGGGCAAACTTAAGAAAAGCTAAAAATAGCAGTAAAGTTGTATAAGAAACCTAAAACGGGTAGGTCTCCTCAGAGAACGCTACCGTTTTAGGCCACTTGTACTTGTTCAAAACAGTATGATCGTAAAGAATGAGAGAAGAAATAATCTCATTGGGATTATTGCTTACAGCCTCAAAAAATCTTTTTGAGGTGCGTTTTATATGTGTATATATATGGTCGATGTCCAGGTCTTTATGGAGTTGTCTGTTAGTGACAAACTAGGAGGCATCGACCGCAGTTCTCCAAATATTTTTTGTAAGACCTGAATCTTACGAATATTGGAGGGTGCAATATTCGTCCATATGGGTGAAGCATAGAGAATCACCGGTCTGATGAAGAGTTGTTATCGAGGTTTACAACTAATATGTATTGAATTGAAAAATTAGTGGTAGTTTTTAAGAGCTATTCCACTGACAAAAATAATCTACCCACTTTTCTGAGAGAGGTGTGGGAAATGCAACTTTTTTAGATTTAAGAATTAAAAGAGGAATACTTTTATGTTGTATAATTACTAATAAAATACTATTTGCATTTTTCCCATCTTCCACTAGCTCAAATTAAAACTTTTAAGGAATGAAACATTAAGGAAAAACTTTATTTTCTTTGAAAACGTGATTCTCATATGCGCCAGAGGCGATAAGAGTTCATCTAATTTAAGAATGGTTTCTGTCATATATTCCAGCTTCCAAATCTCTTTAAATAACGAAAAAACATTGTTCAAATTAAGATTTGGATAGACTTGACTGCGATTTTTATCTACAGTCATATTTTCTACTGATCAAAATGGACTTGAGTTCGAGCACCGGATTTGGGTTGTTTTACTCGAGTAATTTTTTGCACACCATGGGGCTAAATGGCATGTCACAAGGACCCCTAGGGCTCAAAGAAGGTTGGGGGAGGGGACCCACTGGAATAGATGTTGGTAACTAATGGTAGCCTCCCATCCAGCATATTCTTTAATGTGCACAGGGTATGGCTCTCCTGCACACGGAGCCATGGCTTAACGTCCCATCCGATGGACGTTGGTCTTTCCAAGATCATCGGTGTCTCCTACTGACCATGGGCAGGATGGGGAGTTCGAGCATCGTATAAGGCATGGATATTTCTACCATTGTGTTGTCTTTCTGCTAAGGCCCATTATGTACAAAAAAGTGCCACTCAGAGGCAAAACAACTGAACTTTTTCTGCTTCGGTCTAGCCTATCTCACACACTTTATGACTATAGACCAAATGCTGAAAATTTTGGATATCCAATCAAGCGCTTTGGATATAATGGTGTAAGAGCAAAATTTAGTCCTTTCTTTGAGCACAGTATAATTTCATATTGTTTTCAACTCTAATATCTCTCAAATTACCACGAACGAAGAGAAAAGGGAAGTGGAAGCTAGCTATTTTGCAGATTATCGTTTATTGCTCACCTGGGAACGTTTAAAATCTACATACAAGCGTGAAACATTCGGCAAAAATTTTTAGTATGAAAAAAAAAGTTATTAAAAATTTATTATATCACATGGATTTGTTTAAATGCAATATTTGTCGTTTCTCAAAAACTACATCCAACAGAAAGGTCTTTTCAGAATCAGCGTTAAACTTCTGAGCATTAGGTAAGGAAGCCGAAATACGTTGTTTTACTTCTGAACGCAATATTTTTTGCACACAACAGCTAAATGGCAATCACAAGGACCCGAAGGGTTCATAAGATGTTGGGGAAGTTATCCATTCAACAGCTATCAAGAGATGGATGGACTCTCACATGAAGCAAAAGGGAACAGATGGGCTCCTGCACACGAGACCACGGCTCGTGTGCAGGAGAGTTCGGCTTAACTTTCGTTTCAATAGACGACAGCCTTTCCAATCTATAGAAGTTACAAGGGCCACGTTGTTACAGAACTCAAAACCGCACTAAAGACTTTCTAATGTTTTTGATGCGTTCGCACATTGACAGGGTTGCTTGAAGTTCTTTACAGAGTTCTCTATAAGTCAGGATTTGATTCCACCACAGCTTGTGAATCAATGACGATTTCTAACTCAATACACATTTAACAGACAACACATAGGAATGCGGAAACTTTCTCATTGAAACCATTCGAAAACGATAAAAAGTGGCTGCCTTTTGTTTTAACCTATCGTCCCATATCTCCCCTAGTTTTAATTTCTTTTAAATTAGGGATTTCCATAATTCAAATTTAACGAAAGGTCACTACGAAAAAAAAAATTCTTTACTTCAAAACGAAAACATACATTTATAACGAGTAATGAATTGGTGGGGAAAAAAAGACCTATATTTTTAAGGAATCAAGAAAATATCTTGCTCAAAAAAAAAAAATATACATTTTAATGACTTATGAATTGAGAAATTCGTTTAATGCACCAAAAAGTGGCGAAAAAAATTGGAATATGCCCGATTCTCAGTAATACACCATGATGGCCTGGCCGATTCACAGTAATACACCATGATGGCCTTTTGAGCATATTCTGAAACAATTAAAGAACAAAATAAATCATTCAAATACCAAAAGGAACTACATATAATTATGAACCTAGCACGATTTATGGTGCCAAGCATGTTCCTTTTCTATGGCAAGAAAGATGTTTTGATTTACAAAAGTGTAGGAATCTCCATTGCAATTATACTGCAAATATTTAAATCGCAACATAAAAAAATTGTATTCAGAAATCTAGGAATTAAAAAAAGCTAATTGATTTGAGCAGAAAATACATTACCTAATTACCACCTCAAAATCTTTTCTTCTTCGCAATTATTTTGAGATGCGAAGCAGTCTTATCCTCCCAAATTTTAGACACGACTATGCAATTGCTTTTCTTGAGCTGAATGATGTGGAACGATGCAAAGATATATGTTGCTACATAAATTTATTATTTTTGGAACTTGAAGGTCACAACAAGGAAATAGTATTTAATCTCAAGCTTATGTAATGAGCACAGACTTTGATGTCTTTCGGTCCAATAGCTAGCGGACTATGAATAAGTTTCACAATTTCCTGGGTTCTTCGCTGAATTGAATCATCCTGACTCCGTATGAAAAATCTAATAATAGATATGAATTTTTCTATCCAATTAAAAAAATTTAATCCCAAATTTACGTTACGATTTTTATTATTAAAATATTTATAATGAGTCATGAAATTTATATTATATTTTTAATAAACTGACCCCTTTGCATTTTTTTTCTCTAGCAGCTTTACATAGCGACTAAAAAGTCACGCAATTCATCCTGCACTACAAAATCCCAACCCAACTAACTCACCTAGGTAAAAAAGTAAGAATGGTGAACTGTAATAAAAAATATTGGTCCATCATATACCATCATAATCTAACGAGTACTTATCAGGCCTTCCAGAGGATTTTTTGACAACTGTCAAAATGGTGATCCAGCAAAATGGTGCAGTAGCAAGGATATGTCAGAACAAACTTTTGTACTCTTTGAAATATGGGGTTAGGGTATAGGCTGACGGATGGAGGCCTTTCCAAGCCCATTAGTGTCCCCTACTGACTGAGGGTGGCAGGGAGTTTTGTAGAGATCAGTCTCAACACTGGCCCAGCTGGGACTCAAACCTGGGAACTGCAGATTACGAGCCTGGAATGCTACTGACTGGGCTGCCCCTGAACTACGGGCAATGAATGCTGACATCCTAGAATATTCTTCATCACATATGGTACAGATTGTGACCATCATGGTGTATACTTGGTCAAACAAAAGGTTTGAAAGTTAGTAGACTTCCATTAAATAGCACATTGTTCTTACTAGAAGGGGGCGGGGGTGGCTCAGTCGGTAGCGCACCAGGCTCGTAATCTGTAGTTCCAAGGTTCGAGTCCCAGCTGGGTCAGCGTTGAGATTTATCTCCGCAAAATTCCCCGCCCTGCCCACGGTCAGTAGGGGACACCGATGGGCTTGGAAATGCCGCCGTCCGTCGGATGGGACGTTAAGCCGTGACCCCGTGTGCGGGAGAGACATACCCTGTGCACGTTAAAGAACACGCTGGATGGCCTAGACGGGGGGCTACCATCTGTCTCCCAACAGCTGTTCCAGTGGGTCTCCTCGCCCAACCTTCTCTGAGCCTTCGGGGTCCATGTGACCTGGTCATTTAGCCCATGGTGTGCAAAAAAGTGCCGCTCAGAGGTAAAACAACCCAACCCAACTCTTACTAGAAGATATCTGGGCTACCTGCCTGAACTGTGGTGGGTGGAGGGAACACAGGGTCTTGGATTTCATTGGCTTGCCCTCTGTCTTGCTTACATACACTGGTAATATTGTAAACTGGTCTTTTCTATCTACCCTCCAATTCTAGGAACCAGGGGTCTCAAACTTTTCGGCATCGTGCCCCACTTTTGCTTTTTAAGAAACCTTCACGCCACCTCTCATTTATCATCAGCCAACTCCCATGTTAACAATTTCAATTCAGCATTAAAAATTTCTCATCCTTATGCTTCCCTTGGCACGTCTTCATGCCACCAGTTTGTCAACTCTTTGTTTAAACATTTCAGTAAGAAATTTGCCGATCTTGTTGATGGACACATGGAATACAAAAATAATAAAAAGTAAAATCCTACCATGTGTTAGATAAAAAATAAATTCCTTTTTTTATACAGGAATGGCTCGTGACTACAACAGGAAGCTGTTGCAAGGTTGCTGAGGAATTTCACAGCAGACTTGCCCCTCGCAGACACATCACACAAGACAATGTTGCCAAACTTATTGACAAGTTCTGAAAGACTGGAACGAAGTCTGACGAACTGAGGCGTTTTTGTCCATAAACATCCACCAATGAAGGCACATCAACCATGGTGCTGGCAGCATTTGAAAAGAGTCCTCGAAAAAGTATATGACGATTGTCTGCAGAATGCAGTGTCAGCCAAGCAAGTATCATCCACATCATGAAAGAGCACAAACGGCATCCATACAAAACACAAATGTTGCAGCATCTTAGCAAAGACTACCTGGGATGGGCAGCTGGAATTCTGTGAATGGGCAATAAACAAATTGAACGGCGACTCAAACTTCTCAGCTACGATCCTGTTTATTATAGATGAAGCCAAATCGCAATGGGCGAGTCCCTCAAAGATGCAAGGTGCTGGAAAACAGATGGTGTGGTGCAGAATATGGGCCAACAAAATTGTCTGGCCTGTTTTCATTGACACCACTATGAATGCTGAAATGTATCTAAACATGCTGCAAACATTAAACAAAATTTCCCGCAGCACAGTTATGCCGTTCCTGCTGAACTGGACAGGGAATTTCTGGCGTATTTTCAACAAGGTGCTCAACCCCATTACAGTATCTGTGTGTGCCATTGGTTGGATCAGAGTTTCTGTGTTACTGGATTGGTTGCTATGGTCCTATGGAGTGGCCTCCTATATCCCCAGACTTCAGCTCACTTGAATTTTAATTGGTGGCACTTAAAGGTCATGGGGTCTGTAAATGGTAGCTAGGTAGTCACTGGAAGGAGAGCTATGCACCAATCCCCTGTGATGATGCATAGAACCGGCCAGGCCTAGCACCTAATGTCCGACCCCGCCTTCTCGTGGTGCGGACCGTTAGTAACTTTCAAAAGAGAAACTCTCTTGTGGAAGTGAACGGAAGGGGAGGGCTGCCAGATTAGTGTGGCCTCCTGATCTGGACAACTATGGCTACTTTTCTTTTTTTCTACCCTACTGAGGAGTGGTCAACCACACAGGGTCCTGGTGCTGACCATATAATCCTACTGGACTGGACAGATATATGGCTCTGAGCTTGATTATGGATCCTGATTTTGCTGCACTGGTGGGCTTCTGTGGAGGGAAAATCTTCCGCTGTGTTTTCTGTTTGTTTGTGGGTTGACAGCCCCAAGTGAATAGATTCACAGGATATGTTTATCAGCTGGTGGATAATCCTGAGCAGAAGTCATCGCAGGCACCTGAACTCTTTGCTTCTATTGGCATCGTCAAATTTTACATTGGAGGAAGTATTCCAGTGTAGATGGCGTCAGCCTTTAGTAGTGGGGGAACGGATCTTTGCCCCATGTCTGCGATTAGGGGGCTGTTTAATATTGTCGGCATTCCCTCTCTCGATAAACATAGTTTCTTTAAACATCCCACTGACCATTTTCTCTCCATAGATAGTTGGAATGTGAGGACTCTGCACAGAGCTTTTTCTCTTGATGTCCTCACACAAGAATTCCACCATTATAATTTAGATATTCTTGGCTTGCAAGAGACCAGATGGACAGATAAAGGTCAGATTCTTAAAAATAATCTTAAATTTCTCTTTTCAGGGAGGGACAACAATAAACATCACCAAGGCGTGGGTCTGCTTCTCAGCAGACACGCTTGCGATGCTCTTCTAGGATATGAGTACATTAATGAAAGGTTTCTTACAGCAAAATTTCAGACAAGCGTTAAAGACTTGAATGTTATCTGCTGTTATGCCCCCACTGAGGATGCCGATGAGGATGAGAAGGATAGGTTTTATGAACAACTTCAGGATATTTTGAATTCTGTCAAGAAAGGAGATATTACCCTTGTTCTTGGTGACTTCAATGCCAAAGTTGGTACTGACTCTGACCTTTGGGGAGGAGTAATAGGCCCTTTTGGCATTGGTAGCTGCAATGGCAATGGGCAACGTCTCCTACAGGTAAGTAAACTCAATGGATTCAGAATAACTAACACTTATTACAAACACCGCGACATACATAAGTACACATGGGTTTCACCTGATGGGCTGCATAAGAATATGATTGATTATATATTAATTAACAGCAAATGGGCTAGTTCTGTTAGGAATACCAGGGCATATAGGGGAGCTGAAATTGCATCTGACCATTACCTTGTTAAAAGTGTCTTGCAACTTAAACTTAAAAAGTGTTGTGCTAGGGTTAAAAAATTTACTTTTAATACTGAAGCTCTGAAAGATCCAGTTATAGCCAAAGCGTACCACGATAGGTTACTTAGTCATTATGACAGTCATGGTTTGCTTTCTACTGAAGTTGAGGAAAAATGGGATCATTTTAAACAGGCTTTTATGGACACTAGCAGTACTCTTTTAGGAAAAAAGGAGCAGAAGAGACAGAATTTTCTGAGTGATAAGGTACTTGAGCTTATTTCGAAAAGAAATAACTGCAGGAATGTCTTTAATCAATACCCTACTAGTCCTAATAGAAAGCATTACAGAGAACTTAATAAACGTGTAAAAGATCAGTTAGCTGCTGATAAGAATCTTTGGCTTCATGGTTTGGCTGACAAAGCCGAGGAAGCAGTTAGACAGCACAACAGCAGAGAGCTGTACCAGATAGTTAATGTTTTGTGTGGTAGAAAACGGACTGGCATACAAGGATTGAAGGATAAACAAGGTAAGGTTATAAAAGGGGAGGATTCTGTCATGGCTAGGTGGGCTGAGCATTTCAGTGATGTTCTAAACAATGTAATTAGTTCTACTCCCATTGTTTGCAATGATGATAGATGCATTGGTGGCTTTAATGTTGGCCCTATAACACAATATGAAGTTATTTTGGCTCTTTCTAAACTTAAACTACATAAATCCCCAGGGGTAGATGAAATTACTACCGAAATGCTTAGAGCTGGGAATGACTGAAATTCTGAATATCTTTTATGATAAAGGCATGGTTCCTAAGGATTTTACCAGAGCTATTGTTATCCCTATTTTCAAAAAAGGTGATCGCAGTTCTTGTGATAACTATAGGGGTATCAGCCTACTCTCTGTTCCAGGTAAAGTTCTTTCCATGATTGTGCTTAATAGAATTAAGAATCTGGTTGACAGTCAATTGCGTGATGAGCAATGTGGATTCAGAAGTGGTAGGGGATGTGTGGATCAGATATTTTCACTTAAGCAGATTCTTGAGAAATGTTTAGAGTTTCAGAAACCTTTGGTTGCTAGCTTTGTTGATTTCAAAAAGGCTTTCGACTCTGTTGATCGTCGTAATTTGTGGTTGATTGTGAGATCATATGGTATACCAGACAAGTTAGTTAACATAATGAAAGCTCTCTATAATAACACTGAGTCGTGTGTAGAGTTGGTAAGGCTTGTAGCAATTGGTTTTAACATTACTTCTGGTGTTCGACAAGGGTGCATTTTGTCTCCTTTTCTCTTTAGCTTGGTTATTGATTATGTTATGCAAAATTCACTTCAAGGGAAAGATTTTGGCCTTAAATGGGCTGGAGATATGAAAATTTCTGATTCAGATTATGCTGATGATTTAGCCCTTTTGGCAAATGATGTTGATGAGATGAACTCTTTCATTCGAGCTGTTGATGAGACTGGTAGTAGAGTAGGTTTGGTTATAAACAGAGAGAAAACTAAAGTGATGAAAATTGGTCAGGCAGGCTGTGATTCAGTTAATCTGAATGGTTGCAGGCTTGAGCAGGTGTCACAGTTTAATTATCTTGGGAGCTATGTAACTGATAATGGTGATGTGCGGAATGAGATTAACAGGCGAATAGGGATTGCTGCCGGGACTTTTAAGAATCTATGGAGAGTGTGATGAAATAGGCGTATACACCTAAAGACTAAAATTAGACTGTATAATAGTTTGGTTCTTTCTAGGGTTAGTTATGGTAGTGAAACTTGGACACTTTGTAAACAAGATAACAGGAAACTAGATGCTTTTGATTCCAGATGCTTACGCAGTATCTTGGGCATTAGGTGGTTCAACTTTGTAACTAATGATGAGGTTAGGCAAAGGAGTTTGCAACCTCCTTTAAGCAGCATATTGTGCAAAGAGAGACTCCGTTGGTTTGGCCATGTTGCCCATATGAATAATTATAGATTGGCGAATAGGGTTATGAACAGTGTGCCTAAAGGCCTCAGAAAGAAGGGGAGACCTAGAATGCGGTGGGCTGACAATGTCAAACAGGACCTTGTTAGAATTGGTGTGCAGTGGCCAGATGCAGTAGATGTAGCTCAGGATAGACTTGCTTGGAGAACTAAATTGCACGGTCTGGTAGGACTTGGCTTGTAAATGGTAGCTAGGCATAAACTGGAAGGAGAGCTGTGTACCAATCCCCAGTGATGATGCACAGAACCGGCCAGGTCTAGCACCTAACGTCCGACCCCGCCTTCTCGTGGTGCAGGCCGTTAGTACCTTTCAAAAGAGATATTCTCTCTTTTGGAAGGGAACGGAAGGGGAGGGCTGCCAGTTCAGTATGGCCTACTGATCTGGTCATCTATGGCCACTTTATTCTTTTTTTTCAACCCTGCTGAGGAGTGGTCAACTTCACAGGGTCCTGGTGCTGACCATTTATACCTACTAGACTGGACTTGTTTATGGATTTGAGCTTGATTATGGATTCTGGACTTGCTGCACTGGTGGGCCTCTGTTGAGGGAGAGTCTGCCGCTGTTTTCTGTTTGCTTCTGGGTAGCCAGCTCTAAGTGAACAGAGGCATGGGATACTTTATATCAGCTGGTGGATAATCCTAATCAGAGGCCATCGCAGGTACCTGAACCTTACTTAGCTAGTTGGGCATCGTCAAGCCTAAACTGGAGTAATGTGTCTCAGGCAGGCCATATGGTTCTTGAAAAAGTCCACTTGAAAAGGTGGTGCCTGAAGTTCCTACCAGCATCGGTGACTTCAGCCTTTAGTGGAGGAGGAACAGGTCTTTGCCCCATGCCTGCGATCAGGGGGCTGTTTGATATTGTTGGCCCTACCAATCTCAATAAACCTAATTTCTTTAAAAATCCTACTAATCATTTTCTCT
Organism: Ryuthela nishihirai; assembly: GCA_038380435.1. Classification (NCBI taxonomy): domain Eukaryota; kingdom Metazoa; phylum Arthropoda; class Arachnida; order Araneae; family Heptathelidae; genus Ryuthela; species Ryuthela nishihirai. The sequence continues at coordinate 64,400,950 of JAWZYU010000003.1, forward strand.
CTGCAGGAACGTGGAACGTAAGGACATTACATAGAGATTATTCTCTTGATGTCCTCATGCAGGAATTCCAGCGCTATAACCTAGATATTTTAGGCTTGCAAGAGACCAGATGGACAGGTAAAGGTGAGATACTTAAAAATAACTTTAAATTTCTCTTTACAGGGAGGGAGGATGGAAAGCATCACCAAGGCGTGGGTCTGCTGCTCAGCAGACATGCTAGTGATGCTCTTCTAGGATATGAGTGCATTAATGAAAGGTTTCTTACAGCAAAATTTCAGACAAGCATTAAAGACTTGAATGTTATCTGCTGTTATGCCCCCACTGAGGATTCTGATGAGGATGAGAAAGATAGGTTTTACAGACAACTTCAGGATATTTTGAATTCTGTCAAGAAAGGAGATATTACCCTTGTTCTTGGTGACTTCAATGCCAAAGTTGGTACCGACTCTGACCTTTGGGGAGGAGTAATAGGCCCTTTTGGTATTGGTAGCTGCAATGGCAATGGGCAACGTCTCCTACAGGTAAGTAAACTAAATGGTTTCAGAATAACTAACACATATTACAAACACCGCGACATACATAAATACACATGGGTTTCACCTGATGGGCTGCATAAGAATATGATTGATTATGTATTAATTAACAGCAAATGGGCTAGTTCTGTTAGAAATACCAGGGCATATAGGGGAGCTGAAATGGGATCTGACCATTACCTTGTTAAAAGTGTCTTGCAACTTAAACTTAAAAAGTGTTGTGCTAGGGTTAAAAAATTTACCTTTAATACTGAAGCTCTGAAAGACCCATTTATAGCTAAAGCTTACCATGATAGGTTACTTAGTCATTATGCCAGTCATGGTTTGCTTAATACTGAAGTTGAGGAAGAATGGGGCCATTTTAAACAGGCTTTTTTGGAAACTAACAGTACACTTTTAGGGAAAAAGGAGCAGAGGAGGCAGAATTATTTAAGTGATAAGGCACTTGAGCTTATTTCAGAAAGAAGGAACTGCAGGAATGTCCTTAATCAGTACCCTACTAGTCCTAATAGAAAGCATTACACAGAACTTAATAAACGTGTAAAGGATCAGTTAGCTACTGATAAGAATCTTTGGCTTGATGGCCTTGCTGACAAAGCTGAGGAAGCAGTTAGACAGCACAACAGCAGAGAGCTGTACCAGATAGTTAATGTTTTGTGTGGTAGAAAACGAACTGGTATACAGGGATTGAAGGATAAACAAGGCAAGGTTATAGAAGGTGAGGATTCTGTCATGGCTAGGTGGGCTGAGCATTTCAGTGATGTTCTAAACAATGTGGTTAGTTCTACTCCCATTGTTTGCAACGATGATAGATGCATTGTTGGCTTTAATGTTGGCCCTATAACACAATCTGAAGTTAGTTTGGCTATTTCTAAACTTAAACTTCATAAATCCCCAGGGGTGGATGAAATTACTACGGAAATGCTTAGAGCTGGGAATGTTTCAGTTACCATTTGGATGACTGAAATTTTGAATAACTTTTATGATAAAGGCATGGTTCCTAAAGATTTTACCAGAGCTATTATTATCCCTATTTTCAAAAAAGGTGATCGCAGTTCTTGTGATAACTATAGGGGTATCAGCCTACTCTCCGTTCCAGGTAAAGTTCTTTCCATGATTGTGCTTAATAGAATTAAGAATCTGGTTGACAGGCAATTGCGTGATGAGCAATGTGGATTCAGAAGTGGTAGGGGATGTGCAGATCAGATATTTTCACTTAGGCAGATTCTTGAGAAATGTTTAGAGTTTCAGAAACCTTTGGTTGCTAGCTTTGTTGATTTCAAAAAGGCTTTCGACTCTGTTGATCATCATAATTTGTGATTGATTGTGAGATCATATGGTATACCAGACAAGTTAGTTAACATAATGAAAGCTCTCTATAATAACACTGAGTCACATGTGAGAGTTGGTAAGTCTTGTAGCAATTGGTTTAGCATTACTTCTGGTGTTCGACAAGGGTGAATCTTGTCTCCTTTTCTCTTTAGTTTGGTTGTTGATTATGTTATGCGAAGTTCACTTCAAGGGAAAGCTTTTGGCCTTAAATGGGCTGGAGATACGAAAATTTCTGATTTAGATTATGCTGATGATTTAGCCCTTTTGGCAAATGATGTTGATGAGATGAACTCTTTCATTCGAACTGTTGATGAGACTGGTAGTACAGTAGGTTTGGTTATAAACAGAGAGAAAACTAAAGTGATGAAAATTGGTCAGGCAGGTTGTGATTCAGTTAATCTGAATGGTTGCAGTCTTGAGCAGGTGTCACAGTTTAATTACCTTGGGAGCTGCGTAACTGATACTGGTGATGTGCGGCATGAGATTAACAGACGAATAGGTATTGCTGCCGGGACTTTTAAGAATCTATGGAGATTGTGGAGAAATAGGTGAAAAGAGTAAAATTAGACTGTATAATAGTTTGGTTCTTTCTAGGGTTAGTTATGGTAGTGAAACTTGGATGCTGTGTAAGCAAGATAACAGGAAACTAGATGCTTTTGATTCTAGATGCTTACGCAGTATCTTGGGTATTAGGTGGTTTAACTTTGTAACTAATGATGAGGTTAGGCAAAGGAGTCTGCAACCTCCTTTAAGCAGCATATTGTGCAGAGAGAGACTCCGCTGGTTTGGCCATGTTGCCCGTATGGATAATTATAGATTGGCGAATAGGGTTATGAACAGTGTGCCTAGAGGCCTCAGAAGGAGGGGGAGACCTAGGATGCGGTGGGCAGACAATGTCAAACAGGACCTTGTTAGAATTGGTGTACAGTGGCCGGATGCAGCAGATGTAGCTCAGGACAGATATGCTTGGAGAATTAAACTGCGCGTCTGGTTGGACCTCCGTAGCCCATGGCTACTTGAGGATGATGATGATGATGGTTGGACCTCCGTAGCCCATGGCTGCTGGATGATGGTGGTGGTGGTGATGATGATGATGATGATGATGATGATGATGATGATGAATGGTCATGGTGTACCAGGTGAATGGCACACATTCGGATGCATGTATGTGCATAACACCAGATGTGTTAATGCGAGTTCATCATTAGTGGGAGATGCATCCGTATGTGTTATCAATGTAATGGTACCCATATATATATATATTGACCTATATATAAACATTTGTGAATAAAGTGACTGTTTTGTGAATAAAGAGACCATTTTCCCTATGTATGAAGACTTTTGAATCCCGGTATATATGAAAAATGCAGGGTAATTCTACTGTCTGTTATGCCTCAATTATTCTTTCGGTCTAACGAACAAAATTAAATCCAGATTCTTCTCACACATAGCATCCGCCCAAGAAACATCTGCTTTTCTCCTCAAGGGTAGCTGGGGGATGGCATGGCTGCTGTGCACAAGATATAGGACCCCCACATGTACGAAGCAACAAGACCCCCCCCCCCCCATAAATTCACCTCTCGACACCAGAGAGTGAATGATTGCAGAGCACTTCGCTATGTCTGACTCTAAGTGACAAGATACTGCTGGACTCATGTGGCATGAGCCCAGCTTGAAGGTTAGATCGCAGACCCCTCCTAGCCACCTGACACCACTGCCCAAATATATGAGAATGACTCCAGCCAGGAGATTATGGGAAGTTTTGGACAACCGAGCAACCAGATTAATCAACAGGGTGGTAATAGCAGTATAAAACAGGGGACGAACAAAGGAGTGAGAGAGATACCCACATACACTCTGAGAGACACAGAGATGCTAAGATAGACTTTGAAACCTACTAGAGCCTGGGTGTGACACGAGGGGCCTCGCACATGCCAGAGATCTCCAGTTGAGATGGGCTGATAGAAAGGTGACAGAATATATTCGTGCACTGAATAATCATCGATTGTAAGATGTGAATCCCTTATGCCTTCCAAGCCTAATGAAGTGACTTACAGACCTGGAGTAATGGCGAACTACTTGTGAGCCGCCCCCGGCAATCGTCACCAAAGGAACAGCGAGATGATGCCATAGCTGCTACCTAATGACAGACGGACATTAGCAGTGGGCCCCCTGGAAAGAACTCTCGTAATATGAAGTACGAAGTATCACCCTTTTTCTCTGGTTAAAAGTGCCGCACATCTAAATTAGAAGAGGTTAAATTAAGTTTTGGCAGTGCTTTCAAATAGCGAATTAGTGTGCTTTAAAATAACCTAAATTATAGCAAATCATTCCACCATTAAACTGAGTATTAAATGTTATATTTATGTTTATGCAAAATCAGAGTGAGTATCCAATCTATTCACAAAATTCTTACACCTCCTTCACCAAGGGGAGGGCCTTGGGTTTATGCTGCTTCTCTTTTATAACAGATATAACCATTATCAGTTGGAGGGGAGAAGAAATCACAACACATGGTATGATACACCCGTATGATACATTTGTCTACACGTTATTGTACCTCCAATCGAGGAGGTGCATAGCATGTCATCCCACTACTATTCCACGTAGTCTCCATAAAGATTGAGACATTTATTATCATGGAACAGTTTTGTTTGTCTTTGTTGGTAGAAGTCCATGTCCTCTTCACTCAATCTTTGTTTCACTATTTCCACATCATTATCACTTTAAAACCTCTGGACTCCAAGGCATTCCTATAGAGCTGGAAAACAATGGTAATCCCTAGGGGCCAGATCATGTCTAATAAAGATGCCCCAATATTTCCACTGAAGACAAACATTGCAAAATTTCGGTTGCCACAGCTGTGCAGAACTGAGTGCACATCTAGCACAAATCCTGATCTGGAAACTTTTTCCAGTGCTAAAGGAATATCTTGGAGGCCACGGGTTTCAAAGTGATTAAGTGGAAACAGCAGTGAAATGATGGCTGAGTGAAAATAACACTAATTTCTACCAGCCTCAAATAGAAAAACTCATGATAAATAAGATAAAGGTATCTTGTGGAGACATGTCAATAAGTAGTGGGATTACAATAAAATTAACTGAATTGTTCATATTAGGGATTAATAAAAAAATTTCTATATGCCTTGGAAACTTATTTACTGACCAACCATTGTATTATGCAAAATTTTGTGTAGAAGCTCTATTTCATTTTAATTTCCATGAAATATTTCTGAAATATGAACTCAATTCACCAGAGTCCCAAAATATCTTCAGATTTAGCTTCATGAATCCACTAATATTTGTGCAAAAACAGCTTTGCCATCTAAAAAATTAAACAGTGAAAAATGCATTTAAATGCAATTTTAATACTAGGACATAAAAAGATTTTATTCTATTGAATATGATAAATGTAAAAACTTAAACATAGATGATAATCACAAGCATTACACCGCTGCTCTTTTGGCATTGATAAATCAATAAATATTTTTTGGAAAACATTTTTGCCGACACACCCATATGTCGGCAAAAATTTTTTCTGCAAAATATTTACTGTAAAAACTTCTTTGGCACATCCATAATAGATAAAAAGGGCTATTCCTTTTCATTTACGACTCTTTACCCTAATCCAGTTCATCAGATGATTAACATATGCATCCTGCCTTCTTTTCAACAATTAAAGCAAAATTATTCCTATATCCATTCTCTTCTCATTTAAAATTCATTTTATCCAAATATTTCTTTAATAGTGGCTCGTGACTAAAATTTTTGGTGGGTTATGGTAATTGGTAATTGTAAAATGTGATAATTGGTGCAAATTGAGCTTTAGATAGATTTGGGTAAAAGTTTAATTGATTCATTTTCTTGAGTGACATTTTACTGCTAAAGACTTGTTTTCAAGATTTGGAAACTATGAATGAAGTTTTGAATTCACATAGCACTGAAGAACTGATCACTTTTGTCAATATGGTAAACTGGCAATATTCCCAATTTATACCTGGTAAAGTTTATAATGGTGTGTAACAGAACAGAGTAAATACACATAAAATTTTTCAGAAAATTTAGGATTTTTTAACCCAGAAAAAACAGATTGCACTATTGTGATTAAAAATCATGCTCGCAGATAAAAAATTTTGCAATGGTTCCCTTTCATATAAAATGAGAGAGAGTAGAAAAAATTAATATTTTCTTTGTTGAAAAACATTTGTGAAAGATACACCAAAGAGCCAAAACATTATGACCAGCGTGTCTTTATGCAAATCGAAACAACTGCAGATAAACAATGGCGCGTGTGAAGGTCATGAAACAGTGTAAATAACACTTGATAGTGAGCTCTGTTAATGTTATTCTTGTTCTTCAGATGGGAAAGGCAGCAGATTTAAGTGAGTTTGACAAAAGTCCAAATTGTAATGGCCAGATGACTGGATCAGAACATTTCTAGGACAGCAAAGCTTGTTGGGTGCTCACAGTCAGCCGTGGTTAGTACCTTCGAAAAGTGGTCTGAAAAGGGAAAAACCACACCTTGCTGGTGGGCAAGGTGTGGGCTGACCATGGCTCATCAATGTTAGAGATGAGTGAAGGCCATCCCATATAATACAAGCCAACAGAAGGGATAATGTGGCACAACTTGCTTGTAATTTCAATGCTGGTGCAGAAGTAATGTGTCAACACATAGTACATCAAACCTTGCTGAAAATGAGACTGCATATCTGCAGGCCACTCAGAGTGCCCATGCTAACCTCAATTCACAGTCATACGCACCAATAATGGGCCCACGAGCATCAAAACTGCATTTTGAATGATTGGGTTGGGTTGTTTTACCTCTGAGCGGCACTTTTTTGCACACCATGGGCTAAATGGCCAGGTCACAAGGACCCCGATGGATCAGAGAAAGTTGGATGAGGGGACCCACTGGAACAGCTGTTTGGAGACAGATTGTAGCCTCCTGTCAAGGCCATCCAGCATGTTCTTTAACGTGCACAGGGTATGATTCTCTAGCACACGGGGCCACGGTTTAATGTCCCATCCGACAGATGGCAGCCTTCCAAGCCCATCGGTGTCCCCTACTAACTATGGGCAGAGTGGGAAAATTTGCGGAGATAAATCTCAACACTGACTCAGCTTGGACATGAACCTAGGAACTACAGATTACAAGCCTGGTGCGCTATCGACTGAGACACACCTGCCTCTGAATGCTTGGGAGAAGGTCATCTGGTTCGATGAATCTTGTTTCCCGTTGCACCATGTGGACGGCCAGTATTGCATACGTTGTTTACCTGGAGAAGTGTTGGCACCAGGATGCACCATGGGATGAAAACAAGCCAGTGGAGAAAGTATAATGTTTTGGGCAATGTTCTGCTGGGAAACCTGGGGTCCAGTCATTTATGTGAGGAAACTATGAAGTATACCACCTACCTAAACATCATTGCAGACCAGGTACATCCTTTCATGGCAATAATATTTGCCTCTAGTAGTGCCTTCTTTCAGCAGGATAATGTGCCATGCCACATTGCCTGGATTGTTCGAGAATGGTTCAATGAAACACGAGGAAAAATTCCCCAGACATCAATCCAATCTGTGGCAGCTCAACCATGTAACTTACAAGAGTTAAAGGATCTGCTGGTAATGTGTTGGTACCAGATACAAAAGACACCTTTAGAAATCTTCTAGTGTCCATGCCTCACCAGGTGAGAGCTGTTTTGGTGGCATATGGAGAACCAACAGCATATGAGGCAAGTGGTCATAATGTTTTGGCTCTTTGGTTTATGTTGTATGAATAAGCAGTCTATAGTGGTTAGCATGCTTATATACTGATTAAAAGGGACATGGGTTCGAGACTCAAATAAACTATGGGTGTTCTTTTTCTGCATTGTCTTTCTGCTAAGGTCTTGCTTTCCTCACAAATCTTCTCTACAGCATATTAAACAGACAGGCTCCTATCAAACATCTGTGGATTGAGGAGTTTTGTTGTTTTACCTCTGAGCAGCATTTTTGTTTTTTGCATAATAGACTAAATGACAAGATAACAAGGGAAGAGAAGGTTGAGGGAAGGAGTACCATTGGACAGATGTTAGAGACATATGGTAGACTCCTGTCAAGGCCATTCAGTATGTTAACAGGCTCTCCTGCATGTAATGTCAAGGCCTAACATCCCCCAATAGTGGTGGCATTTGCAAGCACATCAATGACAGGGGGGTTTAGCAGTGATAGATCTTGATGCTCAAACCTGGAAACTGCAGATTACGAACCTGGTGCACTACTAACTGAGTCAACTACCAGACCTACTATGGGGGTTATTAATTCAGAGCTTTCATTAGAACTCTGAGTTTTCTACCAATTTTGTTATTTTACTTTCTTTAATTTCACTAAGATTATAAAATTCTTATTATACTAATAAGAAATTTAATTAGTTATGAAATACTAGAGTGATTTATAAGTCTGTGAAATTTTCGCCGTGCAAATTGTATACAGCGATACAATGTGTTACATTTGCATTCCTCTGAATAATAAGGGAGAGCAAAAATTCCACTGTATCAGCCTTTAACTATTACAAGAATTGCAGTCTTGGTTTCAATTGTTAGAAATGTTGCACGAGTGAGTTAAGTATGAAATTTTTGGAATTTTATACTTCATTAGTGGAAAAAAAGGGTTAAAAGCAACCAAAGTGGCCCCAGAAATATGTGAAGTGGAAGGTGAGAGGGCAATCTCCATTCATGCTGCTCATGTTTGGTCCACGAAGTTCAAAAGGTGTGACTGGAATGGCCAATATTGGTAGATTGCAACATACTGTGCCATGCTGATCAATTGACAAGCACTTACAGACTGATCTGAAATTGGTTGCTCACAAGCAACTATAGTGTGGCATATGCAATGCATCAGTAAGGTAGCCTGGAGTTGCCGAAGTGTTCCTTACAAACCAACTACTGAGCAAGCAAACCATCATATCAAAGTCCGTAGGAAACTTCTTAATCCATGTGACAACTGTTCAAGTGAATTGTTATGTGTGATGAAAAACATCTTTTTCCAAAAACACACCAAAGTAATGGCTTAACCCAGCCCACATTTCCTATCTCAAAGGGATGATTTAAAGTGAAGGCAATGTTACATGTTTGGTGGAATTTTGAGGGTATAGTGTACTTCAAATAGGTTCCCAATGGACGTGCCATCAATTACTCAGCACAACTGGAGCACATGCACTCTGTGATGCTTCAATGCTACCAAGAATAGTTAACAGAAATCAGGTACTCCTTGTTGGAGGAGTACTTTCATCCAAAAAACACATTGGCTGAATCTAGCTCCTTCCGACTAACACTTCTTTCCCTTCATGGTTCAATTTCTTTGAGATTGAAACTACCTAAAATATCAGGAAATCAAAAATGGATGTCAGGAGTTTTTCTCCTCCATGGCATCAGAGAGGAATCTAACAACATTCTGACATATGGCTGTGAACTTGAAATTGTTTATATTTCGCTGAGTAAGTATCATTATTTATATTGTCAATCATTTATGAAAAAGACAATAAAACACACAGAATTATAAAATCACTAATAGTTTCTAGCATCTACTATGAAAAATGTAATAACAATTTGTAAAACAGAGTAATTTCTTTCTGTATTCTTATTCCTTTCATTAGGAGGCTTGCCTCCTCTTTTTGGCTTCTTCTCTAAATAAGCATTATATATAACTAAATTTAAGACATAATTAAAACTAAAATGTTTATTATAAAAGGTTCAACAAATTTACCCAAAATATTCAGAGGACTTTATATGGATAAAATAACATTGATATTAAAAATACTGATCAGTAGTGTATTTTACACCTATAATATTAAAAGGAACTGCAGAGAGACCAGTCATGGTTGGTTGTTTGGGGTTTATTGGCGCAACAGCAACTAAGGCTATATTGCACCAAACAAACGATAAAAGTCTCGTAACCCACAACCAAAGTTAAAACGAACACAAGCAAAACGGCACAAAAACGATACGTAAAAAGGAATAAAAAGAAACAACAAGTGTAGAAGTTAACAATAAAAATAGGTGTATAGGACCTATTTAAAATCACAAACAACGGTAAAAACTAGGAAACATAGTAAAAATCAGATATGTGTAAAATAACCAGTAAAACGTAAAAAGTCAAAAACAGGAGTTAAAAACGATTCATCAGATAAAAAAATGGCCGAGTGTAAGAGGCTCAGCCATAAAATTGTGGAAGGTAAAATACATTTTGCGTTCAAGGTTAAAAACTGGACAATGAATTAAAATATGTTTAACAATTAGGCATGGATGTGTGTGTCGTTTTTCTGCTGAGGTCCTGCCATCCTCTCAGATCTCCTACTGTGGCATATAAACTGACAGGCTCCTGTCAGACCTCTGTGGCAAGCAGCTGCTTGAGGGGGTATTTATTTATTTATTTATTAACAGTTAAAATGGTGTCACAAAACTCGCACTTAGGTTCAGAGTCCGCCTTAAGAAGAAAAGGGTGTTAAAAACGAGTGACCTAAGCGGAGCTGAGCAAGGACAACTTCCTCCTTACGATTCCTGCGAAAACAAGACTGCCACGGTTTGACAATGGGCTTGATCTCGAAGAGCTTGTTAGCAACCTGTTCAGACCAAGATCTCTGCCACTGTGCCCGGAGCTCGATGGTGAAACGCTGCCGGAAATCCACATATGGAACCGGCAACGGAGAGTCGGACAGGGGTGTGGCTGATCTGGCAGCAGAATCTGCCAAATCATCGCCCCTGATTCTGACATGACCGGGCACCCAACAGAAGAGAATCATGGTGGTGGCTGCCAGACGATGGAGCTGCTGGCGGATCTTGGAGAGAACAGGGTGAGGCCGATGCCTCACCGAGATCAAAGCCTGTAGCGAGCTAAGCGAGTTGGTGTAAAGCACACACTGACGATGATGCTTAGCTGCTATATGGTCCAAGGCAATGCTGATAGCATGCAACTCAGCAGTGAAGATGGAACACTGCAGTGGGATCTGGTCTGCAATGATTACATCACAGCAGACCATGGCTGATCCCACTAAAGTGCCAGACTTCGAGCCATCTGTGAAGACAGGCAAGAAGTCCGGGTGCGCAGCACGATGGCTGGCAAAGAGTTGCCGGTACACACAGTCGGGTGTAAAGGCCTTCCCTGTCCTGCACAGGGAAAAATCGCAGGAAGGGGAAACAGCAAGCCAAGGTGGAAGTGGCTCAGCTGTCGACTGTGCGATGCTATCGAGACTGGTGTTGATGTCTCGCAGGTAACCTTGGACACGCAAACCGAAAGGACGAATGGCAGTCGGCCGATTCTGGTATAATGTTTCCCACCTGGGACTGAAAACGCAGTCCCAAGTGGGATGGCCTGGCAGGGATCGCAATTTAGCTGCATACTGCAGGGACAACTGCTGACGGCGAAGAGATAATGAAGGTTCATCGGTATCAAGGTAGAGACTCTGGACCGGTGAAGTGCGGAAGGCCCCCGTGCACACGCGGAGGGCCTGATGATGGAGTGGGTCCAGCACCTTTACCACCGAATCCTGGGCGGAGTTGTACACGTGGGATCCGTAGTCCAGTTTCGACCGGACAAGTGCACAGTACAGGCGGAGCAAAGAATATCGGTCCGCCCCCCAAGAGAGGGAGGAGAGGACCTTGATGATGTTCAATGCCCGCATGCACTTGGACCTGAGATGTCGAATATGAGGTGAAAAGGTCAATTTCCGGTCGATGATGAGACCGAGAAACTTGGTCTCTGCCACAACTGGAATGTTGTTACCCCCGAGCCGCAGCTCGGGGTCCAGATGAAGATTACGCTTGCGGCAAAAGTGCACGCAAGCGGTATTCTGTGGGGATAACCGGAACCCATTGGCCGTCGCCCAAACCGAAAGATTGTTCAGGGCAGTTTGCAGTTGTCGTTCAATGACCCTCATGCTGGATGATGAGCAAAAGATGCTAAAGTCATCAACATAGAGGGCTTTGCCTACTGATGGAGGAAGTTGTCTAGTAATAGAATTAATCTTGACAGCGAAAAGCGTAACACTCAGGACGCAGCCTTGAGGCACCCCCTGTTCTTGGGGGAAAGGCCGCGATAGAGTGTTGCCGACACAAACTCGAAAAATACAAGAAGATAAAAAGTTTGCGATGAAGATCGGCATGTGACCTCACAAGCCGAAGCTGTGAAGGTCACGAAGAATGCCGAATCTCCATGCCGTGTCGTACGCTTTTTCATGTCGAAGAAAATTGACACCAGGTACTCTCGACGTAAAAACGCATTCCTGATCGCCGATTCGAGGCGGATCAGGTGGTCTAAAGTAGACCGGTGCCTGCGAAAGCCACACTGTGTGTTGGAAACAAGGCAGTGATGTTCCAAATACCAGGCCAGCCCGGTATTTACCATCCTTTCCAACACCTTGCAGACGCAGCTTGTCAACGCAATTGGATGATAATTGGAAGGAATCTTGGGATCTTTGCCTGGCTTGGGGAAGGCCAAAACGATGGCCTCCCGCCAGGAGTCTGGAAACTGCTCCTCAATGAAAATATGGTTGAAGAGTCGGAGCAGTTGATCCTTACTCTATGGTGAGAGATGTTGGAGCATGGCATAATGGACATTGTCTGGCCCCACAGCAGATGCACGAGAAGTGTGCAGAGCAAGGCGAAGCTCCTCCGCTGTGAATGGCCTGTTGTAAGACTTCAGGCCATTTGAATGGAAGGACAGCAGAGAGTGTTCGGCCCTGCTCTTCTGGGCCAGAAACTCGTGGGAGTAGGAGGACAGAGAAGAGATTGTGGAGAATGACTCCTCCAGAGTGTCGGCAATTGCTCGAGGATCAGCAAGTGCCTGTCCATTGTGCTCCAGGATCGATAATGAGTGGGATGTGTACTTCCCACCCATCTTCCGGATGACCTTAGACATCTTCCACACGACCTTAGAACTGGTCGTGCGGGTGATAGTTGACGTATATTTCATCCAAGATTCCTTCTGGCTCTGGCGCCGGACAAAACGGGCTTTTGCCCTGGTGCACTTGAATGCTTCTAGGTTGGGGGACATCGGATATCTCTGAAACACCCCCCAAGCCTTGTTCTGAGCCTTACGAGCTGCGGTGCAGTCGGGATTCCACCACGGTTTTGGGAACCATGGAAACCGAGTCGAGGTCTGAGGAATAGTAGAGGCAGCTGCATGGATGATGCAGTCCGTCAACTCCGCCACTGCAACATTGATGGGCTCCTGGCTGACAGTGTGCTCATCGAGCTCAGACAAGAGCTCGAAGCCACTCCAGTCAGCCCGATCAAGCCTCCACCGGGAGACACGCGAAGGGCTGCAAGGCCCCCCACGAGAGATGGCGCACACCACGGGGAGGTGATCGCTTCCATATGGATTGTCCTCGACCTCCCATGTAAAGAGTGGAAGGATCGAGGAGGGGCAGATGGTGAGGTCAATGGCAGTGAATGTGTGGGTTGGGGTGTGAAAGTAGGTACTGACACCGGTGTTCAACAGGGAGAGCGATGGATCCAGGAGACACTGCTCCAAGACCCGGCCCCTCCCATTGGTGTCAGAACTGCCCCAGAGCGGACTGTGTCCGTTGAAGTCCCCCATGATGAGGAAGGGAGACGGCAGCTGCGAGACGAGGTCATCAAGGTCATCCCGGAAAACGATGCCTCCGGGTGGAAGATAAACAGAACAGACAGTCAATGAAAAGCCCACAAAGAGGTGGATGGCAACTGCCTTTAAGTGCGTGGTGAGGGGAATGACCTGGAATGGAGAATGTTGCTCACAAGGATGGCAACACCCCCGTGAGCTGGACCATCTCCATCCCGGTCCCGGCGAACGAGAGAAAAGTGCCGGATAGTGGGATTGTTGGCTGTCTGCAAGAATGTCTCCTGAAGGCACACGAAGAGGGGTTCGTGTGCCCTCAGGAGGACCTTGATGTCGTCAATATTCCTCTGGAATCCATGACAGTTCCATTGAAGGAGTGTGGCCATCTCAGGTCTTGGAAGAATTGGCGGACGACTTATGATTTATTTTAACCGTCGCCAGTGACGGTTTGTGAAAAATAGGGCGGTCGGTGTCCATGTCCTCAGAGTCGTCCGAGCAACATGGATCCGAGACCGCCGAACGAGAAGGAGGTAAAATTTTCTTTTTTGGCCCCGGCAGCGGCCCCTTGGGTTTCGAAGGTCTTGCTGTCTGTGAGCGGAGTGGAGGGGGCTTTCCGGAGATGGAAGTGGAAGGCACAGACACAGGAATAGAAACCGGTGTCGATGTCGAGATTGACACCGATGTCGTCTTTGCCTGTGTCAAGAGGTACTTTGCAGCAGGAGAGAAAGATTCAGCTGGTGGAACAATGATGTCAGTCTGCACCGCCACGGAAGCCATCTTAACAATGGGCTTTCCGACAACTGCACCGGCATAGGAGACCTTGCCAGGTGGGGCAGGCGGTGCAGCAAGCTTTCTCGCCTCTGGATAACTAATGTTGTGTAGGGTCTTGAGGCGCTGTACCTCTTTCTCCTCCAACCACTTTGGACAGTCGCGGGAGTACGCCGGATGGTCACCACGGCAGTTTACACAGCATGCCTTTTCTGCTGTGCAGTCAGGTTCAAGATGATCCTGACTGCCACAACGAGCACAGGTGGGCTTGCCCCGGCCTGCGGTGCGGGCGTAGCCAAACCTCTGGCATTGAAAACAATGCAGAGGGTTGGGGATAAATGGCCACACCTCGCAGTGTAAGTAACCTGCCTTGATGGAGTTAGGCAGGTGTGGTGTATTGAAAGTTAGAATTAGTACGCTGCTGGGCTCTAACTTTCCATTATGGCGTGATGAAACCGGGTGGACTGCGATCACCCCCTGGGCTGAAAGTTCCGAGAGGATTTCCTCCTCAGAAACCTTGAGGAGGCCCCACTCGGAGATCACGCCCTGGGAGGAATTGAGCGTCTTGTGTGGAGTGACTTCGACTGCCACTCCACCAATCGCTGTTTCTTTCAAAAGAAGCTCTGAGTGTTTGGAGCATGCAGTCTCCACCTGTAAATCACCAGATCTAAGGCGCTTTACAGATTTCAGTTCTCCCGCAAGACCTTGAATACCCTTATGAATAAAAAACGGGGACATGTCTCCAAGCACCTGATCACCCATAGAGTGGATGATCAGGAACTTCGGAGACGGAGACACACACGAAGACGAAGGCAAAGACAAAGTAGGTGGGGGTTCATGGCGAGCCCTCTTGGCGGCATTGATCGGTGAATTATGAGTTGTTGTACTCATGGTCGTTTTTGAGGGATTCAGTGCCCGTTGTCCCCACCCACCATGGAGTCCAACAAGGGGACGCCAGGGCTGCCCGGGCATCATACCCACACAGCCAGTGAGCTAAGTCCGCACAACAAAACAAAAAGGATAAGAAAAACTCGTCTGAGTTCCCACAAAAGAAACTAAGCAACAAATCAATAAAGTATGAGGTAAGAGCTGGCCTCACAAAAGAAATAAAACTACAAATTTAGTGAATGTGTGGGGAAACTCGCAAACCGTTGTCCGGACGTGGACAAGGTTACTCACCGATCTGCATAGTTGACCCTAGCAGGACCAGCTCACCAGCCGATTGATCCTGAGGGGGCCACCCCAGGACCTCCCGTTTACCTGAAGCAGAGGCCAAAGCAGTGTATAGCAGCGGCCCCAGAAGTCACTGCCCAGCCCTGCGACAGACAGGCAACACGGCCAAAGCGGACCCCACCAGTCATGAGCTGGGGAGAGAAGACGGGGACCCCTGAGCAACTGCCAGGATCCTCCTTTCCAGGGACACAGGTCACCGCGCACGGCAAGCACGCGGGCGAGCGTTTAGGACCCTGTGAAGGTAACCAAGCCAGCGGAACCTTCACAGGGTGGTCCCCTCACCACGGACAGGCTCTCACATCGAGGAGAGACACCAGTCATAGTTTGCGTGTGGTAATCTTTGTTCTATGTCAACTACAGAGCCCCTAAGGGAGAGGGAATACAGAAATTTCAATAAAAATAACGTTTCTAATAACAAGATAAAAGAAAAACACATGCTCATTAAACTTTTAATTCACCCTTTCCTTCATTTGTACCAAAAATGGGAAAATTTCACGCTTCTGCACCAGAATGAGGTCTTTATTATGTTAATATAGTTTACCAGCATATTTACTAGCGGCTTAAAGTCACTGAGAACTATGAAACTGAGCCTTCCAAAAGGAGAATGAACTATATGAATTAAATACTTTTAATAATAATTACTCATAATATTAGAAAAATTAATCACATAAATTTATTTCTATCATTTTGCTAAAGTTTTATTATCACCACTGTAATGTTATCTTTCTCATAACACTTGCACTACGATGAATCTGAACTAGTTTAATGAAAATTTGTGCACAACCTTAACTGCACATTCTATCTCAGCTGTCACTTACCAAATGGGATCTTTCACTACAATAGATGTGTCTATATTGTTGGCAACTTGAAAAAAGTATTAACTGGAAATTTAAACATTTAATTTCTTTGGCTTTTATAAAAGGCTGATTTTGCATAAAATTTGCAGTATTAAAAAAAGTAATGCTGTTTATAAAACTTAATTACTATCAAATTTCTTACAAAACATTATCTTCACCAAATAAACTTTAGTTACGTGCAGGAGTTAACTGTCAAAGCAACTGCAGTTTGCATTAATGGTTACTATAACACAGCAGGAACTGGGGGGGGGGGGTCTAGGAGTTTTGAGAATGCTAGTAATGGAATGGAGGCAAATATACATCATACATATTTCAAGCACTTTTAAGAAATCATTTAAGACCTCTAGAATAGAAGGAAAAATGTGTAGTATAATCAATAAATATTTTGTGGAAAATTTTTTTCGCTGACATGATATTTTAAATATTTTAAAGCTACATCTGAAGTATAAAAATAATCATTAAAATTAATCTTAAATACTTTCTTACCATAAAATGAACTGTTCTCAGCTTACTGCTTGTCACATTTATTGGACAGAAGCAGGGCCAGTCAATTGCATAAGTATTTGAAGCAGTTTCTTGTAAACAACAAAAGTTTAAGCACAGATGCGATTAATTGGATGGGCTTGATCAAATTTCAATTTAAATAATAGTGTCATGATTGTAGGGTACTAACATCATTATATAACTTTGCAAGCAGTAGCGGCAAATCCAAGTAGGGATTCGTCAATTAAATCAGACCATTTTGTGTTGATCATACGAATTGCAAGCCTGGTTGAAATTGTTCAATGTTATGAAGATCTCATCAGACCTTGGTCAGTGGGTGAACAAATTTCCTCCACCCCATAACTTTTTGATAGGTCCTTACTATCGGATTTGCTCTGGGCACATCTGATAGTAAGGACCTATCAAGAGAAGGAACCAAAATGGTTATTTTGTTTGGGCCTCGGACTAAAAAGGAAGACAAATTTAGACACTTGTAAATTTTTTTGATATTTGAGTAAGTTTAAGTGTTTTACCTCTGAAAGGCACTTTTTTTTTGCAAACAATGGGCTCAATGGCCAGGTTACAAAGAACCAAAGACTCAGAGAAAGTTAGAGACCACTGTACAGCTGTTAGGAGACTGGTGGAAACTTCCCATCAAGACCATCCAGCATGTTCTTCATAGTGCATAGGGTATGGCTCTCCTGCATACAGGGCCATGGCTTTATATACCATCCAATGGTTGGCGGATTTTTGAAGCCTCCATCAGTGTCACCTTTCTGACCGAGAGCAAGATGGGCATTTGGTGGAGATAAATTTCAATGCTGGACCAGGTTGGACTCGAACTTGGGAACTGTAGATTAAGGGGCGGGGATGGCTCAGTCGATAGCATGCCAAGCTTGTAATCTAAAGTTCTCAGGATTGAGTTCCAAACTAGCACCAAGATTTAACTGCACAAAACTCATTGCCCTTGGTCAGTAGGGAACACAGATGGGCTTGGAAAGGCTGGAGTCCTTTAGATGGGAGGTAAAGCCACGGCTTCCTGTGTGGGAGAGCTGTACCCTGTTCATGTTAATGAACACACTGGATGGCCTTGATGGGAGGTTACCATCTGTCTCCTAATGGCTGTCCAGTGGGTTCCCTCACCCCCACCTCTGGGTGCTTGTGACCTGGCCATTTAGCCCATTGTGTGCAAAAACAGTGCTGCTCAGAGATCAAAATAACACAATTGTAGATTACTAGCCTGCTGTGCTACAACCAAGCCAACCATCACCTCTTTGATGTTAGATTAAACAGTAAAGATGCAATTTAATAAAATACATAATTTTTAACTGACAAGCCTCAGATAATACGTAAGATTACTTAAGACCTTCTCAATGGCATATTAAACTAACAAGCTATTATAGGACCTCTGATTTTTTGGGAAACAATTTTTTATATAAATTTTACCAAATTAAAATTAAAAACTTTGATATTAATGATAATCAGTTTTTACATTGGCTAAGAGCCTCAAAAATTGGAAGCGACTTGGTCATCTATGGACCTGTGAGAGGGTCTAATGGAAGTTATTGGTTCTGCCAACAGAGTAAAGTTTTTGGTATAAAGAACTGAATTTTGAAAGTTTTGGGAGTAAAAGAAGTAACCAGGTGTAAAGTGAAAGTGAAGTAAACAGGAGGCACTTATAGGTCTTGAAGTAGTAGTCTTCTCCATCAGGTGGACTTTGCAGTGGACATCTTTTTCAGGCATAGGAATATAAAAAGGCCGAGCTTCATCTGTCTTTTCTCAAAATATCCTTTATCAGAAAATTTTTACTTACATATTTTTGTTCATAGTTTAAAAAAACATAACTGCTGGCCGAGTGGCTATTGTGCTTACAGATCAAAGGGAATTGGATTAGAGCACCTGGATAAGGAATGGATATTTCTTTTCAGATGTTGTCTTTCTGCTAAGGTCTTGCTTTCTTCACAGACCTTCTACGTGATATATTACACTGACAGACAAACTAAGGCTTAATTCAAAATACTTAGTTAAATTTCCAAACAAATTGTTTGCTGTATTAGTTATTTTTATTTATGGAGAAGTAGAAAACAAATTCTACTGAAAGTCATCAAATCTCAGGATTTGATTAAAAAAGATACTTGTTTCATTTCATATTATTAACACATTTTTGTTTCTGGATGGAAATGTAACATAAAACAGGACAGAATTTTTGCTTTTCCTGAAATCGGATGCATTTACTTCTTAATCTAGTACTAGGAAGACAAGGCACATAACACAGGTACAGACTAAATAAAAAAAGTCTTGTTGCATTTTTTGTTAAACATTTTTACATTTTTTCAAAAAACTTTTATAAATATATTTGAATATCCAATGTGCAGGGTCACTACAGACTGCCTGGAACAAAACATCTGTTCTTGTTACAAAATCTTATGGATATTTTTGACCTTTTTTTTTTCTCTAAAAGATTAAAATTACTTCTAAAAAAATTCTCAATGAAAAAGTGCAGACTTCAAATGATTTCTAGAGGAATCAAAATGCCTTGAGTCATTGATGATAATATTTGTTTACGATGAAAATGTGCATCCTGTCATTTACTCTTGTATACACGAGGGCATGATGGGCTATATGGGTAGAAGCATTAAATTGGGTACTCTAAAATGCAGATAAAGTCCCTGGTGGCCAGAAATTACTGCACTACAAGGTTACACTGTACAATGAATTTATTTACATACATATATATATACAACTCATACACAATGCCTATCCTCGACCACACTTTGGTTCTAAATTATTACCAGCTAACGAAAAGTGGGCTGCTCTGTCAGTTCACGTGACCTGCTGGAGGGGTGAGGAAATTCATGCTAGAATTGGTATTCAGTAAGGTTCAGCCAACAAGTCATTGCACTAGACTGTCTGTTGGCATCTCAGATGAATACCAAATCCTTACACATCCCACTGAAGAAAATATTTTCAGGAAACCAATGTTACACAATATGAGAAAATCTTAAAAGTGCTTTAGAGATGTTCTTATATATAAAAGTTAAAAATGTTGTTCACTAAAAATTTTCTGAAGAAAAATGGGTATTACTTGGCATTATTGCCAGGGCAACAAAATCCCTCAGGTGGTTATTAATAAGTGACCACCTGAGGCACATATGCAATATGAATATCAGGTATACATCAATTGGCATGTGTGTGGATGGCTCCAATACATTGGAAATGTTGGATATTTGGGAGGAAATGTGAATAAGGCTGGAAAAAATGAAAATACAGTTTAGCGCTTCCCAAATCCAGCTATTTTTTTCACTCTGATCAGGCAAAAAAATTTACTTTAGAACTTTTTTGCCACATAACTAATGAAAGGAATTATGGCATGCTATATGCTAAATTAATCAGCATTTAATTCTGGATTTTATGAAAATAAAATAATTAACAAAAAATTATTAATTTTATTTTACTAAGACTTTTTTAGAGTCATGAAGTTTAAAAAAGGCAATCTGACAACACAAAAATGTATTTAAAAAAAAAAACACTAATAGATAGAAATGATTATAATGCACATGATAGAAAGGATATTTATTTCAGAATAAAAAAAAAATTTTTTTTCTTGTTTAAAGTAAAACATTTCTTCCATTTTGTAATTTTTTCCTCGGTACCATACTTTGAGAAAAGTCCAGGCTTGTTGCAGTCAACTTTAGAATATTTTAAATAAATAACTAATCAACAGAAATAGGTTATGTTATATACCAAATTAAAGAGAATTTAATTTTGAATTTTACTGAAGTAAAAAATATGAACATTGTAGTAGCATATTAATTTTAATAACAGTTTTTAGTGATATACCAAAAAAAATAGGTACATATTTCATAATTACTTCCAAAATCTTCCATTTTTAAAAATAAGTTTTTTGTTAATTTTTAGGAGATATTTGAAAATTTAGAGAAAAATATGTTGATAATAGTTCAAATCAAACTTGTGAGCTTAAATCAGGCGATTGCTTCAATACAGAGTAATGTTACCAAACAAATTGGCAATACTGTACAGCATTATCAAATTATTTATATTATAGTTTAATATTTTCTTTTTTCATTTGATGCATATTATTTTTCAAGCTTGAATTACGTATTTTTAAAAGATGCACATAAAATTTTTTTAAAACAGCTATTTTTAAAAAAAATACAATTGAAATTTCCTGTATTGTACAAAAAAGTCTATAGATGTCCTTGACCCTGGAAGGGTTAATTATGAACAATAAAGAAAATGGAAATAAACACCAGGTAAATAAAGCATAATGACAAATATAATTTTTTTTGGAGATAATTATTCCATACGGTGAATAGCTGTCAGAGAGTTAACATCATCTTAGTGCTATAAAGAAGCTGCTACAAGAAAGCATAATGCAATATATGTAGTAATAAAGTATCACAGGAAAGTGCCTTGTAGCAAGAAACACTTGAATAATACTTATATAAATAATTCAATATGAGTGCAAGTAATAATGTTGTGAGCATGAGTGACAAATATTACTACCATCATATGTGACAGTTTGGCTGCCTGATTCCTGACATAGATGACACCAGTGGTGAAGAAAAAAGCGGGAATAATTATATGTCATATTGTTGAAGAAAACATTCTCTGATAGTCTAGCAGTTATGACTTCTTTGCTGACTCTTTGGTTCAGTCTTCAACTGTCTGTTCCTTCTTTCTGTTTGCAGCACAAGGATTTCCTCAGCTACTGTTGGTAAGTGTTTTATATATTTCATTACTACTGTAATTATTTAGTTTCTTTGTTAGTCATTTAGCTATTATTAGCACATTAAAGCATGCAAAATCTCCTTAGCTGATCTCGTGACAAACTATCAATGAAAGCATATTTACAGGAAACATCCCTAATAAACTCAAAATTGCTATTTTAAGACCAATTTACAAAAGTGGAACTAAATCCGATTGCACTAACTATAGGCCCATTGCCATATTACTCGTTCTTCACAAAATACTTGAAAGATATATAGCTAATGTTCTAGCCAATTTCTTGAAAAAACATAACATTATTAGTAAAAAGCAATATGGTTTCCAAAAAGATAAAAATACAATTACACTTTTAACGGAGTTTTCTGACGTCATTAATGGAACTTTAAACAACAGAAAAAAGCAGCAGCTATCTTTCTGGACTTTCGTGAGGCATTTGATATGTTAGATCATGATATTTTACTTCATAAATTGCATATCTATGGTGTCCGAGGTAATTACCCTTAAATAGTTTGAAAATTATTTAAAAAACAGAGTGTATGTTACCAAAATTAATGGTGTTTTTAGTGAGAAGAGAAGTGTACACTGGTGTTCCACAAGGTTCAATTTTAGGTCTGCTTTTATTTATTATTTATATTAATGATCTAGCTAACCTTAAACTGAAGGGCTCTCCTTACATATATGCTGATGACACCGCCTTGGTTAACGTGAATCACAATATAGGAGACGCAGTCTGAGATACACGGGATGATTTTAACAAAATTGTAAACTGGTCTAACATTAATCGTATTTACAAAAACTCAGAAGAAACCAAATGGATGAGCTTTCGTTCACCAGGATACTATGATCTTTCATCTTATGCAATTAAACACCACGAATCCTTGTGTCCTCACAACATGATAACTCGTGACCCTGACTGCTGTGACTATGAGGTTATTGAGCATGTTGAGAGCCATAAATATCTTGGACTTTACATGGACACAATCTTCTGATGGAATACACATATTCAAAAGTTAGCAGGGAAATTGTGTCTATGTGCATCTAAACTTTACAAATTACAATAGATGTATTTTGGTTTACAAAGCTATCTGTGAATCTATATTGACTTATGGTTTGACAATATACGGCTCAACTAACCTCACAAATATAAAGAAAATAGAAACCATTCAATCATCCATTGCTAAAAATATAATCACATACAACTTAAGAAATTCATTTTATCATAGCGAAGAAAGACTAAATTATCTAGGCATAATCTCTTTTCACAACCTTTACAAATACAGCATCACTTTAAAATTTTTTTTGACAATCAATTTAAATCTAAAATCTCTCATGGGAAAAACAAGGGTTACAATTCAAAAATTATTTCCAACTTCCAAAAATATTAAACAATTACGGGAAATGTACAAAGGCATATACAATACCTTACGTATTCAATCAATTGCCAAGGAAAATTATTTTATTAAACAAATTTAAAGAAATCAAAAATAAGACTAAAAATTTTCTTCTAGGCGCTATATTTAAAATAAAAATTTGAACCACTACAATGGAGCTTCCACTGAAATTCACATAATTCGATAACATTGTTTTAAACTATATCTTATGTATTTTCATGTAACGTTATTATTCTTCTCTCCTGCAGATAAGCAGATACTTTGAGGGTCATTTGTTTAAACTTTTGTATAACTAACATGAATATGAATAAAGATTATTATTATTAAAATAAGTGATTTCCACTGTAAATATTCTGAGAAAATTTTCTGTCTGTGTAATGTTTTTAAAACATCTGTCAATAACAATTGTACTATTGTCAAAAATATGTATGTAGTATAAACAATAAATTAATCCTTTCCAAATCATGAAAGTAAAATATTGTCGAAAAACTGAATTTAATATGCATAATTGCACCTACAAACAAAAATACTTTAGTGGGTTATTATTTCTGCAAAGTATCTTGCTTTCTTATTTATAACCTACTTCAAGTACACAATCAAAAGGACCTTCTTGCCCAGAAATTAATTAAAAACAACTTAAAATTCTCTTTCATTGAGCACCACATAGTGCCACTTCACTGAAGACTGAGCACTGTCCTTGCTCTGAAAAGCTTTTGAATTTTCTCCTAAAAACTTTCAAAATGCAAATAGTTTGAAGGATAAACTTTAAAATTTTACTGCTCAATGACAGAGAACTTTAAGTTATTTTTAATTAACCTATTTCAAAAAACACTCATAAGTAGTTTGTATATTTCATTTACTTTTAAAAAACATTTTATGGTACAATAATCAGGGGAAAGGAAGAAGACACCATCATCATCCTCAAGCAGCCATGGGCTACGGAGTCCAACCAGACTGCACAGTTTAATTCTCCAAGCATATCTGTCCTAAGCTACATCTGCTGCATCCGGCCACTGTACACCAATTCTAACAAGGTCCTGTTTGACATTGTCTGCCCACCGCATCCTAGGTCTCCCCCTCCTTCTGAGGCCTCTAGGCACACTGTTCATAACCCTCTTCGCCAATCTATAATTATCCATACGGGCAACATGGCCAAACCAGCGGAGTCTCTCTCTGCACAATATGCTGCTTAAAGGAGGTTGCAGACTCCTTTGCCTAACCTCATCATTAGTTACAAAGTTAAACCACTTAATACCTAAGATACTGCGTAAGCATCTAGAATCAAAAGCATCTAGTTTCCTGTTATCTTTTTTACACAGCGTCCAAGTTTCACTACCATAACTAACCCTAGAAAGAACCAAACTATTATACAGTCTAATTTTAGTCTTTAGGTGTATAAGCCTATTTCTCCACAATCTCCATAGATTCTTAAAAGTCCCGGCAGCAATACCTATTCGTCTGTTAATCTCATGCCGCACATCACCAGTATCAGTTACATAGCTCCCAAGGAAATTAAACTGTGACACCTGCTCAACACTGCAACCATTCAGATTAACTGAATCACAACCTGCCTGACCAATTTTCATCACTTTAGTTTTCTCTCTGTTTATAACTAAACCTACTGTACTACCAGTCTCATCAACAGCTCGAATGAAAGAGATCATCTCATCAACATCATTTGCCAAAAGGGCTAAATCATCAGCATAATCTAAATCAGAAATTTTCGTATCTCCAGCCCATTTAAGGCCAAAAGCTTTCCCTTGAAGTGAATTTTACATAACATAATCAACAACCAAACTAAAGAGAAAAGGAGACAAAATGCACCCTTGTCGAACACCAGAAGTAATGCTAAACCAATTGCTACAAGACTTACCAACTCTCACACATGACTCAGTGTTATTATAGAGAGCTTTCATTATGTTAACTAACTTGTCTGGTATACCATATGATCTCACAATCAACCACAAATTATGACGATCAACAGAGTTGAAAGCCTTTTTGAAATCAACAAAGCTAGCAACCAAAGGTTTCTGAAACTCTAAACATTTCTCAAGAATCTGCTTAAGTGAAAATATCTGATCCACACATCCCCTACCACTTCTGAATCCACATTGCTCATCACGCAATTGCCTCTCAACCAGATTCTTAATTCTATTAAGCACAATCATGGAAAGAACTTTACCTGGAACAGAGAGTAGGCTGATACCCCTATAGTTATCACAAGAACTGCGATCACCTTTTTTGAAAATAGGGATAATAATAGCTCTGGTAAAATCTTTAGGAACCGTGCCTTTATCATAAAAGTTATTCAAAATTTCAGTCATCCAAATGGTAACTGAAACATTCCCAGCTCTAAGCATTTCCGTAGTAATTTCATCCACCCCTGGGGATTTATGAAGAAATAGCCAAACTAACTTCAGATTGTGTTATAGGGCCAACATTAAAGCCAACATTAAAGCCAACATTAAAGCCAACAATGCATCTATCATCATTGCAAACAATGGGAGTAGAATTAACGACATTGTTGAGAACATCACTGAAATGCTCAGCCCACCTAGCCATGACAGAATCCTCACCTTCTATAACCTTACCTTGTTTATCCTTCAATCCCTGTATACCTGTTCGTTTTCTACCACACAAAACATTAACTATCTGGTACAGCTCTCTGCTGTTGTGCTGTCTAACTGCTTCCTCAGCTTTGTCAGCCAGGCCACAAGAAAATACATTTAAGATTTTACTGAAGAATTAAATCCTAATATTGTAGAAATTTAAAATTTAGTGATCATAACCTACCAATTTTCTTCTAAGAAGGTTTTAACACTATCTTGGGGGGTAGGGGGGGGGGGGGGGGTAGGTGCACAGCTTCATCCTGGACAAAATTTGATGGTCAACAGATTTTGACTGATTAAACCAATAATCAGATTAAAAATAACCTTAAATTCTCTGTCATTGAGCAATAAAATTTTAAAGTTTATTTTTCAAATGATTTATCACCACATAGTGTCACTTCACTGAAGACCGAGTGCTTGCCCTTGCTCCGAAAAGCTTTTGAATTCTCTCCTAAAAACTTTTAACATGCAAATTAGTTTGAAGGATAAACTTTATAAAAAAATTTATTGCTCAATGGCAGAGAATTTAAAGTTATTTTTAACTAATTTCTGAGCAAGAAGATTCTTTAATTGTGCATTTAATAATCAGATAATCGTAGGTTGGTTAATCACAGTTATACTCTATGTCAATAACCTGTTGACCCCCCCCCCCCCCCCCCCCCCCCAGAAGAGCTTCTTGGGGGGGGGCCCAAGAAGCTCTTCTGGCTATGCCTCTGGTGGGGCAGAGTAATTTTGCGTTTGGTTACTAATGATTTAGCAGGCAACTTATTTCAAGTATGGGGGCACAAAAATATACTCAGAGTGACAAAATAGGCAAGAGCATTCAGATCACAAAAATGGTATGTTCATTTGAAGCAGCAAAAAAATTAATTCAGTTTTAATGACAAACTAGAAGAATGCATATCACCTCTGGCAAATATGGAAATCTAGTTTTCAAAGAGAATGAAGTTTTTAATTTACCTACTTTTGCACTTTTTAACTTTCAATTTGAATTAATGGATGATTGGGAAATTGTAAATAATAGTATTTTATTAGTACTTATACATCAAAAAATATTTGTCTTTTAGTCCTTAAATTTAAAAAGTTGCTTTTCTTGCTCCCCTCTGAGAAAAGGGGGCAGATTTACTCTTATTGGAATATCTCTTCGCACCCTACAATCAAAATTTCAAATTTCTACTATAACTGTACACTTGCAGTATTCATTAAGAATCTATGGAAAGTGAGAAATAGGCATATACACCTAAAGACTAAAATTAGATTCTATATAGTTTGGTTCTTTCTAGGATGAGTTATGGCAGTGAAACTTGGACACTTTGTACACAAGATAACAGGAAACTTGATACTTTTGATTCAAATACTTATGCAGTATCTTGGACAGTAGATGGTTCAACTTTGTAAGTAATGATGAGATTAGGCAAAGAAGTTTGCAACCTCCTTTAAGCAGCATATTGTGCAGAGAGAGAGACTGTTGGTTTGTCATGTTGTCCGTATGCATAATTATAGAATAGTGAATAGGGTTCTGAACAGTACACCTAAAGGCTTCAGAAAGAGGGATACCTAGGATGTGGTGGGCATACAATGTCAAACAGGACCTTATTAGAATAGGTATACAGTGGCCAGATGCAGCAGTTGTAGCTCAGGATAGCTATGTTTGGAGAACTAAATTCACAATCTGGTTGGACCTTCATAACCCATGGCTGTTTGAACATCAATGATCAATTCACAGGTAAGAGGATGGTTATTGTTTGACTGTAGCCAATAGTTCACAATTGGAGCATATAACAAATTATTGTGGGTTTGTATACATGTCCCCGTGGCTAAAGACAAATTTTCTTGTATATTGAAATCATCATTACTTTATAGGTGGTCAACTGTGATTTTTTAGTTTTAACAGTATAATAATTATAATCAGTATATAATCGCTGACATATGGACTTGAACTTGCATCGCTCCAATAACATGCCAGAGTATTCTACCATTGAATTAATGCCAGCTCTGTCTTTTTACCACTAATTTAAGACTTTAAACTCTTCACCAAGATGAGTGGAAAAACAACAAAGCTGTCATTAGTTTAATGGTAGAATACTCTGGCATATTTCTGGAGAAATGCGGGTTCAAGTCCTGTATGTCGACGAAATTTTTTGCACAGGATATTTACTGATTTATGGACATGGGGGAGGGGTCAACAGGTAATGCTGTGATTATCATTTACATTTTAATGATTATAATGCTGGTTTAAATGTAGTTGCCGATAATTAATACTAAACGAGTTCCCATTCTGTTCAATACATGAATGTTTCTATTGATTAGAGTCTTTGCTTCCAGTTGAAAATATTTCTATTAAAATAAGTTTTATACCATACAATTTAATTCTATTTAATTATATGGTACAAAACTTATTTATAGCTGCTAATAGAAGAATTTGTTGGGATCAATAACTTTGTGGCAGAGTACTTGATATGTTATAAGTAAGTTGTAGGTTTGTATCATACCCGATCAAGTCATATTTTCCTCTATCCGAATTATAACATCACATGCTTGATACAATATTAAATGAATGCCCAACTCACAGCTGATGCTACAAAACTAATGACGTGCATCTGTTAGCCATACGAGACTCAGAATTTTGGATCGTGTTCTATGTTATGAATTAGGTCTGGAACTAGAATAAAATGAAAGGTAGGTGTGGGTCAGAAAGTGATCTTAGGGAAAGGAAGAGCTAAGAACGAGCCAGAATGTAATTCAAGCATAAAATTTCACCCTCTGTTTTCATCATCATCATATTCAAGCAGCCATGGGCTACAGAGGTCCAACCAGACCATGCAGTTTAATTCTCCAAGCATATCTGTCCTGAGCTACATCTGCTGCATTCTGGCCATTGACATTGTCTGCCCACTGCATCCTAGGTCTCCCCTTCTTTTTAAGGCCTTTAGGCCCACAGTTCATAACCAATTAAAATCCAAAGTGAATGCACAGTATTCCCTGTTAAGAAACATTAATCAATAGATTCTGAAAAAAAATCATCGCCACCACGGCGGGAATCGAACCCGCATCTCTCCAGATTCATGCCAGAGCGCGCTAACCATTGCACCACGCGTCGGACAACGAATATTTTCAGAATATGACCTTTTAAGTTTTTCTTCTTGAGACGTGACTGAGACAGCGCCATCTATACTCAAGGAGATGCAACGTTTTCAGTCGTTGCATTTGGTTATCAGATGTTAATGAGAAGGTCTCTAACAACGAATATTGAGAATGGACAATATTCGTTGTCCGACGTGTGGTGCAATGGTTAGCGCGCTCTGGCATGAATCTGGAGAGATGCGGGTTCGATTCCCGCCGTAGCGGCGATGAATTTTTTTCAGCATCTATTAATTAAAATTCATAACCCTATTCGCCAATCTATAATTAACCATACGGGCAACAGAGCCAAACCAGCAGAGTCTCTCTCTGCACAATATGCTGCTTAAAGGAGGTTGCAGACTACTTTGCCTACCCTCATCATTAGTTACACAGTTCAACCACCTAATATCCAAGACACTACGTAAGCATCTAGAATTAAAAGCATCTAGTTTCCTGTTACCTTGTTTACACAGTGTCCAAGTTTTACTACCATAACTAACCCTAGAAAGAACCAAATTATTATACAATCTAATTTTAGTCTTTAGGTGTATATGCCTATTTCTCCACACTCTCCAAAGATTCTTAAAAGTCCCGGCACCAATCCCTATTCGTCTGTTAATCTCATGCCACACATCACCAGTATCTGTTACATAGCTCCCAAGATAATTAAACTGTGACACCTGCTCAAGACTGCAACCATTCAGATTAACTGAATCACAGCCTGTCTGACCAATTTTCATCACTTTAGTTTTCTCTCTGTTTATAACCACACCTACTCTACTACCAGTTTCATCAACAGCTCGAATGAAAGAGTTAATCTCATCAACATCATTTGCCAAAAGGGCTAAATCATCAGCATAATCTAAGTCAGAAATTTTAGTATCTCCAGAACATTTAAGTCCAAAATCTTTCCCTTGCAGTGAATTTGCATAACATAATCAATAACCAAACTAACGAGAAAAGGAGACAGAATGCACCCTTTGATGAACACCAGAATTAATGTTAAACCAATTGCTACACGCCTTACCAACTCTCACATAGGACTGTGTTATTATAGAGAGCTTTCAATATGTTAACTAACTAATATACCATATGTCTGATATACCATATGGTCTGATATACCATATGATCTCACAATCAACCACAGATTATGACGATTAACAGAGTCGAAAGCCTTTTTTTGAAATCAACAAAGCTAACAACCAAAGGTTTCTGAAACTCTAAACATTTCTCAAGAATCTGCCTAAGTGAAAATATCTGATCAACACATCTCCTACTTCTAAATCCACATTGCTCATCACGCAATTGACTGTCAACCAGATTCTTAATTCTATTAAGCTCAATCATGGAAAGAACTTTACCTGGAACAGAGAGTAGGCTGATACCCCTGTAATTATCACAAGAACTGCGATCACCTTTTTTGAAAATAGGGATAATAGCAGCTCTGGTAAAATCCTTAGTAAACATGCCTTTATCATAAAAGATATTCAAAATTTCAGCCATCCAAGTGTTAACCGAAACATTCCCAGCTCTAAGCATTTCCATAGTAATTTCATCTACTCCTGGGGATTTATGAAGTTTAAGTTTAGAAATGGCTGAAATAACTTCAGATTGTGTTATAGGGCCAACAATAAAGCAACCAATGCATCTATCATCACTGCAAACAATGGGACTAGAACTAACCACATTATTTAGAACATCACTGAAATGCTCAGCCCACCTAGTCATGACAGAATCCTCCCTGTCTATAACCTTACCTTGTTTATCTTTTAATCATTGTATGCCTGTCTGTTTTCTACCACATAAAACATTAACTATCTGGTACAGCTCTTTGTTGTTGTGCTGCCTAACTGCTTCCTCAGCTTTGTCAGCCAAGCCATCAAGCCAGATTCTTATCAGCAGCTAACTGATCCTTTACACATTTATTAAGCTCTCTGTAATCCTTTCTATTAGGACTAGTAGGGTATTGATTAAGGACATTCCTGCAGTTCCTTCTTTCTGAAATAAGCTCAAGTACCTTATCACTTAAATAATTCTGCCTCCTCTGCTCCTCTTTTTCCTAAAAGAGTACTGTTAGTTTCCAAAAAGGCCTGTTTAAAACGGCCCCATTCTTCCTCAACATCAGTAGTAAGCAAACCATGACTGTCATAATGACTAAGTAACATATCATGGTAAGCTTTAGCTGTAACTGGGTCTTTCAGAGCTTCAGTATTAAAGGTAAATTTTTTAACTTTAGCACAACTCTTTTTAAGTTTAAGTTGCAAGACAATTTTAACAAGGATCAACAAGTCAGATCCAATTTCAGCTCTCCTATATGCCTTGGTATTCCTAACAGAACTAGCCCATTTGCTGTTAATTAATATGTAATCAATCATATTCTTCTGCAGCCCATCTGGTGAAACCCATGTGTATTTATGTATGTCGTGGTGTTTGTAATATGTGTTAGTTATTCTGAAACCATTGAGTTTACATACCTGTAGGAGACGTTGTCCATTGTCATTTCAGCTACCAATACCAAAAGGGCCTATCACCCCTCCCCAAAGGTTAGAGTCAGTACCAACTTTGGCATTGAAGTCACCTAGAATAAGGGTAATATCTCCTTTCTTGATAGAATTCAAAATATCCTGAAGTTGTCCGTAAAACCTATCCTTCTCATCATCATCCTCAGTGGGGGCGTAACAGCAGATGACATTCAAGTTTTTAATGCTTGTCTTAAATTTTGCTGTAATAAACCTTTCATTAATGCACTCATATCCTAGAAGAGCATCACTAGCATGTCTGCTGAAAAGCAGACCCACACCTTGATGATGTTTATCGTCTTCCCTCCCTGAAAAGAGAAATTTAAAGTTATTTTTAAGTATCTCACCTTTACCTGTCCATCTGGTCTCTTGCAAGCCTAGAATATCTAGGTTATAGTGCTGGAATTCCTTGTGAGGACATCAAGGGAATAATCTCTATGCAATGTCCTCACATTCCACATTCCTGCAGAGAGAAAATGATTAGTAGGATTTTTAAAGAAACTAGGTTTATTGAGATAGGTACGGCCAACAATATCAAACAGCCTGCTGATCGCAGGCATGGGGCAAAGACCTGTTTCCCCTTCGCTAAAGGCTGAAGTCACCGATGCTGGTAGGAACATCAGGCACCACCTTCTCAAGTGGACTTTTTCAAGAGCCATATGGCCTGCCTGAGACACATTACTCCAGTTTAGACTTGACGATGCCCAACTAGCTAAGTGAGGTTCAGGTACCTGCGATGGCCTCTGATTAGGATTATCTACCAGCTGATATAAGGTATCCCATGCCTCTGCTCACTTAGGGCTGGCAACCCAGAAAGCAAATAGAAAACACAGTGGTAGATTCTCCCTCAACAGAGGCCCACCAGTGCAGCAAGTCCAGGATCCATAATCAAGCTCAAATCCATAAACAAGTTCAGTCTAGTAGGTATAAATGGTCAGCACCAGGACCCTGTGAAGGTGATCACTCCTCAGCAGGATTGAAAAAAAAGAAAAAAATGGCCATAGATGATCAGATCAGTAGGTCATACTGAACTGGCAGCCTTCCCCTTCCAAAAGAGAATATCTCTTTTGAAAGGTACTAATGGCCTGCATCACGAGAAGGCAGGGTCGGACATTAGGTGTTAGACCTGGCCGGTTCTGTGCATCATCACTGGGGATTGGTACACAGCTCTCCTTCTAGTCTATGCCTAGCTACCATTTACAGACCCCACTGCTTTAGTGGTCTTTAAAAAATTCTTTGAAAAACGTATGTGATATATATTTTTTTCACCTACATTCCAGTTAGTTATACCCATTGCTCGATTTTCACAACAGATAGGATATAATTTGTTATAAGCGATTTAATTAATATAGAAATTTACTATTATCCATTCTTGAAGAAAAAAATATGAACTAAAACCATTCCATGGCAGAGTGGTTAGTGTGCTTGGTAATGAATCAAAGGGACCTAGTTTCAAGCCCTGGGGAAGGTATGGATGTTGATGTTTTTCTGCTGAGGTCCCCCTGTCCTCATATACCTTCTATGGCATATAAACTGATAGGCACCTGTCAGACTTCTGTGGCAAGCAGTTGCTTGAGGGGGTATAAAACCATTTAGTTGATTTTTATTTTGGGATGACAGTCTAATAATCTCCCTTGATGCTACATGATTACTACTTCATAATATGTGTAACTAAAAAATAAATCTTTGTCCATATTGAGTAAAGCGAAATCTATATTTCATGTAAAATGAAACTGGTTGCATTTTCTTCACCGTGTAAAACCACAACTATGTAAACTGAGTACCATATAAATTAAGGGATAACTGTACTAGCATTTTCAAAGGGCTTCCCCCTTGTTATAAATGCTTGAATTGTAAAGTATTACACTGTCCAAAAATTTAAAGAGAATTTTTATAAAAGATTTAGAAAAAAATATTACTCAACCATTTTGCAATCAAGTTTGGGAGGAAGTGTCTACAGACATTTTGAATTAATATTGGAAATGCAACAAATATTTCACAGTCCTATCCCATTAAACTGTGTCAAAAGTGACAAACCCATTGGAATACATATTGAGGGCTAATAATAAATATTCTGTGGAAAATAATAAGTTTGTATTATCTCTTACAGCAATAGAAACCTAACAACAGTGCTCTTACTGTGTATAAAGTTATCCAAAAGTGTAATAGGTATGAAGTACACACAGATTAAACAGCAAGCATAGATAAAAGACTTCCATATATACACACTGTAGCACAAAAGTAATGCTAACACTCCTGCTAAGCAGCAGCTTAACCGATATTGCTCCAAATAATAATATATAATTTAAAATTTGTGCAAGATTAAAAAAAAACAAGTATTTAATTTTAGATTATTCTATAATATTTTTATATAATCTTAATAAAATTTTCAATTTCATATTTTTTTGTAAAAGGCAAATAATAAAGAACTGCAAAAGTAAAATGTCCACACTCTTTAATAATGGTAAAATGCAAATTACTGCTGGTTAATAAAGGTGGCACTGCAAGCAGTAGTATTACATCATCCATCTATACAGCCTAGTTATGCTGTGGAGATGCCATTCACATACAAGGACTACTTGCAGTTCATAATTCAGTGATCCTTGATTTAATAAACAATGTTGTCTAGTCCAGTTCAGCCACTCCCTTCTGTGGCATAGGGTGAGGAGAACATAAATTTGGTTAACAAGCATAAAGACTTTTGGGAAGCAACCTTGCTAATGGGGATATTGAAAAAGTGTTAACATAGCCCCCACTGGGGGCAATACATTGAGCCATCTGAGATTGAGTGTTGCAGGGATAAGTTGAAGATACCTATTCTTATTTGCTGTTCTTGGATTTGAGTGACTTCTCTATTTGTTATTTAAACATTCTCTCAAAACCATTTCATAGACTGTTGACTGTAGGGCAAAATCACATTGAGCAATCTTCCAAACTCTACTTGTGATTGTCCTCCTTCAATTCATCTAATTGCCTACCATCTCACATTTTCTGTTAAAAATTTGAATAAACTATATGCAGTTTTTGGTCTACTTTTACTGGTAGTGTACAAGTTATTGGACTAATGACATACACATTCCTATTTCTATAATAGTTCTTACTCAATTTATCAACAGTTAATATAGTTTTGTTTAAAACTTTGGTATTAATATTAAAGAAATAAAACATTTTGTAGTAAATTTTAGGTCTAAAAATGCTTTCCTATAGTCAATAAAATAATCTTTATACAATTTGTATTATTATTAGTTTGCAAAGTATTCACTACATTTAATGATTCAAAGTACAAAATAATTTTAGAAGAACATCACCTGAACATGAATTTTGAAATGTATTTATATTATCCGAAAATTTTTGTTAATTTTCAGTAGTAGTTTCTTTTCCTGATAACGTATAACAGTGAATTTAGCATGGTTTGTCATCATGAAGGTACATATAATGAACAGGGTTCATAAATACATATTCTTTCCAAAAAAATCTATTCTCGTAATTTGAATTGAACTTTAGAAATTATACAAGTTTCTTATTGTTCAAAGTAAAAACTTAGTAAACAATGAGTGATAATCCAGTTGATAAAACTACTATATCAAAGGCAAAACGTCTAAGAGTCACTTACCTGACGTCAGAACACCAAACGTGTCCGTCTAGTGATGAAGTGGGGAACACGTCACGAAAAAACACTGCACATGCACGATATTTAACAACAATACATTAGATGACTGAGAAAATAATATGAAACAAGAAACTGTTTTATAAGGTATAACTTTGAATATTATAGCTTCCTGTTAATGATACAAAATACAAAAATACCGGAAGTGACATTGCCCTCCCATTCACAAATATCTGCCTAAGGCTAATCCCACAAAGTCACGGCCAAGTTCAGAAGTTAAATATTAGAACCACATCCGTATGTGACATCATTGAACGGTACATTACGACCATCACTTCCGGTTTCAAATGGTTGCCACCCTTCAGTTAAATAGTTAAAGAAATATGGAAAAATTAGTAATAACCGCCACACGTTTGCCGCGAAACTCTTCGCTAAATTGATCACAACAATCGATTCACAACCTCGATCGATAACTGCATTCACAAGGCAAGCGACGATAGCGCCCCAGAAATCTCGAACACCTTTCGACTGATCATTCCCGACCCACCAAATTTGGGAGCGAACTCTGAAGTAACCACGGAACCACTGAAGATGTCACACGTGTTCGGCCGCCCAGAATTATGGCTATTATAGATATAACATCAGTTAGTTTTCTTTTAGGAATATCTTTAGGCAGTTTATATCGTTAGACATCACTAAATATGGAACCGGCGAAACTTCTAACGAATGTCAAAAGTGCTTTATTTATGGTAGAAATTAAAAATTTCGGAGGAACAAGTATCAAGAAATATTTCACTGACGGCAAATATCTGCCCCTCTTTCTCAGAAAAGTGTGAGAAAAGTAACTTTCTAAATTTAAGGAATGAAAGACAATACTTCTTACGAAGGGTGACCAGATTTGAAGAACAAGATCCCGGAACTTAAAATAAAAATTCTGAAGAATTGACTTTTTATTAGGATGATCAGATTTAAAGAAAAAGATTCGGGATTTTTGCAAATTCAATCGGAAGGATTAAATTTTCATGAAATTATTGTATTAAAAAGTAACACGATCTTTTTCATTTAGAACGTGGTTAATTAAACAAATTCTAATAAAACAACACAGACTACACAAGGAAGCAAAAAGAGGCTGAACAAAAGTTAACTGTTATTTTGTATATTTTTCAAACGGAATGTTTTTTCGTAAAATATTTTCATTTTCGCCACGTTTGCACTAAAGTTTTCATAAGGGACACGAGAATTTGTTTTCACTTGCAGCAAAGCCTTTACGGTGTCCACTTCTATACGTGATATCTCATCAATCTATATTAAATTCATGTTTGAAACAATTATTTCATTGGATTGAAAGGGAAATTCTCCTCTGGCAAGAATTAATTAATAATAAATTCACAGACTACTTATTGGCATAAAATTCAAGAAATAATTTTTTGGAAAAAATGATTTGCACAAAATTATTCCCTGAATTACATTGCTCGACACTGAAAGTGTCCCACCCAGAAGGACATGTACAAACATGCAAATAGATGGGTGTGTGTGCGCAGTTGAGATATGCAAATGATGATAATCCAGAGCATGTGTGGCTCAAGAGATAAAAGGTGCAAGAAGGAACAGACATGGTATTGTGCTTATGCAAGTGGAAGTTGTGCGAATGGTTGAGATTAGATGGTTCCACTTGGAAATTGTTCAGCAAAGTCCGACAATGCCGATACATGCTGTCAGCAGATCGCATATCAAAAGCATCCAAATCGCCATTTGGATGCTTTTGAGAGAGGAATAATTATAGGACTATGTGAAGTTGGATGGACTACACGTTGTGTCACTGCCCATGTTCATAAGGATGCACAAACTGTTGGACACAGTTGGCAACAGTGGCAATAAGAAGGTTTTTGCATGCATTGCAGAAGGAGTGGTGCCGTCTGACAGGTGTCAGAACAGCTTAATAGGAGCATTGTTTGACATGTTTGTTCATCACCACAGAGCACTGCATATTTGACAGGCTGTGTCAGCAGCCATGGACGTCCCCATAACGACTTGAATGGTAAACCATAGGTTGCACGAGGCACACCAGTGCTCTAGGCAGCTGTTATGTCAACACCATTGACTGCAAACCATCGCAGCACTCGTCTGGCTTGGTGACAAAGTCGTGCAAACTGGGTCATGAATGGAAAACTTTTGTGTTTAGTGATGAATCCCGTTTCTGTCTGGGTGCTGACGATCAATGGGTCCGTGTATGGCAACAACCTGGCAAGAGAACGGATCTAGCATTTGTTCACGACTGGTACACCATCTGTCAGCCAGGCATAATGGTATGGGTGCTATTGGATATGAGAGGTCACCTCCTGTCTGCATCACAGGAACACTGACAGCTGCGTGATATGTTAGCCTGGTTCTGCAGCCCGTTTTGTTACCGTATCTGGGAGGCTTGCAGGAACCCATTTTCCAGCATGACAACAACAGTTACACACTGCTAGGGTCTGCAGACAATGTTTGCAACATGCTCAAGTATTACTATTGTAAGCACGAATCCAGATTTATCCCCGATAGAAAATCTGTAGGACACATTGGACGACGTGTGCAATCTTCTCACCAGCCGGTGCAGAATCTCAATTAATTATGGGAGGAAGTCAGCACTGATTGGTGTGCAATTCCTCAGGACCTTATCTGTTGACTGTATGACTCCATACCACGCCGTATTTCTGCCTTTATTGCCGTTGAAGGCAGTGCAACCACCTACTGAGGCAGTCACATTGTGCTGCATTATCTCATCTGCTATCTGCTGTAAGTGGCTACAAATTAAATCATAGTATGCTAATATATATTGTTATCTGTGTGCGACATTTCACCCGTATCTCTCACTCTTTCTGGGTGGGGCACTTTCATTGTCGATCAGTGTGTGTATCAACGGGTAATCTCTGAATTTATTATTGATTAATTCTTGCATTAAAACGCTTTAGTGTGAATGACTTCCTTATTTACCATCGATATATTAAGCAATACTAGATTAATTGCCTTTCCTGATCATACATGGCGCCATGAACAACAAGGTCAGTGAGATTTAAAGGTCAGAGACATGGCAGAGCTGATGATAACTTAGTGGTTAAAGCATCTGGAATGTAATTGGGAGGCGTGATTTCGAATCCCACTCATCAGAGAACAATTTTTCCCGCAAAATTATTTTTTCTCCAGCATTTTCTTTTTCAACTGATTTCTTCGTTTACAAGCTAAGAAAGTCTCCGCCATGGCAGTAGATGCATATGGTCACGGCAAAACCATCGAGGTAACATTAGTGTGATTATGAAATGGTGGCAAAATCCGCCATGATCATACCCTATGCAGAAGTCCAGCCAGGCTGTAAAATTTTGTTCTGCAAACATGTGTATCCTGAGCTACAGCTGATGCATTTGGCTACTGTAGGTGAATTCTGAAAAGGTCCTGTTTGACATTGCCCACTGCATTCTAGGTCCCTTCCTTTTCCTGAGGCTTTTAGGAAAAATTTTTATAACCTTATTTGCTAATTTGCAACTCTGCATAGGGGAAACATGGGCAAATTGGTGCAGTCTCTCTTTGCAGAATGTGCTGCTCTAACGAGGTTGCTAACTCTTTCTTTTAACCTCATCATTACTTACAAAGGCAAACCACCTATTGCTCAAGATACTGCGTAAGCATATAGAATAAAAGGCATCTAGTTTCCTGTTATCTTGCATAAAAAGGGTCCATGTTCCGCTACCCTAGCTAACCCTAGCAAGAATCAAACACTTAAGCAGTCTAATTTTAGTCTGGAGGTGCGTAAGTTTATTTTTCCACACTCTCCATAGATCCTTCAAAGTTCCAGAAGCAATTCCTGTTATTCTGTTTATCTCACGACGCATATCACCAGTATCTGTTAAACATTACCAAGATAATTAAACTGGGATACTTACTCAAGAGTGCAATGGTACAAAGTAACTGAAGCACCATCTGCCTTAGCACTTTTCATTACTTATTTTTCTTTCTGTTGATCACCAAATGTTTTCAATTACCAGACTCATCAACAGCTTTAATGAGACCATTTATCTCATCAACAAACATTATCAAATAGTGCTGAATCTTCCGCATATTCTAAATCAAAAATTTCACAATCTTTAGTCCATTTGTGGCAAAATTCCTTCCTCTGCAAAGAATTCTGCTTACCAAAATCAATAACCAAACTAAAGAGAAAAGGAGACAAAATGCCCCCTTGTCTAACTCCAGTAGCAATGCTAAACTAACCGCTACAAGCCTTACCAACTCTCTAACATGACTCAGTGTCAGAGAGGTTTCATTATGATAACTTATCAGATATGCCATATTATCTAATAATCAACAACAAATTATGAAGATCAACAGAGTTAAATGCCTTTTTGAAATCAATAAAGATAGTAACCACAAGTTTCTGAAACACTAAACATTTCCCAACAATTTACCTAAGTGAAAATATTAAATCTGTACATTTCTTATCACTTCTGAATCTACACTCTTCATACCGTCATGAGTTGTGCATCAACCGAATTCTTAATTCTATTGAGCACAATCATGCAAAGAAATTTACTTGGAACAGAAAATAGACTAATTCTCCTATAGTTATCACAAGAACTTCAAACATTTTTAATACTAGGGATAAATAATAGCTTTCGTAAAATCCTTAAGAACACCTTTATCATAAAAAAAGTTAAACATTTCATTAGCCAAGTTGCAGCAGGAACATTTCCAACTCTAAGGATTTCAGAAGTAATTTCATCCATCCCCAGTGATTTATTAGGTTTTAATTTAGAGATAGTCAAAGTAACTTTAGAATGTGATATAGGTCCAATAACGCATCTATCATCATTACAAACAATGGGTGTCGAACTAATACCTCCTAGAATGAACAAGCCCACCAACCTATTATTGACGTCACACACACTAGGATATCGCTGCGTCTGCTCACTGCTGGTTATTTCCGCACATAGTTTCATTTGAATGAAGTTGAAAGCGAAATTTTTGCTGATGCTTTCAAATGAACCATTTTTCAATGCACGTGGAATTTATCAATCTTTGAATACATTCATTAGGAAAAGCCTACGAAATGTATGTACTAAAATTTTCTTAACTCTTTGCCTGGATTATAAATAAATAAATACCCCTCTCAAGCAGCTGCTTGCCACAGAGGTCTGACAGGAGCCTGTCAGTTTATATGCCATAGTAGAAGGATCTGAGAGGATGGCAGGGCCTCAGCAGAAAAACGACACATACATCCATGCCTTACCCGAGGCTCGAACCCAGGTCCCTTAGGTCAGTAGCCAAGCGCGCTAACCACTCGGCCATGGGAAGCTAAATGCAATAGATAGAACATGCCACTTTGCACTTACCATATATCTAATAACTCTGATGCCTATATTTCAATTCATAGTAACTTTAAATATTACGTTACATTCAATAGACCTTAAATTTTAATTGTATGAAACTCAGTGTGAAAAGTAGGATCAATCTCAGAATTCGACTATGTTGCATATATTTAGGATTGGTTAAATATCTCAACAATGAAATGGCTTCCTTTTGTCGTCTTGATGAATAATGTTTGATAATGCTTTGTTGGAGTGTAACATATGTGTTGGTTTTTAAACTTCTGATTCCTCTGCAAAAAATGTAAAATTAATTATGAAAAAAAAAAAGTTATCGTCAATATTGTAGGTAATTTCAACTGCTTGTCTATGCTGAATAGCTACCTATTGGACAGGTATTCAGTTTAGAATGATAATAATCTTCAACCAAACTCTTTTAATTTTCAAATCTAGACGGATTTATATCCCTTCCGAAAGAAAGTTCCAAAATATAGAGCACTCCGAACCAAAAAAAATTGCGCATAAGCATTATTTATATATTGCACTTAAAATGTTCAATCAGTTCCCTCTTGAAATAGAAAATAAACACAGTTTTAATAAGCTTAAACAGAAATTAAAGAGCTTAATTTTTTTTCAATGGAATATGTTGAATTTAGGTTGAATAATTTAGCGTAAAGTAGAAATTTATTGTACATACTTCTTGTTTTGAAATCTTTGTGATTTTTACAGATTTTAGTTTTAATTTTCTTTAGCGGCCCAGAAAAACTATGTTGTCTTTGGGTTTGCTCATATTTTTTCTATATTTTAAATTGTATAAATAAACGAATTACTCCCTCAAGTAGTTACTTGGCAGAGAGAGCTGACAGGAGCCTGTCATTATCATACGCTAAAGAGAAGGCCTGGGAAGAAAGTGAGAGTGTAATGAAATATAAAATTAATGTGATCATAGTACCAATGAAACCTGAGATGTGACTTGGATTTATTAAAGGCTTTCTTCCGCAATATTCAGATACTTTTCGATTGATGAATTCCTTTTGCATAGAGAGTGTAGAACGCTTTGTATGAAGAACAGTCATTAATTTTCTAAGTTTGCTTTGCATCGACTTTATTTAATACCCCTTTATTCCAAGAGATGGCAGTATGAGTCCAGATACGCACCAATGTTGGTTGAATTAAAAGATTTAAAGATGTACAACAAGGACGACCCTTTGGACCCACATAAATGTGGTTTATCCAGTAATCATTCAAGAAACAACAAATATTTCAAGTTCCATTAGTGGCTGAAATAAGATGGATGAGGTTAAGAGTTGCATAAACGGGATACTCAGTTTATCAAATGCTGATATCCGATAACAGGTATAAAACTAGGATTGTTTTACCTATGAGCACTTGAACTGTACTTTTTCCACACTTAGTGATAAATGGTCAGGTTATACCGACCCCAATTGCTCATAGCTGGGCAGGATATCCACCGTACAGCTGTTAAAAGAAAGATGGGATCAACCCGTCAAGATCATCCAACGAGTTCATTCACGTGCAGAATATGACTCTCTTCTTAAAGTTCTGGATCTCTGAAGCGGTTTTATCGCTTCAGAGATTCAGAATGCTTCTCAATCAAAAACGTCAATACAAAAAAAAAAACAACTCTCTAATGGGTCTGTGCATTGCTTAAATTTTGCCAATGAATTGCAAATTGACGATTGCCATTTTGTTAAAAAATACCTCAAGGACATCGTTTAGACGACTCGTTAATTTAGCCTGCTATTGAAAGAATGGAAGCTGGTCTACTTCAAATCAATATAACCCATTCGCTCAATGCCTCCAATGGTTTCGGGGTCCTGGAGACAATTTCAGGATACAGGTGATATCGCTAGAAGGCCAATACAAAGTCGCCCAAAGTTGCCAGGCGTCGAAGAGCACTGACAGTTCCCTCATCATGCTTTCTCCACAGGAAGAGGAATTTGAAGATACATGATATCCAGAAGGGTCTATGCAAGACGACCAATGGTATGTATCCCTTAACTTTTTCCCACTGTTGCTTTTAGCAACATGTGCAGAAACTCAGAAAGAGGAACGACTATTCTCTTCACAGAAGAATCGAGATTTAGCTGACAGACTGATTCTCAAGGAACATTCTTCTGGAGAGAAAGTAGGACATGGCCTTATCATCCTAACGCCAGGAAAAGGAGGTGACAGTTTCATGCTATGGTGGGTCAATGGCTGCACCAAAATCCATGTGTTCGATAGAAGGTTCGTAGAAGTTTATCAAATATTCTCTTGGTGCTGATAATATCAGAAGGATTTAGTTATTTTCTCTGTGAAGACAATGAAATATGTGTTTGAAACATGCTTTGCTGAAAGCTAAGACATCAATTCTTAAATGGCTTTCGAATTTTCTCGGTGGACAACTGTTTGAAATTACAAGAAGCGTTTATTTTGTTCACTACACTGTGATTATTCAATTATGGGGATTGACACTGAATTTCAGCGTTACGATAATCAAAAAATAAGAATAGATGTAGGGCATTTGCTGAATTTTTGTTATATTTCAATTTCACACTTGTTTTCTTTATTTGACATTTAGTATGATGCATCGTGTAAGATGTAGTGCGTACATAAGCACTGGTATACGCATAGGGAGGAGTTTGAACTTTGAACCCTTCCCTTGGGTACCATGGGTCAGCTCTTTAATATCATATATTTTCTAAGGCAGTCCTCGAGAAACAGATTCAAGTTAGTGAAATGAAATTCAAATATGCCAATCCGACCCCCCCCCCACATTGGAAATTTCTGGATACACCACTGTACATCAGTTATGTTTTTATAGATTAGTATATATTTGAGGTCTGTAAATGATAGCTTGATAGTTAATGGAAGGAGAGCTATGCATCGATCCTCTGTGATGATGAATAGAACCGGTCAGGCCTAGTACTGAAGGCCCGACCTCGCCTTCTCGTGGTGCAGGCCGTTAGTACCTTTCAAAAGAGACAACCTCCATTGGAAGTGAACGGAAGAGGAGGGCTACCTACCATATCAGTATAGCCTACTGATCTGGTCAACTATGGCAACTTTTTTTTTTTCTACCCTACTGAGGAGTGGTCAACAACACAGGGTCATGGTACTAACAATATATACAAACCTGAACGTAATAATGGCATTGAGCTTGATTATGGATCTTGAATTTGCTGCATTGTCGCTTCTGTGGAGGGAAAAATCTTCTGCTGTGTTTCCTGTCTGTTTATGGGTTGACATCCCCAAGTGAAAACACAGGATATGTTTTATCAGTTGGTGGATAATCCTAATTAGAG
The DNA here is from genome assembly GCA_038380435.1 of Ryuthela nishihirai. Lineage (NCBI taxonomy): Eukaryota > Metazoa > Arthropoda > Arachnida > Araneae > Heptathelidae > Ryuthela > Ryuthela nishihirai. Next base: position 64,444,374 of record JAWZYU010000003.1, read on the forward strand.
GTCATTGCAGGCACCTGAACTCTTGCTTCTACTGGCATCGTCAAATTCTACATTGGAATAAGTCTTCCAGTGTAGATGGTTTCAGCCTTTAGTGATGGGGGAACGGATCTTTGCCCCATGCCTGCGATTAGGGGGCTGTTTGATATTGTCGGCATTTCCTCTCTCAATAATCATAGTTTCTTTAAACACCCACTAATCATTTTGTCTCTATAGGTAGTTGAAATGTGAGGACTCTACACAGATTTTGTCCTCTTGATGTCCTCACACAATAATTCCACTATTATAATTTAGATATCCTCGGCTTGCAAGATACCTAATGGATAGATAAAGATCAGATTTTTAAATATTATTTTATATTTTTCTTTTCAGGAAGCGAAAATAAAAAGCATCTCTAAGGCGTAGGTTTGCTTCTCAGCAGACATGCTAGTGATGCTCTTCTAGGATATGAGTGCATTAATGAAAGGTTTCTTACAGCTAAATTTCAGACAAGCATTAAAGACTTGAATGCTATCTGATGTGATGCCCCCACTGAGGATGCCTATGAGAATGAGAAGGATAGGTTTTACGGACAACTTCAGGATACTTTGAATTCTGTCAAGAAAGGAGATATTACCTTTGTTCTAGTTGACTTCAATGCCAAAGTTGGTACTGACTCTGACCTTCGGGGAGGGTGATATGCCTTTTTGGTATTGGTAGCTGCAATGGGCAACGTGTCCTACAGGTAAGTAAACTTAATGGCTTGAGAATAATTAACAACACTTATTACAAATATCGACATACAATAGTACACATGGGTTTCACCAGAGGGACTGCATAAGAATATGATAGATTATATATTAATTAGCAGCAAATGAGCTAGTTCTATTAGCAATACTAGGTCTTATAGGGGAGCTGATATTGGATCTGACCATTATCTCGTAAAAAGTGCCTTGCAATTTAAACTTAAGAACTGTTACGATAAGTTTAAAAATTTTACCTTTAATAATGAAGCTCTGAAAAACCCTATTATAGCTAAAGTTTACCATTACAAGTTACTTAGTCATTATGACAGTCATGGTTTGCTTATTACTGAAGTTGAGGAAGAATGGGACCATTTTAAACAGGCTTTTTTTGTACTAACAGTTGTAAACTAACAGTACTCTTTTAGGAAAAAAGGAGCAGAGAAGACAGAATTTTTTTGAGTGATAAGGACTTGAGCTTATTTCAGAAAGAAGTAAATGCAGGAATGTTCTTAATCAATAACCTACTAATACCTACTGTACAGTCCTAATATAAAGCATTACAGAAAGCTTTATAAACGTGTAAAGGATCAGTTAGCAGCTGATAAGAATCTTTGGCTCGTTGGCTCGGTTGACAAAGCCGAGGAAACAGTTAGACAGCACAACAGCAGAGAGCTGTACCAGATAGTTAATGTTTTGTGTGGTAGAAAATGGACAGGTATACAGGGTTTGAAGGATAAACAAGGTAAGGTTATAGAAGGTGAGGATTCTGTCATGGCTAGGTGGGCTGAGCATTTCAGTGATATTCTAAACAATGTGGTTAGTTCTACTCCCATTGTTTGCAACGATGATAGATGTATTGGTGGCTTTAATGCTGGCCTTATAACACAATCTGAAGTTATTTTGGCTGTTTCTAAACTTAAACTTCATAAATCCCCAGTGGTAGATGAAATTACTACAGAAATGCTTAGAGCTGGGAATATTTCAGCCACCACATGGATGACTGAAATTTTGAATATCTTTTATGATAAAGGCATGGTTCCTAAGGATTTTACCAGAGCTATTATTATCCCTATTTTCAAAAAAGGTGATCACAGTTCTTGTGATAATTACAGGGGTATCAGCCTACTCTCTGTTCCAGGTAAAGTTCTTTCCATGATTGTGCTTAATAGAATTAATAATCTGGTTTACAGTCAATTGCGTGATGAGTAATGTGGATTCAGAAGTGGTAGGGGATGTGTGGATCAAATATTTTCACTTAGGCAGATTCTTGAGAAATGTTTAGAGTTTCAGAAACCTTAGGTTGCCAGCTTTGTTAATTAAAAAAAAAAAGGCTTTCGACTCTGTTGATCGTCATAATTTGTGGTTGATTGTGAGATCGTATGGCATACCAGGCAAGTTAGTTAACATGATAAATGCTCTCTATGATAAAACTGAGCCTTGTGTGAGAGTTGGTAAGGCTTGAAACAATTGGTTTAGCGTTGCTTCTGATGTTCGACAAGGGTGTATTTTGTCTTCTTTTCTCTTTAGTTTGGTTATTGATTTTTTTAGACTATGCTAATAATTTAGCCCTTTTGGAAAATGATGATGAGATGAACTCTTTTATTCGAGATGTTGATGAGACTGGTAGTAGAGTAGGTTTGGTGATAAACAGAGAGAAATCTTAAGTGACAGAAATTGATCAAGCAGATGGTGCTTCAGTTAATCTGAATGGCTGCACTCTTGAACAAATGTGTCGGTTTAATTATCTTGGCAGCTATGTTAGAGATACTGGTAATGTGCGGCATGAGATTAACAGACGAATAGGGATGGCTACTGGAACTTTTAAAAATTTATGGAGAGTGTGGAGAAATAGGCGTATACACCTAGAAACTAAAATTAGACTGTATAATAATTTCTAGGGTTAGTTTTGGTAGTGAAAAGTGGACGCTTTGTAAACAAGAAAACAGGAAACTTGATGATCTTGATTCTAGATGCTTGCGTAGTATCTTGGGCATTAGGTGGTTCAACTTTGTAAGTAATGATGAGGTTAGGCAAAGGAGTCGGCAACCTCCTTTGAGGAGCATGTTGTGCAGAGAGAGACTCAGTTGGTTTGGCCATGTTGCCCATATCGATAATTATAGATTAGCGAATAGGGTTATGAAGAGTGTTCTAAAGGTCTTAGAAAGAGGGGGAGACCTACGATGCGGTGGGCAGACAATATCAACGTCTGTTGTTAGATCTGTTGTTACAATATCTACATCAATTGTTATAATTGGTGTGCAATAGCCAGATGCAGCAGATGTAGCTCACAACAGATATGCTTAGAGAACTAAATTGCATGGTCTGGTTGGACCTCCGTAGCCCATGGCTGCTTGATGATGATGATGATGCATTTGAAACAAATTCTCGACTTCCAAAGCTTGGGCAAATGCCCTTTTTTTATTTCCTCATAGTGACAAGCATGCGACTGGTGAAGGCGGATCCAGAAAACAGTGATATAAAATGGGTGGCAATTGGGGGTGGGCTGGAGGGGGACTGCGCAGTTGATGCTACGATGATCACACAGATCAAGAGTCAATCAACCAATGATCAATGAGGACAGCTGAAACGTCATGAGCGATAGGAGATGCCGAAGCATGTACTGCGCAGTTTCATAGTCTCTCCAGTTTGCTAATCACGCTACGCCAATGCTAGAAATTAACTCAAACCGAGTTGTATTTATTGTTAAACGGAAATTTTATGCTTAGTTTCTATCTTACTTTCATACAGTGCCGATCTTGGGGGTGGGGGGGGGGATGGCCCCCTCTCATTTTGAGAATGCTAGTAAGATAATGGAGGCCAAAAATTATTAAACTTGTGCAGATTTCAAGCACTTTCAAAACATTTTTTAAAAACATATAAAGCGAAGGGGGAAATGTTACACTGGAATTGAAATTCAGTCTCTTGGCCTTTCCTTTACCTTTACCTGCCCGATTACGCCGCTTGCTCCCTACCACATTTTTTTCTGGATCTGGATCTACTTTTATACCATTAGCAGAAAAGTTTTCTTTAAGTCAAATCGAGGTATGTGAAGGGCGGATCTGGGGGAGAGGGGAGAAAATAGTTTCTGGAAAAACGAAAAAAATATAAGTGAATAATATTTTATAAGTTCTGGTTCAATCCAGCTACGTGTCCGCTCCACACCCTTGAATTTTTTCTACATTTGGACAGGCACGTGCAACGTATGGCCCTTGAATTGGTTTCACAAGGCTGCCATAAATGAAATTTAAATTTATGCTGAACAATGCTCCCATTAAAAGTATGTTTTGGTGCTGATACCCATTATATAATTTTTACTGATACCCATTATATATTAAGAACCACGGATTATTTTGCTGAGAAAATATCAGTAGTCTTTAAATTTTAGGTTTACATCGTACGATATAGATCTTGGGAGCATTTCAAATTGACTACATTGCCCAGAAAGAAGTTACTGCTGCTTGATCGAATATTTCGCGACTTTAAGAGTTGCGATCTGGTGAATAAATGAATTGATTAAAAAGAAGTACTTACAATGGTACCTAAAGTGGATGATGGCTCAATAAAGTGGTTTGAATTTCTCTTTCGAGGGATGCAAACTCATTTGATAAACGGAGAGAATCGGATGTCACACTGAGCTTGAGAGCCCAAAAGAAGGGAACACGACCTTCAATTCAGGGTCACTAAGCATTGTGAGTAGAAGAAGTTTTGATTCAACAGCTGATAATACAACTAGGAAAGAAGCCATTTTTGAGCGCTACACCCATCGGGAAGAAATGAGACACGAGATCGTGAGACATATTTCATCTCTACTCTCGGCTTCAGTGACCTGCAACAGACCAACGCATCCGTTGCACGGATTCCTTCTTACCTGAAACTTACTCTAATGTCAAGTTCATTTGAACACGAATAAAGCGGATATCCTTCGATGGAGCTATGACAAATGCTTACGATTCTCTTCACTGGAAAGAAATATTACCCGTGACATATCGCTAGACATTTCCTCTTATTAAAAAATAAATATTAGATATGTTGCCATCAATGCCAATGGCCATTCACAGAGAAAGAAATAATACACAAATTCTAGCTTCATTGCTTTTGTTTAAAAGATAATTTTTTTTATTTTGATCCATTTAGGAATTAAATTCAGCAGCACTCACCACGGAGAACATTTCTCCTTTATCATCCCCAGAACATGTATTAATATGAGATATAAAATCGGATCAGACGGAGACTTCAAAAGTGCCGTTAAATGGAAGTCATCGTACCTTCAGGTGATATGTTTCTTAAGATCCTGGCATGAACCTTGAGAGATGTGGGTTCGAGTCCTGCGCATCGTTACAACTCATTTTTTCCACAAAAACAATATCTAAAATTATATTTATTTTCGTAAACGATTTGTTATATCACTTATTATTTATGTTTTAACTTTTGAGGTCAATTCTAATGATCAGTAACTTAGATTGCCAACTGTCCTTTCTTCTGAAATAATTTCCTTCCTACTTTATTGAGATCAAAATGACCTTTCATAAAAAATCACGGATGAAATAAAATTTTGCAAGTTCTGGACGTTTATTTCACGAAACAGTTTCATGTGTGAAAGCACTTTAAAATTTGAAGAAGAAAAAGTGTTGGTAGGCAACTTAGATGTTGTCTACAGATGACAGAGATGGTTAACATTCATAATATTTCCTAACTTCAAAACACAGATGATTACTTTTCATAGACCATGGTTATAATGAAACGATGGCAGCGCCTCTTTTTGTTTCCATGTGTTGCTTTAACAAATCGAGCCTATCTCTGAAAAGAGATAGAGTTAGAGTTTCTATTTTTTGAAAGACTCTTCTCAGTCCTGGTGGATTCTCATTATAATAGCTGATTAGACTGCTTAAGGCAGGATATCGAGCCCCTGACAAGGTATGAATGTTTCTTTAATTGTTTTGTCCGACTGCTGTGTCTCACCTTACTGATAGGTTCCTGTCAGACCTCTGTGGCAAGCAGCTACTTGAGGAATAATTTTCACATAGCGAAGGGTTAGAAGTAAATAAACACCTTGGGCAACTTACCTTACACAATTTACTTACAATAATGCGAGATGTTGCAATTGGAGATGGAACTTGATTACGAATTAAGAAATAAGGGGGGGGGGGACTAAATATTTGAGTGAGTTAACAGGATAAAAAAAAAAGATTAAGAACTCTAACTCTACGATTAAACTCTACGATTAAAAAAAATTCGTTAACCCTTTATAATGTGCTCTCAGAAAAGTAAATTTATGACGATCCTAGATATCGGTTGAATTTTAAGGGGGTGGTGATGGAAAGAAGAAAATAGATTTCAAAGACTAAGTGGTGTTAAGACACACAATATATATATATATTTTGGACTACCCCTATGAAGAAAGTTGCTGATAAATTTTATTAATAAATATCAGTGCCAAACATTATTAATATGGGGAATTTAAAAATACAAGGGGCTGGAAGTCATTTACTATGTGTCTGAAAATAAGACCTTTCTCTCGAATGTGGGTTTGTCAGAATTCAACTCGAGTTTCAAGTGTGAGTAAGGATCATGGAAGGGAATATTCATTCTTGTAAAGTATTGCATCATCCAAGATGTGATCAATTAGATAGGATGATTAGATATGATTAATAATAAGTTATTTTAAGGAAGTTTCTCAGCATTTATTATGAAGAGAAAACGAAAAGAAATGGACATAAAATGCAAAAAAAAAAAAAGATAATAATTCTCTTGTAATAACAAAAAACAAAACAAAAAAACTCTAAAATAATAAAAATAAAAAAATAAAATGGAAATAACATAAAAATTTAAAAATATTTATTAGTTCTACATTTGCTACAAGTTCTCATATGAAAAGTAATTTTGGAAGAAGAAAAATTTATTGAATTGAAAAAATTTAACAATTTTATATTAATCAAAAATCGTTTTCCATTTAATCTTCCCCTCTATGCAGATGAAGACCGAAGACTTACCTTCCTCTTCGACGGACGGCGACCTTTCCAAGCTCATCCACGACAGCAGGGCAGGGACCAAGGGAGAAAATCTCAAAATATGCATAGTGGGTAGTCGACTGTGGTAATATCAGATTTGTTTTCGTGGCAGCTACCAACTGAGCCAATCCTTCGCCCACCTGGATTACGAGGGTCTAATGTGGGTATTTATGATACCAAATATTACTTTCAGAAAAGCTAGATCTGAAAGAGTCAGTGGCTTAACAGTATGGTGGCACAGGTGGCAAAATGCCAGGGGCCTAAAGCTTCTGGAGGCCCAATCAAAATCAAAAATGTGGAAATTATCACGATTATTTAGCAAGGTTGATTTTGTATGTGTAGTTTAACAAATTACTTCATCTAAGCTAATTTTTTCTTTTGTACGAAAAGAAGTAGATAAAAATGTTTTAGGTCTTCATATCAACCGCAAAAGCAATGAAGGAACGGGTCCTTATGCTCTTAGTTACATTAGTGAAAAGAGTAAAGTCAATTGAAACACGAGGAATATAAAAAAAACAACAATGATGCATTGAAGGTTATCTCTCAGAGTTTGAATTAAAGTTAATTGTATCGCAGTTTGGAAAAGAAATGTTCGCCCGCTTTCTACGCAGAAGGCGGTTTTTGTTTAACAATCTGCGTGGATAATAGGATGTTTCGAATTGGCAACTTCCCTTTTCCAAAAGCGCTCGCAGAAATTACGAACAAAAGGATTTTTCTTCTGGATTCATCTCGTAAGTGAAGAGGGCAGAGCGCTTTGTTAGAAGGGAGAACAATGGACAGCAAATGGAAGTAAGAGAAGTTGAAAACATTGAAGAAGACTAAATACTTCTCTTGTCTCTTAGGATTCTGTTCGAGTTTTTATATCGGATTCTTTGCTTTTGGTAATTGAGAGAGAGGGGGAAACGAAGGAAACTCTTTTTGCACCACTTCCGCTACTTTCAGTTCAATCTTTGCTTTGATACCGAAAGCATTCCGGTAGCATTCCGAAAGCATTCAAAGCTAAAACAATAGGAAGATAGGTAATAATAGACGAGAGGCATGAAATCTCTCAACACTGATATCAAATTTAGAGGGAAAATTGTCTCGAGCCAGGTGGGATACGAAATACACGAGCAACGAAAATTTGCAAAAATATTGGTCGGTGACTGGTAGCTCAGTGGTCAGAGCACCTGACATGTTATGTGGAGGTCGCGATTTCGGATCCCACCGGCTCAAGAGTTTTTCACCTAAGTCTGATATCGATGTTAAGAGTTATTTCATGCCTTCCTGAAACTGTAGAAACATCAAGAAATTTAATAAGTAAATAATAATAGTCTATCAAATGAAATGAAATCGAAATAATGAATATAAAGCGTGGTGTTGTTTTACTGTCATTAATTTTTAGTACAATTTCCTTGTATTAATTTCTTGCTACAAATTATTATCCAATGTCAAAAAATGCCGTCTATTAAAATTTACCATCCTAGTCTGTCTAAAGAAAAAGTAATGAGGTTACTTAGTTACGGGAAGTATTTGAAAATAGCATTGTTCGATCTAAATTTTCTTGGAACTTAATGAAATCTAAGAGAAAACCCGATTAAAAATCTTATTATCTGTTATAACAAAGTGTAAACCAAATGTTATGATCGTTTTGTTTAATAATTTTATGTGATTAATTGTTGCAAAGGGCAAAGCTGTTGTTAAAAATGTTTCAGTTTCATGATATTTGAAACATCGGAAGAATAAAAAGACCGAACCAAAGAACACTTAATAAGAATTTTTACTTCAATTATAATCCTGTTAAAAGTTCCTTTGTCTATTCCTTATTATAATTTAAATATGTTGCTCATTTTATATCGATGCTTAGTGAGATGAATCCAAATAGATGTATGTATTTAAATTAAAATAGATAAACAAATAAATGACTTTGAATTTAAATACTGTTAAAATCTCAGCTTAGATCTGCTTGAGATTTTTAATTTAACTCCATTTACTTAAGTAATATTTCTATGAAAAATAATTAAGAAGTTACATAGCTTCACCTCGACATTAATATTTATCCCTCAAGTAGGTGCTAGCCACAGAGGTTTCCTGTCTCCACACATAAATTCCGCAGAGGTGTCAGTTTATATGCCATAGAGAGGACTCTGAGGTAAGGAAGACAAGAAAGAGGAAACCTTACTTTATCCAGAGCTCGAGCCAAGATCCCTTTGATCAGTAGTGAAGCTGGCTAACCACTCGGTCATTTTGCAAATAATGCAATACTTTATCAACACAGTGTTATGACCGACTCGTTGTATTGAGAGGACAATAAATTTTTTAACTCTGATAAAAAATAAAATAAATTTTAGAAAATAAAAATAGCAGAAAATTAGCTTTCCGTGTTTTATTAAACAAAACACACTTTTTTTAGGTGAAATCTAAATAAAATAGAAAATTCTTAAGTGAAAATAAGAAACATAGGGTACAAAAGAGGAATAAGGAATACCATTAGCAATACATCTGATAGAAATCTGAATGTATTTGACGTTTTCGCAGGGTTTTCTGCAGCTTCAGAATAAGACGTTCCTTTAAAGATTCTTTTTCCTACAGATAACAAAGAACGCCCTCTTAATCTTTACTTTTAACTTAGAATGGGTTGGGTTGTTTTGCCTCTGAGCGGCACTTTTTTGCACACCATGGGCTAAATGGCCAGGTCACATGGACCCCGAAGGCTCAGAGAAGGTTGGGGGAGGGGACCCACTGGAACAGCTGTTGGGAGACAGATGGTAGCCTCTCGTCAAGGCCATCCAGCGTGTTCTTTAACGTGCATAGGGTATGGCTCTCCCGCACACGGGGCCACGGGTTAACGTCCCATCCGACGGACGGCGGCCTTTCTAAGCCTTTCCAAGACCGTGGGCAGGGCGGGGAATTATTGCGGAGATAAATCTCAACGCTGACCCAGCTGGGACTCGAACCTGGGAACTACAGATTACGAGCCTGGCGCGCTACCTACCGACTGAGCCACCCCCGCCCCTAACTTAGAATGGATCTCAAATAATAATTTTAAATAAGTTTGAGAATCGGACTTTGGAAACTGTGGAAATTGGACGATTAAAACAAATGTTGTGAAAATCTGCAAATGAAATGGAAATGCAGTGCGACTCGATTTTAAAACAAAAGATAAGGTTGACGTCACAGATCTTTATTCTTTGTTAATGGGGATCCAGTTCAAAAGATGACGCAGTTTAAAGTAAACGCCTAAAAACATTACATTATGTGCGACATTAGACAGTACTTACTTTTGTAAACAATTTTATTCTCTCATGAAAAGAAATAAAACACCCGAAAGATTATTTTTAGCGGACACGCTAATTTTATTATTATTTTGAAAGTTTATTATCGTTATTGAAATTGATAACGCAAGAACTGAAACACGGAATCTTTAAGCTAAGAACGAGCAAATGGTTTCTAGTTTCTTGAAAAAACATTCGAATATCATATTTTTAAATTAATTGATAATCTGTGATTGCTTGAACGAATTGATGCCAAAAAACATAGCAAATATAAATTAAATTACAAGTAACTTTTTAAAGATGCTGCGTGAAAGCCATACAGTATTCTGTAGATTTTTGTCAGATTTACAGTTTTGAATGTGAAATTGACTTAACCAGAAACCGTTGGATCAGTCAGTAATAGGCCAGACTTCTAACTCGACGTTCTCACATTTGAGTCTCAACTGGGATTGAGTTGAAATATTCTCCCCTTAAACTTCACTCTACTCTCAATCAGAAAGGAGACATTGATGAAAAGGACGCCGTCTCTCAGATGGGACATTAAGCCATAGACCCATGTGCAGGAGAACTATACTCTGCGCGTTAAAGAAGACGCTGGATGATCTTGACGGAAGGCTTCCGCGAACCTTCTCTGAGATCCCTTCGGGTCCTTGTGACTTGGATATTAGTCCATTGTGTGCTTGGTCTATAAATGATAGATAGGGAGTCACTGGAAAGAGAGCTATGCACCAATCCCCTGTGATGATGCATAGAACCGGCCAGGACTAGCACCTAATGTCCGACCCCGCTTTCTCGTGGTGCAGACCATCAGTAACTTTCCAAAGGAGATACTCTCTTGTGGAAGTGAACGGAAGGGGAGGGCTGCCAGGTTAGTGTGGCCTACTGATCTGGACTACCATGACTACTTTTCTTTTTTTTCTACTCTGCTGAGGAGTGGTCAACCACACAGGGTCCTGGTGCTGACCATATAAACCCACTGGACTGGACTGAATTAAGGCTCTGAGCTTGATTATGGATCCTGAATTTACTGCACTGGTGGGCTTCTGTGGAGGGAAAATCTTCCGCTGTGTTTTCTGTTTGTGGGTTGACAACCCCAAGTGAATAGATTCATAGGATATGTATATCAGCTGGTGGATAATCCTGAGCAGAGGTCATCGCAGGCACCTGAACTCTTTGCTTCTACGGGCATCGTCAAATCGTACATTCGAGGAAGTCTTCCCGTGTAGATGGCTTCAGCCTTTAGTGCTGGGGGGAACGGGTCTTTGCCCCATGTCTGCGATTAGGGGGCTGTTTGATATTGTCGGCATTCCCTCTCTCAATAAACATAGTTCCTTTAAACATCCCACTAACCATTTTCTCTCCGTAGGTAGTTGGAATGTGAGGACTCTGCACAGAGCTTTTTCTCTTGATGTCCTCACACAAGAATTCCACCATTATAATTTAGATATTCTCGGCTTGCAAGAGACCAGATGGACAGATAAAGGTCATATTCTTAAAAATAATCTTAAATTTCTCTTTTCAGGATGGGAAGATAATAAACATCATCAAGGCGTGGGTCTGCTTCCAGCAGACACGCTAATGATGCTCTTCTAGGATATGAGTGCATTAATGAAAGGTTTCTTACAGCAAAATTTAAGACAAGCATTAAAAACTTGAATGTCATCTGCTATTACGCCCCCACTGATGATGACGATGAGGATGAGAAGGATAGGTTTTAAGGACAACTTCAGGATATTTTGAATTCTGCCAAGAAAGGAGATATTCCCATTGTTCTAGGTGACTTCAATGTCAAAGTTGGTACTGACTCTGACCTTTGGGGAGGAGTGATAGGCCCTTTTGGTATTGGTAGCTGCAATGGTAATGGGCAACGTCTCCTACAGGTAAGTAAACTCAATGGTTTCAGAATAACTAACACTTATTACAAATACCGCGAGATACGTACACCGCGAGATAAGTACAATTACAAATACCGCGAGATAAGTACAATTACAAATACCGCGAGATAAGTACACATGGGTTTCACCTGATGGGCTGCAGAATAATATGATTGATTATATATTAATTAACAGCAAATGGGCTAGTTCTGTTAAGAATACCAGGTCATATAGGGGAGCTGAAATTGGATCTGACCATTACCTTGTTTAAAGTGTCTTGCAACTTAAACTTAAAAAGTGTTGTGCTAGGGTTAAAAAATACCCTATTATAGCTAAAGCTTACCGTGATAGGTTACTTAGTCATTATGACAGTCATGGTTTGCTAACTACTGAAGTTGAGGAAGAATAGGACCATTTTAAACAAGCTTTTTTGGAAATTAACAGTATTTTGTTAGGAAAAAAGGAGCAGAGGAGACAGAATTATTTGAGTGATAAGGCACTTCAGCTTATTTCAGAAAGAAGGAACTGCAGGAGTGTCCTTAATCAGTACTCTACTAGTCGTAATAGAAAGGATTACAGAGAACTTAATAAACGTGTAAAAGATCAGTTAGCTGCTGATAAGAATCTTTGGCTTGAAGACTTGGCTGACAAAGCCGAGGAAGCAGTTAGACAGCACAACAACAGAGAGCTGTACCAGATAGTTAATGTTTTATGTGGTAGAAAACGGACAGGCATACAATGATTGAAAGATAAACAAGGTAAGGTTATAGACGGGGAGGATTCTGTCATGGCTAGGTGGGCTGAGCATTTCAGTGATGTTCTAAACAATGTAGTTAGTTCTACTCCCATTGTTTGCAATGATGATATATGTATTGGTGGCTTTAATGTTGGCCCTATAACACAGTCTGAAGTTATTTTGGCTATTTCTAAACTTAAAATTCATAAATTCCCAGGGGTAGATGAAATTACTATGGAAATGCTTAGAGCTGGGAATGTTTCAGTTACCACGTGGATGATTGAAATTTTGAATATCTTTTATGGAAAAGGCATCATTTGCTATGGATTTTATCAAAAGTGTCTCAGTTTAATTATCTTGAGAGTTTTGTTACAGATGCTGGAGATAGGTAGCTTGAGATAAACACGTAAAACACGTAAAACTAGTAAAGAAATGAATTTCAGTTTCGAAATAACCCCAAGGGTTTATAATCACTTCAGTTAGTAATCTCTTTCCACGTGTCCGTACACAAGAGTTGATGACGAACGGTTAACTCGGTTAAAAAAAAAATGGGAACTTGGATTATTTATCGTTTTTCCCGTTTCACTTAGGACAATAGCAAAGATCTGGGTCGTTCTAGTTTCTTTATCTATTGGAATGTGTTCGAAAGCACATTTCGAAAAAAAATTTTTTAACTCGATACTCCATATGAGAATGTAGGGAATGCTCAGATAAATGAAGGGAATGACTGTTATAATCACTTCCTCGAAAAAGAATTATTGGTACCAGTGGAGGCTCATCACTATAAACGTTTTGGTGTGCACTTTGACTAGCACGGGATGTATGAAAATGTTTTGGGGGAGATGTCTGATATTGAAATAAACTGAATCGGACTGATGCGACGTTCCATAATTCATATACATATATATTTTATTGAGTTATTCTCAAAAAGCATTATTTAGCAAAACATTTGGGGCAAAAATAGCAAACTCGCAAAAGGCGTCCTGCTCCTTTCTCGTTGAATTCAATATTTTGTCATTCCCCTATAATAATCACCTATATATGTATTTTACCCCTCTCCGTTCTATTGGTATATTTAAAAACCCATTGGTGAAAAATATTTCTAGTATATAGGTTTACTTTTTTTGACTCCATTCCGATTTCAAATTTATAGTTTAAGTCAGTGCTGTCCAACTTCTCTAAGACCTCGGGCCATTTTTTCCCTTGCCAATATTTCGCGGGCCAAAAAAAAAATAGGATAGGACAGGTAATTGAAAAGTCAGTTCATGTCATCTCAAAAAAATTATTTTATTTAAACGAAAAATAATAAGTATTAATAAACGTCAAAAACCTCAAAAACTATTTCATTTATACGAAAAATACTAATTAATAACATAAATGTCAGAAACCCCCAAAAGTTATTTTATTTGTACGAAAAATAATAAGTAATAATAAACCTCAAAAATTATTTCATTTGTACGAAAACTAATATGTAATAATAAACGTCAAATCCCCAAAAATTATTATATTTATACGAAAAATAATAAGTAAAAATAAAACTGAAAAAATTATTTTATTTATACGAAAAATAATAAGTAATAATAAACCTGAAAAAATTATTTTATTTATACGAAAAATAATAAGCAATAATAAACCTCAAAAAATGATTTTATTTATACGAAAAATAATAAGTAATAATAAACCTCAAAAATGATTTTATTTATACAAAAAATAATAAGTAATAATAAACCTCAAAAAATTTTATTTATACGAAAAATAATAAGTAATAATAAACCTCAAGAAATTATCTTATTTATTCGAAAAATAAGTAATAATAAACCTCAAGAAATTATCTTATTTATTCGAAAAATAAGTAATAATAAACCTCAAAAACCTCAAAAAATTATTTTATTTATACGAAAAATAATAAGTAATAATAAACCTCAAAAATTATTTTATTTATACGAAAAATAATAAGTAAAAATAAACTTCAAAAAATTATTTTATTTATACCAAAAATAATAAGTAGTAATAAACCTCAAAAGTCTCAAAAAATTATTTTATTTATACGAAAAATAATAAATAATAATAAACCAATATAAATTTTCTAAACCTTATGAAATATTTAATAAATATAATGGGAGCATCGTGGCTATATTGTAGTTATTTATTTTTATTATGTTGGTTAATAATTTCTTTAATGTCCATAACGCTATTTATTGTTGCGAGCCGAAGTATATGTTTAAGTGTAGTGTTTTTTAAGCAGTTTCTGTATCTTGAGTTTATATATTTCATATCAGAAAATGCGCGCTCGCATATTCTGATATTGACTTCCGAACATAGAAATTATTTGAAGTCCAAAATCTTTCATTTTCGGATATTTTTCTTTAGGCAAAAGTTTGAACAATTCTATTCCAGTTTCTCCATTAGATGCAATAATTGGATCAGCTTGAAAGTCATATAATTCCATTTGATATTTAGGATCTATAGTGCTAATATCAATATTTAATGGATTACTGAATAAATTTAAACTTTGCTTAAGGTCGTCAAATTGAGAAATTCTTCTATTAAAACCTTCAATTAGGATATCTAATTTAGGAACAAATTTTTCAAAATTAACTGTTTTACTAAGTTTCCTCATTTTTTCGTAGAACTCTTTACAAGTTTAAAAAATAGTTAAATTGTTTTCCGGCTACGCTGCAGTATAGGTCCTCAGCCGCCATGTTGTACTCTTCCCCAGGAAAACCTATAACGTTGAGTTACAATATGACATTCATCCGCATGTTCCAATGTTTATGACTGATATATGCTGTTTAGAATAGTTCTCTCTAATGAGATTATTTGTTTTCTGGGCTTTTCTTAAGTTGATTCTTTAGCGATGAGTGTTAATAAAAAAATTTACTTTTGAAATTTATTTTAAGGGCTATTTTTAAGTGCGAAATGAGGTTTTATTGTTTAGCGATAAGTATTGTTGATGAAATCTTTTGATGAGATTATTTATTTTTGGGGCTTTTTTTCAGTAAGGAACAAGGAGTTATTCTTTAGCGATAAGAGCTGTTAATTAAGTCTAGTTTTGATGTGAATATTAACTTTTGGAGCTTTTTTTAAATGCAGAACGAAGGTTTATTCTTTAACGATAAGAGTTGTTAATAAAATCTAATTTTGATGAAATTGTTTAATTTTCGGGGTTTTTTAAGTGCGAATCCAGGGTTCATTTTCTAACGATAAGCATTGTTAATAAAATCTTGTTTTGAATAGATTATTCTTAGTAATTTTTTTAAGTGCAGAAACATGATTTCTTCTATGTAGCGTTGCATATTTCTTTTGCATATATAGTCTTTAAATTATATATATGTATCGTCAATAGACATCTCTAGGTAGATGCGGAGAAATAAAATTTAATTTTTCACCGCGGCGAAATAAAACAAGATTGCGGCTGAGGACCAAATACTGCAGTTCTGCCGGTTTTCCTGCAAATTTGACTTCAACAATTGTAGTTTGTTTCTAAACCCAGTAACATGATTATAAAGACAGCACACGTTTTGATCCTTTCCTTGTAAGGATTTATTGAAGACATTTAAATAATCTATAATGTCTGTTAAGAAAGCAAGTGAACATAGAAAATTTTCATCAACAAAACTTGCTATTAAATCTTCATCGGTGCCCACTTCTGTGAGAAAAAGATGAATTTCTTTTCTAAGTGTAAAAAATCTCTTGAGGCATTTTCCGGCACTTATCCAGCGAATATTAACTACGTAAAAGCAGATCGTTATACTCAGCATGCAGTTTGTGAAAAAAAGCTTTAAATTTTCTGTGTGTAAGAGAGCGATTTCCGCCACGAATTAAATTGGAAATTTTGACAACTTTTTCCATTACGTCGTGTAATCTCAGCGAAATGCCACACAATGTCTCCTGATGCACAATACAGTGCAGCATTCGGCAATGCATGTCATAAGCATGCGCAGTGAAAGCGATTCGTGCTGTCGTTAGATGCTTCTTATTACTGCAGCTTCATAAAAGCATTTTGTTTGATGACGCCGCACCGCTCTTAAAAGGTTTCAGAAGTTTGCCGATCAGCTGAAGAATGCTTTGTAGACTTTATAGAATGAGTAAGTTCAAGAAGTAAAGTAATATTAATTGACAAAAAATTATAAGGTGGATTACAAATATTTATTTAAAGTTTCAAGTAAAAACTTGATTTTGTTCGCGGGCCTCAAAAATGCTAGTTGGACAGCGCTGGTTTAAGTTATTAGTTTAAGTTTATATTATTTTAATCTGAATTACAGGTAGTAAATTATCACTTGAATAGGTGTCGTATTAATTTATATTTAATTTAGAATATTAATTTATTATATTTATTATTAGATTTATTAATTTACTTTACAATGAATTACAATAAAGTGATATGGTTATACATAAATTATATTAAAAAAATCAAAAAATAATATTGAGGAAGAATTCATGAACACCTTTGTGTTGCAAATTAATCATTCCACTGAACTGAGCACTACTGACGAAATTACTTGTTAAAATTTATTGTTAGTATTCTACTATAAACCAAAAAGGTTCAATACATTGTTATATTTTCATATCTAACGTTCTTCTTAAACTGTTCATACGTAATTATTCTTCCTTGGCAAAATAAAACGTTGACATTTCTGTTCAAGATCTGAAAAACATCCTATCCGGAAAGATTCCATCTGTTGATCCTGTCACAGTAAAATGAAGATTTTTCTATAAGTGACAATATCTTCTGCTATTGGATTGGATTGGTTGAATCAGCCAATCAAGTGTAACGGGCCACTCTGAAAGGTTGACCTGCCTCCTGCAGTTCATTTCTATTGTATTTCGGCGCAAGCGCATATGGCCAATCGGCATAACAGATAATGTCAAGATTTCGGTTGGTGGTCTTAATGGAAAAAGTAGCACTGATTATAGCACTGATTCACAAGGTGAATGATCTACATAAAATAAGTGTGATTATTAACAGAAATGTGATTATCTGCGTAACACACGAACTAATGATTATAGAGCTAATGTAAAAATAATAATATGTTGATTTAGATATGGCAGATAATGAATACTAAATTTAAAACTCGATTATTAATTTTTGTAATCAGTTTTGGTGAGGAGTGCCCCGGGTGGCTTAATGGACAAGTCAAGCCTGAAAAAAAAAACATTATTTTTCAATTGATAATGCTATGCACTGTAGATAAAATAACATTTTAATTTCAAGAGTTTTTAGAGCGAATTATAATAATTTTCTTTCATTTCTTGTTTTCATTACTGAATACGAGATCTCAGATTACAAAGGAAATCCTAAGCAGTAAAACCTAGGCAAAATTGATTCTATCTGATTGGTTCCTAACTGGTGATAAAGAACCTATTACTGACCAATGGACATGTCTACTGCAGAGTGAACCTGGGTTCGAGTCTCGAATTAAATTTTTTTTCTACAGATATTATCTTTTGGCTGAGGTCTCGCCTTCCATACAAATCTTTTCTGTTCCACATTACAACTTTTGTCAGGCCTCTGTGGCAAACAGCTGACTCAGAAATAAATTATTTTATTACTTTTTATACGAAAAACGAACACAAGGTGAAAACTTCTGGATTGTTTCCCATTTTATGTTGGGGAATCGGCTGATGTAAAACAGGAAAAGTGTTTACATTCATTGGATTAATTATAATGAAGAAATTCTTTTTACTCTGCTCCTTCCACGTTAAGTGAAATGAGCATTCCCTTCATTCTCATATGGAGGATCGGGTTTAAAATTTATTTTCGAAATGTGTTTTCGAATACATTCCAATAGATAAAGAAATTAGAATGACCCAGATCTTTGCTATTGTCCTAAGTGAAACGGCAAAAATGATAAATAATCCAAGTTTCCATTTTTTTTTTTTAATCGAGTTAACCGTTCATCATAAACTCTTGTGTAGGGACACGTGGAGGGTTGGGTTGGGTTGTTTTACCTCTGAGCGGCACTTTTTTGCACACCATGGGCTAAATGGCCAGGTCACATGGACCCCGAAGGCTCAGAGAAGGTTGGGGGAGGGGACCCACTGGAACAGCTGTTGGGAGACAGATGGTAGCCTCCCGTCAAGGCCATCCAGCGTGTTCTTTAACGTGCACAGGGTATGGCTCTCCCACACACGGGGCCTCGGCTTAACGTCCCATCCGACGGACGGCGGCCTTTCCAAGCCCATCATTGTCCCCTACTGACCGTGGGCAGGGCGGGGAATTTTTGCGGAGATAAATCTCAACGCTGACCCAGCTAGGACTCGAACTTGGGAACTACAGATTACGAGCCTGGCGCGCTACCGACTGAGCCACCCCCGCCCCCGGACACGTGGAGCAAGAGGTTACTAACTGAACTATAAAACGTATTCCAGTTTCTTTGTGCATCGCATTAAGTGAACTTTTTAATGTTCTATTATCATTAGATAAGATACGAAGCGAACCACGATATGAAATACCCTCGACCAAGAGCAAATGGGAAGACATAGATATTACGTTGCTCAACGGAAATACAAGTATCGTGCAATACGAAAATCTATTATCAAAAGAAATAAATAAACTTTCATTGAAATTTTTTGCCTTATAGAGGTTAAACTTCATACGGAGAGAATAAATCTCAGTAACAGTGAGAATCATTTTGTAGCTGGAACTCACCAGAGGGGAGAGAGGGAGACATCGCCCCTCCTTGAGAATTTTAATAATGATATTAGAGGCAAAAAATGATTAAACTTCTGCATATTTTGCTCATTTTTCAAGAAATATATTAAAGACCTCCAAAACGGAGGGAAAAAGTAAGTAAGTTTTTAAGTAAGTTTGACAAAGGTCAAATTGTAATGGCCAGATGACTGGGTCAGAGCATTTCCGAGACGGCAAGGCTTGTGGGGTGCTCATGGCCAGCCGTGGTTAGTAGTACCTTCAAAAAGCGATTCGAGGAGGGAAAAATCAAAGCAAGGTATGGGCCGAACACGGCCCATCGATGCTAGAAGTGAGCAAGAGCTATCCCGTATGGTACGAGCCAACAGAAGGGATACTGTGGTGCAACTCGCCCTCAATTTGAATGCTGGTGACGGGAGTAATGTGTCACACACACAGTATGTCGAACCCTGCTGGAAATGGGGCTGCGTAGACGCAGGCCGCTCCAAGTGCCCACCATCAAAATCGCTTACAATGGGCACGCGAATATCAAAACTGGACCTTGAATGAATGGAGGAAGGTCGTCTGGTCCGATGATTCTCGTTTCCTGTTGCACCATGTGGACGGCCGGGTAGATTTATGTCATTTACCTGGGGAAGTGTTGGCTGCAGGATGCAACCTGGGACGAAAACAAGCCGGTGGAAGAAGTATAATGCTTTGAGCAATGTTCTGCTGGGAAACCCTGGGTCCAGTCATTCATGTGCAGGGAACTATGACGTCTACTACCTACCTAAACATCATTGCAGACCAGGTAATGTTTTGCTAGGAAACCCTGGGTCCAGTCATTCATGTGCAGGGAACTATGACGTCTACTATCTACCTAAACATCATTGCAGACCAGGTAATGTTTTGCTAGGAAACCCTGGGTCCAGTCATTCATGTGCAGGAAACTATGACGTCTACCATCTACCTAAACATAACTGCAGACCAGGTACATCCTTTCATGGCAACAGCATTACCCTCTAGAAGTGCCTTCTTTCAGCAGGATAATGCGCCATGCCACACTGCCCGGATTGTTCGAAAATGGTTCGCGGAAGCTGAGAAAGACTTCCAGGTATCGCCCTGGCTTCCAAATTCCCCAGACATCAATCCAATCGTGCATCTGTGGTTTGTGTTGGAAGAGCATATCCGATCTTCGGTGGTTCAAACACGTAACTTACAAGAGTTAAAGGATCTGCTGGTAACGTGTTATTACCACCAGATACCCCAAGACACCTTTACAAATCTTGTAGCGTTCATGCCTCGCCGGGGAAGAGCTGTTTTGGCGGCACGTGGAGGACAACATTATATTAGGCAGGTGATCATAATGTTTTGTATCTTCGGTGTATATATATTGATTGTGAATGATTGACTGACAGGGGATCACGCTAATTCTAAATATGATGCAGAAATGGTACAGCTCTGAACATTTGCACGTAAGGGTAATCCGGATAGTATATGTCGGAAAAAATCCGAAATTTGACCTCCGACGTGTCCTTTTAAGGTAAAATAGGGGTCACTTAGAGGTAAATGATCTAAGAAGGCTAGAAATGTGAAAATTGGTGTTTGGGAGTGTTTCGGGCTGTAGATGTCATAAATGTTACGAAATTTCTGATCCGGAAGGTCTTTCGAGGTCAAAGGTCAAATTCAGATATGTAGGTGCCAGAAAGCTGAAAATTGGTTCTGCGGGTATTTTGAGTTCTGAATCTCGGAAATGCTGTTAATTTTTTTCCCTTTGCGATGGGTCCTTTGATGTCAAAGATCAAATATAGATCTTCCGGTGTTAGAGGGTTAAAACTTGGTGCCTTTATGATTTTGATTCGTAGATCTTAGTAATTTTGTCCCATTTTGAATGCGATCAGTTTTTTGAGGTCAAAGATCAAACTTTACCTATACTGGATAGCTGAAAATTGGTGAATAGGGCTGTTTCAGGCAGCAGAACTCAGAAATGCGAAGAATTTTCAGATCTGGTGGCGCAATCGAGGTGAAATGGAAGACGGAGTGACGGTGTAGAAAATCAAGAGATGCCGAATGCACCGAATGATTTCTAATTATAAATGAGTTCTCTTATGTGTTTTCCATTCTATTCTGGTATTATTTTCCATTAACACTGATTATTGATTTATTATTATTATTGCTTAAATATTTAATGGTGCTGTGTTGAAATCGAATTTTTTTAAACAGTTAAAATATGGAGCGTGGAATTGCTGGAACCTATCTTAGGCAGACACACTGATTTAGTTTCTTGGGGGTGGGGTGGGGTTGTCCGAAAGTTTTGTTTTGAAAAGTTTGTTTATCTATTTTTACTGTCGGACATGAAATATGGGGCTGAAATAAAATTATACAAAAACAACTGTTTTGGATTTCAAAGCAGGTAGATAAATTTGAGATTTAGTATTCATGTAGAATATTTCTAGAACTGTTGATATAATAATATTAATTTTACACACTGATATTCTATCAATATAAATTATTATTTGTTCCCCAATAGTAATTTATTATATTATGGAAGTGGTCCTCATATTATCTGAAATGTTAGTCTAGTTCATAACCAGGATATCTAATTTTCAAATTTGAAAGAAAAATTGAATTTTTTAAATTCTAACCTTTAGTTGCATAAAGTCACTCATTGAAAGGCTGATCGATTCTTCCGCATCAGAAATTACCAGAGCCTCGTATCAGCCATCCATTATCTGCCTCTTTCTCTTCGTCTTTTCACTATTAGAGTTGTTCAAAGAGAAAAGAAACGAATTCAGAAATCGACAGAAAATGAATGTTGCCCGCCTCTCACGACGTGGACGCTCGAGGTTGGATTTTCGAGAGGCATCCCCCCTCCCCCACGATTCCCCCAACCCTCCTTCACATCTCTATATGGGGAGGACCCAGGATACATTTAATCTAAATTAAATAATTCTTTTCTTGTCATTAACTAAATATTTCAAAGAAGTAATTTCATTTTCCCTCTACTAGTGAATTAAATTCCACCCCAAATCTTAGGGCATCGATGAAACAAAATTTGCAAAGATCATTTGCCAAAAGAATTGACAAATCATCCTTAATTAGCCAAAGACTGGAATAACCCTAAAAGAAAAGAATTAAAAACTGTTTTGATAATTAAATTTATTAAAAAAATATTACATCGACTAAAATGACGTGGCAGGGATCTATGTATGCATGCATAGCATGACATAGCTGGGTTCCATGTATGCATGCATAGCATGACAAAGCTGGGTTCTATGTATGCATGCATAGCATGACATAGCTGGGTTCTATGTATGCATGCATAGCATGACAAAGCTGGGTTCTATGTATGCATGCATAGCATGACATAGCTGGGTTCTATGTATGCATGCATAGCATGACATAGCTGGGTTCTATGTCTGCATGCATAGCATGACATAGCTGGGTTCTATGTATGCATGCATAGCATGGCATAGCTGGGTTCTATGTATGCTTGCATAGCATGGCATAGCTGGTTTCTATGTATGCATGCATAGCATGACATAGCTGGGTTCTATGTATGCATGCATAGCATGACATAGCTGGGTTGTATGTATGCATGCATAGCATGACATAGCTGGGTTGTATGTATGCATGCATAGCATGACATAGCTGGGTTCTATGTATGCATGCATAGCATGACATAGCTGGGTTTTATGTATGCATGCATAGCATGACATAGCTGGGTTCTATGTATGCATGCATAGCATGACAAAGCTGGGTTCTATGTATGCATGCATAGCATGACATAGCTGGGTTCTATGTATGCATGCATAGCATGACATAGCTGGGTTCTATGTCTGCATGCATAGCATGACATTGCTAAGTTCTATGTATGCATGCATAGCATGACATAGCTGGGTTCTATGTATGCATGCATAGCATGACAAAGCTGGGTTCTATGTATGCATGCATAGCATGACATAGCTGGGATCTATGTATGCATACATAGCATGACATAGCTGGGTTCTATGTATGCATGCATAGCATGACATAGCTGGGTTCTATGTATGCATGCTTAGCATGACATAGCTGGGTTCTATGTATGCATGCATTGCATGACATAGCTGGGTTCTATGTATGCATGCATAGCATGACATAGCTGGGTTCTATGTATGCATGCATAGCATGACAAAGCTGGGTTCTATGTATGCATGCATAGCATGACATAGCTGGGTTCTATGTATGCATGCATAGCATGACATAGCTGGGTTCTATGTATGCATGCATAGCATGACAAAGCTGGGTTCTATGTATGCATGCATAGCATGACATAGCTGGGTTCTATGTATGCATGCATAGCATGACATAGCTGGGTTCTATGTATGCATGCATAGCATGACATAGCTGGGTTCTATGTATGCATGCATAGCATGACATAGCTGGGTTCTATGTATGCATGCATAGCATGGCATAGCTGGTTTCTATGTATGCTTGCATAGCATGGCATTGCTGGGTTCTATGTATGCATGCATAGCTGGGTAGTATGTATGCTTGCATAGCATGATATAGCTGGTTTCTATGTATGCTTGCATAGCATGGCATTGCTGGTTTCTATGTATGCTTGCATAGCATGGCATTGCTGGGTTTTATGTATGCATGCATAGCATGGCATAGCTGGGTAGTATGTATGCTTGCATAGCATGACATAGCTGGGTTATATGTATGCTTGCATGACATGACATAGCTGGGTTCTATGTATGCATGCTTAGCATGACATAGCTGGTTTCTATCTATGCTTGCATAGCATGACATAGCTGGGTTGTATGTATGCATGCATAGCATGACATAGCTGGGTTGTATGTATGCATGCATAGCATGATATAGCTGGGTTCTATGTATGCATGCATAGCATGACATAGCTGGGTTCTATGTATGCATGCATAGCATGACAAAGCTGGGTTCTATGTATGCATGCATAGCATGACATAGCTGGGTTCTATGTATGCATGCATAGCATGACATAGCTGGGTTCTATGTCTGCATGCATAGCATGACATAGATAAGTTCTATGTATGCATGCATAGCATGACATAGCTGGGTTCTATGTATGCATGCATAGCATGACATAGCTGGGTTCTATGTATGCATGCATAGCATGACAAAGCTGGGTTCTATGTATGCATGCATAGCATGACATAGCTGGGTTCTATGTATGCATGCATAGCATGATATAGCTGGGTTCTATGTATGCATGCATAGCATGACATAGCTGGGTTCTATGTATGCATGCATAGCATGACATAGCTGGGTTCTATGTATGCATGCATAGCATGACAAAGCTGGGTTCTATGTATGCATGCATAGCATGACATAGCTGGGTTCTATGTATGCATAGCATGACATAGCATGACATAGCTGGGTTCTATGTATGCATGCATAGCATGACATAGCTGGGTTCTATGTATGCATGCATAGCATGACATAGCTGGGTTATATGTATGCATGCATAGCATGACATAGCTGGGTTCTATGTATGCATGCATAGCATGACATAGCTGGGTTCTATGTATGCATGCATAGCATGGCATAGCTGGTTTCTATGTATGCTTGCATAGCATGGGATTGCTGGGTTCTATGTATGCATGTATAGCATGGCATAGCTGGGTAGTATGTATGCTTGCATAGCATGACATAGCTGGTTTCTATGTATGCTTGCATAGCATGGCATTGCTGGGTTCTATGTATGCATGCATAGCATGGCATAGCTGGGTAGTATGTATGCTTGCATAACATGACATAGCTGGGTTCTATGTATGCATGCTTAGCATGACATAGCTGGTTTCTATCTATGCTTGCATAGCATGACATAGCTGGGTTGTATGTATGCTTGCATAGCATGACATAGCTGGGTTCTATGAATGCATGCATAGCATGGCATAGCTGGGTTCTATGTATGCATGCATAGCATGGCATAGCTGGGTTCTATGTATGCATGCATAGCATGGCATAGCTGGGTTCTATGTATGCATGCATAGCATGGCATAGCTGGTTTCTATGTATGCTTGCATAGCATGGCATAGCTGGTTTCTATGTATGCTTGCATAGCATGGCATAGCTGGGTTCTATGTATGCTTGCATAGCATGACATAGCTGGGTTCTATGTATGCTTGCATAGCATGACATAGCTGGGTTGTATGTATGCATGCATAGCATGACATAGCTGGGTTGTATGTATGCATGCATAGCATGACATAGCTGGGTTGTATGTATGCATGCATAGCATGACAAAGCTGGGTTCTATGTATGAATGCATAGCATGACAAAGCTGGGTTCTATGTATGCATGCATAGCATGACATAGCTGGGTTCTATGTATGCATGCATAGCATGACATAGCTGGGTTGTATGTATGCATGCATAGCATGACATAGCTGGGTTGTATGTATGCATGCATAGCATGACATAGCTGGGTTGTATGTATGCATGCATAGCATGACATAGCTGGGTTGTATGTATGCATGCATAGCATGACATAGCTGGGTTCTATGTATGCATGCATAGCATGGCATAGCTGGGTTCTATGTATGCATGCATAGCATGGCATAGCTGGGTTCTATGTATGCATGCATAGCATGGCATAGCTGGGTTCTATGTATGCATGCATAGCATGGCATAGCTGGGTTCTATGTATGCATGCATAGCATGGCATAGCTGGGTTCTATGTATGCATGCATAGCATGGCATAGCTGGGTTCTATGTATGCTTTCATAGCATGGCATAGCTGGTTTCTATGTATGCTTGCATAGCATGGCATAGCTGGGTTGTATGTATGCTTGCATAGCATGACATAGCTGGGTTGTATGTATGCTTGCATAGCATGACATAGCTGGGTTGTATGTATGCTTGCATAGCATGACATAGCTGGGTTGTATGTATGCATGCATAGCATGACATAGCTGGGTTGTATGTATGCATGCATAGCATGACATAGCTGGGTTGTATGTATGCATGCATAGCATGACATAGCTGGGTTGTATGTATGCATGCATAGCATGGCATAGCTGGGTTGTATGTATGCATGCATAGCATGGCATAGCTGGGTTGTGTGTATGCATGCATAGCATGGCATAGCTGGGTTGTGTGTATGCATGCATAGCATGACATAGCTGGGTTGTGTGTATGCATGCATAGCATGACATAGCTGGGTTGTGTGTATGCATGCATAGCATGACATAGCTGGGTTGTGTGTATGCATGCATAGCATGACATAGCTGGGTTGTGTGTATGCATGCATAGCATGACATAGCTGGGTTGTATGTATGCATGCATAGCATGACATAGCTGGGTTCTATGTATGCATGCATAGCATGACATAGCTGGGTTCTATGTATGCATGCATAGCATGGCATAGCTGGGTTCTATGTATGCATGCATAGCATGGCATAGCTGGGTTCTATGTATGCATGCATAGCATGACATAGCTGGGTTCTATGTATGCATGCATAGCATGACATAGCTGGGATCTATGTATGCATGCATAGCATGACATAGCTGGGTTCTATGTATGCATGCATAGCATGACATAGCTGGGTTCTATGTATGCATGCATAGCATGACATAGCTGGATTCTATGTATGCATGCATAGCATGACATAGCTGGGTTCTATGTATGCATGCATAGCATGACATAGCTGGGATCTATGTATGCATGCATAGCATGACATAGCTGGGTTCTATGTATGCATGCATAGCATGACATAGCTGGGTTCTATGTATGCATGCATAGCATGACATAGCTGGGTTGTATGTATGCTTGCATAGCATGACATAGCTGGGTTCTATGTATGCATGCATAGCATGACATAGCTGGGTTCTATGTATGCCTGCATAGCATGACATAGCTGGGTTCTATGTATGCATGCATAGCATGACATAGCTGGGTTCTATTTATGCTTGCATAGCATGACATAGCTGGTTTCTATGTATGCTTGCATAGCATGACATAGCTGGGTTCTATGTATGCATGCATAGCATGACATAGCTGGGTTCTATTTATGCTTGCATAGCATGACATAGCTGGTTTCTATGTATGCTTGCATAGCATGACATATCTGGGTTCTATGTATGCATGCATAGCATGACATATCTGGGTTCTATGTATGCATGCATAGCATGGCATAGCTGGGTTGTATGTATGCTTGCATAGCATGACATAGCTGGGTTATATGTATGCTTGCATAACATGACATAGCTGGGTTCTATGTATGCATGCTTAGCATGACATAGCTGGTTTCTATGTATGCTTGCATAGCATGACATAGCTGGGTTGTATGTATGCTTGCATAGCATGACATAGCTGGGTTGTATGTATGCATGCATAGCATGACATAGCAGGGTTCTATGTATGCATGCATAGCATGACATGGAAGGTTTGCCTTCATGCATAATATAGCAGCTCTGTATGTATGCATAACATAACAGGTTTTTTTGTTAATGCATGAGCATTAACAAGCTGTTATGTTATGCACACAGTACTGTTATGCATGTAAGTATGCATGAGCTAAACAGCAGATAAGTATGCATCAGCTAAACAGCAGGTAAGTATTCATAACGTATTGCATATGTAAGTGTAATATCAGTGCATATTATTATTTTTCGCATGTACCGAAAAGGAAAACAGCACTGTACGTTTAGTGTTAAGATAACATATACTGTGTGCTTCGTTATTAATTGTCCCCAAATAACACCAGAATTGCTCCAAACAGCGCCATAATGGCCCCAAACACCACCAGAATTGCCAGAACCAACATCATAATTGCCCAAGACCAAGTTGCCAAGACACAGTTGCACCATAATTGTCCAATCAGCTCATAATTATTAAAGCAGCATCCAATTGCCCAACAGCATCCAAATTGTGAAAGCAACTTCAGAATTGCCAAAGCAGTAACAGATTATACCAGCTGTCAATGTGCCAACGAAAACTGATTTTTAAACCCAAAACAACTCCAAGACCAAATTGCCTTAAATAGATCTCCACTTAGCCATTGCAACTAAATCTCCAGCTCAAAAGAGGATTGAAAAGTTTATCAATCAGGCCAAAACTGATCTAAAATGTTTCAACGTGCTAATAAAAGCGTCTAATAATGTACATTAACCCTTCACAGATTTTGTGATACACAGAAGTCTATTACAAACTTCATTACTGAAAATTCCACTAGCTAAAACTCATTGCAGCAGCACCAGTTCCTTTAGTTCATAAAATGAGGAGCACTTAATCTCAGTCTTTCTGTGATTACTTTTCACTTCTACATCGATGTCTTCCAACGTCAGCAACAGAGTACACCAAATAGCAATGTCTAAATTAAAACGGGTTTCCAAATATCCAAGCATCACCTGGAAAGAAGTATCAGATCCCTTCAACTGCGAACAGCCAACCACTCAGCCATTGCGAAGCAAACTGAAGCACAGAAGGGGAACTTTCTCAACCTCAGTGTAGCTTTTAAAATATTTCTCTACAAACTCTTGGCATGAATTGTTTTAACTATTGAAAAAGGCTAGATTATTGTAATTTACTATTGAGATATGTCATGCATTGATTTTAACAATAAATTTGGATATTTACATAAAAGGGGATTAGAGATTTAATATACACACAGCAATCAACATATATACAACTTAAAACTAAGTCATAAAGTTTGAAGAATAAATTTGGATATTTACATAAAATAGAATTGGATATTTAATAACTCAAAATCTATATATGTACAACTTAAAACTAAATCTTAAATATCTAAATAAAAAGAAAACTTAAAAACTAAAAAATAAAATCATACTTGAGCTACCACCACACTCGCTTCCGCTGTTTCCCACTCTCCTGGCTTTTCTTTCTTTTCGGCAGAAGGGGAGGATGTAGTTCGTCTATCTTCCTTTTCTTCGGTGCAGGAGGTGTGGCATCAGAAATACGAAGATTTCTAAGAGCTACGATGAGCACATAATCGGCAAAGCTGTTGCCACTGCTATCTCTAGGAATCTCCTTTTCTTCCTGGTGTCGCTTCTTCCTTATCTTCCAGACCTCCCATTCTTCCTGAAGAAATGCATAAAAAGAATCAAGTATGAGATTTCGTGGAAGTAATTTCGTTTTCCATACACATTTTCTTCACAATGTAAAAAATATATATGTAATATATATATATCAAAAATAGATGTGCAAAAAGATATCCAAATATTAAAATAGGTATGCAGAGCAAAAAATGTTACGCAAATACAAATATGCAAAATACATATTAAATAAATAAATAATAATAATAGTAATAATAAACTGCAAACAATAAGAGTGATGAGAAAAATACTATACAATAACTATACTTTGAAAATTTTAAATTTATAATATTTGTTAATATATTCCTGTATTTTTTATATTTCATATTTACAATCAGCTATTTTGAATTAAAAAAAAGAAAAATCTAAATCGAAAAATGAATTAAAATTTGTGATTTATGAGGAAATCTGCGAAGCTAACAAAAATAAGTTAAAGTTGAAGAATTCTAAAAGTATTTCGTAGTCAATTTGTGTCATTATACTCACTTTAGTGGAGGCAAGCTCTGTAGCTATATCATCCAAAGATGATTCTTCTTCTTCCTGCATTCTTCTTATTCTTCTAAATCTTCTCATGATTCTGCAAAGAAAGAGAAAAATCATTAGCTTCCTAAGTTCTTTCAAACATTCATATTTCTTTCAATTCAACAATAAAACTGATTCAATTATACAACTGCAGGTTTAAATCATAGCAAATACAATTGCAGATCGTTTATTTCTATATGAAAAATAAGACGTTATTTGCATATATGGAATTCAGCAGAAACAAAGAATAAATCCCATTTTGTTATTACTAAGGTACTTTAGGAGGCAAAAAGGCTACTTTATACTCAAAAGAGGAGGAATCAAATTTTCTTCCAAATATCATCCCCCGGTGCATTTGGTTTCGGTTGTTTCAACTGTGAGTGGCACTTTTTTGCATATAATGAGCTAATTGACCAAGTCATAAGGATCCTAAGGATCCAAGATCGTAAGGTCATAAGGTCTTATGTTTCCTTTGAAAGGTAATAGGTACCTGTCGGATTATGACCTATTCTATTGACCTTGGGATTGTATCAAGTTTGTGCATAACTTCCAATAACAGAAAACCTTCTAAGACTAAAATTAGGACCTAAAATGGGAAAAAAAAAGTTCTCTTATCCACAATGAACAGCGCAGTAATATTTGAGATTGCTGAGTTCTTTTTAAGATTGGAATCAAAGGCGTATTTTTGTCCTAAATATTTGTTCAGCTTTGGAGTGTCTTAGTTTTCTTTATTGGGAAGGGGCAACTTTTAAAATACACACTGACATTTTCTATTCCTCTGTTGTAACATATTTTCATAATATATGTATTGACTATCCACCATTTTAGCCCAAATTTCGTTTGCTAAGACTATTTGCATGGTAACACAACCGCATCTTTTCCATCCCAAATATTTATATTATATATATTATGTGATGTAAACGAATCCGTTGCACTTATCATTTCAATAACTGCTTTTCCCTCCGCATTTTAAGCCCTGACAACAGATACAATGGAATCTTATTTTATCGCCTTCGCTTTAAGTTCAGAAAACAGAAAAATATATCTATTTTTAAGAAGCGAAAATATATCTTTCGATCGCACAAAAAAACCAATTACCGATCATATGAAAGTTTAAATTAACAGTTTGTATGATGAGGAAAGTTTATTTCCCATAGAGATGAAAGATTTTTGTCACTTGATATATTTCACATGAATTGTAAATTATTCCCAAAATATGAGAGTAACTTAATTTCTAAATCGTATTTATCTGTCTTATAGTAATCAAATTCCGCGAAATGATAATTCTCACATGGTAAAGACATCACATCACGCGAACTGCCATGGCTAGCACCAGCAAGCGAGACAGATCGAGAGCAACACATCTAAGGCCAAAACGTTTGTGCATTAAATCAATGAAATTCGGGAAATAAATGTAAAAATACTCACTCTATCCAGTGCTCCTGAAGTTCTTCCATCTCCTCTTGCTTCGTGTTGATTAATTTTCTCCTAAACATAGTTATTTAAAGTTACCTTATCACTAGCTACAATCTTAGTAAACATCAAAAGCTTCAAGATTCTAAACAAGTATTATTCGAAAATGAATATTAAGAATAGAAGACATCATCGATGACGAAACGCTCGTTGATTGGCTCACGTTTCTTTATTGTTTCGTCGACATTCCTGACGCGACAGATTCAAACTTAAAGTAATAACTGCTCTGTATATTTTGTTATTAAAATAATTCGAAATATTAAAGAAATTAATGAAATTTCTTCAATTTCTCGTACAGTCGGCCTCTAGATGTAGTCAGTTTCACAAATTTTTAATTTATTGTTTCACTTACAAAAATTAAAAATATTTTCTTGGAAAAGGAATGAAATTGCAAAATAGTTCAGGTTTTAATACTATGTCGATAAGGGAAAATATACTATTGACAAGGGAGGACTATAATGCTTTAAACGAAGAAAAGGAAACAAAGTCACTTGGAATATTTTCCAATGATCATGAAATCCATTTTGAAATTTCACAGAAGGCTCGAATTACTAATTCTGATTATTGTTTTTAGCAAAGTGATCATCTCGTGACATATGTAATGTAGGGGAGTATGGGAGTAGTGTAGCCAGTATGGCGAGCGGAAATGAGAACCGGAAGTGCCACGCCCTCTCGCCATAAAGTTCCCCGATCTGGAGTCGGTATGGCGAGTGCCACGTTCATCTGTCAAAAGTCCATTTTGTTTACCCCTGTCAAAAGAATCTCGAATTCTGTTTACATCTGTCAAAAATTCCTGATTTTTGTTTTTGATCCGGCCACACCCCCTAGACCCCCTGGTTGAATTATTTCAACAATCTGAGAATTAAAAAGTCCTACCATTTGCGAAACAGAACAAGAAATAAACATTATTTTTCCAAATAAATATGTATACTTTTGCTTAGGAATAATAATTATCAACGTATTTTTGTTAAGAATAAACTTTCCCAAACTGCGAACTAAATGAAACAGGCCACGCAATAAATTTATAACCTTCTCGCACATTTTTATTCTCAACCACGTTTTATTGACGGATGGGAAAAGTCCTGCGAAATAAAAAAAAATATTCTAAACTAAGAACCAAACGTCTCTGGCAAATAATTTATTTGGAATAAACTTTCCCGATCTGTGAAATACAAAGTTCTCACATGTGATTAAAGCCGTCGTTTAATACTTACGGGGAAAAACAATTAAAAAATATTAGTAAAAAAAAGAGCAGGACGTATATTAATTAAAAAATATGAGTTTTGATCCAAGAAAAACATTACATCACGTTTTTAAAAAAAAACTATTTGTATTTTACACATCTACTAAAAACCTACAAGTTTCAACACATAATGTTTCAGTTACCCTTTTATCGTCGTGCTCTCTTGTTGACAAAGTTCATAATCTGGTCTTATCAGTATGTTGTCAAGGTCAAGGGGTTCAGAGATTGAACTCCGGAAGGACACTAGATGATCTCTGCGATATTTGTATTTGTTGCTGATAAGATCTGATAAACTATTTCCTCCATTAACGACAGAGCTTGAGTAAATAATCCTTTGAACCAAATGGTCTTACCCGACCTTTGCCGACTGTTGACTTCGAAGGTTAAGAAATGTATCTTATAATTTCCCTTGAGCTCGGTGCTGCTAGGGCAAAGGTAATCGATTTGGCCGTATTTAAACGGTTCGGAAAGTAAGTGGAATTTATTAGTTTCTTTTGAACTCCAGTCTGTTGCTGCTGTTTCGTCATTTCTGTTTCGGATTAGGGAGTTATTAGCTTTAGTTGTTTTCAAGTGTCTGTAATAGCTCTCCATCAGTTAGAGCTAAATGTCACAATGCACTTCGGCTCCAGTGATGAGGATTCTGGATACGAAAGTTGTTCTGGACCCATCAGGATTCGTATCCCATGGTAGAAACGTAGCCGTATAGTGGTACCTAGAAATTACGCATTTCAATGTGCATCTAGACTGCTTCGTCTCCACCAGAGCCTATCTACACCACCACATCCATCAAGACTGAGGCCTCTTGTGATGAAACCACCCGAAACCACAGGAGGTAGTTCAAGCATTGAGGCGAAAAAGACAGAGGCGTTTGCAGTTGCAAAAATAAGGTGTAGATAGCGCGATCATCACTTTACACTAGGTAGTGTTGTAGCACTAGATATAAGAAACTCATGTTTTTATCCTGGAAAATGTTCTCTTTTGTTGCATATGTTCTGATTGGTGAAGCAATGTATCATAACTGGTTTTATCTGCAAAATGCTCTCTGTTTAAGGGATGGATGTATTTAACATTAGAATGTCCCAGGGAATATTAATTGTGTTCTTCTGAATTATTCAATGTCTGCATCTAGTATTGTCTAATCGGTATTGTTTTCATGTTCTTGTGAATGATTTCCAATACAGTATTTGTCAATAAACTTAAGATTTATTATTCAATTTGTCTCTTTTTAAAAAAATAACTCACACCAACACAAGAATTCAGTTTTAATCATTTATTCAAAGCATATATTACAATTTATTGAATGCAATCTGAGATTAGCAGTGAAGTGATATCGTGTTCAAATACTCAGTTTGACTGATGCACGAACTGTTAGGTTTGAAAAGTCTGCGGAATGCGATATAAAGTCCTGTTTCAAATATCACAGAAGGAATATTTCGGTAATTTTTGGTTTGGGTGATGAAGTCAGTATCCAAGATGGCGGACTTATAATTATATGGTACCTTTAGAGCTGTGTTTACTTCACGATGGTGTTGGGTGATAACGTCAGAATCCAGGATGGCGGACTTGTGACAGAATTATTCGGGACCTTTAGAGTTGTTTACTTCACGATGGGTTTGGGTGATGACGTCAGAATCCAAGATGCCACACTTGGGACTTAGAATTATTTGGGACCTTCGGATGTGTTTGGTCAACCAGGGGGTCTAGGGTGTGTGGCAATATAAACAAAAATCGGGAACTTTTAGCAGATGTAAACAAAAACCGAGGGGCTTTTGACAGGTGTAAACAGAAGGACTTTTGAGAGATAGGCGTGGCACTCGCCATACCGGTCCAGATCGAGAAACTTTATGGCGAGAGGGCGTGGCACATCCGGTTCTCATTTCCGCTCGCCATATCGACCACTACACTACTGACATGACGTCTTAATCAGTCTTTTAAGTTTCTTTTTGTATTTACAAGTGCATATAATTCAATTAATAATACTTTAGACCTAGAAAGATAAGTAAATTGTCTCTAAATAATTAACTGTGACATTATGTAATATACAATGGTATATGTTCAGTGAAACATCAGTTTTTATAACAAAACTAGAACACATGTCGTCACTCACAAATATGAAATCTTGCTTTGAAAGGAAATATACTTTTACATTTATCGGCTTTTGCACTCTTTAAAATATTTAATTCAAACTGATTAAATACTGGGAAAACGCAAAAAGCAATATGTTATTGATATTCATACAACATAAGAATATTTTTCTTTTATCTATTGAAATGAAAAAAAAAATTGCCTTTCTCATAATCTCTGAGAAAATGGAAGCAGATTTTTGCTTTCAGTGAAATATCTCTTCACCCTCTATCAACGCAATTTCAGATTTATACTGTAAACGTATCGCTTGTAATATTCGCTAAAAGGTTAATTTTTTCCGTATTGTTGCGAATTACAAAATGGATAGGCACTGAGCGTGAGTATTAATAACTATAATTTAAAACCAATTACAATACAATGCAAATTGTTACAAAGAAAATATGGATGAAGTACCTTATAAACAAATTAACTACCATCATGCATAAGTCATTAACCTTTTTGTACAGAGTATACAATATCAGCTCTGTCTGTTCTACTAAATACTACCTCTTCACTCTGTTTACCATGTCACTTGAATATCATCAGACGTAAACAAACTCTCGTCTTGTGCTAGTTCATTAAACTTATCACAATAGCAAAACAAAATGACCGCCCGCGCACACATCACATAAAAGATACTTCTTGACTTTTAATTATCGCGCACAGACTCAGACCATCTGAACATCCTTTCAGATCTCACAACTTTAACACACTGCACTGTTTTTTTTTTCATTCTTCCAAATCGTTCTCAGTTCCAATTCTTTGGCTAATTAAATCTCTCACGTAGAAGTACACACGAGGGCTCCATCACGTTAAGCCATGAAGTCACTGTTGCTCGTTCATCTGTCGTAATAGTATTTACTGCCCTCTGACGACGTAAATTGAAATTTCCTAAAGATTTAAAAAATGTGATTCATAATATTGTTGCGGATTACAAAAATGGATAGCCACTGAGCGTGAGTATTAAAAACTATATTTTAAAACCAAATTCAATACTAGGTAAATTGTTACAAAGAAAATATGGATGAAGTATCTTATTAACAAATCAACTATTAACCATACACAAGTCAATCAACCTTCCTGCGCAGAGCACACAACATTAGCTCTGTCTATTCCACTAAATTTTACCTTTTTACTTGATTATCATGTCGCTTGAACATCTTCATACACAAACAAAATCGTCCTGTGCTAGTTCGCTAACTCACACTTGCAGAACCATACGACCGTCCACGTACACGTCACATAAAAGATACCACTTTTATACTTCCCGCGTACACATCACATAAAGATAATTCTTTATACTTAACGCGCACTGTCTCAGAACAACTGTCTCAGAACCATCCATTTTCGAACTCTCGACCGTTACACACACGACCGTTACACGCTCCACTGTTCTTCAAATTCTCCCAAAGTTCTTATTCGTTGGCTGATACTTTTTGCTTTCGGATGCCAGATTCCTTCTGTCGTAACACTGCTCCCTTCCTAGGTCTTGTTCGTCCCGAACAATTCTGGATTCCAAAGCTTCTTCAGTTCTTCGATGAAACGGGGCCAAACGATCCACGTGAACCACCTTGCACTTTGTAGCTGGACGACGACGAATGCGATATACCCCGTCATTAATCCTATTAACTATTGTATATGGACCTTCCCAAGGTTTCTGAAGTTTTGGAGGTAGTCCTTTCTTTCTATGTGGACTGTATAGCCAGACAAGATCTCCTTGATTGAAAACAGTTCCATTTATTTTATTGTCATATCTTGTTTTGGTTCTGTCACTTGCTATGTCGATGTTATGTCTAACGGAGTGATGGATTTCTTCTAGTCGTTGTTGTAATTCTTGTACGTATTGTGGAGTGGACACAGGCATTGCTTCGGGCCGACCATATAAAAGGTCACAGGGAAGACGTAACTCTCTTCCAAAAAGCATCATGGAAGGTGTCTGTCCAGTTGTCTCATGCACTGCCGTCCTATATGCCAGCAAAAGGAGTGGTACATGGCGATCCCAGTCACGTTGGTGGTCGTTCACAAATAATGCTAAATGCTGAGCAATTGTTCTATTGAATCTTTCAACCATACCATCCGACTGAGGGTGTAAGGGAGTTGTTCTAGTTTTCTGAATGCCTAATAGTTGACAGATGCCTTTAAACACATTGGATTCAAAATTCCGTCCTTGATCAGAGTAAAGTTGTAAAGGTACTCCGTACCTACTAATGAAGTTATTAACTATCATCTCCGCCACTATTGTTGCTTCCTGGTCTTGGATGGGATATACCTCAGGCCACTTTGTGAAATAATCCATTACCACTAATAAATATCGATTTCCATCATCAGTTCTAGGAAATGGACCCATTACATCAGTGGCTATTCTTTCAAAAAGGGCACCAACGTTATACGTCTGCAGCTTACCCCGACTCCTAGTCTTAGGGCCTTTCTTTGCTGCACAGGCTTCACATTGCCTACACCATCTTTCAACGTCTGCCCTACTTTTCAACCAATGAAATCGTTCCCTGGCTTTGGCTAATGTCTTATTAACACCAAAGTGTCCTCCAGTGGCACTATCATGTACATCTTTCATCACAAGTTCCACTCGGGAGCGAGGAAGGATTATCTGCCAACGGATCAGCCGTCCAGTGAGATTCTCCCATCTTCTGTATAATACACCGTCTTTCAATTTTAAGGAGTCCCACTGTGCCCAGTAACTTTTAGTAGTTGGACTATACCTCGAGATGTGCTCCCAATTAGGTCTTACATCAGATTTTTCAATCAATTCTAATATTGGTTTTATGTCTTCATCATCTAGTTGAGCCTTCCTGATTTCAATTGGATTCCAGATGTTAGAGGTATCACTGTTTGTTTGTGTCAATACTATTTGTCTTATGGGCATTATCTCTTTAGTTCCAAATTTCAGTTCTGCATTATAGCAATGTTTACAGTTGTCAATACATGGGCGCCTGGAAAGAGCATCTGCATTCTTATGCATTTTACCACTTCGATGTTCGATGGAGAAATCGTATTCTTGTAACCGTTGTATCCACCTAGCGATTTGTCCTTCAGGGTTTTTGAAGTTTAATAACCATCTAAGTGCAGCATGATCAGTACGTATAAGGAATTTCTGGCCATAGAGATAATGATGAAAATGTTCTATTGCTTTTACTATTGCTAACAGTTCTTTGCGTGTTACACAATAATTCCGCTCTGGTTTGGATAAAGTTTTACTAAAGTATGCAATAACTTTCTCTTGTCCGTCTTGTTCTTGTGAAAGTACAGCACCAACTCCTGTGTTACTTGCGTCAGTATCTATTACGAATTGTTTTCCAGTTTGTGGGTACGCTAGCACTGGTGCTGTGGAAAGAGTTTTCTTTAGCTGTTGAAAGGCTATATCGCATTCAGTGGTCCACATAAACCGCTGGCCCTCTTCTGTCAGACGATGTAATGGCCTTGCGATGTTGGAGAAACCTTTGACAAATCTTCTATAGTAGGTGCAAAGTTCAATAAAACTGCGAAGTTGATGAACATCTTGTGGTGGAGGCCAGTCTCTTACAGCTTCTATATTACTAGGATCAGTCTTAATCCCTGATGTAGTGATCACATGACCAAGGTAATGAACTTCTTGCTGGAACAGTTTACACTTTGTCGGTCCCAATTTTAACTTGGCTGCCTTAAGTTTTTCAAATACTTGACGAAGATTTCTCAAATGTTCTTCAAAAGTTCTTCCAAGAACTATGATGTCGTCCAAGTAAACCAGACAGACCTCCAAAGACAAACCTTTGAGCACTGACTCCGTTAGTCGCTCAAAAGTGGCAGGTGCGTTACAAAGTCCAAATGGCATTACCTTAAACTGCCAAAGTCCATTCCCTGTGGTAAAAGCTGTTTTCTCACGGTTTTCAGGACGTGTACCAACTTGCCAATAGCCGCTCTTTTAGTCTAATGTTGAGAACCATTCTGATCCAGATAAAGTGTCTAGTGTATCATCAATCCTGGGTAAAGGAAATGAGTCTTTCTTTGTTACGTCATTTAATCTGCGATAATCTACACAAAATCGTGTAGATCCATCCTTTTTCTTGACAAGAACTACTGGTGATGTCCAGGGACTCTGTGATGGTTCTATAATGCCCTGAGCTTCCATGTCCTTTTTGAGTTGTTCCGTCTCCTCTCTTTTTGCCAATGGAAGCCTTCTTGCCGGCAGATGGACTGGAGGAGAATCACCAGTGTTAATTTTATGTTCTGTCAGGTTAGTACGGCCATAATCATTTGATGTGGCAGAAAAAATGTCAGAAAATTCTTTTAATAGGTTCTCGGCCTTAACAGCTTGGTTTTCAGTTAATATTCGTCTTGTTTCTCTCCATAATTCAGTAAGATGAGATGGGATGTCTGTATGATTTTGATTTGAATCAGTAACTTCTATTTTATTTATACTTGTTACACAGGTAACGCTTCACATACTGCTAATTCTTCACCTTTTTTTAACATTCTATTGGATTTGTTACAGTTCATCACTCTGATAGGGATCTGTTCTTTATCTATTCTGACTAAAGTCCTTGCAACCAGGATATTATGAGCCAAAGCTCCTTTACCAGAGGCATCAGTAACTGTCAATCGGAAGGCCCCAGAAGTCTCCGCCCGATGTCCACCGACTATAACTTCACTTTGTGCTGGGATCTCTGTGTCTTCCGTCACTAATATTGGAGTTACGCTTGATAAAGAATCAGACTTCCGGCTAAGCAGAGGAATCTCTTCTGTCTCATACATAGAGTAGTCTAATGTTGAATCCATGTTTCTTAAGAAACTCTAGGCCTAATATGCACTCATCGTAGATGCCAGCGATGTAAACAGGGTGGTGTACCAGACAGCCACCAACTCGGATGTTAAGTTCTATTTTTCCATAGACTTTTGAACGATCTCCAGTGGCTGTTTGTAGGCTTATTTTAGATTGTGTAGTATTCAAGGTTGGGTGAGGTATTATTTTCTTTATTATATCCGTTCTGAGTAAAGTTACATTTGCACCAGTGTCGACTATCATACGGCAAGGTATTCCATTTATGGCTGCATCAGCTACTAATCCATTATTATCACCATGTAATGTTGAAACGTGGGCGACTTCCCCTGGGGCCAACCAATCAACAGCCAGCCTTTGCCTCGCAAGGCTGACTAATTTTCTGTTTCCCTGATCCTGTTGTCTAGTTGATGGACTTGGACTCCTCATTCGTTTCCTATTGCAGTTGGCACGAATGTGTCCGGACTTGCCACAATTCCAACACTGAAGGTCTGTTGTAGTTTTTGAAGAACCTTTTATATCTTTCAAAACGGATAGTATGGCGTTGGTTATCAAAACGGATAGTTGGTTAGTTCTTTCATTTCATTATCCTTTTCTACAGTTTCTTCTGCACTCACAAATCTCACTGTACGTTTGCTCGCTCGGGAAGAAAGCCTAGAGCACTCGTATTTCATAGCATGTACCACAGCTGACTTTAAGGATTCACCTTCTAACATCCTCAGAGATTACTGAGTGTCAGGGTCAGCAATAGCATCAATAAATCGTAATTGAGCTAAATTATCTTGAATTTCTGGTGGACAGTTACTAGAAGCCAATCTAGCTAGACGCTCAATATCACTAGCAAGCTCTTGCGAAGTTTCACCATTTTTCTGCATGCGATGTTTAAATTGAGTCACGTAATATTGTTTTAAATAACTATCACCAAACCTTAGTTCTAATGCAGAAACTAGACTTTGATAATCAAGTCGTTTTTCTTCTGGAACAGACTGTAAAACTTCCGCAGCAGTAATTTCTTAAGGAAGCTGCAAGAAAACTGGCCTTTTGGAATTCATTCCACTCATTGGCTGTAGCGATAACTTCGAATTGTGTTTTAAATACTGTCCAAGATGATTGACCATCATATGTAGAAGGTTTAGTTGTATTTTTAGCGATATGTGTAATAACATTATTTCCACTAGAATAATTATTATCACAAGCAGAAGGTAACATTTCATTTCTCAAAATATGAAACTGACGTTCACAATCAGTTTTTACAATTTCAATTTCATGTTTATAATCTAACTTAACACTATCAAGATCATCTTTTACACTATTTAGTTCGGTCATAATGTCCTTACACTTATCAGAAATCTTATCAATTTGAGAAGTCACTTCAGCTCTCATCTCAGTATTTTGTGCGGCCAGGTCACCTATTTTATTTCTCAACTCATTATTTTGTGCGGCCATATCGGCTTTCAAGTCATCTTTTTGAGAAACTATGTCAGTTCTCAACTCATTGTTTTGTGCGCCAGGTCACCTATTTTATTGTTTATGTCACTATTTTGACTAGAAAGTTCACCTATTTTATTGCTTTGGGTAGCTATATCACCTTTAATATCAGTCATCAACTTTACTAATTCATCCATTCTTCTAGTTAACGGCATTCAATAAATTTATCCCACTCTGACACCAAATGTTGCGGATTACAAAAATGGATAGACACTGAACGTGAGTATTAAAAACTATATTTTAGAACCAAATTCAATACAAGGTAAATTGTTACAAAGAATATATGGACGAAGTATCATATAAACAAATCAACTATTATCCATACACAAGTCATCAACCTTCCTGCACAGAGCACACAACATTAGCTCTGTCTATTCCACTAAATATTACCTTTTTACTTGATTACCATGTCGCTTGAACATCTTCATACACAAACAAAATCGTCCTGTGCTAGTTCGCTAACTCACACTAGCAGAACCATACGACCGTCCGCGTACACCTCACATAAAAGATACCACTTTGATACTTCCCGCTTACACATCACATAAAGGTAAGTCTTTATACTTAACGCCCACTGTCTCTGAACAGCTAACCGTCCATTTTCGAACTCTCGACCGTTACACACACGACCGTTACACGCTCCACTGTTCTTCTTCAAATTCTCCCAAAGTTCTTATTCATTGGCTGATACTTTTTGCTTTCGGATGCCAGATTCCTTCTGTCGTAACAATATTTATTTAGTACCTATCCAACTGAAAAAGAATTTTCTAATTACCTCTTAAAACAAAAAAGTCCCTCCCTCCTGTGATAAGGGGGCAACTTATTGTCATAAATGTAAACCTCGTGATCTTAACTTACCACCAGCAAAATCAATATTTCGCGTATAAATGCATCGCCTGGTAATATTCGTTTAAAGTGTGCAATTTTGAACTTTTTCCTCTGTTAGAGGGCGCAATTAAAGTTTTGCGTGATTTGGAAAGTTATCTCTTAAAAGAAATTGCTTTTTCCCACCCACCCTGGGTTAAGAAGACAACTCATTGTTGCCAATGCAAGCTTCATAACCTTCACATTCATTCCCTTCATCATAATCTCGTCTTGAATATTCTAGTATTTATATATATCAACTCATTCATTTAGTATTTAGGACATAATCTGAATGTAGTTAATGCTTATAGAAAATAAATACCCTCTCAAATAAATGGTTGCCACAGAGGTCTGACAGGAGACTGTCAGCTTGTATGCCATAGTAGAAGGTCTTGAGAGGATGGCAGGATATCAGCAGAAAAACGACACATACATCCATGCCTTACCAGGGGCTCGAACCCAGGTCCCTTGAGAAGAATATTTATTTATTCCTTTATTTTAATACAAACTTTCATTGTGTTTTCTAGATATATTAAAATGTTGCTTTTGAGGTAATTTACTAAATATTATGTTTGTATTAGTTGCATCACTTTCGAACATATTTCTCAAAACTACTTCATTCATATTCAGTGGATCCCTGCTCACTGGTTTCTAATTAATAACGTGTACATTATTGACATCAATGAAATATCTCTTGAAAAGCTACCATTAAGATTTCAAATTTCTATTATATACATATTGTTTGTAAAATTTATTAACGGCTTTGTAGTTTTCACACTTAGTTATCGGTAAAGATACATTACATATATATCTAACAAAACTACCTAAGTATTTGAAAAATGTGAATTATAATGTTTCATTAGTATCAATACAGAAATTTATAATTAGAGTTTCGTAATTATCAATTTCATTGTTTTCAATGGAAACTTTATGACGTTACACTCCACGACCAAAATTTCAAATTTCAATCATTAATATATCGTTGTAATATTTGTTTGAAATTTTGGAATTTTCAAAATTTTTAACCGTTAGAGGGCACAATTATAGTTTTCGAAATATTCCGAAAGTGCGAATCATAATATTTTATCAATTCCTATCTAACCCAAAAAAGAATTTTTCATTTATCTCTAAATACAAACAATTATCTGCTAAAAAAAATGTGTTTACCCACCCCCATGGGTTTAAGGGGCCAACTTATTGTTGGCAATGAAAATTCCGTGACCTTCACATTCCACCACCAAAATTTCAAATTTCTAGCATAACTACTTCGTTTGCAATATTCGTTTGAAATTTCGGAATTTTCAACTTTTTCCACCGCTAGAGGACGTAATAATAGCTTTAGGGAGATTCCGCAAGTGCATACCGTAATATTTCATCAATACCTATC
The DNA here is from genome assembly GCA_038380435.1 of Ryuthela nishihirai. Taxonomy (NCBI): domain Eukaryota; kingdom Metazoa; phylum Arthropoda; class Arachnida; order Araneae; family Heptathelidae; genus Ryuthela; species Ryuthela nishihirai. Next base: position 64,487,550 of record JAWZYU010000003.1, read on the forward strand.
CAACACAAAAATGATTTTCAATTTATCTCTGCAAGCAAAAACGTTCTATGCCTACAGACGGACAGACAGGCAGCAGACATAGCGGAACTCTTACTCGTTTTCTTCGAAAACGAGATAAAAAAAGAGACAAATTTAATTACTAGACTGAGGGTTAAGAGTTCCCCAATAAAATTTAATTTGAACTTAAAAATCCTAGAATCTCTTATTTCTGAGGAATATTAATTATTACATGCAAACATTATTTTACATTGTTCTAAATGTAATAATTAAAAATTAACCCTTATCGAAAATTAAATTAATTTAACATAATCACCACTAATGTTAAAAAAGTAATGAAATTTAAAATTCCAAAAATTAAACGTTTGTTTATCAAATTTTAATAATTTTTATCAAACAGCACAATCTCTACAATTATTTATAAACTATACAGCTGTTGAACTCTTCCTGAGAGAAAGCTACCATACCTAACATAGAGCTAGCATTTTTATTGAAACCGGAAATGACGTCGTCTCTGTGAAACCACAATTATTCTTGCTTGAATTAAACCGGAAATGATGTCACATATGTGAATTTACAATTATATCTACAATACGTATACTAAAAAGGAACATAATACCTGTTTGAAAATTTAAAAATGCAATTCACTTTTAATTTTTGGTATCTTAGTCTTACTAGGTAAATCTGTTTAACAAGACATTTCATTTTAAAATGTGGGAAATTTTTAATTAAGATATATTTCATTTAGAGCATAAAATAGTGGATTTACAATCCGTTAATATTTCTAAATATTTTTAATGTTGGGTTGGTGTCTTGTGTACGCTCCTATCCTGTATTGTGCTTGAGACATTCTTATGAATGTGACATTATTATGAAGCTTAGGAAAGTTATACGGGTAAATTTATGTATCATTTCCTGAATAGTGTTTTCATTTTTTTTTAGAATACTTCTTTTCAAAGTAATAATTGTTAAATTATAGCTCCTTAATAACGATAACATTTCTGCTTTATCAGAAAAATATGTCAGGGACTGTGAAGAACATAGTACTTCCGAAATAAAGGATCGCAAAAGTTTTACATTGAACACAGAAGTCTGCATAGTGAAGAATTCAAGTAAATTTTCTGGGGTTTTATTACCGTTCTTTAGTGAGTAAGTCAGACGTGCAAGAATGAATTCATCAATTTTTATATAAATATTCGTCATCTAAATATAATTAGGTTTCGGATTTTTAATTAATTGTTTTACTAATATAAATTAAAAATATTTATTTTTTTCTTATAAAAGTAATAAAATTGTAGAATATTTCAGGTTTTAATATTCTATCGATAAGAGAAAATGTACTATTAACCTAGGAGAGATATAATGTGTTAAACGAAAAAACCGAGCATATTTGGAATATTTTCCAATTATCATGAAATCCATTTCGCTTAATATTTAAAGAATTATGGAAGCTGAAGCATTTAACTGTAACTTTTTCTACTCATGAAAATTTACTTCAAAAGATTAATTAAAACTGTTATAACAAATCGTTCACTAACATAAATGTTATTTGAAATTTCTATAACCTTTTTTTTTCACTTTTCATGAATTTTTTTTTGGCACCTGAACTCTTGACTCTGCGGGAATCGTTAAATTCTACATTGGAGGAAGTCTTCCAGTGCAGATGGCTTCAGCCTTTAGTGGTGGGGGAACGGGTCTTTGCCCCATGTCTGCGATTAGGGGGCTGTTTGCTATTGTCGGCATTCCTTCTCTCAATAAACATAGTTTCTTTACACATTCCACTGACCATTTTCTCTCCACAGGGAGTTGGAATGTGAGGATTCTGCACAGAGCTTATTCTCTTGATGTCCTCACACAAGTATTCTACCATTATAATTTACATATTTTCGGCTTGCAAGAGACCAGATGGACAGATAAAGGTCAGATTCTTAAAAATAATCTTAAATTTCTCTTTTCAGGGAGGGAAGATAATAAACATCACCAAGGCATGGGTCTGCTTCTCAGCAGACACGCTAGTGATGCTCTTCTAGGATACGAGTGCATTAATGAAAGGTTTCTTACAGCAAAATTTAAGACAAGCATTAAAAACTTGAATGTTATCTGCTGTTACGCCCCCACTGGGGATGACGATGAGGATGAGAAGGATAGGTTTTAAGGACAACTTAAGCATATTTTAAATTCTGTCAAGAAAGGAGATATTACCCTTGTTCTAGGTGACTTCAATGCCATAGTTGGTACTGACTCTGACCTTTGGGGAGAAGTGATAAACCCTTTTCGTATTGGTAGCTGCAATGGCAATGGGCAACGTCTCCTAAAGGTAAGTAAACTGAATGGTTTCAGAATAATTAACACTTATTACAAACACTGCGACATACATAAGTACACGTGGATTTAACCTGATTGACTGCATAAAAATGTGATTGATTATATATTAATTAACAGCAAATGGGATAGTTCTGTTAGGAATACTAGGTCATATAGGGGAACTGAAATTGGATCTTACAATTACCTTGTTAAAAGTGTGTTGCAACTTAAACGTAAAAAGTGATGTGCTAGGGTTAAAAAATTTACCTTTAATACTGAAGCTCTGAAAGACACAGTTATAGCCAAAGTTTACCATGATAGGTTACTTAGTCATTATGACAATTGTGGTTTGCTTACCACTGAAGCTGAGGAAGAATGGGATCAGTTTAAACTCACTTTTTTGGAAACTAATAGTAACTCTTTTAGGAAAACAGGAGCAGAGGAGACAGAATCATTTGAGTGATAAGGCACTTGAGCTTATTTCAGGAAGAAAGAACTTCAGGAATGTTCTTAATCAATACCCTACTAGTCCTAATAGAAAGCAATACAGAGAGCTTAATAAACGTGTAAAGGATCAGTTAGTTGCTGATAAGAATCTTTGACTTGATGACTTGGTTGACAAAGCCGAGGAAGCAGTTAGACAGCACAACAGCAGAGAGCTGTACCAGATAGTTGATGTTTTGTGTGGTAGAAAACGAACAGGTATACAGGGATTGAAGGATAAACAAGGTAAGGTGAGGATTCTGTCATGGCTAGGTGGGCTGAACATTTCAGTGATGTTCTAAACAATGTGGTTAGTTCTACCCCCATTATTTGTAATAATGATAGATGCATTACTGGCTTTCATGTCAGCCCTATAATACAGTCTAAAGTTATTTTGATATTTCTAGTCTTATACTATTTAAATCCCCACGGGTAGATGAAATTACTAAGGAAATGATTAGAGCTGGGAATGTTTCGGTTACCACATGGATTATTTAAAATATGAATATCGTTTATGATAAAGGCATGGTTCCTAAAGATTTTACCAGAGCTATTATTATCCCAATTTTTAGAAAAGGTGATAGCAGTTCTTTTCTTAACTATAGGGTAATCTCTGTTCCAGATAAAATTCTTTGCATGATTGCGTTCAATAGAATTAAGAATCTGATTGACAGTCAATTGCGTGATGAGCAATGTTTATTCAGAAGTGGTAGGGGATGTGTAAATCAGATATTTTCATTCAGGCAGTTTCTTGAGAAATGTTTGGAGTTTCAGATACCTTTGATTACTGGCTTTATTGATTTCAAAAATGCTTTTGACTCTGCTGAACACCATAATTAGTGGTTGATTGTGAGATCGTATGGCATATCAGACAAGTTGGTTAACATAATGAAAGCTCTCTGTAATAACATAGAGTCGTGTGTGAGAGTTGGTAAGGCTTGTTGCAATTGGGTTAGCATTACTTCTCGTTTTTGACAAGGGTGCATTTTGTCTCCTTTTTTCTTTAGTTTGGCTATTGATATGTTTTGCGAAATTCACTGCAAGGGAACGATTTTAACCTTAAATGGTCTGGAGACCTGAAAATTTCTGATTTAGATTATGCTGATGATTTAGGCCTTTTAACAAATGATGCTGATGATGTGAACTCTTTCATTCGAACTGTTGATAAGACTGGTATAAACAGAGAGAAAAGTAAAGTGATGAAATTTGTTCCGACACGCTGTGATTCAATGAATCTGAATGGTTAAAGTATTCAGCAGTTGTCACAATTTAATAATCTTAAGAGCTATGTAACTGGTGATGTGCTGTATGAAATTAACAGACGAATAGGGATTGCCACTGGGACTTTTAAAAATCTATGGAGAGTGTGGAGAAATAGGCGTATACACCTAAAGAGTAAATCTAGGTTGTATAATGGTTTGGTTCTTTCTAGGGTTAGTTTGGTAGTGAAACGTGGATGCTATGTAAACAAGAAAACAGGAAACTTGATGCATTTGATTCCAAATGCTTGCGCAGTATCTTAGGCATTAGGTGGTTCAACTTTGTAAGTAATAAAGAGGTTAGGCAACGGAGTCGGCAACCTCGTTTGAGCAGCATTATGTGCAGAGACTCCGTTGGTTTAGCCATGTTGTCTGTATGGATAATTATAGATTAGCGAACAGGGTTATGAACAGCATGCCTAAAGACCTCAGAAAAAGGGGAGAGACCTAGGATACTGCGGGTAGACAATGTCAAACAGGACCTTGGTAGAATTGGTGTAGCAGTGGCTAAATGCAGTAGATATAGTTGAGGACAGATAGCTTACAGAACTAAATTGCACGGTCTGGGTGGACCGCTGTGGTCCCCGTTTTTTTGATGATGATGATTAATTGACCTAACGAAACGACTGTCGTTCGACATTTAGGCATATCTATGTTTATTGCAGCAACTGTCTTATAGTTCCCTACATCGTTTTGATAACAATTTTTTTGTCGAGAAGATCACTTCAGTTTTCTACTGACCTTTATTTACAAAAGTAAAGCATACATTTATAATTTAACCCACAAAGCTGAGTAGCTTATTGGCTAATAGTTTACATCATAAAGTACATAGTTCACAAAACATTATATACACTGAATGGAGAAATTTTTATATACACCCCAGTAACAATATACAAAGCAGAATAATCGTGTCCAGTCATAAAGTGCAATTGACTCTCGACGTGAGCGCCGAGTGTCCCACACACATCGTTATAGGGAATACAGGTTCCAAGGTCTGGTTGGACCTTGCAATCAGTATTCCTTATAATGCATTTCTTACGAAGATTCCGTTTAGTTAGAGAGCGAAGGATTAGGCTGCAGTTTGCAAAGACCTATCTAACTGGAGTGCGGAGGACTGGAAACACGTCATCTGGTCTGACGAATCACGGTTTCAACTCTATCACGCCTATGGGAGGATGCTTGTGTGGCGTAAACTGCACGAAGCGATTCGCCCAGCTTACCAAGTTGGGGCCATACAGGTAGGTGGGGGCAGTTTGAGGTGCGTTTACATGGGCCTCCTTGGGGCCTCTCTTAACCGTCGGGACCTCTCTCACTGGCACAAGGTATGTGAACATTCTCGCTTACCATCTACAGCCGTTCATAACGATTCACTTTTCGCATTATGACCCCATCTTTCAACAGGACAACGCAACACCGCTTACTTCTCGAGTGGTGACCAATTGGTTCCAGGAGCATTCAAGTGAGTTTACCACACTCGAATGGCCCCTCGATCGCCGGACCTCAACCCAATTGAGAATTTGTGAGACGAGTTGGAAAAATTTGTTCTAGCCCTCCAACCACCACCAGCAACTGTGGATGCTCTACGATGGTTGGATTTAAATGGATTATATTTAAATACGAAAAAGACTGAGTATATTCTATTTAACCTAAAAAAGAAATCATACAATCCAAATTTGATTAAATTAAAATTGCATACATTTTCATGCAATAATTACTCAGCTTGTTGCTGTGAAGAAATTGAACAGGTTCAAAGTCTACTCTACCTAGGCGTTTATATTGATAGCTCCCTAAGTTGGAGAATGCATGTTGGAAAACTAACAAACACACTTAGACAGATGTTATATAAATTTTATTATTTAAAAAAATCCTCAGTAATAAAATGTTAATAATGTTATACAAATCTTGGGTCCAGTCTGCTATACAGTATGGTATTACAAGTTTTGGAGGAAAATACATTTCATCATTAAGGAGTCTAATCTCAATGCAAAATAAATTTATATTTCAAATTTTCCCAAATAAATATAAAACTGTTATCATCTTTTGTAAGTATACCATTTCAGGTGTATTTCCACTGAGACATTTATTTGTTTATAGAACATTAAATTACTTCTTTAAAAACAATAATGCAGTGCTGCATTATACAAATTATTCTATGCGAGATAATGGGAAAAGCTTTCTGTTACCACTTGCAAATAAAGAAATTATGCACAAACACTTTGATTATTTGGCCCCTAAAATTTTTAATTCATTACCGATTATAATTCGAAATAAAACTAATTTTATGCATTTCAGATCTCTCACTGCTAATTATCTAATGACCATTACAAATGCTGACAGCCTGTTTTCAGTGTTAAAGTAAAAAAAATTAATTCGTTTTTATAAATTCTGTGTTGTTTTTGTATATATATATATTTTTTTTTCTTTATGTAAAGTTGAGTGTCAGTGTTGCCAAAATTATGTATTTAAATAATTTGTAAATTAACCTACATGAGCTTAGATGCTCTTGGGTTAATAAGAGTATTACAAATATATGTTGTTTGTAACCTTATTATTATAATAAAACTGAACTGAACTGAACAGGCGATCCTCGCTTCATAGACGGCAGTACCACGTCCATGTTTTCGACACCTCATTGATACCTTACCAGACATCTGGCTGCTGTTGTGAGGGCAAAAGTGGAGCAATAGGTTATTAGACAGGTGTATACAGGGTGAATCTGAAAAAGTGGGCAAAACTTTACGGGGTGGTAGAACGCAGCTATACGAGCAATATTGGTCATAGAATGTATGGTCGGAACGCAAGCGGTGAGAAGTTAAAAGGTAGTTTTCCACTGTCACATTTAAAGAATGAACACAAGAAGGAGAGGATATACTTCAGAAAACATTTTATTAACAGGAATGTAATTGAGGTACATGCTCAAAGAAATTGCTCAAAAGAGCTGCCGCCAGCTGTAATGCAGGCTTCACACCTGCGGGATAGGGACCGATGCACATTTGCGAAGACACCAGGCATTTCCCGAATATTGCCGGCAACAACGGCGATCCTGGCAACTAGATCCATATCGGTTTCAATGGGGCACTCGTAGATTAGGCTTTTCATATGGCCCCACAGGAAAAAGTCCAAACACGAGAGATCCGGCGATCTTGGTGGTCAAGCTATGGGACCACCTCGACCAATCCATCGCCCTGGGAACATTGCATGTAAAGTGTTCTGCACATCTAAGCTGAAATGTGCAGGCGCACCGTCGTGCTGGAACCACATTCTCGACCTGCTGGGGGTTGGAATCGGACGCAGCAGCTCCGGCAACCCTCTCGTAGGAATGTGTTATACGATTTGGCGTCCAGACGGTGTGGCAGGAGGTATGGGCCAACCAAATGGTCATGGAGGATCCCTGCCCAAACATTTACGGAGAACTGCTGCTGGAACGAATGAGGACGTGTGGCATGCGGGTTCGTAGATGCTCACGTGTGTGAATTGTGGGTGTTCAAAATGCCCTCACGGGTGAAAGTGCACTCGTCCGTAAACAGAACATGTGCACCAAAATCCGGCTGCGCTGCATTCTGCTGGAGGTACCAACGTGCGAAATCGACACGTGGCTGATAGTCCGCCGGTGACAACGCTTGTACCTTCTGCATACGATAGGGGTGCATTCCTTCCTCCTGTAGCACACGGCAAACCGACATTTGGGACACGTGTGCTGCATGGGAAACTGCTCGCGTACTACATCCCGGTCGCTCTTCCACCCTACGCAGAATGTCCTCTGCAAGTTGCGGCGTCCTGACACTCCTTTCACGCCCTGCGTCTTGTTTGGCCGCGGTGAAGGATCCCGTTTCACACAGCCGCCGATGCAAACGCTCGAAGGTTTTCCGATCTGGAGTGCATCTCATCGGAAACCAGTCGCGGTAACGTCTCTGTGCCTCACTTGCATTCCCGTTCGCCGCACCGTACACAAAGTGCATATCCGCCATTTCGTGGTTGGTATAACCAGCCATCCTCTCGGCAATCCACGGTAGAAATGCCGTTGGGTGCGAGGACCGACCCTTTTATACCATTTCCAACGCCACCTAGCGGCTCGCCGTTTGCGTTCCGCCCATACTTTCTATGACGAATATTGCTCGTATAGCTGCGTTCTACCACCCCGTAAAGTTTTGCCCACTTTTTCGGATTCACTCTGTATAATAATTTGCCCATTCAGTGTATAATTTTCAGTTAATTATTTTTTTAAAATGTTCTTTCAGTTTAGTTTAGAGTATATTATACGTTTTATATTTAACATTGCTCTTGAGATTGCATTAAATATATGATATTTGAAATTTGGATGTACATCTCCATAATTATTTCGAAAATTACGTATTAGTAATACCCTAGGTTTTCAAGTCTTGCATTTTTATTGCAATGAACTTTTATTCTGTGTATATTACCAGAAAATAAGATATTTGATTTCAAAGATGCACTAATGCAATTCATTTATGCTACAATTAGGGACGGATCATGGTGGAATTTAGGGTCATGCCCCACGCTTTTCTTGGAAGGTTTAAATAATCCGAAGGAGTTGAAAAAATAGCAAACATTATCGACCATTGTTTTCATGAATATTATTTTAAAAACTATTGAAAGGAACATTTGAGTTGTTTTACCTCTGAACAGCATTTTGGCACACAATGAGATAAATGACGATGATATAAGGGCTCAGGATAGGACCTAAAGGATCTGTCGATGGAATCCCACGTCAAGGCATTTTAGGTGTTTAGTCCCTAATTAATTTGGCGCATCTGACAATGTTTGGAGCGTGATGTTGTTGTTATATGTGACCAATATAAACAACCTTCGCGAAAAAAAAGTGACAAAAAGAAACATATGTTATAAAACTGCGATGAAAAATAAATAAAATTTCCTTGTCTTAATCACATTAAAAGTTCTTATATGAGAATCTCTTTGAAATGCATCTACGTAACAGCTTCATACGATTAAAAGCAGTTTTCGGTTAATATTGCCATATGGGCACACGAGGACTGAAAAGGTTAACGCGCGCAGATTCCGTTTCGCTTTCAGGCGAGGCTATATCATAATTCGACGATGACTCTCGATTCGAAGCGCATCGGCGTCCTCTTTCTCATCAAAGGCAAAAGGGTAGAATTGGTTACAAGGGGCCTTAGATGGTCTAGAGCAGTGGTTCTCAACTTTTTGTGCTTCACGTACCCCCTGGAAATGTCTATGTGTCTGGCGTCCCCTTATATATATAGTTAAAACTGTAGTTACAGTATAATAATGCCAACTTAGCGACTTTGTTACTAGATCTAGCGACCTTTGAGCTCTCACGGCGTACCCCAAAAAATTATACCGCGTTGAGAATCCCTGGTCTAGATTAGATTTGGAGATATCTGACTTGGATTATGCAGATGATTTCATTTTCTTGGTTAGTGATGTTAACAAGATGAATGCTTTCAATCAGAGCCGTTGGTGAAACTATTAAAAGGAGAGTTTTGTGATAAAAAGAGAGAAAATTAAAGTAATAAAAATTGGTCAGGCAGGTTGCTCTTCAGCTGTTTTTAATAGCTCTGCTGTTGAGCAAGTTTCTCATTTGAATTATCTAGGGCGTTATGTTACAACAGATAATAGGTATTTGCGACATGAGAATAACGACAACAGAATAGTCATTGCTGCTGGGTTCTTCATTAATCTGTGCGGATTGTTTGGAAATTGTTGGAAACATTGGCGTATGAATCTCATAACTAAACTTAGGCTATATAATTGTTTAACCAATCTGAAGTGAGCTGTTGTGAAATATGGACCATTTGTAAGGGACATAATTGAAAATGTCATACTTTTGAGTCTAGATGATTAGGCAACATCTTGAGTGTAAGGTGGTTTGACTTTGTAAACAATGGCGAGGTTATATGGATTCGTCAACCTCCTTTGAGCAGCATCTTGTTGTAGGGAGAGAGTCTCAGAGAAAGGGAGGAGATGGTGGTAATGGGACGCAAAAGGTCTCAGAAAAAGAGGAAAAATGAAGGTGGGTGGAGAGACAATATCCGACTAGTTGAAATTGGTCTACGGTGCCCACGCGCAAGAGCAGTAGCTGAATATACACGTGTTTGGAGGACTAGAGTCTGGTTGACCATTCAGAGACTTTAGCTACTTGAGGATTAGGTATGTATGTATGTATGTATGTATGTATGTATGGCCGGATGGGGGAAGGCATGCCCTTTTGAGAATGCCAATAAGAGTAATACAAGCACACAATTGTTAAACTTATTTATATTCCTTGCATTTCGCAAAAAATGTTTTAAAGACCTCTTAAAGGGAAGGGCAATAATTATACTGCAATGGAAATCCTGACCTTTTTTTTACCTTTTCCCGGCTCGATTGAGTTTCTTGCCCTCCTCTCCCCCCTTTATTTTTTCTATATCAGGGCCTGTATTTATGTATTACTTTTAGTCTATTATTATTATTATTATCTATCATATTCTTGCTCTTTATTGTATATTGTAAATATTTCCCTTTAACGTTATCAATTTTCTTCTGAATGTCGCAAGATACCAATACCTTAAATCTTCATTTACGCAATTAATGTCAGAATGAAATGAAGAAAAACAATTTCTTGCTTTCTATTTGTATGTACATACATATCAGAAACTGTCGCCCAACTTTCATTTCACTCTATCTTATTGATGAAAAATTATTTGCTCATTTTAACGATAAAGAACTTGGGGGTAAGAATATATAATCGTATTTAGGGAAACGGACCATGTTTTAAAAGTTGTTTTTTGAGTTGCCATATTCTGAGTAATGATATTATTCTTAGTTATTCAGAGAAAAACTTAAAATCAAATTTTAACAGTTGTTATTAATCTGCAAGGAGAAATTAAAATAAGTGATTCTTTAGTTCAAAAGATTTTTCAAGGAAGTTTTGTGTGTAAATAGCCGAAACAAATAAACTCTGTAGTCAAGAAAACAAATTGAAACAAATGGTGAATGGTAATCTTTTTATTTGAATAAGAAGATAAAGCTATATATAATTTCAGAAACTTCTGTACCAAGACAGTTCTACTCTTTGATGATAACTGATTATTGTTGATGCCAGGTATCCATGGGTTTCCTAGGCAGACCAACATATGCAGAGGCACCAATTTCATCACCTCGTTTGCTCATCCAGTGAAGCAAGTAAATGCGGCAAACACGAACTTTTTGTCCAAACTGTTGACTCGTTTCTGAAAGAATTTGCATCTCAAAGGACGTAATTCTTTACGTAATGAGTTCATTTAATGCCACCTGTGAGGCGAGGGAGATAGAAACGAGATCGTTATTCACACCCAATCCGTTGAATTTACAAACGTTAGGCAACCTTTAGACTCAATTTACAGCAAACGCCTCGGTGAAACGTTTGCCAGCCAATTGCCAAAGGTATTTAGAAGTGCAAATGTAGCAGATGTTGGTTGCGAATGTGAGTTCCGTTTTTAAAAGATTTGAATAAGATGCATGACATGAAGGAATCATACGCAGCAAGGGACTTTGCATTTAGAGAGCCAATTAAGTTCACTTTTATGTTTCGAAGCATACCGAGATCTGATTATAAGATAGAGAGCATATTAGTTTCATTTCTGAAATGCAAAAGTTAATGGCAAAAAAATATGCACATTTCGAGAATTTATCAAACATTGGATGCTTCTTTTAATGCATTTTTTAAAAGGCTCTACAGAAATTTCCAATAACATGTTTTTACCTATCTTTATTGCTTTTCTCCCGTCCTTTGTCGATTTATTGTCGGTTTGTGTATTTGTCAAAACAGTTATTTCACCACTTCTTTCGAACGCGAAGGACAACTTAAGTGTATGAGTTAAATATTTATGTGTCGAATGAAAGCTTGCGATGCGGGCGAGTATCATAGGCTGCATAAAATTGACCCCCATGTTTCTTCCCCCCTTAAAAAGGGGGAAATATGAAAACGATTTTTCCTCTGTATCTCCACAGATAGATATATTTCCTCTGTATCCTCCCCCCCCCCCCGATACGGGACTACCTTGTCGAGGTGTGTGTGTGTGGGGGGGAGGGCTTGAGGGTCTAATGAAGTCGAAGGCTATGCTGACCGGATTGGACAACGGTTGCACAGGCTAAGATTTCCATTTCAGAAGTTGAGAGCCTTGCTGACTGACTAGGTCCGGTCATGTTGGACAGGGCCCCGATGGAAGGGTTGGTCTAAGAGTCCCAGTCACGGGAGCCGAGTCAACTTGGATTTTATATCCTTGTTTATGGCGGTCCAGACATGTATTAAATTTAGGTTTTGACCGATGGATGAGCTTTACTCTATAGTACTGTTCGCCATTAAGTAGTCGGAGATGAGCTGTATCTATATGGTACTGTCTTACCCCTGACATTAGGTAGTGGTGAATATGGCATTTCCTTATACTGGTAGTGCTTTAGGCGGAACTAGTGGAACCTGTATCTCCAGAATGCAAGTGCCGAAAGTAATAAGCAATATGTCAAAAAGAAATTTGTTGTATTTTTATTTATTCCAACAGTGAACTTTCCTCCATAATAAGGGGGAAGAAAGCAGGGGGTCAATTTTATACAGCCTAAGACACATCCCGCGTCATAAGCTTTCATTTGACACATAAAAAAATGAAGTTTGTCCTTCACCTTCGAAAGATATGGTGGAATGTGACTTGGGGACCACTCCTTTTTCTTCGTTCCCCAACTTAAATAAGGGAAATTTGAAAATGACTATTCTGCTATATCTTCGGATCCCAAGGGTCGAAAGTAATAAGATATGTGTCAAATGAAAGCTTATGACATGGGGAATGTTACAGGTTAAAAAACATTCCAAACCCTGTTTATTCCCCATTAAAAAGGTAAATATGAGAACTATAGTTTCGCTGTATCATCCGACCACTGGGACATACAATTAAGATTTAGGTATGAAATGAAAACTCATATGAGGACCATCGTAGAATGTTTCGAATTTGATCCTGACCATTCTTCCCCTTTCCAAAACAGGGGCGGATTTTCGCGGTGGTAAACCTTAACGATTTATATCCGAAATTAAGGCTTGTGACGTCTCCAATCTGGGCGGGGGTGGCTCAGTCGGTAGCGCGCCAGGCTCGTAATCTGTAGTTCCCAGGTTCGAGTCCCAGCTGGGTCAGCGTTGAGATTTATCTCCGCAAAATTTCCCGCCCTGCCCACGGTCAGTAGGGGACACCGATGGGCTTGGGAAGCCGCCGTCCGTCGGATGGAACGTTAAGCCGTGGCCCCGTGTGCGGGAGACCCATGCCCTGTGCACGTTAAAGAACACGCTGGATAGCCTTGACGGGAGGCTACCACCTGTCTCCCAACAGCTGTTCCAGTGGGTCCCCTCCCCCAACCTTCTCTGAGACTTCGGGGTCCTTGTGACATGGTCATTTAGCCCGTGGTGTGCAAGAAAGTGCCGCTCAGAGGTAAAACAACCCAACCCCTCTCCAATCTCATGGGCTACGTTAAACACGACTCCGAAAACAGGGGGGGGATGTAGTCGACGTTTATGAGTCATGTTGCCATGCCCGCATTTCATGAAATGTGGACTCGACGTATTTATTGGGACTCGAACTTCCTCCATCACTTTTGTTGTTTTTGCCTCTCCACGCCCTGCCTTTCAGTCTTCCCATCTCCAGCCTACCTTTCAGTCTTCCCATCTCCAGTGCTCGTGCCAATGAAAATGCCACCCCAGGACTTGAAATACTAAAAGTCAGTGCAAGATGCCAATTCTGGCGGGGAAAAGAAATGTGCAAAACGAATGACTCATCCAGGCCTGACAACTGCTGTCCGGTTACCGAAGCATTTGCAGTGGCCAATGAACGGCTTCCACGCAATACACAGATGGTCCGACTATCACCCCTGGACCTGGACTAGTGACTTGATAAAGAAAGACTTTTCTCTCTTCTGCTGCTGATTCTTGAGTGAGGTGGAGGTCAACGAGGTCCCAAGAACTAACTCTGCCAACCCGCTGGGCCAATGGACTATCACCGATGCTGAGTAAGCTTAAACTACGAGGCATTAAAGTGAACCACTGAGAAGGAGAAGAGACGAAATACAGAACTGAACGAGTGAGTTCCCGGATGTGCTGAGGTGGAAAGGGCACGAGACTAGCTGGAACTTAACGCCTCCCTTGTGCTGAAGACAGAGGTATTAACATTTTTCCTGCTATGGTCCTCTTTATTCCCTAGTAGTTTGAAGGATATCGCCCAATTTCGGTCTAAGCCACACTGCATAGAGAGCTGTTGTGTTTTATCACTAAGGTTCCTGTAAATGCTTCTCTCACAGAATGTGGAAGGAAATTGTGGAAATAAATCCGCTTAAATGGAAGAGTTAGTAATGTAATGTTCTCCGAATGTGTGTCCTCTTGGTTAAGCCCTGAGGTATAGTGGGTGGAAAAGGGCCCACACTTAAAGTGTCAGAAAATTAAGAAAAGGTTATGCTGCCACAGGCGAGAGAAATGCTGAATACGGACATGGAAACCAACAGAGCACTGTATTTCCTCCTGTCCTCCTTTTCTATTACTTGCTCTTGATATCCTCTCTGACCAATCAACAGGAGTTGGGTGCGATAATATATCAAATGAAGGTTTCTGAAGGCTGGTGTTTTTAGTGGCAAAAAAAAAATAAAAATTTAAAAAATACCTCTCTTCCTATATGCGCTCTATAAAGTAGAAAATAAGCCTTATCGATGCTGCAATCAATCACTGAATTCGTATTCACTTCAAAGGAAGAAAGGGCGCCAATTTACCAATTCAACAAGATTGCTGGCACCGCATCTTACTTCCAGTGAATACGAATTCAGTGAGTGGTTGCAGCATCGATATGCTTTAGGTTTATTTTCTATATTTTAGAGCACATTTGATTTTTTGAATTTTTAATTTATTAATATTTTTCTCAGATTCTATGATTTATTATCTATGATTCATTTAAAAGAAATGCTTTCCAATAAATGAATTAATAAAAAAATGGAAGAATATTCCATGGTCATAGAAATCCTCATTGCTGGTTATGTCAACTGGAAATATGTTTAGTTCGTAGAGCTCCAACTACACTGTTCGACATTGAAAGTGCCCCACCCAGAAGGACATACCGTAAAAACATGCAAATAGAAGTGTGGGAGTGCGCAGTTGAGATATGCAAATGATGATAATTCGGAGCCAATGACGTGTCTGGCTCAAGAGGTAAAAAGTGCAAGAAGGAACAGGGATGGTATTGTGTTTATGCAGGCGGAAGTCGTGCGAACGGTTGAGATTAGGTGGTTCTGCTTGAGAATTGTTCAGCGAAGGCTGAAAATTCTTGGTGCACGCCATCAGTAGGTTTATCGCCATTTGAATGCTTTTGAGAGAGGAAGAATTATAGGCCTATGCGAAGCTGGATAGACTACACGTCATGTCGCTGCCCATGTTCATCGGGATGCATGAACTCTTCGACGCTGTTGGCAACAGTGGTGAAATGAAGGTTTTAGCGTGCGTCGCAGAGGAAGTGGTGCCGTCCGACAGATGCCAGCATGGCTTGATAGGCGCATGTCCGACATGCTCGTTCGTCACCACAGAGCACTGCAGGCGATATTCGACGGGCTGTGTCAGCAGCCATGAACGTCCCCATAACGACCCGAACAGTAAACCGAAGATTGCATAAGGCACACCTGGGCTCTAGGCAACCATTACGTCGACAGCCATTGACTGCAAACCATCGCAGCGCTCGTCTGGCTTGGTGTCGAAGTCGTGCGAACTGGGATCACGAATGGAACACTGTTGTTCTTAACGATGAATCCCATTTCTGTCCGGGTGCTGACGATTGACAGGTCCATGAATGGTGACAACCTGACGAGAGGAAGGATCCAGCTTTTGTTCACAACTGGCACACCATCTGTCAGCCAGGCATAATGGCATGGGTACTATTGGATATGACAGCAGGTCATCTCTGGTTTGCATCACGGGAACACTGACAGCTGCATGATATGTTAACGTGGTTCTGCAGCCTGTTTTGTTACCGTTTCTGGGAGGAATGCAGCAGCCCAATTTCCAGCATGACAACGCCTGTGTACACACTGCTAGGGTCTCCAGACAATGTTTGCAACATCTTCAAGTATTGCCATGGCCAGCACGATCTCCAGATTTATCCACAACAGAAAATCTGTGGGACCACATTGGACGATGTTTGCAATTCTCTCACTGACTGGCACAGAATCTCGATGAATTATGGGAGCAAGTCAATGCTGCTTGGTGTGCAATTCCTCAAGACCATATCCGTCGAGTGTATGACCATGTCACGCCGTATTGCTGCCTGTATTGCCGTTCACGGCGGTGCAACTACCTACAGAGGCAGACACATTGTGCTGCATTATCTCATCTTCTAACCGCTGTAAATGGCTGCAAATTAAATCATGGTATACCAATATGTATTGCTATTTGAGTGCTACATTCACCCCTATCCCCTCACTCTTTCTGGGTGGGGCAATTTCAAAGTCGTGCAGTGTATGTTAACAACTCATCGACGAGTTCGTTATTATTTAAAACGCAGCTTGAAGTTTAAGAAATAAACTCCGCGAAGTGATAAATGAAGAGTTCAGAGATATGTGTTTGGTTGCCATAGCAGCCAAGCAGGGCCTGACTTGGGGGTGGGTGAATGGGGGTGGAGAATGAGCAAAGAGGCCTTATACTCCCACTAGAGAATGATACTAACAGAAACGGAGCTAAAAAAAGATATAAAATCTTATATTTCTCAGCCGGCTGTTCCGTGGCCTAGTGGCTAGTGTGCTTGGATGTTGATCAGAGGAACCTGGGTCCGAGCCCGGATAAGGAATGTATGTTTGTGTTTCTGCTGAAGTCTTGCCTTCCTCACAGATCTTCTCTATGACGTATGAAACTGACAGGGACCTGTCAGACCTCTGTGGAAAGCAGTTGCTTGAGGGGAAATTTATATTCCTCTACTTGCAGTCTGCCTGGGGATCTACTCTTCCCCTCGGGCCAAGGTTAGTCCTTGTGGCTCGACCCTTTCTGCCCCATAGTGGGCAATTACTATTCAACTGAGTTTCAAACACTATGAGATATTCTGAGACTTTGCCCATAGGAAGTTTACCGCTAAAATGTTCAGCGAAGTGAATATATTACTTGCATTTTTCAAAATATATTTTGAAGATCGCGATAACGGAGGGGAAAAATTTTTACAGCAGGACGGCATTCGAATTCAATCTTGGATTCCCACACTTTCACTCAGATAATTTGTAAACGCCCCCCCCCCCGGCATTATTTTCTGTTCTAGATCCTATCCTGTAGGCAAGCGATGACGATGGAAGTGATATGACCGATCACTTCCATTCGATTCCAGCGCCGATCGGAAGTGATCTGACCTTTCCCTTTAAAGCTAGTCGTTCATGTAGGCAGCAACAGCGGAGGTTTTTACCATCTTTTTGGTTGGTTAAACCGTGTTCCGTTTTGCAACATCACGAGGAACTGTTCCCTTCTTCTTTCCATACACGAAATTCACTCAATAGCTACATTCTAGTGCCCATTAATTTCGAGTTGGTTTTGAAGAAAAACGAGCAACTGTTTTCACTTTGTCGTCTGCTGTAGATATTCACTCCTTTTGTTATTACAGACAAATAAAAAATTTTTCTTCGGTTGCAGTGGTATTGACGAAATATTACGATTCGCATTTTCCTCATCTCCAGTTGCTTTAATAGTGCCCTACAACGGCGGAAAATGCCAAAACTTTAAACGAATGATGTAAACGATCTATTTAAGTAAAAATTTCCAATGTCGGTGGTTGAGTTGAGTTGGGTTGTTTTACCTCTGAGCGGCACTTTTTTGCACACCATGGGCTAAATGGCCAGGTCACATTGATCCCGAAGGCTCAGAGAAGGTTGGGGGAGGGGACCCACTGGAACAGCTGTTGGGAGACAGATGATAGCCTCCCGTAAAGGTCATCCAGCGTGTTCTTTAACGTGCACAGGGTATGGCTCTCCCGCACACGGGGCCACGGCTTAACGTCCCATCCGACGGACGGCGGCCTTTCCTAGCCCATAGGTGTCCCCTACTGACCGTGGACAGGGCGGGGACGGTGGTAGAGTGTCATGGTCAAATGGTTTGCATTCACAGCAATAATGTTTTCCCTTACGTCCAGGGAATTGGGGGGCAAAACGCTTTTTTTGTTTTTAGAGACAAAGGGAAAAATCTTTTTGTGTTTCATAGGTACAGTCGCTCAAAAAAGCATCCGAACACTATGGTTGATTACAGAATTCCGAAAAAATATCTGGCAACGATTTTTTTTCAGAAATTAGTGACCTTCGTGTCACGTGACACGAAGGTTGCCAGATCACTAATTTCTAAAAAAATCGTTGCCAGATATTTTTTCTGAATTCTGTAATCAACCACAGTGTTCGGATACTTTTTTGAGCGACTGTAGGTGGTCATATTATTTTGATACTAGATCGTGTGGGCTCACTCACGGAAATATAGAGCGTGTGCAGTTACCGTTCACAGAAAACTGGAGCGTGTGCAGTAACTGCACACGCTCTAGTTTGCTCTGAACGGTAACTGGAGCGTGTACAGTTGCTGTACACGCTCCATATATTTTTTGTGAATTCCGTAATCACGTGACACGAAGGTTGTCAGATCACTAATTTCTAAAAAGATCGTTGCCAGATATTTTTTCTGAATTCTGTAATCAACCATAGTGTTCGGATACTTTTTTGAGCGACTGTACCAATGAAATTCGAAGTTTATATGGTACAGTGTGACGGTCAAGACGCTTGCCATGAGCAGCAATGTTTTGCCTCTTAACCTTTGGTGGGAGGGGTGGGGGAAGAAAATAATTCAGATCCGAATGGGTTAACCCATATTCCTCGGAGACCAGAGCCCCATCTTAATAGACGTATTATAAATAAATTTTCGCTTGCTAAATTCAAAGAAGAGGGGGGTGGACACATATTAACAGTTCGCCATTTTTTTAATAGATAAATAAAATATCTTTTGGTCTTCTACGATTCGCATTTTTTCACCATCCATTAATTAGAATTTCCACTGTTACCGAGTGTTAAAAGGGCAAAATTAAAAGGTTCCTTCTCTTTGAAAGCGAACATCTCATGTTCGCCAGAGGTGGTCTGCCTTTCTTTTAGTTTCTCTCTAGTTGAAATTGTGGTGTGTGGTAGATGGCCAACGTGACCAATCTACCACACCTTTACCGCGTTGTCGAAGGGGGCATTGATCTCTTTCGGACCTTTTGTGCATAATTATGCACAGTTATTTCAAAAGTTTGAACGAGCAATACGAACATAGATAAATGATTTCTAAAGCGGGTGATAAAAAGAGAAACTAATATTCTCAAAATCACTCAAAATGAAAAAAAATGCAATTTTTTTGTTTTATTTAGATCCTTGAAACACATTAACCATTATCAAATATTTTTTATTTCTCACAAAATATTCAGGTCCGAATTGGATAACCCATATTTCTCGGAGACCAGATCCCGTTCGATGTCCTTGACTGGAATCTGCGTTCTGCTTCTTACAGTAACCTACGCTTCTTTTCTTCAACCCTGTTCTGATTCTTGAGACCTATACTTTTAATCAGTTGTGCATAAAGTAACTTTTTATTTAACCCAACCCTTTGTTATCTGACGGAATCCAGAAATTCTAGTCTTTTTTTAGGTCGGATAGAAGGAAGGTAAACTTATACGGAATAGAAGGCTTAAACGTCGACTTATATAGAAGGATATATAGAAGGAAGGTAAACTTAAAACGGATAGAAGGCTTAAACGTCGACTTGCCCCAAAATGAGAAAAGTTTTCATTTTGGGGCAAGTCGACGTTTAAGCAATCTGATTGATAAGCTTAGGAAGAGAACAACAAATGTCAGAGTAGACAGATGGTTGTTGATAAGACTTTAGCTTTACGAGTCAGGGAATGGGTAATTCATTGTACATTGTGATTAGAGGAAGAGATGAAATCGTATTTCCTAACAGCCTCGACCCTTAATTCAGAATTTGGTTAATTTAACAATGTTAGAGCACAGCATATTATTTAAATCCAAATAAACATCATTTTCAAAAATAGTGAAAAATGATATCGAAAATAAACAAAATCCTTTATTGATTGTAAATATATTACATTTTCTTATATTGTACACAATTTTCGAAAATCTGTTTTATTTAACATCTTTGCATTAATTAAAAATGGTCTCAGTCAGTGTTTTTGTATGGAAAAATAAAGACAAAAGGTTGAGTTAAAAGGCCAGGCAATGAAATAAAAAACACCCTAATTATTGACAACTGGAATTTAGACCCTATTCTGAGTTAACTGGAAAACAGAACTAGGTTGTGCTATTCACCCCACCACCCTAAAAAAATATCACTTTATTTTGAAAAGTAAAATAATATAAATGTAAATAATGTTGAAAAATGTAAACGAATGTAACAAAAAAATTTTCAAATCATGCAATTTCCATTATCAAAAACCCAAGGTCTATTAAATTCTATCACGACAAAGGCTCCGCGGTTTGGGCAAAGTGTCACGAAGTCTGAAAACAGAATTAACTGGGGAATGACATTTTAAGATGAAACATTTTCGCAGCGGAATCGATTTCTCTTATTTCGTGTTCTGTGGAAGCCAATGCACGAGATTTCCCTTTCTGTCAGTATTAGTTGATTATGATTTCAATCGCAAAAGAAAAGTTAATAACATAATGTCGTCTGACGATCCAAGATGATTGTAGTTGTTAGTTGCGAGAAGAAATTTCTCTCCTCTCTTGACACAAGAGTTTTTACCCTTTGGTGAGCGCAATCAGTATTTTTTTCCTTAGAAAAGAAAAATAAATCTGTTTCTTACGTCCGAAAAGGGCTTAGTGATACGTGTGCGCCCCATCAGAGGCAGAATTAATTAAAAATCCTAAACAAAGAATGAATATTGACGTACGAAGGTTTATAGTCTCCATGACAGGGCTGAAGCTCCCAGGAGACAAAACACCGACAAATTGGCTTCAGTTTCAGTCTTTGCAATCCCAATGCTTTCTCCATTGTGATGAAGGAAGCTCTCTTCCCCAAAATGCTCAGCCCAAGCAAAAGAAAGCTCAGAATTGGAATCTTTCATTAAGAAGTCAGTTGGAGCTGAAAACTACACTGCTGCCTGCAACAAAAAAGTTTAAAAAAAAATATTCGATTCGGTGTTATAGTTTAACGAATGTTGAACGTGAACCCAGAAAAGTAATGTGTATTATCTGCCTTGAAATACTTACTTTCCTTAAATATATCGAATACAATCTAAAACATTTTTTCAGAAACTGTCTAATAGTTTTTAAACTATCCACTTTACTAAAATTGTTTATTAATGAAAATGTTAATCATTCTTACTGTAATAAACTTTACTAATTCGTTTAAGCCGTCCCGTGGCCGAGTGGTTAGCACGCTTGACTGCTGACCTGGGTTCGAGCCCCGGATTAGCCATGGATGTGTGTGTCGTTTTTCTGCTGAGGTCGTGCCATCCTCTCAGATCTCCTACTGTGGCATATAAACTGACAGGCTCCTGTCAGACCTCTGTGGCAAGCAGCTGCTTGAGGGGGTATTTATTTATAATTCGTTTATTGAAAAATATTATGTTAGGAAAAGAGCATATTGCCAAAAGAATGAAGAACAACACACACACGAAAATGGTCATATTTTTTTCCTGTTTCTGTGATTAGTGTCGTGCCCACAGTTATTTTATCCTGTGGACACGACTGTTGACAGGAAGGGTCTCGGACGTTTTGTCTCCCAGCGATAGTGATCTTTGTGACCGACCTCCATATTGTTGCATTTTTCTGCATTCAACTCCCGTTGAGGAAGGAACTACCCGGCGTAGAAAGTTCGCAACGGGTCCGTTGCTCCTCCCCCCCTCAGGTATCAAAGGGGTGAGCTACGTGACTGGTCGCTGGCAAAAAAAAAAACACCAGATGGGTGCGCGATTCGTACCTCGGCCCATCCTGACTAACGAGAGATGTCCACGTCGAGCAGTCAAGGTGACCTCCACCAGGGGGCCATGCAGATGAAAACCAAAGACGTACTTTCGACCTTCTTCTGGTTTGAGTGGTTGGTAGCGATGGTCCTCCCGGGTGAGAGCAGCAGATCCTCGAAGTGTTAACAATGTACGTTCGACAAGAGCGATGAACAGTGCGTGCTCTCAGCTACCGCCGGCGGGCGGCCAGCGACGGTGCCTTCTCTCTAAGGACGACTAAATGAGGTAGGGGGAAAATTTTGTTAAGATCTGGTTTTGTTTTTCCTGCACGAATGTGTTCTGTGTACTGCCGTCACGTTGTCCCGAGTGGGACCACAGACTGTTTTAAGGACTGCTAACCTTTCGAGCGAGTGACTCACCTCTACGAACTTTTTAAGACTTTTTAGCCTCCACCACTACGAATGTTTCCCTTGATCGAAAAGGGCCGCGCCGGGGGCACTTGTTGAAATTGTCCCAAAAAGAGGGAACTAGTTGTGTGTAAAATGTCCGAACAGTAAATTGTTAATAAATGTTGTGTTTTTGTTAACTGTAAAATTATCTCAGTTTTCATTATTGCAAATGTCTGTTAATGTGAATATTGGGTCCGAGAACTGCCTAGATTTGGCAGCAAGTAATCGAATCACGACTGCACAGGGATTCTCAACGTGGGGTAAGTCGTGAGAGCTCAAACGTCGCTAGATCTAATAACAAAGTCGCTAAGTTGGCAATACTGCTGTGCAAAAATGTAATTTTTTGTGTTTATCGATATATGTAATCTAAATACCCCCCTCAAACAGCTGCTTGCCACAGAGGTCTGACAGGAGCCTGTCAGTTTATATGCCATAGTAGAAGGTCTGAGAGGATGGCAGGACCAGCATATGTAATTTATGAATACAAAATTTAATGTATATATATATATGTTTTATTTTATTCCTATTGTTACAATACTATAGCTATAGTTTATCTATCTATACAAGGAGTACGCCAGTTGCATACACATTTCAAGGGGGTACGTGAAGCAGAAAGGGTTGAGAACCACTGGGTTAGCATATAAGTTGTGAAATTTATTCCAATAAAAGAATCTCCTTCGATATTCAGTTTTAATGTCTTCCTGCTGCAAAGGTTTTGAAACTCATTTCTGGTGTTCTTTATTCAGAGAAAGAAAAAACAACAAAACAACAGAACTGGAATCTTCACTTTAGCTTTGTGAGTCAGAAGCATGAGCGAAAAAAAATAATAAAGAAAATTTCTCAGGTATCGCAGCAGATGTGGCAATACAAGGTCGATCTTCATGAAATTAACTGAAAGTGCTTTGGCTCATCGTTAGAAGATTCTTCACATTTTTTTGCTTAATTAATTATTTAAAACGTTTTGAATCTCATTAGTAAAGTAGCAAGAAAGCCTTATTTTCTTGATTCTTAGTCAAAATAAAAATATAATGGCTTCTCTTATCGCAAAGGTGTTTTCAACCTTAATCTCTGCCTTTCAGGATTATTTCGTCTGAATTCGGATTTATCGTGTTTGTTTTTTATGCGCACTTTAAAAGTGTAATAATAAGAAGACGACAGAACTTGTTTCTATGAAAGATTTTCGTTTTAACCGTTCGAAAGATTTGTTTATGAATGTGGCTGCTCAACAGCGGTCGTAAGGGAATAGTTCACTGAAGTCATAATCGTTTGATAAATCCTGGGAAGCAAAATATAGGGCAGCAGATGAATCTCATCTTTTGACATTTGTATCTCTGCTCACCTTTGAGCTTTGCAGTTGAGTTGTTGTCTCGATTACTTCCGTATTGCAGGATTATCCTTTTATAGTTGAGAAATGAAAAAAAAAAAAGTTTTTTTAAATCAATCTGAAGAATGTTTTTAAAAATCAACCTGAAGAAAAAAATATTGAGCAGAAAAAGGAGGAAGTTGGCTTTTAAGTTTCTATTATGAAAAATATTTTAGTTCAGGAAAGTGTTTTAAAGCAAAATATTTGATTTCTAGTCTGGATATGAAATATTTCAGACGTCCACATTCCTAATTCAACGATCATGTTCAAATACAAATCATTTCGGTATTTGTACGGAAAATGGTTTTTCTACTGCCAAAAATGAACAAACGCGTTTAACCCTTCGAGACGCGAAATGACTTGTATTCCGTCAACTGATTGAAAATAACTTTTTATTCAAAACTGTTGATTCCAGAAATATCTAACCGTTTAAAGAGAAAGCTATTCTGAAATATTAATCATTATTAATCAATGGTTGCAACCTTTTTTTGAGCCCAAAGTCCTCTTTACACTTTCCAACGCTCCTTTCACAGAATTCAAAATATTTTATCCTGCATAAAACTAGTTGAAATAATATTTGTCATGTATGTAAATTTACGAGAATTTTGATATTGTATCCATGAAATTCAAAAGCTTTTTCTGTCGAAACAAAACGTGCATAATTATGTTCATCTTAGAACTGTTCTATATTCTATTTAATCTATTTCGATGGAAAAAATTCAAGAATCATTGGTTTAAACTAAAAAGAACTGTTTGAAGATGGGGCGGGGGTGGCTCGTAATCTGTAGTTCCCAGGTTCGAGTCCCAGCTGGGTCAGCGTTGAGATTTATCTCCGCAAAATTCCCCGCCCTGCCCACGGCCAGTAGGGGATACCGATGGGCTTGGAAAGGCAGCCGTCCGTCGGATGGGATGTTAAGCCGTGGCCCCGTGTGCGGGAGAGCCATACCCTGTGCACGTTAAAGAACACGCTGGATGGCCTTGACGGGAGACTACCATCTGTCTTCCAACAGCTGTTCCAGTGGGTCCCCTCCCCCAACCTTCTCTGAGCCTTCGGGGTCCATGTGACCTGGCCATTTAGCCCATGGTGTGCAAAAAAGTGCCGCTCAGAGGTAAAACAACCCAACCCAACTGTTTGAAGAAGAGATTTCCCATTGGCATATAAAATGACGCAATAACCAAAAGATTTTATTATGCATAGGTTGTTCAATTGAAAAGTGAACAACTCTTATATTTCGCTAATGGACTGAGTGATCTGTAGGAGTTTCACATAGGGCAGTGTCTCGCAAACTTTTTTACTCTGCGGCACACTGAATCTAATTTTTTTTCCGCGGCACACCTAAAAAGCATTTTTGATGGTTACGTAAAAAGAGGAAAATTGAAGTTTCGTTAAATGCACTTTATTTAAAATAAATATAATAATAAATATAATTAATCATACTCGGTGTTTGTTTTAAATATTTGTCCATTCTATGGCTTGAAATAATCAAAAATTAATACCAAAATTTGGAAAAAGCTTGATAAATACTTACAAGATCCCAGTTGATAAAATCTGAAAGATTTTTATTAAAGCACGTCGATATTAAAGCACCTCGATAACACAAGTCAAGTCAAAATGAAATCTTTGGAATATCTAGTGTCAATTTGAAAATCTCTCGCGGCACACAGTTTGCAAGACACTGACATAGGGAAATGAATATCAACACCAGAATCAATGGCAAGTATCGGCTTGAATGTAATAGAGTGCTCTGTGGATTCTAGACAAAACCTGCATGGAAACATCCAAAATTTAACAACGTGCGGTATGTTGACGTTTTAATTTGATTATTAAGGTCCGGTGTTGATTGTGTTTGTGGATCATGATGTAAGGCAGAGGTTTCCAAAGTACGGTAAGCGTACCACAGATGGTAAGCGACCGCGCTCAGAGGTACGCGGTCGGTTGATAGAAAATATAACATGTAATGTACAAAAATAAAATAATGCGACAGCAAATCAAAGTTATTCATTTATTTTTAATGTCATTTAAATGACATCTATGAATGACCGATGGAACATCGCCGCAACACAAGCAATGAATATACAACTTTGGCGAAGCGTGACTTTTTGAGTAGGGGAAGCAATTACCAAAAGCAGTGCTGCAACTAAATCGGAACTTCGTTCCGGTACTCGATGTTTCTGAATCATTGAACCGAAACGTCATTCTTCTTATGTTTACGAATCTTTGAGTGAAAGTAGTTCTATACTTTTTAAATGAAATATTGGTAATATATATAGTTGTATATGTATATAGTCTAGTAACTTTGAGGGGGATGCGAGTGCAATCTCTCTGTCATTGAGGAAATTTTTTTTTTACGAAACTGTTCATTGTCGTTCCTGTGATCGAGCGGTTAATCTGTTTGGCTTCTAATGTTATAAACATGAGTTCAAGCCCCGAATAAAAGGCATGAATGTTCTCTTTCTTGCGGGATCTCGCCTTTCTCACAAACCTTCGCTATGGCTAATTTTACTGAGAGGCTTCTGTCAGTTTCTGTGGGCAAGCAGCTGTTTTGGGGGAAATATTTTATTCATTTCTTCATTAACTGGTATTAATAAAAACTTTAAGGAAATATTCGAAAAACCCCATACTTTTGAATATAATGGCCAATATTTGCTATGCAATTATATACGAATACTACTACTACATATACGAATAATTTCTAAATTTTTTAAATTAATTTTATTTAATAATTAATTTTAATAATTCCTAAATTTTCTATGCTCTTTAATAAAGCGATTATTATTGTTGTTATTAAAAATATTGTGCAATTTCTCCTTCCAATGGTGAATTTTATAAACACACGTGTAGAAGTAGCGAAAATTTTTTGCCGACATTCTTATGCAAGATTTAAATTGTTTTTCCTCTGAGAAACATTTTTGTGCATACAGTCGCACAAAAAAGTATCCGAACGCTATGGTTGATTACAGAATTCAGAAAAAATATCTGGCAACGATTTTTTTAGAAATTAGTGATCTAATTTCTAAAGAATTCGTGTCACGTGACACGAATTCTTTAGAAATTAGAATTCGTGTCACGTGACACGAAGATCACTAATTTCTAAAAAAATCGCTGCCAGATATTTTTTCTGAATTCTGTAATCAACCATAGCGTTCGGATACTTTTTTGAACAACTGTACAATAGACTAAAGGTCCAGGTCCCAAAGGGCTCAGGGTTAAGTAGGGGAAGGGGTTTTACAGGGCAATCTTTAGGAGACAGACGGAAACCTTCAGGTAAGCGTGTCCTGTAACGTACACAGAATAGGGTTCTCCTGAGCACGGAGTCACGACTTACAGTCTCATCCAGCGGAAAGCGGTATTTTCAAGCCCAATGGTATCCCGTTTCTCGCCGAGTGCTAGGTATGGGTTTACGGAAATAAATCCCAACACTGGCACGGTCGGAACTCGAGCCTCGGAACATCAGAATACTAGTCTAGCGATTTACAAACCGAGACCCCCCCAATCTTCATAGGTTGAAAGGCAAAGGCTGGTCTGATCACTTTTGATTGGCAAGTCACAGAAAAAATAATCGAAAGAGACATCTAATAAGAAGTTTACAAATGTTTGTTTATATCATAGATTCCCAACGGGGGCGATACCGCCCCTCAGTGGGCGCTGGAGTCTTCCATGGGGGCAGTATCGGATCCAGAGGCAAATGGGGGGGGGGGGGGGGGCGTTGAGGCAGTCAAGAGGGGCGGTCAAATAAATAAATAAATTTAATGGAATTTTCTCTGACAACCTTTTTATCTCTTCTATTTTGTGGTGTCTTCCTGGTGATTCTGGTCATCCACTACCTCATCCGTCATGTACAGCTTTTCAACTGCAGCTTGGACAATAAGTTCCCTGCTACCGACTACTAGCGAACTGGTACGTCTGAAGTCGACTGAGATGCTCTCAAAAGTTCTCTTCAAGATCACAGATTGGATATAAGCTTCAATATGTTTTCCCACTCCAAGTCGCTTTGAGTATGCTTTATGGTACGTAGTTACAATACCATCCCACTTCAGAACATAAGGTATAATATTAACATTACACTTGTGAATTAGGCTCAACTCATTAGCCAGCAGATCATACTTCCTCTTCTTTTCAACCTCTACTGTCTGCAGGTTATCCTGAGATGTTATTCCTACCTCAATAATTGTAATCTCATTCAATACCTTAGCATGCACTACTATGTCAGGCTTATTATGTTGGACATGTGTGTCCGTCCTGATAGGCAAATCAACCTTGATGCAATAATAATATAAAAATAATAAATTTATTATATTTAACATTTTTTTTATAATTTTTTTAATATAACAAAATACTTTGAAAATACCTGTTTTCATGAATAAATATTTTATCTAACTATGTAAATTATCTTATTATTATCGCGTTAATAAAATTTTTTAAATTAGCATTAGGTATACCTATACCTAATTTGTTTTAGTTTAGAATAGATTGACGGTGACAAGTCCTTGCAAGTTGGTAGGCAAACACGCGTTTCATGCAATTTAACATGTTTCGACAAGAATATGGGAGCTTGAAATGACTTGTTTACGGAGCAAGTGCGCCGGCATCGCAAACATACAAGTTAATGCGTGCACAAAATCAAATCTATAAAAGCGATAGCTCTAGAAATGTTTTATTATTTTTATGTGCTTCGCCGTGATAAATAGTCGTGAGTGATAAGTGTTAGAAGTCATTATAAACATTATTTTTATAACTATCTATAAATCTGTTGAGAAGTTAATTTGTATTTGAAAATGTCTGAATCTACATCTAAAAAGAAATGCCGGCAGTACAGTACTGAGTATTTGAAATATGGATTTACGTACTCTCCTACAAACAATCATTACCTATGTGTTTAATTTGCCGAAAAGTTTTTTCAAATGAAGCTATGAAACCTTCTAGGCTACAAGAGCATTTAAATAAAATGCATGCTGATAAGAAGAACAAAGATTTATCCTATTTTCAAGAACTGGAAAAGCAATATTTAAAACAGCCAACTATCTCAAACCTTTTTGCGTCGTCTTCTAAACAAGATGATGATGGACTACGAGTCTCATATAACGTTTCATTGTTAATCGCAAAAGCAGGAAAACCACACACAATTGGCGAGGAATTAATTTTGCCGGCAGTCAAAGAGATATTAAAAACTGTTCTTCATCATAAGACACCGTCAGATATCATCAAAAAATTCATCTCAGTAATAATTCAGTGCAAAGAAGAATAGATGAAATGGCAAAAGACGTTGAAATATCATTATGTGATTACTTAAAGACTTGCAAATTTTCCATTCAACTCGATGAATCAACTCTACCAAATAACGAAGCTCTACTCTTATCATAAGCCGTCCCGTGGCCGAGTGGTTAGTGCGCTTGGCTACTGATCTAAGGGACCAGGGTTCGAGCCCCGGGTAAGGCATGGATGTTGGTGTTGTTTTCTGCTGAGGTCCTGACATCCTCTCAGATCTTTTGCTTTGGCATATAAACTGAGAGACTCCTGTCAGACCTCTGTGGCAAGCAGCTGCTTGAGGGGGTATTTATTTTATTTATTTATTTACTCTTATCATACGTACGATTTATAAAAGAAGAAAAAATTCATGAAGAGTTATTATTTGCTAAAAATTTGGAATCTGATACAAAGGGAGAATCTATATTTAATACCATGCAAAAGTTTTTTCAAGAGAAAGAAATTCCTATTTGCAATATTTTGTCTGCTGCTGCTGATGGTGCTCCAGCAATGACAGGGCGTCATAAGGGTTTCATAGCGCATTTGAAACAAGCAGTACCAAATGTACTCACTGTACATTGTATTATTCATCGTCAGCATTTGGTTGCAAAAAATTTGAATGAACTTGCATACGTCGCTCCATTACGTTATTAAAGCAATCAATAAGATTAGAAGCAATTCATTGAATGACCGATTATTTGGTAAGCTTTGTAATGAAAATGATGAAGATTACAATCGCTTGCTGCTGCACACAGAAGTACGTTGGCTCTCTAAAGGTGTTTGTCTGAATAGTGTTTTCAATCTATTTGACTCAGTACTGGACTTTCTTGAAGACGGAGACGAAAAATTGCGCGAAAACCTGATTACGTCAAAAAATGACATCGCTTATTTGACAGACCTGTTTAAAATATTTAATCAAGTTAATTTACAATTGCAAGGCGATGAGTTGAATTTAATTAAAACAAAAAACGTCATAGCTGCTTTTGCGGGAAAACTTCTTCTATTCAAACGAAATCTAGGTAGAGGTGAATACAACCACTTTCCCACATTATCAGTAGTCTCTGCAAAACCGGAAGATTTACTTACTTACTGCCAACACTTGGAAGTTCTTCATGTTGATTTTACGGAGCGTTTCCCAGATATTTTAAACATGAATATACCGAGTTGGGTTTTAGATCCTTTCGCAAACACAGATACTGAAGAATCATCAAATTTGGAAGAGGAACTCTTAGAACTCACGACTAACGAAGTACTCAAAGTAAAATTCAAACATGGATACCAAGAGTTCTGGCTTCAAAAATCAATACCAATTCTCTACCCTGGATTGTGGGCAATAGTACAGAAGATTTTAATCACATTTCCTTCGTCCTATATGGCTGAGCGTGGATTCAGTGCAGTAGCTAATTTACTGTCAAAGAAGAGGAACAGACTACACATCACTCAACGTGACGATCTGCGATTGATGTTAACGAAATTGGAACCCGACATTAACAAATTGTTAACACTCCACCAGCCTCAACCATCTCATTAATTTTTTTTATTTATTATTAATTTTGTGTTTATCTCATTATTTTTTATTTCTTACTGATTCTGTGTTTATTTTTAAAATTTTAATAAACAATTTTATTGTACATTTGGTTGTCGTTTTATTAATTTCTGCCTTATGATTTTTAATAGATAAATAAACAGATAAATTAGGTACAGATAATATGCAACAATATTTTAATATTTCATATAAAATTAACTATTATAGACTAGGGGGGGCGTTGGAATTTTTATTCTCTTCTAAAGGGGGCGATGGTCCAGAAAAGGTTGCGAATCACTGGTTTATATAGATTTGAGTGGAACCCTTTCAAAATGATGTAGAATTGACAAAGAATTCATGTTATTTTTGTTTAATTGCGCCTGAATTCAACATCTAAATTTAATAAATTGCACTACTATGCAAAAGCATTACTGTGTCGTTAATGTTGACTAAACTTGTATAGTACGTAATAAAAAGCCAAAAGTATTATGATTTCAATGCAAAAACCAGAGTTAATGGTGAAATTATAGATATTTATTATTTTACTGTTTTCACTCATTCGTTTTCCATAGTTCGCTTTCCAAAACGCATATCTATTTTTGTGTATTTCAGAATTTTTGAAGAGTCACAGAACATATTTCTTAGACCGCAGACAACTATTTTAGTAACCCTGTTATAAACCATGAATGATGAATGAATTCAAGATTAATATAATATGCCTTCTTGCTCCCTATGTTCGAGAGATGAGAGTGGTCTGAACCTGTTCTTGGGCATTTAGGAGTGCCTCAGGGATCCATATTAGGGCCACTATTATTATTAATTTACATTAATGACATTGTTTCACAAAAGGGTAAATATAAAATAATTATATATGCTGACGATAAAAACATAATTTCTTTCCATGGTAACCTAGAAGTACTTGTTGATGAAACTAATAGTACACTTAAGGATATAAATAACTGGCTATTATATAAGAGAATGGTTATAAATTTCAAATAAACTAAATGTATGATGCTTCTTAATTATAATAAAATGATTGATTTTCCTATGATAAATATCTTTATAAATGACTACAAGGTTGAATTATATAATGTTATAAAATTTTAAGGATTATGGACTGATAATAAATTGTCTTGGAATTTCATGTTTCTCAGCTAAGAGTTACAATTTCTAATAACATTGACAGCATAAAAGGTTTGAAGAATATTGTCAGTCACATAATTATGTTTGATTTATAATATGCTTTAGTATATTCATACATATATTATGGTATTGGTATTTGCGGAGATACCAGGTTTCATAACTTAAACCCTACACTTTGTCTTCAGAAAAGAATGTTAAGATATATTTTAAAATTAAATTATCCAGATACAGTAGAACATTTAATGGCTTCTTATAGAATGCTGAAAGTCTTCAATGTCTATAAATTTGCTATGGAAATATTATTTATGCTGTAAAAAATAAGGCAGTGGATCAAATCGATTTATATGATGTTTTCAATAAAGGACGAATACATGACTATGAATATCAGACAACATGGAATTAGAGTACCCTTTTATAGGAAATCTATAGATCAACGTTCAATAAGGTTTGTTGGTCCCAGACTATGGAATGATGAAATTCCAGATGATATATCATCCATTACTGTTTATTCTAAGTTTAAATATTCTTATAAAAATGTTTATTGTCAATGCGGGAAATGTAGTAATTTGTTACTTGAAATATTAATCTAGTATTGTGTTAGTGATTCTTTAAAAAAGATTCTTAGTATGTCACGTTTTATTTCAGTATGACAGAATGAATGAATTACATCGATGTGTTGAAAAGACATAAGAAGCTCAAGCTGCTTATGTTTCCCCATTTCACTTATTATTATATTGTAAAGTTTTGCTGTAATGCATATAACGATATTTAAGTGAATAAACTGCTTCATTCATTCATTCATTAATTCAATTATCAGTACGGTGGTATTACAGTTGATTTACAATTACAGTTATATGCAAGCTCCAATCCCCGACTAAGCTTTTTCTTTCATTAATACATTTTTTAATTTGAATCATACTACTTGAATGTCTTTTGAAATTGAATGAGAAAACTAATACACTCAATTCTGTTTATACACGGTTTTTTTACACTATTTTGAGTTAACACGGTTTAGAAGAAAATTCCAGTTCACTTTTTACACGATTTATTTTGATCTAACAGGGTTCAAACGGCGCCTTTTTAAAAGTCTCCATTTGAATTTAATTCTGAAAAAACATTTCGATTCAAGAAAAAATTCATAGAATTTACATTTATAACAAAATTGCCGCTTTTATGGTCACATTTTTCGAAGTAGTTGTAACTTTCGAAATGTACTATAGATACACATTTTGTGCATTAAATCCACAAAATAAAAATACACTAACATAACTACACAACAAGTTTTCTCTATTTTATTTTCTATTTTATGGAAAAATTGTTCAAAACTAACTTCATTCGGAATAAAGTGGCAACATTTAGTTACGTTAATTCCCCTCAATTTTACCTTCGATACATACGTTAGTCTCTCATTTCATTTTTAAAGTTACAAATGTTTAGATGATTAATAGAAGAAATCGAAAAAAAAATTGTTCTGTTTTTTGAAGTTTTGCGTGCGTAATGTAAATTTTTATAAATTTTGCTGATAGGTAATTTACAATTTTTCATCATCTGATTTATTTACTACATTTCAAATATTTTTCGTAAGCCTTACTACGATGTCGGATAATTCAACTATACAAAAGCAGAAAAGGAAAGCTATCTCTTCGGATACTAAGATCCAAATTTTAGATCGTCTTGCAACTGGAGAAGGTTCAACATCCGTAGGTAAATATTTTGGCTTGAACGAAGCTACCGTAAGAACCATCAAGAAAAATGAAGATGCTATTAAAAAATCTGTGCTTTCTGGAACAAAATGGAGCGCTAAGTCACCATCGTACACGATAGATATTGTAAAAGTGAAGATGGAAAAGGCACCAGTAGTGTGGATAGAAGAATACCTCTAGGTGGAAATACCATCAAACAGATGGCATTACGAATATATAAGCAGATGCAAGAAATGGAACGAATCAGCTCAGTTAAACAAAAATTATGAATATTCTGCAAGTACAGGTTGGCTTACAGGATTTCTTCCAAGACACGCGTTTCATAATGTAAAGACAAAAGGTGAAGTTGCATCTGCAGATGAACCGGCTGCTAAAGAATTTTGTCCAAAATTGGCCCAAATCATTGAAGATGGTAGATACACTCCTGATCAAGTTTGGAATGAAAATGAAACTGGTCTTTCTTGGGAAAAAAAAGTCCAAGTAGAACCTACGTAGCAGATTCAGAAAAAAACTGTTGTTGACTTTAAAGCAGCTAAGGATCGTGTGAGCTTTCTATTTTGCAGCAAGGCTTCAGGAGATCGTATGTTAAAACCGCTGCTCATCAATCGATTCCTAAAATCAGGGCCAATGAAAGGTGTAGATTTGAATAAATTGACAGTGTATTGGATGGCAAACAAAAAAAGCCCGGGCTACAATAAAATTTTTAATGAATGATTCCATAAATATTTTGTTTCAGAAGTTAATCGCTATTTGATGGAAAAAATTTGGAATTTAAAGTTCTATTGATTATAGACAATGCGCCTGGCCATCCTGTTTTGGAACACCTAAACGTGCAATTTTGTTTTCTGTCGCCTAATACGACATCCTTAATACAACCACCAGACCAGGGTATAATTGCCACATTTAAAACTTACTATGCAAGACGAACATTCCAATACATTTTGGATAAACTAGATAAGGATAAAACACTAACAATTATTGATGTGTGGAAAAAAATTTTCTATTTCAGGTTGTATCAGACATGCTGAATTGATGTTATCAGAATTAAAACCATTAACTTTAAACGCATGCTGGAAAGCTATTTGACCAGAATGTGAAAAAGCAAAGATCCTATACCCCCCAAATCCGACTGAATATCCTAATATCATCACTTTAACACATGCAATTGGTGGAGAAGGATTCGATGATTTATCGTTTGCAGATATTGATGAATCGCTGGTTAACAAAGCTCTTAGCAAAGATAAAGTATTAGAAGTTGTCCTTGAGACTCCTGATGAAAAAGAATAAAGTGATGGTGATGAAGAGGTTCCACTCACTGTAGGTTTAATTAAAGAAGGACTTCAAATCGCTAGTAAATTGGAAAGTCATTTTCTTACACATGATCCCATTGTCGAACGATCTAAGCAGTTTAAACGTGAACTGAAGTCATGTATGGCGCGTTATCAAGAATTATACAAAGATCTAGTCAAAGCAGGATCTCAACGATTCATTACAGAGTTCGTTGTTAAAACTAATCAAACTTCAGAATCACTGGGAACAAGTGATAATTTGGTTCCCCATGCCACAGAGAGCATTTCACCATTGCAGTATGAACACCACGGCCAAAATGTTTCTAGCGATGAAAGTGATTTAATTCCAGTCTTACGCAAACGAATGCGCCTATTGTCAGAAAACGACAACGAAGAAATGTAGTTAATAAGCAGATGTAAGTCATATTTTTTTTGCACTTTTGTATTCCTGAATTAGTGACATATTTTTTTCTTTATGAAGGATAATTTATTTATATATGCACATATAATTATCTTTATAAGTTTGTGTTTAAATGAATAAAAATCAAATAAAGATTTAATGAAAGATTATGATTTGTTTAAAAACAACTTATCATTTGGACTGGGTTTTCACGTCTGGAACAAATCTATTTTTTTCATATGCACTGTATTTATTATACACCTTTTTTTTGCATGGTTTTTTCGTAAACTTTTCTATCGTTTAAAAACAGAATTGGGTATAATATTGTGCATTTCCATACGTTTGAAATGTGGCAGACTTTCTTATACAAACAATTTTAAACTTTCCTACCACTTCGATATTTTATTTATTTATTTACTGAGAGGAAGGTATGAAGAAGTATTGTCTAAGGGATATAGAGCCAGCTTCTATAGGCGTAATGTAAAATTTTCGATTGCAGCACCCTCTAAACATGGCAAATTCGTCAGTTGCCTAGCCAGGTAGAGGAGAGATTTCCCTGCGTTAGTTTTTCACTGCCGAGCAAGGTTTTCTATTGCTTTCACCATGTGAATAATTTTACGTACACTTTGACTGAAAATTGTTCATTTTATGAGACACCATTATAATTTTCTTTTCGTGTGGAGAAAAATAGCTTGGAGTTATTAAAATTATTTTCCTTAATGAAATCCTTTTTTGTAAAATAGGTAGTACTGTGCTCAACAAGAGAATTTTAATATTTGAAACACTCTACAATATTTGGTATATCATAATAAATTGAGATTTATGTGTCACTGCACGACAACATGTTTTATACAATTTTATTGTATACAATTATAAATATTTTCAATAAAAATAATATGGAGTTTCCTACTTGTATAAATTGTCAACAGATGGCAGTAGGCACTTCTCGTACCTAAGAGGCCCTGTATAGATAGAGGTTGGCTATCCCAAAATTGGACGCCATGTTTTGTCGTTGCACGGATTGTTTAGCGTGCATAGCTGAATGATATTGCACGGTACTTATGGATTCCGGAAAAGGGTAGGGTAATATTGGATACAGATTTCAGTGTTCATGATTGGAAGCACTTTAGAAAACGGCTAAAAAAAGAAAAAGCAAATTTTACGGCTTTTCTCTATAAGAAAATAAGATATACTTTCGCTTTGTTGTCTCTCCTTCTGTAGACATTGAACTTTTTTGTTTATACAGATAAATAAAAAAATCTTTTTGTGTTAAATAGGTATTAATGATATATTATGATTCGCATTTTTGAATCTCCTAAAAATTATAACTGCGCCCTCTAACGGTGGAAAAATTTGAAAATTGGAAAATATCAGGCGAATATTCCAAACGATGTAGTTATATTAAAAAAATATAATAAATCCCCCTGAAGCAGCTGCTTGCCACAGAGGTCTGACAGGAGTCTGTCAATTTACATACCATAGCAGAATATGAAGAGGATGGCAGAACCTCAGCAGAAAAACAACACAATCCTCCATGCCGTATCCGGGGCTCGAACCCAGGTCCCTTAGATCAGTAGCCAAGCGCGTTAACCACTCGGTAGAAGTTTGAAATTTTGGTGTTGAAATGTGAAGGTTACGAAGTTACCATTGGTAACAATCACTTGACTCTTTAGACCCAGGAGGGGAGGTGAATGCAACATTTTCTTTCTTTTAACAGAAAAGTGTATGTTTTTAGAGATAAATTAAAAATTCTTTTTGGATTGGACAGGTATTGATGAAATATTACAATCTGCATTTTGCGAATTTACCAAAAGCTAAAATGGCGCCCTCTAAAGGTGGAAAAAAAATCTAAAAAACCTCAAATTTAAAACGAATATTGCAAACGATGCATTTATGCTAGAAATTTGAAATTTTGGTGGTGTAATGTGACAGTCTTGAAAATTCCGTTGACAACAATGAGTTGACGGTAAGCCCAAGGTAGGTAAGAAACGAAACTGTTTTGTTTTAAGAGATAATTGGAAATCTCTTTTTTAGTTAGTTACTAATGAAATGTAATCATTACAGATCACTAAATATCGAAACTGCAAAATTTTTAACGAATGTTTCAAGGATCTGTTTATGGTAGAAATTTTGGCGTGTAGAGTTCTGTTATGGTAGAAATTCCACTGACAGCAATGATCTGCCCACTGTTTTCAGAGGAGCGAGAGAAAAGCAACTTTTTAAATTTAAGAACTAAAGGACAAACACTTTTTATGTTTTATAATTACTAATAAAATAGTGCTATGTGCATTTCCCCCATCATACATTAAACAATGAATAAATAACCCCTCAAGCAGCTGCTTGTACAGAGATCTGAAAGGAGCCTGTCAGTTTATACGCCATAGTAGAAGGTCCATGAGGATGGCGGGACCTCATCAGAAAAACAAAACGAACATCCATAATTAAAACTTTTAAGGAGTGAAAAAGCAGGCAAAGGAAGAACTACAGGAAGAGTCTACTTTGAAAACGGGATTCCCATATGCAGCAGAAGCGATATGCGTTCTTCTAGTTATTTTACACATTTACTACCCTTTGACAGTGGAAATTCGAATTACTGCATAATTGGGAAAATAAACAATTCAAATTTTATTAGTAAGTGTAATGTGCAATAAAGGTTTTTCATTTATCTCTTCAAGCAGAAAAGTTGCATTTTACCAACGCTACAAATCATTACTATTAATGTAAACCACTTGACCATTACACTCTATGACCAAAAATTTATGTCTAGCAAAAATAGATCGTTTGTAATATTTATTTAAAGATTTGGTATTTCCCACCTTTTTTCCACCGTTAGAAGTCGCTTTTCGAGTTTTTATATACCACCTTTAGCACTCTCTAACACTGGAAATTCCACTGATGAGGATTCGAAAAATGTAAATATTAATATTTTTGTGGAAAACAATTTCGCCGACATACGGGATTCGAACCCTAATCTCTCCAGCAACATGTCAGAGTATTTTAACCTGTTGAACTAACGCCGACTTTTTTCAGAAAAGACATTTATTGATTTATAAACGTTTAAACGTCTACAGGTAACGCTGAGTTTATCAAATATTGTTTAAATCATTACTATTTTGTTAGTGCCTGTAAAACAAAAAAAAAAATATACATTGTTTTGTTTATCTCTTAAAAAAGTTTTATTTTCTCACCCCTTTTTTGGCTAAGACGGCAAAACCTTATTGCCATTGTAAACCTTCTGACCATAACACTCTACTACCAAAATTTCAGATTTCCAGTGTAAATTGTTTGTATTTACACTTTTTTCCAGTGTAAATTGTTTGAAATTTTAGAATTTTCCCTCCATTTTCCACTGAAAATTGTCAAAATCGCGAATCGCAATATTTTTTCTACACCTGTCCAACCCAAAAAGAATTTTTCATTTAGCTCTAAAAGTAAAAAAGTAACAAGTGGAAAGGCAGATGGACAGAAAACAGCTAACAGAGAGACGGACAGACAGACGAACAAATACTGGCATTGGCAGATGACAAAGTGAAAACATTAGCTCGTTTTTCAAACGAACCTTATAAGAAATTATCTGTTGGTTTTCAGTTAGCTCGTTTCAATTTTGCAGCCAATTGCTGTCTTCTGATGGAGTTTCTCGGAAAAAAAAATATTCATTAATTTATTTCTTTGAGTGAAATTTTTAGACCCAAATGCAGCGCAGTGAGGCATTCGTAAAATAAGACAGCTTTTGTAGACAAAAAAAGTGGTAGAAATGTATAAAACTATAACAACTGAGAAGTTTTAATTTGGTACACACACTAACTCATAGGCTTTCGTCCCACGGTACGACAAAACATGGCGCCCGTAAACCACGTGACTCAATCAACCAATTG
The DNA here is from genome assembly GCA_038380435.1 of Ryuthela nishihirai. Lineage (NCBI taxonomy): Eukaryota > Metazoa > Arthropoda > Arachnida > Araneae > Heptathelidae > Ryuthela > Ryuthela nishihirai. Next base: position 64,526,518 of record JAWZYU010000003.1, read on the forward strand.
CAGTGAATCACCGAGATGAGCAGCCTCTAACTATACAGGACCTCTACTCGTACCAACCATAGAAAAAGAACTACACTATTAGAACAAAGTGCAGACACTGAAGATGCCTCCTTGTTCTGCTAGAGTCTAAGACATGAATTAATGACTCGACCGGATTTGAATAGAGAAGGCTGTTAATGCCGTATTCGGCATGTTAGTAGATCGTAAACCAACCTTCTCCATTCCAAGGAATGAATATTGAGAACTTTCAATCGTTCGTCGTAGCTTTAGTTAGAATGTCCAGGTAGTCTCTTAGTAAAAAATCTTAGTGGACGTTCAACCAGCGCAAAATCATGAAGGCAACATGGTTAGCTTTTTTGATGACGTTTTGGCGGTGTAAGGAAAATGAGAGGTTGGGAGAAATGATAGCACCCAAATCTAATTGAGATGATACATGGATGATTGGGGAGCTATTGATATCATAATTCTGATTCTAATTGCAACGATCCAAGTGCATGAGAGTTATTTTGTCTGCAGAAATTGGTAACTGGTAGAATGCACTCCAGTCTTTGATGTTGTCACATGTAAGCTGAATGGAACGAAATTGTCTATAGCAGTGGTTCTCATCCTTTTTTGTTTCACGTAACCCCTGGAAATGTGTATGTAACTGGCGTACCCCTTGTATAGATAGATAAAACTATAGTTATAGTATAACAATCGTAATTTTACTTTGTTACTGGATCTAGCGACTTTTCAGCTCTCACGGTGTACCCAAAATATTTTACCGCGTACTCCACGTTGAGAACCCCTAGTCTAAAGAATCAGGATTGGTATAAAACTTTATGTCATCGGCAAATACGTAGCAGGCAACTGGTCGTAGAACAGAAGGTATGCTTGAGGTGAACAACGCGAAAAGTATAGACCCAAGATCAGCGCCTTGAACAATACCACTGCTGGCATCCCTGGTTGGAGAAAGGACATCTCCGACTATTATTTGTTTGAGGGCGGTTGGAAAATAATGCTCAGATTAATCTTACGATGATCTGGGGAATTCCGAGTATACGAAGTGTGTCAAAGACGAACTATCTCTTTACCTTATCGAAGGATTTTTCGAAACCTATATAAATAACGCCGTCCCTGTGGCCGAGTGGTTAGCGCGCTTGGCTACTGATCTAAGGGACCTGGGTTCGAGTACCAGGTTAAGGCATGGATGTCTGTGTCGTTTTTCTGCCGAGGTCTTGTCATACTCTCAGACCTTTTACTGTGGCATATAAACTGACAGGCTCCTGTCAGACCTCTGTGGCAAGCAGCTGCTTGAGGGGGTATTTATTTATTTATTATATATGTTACCGGCAATGTATGATAAGCCGGCATTTTATAGAATGCCTAGGCATTCTATAGAATACCCGGCGTTTTTAGGCAATGTATGAAATATGAGAATTATTACATACTTTCCCTAGGCATTGTATAGAATACCTAGGTATTATATAGAATGAGAAATACTATTTCGGCAAAGTATGAAAAAGGCTTTTATTGAAAAGATGCATGTGAAAATGTAAGAAGTACAAAATATAAGATACGGGATTTTTCTACAACAAGAGAAAAATACCATTGCCGAACTACCGCCAGAAGTATTAACATCATAACCTGTAATGAATCTGTCGTCCGCATTATAAAAAACGCCCCAAATGAGGTAAAACCAAGTGAGAACGAATCAGTAAAGTGTTGAATATTCGAAGTTTGCAATTCGAGTTAGGATACTCGTATTTCACTTTACTACTTGTCAAATCTATTTCAGTGGAGTTCCGAGATGCTTGTGATATGTCGTTTTTTGATGACTTTTTTTAATCTGTTTTTTTGACCTTAACTCTCTTTCTATGGAAGCTAGGGTTCTCAAACTTTGGGATCCCTATTGAGGCAACCCTCTTTTACACTCTTACAACGCTAGGGGGCGCTTTTCCGAATGGAAGGGTGTCTTTTTGGTGCCCAAAGTGACCAACTACGGCGCTCTTTTTTACCGAAACTAGGGACTGGCGGATCTGGCAATCAGGGTGAGCTTATAGGGGACCCAGGGGAACATTTACTGGTCAATTCGAATTGGACTGAGTGCTCTGGCTCTCTGTTTGAGGCGAGCGTCGAGAGTCACGTGATCGCAATGCGACATTAAACATCACTGCCGGTAGTATTTTATACTTTGCCGATTTTACTTTTGGCATTCTAAAGAATGCCTAGGAAATGTGTGAAATATGAATCGTTTCATACATTGCCGGCTAGTTTTAGGCATTATATACAATGCCTAGGCATTCTATAGAATGCCGGATTTCAAACTTTGCCGGTGACATATAAATAACATCGATTGGACTGCCAACGTCAATTGATGCAGCCCAATTGTTAACACAGTCAAGTAATTGCACTGCAGAGGAGCGACTTGACATGAAACCAAACTGTTCATATGGAATAATATTATGCATCTGAAGAAAGCAAAGAAGCCTGAACAATGTGCAACGTTCCAGTATTTTGGGAACGATGTTCGTCAGAGATATTGGATGGTAATTGTCAGAATGAGTGGGATCATCTTTTCTCTTGTAAACTGGAATGACTATGGCTTGAGTTCAAAAGGAGGAACCCGGACAGATTCCAGACAGAAGTTGAACAGAATAGATAATTTCTCGCAAACAACGGAGTTTAGCTGCTTATAAAATTTAATGGAATCTTGTCTGATCCAGGTGATGATTTGTTAGGAATTAATGAAATGGTAGTTCTGATATTTTGATGGTCGAACATGCCAGAAAACAAACAGTGAAGCCTTTACATGATTTGAAGTGACAGTTGAACCGTGTGGTGTTTCTAAAGAGGGATAACTCGTGAACCTTTAAATTCTCGGTACTTTATTTCTCGAATCGTATTCGCATCTAATTTAAACAAATTTCAAGTTCGAATCTCTATTCTATTAAAGGTAAAATAGTTGGACTTTTAAGAAAATACGATATAGCTTATGCTAAGCAAAGCGTTCCTGGAAAATATCGGTATAAACAAACCTCTTTTGATTAGGAAAAGTAGGATACCAAGCCCTACCGTTATGTCTCTACATTAAAAAATTGCTAATTAAATCAATATCGCGATGTGCAATATGTTCACACAAAAGTAATTTGTGAATATTAAAGATGAAAACGATGCGCAATTATGCAATATAAGTTTGGTACATTACGGGTAAAAGTTTCTACACACACTTAATATCTGTCAATCACTTCCGGTATCAGACAGTGAGTGACACTGGGCTGGATTGAATTGTTTTACCTCTGAGCGGCACTTTTTTGCACACCATGGGCTAAATGGCCAGGTCACATTGGACCCGAAGGCTCAGAGAAGGTTGGGGGAGGGGACCCACTGGAACAGCTGTTGGGGGACAGATGGTAGCCTCCCGTCAAGGCCATCCAGCGTGTTCTTTAACGTGCACAGGGTATGGCTCACCCGCACACGGGGCCACGGCTTAACGTCCCATCCGACGGACGGCGGCCTTTCCAAGGCCATCGGTGTCCCCTACTGACCGTGGGCAGGGCGGGGAATTTTGCAGAGATAAATCTCAACGCTGACCCAGCTGGGACTCGAACCTGGGAACTACAGATTACGAGCCTGGCGCGCTACCGACTGAGCCACCCCCGCCCCAGTGTGTGACACATTCCATTTACAACAACTATGTTAACATAGTTGAAAGCTGATTATTACACACGAAAAGATTGCTTAGATGCGTTTCGTGTCTTTCTACGTTAAAAAAATAGTGAAATAAAAAATTACATTTATAGGAACCCAGTTGATAATAAAATTGTTTCAGAGCATTGCCTATAGTTCGTTTGCAAATATTTTAACTCTTATTTAAATAACTTTCGAGTTTAAAATTTTCAGAATTTTCATATGCTTCCATTAAACTTTAAAAACTTGACAATGCATCTAATTACAGGTTTTTGAAACATAGCGCAGAATAGTAAATACCAACATTGTCACCAATTGTATATGTTGGTTATAAGTCCCATCAACCAAATTGAAAAAAAAAAAACCTTACTCAAATTAGGTACCAGTCTAAGTCTAATTTGTTCTTTTAAACTCGAAGTTAATCGTAACGACATTTTTACCGTAATGATGAGAACAATAAAACAGTCAAGAAGATACAAATGTTCTGCAAAGGTGCATCGGGTCAATTAGGCTTAGAGGTATCTGAACGAAATGGCATGATAGGATTCACAGGCACAATACTACTACAAAAATATTCATATATAATTTGGAATGCGAAAGCCGAACATACGAAAGTTAAGGAAAACTAAGAATTTCGCCTCATTTTCCAAAAATTAGTGCAAATAATTACACCTACCTTCAATGTACGGTACTGCCACTTGTATCCTAATAACACTATAGATAAATGGCGGTATGTAGCAGCCAAATAGTAGCTTCCTCGAGTTAAATTTCTGCTGGTTGAATATCGAAAATAGAACTTCCGCTGTGGGATATGATTTGAATGCAGTAGACATGACGCGAGATTTTTCATACACTACTAGCTCGACTAGCCTCACAAATTGAGGCTTCTGTTTATTATACCGTGTAATATAACAGGAAATTCGAAAAATAATATATAAATATAAAATTTGTGTTAGAATAAACTTATTAAAGTTCTAAAATTACTATTACTTTTATATAAAAATATTTTTATGTTGATTTTCACCTTTTGTTTTAAACATTTATTAGAATTTAAAGGAATCATTGCTTCTCTTGCTGCCATGGACGCTGCGCCACTGAGGTACCTTACTGTCCAACTACAAACAACCAATTGAGTCAATGCCGTATCAAAAATATTGGCAGGCCATATTTTGGCATAGACAAAGTAGGTAAATGCTGGACCCATTTTCATTACCACATATCGTGACCAGAGGGAAAATTCTTGCGTAGGGGAGGGGAATTTTACTCTTGGGTAGAGAGGCCCAGGAAGACTTAAGGTGGCCCTGAATTTTGGTCAGAGAATATTTAACATTGGCCCAAAGTCAACAATATCATTTGTACACATATGATTAGATGGCATGTGCTGCCATCTAATGACATTCTTTTACAAACATTTTACATTTTTTTCTCTAAAGAACAAAATGGCTTTGACAAAACACTTCCATCTGTCTATTATCAGATGTACAGTGTGCTCCTACCTATCTCGAATATTGGTTCATAATAATCTACCCTTTGGTCTATTATTTTCAATAATGAGCAGCTGAAACACAAAATAACCCATGTCAGCTGCAAACCATTTGTATCAAGGATACTTTAGTTTTACTCTACCGTTGTTGGATCAAAATTAGAAATCCTAAATCAGCAACTTTTTTCAACTTCTTCTTACCTAAATATATTACACATTATGTTAAAATTTGCTATTTTTTAATAAAAAAAAACAAAAGGATTAAATAGCTTAAATATATTTTTAGCTTAATAGTTTTTAACTAAACAATTTGCTCTCGGACGTTTTTAATACAAAAATATTTAAGTACGCAATTGAAAAACGCAAACTCTAAGAGACACAATATTAATGGAACAATTGTAAACAAAATCTTAACCACCTCAGTTCTTAACCTCAAAATCCTCAAGTCCTCAAAATCTTAACCGCGTTGGCACTTCGACCGCCTGGGTACGGGAAGGCCGTTTGTTCTTCATATATGTTGCAATTGTACTTCAGTAAAAAAATTGTTAATTTCTAAATATGTCATAAAAGTGACGTTTTCACATTGGGACATAAAGCGAGCATTAATCACACTGAAAAAAATAAAAACCCTATAGTAATAATAGATAATTATAAGCACCTGCAGGTGATATACATTAAGTGAGCGTAGAGGGGGGCGATTATTCTCCCCCCGAGTGAAATCCGAACCCACCACCTCTTCATAACATGTCAAGTGCTCGGAGAGCTGAGCTGGCAGCTGGTGATCAGAAGCTCTTTCATTGGTGGTTTTAAGCATTATACCAAGGATTTAATCATTGGATATCTGTATGAAAGTAAGTGAAGACTTTCGTCTAGAAGGCAGCTTCCAGGCTACAGCACGTAACCAGCTACGTGAGGGAATGTTTTCTAGGCAACACACCTTGAATCAAGTGCAGTGAAGCCTAAAGCCACCAATAGAAGAAATCTTGTGCAGCAGTCGATATCTCGTATCTCGATATTATATGTTATCAAAAGGGCGTCGATTCGTATTCCTCTCGATTAATGCCAGATTTTGCTCTATACTTATTCAATCTATCTTAACTTTATGAACAAAACTGCATTACAATGAAAATTAACTGAACATTTTTGACTTTACACTGACATGTTCTTTTTATCTTACTGTGAAATATGACTAAATCTGTCCAAATACATTTCAAGATATGTTTATTTAATTCATCCCGTAATTAACGTTTGACGAGAAGTAACTGATTGTGACCAGAATCCGATCTAGTGGGAGGGGAGGTTGAGGGGAAGGGGACGGCGATGCACATACACCCACTTTGACAATGATAATAACCGGAGCAGACGATGAAAATATATCAGTCAAATATATTATCGTTTCATTTTTTTGAATAAATTTGCTAAAGCCGACTAAAACGGACTCAGTCTCCCCCCCCCCCCCATTTAATTCCTTTTTCTAGATCCGGGCCTGACTGTGACTCACTGAGTGATTGACTGACTGACAGACAGGAGATGACTAATTCTAACTCTGATACAGGAATGGTAGAGCTATGAAAATTTGCACCTAGGAGTAATCCGGGTCATAGATGTCAGAAAAAATTGAGAAATTTGAGTTCCTTTGAGATAAAATTGAAATGAAATTAAGGTCATATTTCATTAAGGAAATGAAATTAAGGTTCATGGTTATATATTTTCATATATAACCATGAACTAGACGTGCTAGAAAAGTAAAAATTATTGCCTAAGGATAATTCGGGTCGCAGATTTTAAAAAAAATACGAAATTTCAGATCCGACGTGATGTTTCAGGTTAAATAAGGGTCAGAATAACAACGGTCGAGAAACCAAGAAGCGCCGAAAGCGGAAAATATTTCTCGTATTTATATCGATCAATCTAGACAGTTATTGGTGTTGGTGAGATGCTATATGCATTTATTATAATATTAAGATTTTTTTTATGAAATGACCCTATAACGCAGTAGGCTAGGCAAGTAGTAACAGATAACAGAAAATTTGTGCGAAAACTTGTGACACTAATGCATAAATTTCTTGTTAAGTAGTTTGCTTGATTTTTGTTTACTACGCAAAGTTTGAGAAATGAATTTCAATGATTGCAATTATATTTAATCCTTTTCCATTTTCGTACCTCACTTAACTTGCTTTTCAGTGGTTTTCTTTGCTTCATGACGTTAACCCTTTCAGGACCATAAGGTTTCTAAGAGTAAATATTAGTATGTAACTGTTTATTTTAGTTTGTTTAGACGTAAAATAAATAAAAATCATAAGAAAAATACATAACAATGTGTAGTTTTTTTGGAATTTTATGGGAAATATTTTTCCCAATGGACTATAAAGGTAACACAAATTATAGTTAAGCTTATTATGCAATGTCTTTTATTTATTGGTTGATTATAACAAAATGTTAACTAAAATAATACAAAATTATGAAATAAAATTACTATACAAAATGATGTGCTAATTATGATATTCTGCGAAGCAATTTCTTTTGGTTGTGAGTTTGGTTGTGAAGCAAAGATGGACCTTGCACAGATGCAATATTATTGCAAAGATGGACATGGACTAAACGTTCCCGTTTACGTAATTGCGTTCCGCATACGTTCCATTTTGACATTCTGTATAAAAAATGCAGATAAGGTTATAATTAAATACGACAATCACCAATTTTAAAATGGGGAAAAACGTTTCCCTTAGTCGTGAAAGGGTTAAGCATCTAGTGCATCGATTGTGTTATACAGGGTGAATCTGAAAAAGGTTACGGGGTGGTAGAACGCAGCTATACGAGCAATATTCGTCATAGAATGTATGGTCGGAACGCAAACGGTGAGCCGCTAGGTGGCGTTGGAAATGGTATAAAAGGGTCGGTCCTCACTTGCATTCCCGTCCGCCGCACCGTACACAAAGTGCATATCCGCCATTTCGTGGTTAGTATAAACAGCCATCCTCTCGGTAATTCACGGTAGAAATGCCGTTGGGTGCGAGGACCGACCCTTTTATACCATTTCCAACGCCACCTAGCGGCTCGCCGTTTGCGTTCCGACCATACATTCTATGACGAATATTGCTCGTATAGTTGCGTTCTACCACCCCGAAAGTTTTGCCCACTTTTTCAGATTCACCCTGTATATATATATTGTGTCGTATAATCTCTATACGTACCGAATTTCGTCAATAATGGCGCTGCCATCGAGTCAATCGTATTAACCATATGCAATCAATATGAAATCATGTAGGTTCGAGTCCCAACCGTGTTAGCGTAGAGATTCACCTCCATTAACCCTGCCCTCGATCACAAAGGGGACGTTAATGGGATTGTAAAGGCCGCCGCATGTCAGATGGGATGTTACTCCGTGGCCCTGTGTGAGGACAACCATACCTGATACATGTTAAGGGCATGCTCAATGGCCTTAACGGAAAGCTTCCATTTTTCACCTAACAGCTGTTCAGTTGGTGGTCCTTGTAACCTGGCCATTTAACCTACCCCCCCCCCCCCCCAAAAAAAAAAATAATAAAAATTCAGTTCAGTTGTACAACAGCCCAAATTCAACCCCCAAATAAAATTATAAAATTACATTTTGTTGCTTTACCTGATAGAAATAATTCTAAAGATCGTACATAGAAGAGTGTAATACGGAACATCATATAGGGATTTCATTTATAGAACCGTATATGCGTTCTCAGAGTTAAAATGGTGCAAATATGTAATTTTAAAATAATAATTACGAACAGAATTTTTAAAAGAGCATTTTTGAAAATGTTTTTGCTCATAATGAATGAATGCAGAATAGAAAATTTAAGTAAGAAATTTTATATTTTAACAATAAGCAGTTCGTAAATTAGATTCAAGTTAAGCATCATCTATGAATGTCGTCACAACATACAAAACAGTAACGATAACTGTTTACTTAAAAATGTATTCCAATTGTCACATTACGAACAAAGGGAACAATGACAACAAAGGAAGCAGAGTTAGGGTGTTGAGGGAAAATAACGTTAATTAGGGATATTGACTGATGTGATTGAAAATAAGAGTAATTTGTCGCTCTGAGTCGAAGAGGTTACGTCGCTTTGATTCGAGAAGATTTCGAGAGGACATTTGTGTAAATGAGAGTTTCGATCAGACAAAACAGATTGAGATACCTTTGTGTATAATTATAACTGGAAAAGGATATTTTCGTGGAGTCAGACGACGGATTTCCGCTTTCTTCAGGACAATATTATGTTGTGGTTGCTTTCGTCACTGGGAAAGTGATGATTCTGCAAATTCGACTTGTTATGATTCTACGGAAGAAGAATATTACGAATTGATTTTGAAGAAAGCGAAGGATTCAGACAACATGAAGAATGTTGTCTTGTACTTAAGGAGAAAACCGATTATCTAATGGACGATTTGACATTGTGGAGAGGTAATTGTATGAGACTGATACTAACTGTTAAGACACATTTCTGAACATCGGAAATGATGTCATCCATATAGTGTGTTTGATGTGTGTGCACAAAAGAATGACGTCCGAAGCTCTTTATGAGTGTTATGAAGAAGATGAAGATTGATTAAGAGAAGAGGGTGGGTGGGAGACGCTTCTCCAAATCCAACCTCGAGCGTCCTGGTCGCGAGAGGTGGACAACATCCATTGTGCGGTGATTTCTCCCTTCGATTTATCTGGAGAAGGGAAGCGCCACATGATGCATGGCGGTTCGAGGCTCTGGTATGCTCTAATCCCATTCTTTTCTGTAGTTAGTTGGGGTGGGTTGTTTTTCCTCTTAACAGCGCTTTCGGACACACAGTGGGATATATGGCCAGGTCACAAGGACCGGAAAGGCCCAGAGAAGACTGGGGGAACCTATTGCTGTCAGGAGACAGATGAATCCTTTAGTCAAGGGCATCCAGCGCGTTGTTTATCGCGCACAGGGCACGGCCCTCCATTAAAGGGGACAACGGTTTAAACGTTCCATCGGAGGGACGACGGCCTTTACAAGCCCAAGAATATCATTTTCTCCCTGAGGGTAAGGTGGTGCTTAGCAGAGAGGGGAGGGGATGGTCAGACGCAATTTCGGCATTTTGTTTCTCTTCATCTTGGTATTTACTGTTATGCTTAAAAATAAATGTGATCAGCTAAATTCATCTAGTAAAGGCTCTCTCTCTATATATAAAAGGGGGAGGGGTGTTGAAGTGACACAATCGAACCGGAAAAGAGTAAAAGATAGGCCAAGAGACTGGGCTTCTATTGCAATATAATATTTACCACTTCGTTTTAAGACTTAAAAATATTCTTAAAAAAGGCCAACAGATTAATAAATTTTGGCCTCCATTTGCCTTACTAACATTCTCAAAGGGGGGGGGGGAATGAATCCATTGTCCCCCTCCAGTTCCGGCCCTGATCTAGTCCATTTTACTTTGTGAGGTTTTGTCTCAGAGCCTTCTTTGATACTACGCCACTGCATTGATGTATGAGCTGTCTGTTTCCTTCCTAATCTTAAAGACATCTGAAGCTTGTTTATCTCTTTTATTAAGAGTATTAGTGCAAGAAGAGTGGTTTCCGTTATCTCTCTATCTCTGTTCTCTTTAGGATTAAATTGACCTCTGACTGGTATATTTTTCAAATTTCAGTTGCTTTATTATAGACTACTGTCAGAGGCAAGCTTACTTTGAAGAATGCTTTCACTTTTTTTTCAGCTAAAATTGATTGCCCATTTTCTCATCAGTTGAAGGGGCTTGAAAGCTATCTGTAACAAATAACATTCAGTTGTGGAGTGCAAAAGGAAAAAGGTAGGGCTGCAAATGTCTCTGACGGAAATCAAATGCTTGTTCTTTCTTATATGAAAGGATAAACGGATTGTTTATGCTGAAAACAAGTTTGAAAATTTTCACTTATATTTTCAATTGTGGTGGCGTTCAATGAAGGAAAAGCTAGTGAAGTGTTTTACGAATACAAATAGTGATATTTCATTAGTAACTGAAAAAAAATGTTTTTTTTCCTTATTCTTTTGGAAGAAAAACAAAATGAAACTCTGCGGAATGACCGATCGACGATTAAAGGTAAACAATAGCTCGTTTCTTCTTTTTGCAAGGAGCGTTCAAAACGTACATCTGCAGAACAAAAACCATTGCACTTACCGCAACAAAACTTTTATTGTCCTTGAAAGTACTCCCCTCCAGCATCTATGCAAATTTACTGACATCTACGCCAATTTGGGAAAGCCTGGTGGTACTGCTGTTGGGAAATACTTCGCAACTCTGAATAAAAGCATTTTGCAAGGTCTTGCACCCTTGAAAAAGGCTTCCCAGAAAGTTCCTTTCTAATTTTTGGAAACAACCAAAATTCCCACTGTGCAAGACCTGGTGAATATGCAGGATGTGGTAGCTGTTTGAAATTTTCCTGCTCCAGATAGGCCGCAACTTCCCAGGTTTTGTGAGCACTGGCATTGTAAATGAAGAAGGAGTTGACATACCTGTGTTGGACGCTGCTCCTTCATCTCCTTAACCATTTTGGATAAACCAATGTTGGTGCAGTATTGACCATTATAGTCTTTTTTTCAGGTAATGTGTCCGCGGCTACCACTCCTTGGGAATCGAAAACAATTGTGAACGTCTTCCTTGATCGAAAATCTTATCGGAGGATTTGGGGACGTGGTTCACCTTCCGCAACCCAAACATAGTTCTAGACCTTTCTGTGAGTTTTAATAGTAATAAAACCACGGCTCATCCCTGTGACAATGTCCTTGAACCGTTTTACCTTTGTCACTTAAATCACTATCGCGACTTACAATATGTTCGCTGGATAGTAATTTGTGAATACTGAAAAAAAGCGAAACAATGCACAATCCTGTTATAAATTAATTACTTTAGTATCAAACGTTTCCACGCAAACCTAATATCTGGCAATCACTTCCGGTATCAGCCAGCGCGTGGCACACGTCACTTAAAAGAAACATGTCGACCTAGTTGAAAGCTAATTTTTATACAAGGAAAGATTCACTAAATGCGTTTTCGAGTCTTTCTACTTTAAAATAATAGTGATGTAAAAAATTACATTCGTACAGATCCTGTTGTTAATAGATTTGTATCAGAGTCGTTTTCAAATATTTCAACGATTATTTATATAACTTTCGAGTTTCAAATTTTCTTTCAGACACTTCTATCACTTTCAAACCTTTTCAATGGATCTAATTGCATATATTTGAATAGAGTGCAACACAATGGGTACAGAGATACAATATGAAGCTTAGCGAAAGATAATACATTGATTATAATGTTGACGTGAGAGAAATGTTTCACAAGTTCTGTTTTTCATACTAAGTATAGCCTTGACCAGTGTCTCGCAAACATTTTTACTCTGCGGCACACGGAATCTATTTTTTTTCCGCGGCACACTGAATCTAATTTTTTTTTTCCGCGGCACACCTAAAAAAAGAATTTTTGATGGTTACCTAAAAAGAGGAAAATTGAAGTTTCGTTAAATGCATTTTATTTAAAATAAATATAATAATAAATATAATTAATCATAACTCGGTGTTTGTTTTAAATATTTGTCCATTCTATGGCTTGAAATAATCAAAAATTAATGCCAAAATTTGAAAAAAGCTTGATAAATACTTACAAGATCCCAGTTGATAAAATCTGAAAGATTTTTATTAAAGCACGTCGATAACACAAGTCAAGTCAAAATGAAATCTTTGGAATATCTAGTGTCAATTTGAAAATCTCTCGCGGCACACTTGGAATCTCTCGCGGCATACTACTGTGCCGCGGCACACAGTTTGCGAGACACTGGCCTTGACGAATGTTAGTATTAGTAAGCTCTCCACTTAGTCCCCAAAAATGTATCAATATTTTTATGTTTTCTATTATACCCATAGTAGTAATAAAAATATCTCTAGCTATTACTGTAATGATGAAAACAGTAGAAGATAGTAATAAAGTTATAAATCTCTTCGCAAATATGCGTCGAGGCAGTTAGGTTTAATGGTGCCTCAAAGACAAAAAGTACGATTAACTTTCGCCGACAAAACATTACTAATTAAGAAATATATTGGTGTCCATAAATTAAGGAAAATAAAGTCAATGATAAGCTAACATCAAAGCTTTATAAATTCTAAAATAAGTTTTTTTGTTTTGAAAAATCTAATTGCAGATAAAGATCTCAATGAAATAAATCAATATCTCGATTTTCAACAATATTCGTTCAGTATTTAATGAGTTATGAAAGTTTGAATATTTAACAATAGCAATGTCAGTATTGCCGTCCCGTGGCCGAGTGGTTAGCACGCTTGGCTACTGATCTAAAGGACCTGGGTTCGAGCACCTGATTAGGCATGGATGTGTGTGTCGTTTTTCTGCTGAGGTCCTGCCATCCTCTCAGATCTCCTACTGTGGCATATAAACTGTCAGACCTCTGTGGCAAGCAGCTGCTTGAGGGGGGTATTTATTTTATTATTAATGTCTGTCTTAAGAAACATATACAAAACTGAAGAATTGTGAAAGAATTCTTAACACAAAGTTCTAAAATACAAACTTATTTTATTAAACTCTTTGATATAATAATTATTACTAAGTTTTAATTAACTTCTGACGTCAATTTTTGTGGCTGGCACTGTTATCGCTTCCGCAAAATTCCCCGCCCTGCCCACGGTCAGTAGGGGACACCGATGGGCTTGGAAAGGCCGCCGTCCGTCGGATGGGACGTTAAGCCGTGGCCCCGTGTGCGGGAGAGCCATACCCTGTGCACGTTAAAGAACACGCTGGATGGCCTTGACGGGAGGCTACCATCTGTCTCCCAACAGCTGTTCCAGTGGGTCCCCTCCTCCAACCTTCTCTGAGCCTTCGGGGTCCATGTGACCTGGCCATTTAGCCCATGGTGTGCAAAAAAGTGCTGCTCAGAGGTAAAACAACCCAACTGTTATCGCTAAATATTCAAACTTCCATAACTCATTAAACACTAAACGAATGTTGTTGAAAATCGAGATATTGATTTATTTGATTGAGATCTTTATCTGCAATCACATTTTTGAAACAAAAAAAACCTAATTTTAGAAGTTATTAGCTTGCCATTGACTTAACAACGGGATTTTCCTTAATTTATGGAACCAGCACTTTTTTGCACACCATGGGCTAAATGGCCAGGCCACAAGGACCCCGAAGGCTCAGAGAAGGTTGTGGGAGGGGACCCACTGTAACAGATGTTGGGAGACAGATGGTAGCCTCCCGTCAAGGCCATCCAGCGTGTTCTTTAACGTGCACAGGGTATGGTTCTCCCGCACACGGGGCCACGGCTTAACGTCCCATCCGACGGGTGGCGGCCTTTCCAAGCCCATCGGTGTCCCCTACTGACCGTGGGCAGGGCGGGGAATTTTTGCGGAGATAAATCTCAAAGGCTGACCCAGCTGGGACTCGAACCTGGGAACTACAGATTACGAGCCTGGCGCGCTACCGACTGAGCCACCCCCGCCCCCGGTCAGTTAAGGATCAAGGAGGATTAGTCTTTAATTTTTCTAAAAAGTAATTAAAAAAAGTTACACTTACCTTTGACTTACTTGGCTTTAATGACTTGCACTGACTTGATCGAGTGTAATAATGGCGAAAAATAATCACTGTGCCATGGAGGTAGGAATAGGTGAAGGCGCTATCAGTTAGCATAGTTGGCTAATGTAGCCGAAACTGCCAAGTTCCTCCTACCCTGAGAGTCACGCTGAAAGGTCAGTTGTCATCGTATGTGTACGAATACTGGCACAATTAAATCGTAATATTTCCTAATAGCAGTAGTACTTATTAGGTAATTAGTCTTCTTTAATTTCTTTTTTTATATGTTTGAATGTGTTTGTAAAAGCAGTAGTTGAACACCATGATCAAATTTGTCTGTGGGGTTTTTAAAAACTGTTGTTGAGGTCCACAATGGGCGTCTATCGTAATAAATTACATATCAGATAAGAGCAATTCAACAATAATACTCTCCAGGCAAAAAAGAGGGTGGGGGAACATTTCAAACCAGTAGTAATTTTAGCAACATATAGCAGTAGTAGCAGTTGTTTATGCTACTTTCCAATATAATAAAAATAATAAAAAGTTAAAGAATTCCGGAACAGAAACTTTATTTTCGACTTCGTATCAACTTTTTTTCCACAATCTCTCGTTCGTTAACAAAGACAACACACGCTTACGAGAAAGAGCAATATGGCGATGTCGATTCCATTTTTCAAGCGATAGGGTATTTTTCTCTCTTCCTACCTCCATGCATTATGCGAACACTTTAGCGGCCTCTAGCGGTTAGTGATAAAGGTATCACGCAATAAAGCGCCAAGATAAGTTGAGTCCATAAGGAATATTTCTGCTGGGTTGAATATGGAAAATAGGACTTCCGTTGTGCGCAATGCAGTAGCGATGGAGCGATATTCTTCATACACTACTAGTTCAACTAGAATGAGGCTTCTGTTAATTATACAGTATAATATAACAGAGAAACTCGAAGAACATTATATGAATGTAAAACTGATGTTGGAATAAACTTATTAAAGTTAAGAAAATACTTTAATATTAAAACGTTTACACACATTTATAATTTTTTTTTACCAACGTTCCCTTGCTTCCATGGAGGCTTCCCCACTGACAGATAATGAAGATGCCAGTCAACTCTAACGACTAACTCAAAACCATCTGACAATATTCTCTTAATGCAGATATAACATACAATTCGAGGAAAATCGACAATGAAGGCGTTCTCCTACATAAATCATTGAATACCGAAACAGTGGTCCAACATCCTACCAATGAAAGGAGGTGTCCTGTCCAAAGCTCAAATTTCTGTTGTCAAATTTCTGTTTCCAAAGCTCAATTCAGTACGTTCAATTCTCAATGTATGTACATGAAAGTATTTTAACATAAGCTCCACTTTGAAACAATAACTAATTTTCTTAGAATGTTCCCTATCAACTTAACACAATTAGATCAACGCAAGATTCACATTCCAAAAAAACAAGGGACGGGGTGGCTCAGTCGGTAGCGCGCCAGGCTCGTGATATTTAATTCCCAGGTTCGAGTCCTAGCTGGGTCAGCGTTGAGATTTATCTCCGCAAAATTCCCCGCCCTGCCCACGGTCAGTAGGGGACACCGATGGGCTTGGAAAGGCCGCCGTCCGTCGGATGGAACGTTAAGCCCTGTCCCCGTGTGCGGGAGAGCCATACCCTGTGCACGTTAAAGAACACGCTGGATGGCCTTGACGGGAGGCTACCATCTGTCTCCCAACAGCTGTTCCAGTGGGTCCCCTCCCCCAACCTTCTCTGAGCCTTCGGGGTCCATGTGACCTGGCCATTTAGTCCATGGTGTGCAAAAAAGTGCCTCTCAGAGGTAAAACAACCGAAACAACAGCCCCAAAAAAAAACATTTTCGTTTCCCCTTCGACGATGCCCGTGTTAATCCATGAGAACTGCCAGAACCCAAGACTCGAAAGGTGACATTGCAGTCAAGTAAAATGAGAACTGTGCACGTACACACGTTTTGTTGCGCAGAGCAGTATCGAGTGTTATGGTTTTTGTATAATTTGTAATAAGTGTTATTCAGTTTATTTTTAAAACTAGTTAATTTATTTTTTAAAAGAGAGGGTAAGTCTTAAACCTTATTTAATATGGATAAGTGGTTAAAAATTGATTCTTGTAAAAGAAAAAAAAACAATCCAGTCCACGAATCAGAAGCTAGCACTTGAGCCTCAAATATCCATGCAGCTGGGAACGACTGTTCAGAGACTAAAACAAACATGCTCGAAAAAGAAACGTGCTGCAGTTGTAAAGGAAATACATTCCCACATACCTTGCATATGGATTTATTTACTCTGGGGAAGAAATTGCTTCTTTCTACCCAGTGTGTAATTTGCTAGAGAAAGCTGTCAAACCATTGCATGAAACCTTCGCTTCTATTGATTTTTTTTCTATTGAAATTTCTTTTTCTTCATTAAAAACACAGCGTGGAGATTTAAAAGACAAACCATTGAAGTGTTTTCAACAGAAATTATCAGATTTATCAGCAAGTAAATGTCAAATAAAACAGTTCTCTGATATTAATATGAAGGCGACCGAAGCATCATATAAAGCATCATACAAAGTTTAAGAACTGCAAAGCAGGAAAACCTCATACAATTGGTGAGTTGTATCTGTAGCTACCAATAGCTACAGATACAGTACTTTCAGTTTTTGGGGAAACAGCAGCTACTCAATTGAGGACTATCTCCTTATCACAAGATACCGTTTCACGAAGCATTTCAGAGATGGCTTCAAATGTCATGGAATAGTTATGAGGAGATTAAGACTTACATATTATTTTGAGACATTACCAGTTCAGTTATTATATTATTTTTCCTTTTAAAAAATAATCATTTTTTTATTTGTTTGTTCGTTTTGCTTTTATATTCACATCTGCATCTCGAGAACTTAAATCAATGGCTCAATGATTAGAATTGTTAATTTATTGAGAGAATGGCAGAAATGGCAGAATGTTAACTTATTGGTAGCAAAGGTTCTCGGAGTTAGGTATGGCTGCAATATCATGTATTTTTATTACCAGCACTTCATAATCGTTTCGTATTTCATTCATTATTTCATATTGATATCGTCATTTAGGTCCAGATAAATACGGCGAGGAAACGGCGTTACACTGACACGCAACCGCCGTCTCTATACCCATACACCTTCAAGGTGTCAAATGATCGCGGTAAAAATAAACACACCCAGGTTGACCCATTAGTGTTTGCATGAACGTAGCTAGATAATGTAGTGTGGTACGCTGTGAAAAAGTTTGGGAACCCCTGGTGTAGGGTGACCAGATTTAAAAAAGAAATTTGGTTACTTCGAAGGTAAAAAAAAGAACTAAAAGAACAAACCCCATGATTTACACACTTTTTAAGCATAGGTTATATTCCCTGCGCATAAGCTTAAATGGCTGCGCAGAGATGACAACTATTCCATCATGCGAGAACTTTCTCGAGATCTATTTTAATTTTATTTCAAGATCTTATAAACTTTAAATGATATGTGACAGAAAATGCATTGTAAACGTATATATTTTTGGTCATTAAATAAACAGTTGTTGTTGAAAAAAAAAGAAAAAAATCCGGGAACTTTTGAAAATTCTATCTCAAGGATTGAATTTTCATTGCGGTGACCCGATTGAAAGAAGATCCCGGGACTTCTGAAAATCCATCTAACCGATTAACTCTTCATGAAATTATTATGTTAAAAATCAACACAATATTTTTCGTTTAGAACATATTTTATACATTTTTGCCCATAATAATAATAACCTAGTAGAAAAAAATCTAGAAGCATAAATAAATCTAGTAGCATGAAATAAAACTTGAATAACACCGTTATTCAAGTTTTATTTTGTTAAATAAATTAACAAAAATCACTGTTGTTTTCTGTTGGTTTCATAATAATGGATTTTCGATAAAATATCTTAATTTTTGGCAAGTTTTGCACTAAAGATTTCACAAGAGACATGAGAATTCGGTTTCGCTATTGGCAATTATAAGAACGCCTGTCGCCTGAGGTGCATATGGGAATCTCGTTTTCAAACAGGATGAAGTTTTTCTGTTACCTACTTTGTCACTCCTTAAAAGTTTCCATTTGAGCTAATGGATGATGAGGGAAAAAGGCAAATAGTAGCATTTTATTATGAATTATATGACATAAAAAAGTATATCTTTTATTTCTAAAATAAATAGTTGCTTTTTCTTTCCTTTGAGAAAGTGAGTAGATTTATTGCTGTCAGTGGAATATCCCTTGACACTCTCCCAGCGAAATTTCGAATTTCTACAGCAAACAGATCACTTGTAATATTCGTTAAAAGTTTCGTCTCAGACATCTTTCAGTCATCTCAGAAATATTGTTAAATTTCGGATGCGATGATTCCTTCGAGGTGAAATATCATGATGCTAGAGGACTAAAATTGCTGTCGGGGATTTTTTAGTAATTTTAATATTTATTAGTAAATTTTCGAAACCTTGGAAGCGATGGGTGTTTGAGGTCAAAGGTCAAATTCCGATATATCAATGCTGGAGTCGCATTCAGTGTCAAACAGGGGTCGGAGATAGTATTCTTCGGTTTAAACAAAAGAGGTTATCGATATGAATTGCGATGATAAATAAAAAGCATGTAACCGGAGTTTTAGTAATAAAAATAAAAAAAAGCTAACACTTTATTTTTATTACTAAAACTCCGGTTACATGCTTTTTATTTATCATCGCAATTCATATCGATAACCTCTTTTGTTTAAACTGAAGAATACTATCTCGACCCCTGTTTGACACTGAATGCGACTCCAGCATTGATATATCGGAATTTGACCTTTGACCTCAAACACCCATCGCTTCCAAGGTTTCTTCCAAGGTTTCAAACACCCATCGCTTCCAAGGAAAGAATTTACCAAGACTCACCGTATTTTTGATATATGAACTTCACTTGATTCATACACACCAGATACACAAAAAACTTAACTGGAAATTAAAGACTTATAAAATTAATAAGCAACGGAAATTAAGGAAGTTTCGTATCGAATCACTCTCACGCTGTATTCCTCTTTCTTTCCTAAATTTAGAACCCCCACAGCTTGATCCTCCTGTGCTGTTTCCAACACTCCTATCATCCTATTCAATCGTTTCTAAAACAATATCGCTATCATCCGGAACAGAAAGAACTTAATCGACTTATTTCTCCTTCTGAAGCCCGGACGGGGGTGGCTCAGTCGGTAGCGCGCCAGGCTCGTAATCTGCAGTTCCTAGGTTCGAGTCCCAGATGGGCCAGCGTTGAGATTTATCGCCGCAAAACTTCCCTCCCTGTCCTAGAGAATCTTCACCTAACGAAATGGACGCATGGTGGCGCCCGTCGAACCACTGCAGCCCAGAGACCAACTTTACTGCGTATTACCAGAGCTTATAGAACTACATCTACGAATGCGCTCTTGATGATCGCAGGGATTTCGTCTCTGTATTTGACAGTAGGAAAGGAACCGATCATTTTTAGAGCCCTGCAGGCAAGGGAGAAGGCAACATTCCTCAGAGTCCAGTATGACCCTGAGGAATATGAAACTGAGACCGCAAAATGGGATACACACTCCACTAAGAGACTGGGTGGGCCATGATCTAATGGAGTTACCATCAGATACAGGAGTGGAATTCTACACCGACAGTTCCAAGAGCGAGGATGGTGTGGCCTGGCCTACACTGTCTACAATCAAAGAGCCAAAGTTTATGATTTCAAGAGGAAGGTTTCTACCAATGGCTCGGCATTTCAAGTAGAGCTGCTTGCCATCAGAGATGCCTTAATGTAATGTGGGTCCTTAACGACGGCAGTCAGTATAAGAACATAAGGCTGTATACCGACAGACGAGAGCAGCTCTGCAAGCGTT
The DNA here is from genome assembly GCA_038380435.1 of Ryuthela nishihirai. Taxonomy (NCBI): domain Eukaryota; kingdom Metazoa; phylum Arthropoda; class Arachnida; order Araneae; family Heptathelidae; genus Ryuthela; species Ryuthela nishihirai. The sequence goes on from JAWZYU010000003.1 coordinate 64,547,093, forward strand.
TGGAGATGTAAACAACAGGCATCAAACGGTTAAGCAGCTCTTGGGTAATAAGAACAGACCCAGAATGTCTTTCTCCTGGATCAAGGCACACGTAGGTCACGAAGGAAATGAGCGAGCAGACCAACTGGCCCGCTAAGCAGGCACTGACACCCAGCCTGATATAGCGGTTAAGATTTCAAGATAAACTCTGAAGCTTACCTTAGGCAAGCAGGTGACTACAGGGTGGCAGATGCTCTGGGATGACGACTGAGAATGGTTTTCAAACGAAGACATTCATACAGAGAGTCGGCTTGTCCTTAGTGTCCTCTGACTATTACTTTACGCAGGTATTAACAGGAGCGGGGAACTTCCCAGAGTATCTGGAGCGCTTTAAGATCTCTGCCCACAGTTACTGTGACTGTGGGGCCCCAGACGCAGATGTTGGGCATTACATCCTTCGGTGCCCGATAACAGAGGGGTTCGCTAACGAACTCCGAAGGGCCCAGGCAATCAGAGAGGAAGTAGGCGGGCCGACCACAATATCCATTGGGAATGCCCAAGTCAGGGCAAACTTGAGGGACTTGGGGCGCTGGCTCGTCTGCCAGATCGGGGACTTTTAATAATAGTAATTTTTCTACTTGGAGACCGAAGCTGCTTTCACTCTTCTATTTATCTTCCATATTCTTCTAGCCGGGCTGCTCTCCGCCACCCCCTTTAACGCCACCCATTCTCCAAGACCCTATTGGTCTCCTCTCCGCCACTCCCTTTAACGCCACCCACACTCCAAGACCCTATTGGTCTCCTCTCCACCACCCCCTTTAACGCCACCCATACTCCAAGACCCTATTGGTCTCTCTGCCACCCCCTTTAACGCCACCCATACTCCAAGACCCTATTGGTCTCTCTGCCACCCCCTTTAATGCCACCCATACTCCAAGACACTATTGGTCTCCTCTCCGCCACCCCCTTTAACGCCACCCATACTCCAAGACCCTATTGGTCTCTCTGCCACCCCCTTTAACGCCACCCATACTCCAAGACCCTATTGGTCTCTCTGCCACCCCCTTTAACGCCACCCATACTCCAAGACCCTATTGGTCTCTCTGCCACCCCCTTTAACGCCACCCATACTCCAAGACCAATTTGGTCTCCTCTCCGCCATCCCCTTTAACGCCACCCATACTCCAAGACCCTATTGGTCTCCTCTGAGACAATCTCTTGACTTCTACTTCAAGGCTGTCACCGCTTGTGCAGTGTTGAAAGAACGGAGCACGAGGTTTTCCCCGGGGAGGTTCTTCAGAACCCATCCCCCCCCCCATCTGATTCCAGAGGATGGGACGTTAAGCCGTGATCCTGTGTGCAGGAGAGCCATACCCTGTGCACATTATAGAACACGCTGGTGGCTTTATCGGGTGGCTACCATCTGACTCTCAACAGTTGTTCCAGTGGATCCTCTCCCCCAACTTTCTCTGAGCCTTCGGGATCTTTGTGACCTGGTCATTTAGTCCATTGTGTGCAAAAAGTGCCGCTCAGAAGTAAAACAATCCAACCTACCCTCCCTTGGAATTTTCACTTTAGGTTTCCTTCACTGAATCTTCAAGATGATATTTGTATCAGTTGGGATCCTCTTCCAGTCGGTATGGCCACTGATGACTCACATTTAACCCTCTGGCCACCTCTACTTGCGACGAGTCTCCCAAAAGATCGCCATATAACTAAAACAAAAGATTATTAATTTCATTGAAGTTTATTGTTAAATGTTTACGACATCAGGATTCTTACACTTGATCTTTAATTTCTGAATTCGATTGTTTTTCTCTGAGAAGCGCTTGTTTTTGCTCCTATTGGGCTAAATGGCTAGGTCACAAGGATTCTGATCACAGAGTTTATTTATTAGCCAGTTCTCCTCTGTGTTTTGCATCTTAAAATACAAGCAGGGGATTTCGTGCATCTTTTGATGTTTTTGAAATTCAGCAAAAACGGACTGTGCTGCACAAAAAGTGTTTTACTTGAATGAAAAAAAATAGTTTTGCTCTTGCGTTATCTTCCTTGATGTGATTATGCGATGAATGGAGGATTCAACAGAAATCCATCCGATCACAATTAGCGGTGATTTATTTGGCCCAATCGTACAAAATCGCAGTTACCATTTAGAAATAAATCTCATTCAGTTTCCAAATGGCAGATATGTTTCGAAAGGCGCAAATTGGCAAGGGGCGTTGAGCAGTACAGCAGTGTCCAGGACTCTCAGTATTGCGGGCCCCTGAATCCTCATAGGAGCAGGATTTTTTAATAATTGCAATTGTTATTTTAAAAAAATTCATAGAATTCAGAAACACCTATTTTAAGCACATGTATGCATCATGTGTGCATCTGTATCAACAGAATAAATATCGAAATCTTGAAAAAGAGACAGATTTTTTTTAATTGCAGCCTCCTCACTCCTCCTACAACTGCGTCCCTGAAAAACTAGTTCCCCCTGCTTTTCAAGTAGAATTCTTTCGGCTTCTTGTAAAACCAATCGCGCCTACTCTGTTGTACTTCAATTTATGACGGGAATCGATATGTTACTTTGAGTGTTTTCTTCAGAGACACAAAGGTATGGAAATAAGACGATTTAATCCCTCCATCATATTCTATGTCACATAGTCTTGGCAATGTTCCTATCTTATGTGGACACGATTTGTCATGAAGAGGATTGATTCTGCACGAGAGTTTTCCTAGAAGTTGATTCTTTTTGGTTCTAAACTCTCTTTTACTATTGGACATAAAACCATATTCATACAACATCGTGCATCCCGTGACGATTCTTCGCTGTCCGACAACCCTCTGTGTCTGAAAACTCTATCACTGTTTGGTTCGTCATTGCATTCAGGTTGTATGAATTTGGAATCTAATATTAATCCATGGTTTACAGTTCACGCAGATGAATATTGACACTTAACTGTGTTTCCTAACTCACTGATTCATTGCTTTACACTGCTAAAGATTTCATGTCATAGGATGATGCTCACATGTCAAAGATAGGCTGCGGTTATGTTCCTGTTGAACGTCTCACATATATATTGATGGTATTCATAATATTAAACTTAAGTGTTCGATATTTCCAAATCTGTGATTGTCTGCAACTAATTTTACTTGAATGTAATCGATTGTAGTGTAGACAGCACTCTTCTCTGCCTGTCTGGGCTAGATTCTTTTTCTAACTATGTGTCTCAGAGCTTTTGTAGAAGCTTGTCTCTATCTTGTCAGGATAATCTATCTAGGTGACCGATGTACACAAACTCAGGTGCTTCTCAAATATACATTTATTTACACAATTTATATATTAGCTATATACATACAGTGACTGCACATCCGGTACAGTCACTGGCCAAATTCAACAAAGGCTACAATGAGCCGCTGCTGTCCCACCGCTAGATACAAAGAGCCTAACATCGGAACAGCCTCGTGGTCCGCTCGCAAGTCTCAGCTTCAACTACCCCGCCGAGTGAGATCACGTGACCTTCGGGGACGTTACGGTGTCTCGGCCAATAGGGTACGGACACGATCGCCATGCTAGGTCGACTCTTGTCGTCTTTCTTCATCTGGCTCCCCAAACCGGATCCGCCGCCGGCGCTATGTCGCTAGACGAGAAGCTTTGCCGCCAAAATGGCGATTCTGACCCTCACTCCTTCTGTTCTAGCTGCCGAGTCTCTACATATAGTGAACTATAACTAGCGCTTGCTGTTTGTGAAATAGAGAATCTTTACCTTCATTTGAAAGACGGACAACCCATTTAGGACAATTGAGATATGCGATTTTTAGGACTGCGTTCTTGCGTGTGGTCATGAAAAAAATGTAATGGTAGAGAACTAAATAGTAAGAAGTTTAAAGTAACTTTAAATAATCCTTTTTTAAGCAATCATTAACTTCAGAATTTAAGATGAATAAAATGTCACTTATTTTTGCATCCAATAAAAGATATTATATCCCCTATGCTTCAGTGGATATTGTAGCTTGCAAAAGCGTTCAGCTACAAATCGAGCCTTGGGCAATTGCTTACATAAATTAATGTGTTTAAACAGTTATAACACGAAATATATTTGTAAATAATAAAGAACATTTCAATTGTGGGTGGCCGATGTTAGGGTATATGTGTATACAAAGTTCTATACAAATTTTTCGTGGTTGGTTAAAGATTATAACTTGGCCATGGATAATTGAGATCGAAATGTTTTATTGATATTATTGGATCTTTCCAAATACGTATAAATGCATTTAAATGTATGTATTATATAGAGGGTTGAGAAATAATCTCCCACAACTGACAGAACTGCTTCTTCAACGGAAGTGGAAATCTCCCTACGCAAAAAGTCCATTCGACCTCCGTTGCCTCATTTACTTCTCTGAAACTCTCCCCTGAGGAATTCAAGTGACGTCAGAGGGAAAGGAAAGTGAATGTCATCTTTATTTTGCGAATGATTCGCATGCTTGTTGCAATGTGGTCTTGTGCTCAATATTCGACTTCCTTATCTCCGTATGCTGTTCCTGATTACCTTATTCGCTAACTACTGATTCACGAGCATCGTACTTGCCAAGAGCCATCAGTTTTCCTTTTTAACTCTTAAGATAAGGTTTTAGTATCACTGCATGAGTACCACTACATGATTTAGTATCATTTAATACCACTACATGATTTAGTACCATTTAGTACCACTACATGATTTAGTACCATTTAGTACCACTACATGATTTAGTACCATTTAGTACCACTACATGATTTAGTACCATTTAGTACCACTACATGATTTAGTACCATTTAGTACCACTACATGATTTAGTACCATTTAGTACCACTACATGATTTAGTACCATTTAGTACCACTACATGATTTAGTACCATTTAGTACCACTACATGATTTAGTACCATTTAGTACCACTGCATGATTTAGTATCATTTAGTACCACTACATGATTTAGTATCATTTAGTACCACTACATGATTTAGTACCATTTAGTACCACTACATGATTTAGTACCATTTAGTACCACTACATGATTTAGTACCATTTAGTACCACTACATGATTTAGTACCATTTAGTACCACTACATGATTTAGTACCATTTAGTACCACTACATGATTTAGTACCATTTAGTACCACTGCATGATTTAGTACCATTTAGTACCACTGCATGATTTAGTATCATTTAGTACCACTACATGATTTAGTATCATTTAGTACCACTACATGATTTAGTACCATTTAGTACCACTACATGATTTAGTACCATTTAGTACCACTACAGGATTTAGTACCATTTAGTACCACTACATGATTTAGTACCATTTAGTACCACTACATGATTTAGTACCATTTAGTACCATTTAGACCGAGTTCTTGTGGTGCAGACCGTTAGTGCCTTTCAAAAGAGATACTCTCTTGTGGAAGTGAACGGAAGGGGAGGGCTGCCAGATTAGTGTGGCCTACTGATCTGGACAACTATGGCTACTTCTCTTTTTTTTCTCTACCCTGCTGAGGAGTGGTCAACCACACAGGGTCCTGGTACTGACCATATAAACCCACTGGACTGGACAGATATATGGCTCTGAGCTTGATTATGGATCCTGATTTTGCTGCACTGGTGGGCTTCTGTGGAGGGAAAATCTTCCGCTATGTTTCTGTTTGTTTATGGGTTGACAGCCCCAAGTGAATAGATTCACAGGATATGTTTATCAGCTGGTGGATAATCCTGAGCAGAGGTCATCGCAGGCACCTGAACTCTTGCTTCTCTGGGTATTATCAAATTCTACATTGGAGGAAGTCTTCCAGTGTAGATGGCTTCATCCTTTAGTAGTCATCCTTTAGTAGTGGGGGAACGGGTGTTTGCCCCATGTCTGCGATTAGGGGGCTGTTTGATATTGTCGGCATTCCTTCTCTCAATAAACATAATTTCTTTAAACATCCCACTAACCATTTTCTCTCCATACGTAGTTGGAATGTGAAGACTCTGCACAGAGATTTTTCTCTTGATGTCCTCACACAAGAATTCCACCATTATAATTTAGATATTCTCGGCTTGCAAGATACCAGATGGACAGATAAAGGTCAGATTCTTAAAAATAATCTTAAATTTCTCTTTTCAGGGAGGGACGACAATAAGCATCACCAAGGCGTGGGTCTGCTTCTCAGCAGACACGCTAGTGATGCTCTTCTAGGATATGAGTGCATTAATGAAAGGTTTCTTACAGCAAAATTTCAGACAAGCGTTAAAGACTTGAATGTTATCTGCTGTTATGCCCCCACTGAGGATGCCGATGAGGATGAGAAGGATAGGTTTTATGAACAACTTCAGGATATTTTGAATTCTGTCAAGAAAGGAGATGTTACTCTTGTTCTTGGTGACTTCAATGCCAAAGTTGGTACTGACTCTGACCTTTGGGGAGGAGTAATAGGCCCTTTTGGTATTGGTAGCTGCAATGGCAATGGGCAACGTCTCCTACAGGTAAGTAAACTCAATGGATTCAGAATAACTAACACTTATTACAAACACCGCGACATACATAAGTACACATGGGTTTAACCTGATGGGCTGCATAATAATATGATTGATTACATATTAATTAACAGCAAATGGGCTAGTTCTGTTAGGAATATCAGGGCATAAGGGGAGCTGAAATTGGATCTGACCATTACCTAGTTAAAAGTGTCTTACAACTTAAACTTAAAAAGTGTTGTGCTAGGGTTAAAAAATTTACTTTTAATACTGAAGCTCTGAAAGATCTAGTTACAGCCAAAGCTTACCATGATAGGTTACTTAGTTATTATGACAGTCCTGGTTTGCTTACTACTGAAGTTCAGGAAGAATGGTATCATTTTAAACAGGCTTTTTTGGACACTAACAGTACTCTTTTAGGAAAAAAGGAGCAGAAGAGACAGAATTATCTGAGTGATAAGGCACTTGAGCTTATTTCGGAAAGAAAGAACTGCAGGAATGTCCTTAATCAATACCCTACTAGTCCTAATAGAAAGCATTACAGAGAACGTAATAAACGTGTAAAAGATCAGTTAGCTGCTGATAAGAATGTTTGGCTTGATGGTTTGGCTGACAAAGCCGAGGAAGCAGTTAGACAGCACAACAGCAGAGAGCTGTACCAGATAGTTAATGTTTTGTGTGGTAGAAAACGGACAGGTATACAAGGATTGAAGGATAAACAAGGTAAGGTTATAGAAGAGGAGGATTCTGTCATGGCTAGGTGGGCTGAGCATTTCAGTGATATTCTAAACAACGCGGTTAGTTCTATTCCCATTGTTTGCAATCATGATAGATGCATTGGTGGCTTTAATGTTGGCCCTATAACACAATCTGAAGTTATTTTGGCTGTTTCTAAACTTAAACTACATAAATCCCCAGGGATAGATGAAATTACTACGGAAATGCTTAGAGCTGGGAATGTTTCGGTTACCATTTGGATGACTGAAATTCTGAATATCTTTTATGATAAAGGCATGGTTCCTAAGGATTTTATCAGAGCTATTGTTATCCCTATTTTCAAAAAAGGTGATCGCAGTTCTTGTGATAACTGTAGGGGTATCAGCCTACTCTCTGTTCCAGGTAAAGTTCTTTCCATGATTGTGCTTAATAGAATTAAGAATCTGGTTGACAGTCAATTGCGTGATGAGCAATGTGGATTCAGAAGTGGTAGGGGGGGTGTGGATCAGATATTTTCACTTAGGCAGATTCTTGAGAAATGTTTAGAGTTTTAGAAACCTTTGGTTGCTGGCTTTGTTGATTTCAAAAAGGCTTTCGACTCTGTTGATCGTCATAATTTGTGGCTGATTGTGCGATCATATGGTATACCTGACAAGTTAGTTAACGTAATGAAAACTCTCTATAATATCACTGAGTCGTTACTTCTGGTGTTCGACAAGGGTGCATTTTGTCTCCTTTTCTCTTTAGTTTGGTTATTGATTATGTTACGCAAAATTCATTTCAAGGGAAAGATTTTGGCCTTACATGGGCTGGAGATACGAAAATTTCTGATTTAGATTATGTTGATGATTTAGCGTGAGTGATTAACCAATTTATTTCTGTTTGTGAGCAATACTGAAAGATCTCCATCTTAGATAGCGCCACGGGTGATAAGGTCGGGAAGATTTACAGTCCCAATTAGCTTTCAGATTAGTGGTGAAAATACCCGGAATGTAACTGAGAGATGTGGGTTCGAGTCCCATTCATCGGTGAACTAATTTTTCTGCCAAATTATTTATAGGGTGGGATATGTTCCAGTTTCTTAACCTGATTGGCGTATTTATTATCTATGCTTTGATTAATGCTTTGTGTCGTTTATTTATTTACGTATCTTCTATAACCATAACCTATTTTTAGAGAAAAGAACAACAGTAATTGAAGCACAAAACGACTAAAGACAGTTTCATTTTAATTTTGGTATGTATGTTACCCCTAAAGCTCGAAAGCCGTTAATGTGCACATTACCTAGCTAATCTGCAGATTAACTGATTTGCTCCGTTAACGTGCGGAATCAAGAGTTTTCCGCATTTTACCTAGGTAATGTGCACAATAACGGCTTCCGTATCGTTAAAGTTCAAAAGTTTGCTTCTCTCATAGTGGTGAATCTCTTGAATATGAATCTTCGTGTCACGTGATTCACTCGTCCGCATTATAAAAAACGCCCCGGATGAGCGGAGGCCAAGTGAGAACGAATCGGTAAAGTGATTCATTCTTGATAACGAATCACTAAAATGATTCGTTCTCACTTGGCCTGCTCATTTTGGGGGCGTTTTTTTATACTTCGGACGACTGATTCATGTTGACAGAGGGATGACCCTGGTTTCAACTCTACTCTCAGACACTAGATAAATAACATTATGTTAATTTAAGCATACAGAAACGTTCCTGTTGTTCCAGCAAAGATGTTATTTTCACTTTAACGAGTGCCTAGTAGGTAATGTGCAGATTATCCAGGTAATTTGCAGATTAGCTAGGTAATTTGAGAAATGAAAGAATTTTCCGCACGTTAACGGATCACCCTAGTTAATCTGCACAATACCTAGATAATATGTAGAATAACTGATTTCTGCACTTTAGCGGTAACATGTATATGCAGATGATCGTTGAGCAATGAAGATTGAAGATGAGAAATCGATTGTTATAAAATTTTTTGTCGAGCAATGAAGATTGAAGATGAGAAATCGATTGTTATAAAATTTTTTGTCGAGCAATGAAGATTGGGTTATGAACTGTATGCCTAAAGACCGTAGAAAAAGTGGCAGTTTTGGATACATTGGGCAGACAATGCCAAACAGGACATTACTAGAATTGGTACATACATTGGCCACTGTAGTAGCCAAATGCAGCATCTATAGCTCAGGGTAGACATGTTTGGAGGATTAAATCGCCCAGTCTGATTGGACCTCTGCAGGTATTCTGTATGTATGTATGTATGTATGTATGTATGTAATTAAGATCACTAACTGTAGATTTATAAGCGTTTCTACACGGCAAGAATTCTTGACACATGATTCTTACACATGACAATCTTTAACCAATGAGGGTGAATTTGTATAAGCGTACACTGACTTTGGCCAGAGGCGTAGCTAGGGCTTTTGGCGCCCTTGGCAAATTTGTAATTGTCCCCTCTTCTTCAGTTACTGATAAAAAATACACGTTATTTATATTGTATATATTTATTTTCTTTATTTTAATGCAGTTACATGAATAAATATTAATTGCGCATAAATAATTGCAAAACAAACTGCAATTAATTATGCAAGTAATTATTTTTAAAGTAATTTAATTTTTCGTTGGCAAAATCGTTAATAATCTCATCGAAATTATTTTTTTGAGTCAGTTCTTGCTTGATTGATAGGAAACCAACTGATGATGTCCGCTCCTGTCCTCATGTTGATCTTAAACAATCCCGGGATTTATAAACATAATAATTCAATACAATGTACAAATTCTGAACTCCCGTCCAAAGAAAAAGATACATATGTAACGGAATTTTATTTAGTGACGGCATGATTTGTAAAAGCAATATGAACAATTGGATTGGGTTGGGTTGTTTTACCTCTGAGCGGCACTTTTTTGCACACCATGGGCTAAATGGCCAGGTCACATGGACCCCGAAGGCTCAGAGAAGGTTGGGGGAGGGGACCCACTGGAACAGCTGTTGGGAGACAGATGGTAGCCTCCCGTCAAGGCCATCCAGCGTGTTCTTTAACGTGCACGGGTATGGCTCTCCCGCACACGGGGCCACGGCTTAACGTCCCATCCGACGGACGGCGGCCTTTCCAAGCCCATCGGTGTCCCCTACTGACCATGGGCAGGGCGTGGAATTTTGCGGAGATAAATCTCAACGCTGACCCAGTTGGGACTCGAACCTGGGAACTACAGATTATGAGCCTGGCGCGCTACCGACTGAGCCACCCCCGCCCCATGAAGAATTGGAAATTGCGCCCCAACGCTAATTGCATTGCGAGGTGCAGGGGCAGGGGACGGCTAATTGTCCGCCGATAAAAGGAAAAAAAATATTTTTGTAGAAAATAACAAAAATCTATAATATGCTTGTCTTAACGATACGACGGTATAAATAATACGTATTAAATTCAACAAACTACGGGCGGCTAATCATTCGATTTTATTTTGCACATAAACGTCAGACATCGTGGAAGGGCTCGTGCCGCCCCAGCACCGCCCTGTGATTCCGGCGCCCTTGGCAACGGCCCCAATGCCAACACGTTCCTACGCCTCTGGCCAGAGATAATTTAAATATTTCCTATTGTTTACTCCTGCAAATATATTTCGTGTTATATCTTTTTAAACACACTAATATGTAGAGGAAAATGTAAAACAAAAATTTCGAAGTGCTAAAATTATGAACAAGGTTTGTGTAAGATAGGTGAGAAAAGGAAAGCAACCAAAGTGTCTTCTTATGTGGAAAAGACAGTAATATACACGATCATAGATCACGATCATAATATAGAGAAATCATGTTCATTTGGACAGCCAAACGTATCAGTCGAAAATCATCTTTATTTTAGAAACCATGTTGAAACGAAATCGTGATGTTAGAATTCGTGTTTAGCCGGTGATAGGATGTAATATGGTTCTTGCAATCCCTAAATCTAACCAACATGTTTGTTAAGAACTATGGGCAGTTCTATAATTCGTACTTTTCTTTGAAATGCAAGAGAATGCACTCATCACAGAATATGAGCATTTTCTCTTGCGATATTATTCTTTAGAAAGTTGTTGTAAGATACAAATTTCCTTCATACGTAACGCGGTAATGAAGTACCGAAACGGCCTTTTTGTCATTGGAAATCTTATCTCTTCACCCTGCTGTTCACCTCTCAATATTGAACTATTATTCCCAAACCTATAAGTTGTGTTGTTTTACCTCTGAGCGGCACTTTTTTGCACACCATGGGCTAAATGGCCAGGTTACATGGACCACGAAGGCTCAGAGAAGGTTGGGGGAGGGGACCCACTGGAACAGCTGTTTGGAGACAGATGGTAGCCTCCCGTCAAGGCCATCCAGCGTGTTCTTTAACGTGCACAGGGTATGGCTTTCCCGCACACGGGGCCACGGCTTAACGTCCCATCCGACGGACGGCGGCCTTTCCAAGCCCATCGGTGTCCCCTACTGACCGTGGGCAGGGCGGGGAATTTTTGCGGAGATAAATCTCAACGCTGACCCAGCTGGGACTCGAACCTGGAAACTACAGATTACGAGCCTGGCGCGCTACCGACTGAGTCCTCCCGCCCCCCAAACCTTTAATATAATTGTGTTGATATGTAGTTCATAAAAAATTTAGTGGTAATTAAATTCTTTTACGTTAATTAGGTTAGGTTGTTTGATCTCTGGGCGACACTTTATGCACAAAGTGGGCTTAATCAGCCAGGTCACAAGGACCTCAAGATCTCAGAGATGGGATGTAGAGAGAATCCATTGAACAGCTCTTAAAAGACTAATGGGAGCCTCCCATCAAAGCTATCCATCGTGTTTCTTAAATTTTAGATCTCCTTCACACAGGGACACCGATTAACTTGCCATTCGAAGGACGGAGATCTTTCCGAGAACATCCCTGTCCCCTTTTCATCGAAAGCACAGTGGGAGTTAGCGGAGAAAATCTCACTGCAGATGCGGTTGAGAATGAAACGGGCTCATCGCAATTTAAAAGTGTGGTGCGTACGGATTCAGCTGATCTCTTCCCATTCGGTTTGAAATGTACTATGTGGTGTATAGAAGCAAAGAAAGAAACTCATAGTAGATCACTTTTATTGTACATTTGATTCACAGTCAGTTGAACAGAAATATGTTCGTATTTTGGGCTTCAAATAATATGGAAATGGGATAAATTCGTGTAGATCCAAAGCTTGAGCTGAGGTTGAAGCCCAGCTTGCAGCATACTTTATTACTCTACTTTGAAGAAGAAATTCAACTCATAGTGCCCACTTCCAGTCTTTTCTCTTAAAGAGTAGATGCCCAAGGGAATGCTTTCAGTAGTTCGCTTTCAAAGAAATGTTGCCTGCCAGTCATTGGGATGCCACAAAGATTTCTTGTCAGATCTTTCCTTATATTGTTCAGCTGAAGAATTGCTTTTCGAACTCAAAGATTTAGTTCATCCAAATGAGGAAAATTGTTGCGACAATATTTCCAAGAAGAAAATTTGCATTTTCAGTGTTCGAATCTACATTCGCTAGTTCCCATTTGGAATGATTGTTGTCTCCATCTTCATCAGCTTCAGAAGGAATGAAGACAAACTGGGACCGATACTGAGCTTTTTCTCTTCTGGCACTTGGAACAATCAATTCTGAAAATATTTGGCATCCAGCTGTTTTGGCTAAGAGGGAATTGAAAACATCCATAACACAGAATTCATCTTTACATTTGATATGTGCGTGTATGTTTCAATGATAACATCTTATGGCACGTAACAAACTAGGAATCAGATGATTATTGATCCGATCTCTTCATTTATTACACGAGAATAATTTACATTTCCGTTTCTTCTTCACATCAATTCGGAAAAGAGGCGGAAGCACAACGCTCATGGGAGACACACAAAGAGTGGTAATGAACACGTGCAGAACGTGAATGTGCCAGGTTGACGACGGGAGACACAAGTGGTGACGACGATGCACGCGGTAGTCGAGGCCACGAGAGTGGGTGGCGCGACGGACTACATGCTGGTAGCGAACTGATGGCATCAGGTGATGAAGGTGGATCGTCCGTAGCTGACGGACGTGGTTCGGGTGCGACTCGGAGAGAGCTGGCCACGCACGCGCTGCCTCTTACCGCAGAGGCACGAGATGAGGGCCGCTCGAAAACTGTTGCGGAAGTTCTGAGAGAGGAAGCCGTAGACGCACGGGTTGATGCAGCTGTTGAAATATGACATCAGGTGGAACGCGGTGCGCATGGGCTTGCGGAAGCCGTAGTTGAGTTTTTCAATGAGGTCGAAAGAAGTTAGCACGTGGGTGATGAGGATGGGGGCCCAGCAGAGGATGAAGAGGAGGACAACGGTAACTAGCATCTTGATCACCTGGAAAAAATTAAAAACGATCAGTTTAATATTTCTTTTATGTTTTTATTAATTCTCTCAGAATTGATTTGTAAGATGCAATTCCCGGCTTTTACTGAAATCGGTTTAGCATACACTTGAAGGGTTTTTATGAAAATATGATTTTCGATTACGTTTGGCTGACGGTAGACTTATGTACCAAAGTCCAATACATTAAGTGCGCTTTGTAGACAGGTACAAAAACAGACTCTGAAAGGAAAATCAAGTGTAAGTGAATGGACAATATATTCTAAGAATCTCTGAGTTGAGCACTTGAAGAAATGAGAAATTTCAGAGGATAAGGGGGAATTGGGAAAATCATGATGATGAAAAAAAGGTTAAATCGGAAAGGGTACAGTCGCTCAAAAAAGTATCCGAACACTATGGTTGATTATAGTTCAGAAAAAATATCTGGCACCGATTTTTTTAGAAATTAGTGATCTGGCAACCTTCGTGTCACGTGACACGAAGGTTGCCAGATCACTTATTCAGGAATAAATTACTTAATTCAGGAATAAATTATGCATCTAGAAACCCATATCTCTTAACTTTTACTTGAAAGTGTCTCAGGTTTGTGTAAATCTGATTTTCACATTTTCCTCAGAGTTTTAATGTGTTAGTTTTAATCATTTTCAAGAGAACAGGTTATATACCATTCATTACTTAATGTTTGAATCCCATAGTCATCAGGTAAAATTTGTGCATTATGAATAAATAATGAATACCTGTGTAACATAAATTATATAGTGATTGATCATTTCACCTACAAATATACATAGCATAACAGAATTGTTTATATACAAAAATCATAGAGTGGAAAAAGGCAAATTATTATTGCCCACGAAATGTTTTACTGGATCATTATAAGTCAAATGTAAAATATGTCTCAAATTAGGTTTCTGCAAGATATAGAAAATTTCTAGTATTGGTGTTTCATTAAACAGATATCATAAATACTGTAGGAATGAACTAATGCATAATACAAATTCATCATTGCCTTATATTTGTAATTCAAGATATATTTTAATGCGTCCAATATCTTTTGCAATTATTCTACTCACTTGAACAATATAATTCAAGTTTGCATCTCTCGAAGCACAGAGAAACTAGATTTTACATATTTATATACTTGATTTTACATATTTATATACACTGAATAACTTGAATACACAGAGAAACTTGATTTTACAAATTTATATACTTACATATTTGGACTTTTGACCATCTTTTTACTTTTCTTACTATTTTTATAAAGCATATATAACTGGAATAACACAACAGTGTTGTAAATTAAGCTTAATTGATCAGTAACAATCAGACAAAAAGAAACTTTAACATATAAAGCACAACACACTTAATGGTGTTCATCTTTCTCTCTAGGTTTGTGAATTACACTTCAAAGAGAGTGATTTTCAAATATGTTCAAGCGCATTCGATGAGAAAACTGGTAAGACGGTTATTGTGCAATTGAAAGTCCCCAGACTAATTCCTGGTAGCCTTCCATCAAAACTCCAGTTCCTATAGTAAAATTTTATGTTGTTAATTCTGAGCTTATGGTGAGAGCATATAAAAAAGATAATGAGCAATCCAAAGCTGGAAAATATAGATTTCTTTTAAAACATCAGTCGTATTGATGTTTTAAATGATCATTTAAATTGTTTAATAAGGGTTAAAACTCCTGAAAGTAATATTAGACATAGTATTGATTAATGTGTAATATTTTGAAAGTACTTTGCACATCTGATGAAAGTAATAACAATCATTTAAAATTCATTGAGGAACAGTTAATACTACTGGGGTTAAATTAGTGTGGTTCAAGGTATTCATCAGATATGATGATTTTTGCATCACTTTTTTTAGCATGGCTCCTCGTGCATATAATTTTGTTAGAGAGAGTGGAAACGTTAGATTACCACATCCTGGTACAATTCGACGCATTTGTCTTCGGTTTAATGTCAATCCTGCTATAAAGTAGATTCAAATTTTTTATCCTTGTTGGTCTGTCATTTGACACACAAAACATGGCAACCAGTGCCCATGGGCACTATTATTTATAACTAGTTTGCTTTCCAACTCTAAAGATGTAGTTCATATATTACCAGCCAAAGCAATAAATGCCGATATTCTTTACGGTATTATTTAAAAAAATTATCATTGGTTTGGAAGAAATTGGTTTTTTTATGATATGTGTGGCAGCTCACAATAATTCTATCAATCGTAAGAGTATGTCATTATGTCTTTCTCCCCCTAAAGTTCAAATTGTATATCCTCATCCATCAGATAAATCAAGACCTTTATTTTTTTCTTACACTTCAACAAATGAACTGGGTCAGTATCAGAAACAACTGGCTAAATCAAAAACATTTTGAAAAATGTGTGGATTATCCACATTTTGTAAATAATGCATATAGTATTTCATCGTTCAAAATTGCATCCTTATCAACCCTTAAAAAACTGCATAAAATTGAAGCAAACTCATTGTTAAAATATGGAATTAATCTCTCGTATAGAATTGCTTCTATCAAAGTTTTGTATGATTATATTGTATATATGTACTCAAGGTTACTTGAGGCTATATATGTCTCAAGGTTACTTGGGTTCAAGTAACCTTGTCTCTCAAGGTTACTTGAACCCAAGTAACCTTGAGAGACAAAATGTTACATAGTCATAAATATTTTTAATGACTTTGTAGTTAATGGACTTTTAGAAATAGGAGAAAAGCACAAATTCTTACATTACCAAGATACATCAGATTTCATTAAGTTTATTTTAACATGGTGGCATATTGTAAATGTAAAATCACCGTTTAAAGGTGAACGCTTGAATAACAAACACCAAATGCCATTAACGTGTTCAGAGTCAGATGAAAATGTCTCATTTCTGAATTCTTGAATAAATGCAAGCGTCATTTTTCTGCTGAGGTCCTGCCATCCTCTCAGACCTTCTACTATGGCATATAAACTAACGAGCTCCTGTCAGACCTCTGTGGCAAGCAGCTGCTTGAGGGGGTATTTATTTTACTTTATTGTTGGCTAGATAAATGTGAACAGATGAGTTGCACAACTGGTATGCTAACGAAAGAAACCCATTCTGCGTTAAGACTTAGTACATATTCATTGCTGGAAATTGCTTCATATTGTACCTCTGAACTCAAAATACAGGGTGTCCATAAAGTCTCTTTACAATTTAAAAAATTTATTACAAAGGCAATTGATGAGATACCTTAATCAAATTTGTTCTATGTACTAAGTGGTTATCAAAGTTTTAATCACATTACATTTGTGTATTTCAGGTTCCACGTTGATGAAAGAGGTATTTTTTAAAGAAACTCTAAAAATGGCTATTCCTCAAGAGAAGGCACAATTTGTATCATGGTTTATTGAAACGAAATCTAATACGAAGATTCAGCGAAACTACAGAACTAAGTATGGAAGAGATCCACCGTCACATCCGTCAATTCGTGCATGGCACAAGAAATTTATGGAGATAGGGACAATGTTGGATATAGGGAGGAGTGGACGACCAAGAACATCTAAGATAAACATCGATCGTGTAAGACAAGCCTTTAGTCGATCTCCCACAACGTCCATCCGTACTGCTGCCAGACAGTTAGAGCTACCACGTTCAACAGTGCACAAAGTCCTGCACAAGAATTTGCGATTGTACGCTTACAAAGTGCAACTCGAGCCAAATGATAAACCAAGACGAAAAGAGTTTGCAGTTAACATGCTGGAACGAATTTCTGAGGATGAAACGCTCCTCACCCGAGTTTGTTTTAGTGATGAGGCAACCTTTCATGTCTTAGGGAAACTGAACACACATAATATGAGAATCTGGGGATCAGAACACCCCCATGTGACTAGTGAACTTCATCGAGATAGTCCAAAGGTTAATGTGTGGTGTGGGATCATGTGCAATCGAATCCTTGATCCATTTTTCTTAAACGAGGCATCAATTACTGCAAATGTTTACTTTGACCTTTTAACTGAATATGTGGCACCACAACAAGATAACTTTTAACCAACCATCATTTTCCAGCAAAATGGTGCACCACCACATTGGGGACTGCAAGTCCGTGGGTTCCTAAATCAAACATTTCCAGACCGGTGGATTGAAAGGGATGGCCCAATTCCCTGGCCACCTCGTTCACCAGATATCACTCCCCTGGACTTCTTTTTATGGGGTTATGTTAAAGATATCGTGTATCGAACAAAGATACGGGACATCGCTGACCTAAAGCAAAAGATCACTGATGCCATAGCCGCCATAGATGAGGCTATGCTACAGCGAACATAGCAAGAAATCGAGTACCGTCTTGATATGCTTCGTGCAACTAATGGTGCCCATATAGAGGTGTATTAAACGATGGAAAAAAACTTCAATACCTACTTCTCATTTTGTAATAATTTCCAAATATTTATCTTTTCATTTGATTTTTGAATAATTTTTTAAATTGTAAAGAGACTTTATGGACACCCTGTATATTTTACTGGTATATCAAACTGTTCAAACTGAAAATTTAGAGTCGTTTCAATCTGATAATTTAGTGAGTCGTTTCAGCCTCTACAGGCAGTTAGCTGGAAGCCAATATAATATAAGTATGTCAATTATTTGAATGTGAAACAAAATTAAGAGTGCAGTCACTGTTGAAACTTCCCACTAAGTCAAGTGGTAAAATTAAAATAACCGATTTGGATTTTAAAGATGATTTTAAGGAAATGAATTTTATGTCTATTAGCTTAAAATTTAACATTACAGTGCTTCTTTCAGATTTGTCTGATTGTGATAACTCTCTTCTTGTAATTGCTTATGTAGCAGGTTATTGTGTATTTTCAGTTTTGAAAAGTTTGAAATGTGATCATTGTAAACATTTACTATGATAAAAAAGTAGAATTGGATGTAAAATTTAAGTATTTACAAAAATTTGATAGAGGCATTCTTTTTTTGCTCAAATGAGATAGTAATTAATGTTGCATTACTAAATTACATTACTATGAAAAGATTGTGTACTGAATTTAAACAAGAACTTATGGAAATGGCAAATCAAAGAAATGTTGTTACTTTAATCACAACCAGTCTTTTATGTGACGCAGAACTACTTGATTATCATACAAGTTGTGAATTTGGCCACTGTATTGGAAAAACTCTAGAAATGATTATTTGGTGTTCAACAAATATATTTTTAAAAAAATGATTGTTTGTTAGAGAATTTGGGAAATATGAAAAAATGTCTTAGTACCAAAAAAAAAAAAGTTGTCTAACCTCAATAAATAGTATCCACAGAGTTGGACTCCACTATTGGCTTTGAAATTAACAGTTTTGTTGGCATGTGGGATTTGAACCATATCTCTCCAGGTGCAGGCCACAGTGTTCTACGACCACTAAGCTAATAAGTTCTATTAGTGGAAAAAAGGCAGAGTCTGTTAGTTTAGTGGTCTTGCACCACTGGCTTATATCTGGAAAGATATATACCTAAATTATTTAATCTTTCTTTACTAGGCTGCGTAGAATTATATTTTTAACAATCGAAGATTGATTAGAGACTATTTTCTTTACATTTGGGAGGCTAGTTGAGCGATATATTATCAAATCTTAAGTCATAGATTTACAGGTAGCTTTGTAAACCAAAATGTGCATTGTGCTTGCAGTAAATTGTAGTTTGTAAAGTTTAAATGCGCTTTCCTGCTAGTTTTTGAATATGTATTCCATCGAAAGGTTGTATCCATGTCCTATAAATTCAGTCTAATTACTAAGAAAAATTATTTCAATTAAATCATAACTGCAATTGTTACAGTTAAAGCTATTACAGTATATCATTAATTTGTAGTTCACATTTGTCAATAAAATTGTTCTGAAGAATTTTTGCGTGTTTTTTTTTTCCTTTTAATATAACACACTAGTTTTCCATAACAATTAATGTCATGATTATATTATCAATGGTATAAAAACGATCAATTATTGACAGCATTTATCAGGAAAAATATGTGAAGGAAATGGTTTTATTTTTGTTAATATATGATCGAGTAATTATTCGCATTTTACCTTATTTTTAAACATATTGTGTCATTGTAATTATATGTAGAACCGATTATGACGCTCCTGGTAATTTATATATGGTTATACATGTTCAGAGAACGTTAAACGACGATTACTCTGCATTTTCAGTCATCAATTTAGCAACAATTACAAATCAAGATCTATTTTAGTTTCAACGTCTTCCTTATTTTAAAGTTTGCCATAGAAATATGACATTAATGTAGATATATACAATATAATCATAATATGTCAATCAGTTTTTGAGCACAGTATCAAACAAAAATGCCCACCGACCTTATAAAAAAGTTGCTCGATTTGCGACGGTAGTACTACGTGCGCAGGAAGCACTGTAGATCCACCGGATGTGACGTCAATTTAGACTTCAAAGGCCTTGAGTCTCGAAGGTTACGCCTAATCTCGTAAAAAGATTTTCGTTACGTATGATTATAATATCAACTGTTTGCTATTCAACGGAATTGTTTTGTCCGTAATTTAGATATCTTGTTTGACTTAAACTTTAATTTTAATATGCTATTCAAGAAATTGTGAAGAAAGCTAATAGAAATTGGTTGGAAAAAACAAAATACTTCACCAATACAAGGGCTATAATCAATTTATTTAACTCATTAGTTTGTTCAAACCTGGAATATGGAAGCTTAATATGGGATCCTTCATATAGTCATATATTGCTATATCATAATATTGAAAAAGTTCAAAAAAATTACTAATTGCTTTGCTACAAGGACACCGTATTTATTCTTCGAGTTTTTCCTACTGAACGATTTAGAAATATGTATAATGTTTGCTTATTAAATAACAGAAGAAAAGCTTTCTGTCTAATATTTTTTATAAATTGTTAAACCACATGATAGATTGCACCGAACTATTGTTTTTAATGAGCTTTGCGTTAACGAAGCATCCCAAGAGAAATATTCCATTTTTTAGGATTCCATTCTATAAATCAAATATATTGGTATATTTTTCCGTGGTTAGGTTTTTCAACCTTTTTAACTTGTATAACAATATCCTCGATTTGTTTACAATGTCTTCAAAAAATTTAAAATCACATTGTATGATGCTGCTTTATTCTTGATTTTATTTCTAATTATCTGTGTTTATGTAAGTAAAAACTGTATATAAAAGTATGTAGGTGAAAACTGTGGTTATGTAAGCGAATTTAAAAAACTTTATATCTTTATGTTGTTTCAAAATGTGGTTATGTCCTTTTCACTTTTTTGTACTGATTTGTTTATGTATCTTTATATGTGTTATCTCCGCAAAATTCCCCGCCCTGCCCACGATCAGTAGGGGACACCGATGGGCTTGGAAAGGCCGCCGTCCGTCGGATGGGACGTTAAGCCGTGGCCCCGTGTGCGGGAGAGCCCTACCCTGTGCACGTTAAAGAACACGCTGGATGGCCTTGACGGGAGGCTACCATCTGTCTCCCAACAGCTGTTCCAGTGGGTCCCCTCCCCCAACCTTCTCTGAGCCTTCGGGGTCCTTGTGGCCTGGCCATTTAGCCCATGGTGTGCAAAAAAGTGCCGCTCAGAGGTAAAACAATCCAATCCAATCCAATCTTTATATGTATTAATTCTAATTTTTTCTCTTTTTATGTGCCCACGTTATTGGATCATTGATCTTTTGTGAGCACATTAAATAAATAAATAAATAAATAACTTAAAAAGGGGAAATATGCAAACTATTCTTAAGCTATATCTTCAGAACGCGAAGTCCGAAAGTAACAAGCTTTACGTCAAATGAAAGCTTCTGACACCGGGAATGTCTTAGGTTAGAAAAAATTGACCTCCGTGCTTTCTTCCCGCCTAAAAAACGGGAAATCTCAAAGTCGTTCTACTATATCATCGGAATGCGAGGCCCTAAAGTTACGAGTTAGGTGTCAAATGAAAGCTCGTGTAATGACGCTCGTAAACTATTTCGAATACTATATTGTGTATCTGCAGTTGCATCTATGACAGTGAAAGATTCCATTTCATAAAGGTGCCCTGTGACGACATTTCAGACATTTGCCCAGTTGACTGCGTGCGCAGATTTTATGAACCTTAAAATGCTTCAGCCTACGCATCCAGATACACAACCGATGCTATTTTGTTAAACAGTTTCTGTTGAAAAACTTCAGTATTAATAATAAAGTTTTAATCAAAGAATATATGAAAATATAATTCGTTGTAGTCGACTAAAAATTTCTAATATTTGAATTTACTGTTATTAGGAACAAAAGCGCTCAACTACACTGAATGGACAAATCATTATATACACTCCGATAACAATATGCAAAGCAGAAGTATTGCATCCAGTCACGTGGAACGCTGAAACTGGCAATATAAATAGAGCAGGTTTCTGCGCATTGGAAACCAGTTACGGAGAAGTAATCATAGGTAAAGGCAGCGACGTAAGTGAGTTTGACCGTAGCCAGATAGTAGGTAAGGAAGGCCAGTTGTTCAATCACCGCAACTACTGAACTATTGGGATTTCCACGTCAGACCGTCGCACATGTATACCAAGACTAGGTGAAATACGTCAAAAACTTCCAATCAAGGAGAGAAATGTGGATGTAAATGTGCAATTGACTCTCGAGGTGAGCGCAGACTGTCCCGTATCATTACAAGGAATACCCGTTATTCATAAGAAATAATCTTTTCGAAGCTACCGTCGAGCAAATAACGTCAGAACTGAACGAAGGTGCGTCCACAAGGTTATGCACAAAGATTATCTTTCGTACCATGGAAAACAGAGGCTATGACAGTCGACGTCTACATCGTGTCCTTTCGTTGACTGCAAGGCACCAAAAGATCAGGCTGCAGTTTGTAAAGGCCTATCGCAACTAGAGTGCGGAGGACTGGAAACACGTCATTTGGTCTGACGAATCACGGTTTCAACTCTATCACGACGATGGGCGGGTTCTTGTGTGATACCGCACGAACGATGGACCCAGCTTGCCAAGTTGGGGTCATACAGGCAGGTGGAGGCAGTTTAACAGTTTGGGGTGCGTTGACATGGGCTTCCTTGGGGTCTCTCGTACCCATCGAGACCCCCGTCGCCGGCACAAGATAGGTGAACCATCTCGCTGATCATCCACACGTTCATAAAGATTCTCTTTCTGCATCATGACACAATCTTTCAACAGGACAATGCCACACCGCATACTTCTCGAGTGGCGACCAATTGACTCCAAGAAACCCCATAAACATCATTGAGAATTCGTGGAACGAATTGAAAAGATCTGTTCGATCCCGCTAATCCCCACCGGCAACTGTGGATGCTCTACGATAGGGATCCTCGCTTCATGGGCGGCAATATTGTTTTCAACACCTCATTGAGTCCTTACCTGCTGCTGTTGTGAGGGAAAAAGGGGGAGCAACAGGTTATTAGATAGGTATGTGTATAATAATTTGTCTATTCAGTGTATATTCATCGAGTAGATTTCCTTTGCAAGGTTTTCGTCTGACATCCTCTTCTGACGCTAAGACACTGAAATGGGCGTTTTGTTGCATTTAACAATATCCTGACAGTGAAGTTCGAATGTACAGTCGCTCAAAAAAGTATCCGAAGTATGGTTGATTACAAAATTCAGAAAAAATATCCGGCAACGATTTTTTTAGAAATTAGTGATCTGGCACCCTTCGTGTCACGTGATTACAGAATTCAGGAAAAATATCTGGAGCGTGTACAGCAACTGTACACGCTCCAGTTACCGTTCACAGCAAACTGGAGCGTGTGCAGTTACTGCACACGCTCCAGTTTGCTGTGAACGGTAACTGCACACGCTCAATATTTCCGTGAGTGAGCCCACACGATCCAGGTCTTTGTGAGCTCAATTAGTGATCTGGCAACCTTCGTGTCACGTGACACGAAGGTTGCCAGATCACTAATTTCTAAAAAAATCGTTGCCAGATATTTTTTCTGACTTTTGTAATCAACCATAGTGTTCGGATACTTTTTTGAGCGACTGTACATTAAAGTCGTAAATAGAACCTGCAGAGAAATCACTCTAAAACTAAATGAAATAAGTTAAAAATGTAAAGCTTAAAGACCATAACGTCACAAACTTTATTGCGATGACATCGGAAATGACACAATTTTGTGCAAATCAGCTTAATGATGTCAGTCTTTGAAAGAGTTATCTAGAAGCGTAGGGTGAATGCTGATGACGGATACTGCTTCATTTATCATAATAATAGAGGAAAATAAATTTCGAAATGTATTAAGTAAATTTAAAATTCCAGAAAAATTTTAATTTGCCAGAAAAGTGTTTAGGGGAGTAATTTGTGCAAGACTCGACAAAAACTGCACATTTTATATTTTTTGGCTTTATGAGGAATAAACTTTTCATGGAATTATTATTTGAAACTTCTCGTTTGAAAAGGATTTTGAAAAATCGAAAAGATTTTGAAGGTCATGTTTCCCACAAATAAGGAAGTTAAAAATGCCTGAAGTAAAATAAATATCTTCAGGCACAAAGAAAAGAAGGATTAGAGAGATATTATTTTTAAGAAACGGCGGGAATCATTTTCAACGTATCCTCTTCCACTAATTACAACTGGGGCTCTTTTGCTGTGGCAAGGAAATTTCGAAAACACTTAATGAAAGTGTTTGTCTTTATTGTGATAAATGAGAATGTATCTCCTGAGAGAAGACCTGGCTTCCGCAGATGAAGCTTATGCTTTAGATGTATGATTATGCAAAATATCATAATTGGTGTTATAAAAAACAATCCAAAGTCTGTTCCCAGAGAGTCGCTCAGAATTTAGACCCTAATTACATCACTGCTTCCATCTAACCTAGTAACAAATTGGCGAAAGATTGCGATGGGGATGCCTGAAGTCAGGGACAGCCCAGACTACTGCAATCGGGGCATGGCTCAGGGACTACGAACAGAGATTTAATCTTCTCAAAGATGGAAATATTTCTTTTGAAGAATTAAAAGCTTTCTACAATATTATACCCATTACTTATAGTGTGGTAGACGGTTAATAAATATTGTTCCATAAACAAATGGCTTATATTTATTTAAATAAGGGTGGAAATAATTAAAATTCATAGAGGTCTCTGTAGACTTCGGTAATGGTAGGATTGCATTCATATTTGGGATCTAGTTGTTTTGGAAGTTCCGCTAAAGGTTTATGAAAGAAAATGAAAATGTGATGCAAAACTCGCCACTAGGGATATAAAGGATTACTATTGCTCAGTTTCATAGCAAATTTTGTTCTCTGCGATGCCCTTCACTATCCATAATAAGACGCTGTTCCTCCACCTTTCGCGAACTTTGCTATGTATTGTTGCATTAAATTCACCTACGAATGATGATAGTTTTTACAATAAAACTTTAATCAAAGGATGGTGGCTGTTTCCATCAATAAAGATTTCACTAATGAATAGTGATTGTTTTCACCAATAAAACCTTCATCAATGAATTCTTTCCCTAATAAAACTTTCCCCAAAGAATGCTGATTGTTTTTGCAATAAAATTTTCATTAGTGAATGATTATTGTTTTCACCAATGAAACTTTTACCAGTGAATGTTGATTGGTTTTTCGCCATATAAAACTTTCACCAATGAACGATGATTGCTTTCGACAATGACAGAGGTTGTCTTCCACTTAACTTTCAACTACTACTTAAAAGAGTTCAAATTAGAGGAAGGCAGCGGAAACAAATTTCTAAATCCGTAACATTCAATGGCGAACCTCCCCGAAATTTTTTAGCGCTGCTTGTGATATGCAAAAGAGTCCCGTTATGCATGAAGACATCCAAGTTGTTGTAGGGATGGATTTGTAACACTGTTCTGTCTGCAATCACTCTCCTAGCCCCTTTTAATATGATAATATTCTAACAATAATCTTCGGACAGACACCTACCCAAGATTTAATTTCCCGAAGGAAGGTTTTGTTTTGTAGGATACGATAGTTCAGTTTTGAGAAGGCTCCGAGAATTTACCTTCAGGGTGGGGTGGGGGGTCTAGGAATAAGACCTGAATAGGGTTTCGCAATTGCTAAAATATTCCACTAAACAGGGAAGGTTAGAATGATATTCTATGTGGAATGAGGTTTCATAGCTTTTTTTTTAATCTATTTTTGATGTATGACATAAAATATGGGGCAAAAATAAAATTATACAAAGACAACTGTTTTGTATTTTAAAGTAGGAGGTAGTTAAGTTTGAGATTTAGTATAAGACGACAGGTTTTTCGGGAGGTGAAGATCCGGTCAGGGCGTTACAGATGAGAGAGGGCACGGGCGTTGAAATCGTGACGTCAGGTTGGGGAGCGACCATTTAGTCTGCAGCATTTCGGGTTGAGTTGCAAGTCGTTTTGCAGGCTTTTATCTTTTTAAATTAATATAATCATCACACTGAATTTTATTTTGACATAATCCGTTGATGTTTAATCTTACGCATTATTACCCCTAGGGGGAATTGGTTTTGATTTCGATTTGTGAGCTCTGTGCGTTTATAAGAGTAATATAGCATTTCTAAGGCCATTGGCCAGATTCTTGTTGTTCCCAGTATAATCAGAACCAATTCTAAGAGAGAGGACGTTGTCGTCGTCTAAGGGCTCCCTCCTTGGAGGAGGGTCTAACACTCTCTCAGACAAGTTAAAAATAACTGCCTGGTGTGCCAAGTTAAAAATAACTGCCCAGGGTACCAGGTAGTGATGGCTAGTGAAGTGAGTGAAGCAAGTGAAATGGCCTCTCAAGTGAAGAGTGCTATCACTAAAACAAGTGAACTGTTCGATGAATTGGACTCTATCTTGAACAGTAGTGCTAGTAAGGTGACTAAGCAGCAAGTTGCTGAGATTAGAAGCCTGTTCAGCAAACTACAAGATGTAGTGCACGAACAAGAGTTGAAAATCAGCAACCTCGAGGGCAGGTTGGTTGAAAGAGAAACGACTGCCAAAAGTAAGGTGTCAGTCACAAAAAGTTACGCAGAAGTGACAAAAAGTTCTTTGACACCTAAGCCTAAGAAGCGAGAGCAACAACATATAATGTTGATATATCCTCAAGATGAGGATCAGAGTTCAGAAAAACTCAAGAAGGATCTGTTAAAGAATTTAGATCCAACTAAAATGAAAATTGGCATTAAGAATGTCAAAAAGATTGCAAAAGGCGGAGTTCTAATAGAATGTACTGATGAGTTTGACAAGAAGATATTGAAGACAGAAATACAGAGAAATAAAGTCTTAAAAGATAAATGTGCGGCAAGAGAGCCCAAAATGAAATTGCCTCAAATCATAATATATGATGTTGATGGAGACACAGAAAAAGAAGTACTTGTAGAAATAATTAAAGCACAGAATGTAGCTTTCATGGAAGCCTCAATGGAGGTTGTTTGGGTTGTTTTACCTCTGAGCGGCACTTTTTTGCACACCATGGGCTAAATGGCCAGGTCACATGGACCCCGAAGTCTCAGAGAAGGTTGGGGGAGGGGACCCACTGGAACAGCTGTTGGGAGACAGATGGTAGCCTCCCGTCAAGGCCATCCAGCGTGTTCTTTAACGTGCACAGGGTATGGCTCTCCCGTACACGGGGCCACGGCTTAACGTCCCATCCGACGGACGGCGGCCTTTCCAAGCCCATCGGTGTCCCCTACTGACCGTGGGCAGGGCGGGGAATTTTGCGGAGATAAATCTCAACGCTGACCCAGCTGGGACTCGAACCTGGGAACTACAGATTACGAGCCTGGCGCGCTACCGACTGAGCCACCCCCGCCCCCCTCAATGGAGGTGAAGTTCCCGATAAAAGGTAAAAAGAATAAGAAGCACTGGATATTACAGGTTGACTCTGAGAGTTTCAAAGCTTTCACGAAGGAGAAAAAAGTCAATGTAGGTTGGTCCCGCCTAAATGTCAAAGAATACCTAAAAGTGGTAAGATGCTTTAAATGTAATAAATTTGGTCACTTTCAGACCAATTGCACAGACGAACAGAACTGTGGAAAGTGTGGTCAAAAAGACCATAAACACTGGGAATGTAAAGAAACAATTCTAAAATGTGTAAACTGTAAAGCAGCTAATGACAAATACAGTTTAAAGTTAGATGTCCAGCATTCAAGTTTGGACATGGATTGCTCATGTTATAGAAGAGAGCTTGAGTTATAAGTCGAGCGCATACGATACTAAAATGCACTGGTCTAAAACAGTTCAAATAAATTTACACCATGCCAGAGCTGCAACAAACAGATTGGTGTTATACATGGAAGAAAAGGACTTTGAAATAGCATTGGTGCAAGAACCTTATATTTATAAGGATAAAATGAGAGGTTTCCCAGCAGGGTGGAGGATCTTTGGAGCATCCCACCCAATGCCAAGAAGTGCAATTACGATTGGAAAACGAAATATAAGTGTTACAGAAATCTACACATCTAGAAATGTAATTGTTACAGTCGAAAAAGGTGATCGGAAGTGTGTGCTGATCTCGATGTACTGCCCACCGAAGGACTCTTTGGAGGAAAACTTCCAAATCATTTCTAATATGGTTAAGATATACCCTGACTGGGACATAGTCCTAGGAGGGGATTTTAACGCAAGCAGTAGACTCTGGGGTTCTCAGAGGGAGGACCAAAGAGGAAAGGAAGTTTTAGAATTTATTAACCAAAATGGATTCACAATTGTAAACGATCCGAACAGTGATCCAACTTTCACCAGCAGTCTAGGTATTAGCTGGATTGATATTACATTACATAGAGTCTCAAATCAGGGCTTTGTCTTAGAATGGACAGTGGAAGACGAGATCAGCTGTAGCGATCATGCATAGGTCAGTTACTCTCTAAATTTTAACAATTCAACAGCAAGTACAAAACAGAGGTACTCTATCAAAAATCTTGATTGGAACGAATTTCGAAGAGAGCTTTCAGATAAGTTCTCGACAGTCTCTTCAATAGAAGTTGAAAACCAAGGAGATATAGACGAATATATTGTAAATATTACGAAGATTCTACAAAAATTGTGTAGTGATAACTTGAAGCAGAGTAACCGAGAAACGAAATCAGGTTACAGAAAAGTCCCATGGTGGAATAAAGAACTGACAGAACTTAGAAAGGAAGTAAAAAATAGAAGGAGAAAATATCAAAGATGTTATACAGATGAAATACAAAGAAAGAATCTTAGAGAAGAGTTTAAGCTTTGGGAAACTAAATACAAAAGGAATATTAACTTGGCTAAAAACAATAGCTGGAGAAAACTATGTGATGAAGTTTCAAAAGAACAACCTTTTGGTGTGCATTTTAAAGTTGCAAAAGAAGCAACCAGAGGAGCATTTAAGCTTTCGACAATTGCTCAAGAAGATGTCTCTCTAACGAAAAATGTGAGGGAATCTCTAAGTAGATTACTTGAGTATCACTTCCAGCTAGATAAAGGGAAGAAGATAACGAATTTCATAGAAATGTTAGAAATAGATCAAAGAGACCTGTCAACACGGAGGATGACAGCTCATTCACTATAATCGATGTCGAGGAAGTTATGGAATCAATGAACAAGGCAAAAGCGCCAGGGTTGGATGGGCTTTCCCTTGAAATAATACAAGAACTATTTGAGGTGAATAGAACTTGGTTTGTAAGCATATTAAATGAATGTCTCAAAAGAGGAATTTTTCCAGACAGCTGGAAAGAGGCAGAACTTATCCTTTTCAACAAGGAAGGAAAAGACAGGAAAAGTTCCTCTGCCTACAGACCTATATGTCTATTATCAGCATGGAGCAAAGTGCTCGATAAGTTATTAACAAATAGATTAAGCTTCTTCCTCCATAGCAATGGAAAACTAAATCCAAATCAATTTGGGTTTATACCAGGACAAAGTACTACGATGGCTATCTCAAAGCTGATGGCTACCATAGACAGCAATAAGTAGCAAAAGAAGCACACATGTGTTATATCTCTAGATGTGAAAGGAGCGTTTAATAACGTCTGGTGGCCCTTTCTACTAGATGAACTGAGAAGACATAAATGCCCAAAGAACCTGTTTAAAGTCTTCAGTAGCTATTTATCAAATTGAAGAATAGTAGTTTATGATGGAGAGATAGAAATCTCTAGACAATATTATAAAGGTTGTCCACAGGGGTCCAAATCAGGACCCCTGTTGTGGAATATAGTAGCGGATTCCGCTCTGAATATTAAAACAAAAGAAGGAACGAACGCAGATTCAAGTTTATGCCGATGATATAATAGTCATTGTTTCGACATCAGGGAGACATACATTGGAACAAGATTGTCAAAAAGTGTTAGCTGACTTAGAAGATTGGGCTGAAAGAACGAGGCTTGAATTTAGTCCAGAAAAGACTAATATCATAGTGTTTCCCAAAGAAGGGAAAATTAAAAGGCTTCCGAGCCTAAAGTTTAAAGCCAAACCAGTGAAAGCAGTCAAGGTTCTAAAGTACTTAGGAGTGTGACTAGATGACAAAAGAGATTGGTTAGCCCATCTAAATAACGTCAAAGATAGATGTGCGAGAATTCTGAATGCCCTACATAGGATGTCAACCAGGACATGGGGGCTAAAAGGAGCAGTAAAGAAGGAATTATATAAGAGGGGTATTGAAAGGATAGTGACCTATGCCTGTGGGGCGTGGTGGCCACCAGGCGGAACGTAATAATGCGTGACAATCCCGGTTCACCGCAGTACGAGGACTACATATCACCATAAGGGAGTTTCCACTGAAATCACCATCGACTAACTAGGCTCCTACTGTTAAGCTGCCTTACATTGTTCTGCTTTACTGCGGGAGAAGATCTCGTGAAGAGAGAAACACTGCTTGTGATTTTTAGCCTGTCTGTAGAAATAATCATTGAGGTGCAATGAGAGTGGGATCTTTTAGGAATTTTGTAATAGAGCCTAGGAATATGCCCATAACTCATTGGATTTTGTCCAAATATCTGCCAAATAAAAATCAGATGGTATCTTTTGAATTTTGAGCTAAAAACGTAAGTAGAAGTCCTAACTTTTTGAGTCTTCCGCAGTAGAGACTCTTAAGCACTTCCATCGATAAGCCACACCTAATCGGGTGCCCAATCCTTTCAGCATG
The DNA here is from genome assembly GCA_038380435.1 of Ryuthela nishihirai. Taxonomy (NCBI): domain Eukaryota; kingdom Metazoa; phylum Arthropoda; class Arachnida; order Araneae; family Heptathelidae; genus Ryuthela; species Ryuthela nishihirai. The sequence goes on from JAWZYU010000003.1 coordinate 64,577,703, forward strand.
ACCTTCAACTTCGTCCTCTCCATCGAGCCGGGCAAACACAGCCCGCTCGCCATCTCGGCCTTAACCGTGCCGAGGCCGTGTCGGGGAACACAGAGACCCCTGAAGGCCGGTCAGCGGCCCTCCGACGACCCCAACAAAGCCTATTGGGGCTTACATGACTGCAGCACCCGGACCCCACTTCTCAGAGGAACCCAAGTTCCTCCACTACGAAAGCTATCTGTTGAGCCAAAACAGATTCAGTGGGACTCTTAGTTTGGCTGTTCCATAGATAAGCCTGTCAACCAGGTTAGCCAAGCCCGTCAACCAGGTTAGCCGAGACTTCAACTTCTACCTCTCCATTGTGAACGGGCCGAAGCCCCCCAGTGAACAATCTTCCTACCCACGATATCACTGAGACCGCATCGATCAGCCTACTGGACGGGCTAGTCTAACCCTATCCGCAAAACCCTCAAGTACGGCCCCTCAACCGGGGCTGTAATCTCCAGCTTCTCAGGGGAGCAAGTCAATAAGCCAACTGGACCAGCCCACGTCCAAAACCTGTCCACCGGCCCTCAACAGCCCCCCCCCCCCCACTCCACCGGGGGACACAAGATATCATGAACTCCAGAGTGCCAGCGATCCGAGCCCAACTTCTCGGAGGCACCGTAAGCTCTCCCCCCCCCCCTCGTCAGGGAGGTCCCACTCCGGGGGGGGGGGGGAGGGCACCAGGCGGAACAGTAAGAATAATACAGAAATTACAACAGATTCAAAGACTAGCCCTCCTGGGTATAACAAGATGTTTCTAAAACAACATCCACATCTTCTCTTCAAGTTCTAGCAGGAACACTTCCATTAGAAATAGTAATAGAACAAGAAGCAGCGATATACAGAAGTTTTACACTAGGACAAAATGTAGAACTCTGGGAAGAGATAATAGAAAATACTCTTATTGAAAAGCAAATAACCAAATGGGTAATACACCCAGCTAAACAAACTCAAATAAGGTGGTATAAGATCCCACCAGAGGACTCAAATAATGACATAAAAATATATACAGATCACTCCAGAATGGAAGAGCACACTGGAGCATCCATGTGCATCTATAAAGGTACCAGTCCAATAGTCCAAAAAGAATATAGACTGTCAGATTCAGCTACTGTCTTTCAAGCTGAAGTCTTTGCAATATTAAAGGCAGTAGAATGGTTTGCAACCATCAGTACAGATAAAGAAGTGGACTTGTATTCAGACAGCCAGTCAGCACCGTATGCGCTGCAGAGAACAAAACGTAAAAATCCAACAGTGGATAGGATTAAGAATATAATAACAGAACTTGAAGAAAGTAAGAAAAGAAGGTAAGAAGATATATCTCCATTTGGTGAAGAATCATCAAGGTTGTCCAGGAAACGAGTTGGCAGACGATCATGCAAAAAAAGCATGTAGAAAAATACAAGTTGATACCGAAGTACCTATTTCTAAAGACAGTTTTAAGACACGATTAAGACAAAAAAAGTATCAAGTTATGGCAATCTAGATGGAAGCAAGAGGATACAACAGGAAGACACACATACAGATTCTTAAAGAAAGTTTCTATAAAAAGAATCTCAACAGACTTATATTCGAATCAGATATTCACAGATCATGGAAACTTTCCAAAATATTATAATAGAGTATAATAAAAAATTGTTCATGTGTTTGTGGTTCCCGAGAATCGGGAGCCCTTCATTACATTTTTGATTGTCCTCAGCTAACGAATATAAGAGGAAATAACTTAATAAGAATTGATCGTGATAGATTAAATCTTCTTTGGGAATTAAAAGAGTTAAGATCTCAAGTTAGAGACATTACGAGATATGTTTATGACAACACTAATAACTTTATCATAATAGACTAAAGGGAGGGGACTGATTCTCCTCCTACGGTGATGAGAAGATTATAATTCACGAAACGGTCCAAAACCTATGAAGAAGAAATTAGAAGACAAAAGATTGGTTTCTGAAAATTGGCTTCGAAGACAGAAAACTTCGTAGCCAATTGTTATGTTGTATTTAATTGAAAATGTTTTATGTATTGTTTATTTTGTAAAGGGTACCAGTTAGTACCCCATTGTAGATACTTGTATATATGTTATCAGTTTAAATAAAGAGAAAGATGTAAAAGAAAAATGATGGTGTTCTTCCAGCGGACCCGGTGGGAGGGGGGGGGGGGTTCGCGGGGAACAAAATTTTAGAGTAGCTCCGTTCAGTCTGTAGTGCCGTTTTCGGCGGGGCAGACATCCACTTAATCTAGATAGTCTTACGCATTATTATTTTATGTGTTTATATTTTATTTTTTGTACAAAAACATTAACCAGCACTGATTTTTCTTTCAATGCTAAAGCTGTTGTCAGCATTTCAGTTGTACTTTTGCACGAAAATGTTTTTGGCAATATAAATTAAAAACATTTTTGTTTGCCTTGCCTCAACATTTACATCTCATATTTACTTCCCATTATTACCAGTTATGTTTAATTAAAAATAAACTTTAAATCTTTCTGCGATGTACATCCCATGATCTACAGAGCGCAAAGGTTAGAAGTTTTCTTTTATATTCGCAGCGATAAGTGAGCAAACTACACTTCTGTAAACAAAGTAACGGTCATTATGTAAAATGGAAGTGTTTACCATGAAGTTTTAATTATTTGTAGGCCACCTATGAATCATCATCATCATCATCCTCAAGCAGCCATGGGCTACGGAGGTCCAACCAGACTGTGCAGTTTAATTCTCCAAGCATATCTGTCCTGAGCTACATCTGCTGCATACGACCACTGCACATCAATTCTAACAAGGTCATGTTTGACGTTGTCTGCCCAGCGCATCCTAGGTCTTTCCCTCTTTCTGTGGTCTCTAGGCACACTGTTCATAACCCTATTCGCCAATCTATAATTATCCATACGGGCAACATGGCCAAACCAGCGGAGTCTCTCTCTGCACAATATGCTGCTTAAAGGAGGTTGCCGACTCCTTTGCCTAATCTCATCATTAGTTACAAAGTTGAACCACCTAATGCCCAAGATACTGCGTAAACATCTAGAATCAAAAGCATCTAGTTTCCTGTTATCTTGTTTACACAGTGTCAAAGTTTCACTAACACAACTAACCCTAAAAGGAACCAAACTATTATACATTCTAATTTTAGTCTTTAGGTGTATACGCCTATTTCTCCACAATCTCCATAGATTCTTAAAAGTCCCGGCAGCAATCCCTATTCGTATGTTAATCTCATGCCGCACATCACCATTATCTGTTACATATCTCCCAAGGTAATTAAACTGTGACACTTGCTCAAGACTGCAACCATTCAGATGAACTGAATCACAACCTGCCTGACCAATTTTCATCACTTTAGTTTTCTCTCTGTTTATAACCAAACCTACTCTACTACCAGTCTCATCAACAGCTCGAATGAAAGAGTTCATCTCATCAACATCATTTGCCAAAAGGGCTAAATCATCAGCATAATCTAAATCAGAAATTTTCGTATCTCCAGCCCATTAAGACCAAAATATTTCCCTTGAAGGGAATTTCGCATAACATGATCAATAACCAAACTAAAGAGAAAAGGGGACAAAACGCACCCTTGTCGAACACCAGAAGTAATGCTAAACCAATTGCTACAAGCCTTACCAACTCTCACACACGACTCAGTGTTATTATAGAGAGCTTTCATAATGTTAACTAACTTGTCAGGTAAACCATTTGATCTCACAATCAACCACAAATTATGACGATCAACAGAGTCGGAAGCCTTTTTGAAGTCAACAAAGCTAGCAACCAAAGGTTTCTGAAACTCTAAACATTTCTCAAGAATCTGCCTAAGTGAAAATATCTGATCCACACATCCCCTACCACTTCTGAATTCACATTGCTCATCACGCAATTGACTGTCAACCAGATTCTTAATTCTATTAAGCACAATCATGGAAAGAACTTTACTTGGAACAGAGAGTAGGCTGATACCCCTATAGTTATCACAAGAACTGCGATCACCTTTTTTGAAAATAGGGATAATAATAGCTCTGGGAAAATCCTTAGGAACCATGCCTTTATCATAAAAGATATTCAAAATTTCAGTCATCCAAGTGGTAACCGAAACATTCCCAGCTCTAAGCATTTCTGTAGTAATTTCATCTACCCCTGGGGATTTATGAAGTTAAAGAAGTTACGTTTATTGGGATTTATGAAGTTTTTTGTTGAAATAGCCAAAATAACTTCAGATTGTGTTATAGGGCCAACATAAAAGCCACCAATGCATCTATCATCATTACAAACAATGGGAGTAGAACTAACCACATTGTTTAGAACATCATTGAAATGCTTAGCCCACCTAGCCATGACAGAATCCTCACCTTCTATATAACCTTACCTTGTTTATCCTTCAATTCTTGTATGCCTGTCCGTTTTCTACCACACAAAACATTAACTATCTGGTACAGCTCTCTGCTGTTGTGCTGTCTAACTGCTTCCTCGGCTTTGTCAGCCAAGCCATCAAGCCAAAGATTCTTATCAGCAGCTAACTGATCCTTTACACGTTTATTAAACTCTCTGTAGTGCTTTCTATAAGGACTAGTAGGGTACTGATTAAGGACATTCCTGAAGTTCCTTCTTTCTGAAATAAGCTCATGTGCCTTATCACTGAAATAATCTGTCTCCTCTGCTCCTTTTTTTCCTAAAAGAGTACTGTTAGTTTCCAAAAAAGCTTGTTTAAAATGGCCCCATTCTTCCTTAACTTTAGTATTAAGCAAACCATGACTGTCATAATGACTAAGTAACCTATGATGGTAAGCTTTAGCTATAACTGGGTCTTTCAGAGCTTCAGTATTAAAGGTACATTTTTTAACCCTACCACAACACTTTTTAAGTTTAAGTTGCAAGACACTTTTAACAAGATAATGGTCAGATCCAATTTCAGCTCCCCTATATGACCTGGTATTCCTAAGAGAACTAATCCATTTGCTGTTAATTAATATATAATCAATCATATTCTAATGCAGCCCATCGGGTGAAACCCATGTGTACTTATGTATGTCGCGGTGTTTGTAATAAGTGTTTAGTTATTCTGAAACCATTGAGTTTACTTACCTGTAGGAGACGTCCATTGCGGCTACCAATATCAAAAGGGACTATCACCCCTCCCCAAAGATCAGAGTCAGTACCAAATTTGGCATTGAAGTCACCTAGAACAAGGGTAATATCTCGTTTCTTGACAGAATTCAAAATATCCTGAAGAGTCCGCAAAACCTATCCTTCTCATCCTTATCGGCATCCTCAGTGAGGGCATAACAGCAGATAACATTCAAGACTTTAATGCTTGTCTGAAATTTTGCTGTAAGAGACTGTAGACGGCACTCTTCTCTACCTGTCTCGGCTGGATTCTTTTACTAACTATGTGTATGAGAGCTTTTGTAGAAGGGTACCTGTCCCTATCTTGTCAGGATGAATAATTCAGGTGGCCGATCACACAAACTCATGCATTTCAACTATGCATATTTAATTACATTAATTATATACATACAGTGACTGTCCACCTGGTACAGTCACTGGCCAAATTCAATACAGGCTATAATGAGCCTCAACGGTCCCACCACTAGATACACACAAAGCTTAAACGAGCTGCAAACGAACAGTCTGACATCCGGACAGCCTCGTGGTCCGTGCACAAGTCCAGATCGAACCATCCGTTGTATGATGTCACGTGTCCTCCGGGGGACATTAGGATGTCTTGGCCAATGGGGTACGAACACGCTCGCCATGCCAGGACGACTCCTGTCGCCTTTCTTCATTGGCTACCCAAACTATATCTGCCGACGGCGTTCTGTCGCTAGGTGAGAAAGGCGCGCTGCCAAAATGGCGACCCTGGCCCTCTCTCCTTCTGTTCTCTGCCGAGTCCCTACAGAATCCTTTCATTAATGCACTCATATCCTAGAAGAGCGTCACTAGCATGTCTGCTGAGCAACAGACCCACGCCTTGGTGATGGTTTCCATCCTCCCTCCCTGAAAAGAGGAGTTTAAAGTTATTTTTCAGTATCTCACCTTTACCTGTTCATGTGGTCTCTTGCAAGCCTAGAATATCTAGGTTATAGTGCTGGAATTCCTGCGGGAGGACATCAAGAGAATAATCTCTATGTAATGTCCTCACGTTCTACGTTCCTGCAGAGAGAAAGTGATTAGTAGGATTTTTAAAGAAATTAGGTTTATTGAGATTGGTAGGGACAACAATATCAAACAGCCCCCTGATCGCAGGCACGGGGCAAAGACCTGTTCCTCCTCTGCTAAAGGCTGAAGTCACCGATACTGGTAGGAACTTCAGGCACCACCTTTTCAAGTGGACTTTTTCAAGAGCCGTATGGCCTGCCTGAGACACATTACTCCAGTTTAGGCTTGACGATGCTCAACTAGCTAAGTAAGGTTCAGATACCTGCGATGGCTTCTGATTAGGATTATCCACCAGCTGATATAAAGTATCCCATACCCTGTTCTCTTAGGGCTGGCAACCCAAAAGCAAACAGAAAACACAGCGGCAGATTCTCCCTCAACTGAGGCCCACCAGTGCAGCAAGTCCAGGATCCATAATAAAGCTCAAATCCATAAAAAAGTCCTGTCTAGTAGGTATAAATGGTCAGCACCAGGACCCTGTAAAGTTGACCACTCCTCAGCAGGATTGAAAAAAAAAAAAGAAAAAAAAGTGGCCATAGATGACCAGATCAGTAGGCCATGCTGAACTGGCAGCCCTCCCCTTCCGTTCCCTTCCAAAAGAGAATATCTCTTTTTAAAGGTACTAACGGCCTGCACCTCGAGAAGGGGGGGGGGGGGTCGAGAAGTAGGAAATTAGGTGCTAGACCTGGCCGGTTCTGTGCATCATCACTAGGGATTGATACACAGCTCTCCTTCCAGTTTTTGCTTAGCTACCATTTACAGACATATGAATACATCATTTTTATAGCTGTGAAGTTATATTCATTTTTTTAAAATTTTCTTTGGTTTATTAGTAGATTCGCTATAAAACTAATCGAAAACAATATTTTTTCTTACTTATATTAACATAAGCATCAACGTTTAATGGTAGATCTGAGGAATTTTCAATATTTATCTTTGACAATAAATAATAGAAACAGCATTGCAAGAGCAAATGTAAAAAAGAAATCAAAGATACCGAAGCACTAGTTTAGTAATATCTACTTTCTTACGATAGATTATATTAAGTTGTCAAATTCCTAATTACAATTAACGTTCCTTTCAAATATTGTATATTTTTTTGAAGAATTAGGATTTTTTGTGATTTCTGTTTTCTGTTGTAAGCGTTCACAGATTTTAAAAAATTTTGAGCATAATTCTTTAACAGTATATTACTAATGCCCTTTCGGCAAAGCTTTAAGAGACAGCAGAAGGCTTTCCGCATATACAGATTTTTTTACTTCAAATTGATTTTTAAAACTTCCTTTGATTTTTAAAAACTGCACCAAATAACTTGCGACAGTTGTCATAACTGATTTGTCGGGCAAGTCAGTTATGACTTGCCCGACAAGTCCCCCCCCCTTGGCAATCAATTTCATGCATAAAAAATAGCTCTTCATCAATTTTGAAATCTTTTTGTCTCTAGGTTATTTGTGATATTCATGCGTTACAATTTGAAAAGACTTTGCCTTGTAAGCAGCATAGCCTGCGATAAAAACTCTCATCTTCTTCGTGAGTTAAAATAATTTCTTTTATGTCATGATCTTTGATCACATTTTCCCCCTAAAAAAATTATACTATTGTTAACTTCTTCAGATGAAAATCCCCCCCCCCAAAAAAAAAATCATTGGCTGTAATATTGACGTGAACCCCCCCCCCCCCCCCCCTTCGTATGAGGGAGGTCCGCCATTAAATTTCTGACTCCCTCCCGTCGATTGGGCCGTGCTGTGACTTGTGCAGACTATCGAGAAGGGGACCTTCTCTGCAATAACCGAAAACGTGACTCAAACTTGACAAGACAGAGAGGAGTCAGGTATTACCATTTAAACACAATTTATTTACAGTACATTGCTAAAACTAATCTCCAGTATCGTGAGTTCCCTTCGGGGAATACAGCTGAGCTTACTCGTTCTCAGGCGATGACCGCCTTTACAATTAGACGCCAGATCGTTTTGGCAAAAGTCTGTTCATGGAGTTTGAGCTACCAGCTCTAAAGTCCTAGTACGGAGGCTGTTCCCCAGAACACAGTGGCGGAAGCAGACAGAATAAACAATTTGTGGAAAGGATTCCAGATCTATGAATGAGGGTGACCCTTACCTGTCGGATATGGTCGCTGCAGGTGCCGTTGTTGCGAAGATCAGCACCGTCCGTTGGAGGCCCATCACCTAGGTTTGGTCAGACAAAAGGAAAGTTAAACAGTTCGAAAAACGCTGCTAAACTGGGCGACTACTCTACGCTACCAGTCACACGAGAACTCTGCCCACGTGCCGATTCTCGGCCAAAGAGAAGACGTCTTAACCGGATCAGAAACAAGAAGACAAGAAGGCTCTTCTCTGCCGCAGTTCAAAATTGCCGCTTCTTCCCGCCGCGACCTCTAGCGGTGGTCAGCGTCGTAAGCTAACGGGGGCGCTTGCAATTGGACGTCGGACGAACATCGCTCCGCCTACTCGGCCTCTTTTGTGGCGAGTCCGAACTCTGGGTCCCGAAGTTTTTGGCTCCTGGGGCGATGCTAGACACTGGTTTCATCCAGTTTAACTGGCAAGTTCGTGGAAACTGAGATAACTAACCAGGTCTTTGTTCATACTTTGAGCAAAACACATTCAAGGACCTTTTAGCCCAAGTCGTGTCCGCAGGATCAATTCCTGGGGGCACGACAATATTTCCAAATTTTTACCCTGATTTCGAATAAATTGTTAATTCGTATCTTTTTCTCCAACTGAAATACTTTTTGTACAGTAACATTCTAGAAGGACAGGACTTACGCAATTAGCTAACTAAGCTACAGCTTAGGGCCAAAATATGTTTTGTAATCGAAACAATGCAACGTAAGGAGTATCGTAATTCGACCGACTATTTGGAACACGACACTTTCTCCTCGTGTTTCAAAAAGAAATCAGCAGTACAGTTAACATACACACTAAATTCAGCAGATACAACTGCTTTCACAAAGGCAACAGAAATAACTGTTGGTCAATACTGTTTGTCCACTATGTCCACTCAAGTGAAGGGCGCCATGCAGGGTAAGTTCTCCCTCTCTCGTGACGTGTCACACGACTGATGGCACAATGCACAGGCCCTCTCCCATCTAGAACGTTCTGGTGTGGTCCCCTTTAATCCCCCCCCCCCCCTTCTGGGTACAGTCGCTCAAAAAAGTATCCGAACACTATGGTTGATTGCAGAATTCAGAAAAAATATCTGGCAACGATATTTTTAGAAATTAGTGATCTGGCAACTTTCGTGTCACGTGACACGAAGGTTGCCAGATCACTAATTGATCTCACAAAGACCTGGATCGTGTGGGCTCACTCACGGAAATATTGAGCGTGTGCAGTTACCGTTCACAGCAAACTGGAGCGTGTGCAGTTACTGCACACGCTCCAGTTTGCTGTGACTGGAGCGTGTACAGTTGCTGTACATGCTCCGGATATTTTTCCTAAATTCTGTAATCACATGATACGAAGGTTGCCAGATCACTAATTTCTAAAAAAATCGTTGCCAGATATTTTTTCTGAATTCTGTAATCAACCATACTTCGGATACTTTTTTGAGCGACTATACGTCCTTGTCCCCGGGCAACAGTCTTCATGGATACCGGTGCCCCAAAGCATATTACGAATCTTTATGAAGACTGGAAGGTTTCCTGTTGAAATACAACGGGTCTTTGGAGTGAAAAAAAAAATAAAGTAGTTTTAAAATCGAACTGGAGATCTATCAGAGAGGAGAAATTTTAACACAACACAAAGTGGCACAGAGTGACCCTCGTGAGAAAGTTGAGACCTGTCAGTCAAGTATGTGAAAAATTGTAGGGTGAGGGTGAGAGTCAAAATCTGCTAAATAAAAGAGATAAAACCATGTAAGATTGAGTACATACCTTAATTCCTTCTGTCTCGGGAGTGGCTCAGTCGGTAGCGCGCCAGGCTCGTAATCTGTAGTTTCCAGGTTCGAGTCCCAGCTGGGTCAGCGTTGAAATTTATCTCCGCAAAATTCCCCGCCCTGCCCACGGTCAGTAGGGGACACCGATGGGCTTGGAAAGGCCGCCGTCCGTCGGATGGGACGTTAAGCCGTGGCTCCGTGTGCGAGAGAGCCATACCCTGTGCACGCTAAAGAACACGCTGGATGGCATTGACTGGATGGCTACCATCTGTCTCCCAACAGCTGTTCCAGTGGGTCCCCTCCACCAACCTTCTCTGATCCTTCGGGGTCCATGTGACCTGGCCATTTAGCCCATGGTGTGCAAAAAAGTGCCGCTCAGAGGTAAAACAACCCAACCTTCTGTCTCATGTTTAAAGCACAAGTTCAACTTTTTTATTTTGCCAGCAGAATATTTGAGGTGAGCGCCGTATAGCAGAAGCAACAAGGCGGCGAAAAGTATTTTCGAATTCAAAACATTTCTTTGTTAAACTGTGATCACCATTATTTCTTGAAGCGATATTCACCACAGCACGAGATGAAAGCTTCGCACGTTTCTTCTGACGTGCATTTCCAGATACAATCATAAATATTAGTTTTTGCTTCAGAAATTCATTTACAGAAAAGGAAAGGATGAGATGAATTTTGATGAAATGTTGTAAAGAATTTTTCCCCCTCGAGCAATATTTCACTTTGTTCCGACCGAGAAAGTGAAACATTTGGCGATCGTGTTTCGTCCTAACGAGGTCACAAGAACGCGGCTAATGTGATAAAATGGCGAACGCTGCTGACAGATGGGAGAGAGAAAGGTGGCGAATGGCTTCTGCATCTTCACCCCTCGCCGACGTCTTACTTAAGGAAACATTCCTCTAAAGAACGATGCTAAACTATTCAACAAATGACTCTTTCTGTTGCTGATTGAGCAGAAAGGGCCATCGACGGTTTGCATAGAGGAGTGCTCCGCTAATGGATTGCTCAGGAGGGAGCTAAAGAGTTCAGTTGAAAGGCTCGGCGATGGCAGAGAGATGGAGACGGGGAAATGCTTCAGGGGATGAGAGGGGGGAAACGGAACTTAGGAAAAAAAGAAAATCAACGAAGATGAACGACTTAGTTAAGGGAATCGGGAAAAGCTCTGAGGTGCAGATTTCGAGCCAAAGCAGATTCAGTCTTTAAATGCGGGAAGAGAAATTAATTTCAGACGATTAATGATTATCTCGAAGCTTTGCAGATTTCAAGAGATAGCCAATTGCTTTTAGGAAATCGTCAATTTCAAACCGAACGCGGTGAGTTGTTTTGACTTTTGTGAAACACCAAAATAGGACTCGAATGAAGCGAGAACAATGTTTGAAACATTATTTACTATTTTATAGATCGATTTTTCATTTCTTTGCTGCGAATAAAGAACCGATGAAATCTTTGCATTCCATTTGCGGTCTTTAACTGGCAATAAAATACTATTAGGATTAAGCTTTTACAAGTTTTAAAAAAAACATCCCGAGTTTTGGGTTGTTTTACCTCTGAGCGGCACTTTTTTTGCACACCATGGGCTAAATGGCCAGGTCACATGGACCCCGAAGGCTCAGAGAAGGTTGGGGGAGGGGACCCACTGGAACAGCTGTTGGGAGACAGATGGTAACCTCCCGTCAAGGCCATCCAGCGTGTTCTTTAACGTGCACAGGGTATGGCTCTCCCGCACACGGGGCCACGGCTTAACGTCCCATCTGACGGACGGCGGCCTTTCCAAGCCCATCGGTGTCCCCTACTGACCGTGGGGAAGGCGGGGAATTTTGCGGAGACGGAGATAAATCTCAACGCTGACCCAGCTGGGACTCGAACCTGGGAACTACAGATTACGAGCCTGGCGCGCTACCGACATCCCGAGGGAAAAAACAAGTTATTATTCGTTCAAGTATTTGTTTGTGAAAATTGTTTTTAAAGTAAGCGCTGGATATGTTTCTGGTTTTCGTTACTGTGGCAATTTACAAAACATTCCCGCAAAATATGTGTCATGTATATAATTAGCAATTTTTTATGCTAATTTAGAATTCTCTACGGTGAAGAGGCATGTTCTCTATTCGCCTCCCCCTCCTTCCCCAGATTCGACCCTGCCCTAAACAAACTATTAATTTTTGCATTAATCGTACCTTACTTTGGTATAAGAAAAATTACAAAAAAAAAATCATATTATAAATATTATTTAAACTACCTTTTGGAAAAATGTTTGGCGTCGTACTTCCTAACGCTTTCTTTCGGCAATTGTATACTCCTTTCATTTACACGAGCATGGGCCACAAAAGCGATGTTTCAGCTCAGGTGCGTAGCGAGGGTTGGGTTGGGTTGTTTTACCTCTGAGCGGCACGTTTTTGCACACCATGGGCTAAATGGCCAGGTGACATGGACCCCGAAGGCTCAGAGAAGGTTGGGGGAGGGGACCCACTGGAACAGCTGTTGGGAGACAGATGGTAACCTCCCGTCAAGGCCATCCAGCGTGTTCTTTAACATGCACAGGGTATGGCTCTCCCGCACACGGTACCACGGCTTAACGTCCCATCCGACGGACGGCGGCCTTTCCAAGCCCATCGGTGTCCCCTACTGACCGTGGGGAAGGCGGGGAATTTTGCGGAGATAAATCTCAACGCTGACCCAGCTGGGACTCGAATCTGGGAACTACAGATTACGAGCCTGGCGCTCTACCGACTGAGCCACCCCCGGCCCCGTAGCGAGGGACTTTGGTTGTTAGGTGGGGGGGGGGAGAAAACAAAAATATTGCCAACTGAGAAAATAGGCACTTGACATGAATTCAATTGTATCCGTCAGTGCGGTATCCAGAATTTCGCTGCGTGGGGGGAAGGGGTGGAGGTAGAGAATATCCCTAATATTTTGCCATGTGCCTCGATTTCGCAACCTTGTTGTGATTTTACAAAAAATAATCCTTATTTTTACATCTTACTTAACTATTATTAAGTCACTTCGTAATTTGCTATCTCCCCTTACATTTTGCCAAATTGCCATAATTTTACATGGAAAAGTCAAATTTTTACATTTTTACATGACATAATCATTTACATTTCACATTTTAATATTTTTTACCCTTAATTTGCCACTTCGAATTTTGCCAACTCTCTCTAATCGCACAAAACAGTCCCGATTTTCACAATCGCCTGTATTCTGCCAAATTGCCTTCGAATTTTGCCAACTGCCCTAGATTTTGCCAAGTTGACTAGATCTTACTAACTCCTCTTGATTTTACAAAAAAAAAATCTCAATTTTTACAACTCACGTGGAACGATTTTGACGTTTGCACGATTTAGGTGCAAATTTTTACGTTGCGAACGATTTAAGTAGCAATATAATTACGTTGTGGCAAACGATTTAATTGCAACGTAATTACGTTGCAATTTCTTACAACTCACCTGGAACGATTTTACAAAGTCGCTTCGAATTTTTGCCATCGCCGATTTACTTTGGGGAGGAGGACTGCCCCACCCCTCCAGAGCTATTCTCCTCTTTCAGCTTCTTCTGATAAATGTGAAATTGATACCAGCCTAAATGAAAACGTGGGATGCTAAAGAAGTGGACGAAGAGTCAGTCAGACTACATCTGCTCACGATTTTTCAATAACGTTTCTCTTTCTTATATTTAAAACTCTTAAATTATCATTATTTACAAAATTATTTCTTTATCGTATTTTCTTTACTCACATTCTTGATCTCTTTTAGATAAAAATCAGAAGTTGTCCGAAATGAAGCGGAACGTTCTTCCGATAACAATTTTTTTCCTTACGTTTTAGTAATTTTTATCAAATTTCATGGAAAATATGGGTAATATATATATATACACTACAGGGAAAAAAAATTGCAACTCCTGGAAGGATTAATGCCATTTTATTGAAACGCAGGCAGTTGTTAGCATACACTGAGATACACATTATCAAAAAAAAAAGAGGAAAATATGGCATAATTAGTATGATGCTGAACAGCCCCGATGTGCAATGCATTCACCAACACGGCAGGGAAGGATATCGTACAGCCCTATAATGTCCTCCTGAGGGATAGAATGCCAAATAGAGCGAAGTCGTTGTTCGATTCCAGCGACAGTGGTTGGCACTACAGTTCTTGGGTGTTGTTGGAACTATTGGCCCATCATGTCCCAGACGTGTTTAATAGGTGAAAGGTCCGGCGAGCGTGCTGGCCATGGCTTTCTCATGACCTGAACGTTTATGCTCGTGTAGACTAATGCGGACTAATGTGGGCTGTGTGGGGACGGGCGTTATCTTGCTGGTAAAAGGTTCCGTGCTGCTGAACAAATGGGACAGCCACTGGCTGTAAAATGTTGGTGCCATAAAGTTGGGCAGTTAGAAATCCCCTTAAGATGACCAGTTCCTACCGAGATGTTCGACTAATGGCACTCCACACCAAGACACCAGGTGCTGGAACTGTGTGACGATGTCGCGTGCTCTGGGTGGCGTTCCTTTCCCCTGTATGACGGCGAACACATTGTCTGCCGTCGTGCTGACCAAGACAAAAACGAGATTCGTCACTAAACACCACGGTACTCCATTCTTGTTCGTTCCAGTTCTGTCTGAGGTAACACCACTGAAGACGTTCTTGCACATGGACAGATGTGAAGGGCAAACGCAGTGGCGGACGATAGGCTCGCAATGAAAACTGTAAAAGTTTGTTGTTTACCATCCGCCTGGTGGGTATTCGATGTGTTACCTGTTGCCAGTCCCTTTGCAGTTGCGTTGCAATCGCGTATCTCTCATGCAATGCCATGCGTCACAAAAGGCGGTCCTGCCACTCCGTTGTCATATATCATCTTCCTGATCCTTGTCGGTGTGTTCTGGATCCTTCTTGAACCCACTGGCGCCATATGTGTACGATGGTGCTGGGATTGCCACACCAAGGTTGGCCACATCTCTGTACGGTTATAGCTTCTCTAAGACCGATGATTCTTCTACGCTCAAAATCTGTTAACTGTTGGAACGGCTGTTGATGTCTGCGTAAGATCATCTTTAGCGATTAAGAACAATTTCCACAACATTTCATCAACCAGGGAGCTTTGGTTGCCGCTATCTATGTTTCACTGCTCCGCAACTGTGACGTCAGCTAGTGCCTGTCCAATCGTTTCGATTCTCCTGCAAACCTAATCATTTCCATATACTCCCGCTCCCTAAATTTCGTCACATTTGCATAACTTCTTGCAAGTGTTGCATTTTTTACTTTCTGTAGTGTATTTTTGATATTTTTTTCTCCTCCTTTCCGGTTCCCAACTTGTTGCTAGCATTCTTAAGGGGGGAGTGTAGTCGCAATTGCCTCCCCAACTTAGATTCGGCCTTCTTCATGAACAGTATTATAAACTCTTACTAAGGTATTAACCAAGATATTTTTCATTCTTCGTGGTGATTCGTCAATGGAGCATCCCATTTCTACCCAAAGAATGACCCCTTTGATATTTTGCGTAAGAATGGTCTTATGTTTATGTTAACTAGCCAGGTTAAATTGTGACAACTGAGATTTCCTTGACCTCGATAGGAAAGAAGACCAAGACTAAAGCTGCAATCCGTCGTCGAAGTTATGTCGTTAGGGAGGTTTCATCCAATCGACCGCGTAGGGCAGTTCCCAGCAACTCTCAAAAACGGAACTCAATGGGACTGCGGAATAGTTCTCTCTGACTCTTTCTCTTAGTCTTTCGGGGGGGGGGGGGGGAGGGGCGATCGTTTCTCGCAGGGGCTCTTGGGACCACTTCTGAGTCAGTGGGATGTCATAGTTAATTTCCTGATAATAAATAAATTCCATAATGATTACATGATCATTCTCATAATGATTACATGACACAATCAACTCATTCCAGTTATTCTCAGCGCAAATTTAAATTTTATTTGCTTTAAAGTCGATTCCTTCCTTTCTGAAACTAATCTCAAATTCCTTCTGTTCCTAACAGATTGATTTGCAACTCACAGGAAAGAGAAGAATTTTATAAACTACTTTTAGCTTGTAAAGCCCTGATTATAAATGGAATGACCCACTATGAGCGAAGTTAAGCTTAAATGACCACTTCTTCAGTTACAGCTAATAAATGAACAAAGTATGCCTGCTGGATACCGAATCATTATGTCAAATAAGGCCTTTATTATTTATTAGCACTTAATCTATCATTATTTATTTTCTCATTTTTTCCATTAGATAAATCCATGTGTATCTAAAATGATCCCTCGACCGATAACCGATAACCCTCTTACAATCTTATATCTGAAGCCGTTCAAATGCTTACCTCACATGAACCAACTCAGATGTCCGAATACATCCGATCAAGTAGTTTTTCAAATAATGCTTGTACAGTCGCTCAAAAAAGTATCCGAACACTGTGGTTGATTACAGAATTCAGAAAAAATATCTGGCAACGATTTTTTTTTTGAAATTAGTGATCTGGCAACCTTCGTGTCACGTGACACGAAGGTTGCCAGACGAAGGATGCATTTTTTTCTGAATTCTGTAATCAACCACAGTGTTCGGATACTTTTTTGAGCGACTGTACTGAGATGTCATTTGCCAACAAAACGTCGAATTATTTATCAGCAGTGCTATCATACTACATAAATATAATTCTTTACTGTCAAATATAACCTTTATACTCTTTGGTTTTCTTCTGGATCACAAGTTTTAAAGAATTGAAGCTATCCGTAATGATTGATCCAGTTGGTTAGAAACGTATTTGCCTCGTGAATATTTTGTAGAGAAAATGAATAAATAAATCAATGATAAAATTATTTCTACAAATTTACCGAACTAGAGAGTGCAAGTGATGAAGTGATTGCTTGTACGATAAAGAATTTGACAATCTGTCATGTAAATGTGTTGGTAACAATGAGTTTCATAATGTCTCATCCCGGATGATCACTAAGATTGCTCCAGAAGGAAGATGAGACATCCGTGACACGAGTGAGCGTAAACTGGTTATTCACATAAATAAAACTGGGTATTATTTATGTGAGCGTAAAACTGGGTATTTCTGAGAAATGCTTCATGAAATACCATATACTAAAGGGGTATCGACATCGGTGAGTTATTTAGTGATTACATCAGTGAAGTATTTAGGGATTTGCAACTGTTGCAGTATTTTAAAGCACTTCTAGTGTAAATTAGGCCTCTTTGGTTGGATAAAATTCGTAGTTACTAGCGATCTTGTAAGCCTTGCAAATAGCTACCCCGAATGCTTGCGGTTGAAAATCATTAAGAGCGACTGGAATGAAATTCATTTACCTGTAGGGGACGTTTTCCATTGTTATTACACTACCAATGACATAAGGTTGTTTTACCTCTGAGCGGCACTTTTTTGCACACCATGGGCTAAATGGCCAGGTCACATGGACCCCGAAGGCTCAGAGAAGGTTTGGGGAGGGGACCCAGTGGAACAGCTGTTGGGAGACAGATGGTAGCCTCCCGTCAAGGCCATTCAGTGTGTTCTTTAACGTGCACAGGGTATGGCTCTCCAGCACACGGGGCCACGGCTTAACGTCCCATCCGACGGACGGCGGTCTTTCCAAGCCCATCGGTGTCCCCTACTGACCGTGGGCAAGGCGGGAAATTTTGCGGAGATAAATCTCAACGCTGACCCAGCTGGGACTCGAACCTGGGAACTACAGATTACGAGCCTGGCGCGCTACCGACTGAGCCACCCCCGCCCCAATGACATAAGGACCTATCACTTCAGGTTAAAGGTCAGAGTCAGTGTAGCATTAAATTCACCTAGCATTATGTCCCTTTCTTGACAGAATTAGGATCATCTAGAAGTTTTTCTTGAAACTTGCCCTTCTTGCTCTCATAACTGTTCATAATGGATGTATATCAGTAGATATTATTCAGTTCTTTAATTCCTGTTTTAAATTTATCTCTAAGAAATCTTTCATTGATGCAATCATATCCTAAAAGAGCATCACCAGGACTCTTTCTAAGAAATAATACTACATTTTGCATTTTCTTGCCATCTTCACGATCTGAAAATTGAAATTCAAATTGATATTAAATTAACTGACCTGCTCTGATTGAAACCTCTGATCCCTTGCAAGTCTAAAATATCGGGCTTGTGCTTCTTAAATTTTAGTGTAAAGAGGTCAAAAGAAAAGTATTGAGATATGTATTAGTGCTCAAACGTTAAGGACCGAAACAAAAATGTGGGCAATATTTTAATCAGTAAAAATATTTAAACCAAATTTACGTGATATATGAAAAAAGTTTTAGCTGATAAATAAATACCCCTCAAGCAGCTGCTTGACACAGAGGTCTGACAGGAGCCTGTCAGTTTATATGCCACAGTAGAAGATCTGAGAGGATGGCAGGACCTCAGCAGAAAACAACACGAACATCCATGCCTTACCCGGGGCTCGAGCCCAGGTCCCGTTGATCAGTAGCCGAGCGCGCTAACCACTCGGCCACGGGACGGCCTCTAGCTGATGCTCTAAATAAATTTACATCAAACATATGAAATATGCAATCAGGTAATATAGACTGCCAAGGGGATCTCTTTTTTTGTATTTGGTGATCGAATTATTGAAGATAAAAAAGTCATCATTCTGACAAATTTTGCTATAAAGTCACAATGAGACCGTTTGCAAGGTTTTCGTACTAGAGAAGGAATAGAGAGAACAGAGGCAGGTCAAAATCAGAAGAAAGGGGTCAGGTAGTTGTCGTGTCCCTCTAATTTATTTTTATTTATTTATTGCTTTTTTTTGTTGCATTTTATTATTGTATATATTTTTATCTATTAAGTGTGTTCTTGAGTGCTGATGTGGGGGGGGGGGGGGGGGTTACTCATAGGATGTTGTTTTCGGGTCTGAAGCTCGCTGCTTGCGTCAGATCGATTGCAGAAGTCGTTCAGAGCCGTATATGACTAGCCTGGGGCGCGAGGTCCGCGCACGAGGCTAGGGTGAGGAGATGAAGCATCAGTTTGGTGTGTGCACGTTGAACGAAAGGTCGTTTCGACAAGCGTCAGAAGGTTGGGTTGTTGTTTTACCTCTGAGCGGCACTTTTTTGCACACCATGGGCTAAATGGCCAGGTCACATGGACCCCGAAGGCTCAGAGAAGGTTGGGGGAGGGGACCCACTGGAACAGCTGTTGGGAGACAGATGGTAGCCTCCCGTCAAGGCCATCCAGCGTGTTCTTTAACGTGCACAGGATATGGCTCTCCTGCACACGGGGCCACGGCTTAACGTCCCATCCGACGGACGGCGGCCTTTCCAAGCCCATCGGTGTCCCCTACTGACCGTGGGCAGGGCGGGGAATTTTGCGGAGATAAATCTCAACGCTGACCTAGCTGGGACTCGAACCTGGGAACTACAGATTACGAGCCTGGCGCGCTACCGACTGAGCCACCCCCGCCCCCGCGTCAGAAGGTTGGGTTGGGTTGGGTTGTTTTACCTCTGAGCGGCACTTTTTTGCACACCAAGGGCTAAATGGCCAGGTCACATGGACCCCGAAGGCTCAGAGAAGGTTGGGTGAGGGGACCCACTGGAACAGCTGTTGGGAGACAGATGGTAGTCTCCCGTCAAGGCCATCCAGCGTGTTCTTTAACGTGCACAGGGTATGGCTCTCCCGCACACGGGGCCACGGCTTAACGTCCCATCCGACGGACGGCGGCCTTTCCAAGTCCATCGGTGTCCCCTACTGACCGTGGGCAGGGCGGGGAATTTTTGCGGAGATAAATCTCAACGCTGACCCAGCTGGGACTCGAACCTGGGAACTACAGATTACGAGCCTGGCGCGCTACCGACTGAGCCACCCCCGCCCCCGCGTCAGAAGGACGCCACGCCTTACTCGCAGTAACCCTTGAAGGGAGGGTGTGATTCCAAGAGGGAATCGAGATTCTTGTGTGAATCTGATAACAGTTTTGTGGATTCAGAGTGAACCACAGTGTAGTCAAAGGTTAATTATCCTTTCACCGAGTTTGAGGTCTGTAAAGTGAGAACTTGCAGAGTGTGCGATTCTCCACCTCCTTATTAATGTATATCTCCGCAAAATTCCCCGCCCTGCCCACGGTCAGTAGGGGACACCGATGGGCTCGGAAAGGCCGCCGTCCGTCGGATGGGACGTTAAGCCGTGGCCCCGTGTGCGGGAGAGCCATACCCTGTGCACGTTAAAGAACACGCTGGATGGCCTTGACGGGAGGCTACCATCTGTCTCCCAACAGCTGCTCCAGTGGGTCCCCTCCCCCAACCTTCTCTGAGCCTTCGGGGTCCATGTGACCTGGCCATTTAGCCCATGGTGTGCAAAAAAGTGCCGCTCAGAGGTAAAACAACCCAACAACCTTATTAATGTTTGCAGCATCAAGGCAGCAAAAGCTCACGGAGTTGAGCGTATACCCAGCACTTGAGTGTATAAAGTGTAAATAAACTGTGTCGTCCCTATCCAACTCTCGTGCAGTTAATTGATGGACTATTGTTATTCATCATTCAACACAGCAAAGTTGAGGCATAAAGTGCCATGGGCCTAAAAACCCGCGAACCTGTCTTTTCACCGAAGTGAGGGTGAAGTAATCATCGAGCAACAATTTCATCGTCCTCCGGCGGCCATGACATTTGGCCCAGTCACATCGCATTCCAAAAGGGGGTAAAATCATATTTGGCTCAGTCTCCCTAGATCGGTGAAGGGAGGTTTGTTTGTTTGTTTGTTTTGGGTTTAATGGCGCATGGACAACTAGGCCATAATGCGCCAAACAAATGATAATATAATAGATAAAAGTCGTGCAAACCCGCAACCAAATTTAAAAACAGAACACTACAATATAAAATAGTAAAACAACAATGAACAAGTGTAAAAGTACAATTTAAAACAACAGAAAAAATAATCCCAGGTGTAAGAGACCTGTGTGATACATAAAAAATCGAAGGTAAAAATCAAATTCTAGTAATATAAACAAAATATTTTAAAAAGGAAAAAACTGACGATAAAAAAGCAATGATCAGATAAAATATGTCCGAGTGTAAGGGGCTCGGACGTAAAATCATGAGAGGTAAAAACATACGTCTTTCAAAGTTAAAACAACAACATTCAATTAAAATACGTTTGATCGTTAAAAAGGTGTCACAAAACTCACACTTAGGTTCGTCGTCCGCCCGTAAGAGAAACGAATGAGTAATAAACGAATGACCTAAGCGGAGCCGAGCAAGTACAACTTCCTCCTTGCGAAACCTGCGGTAACAAGACTGCCATGGTTTGATGATAGGTTTGATCTCAAAGAGCTTGTTTGTAAGCTGTTCTGACCAAGATCTCTGCCACGTGCCCGGAGCTCGGTGGAAAAACGCTGCCGGAAATCTAGATAGGGAACCGGCAACGGAGAGTCGGACAGGGGCGTGGCTGACCTAGCAGCAGAATCTGCCAAATCATTGCCCCTGATTCCGACGTGATCGGGCACCCAACAGAAATGGATGGTGGTGGTGGCTGCCAGACGATGTAGCTGCTGGCGGATCTTAGTAAGAACTGGGTGAGGCCAATGCCTCACCGAGATCAAAGCCTGTAGCGAGCTAAGCGAGTCGGTGTAAAGCACACACCGACGATGATGCTTAGTCGCCACGTGGTCCAAGGCGAGGCTGATAGCGTGCAACTCTGCAGTGAAGATGGAACACTGCAGTGGGATCTGGTCTGCAATGATTACATCACAGCAGACCATGGCCGATCCCACCAGTGAAGGGAGGACATCACAGGAGTTAAATGTAATTTATAGTTCTGCAGGCACAGTTCAGGACATTTCCAAAATGTATATAACAAATGTCTTTCAAAAATTTGTCCAAGGCCCTCTCTGGGTCCAATTTCTTTTCCCAAGGCGGTCTCTGGGTCGACTCAATGAAAAATAATCACTTTGTGACTCAAATACGAAGAGTTATAAAGTTCTATATTTAGAATACAGAAGCCTTTCTTCTAGACCTTTCTAAGTTCCTTCCCCCACTAATTTGCCACTAATTTGTATCCAAAAATATTCCCGACATGTAGGTAATATTATTCGAATTCAATATATGAATACAATCAATTAATAGTACATTTCAATTTGAATAAAATAATATTTGGTATCTTTATTTAGTCATTGGGAGAGGGGGGGGGGAAGCGAAATAATTTTGGCTTTACACTGGCCAAGCAATTAACAGGCCTCAACCAGGGGGTGAGAGGGAGATAGAGGGAGTGCCGAGCTTTAAATTGCTATCCTGAAAGATTTCGAATATAGCCTGTGGAGGTAAATACTTTCATTTCGGTGATCGGACATAGAAAAAGGGAAATCGATAATGAGGTGAAACATTATTACCGGCGTGTATTTTTGTTGTTGAGTCATTCAGCTTTTCTTAGCATTTACTTACCTGCTTCACTGTGGCGTTATCACTCTCCAATTTCTGAAAAGCAGGTTTCGATTTGGCGGGATTCGATCCCGTTGAGTATTGGTTTCTGGGATGAGCTTCTCGAAGGGCAATTTCTGTCCCGGGCCTGAAAAAGAAAGAAAGAAGTGTTTCGAGATTGAGATAGAATTGTTGATGGTTTAATTCATATATCATCAAAGAAAGGCCACATTGAGACAATGTTGATAATCTATGATATACTGACTTAAATATATTAAAGAAAATGAAATTGGAAAATTTCGAAACTCTTGAATAAAGAAAAGTACGTTGGGGTTGGGTCGTTTTTCCTCTGAGCGGCACTCTTTTGCACACCATGGGCTAAATGGCCAGGTCACATTAACCCGAAGGCTCAGAGAAGGTTGGGGGAGAGGACCCACTGGAACAGTTGTTGGGGGACAGATGGTAGCCTCCCGTCAAGGCCATCCAGCGTGTTCTTTATCGTGCACAGGGTATGGCTCTCCCGCACACAGAGTCACGGCTTTATGTCCCATCCGACGGACGGCGGCCTTTCCAAGCCTATCGGTGTCCCCTACTCACTGTGGGCAAGGCGGGGAGTTTTGCGGAGATAAATCTCAACTCTGACCCAGCTGGGACTCGAACCCGGGAACTGCAGATTACGAGCCTAGTGCGCTACCGACTGAGCCACCCCCGCCCCGAAGAAAAGTACATAAATCAGCTTAGCGTGAAATATAAAACGACTTATTAGAACGAATGCGAATTCAATTGGGAGAATGAATACTGGTTGGATTGAATGCAACAGATTTCGTTCGAACTGAATGCAACGGATGACGTTTAGAACTGGATATAGTGAATGTGGTTTGAATTGTGCTAAACAAATTGCATGAGAACTGAATGCAATGGATTCCATTCAGTTACGCATTCGTGTGTGTGTGGGGGGGATGCCTCGGTGTACATGAACCCTCTTCATCGAACAATCGGTACGTTGATGAAGTATCATGCCGTCGAGAGTCGATTAAAGACTTGCAATGTGTGGATTATTTTTAACTTTTATCATCATCAGAGGGCGCAATTAGATCTTTTGGAAGATTCGGAAAATGCGAATCGTAACATTTTATTAATAGTTATTCAACCCAAAAATAATTTTTTATTTATCTCTAAAATCAAGAAAGTTTGATGTGTACAGAAGGACAGACAAACGATTTAAAATTTTTTTAAAACGATTTAAAATTCGGAAGAATTCTAAAAAAAAGTTACATTCCCTTGTCACAAGAGTAATAACATATTTACAAGACATTACTGGGGGGGGGGATGGGGTGGGACGGGGGCTCGTAATCTGTAGTTCCCAGGTTCGAGTTCCAGATGGGTCAGCGTTGAGATTTATCTCCGCAAAACTCCCCGCCCTGCCCACGGTCAGTAGGGGACACCGATGGGCTTGGAAAGGCCGCCGTCCGTCGGATGAGACGTTAAGCCGTGGCCCCGTGTGCAGGAGAGCCATATCCTGTGCACGTTAAAGAACACGCTGGATGGCCTTGACGGGAGGCTACCATCTGTCTCCCAACAGCTGTTCCAGTGGGTCCCCTCCCCCAACCTTCTCTGAGCCTTCGGGGTCCATGTGACCTGGCCATTTAGCCCATGGTGTGCAAAAAAGTGCCGCTCAGGGGTAAAACAACCCAATCCAAACTCTTAACATGGGGTACGCCGTGAGAGCTCAAAAGTCGCTAGATCTAGTAACAAAGTAAAAATAATCATTGATATGCTATAACTATAGTTTTATCTACCTATACAAGGGTTACGCCAGTTACATACACATTTCAAGGGGGTGCGTGAAGCATAAAAGGTTGAGAACCACTCTATTAGAGTATGTAGTAGATTGCGCTACACATATTGCAAGCTTTGATTTGGCATAAAAATCATTACTATACATACCATTCGAAATGTTTCTATCCCTGTTTTAGGGTAGGACAAAAGTGGTCTTAATTTGAAGTTTCAGAAAATGTTCCTTACTTTATAATCCGAAAAACAATATTGCCTTCCTTAGAACATTTTGCAAATGTTTTCGTACCTAAGATGCCATAAGAATTGGTCGAATATAATTTGTCAGGCATAGGTAAATTTGTAGCGAAAAAAATTAAATATGAACAAATTTTGCATATTGGGTCTAATAAAATATTCGATCCTAAGTGTAACAAGAACGTAAGGTAAAATGAAAAAAAAATATAAATATGTTATTTATTCCTAAGATAAATCCGGATAACTCGTACAGTCGGTCATATTATTTTGATACCAGATCGTGTGGGCTCACTCACGGAAATATTGAGCGTGTGCAGTTACCGTTCACAGCAAACTGGAGCGTGTACAATTCTTGTACACGCTCCAGATATTTTTCCTGAATTCTGTAATCACGTGACACGAAGGTTGCCAGATCACTAATTTCTAAAAAAATCGTTGCCAGATATTTTTTCTGAATTCTCTAATCAACCACAGTGTTCGGATACTTTTTTGAGCACTGTAGGTGGTCATATTATTTTGAAACTAGATCGTGTGGGCTCACTCACGGAAATATTGAGCGTGTGCAGTTACCGTTCACAGCAAACTGGAGCGTGTGCAGTAACTGCAATATATATATATATATCTGATATGAATACAAAAATTATATACTGGAATGACGACCTTACGTCCTGATCCGGCCAGAATAAGTCAAGTGGCAAAACCTGAGATTTTTTTGTCTTCCGAGTCTGTTTTCAAAACTAGTGTCAGCAACTTTCAGTATTTTAATTGTTACCTCGACTAAATCATTTGAAAGCAGCTCTCTATTTTTAAGAATTGAATTAAATAATTTAGAAAAAAAAAAGTTATGTGTGCTATATTAGAACTTTTTTTTTATTCAGACGCTCGAAAGATTTAAATAATTGTTTGCCACGCGATCAAGATCTGAAAGGTAACAAAGCTGTACGAAGCAGTCTTCAAATTGTTAAGAATGGGGAATGCAACGAAACAATGCCTCGGGTTTCAGGGAAGAATTTGCATTTTAATTATTATCGCAACAACGTCTTTGGCGTAATGTAGTGGTTGAGTCATGCAAGGAGTAACAACAGCTGCGTGGAAATTAATTCCATCGAAATGGCTCCATCTCCTGATGCTTAGTAGTGACCAAGCACTTTGATCTCCAGATGCATATTGTGTCCAAGTGCACTGCTATCGGGTTTCTTGAAGAGATTTCTTAAGTTTCCACACAAGATGGGGGGAGGGGGATTACCTCTTCACCTCTTTTCCAATAAGATGCAGAGAAATACTTCTTCAGATAAGTTTCGTTCTTTAGCGCATTTGAGAAAAGATGAAGTAGTTTTCAGTAAACCGACCATCAATTTCAAGTTCATAATACGTCTGCAGCATTTAAGAAGATTTACAGAAATTAAATTTATTGCTATTGATTAAATTTATCTTGTCTACGTGATAAAACCATTTACTAAAATACTTTTAAATTAAGGCAGAAAAAACTAAAAGAAAAAAAATATAGAGGTAGCAATTATTTTTTAGTTATTTCTAAAGATATTGCAACATTTTTTTCTTCATATCTGAAGGATCGCAGTAGTTTTGTGTGATGCTTGCATGCAATGTTGTCGGTGAGGGAAGTGGGCAAAGAACAGTCAGCAAGAGTAGTGAAAAAAGAAAAGATCAATGGGAGCAGTGCACAACAATGTGTAAGCGAGAGCAGTGGACAACAATATGTCAGTGAGAACAGCGGACAACAATATGTCAGTGAGAACAGCGGACAACAATATGTCAGTGAGAGCAGTGGACAACAATATGTCAGTGAGAGCAGTGGACAACAATATGTCAGTGAGAGCAGCGGACAACAATATGTCAGTGAGAGCAGCGGACAACAATGTGTCAGTGAGAGCAGCGGACAACAATATGTCAGTGAGAGCAGCGGACAACAATATGTCAGTGAGAGCAGCGGACAACAATATGTCAGTGAGAGCAGCGGACAACAATATGTCAGTGAGAGCAGCGGACAACAATATGTCAGTGAGAGCAGCGGACAACAATGTGTAAGCGAGAGCAGTGGACAACAATATGTCAGTGAGAGCAGCGGACAACAATATGTCAGTGAGAGCAGCGGACAACAATGTGTAAGCGAGAGCAGCGGACAACAATGTGTAAGCGAGAGCAGCGGACAACAATGTGTAAGCGAGAGCAGCGGACAACAATGTGTAAGCGAGAGCAGTGGACAACAATATGTCAGTGAGAGCAGCGGACAACAATATGTCAGTGAGAGCAGTGGACAACAATATGTCAGTGAGAGCAGCGGACAACAATATGTCAGTGAGAGCAGCGGACAACAATATGTCAGTGAGAGCAGCGGACAACAATGTGTAAGCGAGAGCAGCGGACAACAATATGTCAGTGAGAGCAGCGGACAACAATATGTCAGTGAGAGCAGCGG
Organism: Ryuthela nishihirai; assembly: GCA_038380435.1. NCBI lineage: Eukaryota > Metazoa > Arthropoda > Arachnida > Araneae > Heptathelidae > Ryuthela > Ryuthela nishihirai. The sequence continues at coordinate 64,604,591 of JAWZYU010000003.1, forward strand.
ACAACAATGTGTAAGCGAGAGCAGCGGACAACAATATGTCAGTGAGAGCAGCGGACAACAATATGTCAGTGAGAGCAGCGGACAACAATATGTCAGTGAGAGCAGCGGACAACAATATGTCAGTGAGAGCAGCGGACAACAATATGTCAGTGAGAGCAGCGGACAACAATATGGCAGTGAGAGCAGTGGACAACAATATGGCAGTGAGAGCAGTGGACAACAATATGTCAGTGAGAGCAGTGGACAACAATATGTCAGTGAGAGCAGCGGACAACAATATGTCAGTGAGAGCAGTGGGCGATAATCGATATAAATTTTTCTGCGGAAAAATTTTTTCTACAGCAGTATATAGTAAACAAATACAGTAAATGCAATCAAAGTGTAGGAATATCTTAATTAAAAATGGTTACACGTAATTTGATAATGATACTTAAAATTTGCCCCATTCAGAGCCGGATCTAAGGGTGGGGGGTGGGGGTCATGCTCCCCCCATCAGTATGATAGTAAGGGTAATAAAGGCAAAAAAAAGTATTAAACCTAATATATTTCATGCATATTTCAAGAAACTTTTTATGACCTGTAAAATGAAGGGGGAAACGTTCTACTGCATTGGTAATCCAGTTTCGTCGCCCCCCCCCCCCCCATTACATTTTTCCTTCTCGATTGTGTTTCTTGCCCTCCTCCCCACCGCTCGATTTTTTTCTAGATCAGAGCCTAGCCACATTTAATACAAAAAAAAAACACTTAAAAAAAAAAAGAAATAATTCAGGAAACTCATCAATTAATAAAGTGAAATTAAAATTTGAAATCTTTTAATTTTAATTTATTTTAAACAAATGAAACTGCCAAACCGATTTTTTGGCTAAATAATTTTTTAGTTATTTTTTATTTCGCGCCGAAAATTGGAGACGATTTTTCATCTCTTGCATTAAAGTGATATGGTTAAAAATGTTTTAAAAATAGTTGCAATGTTCAGAAATATTGACCATTAGCAGAATTTATCAGCGTTGCTAGGGTTCTAATATAGAGAGGGATTCTCAACGTGGGGTACGAGGTAAAATTCTTTGGGGTACGCCGCGAGAGCTCAAAAGTCGCTAGATCTAGTAAAAAAGTCAGTGTTTTATTTCATTCCCATTGTTATAAATAAATAAATAAATACCCCCCTCAAGCAGCTGTTTGCCACAGAGGTCTGACAGGAGCCTGTCAGTTTATATGCCAAAGTAGAAGATCCAAGAGAATGACAGGACCTCAGCAGAAAAACGACACACACATCCATGCCTTATCCGGGGCTCGAAGCCAGGTCCCTAAGATCAGTAGCCAAGCGTCCTAACCACTCGGCACTATAACTATAATTTTATCTATCTATACAAGGGGTACGACAGTTACATACACATTTCCAGGGGGTACGTGAAGCATAATGGGTTGAGAATCACTGTTGTAGAGAGTTTAGAGTAGCAAGCTTCCAGCCGTACTCCGAACGGGGGCTCAGGCATTGGTTTCTTGTACATCCTGGATGAGGTCACTGGCTGTGAAAGTTATTGGCTTCGTGTAATTTGGCAGATACTTGACCAGTTGGTCCCAAATTTCGTGAATGGTCCCACTTGCATCTTTCTGCGTAAACTTTAGACATCGGATTCCTAGATGCTGTGGGACCGAATTAAACCAACGCAAGTGTCCGAAAGCTCTGGGGGCGCTGCCGTCGCCTACCCTATAAATGAAGTAGTATGTTATTGAAGCATATTGTTACCAATGGATAGATGTTTAGCGGCCAACTTTTGAGGGAGGGCTTAATTTTATGGGGTCGTAAGCCTTACAGTCGTGAACTTAGGAAGCTGCAGACGTAGCTTATTGGTCTTAGCTTTGACCGAATGGGAGGAGATTTCGAGCAAATATCCAGAGAGATAAACTCTTTTAAAAATATAATAGATGAGATCTATTGTGTGGCATTATAAACTTATTCTGGTGTTAAGAAACTTTTTAATGCGATAACTAGAAGAATAACATAAAATTTCTGGTGGATATGGAATGAAAGTTTTCAAAGAAAAGGTTCTTCATTTTGTGAATTTTACCCTTTTAAAAGTAATAATTCATGTTAACGAATCTTGGGGAAATGCAAATAATGGCAATATTTCATGGCCTAACAATACAAAAAGAATTTTACATTTTTTGTTTTGAAACGGAAAAGTTGCATTTTCTCACCCCATAGGCCAGTGACGAAATGTCTATGGAAGCAATACTTCCCTCAAAATTCCCATGAACGAAAAAGGATAATAAAGCTTCTGACAAAAAAGGAAGAGAATTTTCATAAGAAATAAGTTCATTATAACAAATCAGTTACATTTGTATAATATTCTGCAAATTTTCCTGCCATATTACACTGTGCAATAAATACAAGCACCAGTTTGCCAGTCTGGTCGAACTAGGAGGTGCATTAAAAACTTTGCTTACTGCATAGTCCAAATTTCCATATTCAACAAGAAGAAATTGGTCTCATGGAAGCTACATACTTAGTCGCTTTCTAGCACTTTTAGCATGTTTCATATCACTAAGGGGCGGGGGTGGCTCAGTCGGTAGCGCGCCAGGCTCGTAATCTGTAGTTCCCAGGTTCGAGTCCCAGCTGGGTCAGCGTTGAGATTTATCTCCGCAAAATTCCCCGCCCTGCCCACGGTCAGTAGGGGACACCGATGGGCTTGGAAAGGCCGCCGTCCGTCGGATGGGACGTTAAGCCGTGGCCCCGTGTGCGGGAGAGCCATACCCTGTGCACGTTAAAGAACACGCTGGATGGCCTTGACGGGAGGCTACCATCTGTCTCCCAACAGCTGTTCCAGTGGGTCCCCTCCCCCAACCTTCTCTGAGCCTTCGGGGTCCATGTGACCTGGCCATTTAGCCCATGGTGTGCAAAAAAGTGCCGCTCAGAGGTAAAACAACCCAACTCATATCACTAACAGCTAGAGGCTGAATGTTTGCTATGTGATTGGTTGCCGCCATTATCGACAGTATCGCAGAGTGTAAGCATATTAGCTTTTTTTGTAAAGGTAGGATAAATCCCTTTTTTCTTTTACTGCCATATGACTTTTACTGCTTTCACGTTTCGGAGATGTAGCAGGAGAATATTGTAAAAAGTTTCCATTTTTAGGGGGGAAGAAAGCATGGGGGTCAATTTTTTATAGCCTATGACACTCCCGCGTCAGAAGCTTTCATTTATCACATAAACAGGGCCGGTTTTACCATTAGGCGAACCTAGGCGATCGTCTAGGGGTGCCAGCCTTACTCATAAACAAGGAAAAGATAGATCGTGAAATCTTTTCAATTTTTTAATTCTAGCAAAATAGTGTTTAATTTAATATTAAATAAATATTATTTGAATATTATAAATAAATATATTTAGTATTTTAATTTAATTTACTTATTCTCAGAAATAAGACTAAAGAAAACAACTAAAATATCAAGATCTTACAAAGTTAACGATTTGTGATACTTAAAAAATCTTAACAAAATACCCAAAATGTTTGGAAATGTGTTGTACACATTTGGGATTGTACACATCTACATATCCACATGTGTGGGTGTATGTGTGTGCTTGTGTGTATGATAATATACACATATATATATAGACAATGTACAGTCGCTCAAAAAAGCATCCGAACATTATGGTTGATTACCATAGTGTTCGGATGCTTTTTTGAGCGACTGTAGGTGGTCATACTATTTTGATACTAGATCGTGTGGGCTCACTCACGGAAATATTGAGCGTGTGCAGTTACTGTTCACAGCAAACTGGAGCGTGTACAGTAACTGCACACGCTCCAGTTTGCTGTGAACGGTAACTGGAGCGTGTACAGTTGCTGTACACGCTCCAGATATTTTTCCTGAATTCTGTAATCACGTGACACGAAGGTTGCCAGATCACTAATTTCTAAAAACATTGTTGTCAGATATTTTTTCTGAATTCTGTAATCAACCATAGTGTTCGGATGCTTTTTTGAGCCACTGTAGGTGGTCATATTAATTTGATACTAGATCGTGTGGACTCACTCACGGAAATATTGAGCGTGTGCAGTTACCGTTCACAGCAAACTGGAGCGTGTACAGTAACTGCACACGCTCCAGTTTGCTGCGAACGATAACTGGAGCGTGTAGAGTTGCTGTACACGCTCCAGATATTTTTCTCGAATTCTGTAATCACGTGACACATAGGTTGCCAGATCACTAATTTCTAAAAAAATCGTTGCCAGATATTTTTTCTGAATTCTGTAATCAACCATAGTGTTCGGATACTTTTTTGAGCGACTGTACAGCGGCGCCTAAATTTACTTTGTGTAGGGGCGTCAGATACTGTTGCGCTGGCCCTGCGCCTAAATCATTTAATTTCTACATCGCGTTCGAAAGATATGATGAAACAATTGCTTTGACAAATCCATAAACCGACAAACTAACAAATGTCAAGCCAAAAGCAATACGATAATAGGTATAAACGTTCGGCGGTAAAGTGTCACACTACCACTCACGGAAGTGTAAGTAATTACCTTTATGCTGTCTTTATAGTTCTCGTTGTCTGGTTGCTCGTTGTCTGGTTGCAGGATGATCTCTCCTGTAGAACGTTGACTCTTTAACTTCAAGATATGGGGAACAGAGATACCCCAACTGAGAACTTCCTACCCTATTTCACACGTGTCTTATGGGTTATGACAACCTCCCTGCAGTCCCATGCATTACTCCCAACGCACCCCACAGCCTCCCATGAGCCATGAGGTCACTGAAAGTGTCGTCTTTATATTTGTCCTAGCTGTTGAGAAAAAGTTCCCCACCAAGGAAACCAAATTCTGGAAACAGAAGTCTCCCATTTAGGTTAGGTTGTTTTACCTCTGAGCGGCACTTTTTTGCACACTATGGGCTAAATGGCCAGGTCACATGGATCTCGAAGGCTCACAGAAGGTTGGGGGAGGGGACCCACTGGAACAGCTGTTGGGAGACAGATGGTAGCCTCCCGTCAAGGCCATCCAGCGTGTTCTTTAACGTGCACAGGGTATGGCTCTCCCGCACACGGGGCCACGGCTTAACGTCCCTTCCGACGGACGGCGGCCTTTCCAAGCCCATCGGTGTCCCCTACTGACCGTGGGCAAGGCGGGGAATTTTGCGGAGATAAATAAATCTCAACGCTGACCCAGCTGGGACTCGAACCTGGGAACTACAGATTACGAGCCTGGCGCCCTACCGACTGAGCCACCCCCGCCCCTCTGCCATTTATTGAAATCATCTTGTCATTGAAGATTAAAGGGAACCGCTATTGAGAATCAAGCGAGAAAGTTCGCTGTAGTCACCTTCGGGCAACGAGCAGTGTTGCTCAAACAACATCGTGGTTGCAGTCCATAAAATAATCTACTAAATCATTTCTCCACGTAGCCAACAGTATTCCGCATATTTAAAAGATTCCCGAGGAATAACTGTAACAAATTTGGCATTTTTAAATCCACGAAAGCCGACAGCTCTGTTCCTACATTTTAAACCTATTGACACTGTTGTATTTGTTCTTCTGCGGGGCTTATCACGTCCCCTCCGATTATCTTTCCCCCCCTCCTTCTGCAGCTCTTTTATGGTCATCATTTATCCACACACACGAACTTCAATTACTAAGAGGGTTATTTTTTCTGTTTGCTACTCGGAGGCTAACCCCAAAGTTTGGCCATCCGCGTGCGGTCTTTGGTGCCACGTGTTTTACGCCCGCTTAGCGCGGCCCTGGTCATCACCAGGGACTGCTCGTCATTAGGGGCCACAGGGATGGGGAACCACCAACATTTCTGCAATGTACGTTAAAACATTAATTTAAACGTCGAATTAGAATGAAAAATAGAGACCGTAATTCACAAGAATACCTGTTCTTTGAAAGTATATTACCCGTTTCATTTCCATTCGTCGAAACTTCTGTGCGTTGCCCTCAATAATCACCCCACCCCCTCAATGGGCCTGCTCAGAATGCGCCCATAACTCTTATTATTTGCCAAAGTCCAGAAATATTTTTTTCTGAAAAAAATTAGTTTCGCCCTGACTGGGACGAGGTTATTTACCTATCGGCGCTAATTTTCTATTACGATAGTTTGATAGTTTGAGCATGATTTGGACACAGCCTCAAAGATGTCAATCAATGACCTGTACTTCTCATTTATTTGCTGATTACACTAATTTCTACTTTCTCTGAGTAAATGTACGCTAAAAATAGAGCGCAGTTTTCTCCTGAAATAAAGATATTACTAAAACAATGTTTTAAAACTATTAAAATGTTTTATTTTGTTATGCATTTTCTGTGCTCAGAAACTACATAAGGTTTTTATTTCATTCGTAATCAAGAGAATAATAAATTTAACGAAGGAACACGAAACTAAGGCAGCTTCAAAAAAAATATTTTCCTGTTACGAATTTTCGAAGTTAGTAGATGTAGAAGGTTTGTGCTACTACTGTTGTATTTGTATTGTAAGGAAACTACTGCAATGGTATTTAGGAATTTGATTAAAATGCAATTTAGTTGAATAGTACTAATTATATGAATGCATTTGCATTTTTCAAGTACATCTAGTTCTCGCAGTTAGTTGATAAGTGGTTCTTGGAAATGGTTGCGTAAATAAAAAACGCGCAGGAAGAGGAATTGTACATATTTCAATGTAGAGCATAACAACAGTAATTTGAAATGATTTCTTAATATTCAAAATTTTTGATTGGATTGTTTTACCTCTGAGCGGCACTTTTTTGCACACCATGGGCTAAATGGCCAGGTCACATGGACCCCGAAGGCTTAGAGAAGGTTGGGGGAGGGGACCCACTGGAACAGCTGTTGAGAGACAGATGGTAGTCTCCCGTCAAGGCCATCCAGCTTGTTCTTTAACGTGCACAGGGTATGGCTCTCCCGCACACGGGGCCACGGCTTAACGTCCCATCCGACGGACGGCGGCCTTTCCAAGCCCATCGGTGTCCCCTACTGACCGTGGACAGGGTGGAGAATTTTTACGGAGATAAATCTCAACGCTGACCCAGCTGGGACTCGAACCTGGGAACTACATATCACGAGGCTGGCGCACTAGCGACTGAGCCCCCCCTCTCCGCCCCCCATTTTTTTTAGTACAGTACCTTTAAACAACTGAAAAAAATCAAAGATTCTGACTTAAGACTAGAATAATATCATAAATTAAGAACGTCTTGACTAGAACGAACACAATATTTTGAAGTAAAAAAAAACAGTTGCAGCACAATAAAGTAAAAGAGTACAGTATTAAAATCAGAATAATCTGTGCCATTTAATGGCAACAGTATCTGCATGTGGAAAAGGAGAACTGGGTGCTCAATCTCTTTCCTGGAAATAATAGGCGTGATGGTATTAATGAGGGAAGGTCATCATGAAGCTCATCCTCGTCATCAGAAGGTAGAAGATCATTGACACTTTCTTACGGCAATGCATCCAAAGGAAATATGGAGGAAAAATAGGTTGACGAAATTGTAGATGAAAAAGAAGTCTATGTAATTAGCGCCTTTGTTTTTTGTGAAGCCTTCACGTTTTCGATCAAACTGAAATTATGAAACAGTCTGAAAACTAACTAATTTCTATAACAAAGATCTCAATAGCGAGGAGCTCATTTTCAAATGCCTTCAAGTTATCTGTAAAGTTGTAAAACCATTAATGATATCAAAAAATGTTGGTGGAGATAGAACAGCAGAATATGCCACCATTCACAAATTATACTCTGATATGAACAAAGAATAATTTCTTTGTTTTTCTCACCTTGAAATTACAATGCGAATATTCATTTCTGTGGTGTTACAAATGTGAGAGGTTAACGCTGTTCTCAAATCTTAGACTTACGAAAAATGAAATACGAAATCGCATGATTAAAATTATAAATAATTTAAACTTCATGAGTATTGAAAATGACATTTAAGAAAACAGTGATTTTGCTAGCGGCGTTCAAAAAGTTGTTGACATACATCTGCAGAACAAAACCATTGCTATTACCTCAACAATACTTTTACTGTGTTTCAAAGGTCTCCTCTCCAACATCTATCCCCCCGATAGGGGGGATAGATGTTGGAGAGGAGACCTTTGAAACCTGACCTTTTGACCACCTTGTCGTGGTGGGGGGCCTAGGTCCCAGCAAACCGGCTGAAGGCTTTGCCGGCCGGATTGGGTCCCCGGCTGGAGCATTGCCAAAGCCAACCGAGGTCGACGATGCTGCCAACCGGTTCCCTAGCCGGTTGGTCGGTGACAGCGTCTGAGACCTCACCTATCAGGAGCTCTGGGTTTGCTGTTCGAGGGCTCGGCAGAACGGGATTGGCTCCTAGTAAGCCAGAGCCCTCACAAAAGTCTGGGTCTTACTAAGAGTCTCCACCCCGGACGCCGATCGAACTTGGATCTATATATCCTTGTTCATGGCTAACCGGGGAATAGATTAAAGTAAGGTTTCTTCCGGTGGTCAGCTTTCCTTTTATAGGACTGCTGCCATGTGAGGCTGGGGTTGAGGTGCGCCTATAGGGCGTATTCCTTGCCCCCGGCTCTAGATAAGCACGGCTTTTCATAACCAGGTAGTGCTGTACAGTCGCTCAAAAAAGTATCCGAACACTACGGTTGATTACAGAATGCAGAAAAAATATCTGGCAACGATTTTTTTATAAATTAATGATCTGCCAACCTTCGTGTCACGTGACACGAAGGTTTCCAGATCACTGATTTCTAAAAAAATCGTTGCCAGATATTTTTTCTGCATTCTGTAATTAACCGTAATATTCGAATACTTTTTTGAGTGACTGTACAAGCGGAACCGGGAATTGCCGTGGTTGCATAAGATCGCAACAAAAGAGATTCTCCAACATCTATGTAGAGTTGAAGACGTCTACGCCAATTCTGGAATGCTTGGTGATAATCCTATTGGGGAATACTCCGCAACTCTGAATGAACGCATTTTGTAAGGTCTTGCATCTTTGAAAAAGGCTTCCCAGCAAGTTCGTTTTTAATTTTTGGAAAGAACCAAAATTCTCATGGCACATGTTTAGGTGAATATACAGGATGGAGTAGCTGTGTGATTTTTTTTCCTGCTCTAGATAGGACTTGTTGGGATTTGTGAGCACTGGCATTGTCATGAAGAAGGAGAATCCTTGACACGTCTGTTGTTGGACGCTGCTCCTTCATCTCTTTAAACAATCTGGGCAAAACAACGTTGGTGTAGTATTGGTCATTTATAGTCATTTTTTCAGATACGGTGTCAACGGTTACCACTCTTTGGGAATTGAAAACAATTGGGTACATCCTCTTCCATGAGCGAAAGTGTTATTGGAGGATTTAAGGACACAGTTCATCTTTCGTAACCCAAATAGTTGTCGATCTTTCTGGGAGTTGCATAGTAATAAAACCATGTCTTATCCCCTGGGACAATGTCTATTAACTTTTTGTTGCCACTAGGTTCAAACATTGCCAGCATGTTCTTGCACACAAGTAGACTCTAGCCTTTAAATTTGAATAAAATCAACTTATCTGGTTCACAGACCAAGGAAATACCACTCTTATGAAAGCCTAGGTCCAACTAGCCTTTTTTTGGCTGTTCTGTCAGTTTGTGGGGTACCCATTTGGCGCAGATCATTTGGCACTATAATGTCGATGAATAATTATTTTTACACTGCCTATCGATACATTTGTATCTAAACATATTACATGAACGGTGATGTGTGGTTTTCCTTAATGAGTTCATGAAGATCAGCGACGGTTCTCTCGTTCATGGCCTCTTTCGCTCTTCGTGTTCGAGGGAGGTTTTCGGAGATCTGCCGTCCTTCTCTGAATTTGCTAATTCATCCCGTAATAGTGCTATATGAAGAGGCATAGATCCCTATATGAAGAGGCATCGATCCCTATATGAAGAGGCATCGATCCCTATATGAAGAGGCATAGATCCCTATGTGAAGAGGCATAGATCCCTATATGAAGAGGCATAGATCTCTATATGAAGAGGCATAGCTCCCTATATGAAGAGGCATAGATCCCTATATGAAGAGGCATAGATCCCTATATGAAGAGACATAGATCTCTATATGAAGAGACATAGATCCCTATATGAAGAGGCATAGATCCCTATATGAAGAGGCATAGATCCCTAGATGAAGAGGCATAGATCCCTATATGAAGAGGCATAGATTCCTATATGAAGAGGCATAGAACCCTATATGAAGAGGCATAGATCCCTATATGAAGAGGCATAGATCTCCATATGAAGAGGCATAGATCCCTATATGAAGAGGCATAGATTCCTATATGGAGAGGCATAGATCCCTATATGAAGAGGCATAGATCTCTATATGAAGAGGCATAGATCCCTATATGAAGAGGCATAGATTCCTATATGGAGAGGCATAGATCCCTATATGAAGAGGCATAGAACCCTATATGAAGAGGCATAGATCCCTATATGCTTGTGAGAAATCGGCATGATTTTTTTCCGTCGTCCCCAAGCTGCACTCTTGTGAAAATATAAAATCTTCCCGTCTTGAATAGGTTTTATAGTAACAACGCAAAGACTTCGCATATCGAACTTTATGCTCCGCCAGCGAAGAGAGAAATGATGATAAGGCCTTTGCTTTTAATACGCAATGACAAGTTTAGACAAGCTTTCAAACAAATCGTAGCTCTTTAACTATGGAAAGAGTTCAAATCTACAGACACGTGTCAAGAACTTTTTGCATGCCCTCCTATTGAAACCAGTCATGTTTTTTGCGAAGTGAATATTTAGAAAGCTACCTAGGTAAAATGCATATAAATGATAATCATTTGTTAATAAATCCTCTACAGTAATATTTCAAAACATAGACATCATAATACATTGCAATTTATTTGTAATTAAATTTTGATTATGATAATCAATCTGCATATTATTATTATAACGTAAAAAATAGTAGGGACGGGGGCCACTTTTCCAAATACGTAGCGGCACCAAAGAGTTTTTAAAAGGTCCGTGGTCAGAAGTGATATATTATTTTGCTAGTTTTTTATTTAATTGACTTTACTCAGTCCACCATTATCTATTGTGAAGAATGTTTTCTTTCCAGTATATTCAAAACGGTTGTAAACATATTAAGGTAAACTGAGATAAAGACTTTAGCGAATCAACATCCATGGGAATACTTTTTATATTATAAATCTTTACAAGCAGCTTTCAGCTTTTGAAGTAAAGTTGTTGCATAGAATAAGCAGAAGGATGTTTTTGTAGGGTTGGGTTGCTTTACCTCTGAGCGGCACTTTTTTGCACACCATGGGCTAAATGGCCAGGCCACAAGGACCCCGAAGGCTCAGAGAAGGTTGGGGAGGGGACCCACTGGACCAGCTGTTGGGAGACAGATGGTAGCCTCCCGTCAAGGCCATCCAACGTGTTCTTTAACGTGCACAGGGTATGTCTCTCCCGCACACAGGACCACGGCTTAACGTCCCATCCGACGGACGGCGGCCTTTCGAAGTCCACCGGTGGTTCTTGTAGGGACTGAAGCAGTTGTATACTATTGAAGCTTAAACGTTCCCATATATTTTTACGAATTACATCTGTTTGTCTTAAACAAAGCCTCTTTTATATCTTTATAATTTAGCTTATCTGCTGAGACTGCATCTACACTTGCAGACCATCCTCTAATATGTACGTATTGCGGACCATTCGTTAACAGATTTGCTTTCAAAACTTATATTTTCTAGGAAATGAAAAAAGAAAGTATTGCATTTGGATAAGATTCTTCGATTGAATTAATCACTAAATTTAATGAAAGGTTTAATTGATAGCACGCCAGGCTCGCAATCTGAAGTTTCCAGGTTCGAGTCCCACCTGTTCCAGCGTTCAGATTTATTTCTGCTCACCCTCACACTACTCTCGTTCAGAAAAGGGACAACAGTGGACTTGGAAAGGCCATCTTCCGTCGGATGGAATGTTAATCCGTGGTCCTCTGCTCGTTAAATAATGCGCTGGATGATCATCATGAGAAACTTCCATCTGACTCCTACGAGCTGTCCCCTTACATAAGGCTTCTCTGATACCTTGGAGTCCTTGTGACCTGGCCATTTAACCAATTATGTGTGAAAGTTGGGTTGTTTGGGTTGTTTTACCTCTGAGCGGCACTTTTTTGCACACCATGGGCTAAATGGCCAGGTCACATGGACCCCGAAGGCTCAGAGAAGGTTGGGGAAGGGGATCGACTGGAACAGCTGTTGGGAGACAGATGGTAGCCTCCCGTCAAGGCCATCCAGCGTGTTCTTTAACGTGCACAGGGTATGGCTCTCTCGCACACGGGGCTACGGCTTAACGTGCCATCCGACGGACGGCGGCCTTTTCAAGCCCATCGGTGTCCCCTATTGACCGTGGGCAGGGCGGGGAATTTGCGGAGATAAATCTCAAAGGTTACCCAGCTGGGACTAGAACCTGGGAACTAAAGATTACGAGCCTGGCGCGGTACCGACTGAGCCACCCCCGCTCCATGTGTGAAAGAATTCACGAGATATAACTACACGAGTGTGTAAAATAGACCAATGGTGTAACAAGAACAATTAATGAAAGGTTTGCATATGCAATAAAAATTGTATTTGGAGAAATTTGTTTTTTTTTTACTTACAAACCAACATATTGTCCTGCCACGCGAACAGCATTATAACAAGTTTGATCTCTCGCGATATTTGATGTCAATAGATAAGTCGGCGAATAAGTTACAACTTATACCAAGTATTTCGCATTGTGTTAAAGAATGGGATAAATTTCGAAGAAACGTCCGTGTTTTTCGCCTTATTTGTTAATATAGAGTAAAATAAAAGTTAACTGATCGACGTGAATTAAATCAGGAGTCGAATCATACCATAATTTACAAATAAACATCTCTAATTTCCTAAATGAAGTTTTCTATTACACGACTGCCGAATTATGAAATAAACTCATCGCATGGAATGTGTGATAATTAACTGACGAATCATACTAGATATTTATCAAATTTGGGAGAATTTTCTACATATATTTGAAAAAAATCGTTGAAATGTTGATGAGTAACGTAAGCAAGTTATTTTTTTTCTGGTGAAATTATATCCTCTAAAAATCTAAATGATGTCAGTAGCTTAATTGATGTAGCTTTTTCATGTCGCAAGTACAGTCGCTCAAAAAAGTATCCGAACACTATGGTTGATCACAGAATTCAGAAAAAATATCTGGTAACGATTTTTTTAGAAATTAGTGATCTGGCAACCTTCGTGTCACGTGACACGAAGGTTGCCAGATCACTAATTTTTAAAAAGATCGTTGCCACATATTTTTTCTGAATTCTGTGATCAACCATAGTGTTCGGATACTTTTTTGAGCGACTGTACCATTGACATGATTATTTTGCTGTTGATGTTGGGAAAAGATATTTTGTAAATAGTTAGAGCATAGCTTCAGTTAGAGATTCAAAAGCATCGCGTGGATGATTACTTCCCACATCTATAAGGCAAATGTCGGCATAAGCTTTTAACAACAAAAGCTACTCCGTCATGGTTCTCTATTTCGGTATCCATTCGGCCAGGGGCGGGGGTGGCTCAGTCGGTAGCGCGCCAGGCTCGTAATCTGTAGTTCCCAGGTTCGAGTCCCAGCTGGGTCAGCGTTGAGATTTATCTCCGCAAAATTCCCCGCCCTACCCACAGTCAGTAGGGGACACTGATGGGCTTGGAAAGGCCGCCGTTCGTAGGATGAGACGTTAAACCGTGGCCCCGTGTGCGGGAGAGCCATACCCTGTACACGTTAAAGAACACGCTAGATGGCCTTGACGGGAGGCTACCATCTGTCTCCAAACAGCTGTTCCAGTGGGTCCCCTCCCCCAACCTTCTCTGAGCCTTCGGAGTCCTTGTGACCCGGCCATTTATCCCATGGTGTGCAAAAAAGTGCCGCTCAGAGGTAAAACAACCCAACCCATTCGGCCAGAAAATGTTCTAAAGAATATCTTAATTTTAAGTAAAGAATTGTGATTGATTGATTGATTGATCGAGTTACTGACTGACTGGAAATCACGCAAATCCTAACTGTGATGCAGAAATAGTACAGCCTTTGAAAATTTGCATTTAAGCGTAATCCGGATCGTAAATCCTGGAAAAAGACCAAAATTTGACTTCTGACGTTTTCTCTAGGGTCAAGTAGAGATCACATAAAGAACAAACCTTGATCTACGAGTGCTAGAAAATTGAAAATTGATGTCTAAGTGTGATTCGGGTCATAGATCTCAGAAATGTTACGAAATTTCGGATCCGGAGCGAGCTTCGAGGTCAAAGGCCAAATTTCGATCTACTGGTGATAGAGATTAAAAAACTGGTGTCTGGAGTATTTCGTGCCTTAGATTTCAGAAATGGGAAACTTTGGATCCGATGGGTGGAAGGTCAAATTTCGATCATCTGGTAATAGAAAGCTAAATTTAGGTACAGTCGCTCAAAAAAGTATCCTAACACTATGGTTGATTACAGAATTCAGAAAAAATATCTGGCAACGATTTTTTTAGAAATCAGTGATCTGGCAATCTTCGTGTCACGTGATTACAGAATTCAGGAAAAATATCTGGAGCGTGTACAGCAACTGTACACGCTCCAGTTACCGTTCACAGTAAACTGGAGCGTGTGCAGTTACTGCACACGCTCCAGTTTGCTGTGAACGGTAACTGCACACGCTCAATATTTCCGTGAGTGAGCCCACACGATCCAGGTCTTTTTGAGCTCATACGATCCAATGTGCTGTGAACATTAACCGCAACCGCTCCAGTTTGCTGTGAACGGTAACTGCACACGCTCAATATTCATTGCATTATATATTCATACGCATTATATATATTAAAAAATATCCGAATATGAGCTACTGTACACGTCCTACGTAGGCATGTCAGACCACGAAGTGATGACATTCTAAGGAAGGAACGAATTACTGGAGGAATTACTTCGATAATAATGTTTTGATCTTTGATTATAATTATAAAAGAAACAATAAAATTGTTGCTTTGAGAACAGTCTCTCAAAGCATATTTCTGTTAATAATAAATATGATGTGTAGCCCTAGAGCACTTGGGGACTTTGTGACCTCCCCATTTTTGTGTAAAAAAATTTACCGTTGAGAAGTAAAACAATACACCCTGCTAGAAGAATTAAAAGTAGTTAAAATTATTTTCTATCTGGGTCATTAATACGAAGAGTAATCCGGAAACACAAGTGCGCATCTAGCCGTTCACATAAGATTTGACAAGATCATTTTGATGTTGATATTGGAAAAATATTTTTTATAAGTTCTTTCATAAATATTCATAAGCAGTTTCATCAGCAGTTTTTTTTATTTCTAGCATAAAACATCGTTTTCAAAATTCGCTAAAAACTTTGCAAACTGCAATTTTAAAAAAAATTTCCACCTTCAGAGGGCGCAATTGACACACTTGGTGGTTCAAAAAGTACGATTCGTAATATTTCATCAACGCCTATTCAATCCACAAAACAAAATTTTAATTTATCTCAAAAGTGAAAAAGAAAAATCGGATGTGTGTATGTACAGACTGACAGACGACAAAGTGAAATCATTACCTCGTGTCATTTCTGAAGACGAGACAAAAAGAAAGACTCAATGGAAGAGAAGCGAAGGTTCAATTCTTTATGATTATTGCATGAAATCAATGTTTCTAGATGTGGATTTTGTTTAAAGTTTAAGTTTTGTTTGCACAATTTTTCTTTATGTTTTTCGTTTCTTATTTATTTTCTCTTTTCATTAGGAAAAGGATTTTCTCTTCTTACCTCTCAACTTCCTCTTCGTGACCATATGTGTTTCCTAACATGTTCATTAGGAAAGATATTTCCTTCACAAGTTAAATATTTAAATTAACCTCGGTTTTTCTACTTAAGTGATTTCCTTTATTATTCGATGCTTTCGCTTCAAATACCAGAAATGACGAAATGTATTTTCCTTTCTTCTCGCGCAATATCCCACTATTTGTATTATTTCGTGTCATTTTCCATTTCCTTTCCATCTCACTCTCTCATCAGATCATTTCCTCATTCTTTCATTCTCTCTTCCCTTCGGAGAAATAAGATTTTGTTATAATCATAACTATTATCTTGATTTCAATGCGAAGGTTTTTACCAAACCAGAGTTAGCTTTCAGATAGCAGCATTGAAGTAATTTTCATTCAAAACTTCTTACCACATGAAAAGTTAGAAGCGAAATGGAAATCAACGCGAAAATTTATTCTGGAAGATGTAGTCCTTTAGCAAATAAAATGTTGTCGATGTTAAAAAGGAAGAATTTTATTTACCTGAACATTCCGCAAATTGAATTTCATAAGCTCAGTATCAGTTATTATCCAACATTGGATAATATACAAATATTCATTATTCATTTTCGTTATAGGGAAAAAGATTGTGAAGCGAAATGTTACATGTAGGAAAACGTTGAGTTGCTTAACCTCTGAGGGGTGCTTTTTTCACTCAAAGGGCTAAATGGCCATGTCACAAAAGACTCCAAGGGCTCAGAGAAAGTTGGGGTAGGAGACTTCTTTGATAGCTGTTAGGAACCAGATGGAAGTCTGCGGTAAAAACCATCCAGCGTGTTCTTTAAGGTGGGAAGATTATGATTTCCTGCATACGGGGCCACGGCCTTAAATCCCCTCTGACGGACGGCGGTGTTTCCAAGCCCATCGGTGTACACTTTCTGATCGAGGGCTATATAAGACAATTCGTAGCTTTGTTGGTACACTAATTGCTTCAATTGAAATAAGAAAAAATACTTTTTAATGAAACGTATTATTTGAAATGGTTTTGCATTGTCCCCTTTTTTCTTTAATAAAGAGAAATCTTTGCTCTATTTCTGGAGCCGAGAGTCATCGTCTCTGCCTGGAAGTTTCCTAAATTTGTGAAAGGAATTAAGGAAGAGTAACACTAAATAAATCTGCGAAATCAAAGCCAATCCCAAAAGAATTTATTCATTACTTCATATTCAGGGAGCTGATAAAATAAATTATAAGTACGGAATGGATACACTAAGAAATAAGTAATTTTGAAATTAATGTACTGGAAATAATAATATGCAATCGCAATCAAGTCTTAAGAGCTGTGCGGCATATATTTTATTTATAAGGTAATAAAATGACTATTTTTCTTCTTTCAAAACTCAAGGATTGTCTTATAAAGTTTGCAGACGCAGAAAAAAATTTAGGGATGGCCAAACTGAAATTCCCCTATCATGAAATGTCGGATTCCAAATATCCATGTAAATCATACAACCCATGTAAATCATTATATTATATTGTTCGTTACAGATACAGCATGACATTTAAAGGAAAATATTGTTTGTTTAATGCAACATCCTGAAGACAGACTTGGCGAGTACCAAATATTTTCAGACTGATCCAAAGAAAAAGTGCACTGGCTTCCATAAATTAACGAACAACTCAATGTGATATCAATGGGAAGCTAACGTCGAAGCTCTATAACTTATAAAATAGTTTTTTTGTTTTGAAAATGCGATTGCACATAAAGATCTCAATCAAATAGATCAATATCTCGATTTTCAACAAGATTCGTTCAGCATTTAATGAGTTATGGAAGTCTGAACATTTAACAATAACAATGCCAGTCAGAAAAATTGATTTAAGTAGTTAATTAAAACTTAATAATAAGCATTGTGTGAGTGTTTAATAAATTAAGTTTGTATTTTAGAAGTTTGTTTAAAGAATATAACATGCTTTACGGATAGAGCATGACATGAAAATGAAAATATTTGTTTTTTTAATGCAACATCCCGAAGACAGGCTTGCTTCCCATTCATATAACACATGGTTGTTCCTTAATTTATGGAGACCAGTGGAGTGAAATGGCACAATATTTTAATTAAAAAAACTATTTTTAATATATTTTAGCGTCGTTAAAGAAATGTGAAATGTAAAAAAAAAACATTGGTTGCTGTTTTTATAAGAAACTCTTTAGGGGTTGGAACGACAAATACCGTGCTAATCGGTAACAGGTGACTTTCGTGTTTAAGATTGTGTTCACGAGCACTTTTAATAGATTGTGTTCACGAGTACTTTTAATTAAAAAACTATTTTTAATATATTTTAGCGTCGTTAAAGAAATGTAAAATAAAACATTGGTTGTTGCTTTTATAAGAAACTCTTTAGGGGTTGGAACGACAAATACCGTGCTAATCGGTAACAGGCGACTTTCGTGTTTAAGATTGTGTTCACGAGTACTTTTAATAGATCCGCAGTGTCTGCCTTAAACCAATGCTATGAACGGAAGTTGAAGTCAAGTAGTGAACAGTGAAGAAACATTTGTTTCACTCTAAGAGAAAAAATCGATCAGGGAACAAGAACAACTCTGTGTGCAGTTAATAGGATTCTGTTGTTGACAGTAGAAAGCCAATGAAGTAAAAATCTGTTCATGTGGAATATTAAGAATTTGTTAGACACCACCAGATGTTTTCTTATTTTATGATTCGTAATTCATACTTTTCGTGGATTATTGTTTCGCTATTTTGATTGAGGAATTTGAATAGGTTAAATAACGAATTTTTGTGTCCTTCTATTTGTGCAATTGGGTTAAAGAGTATGAAGGATCTAACGATCCTTTGTGCTTTTTAACACAAACTTAGATTTTTTGATCAAAAGACCTATTTGTTTTAAAATAAGTTATGAAACGTTTAGTTAATTTTAATGGTAAATAATAGGAACGAACTGTTTTATGAAAAATAAAAGTTTGAAATGTGATTTTAATCCACTCTAGAGACTATTCTTTGAAAGATGGAAAAGTTTAGAATGAAATGGATTTACATATGAATAAATAAGCTGAAAAATTTGGTTTTGCCCTGAGTGAGATGCGAAACCACGTCTACCGGAAATATGTCAATTATGCTATCACTACACCATCAACGGCTGAGGTTTTCTTCAGCTAGTGCGACATATAACTTTTCCGAATTCCCCACTCATGGCAAAACCAATTATTTTCAACTTATTATTTCATGAGTTCCATGTCTACAGGACACATCCTGTGATTCTTTATTACTGATTTATTGATTTAACGCCATGAGCGTGAGTGACAAATATTAAATTCAATCTCTATGAGGCAACAGAGTTGTCCACTTCCCGAATAGATGGCGCTACTATGCGAATCAAATAAAAAGAAAATCCGGAGAAGTTATATGTCGCACTAGCTGAAGAAAACGTTAGCGATTGATGGTGCAGTGTTAGCATAACTAACATGTTTCCAGGAGACGTGAGTTCGCATTCCTCTCATGCAAAACCATTTTTTTTCAGCTTATAATTTCATGAGTTTCATGTCTACAGGACATATCCTGTGATTCTTTACTACTAGATTTACATATGTTTACCATTTTCACTCTCATTTATGGTAATTTGTTTGCTTAATTATTAACAGAATTACCTTCAAACATTCTACACATATGTAGTTCCCACTTTTAGGACAGATTCAACAATGCCTCTAGTATGGCCCTTTTCAATTAAGGGAACTTTGCAAGTTTATTACTCAACAGTCATTAATCAACAGTTCATGATGCAGAGCTACTTGCCCGTGACTCTAACAGTCCGTAACAGTTAAGACGGTTCCACTATAGACACCTTGACGGCCGTTCACAGAAATACATTCGAGTGAAAAAAGAAAAGCAGAGCCTGATTTCATTAAAGTACCCCCTTACCTCGGCAAGTCAGGAATCCCTCGGGAAGGCAATCACTGGGCCGCTGCACTCCAAGTTGCTGGGAGCCCAGGCTGCTTAGCACTTCCCCCGCACATACACTGTTCACACTTCGGGATTCTGCTAACTGGAGAGGACCATTGCTGCCGACCGGATGAGAAGAAGAGACTGACTGTTTTCGCCAAATTTTTTCTTGTCCTTTTTCACTGGCCCTCCTTGTGGAGGTCACCTACGCTCATGCGTGGCGGTATGGGATTGCCAGAGTAGCCGAGGTGCGAATCTCAGCTACCCTCCGGCCAACGTTGTTTACCAGTCATGTCACGTAGTTTCTCTGCCATCTGGGTTTCCAGGCTCAATCTGGAAAGTTCGGGGAAGAGTTCCTCTTCGTTTAACTGGACACAAAAATGGAGGCAGTCGAAAATGTCACTATTAAAATGGAACCTAATCTAATATCGTCCCGAAGCCTATGAAGTCTTGGCCACGTAATAAAATTACGTGGGCATGACAATAGCAATTAGATACCAAGGTTTCAGATTGCATGAACATGCAATTCTCATTTCTAAAATGTTTGATCTAATCAAATTTTCATTCAAAGCAGGCGTGCACAAACTTCACTTTACGGGCCAATTCTTTCCTTTTAAACAATTTTATCTGGCTTACGTGAAAATTGTGAAATATAAAAAAATTTCTTTTAATTTGTCTCTATTAAGATTAAAGGTTTTTAAATAAGACGAAAGACGAAAATTGTGATGACATCATAAATCTAGCTACGACGTTACTGAAACCGAATGTTCAGCAGCTCATTTGTGGGATGAGTCTCATCCTTCATCCTTGGCTTCGACAAGCCAACCTCAGTTTTGACGTCCAAATAAACTTTATATTAGAATGAAATTTTTTTTACTTATTATTGTTTTGTACCTAAACATAAAATAAAAATAAATACTCATTTAAGCAGCTACTTGCCACAGAGGTCTGAGCAAAAATACAACACAAATATTATTAGTGTTATTAGTATTATAAGTATTTATTAGTTCTTAAAAGTAAGAGCAATTACACGGGGCTCACATAAGACAAGTAAAATTAATAAACAAAATTAAACCTTTGTTTTTTTCATTGCACCCTTTTCCAAACTATTGGACCACAGCAAAACAGGTATTTTTCTATTCGGGCCTGATGACAAAAAGTTTTGTGCACCTCTTGTTAAAGGGTAAAACATGAACGTCGAACAAGAATGTCGACACGCACACGTGCAAAACGTAGTAGAGTTGGGGATCTCAACGTGGGGTACGAGGAAAAATTTTTTGATCAGTGAGACTTTTTGACGCAGTGACAGCTCAAAAGTCTCTAG
Source organism: Ryuthela nishihirai (assembly GCA_038380435.1). Classification (NCBI taxonomy): domain Eukaryota; kingdom Metazoa; phylum Arthropoda; class Arachnida; order Araneae; family Heptathelidae; genus Ryuthela; species Ryuthela nishihirai. Next base: position 64,625,624 of record JAWZYU010000003.1, read on the forward strand.
ATATAGTAACAAAGTAAAAATAACCATTGTTATAATATAATTATAGTTTTATCTATCTATTCAAGGGGTACGCCAGTTACATACACATTTTCAGGGGGTATGTGAAGCAGAAAATGTTGAGAATCACTTTAATAGAGTAAAGATCATATCTAGAAATGAAATGAGAATTCAAGGTCCAGTTAAAGTTAAAGGCAACGCTAATGCTTTCTTTAAAAAACTAAATGATGCCAAAAGAAGAAAATGTCTTCGCAGTCTTTCGAGAACAAAGTGGCAGAAATTACTTTAAGGGAAACTTTTTTCTTCCTTAGCAGCATTCGACAAAGGACTAAGCCTTCTTAATGATTTGGAAAACAAATGCTTCAATAAAGCGACAGTCAAAGAGTGCTGCAAATCTTCTCACATCAAAGGTTCTTCTCTATCAACATAATGATGCAGAAAAAAGTAATTTACAAAATGCGATAAAAATATGAAGGAATTAATAGCGCGCGTGCTATTTTCACTCCTCCCCAGCTGTTAAAGAAACAATGAAACATTACAATTCATCCACATCACATTTGTTGCACTATAGGCGAAATCATCAGACATCAAATACCTTTGAGTTGTCATGTATAATTTAAATTCTTGAAACGCAATATTTATTTTTATAACAAAATATCAAAAGAGAAAAGGCAAAAAGATATTCAAATATTCCGCATTTTATTGCAACGAGTCTTCAGAAGAATTGGGAACAAATCTGAGACTAGGAAAATCCCAAAAGAGAAAGGAATTTATTCTTGGAAAATGTCGTCGTTTCAAAAGTAAAATAGAAATGAGAACAACCAGATAGGAAATGAGATATTATGAAAAATTAAGAAATGGAAACATCAAATACCTATGAGTAAATATTTGAGTAAATACATATGCAAGCAGCCATAGTCTATGGAGATCAAACCCGATTGTGCAATTTAGTTCTCCAAACACATCTGTTCTGAGCAGGGGCGTAGAGAGGGACTATGTCTGTCGGGTGGGGGGAGAAATCGAAAAATTTCCAACTCGAAAATCAAATTTTGCCAACTGAGAGAATACTGTCTGTTTGGTTCGTACCTAGAATATCGCTCCGTGTCCTTTGCCAACAAGCCGGAAATAATTCCAATATTTACATCTCGCCTGAATTATACAAGTTTGTATGAATAAATAAGATACAATACTTATTACCAATAAGTAAATAGTACCTGAATTGTACAAGTCAGTATGTCTAGATTTTGCCAACTCGCCATAATTTTACAGAAAAAAACTCCAATTTCTACATAACACCTGATTTTTGCAGTCACTCATAATTTTTCCAACTCTCCTAGATTTTACCAACTCGCCAAAAATTTACAGAAAAAAAATTCCAATTTTTATATCTCACCTGAATTTTGTCATCTCCCCAAGATTTTACCAAGTCACTCCAAATTTTGCCAACTCCCCAAGGTTTTGCCAAGTTGTCCCGATTTTGACAACTCACGTGTATTTCTACAGTGGCTTTGAATTTTGCCAACTGCTCTAGATTTTCCCATCTCGATTTTCCCAACTGCTCTGTATTTGCCAAGTTACCTCTATTTTGACAACTTTTCTAGATTTTCCCAAGTTGTCTAGATTTTGCTAACTCCCCTTAATTTTACAAAAAAAAATATTACAAATTTTCACAACTCACCTAAATTTTACGAAGTCGCTTCCAATTTTGCCAACTCCAAGTAACCTGGGGGGGATCTCCTCCCATCCCCTCATAGCTACACCCCTGGTCCTGAGCTACATATGCTGCATCTGGTTGCTGAAGATCAATTCTAATAAGGTCCTGTTTGACATTATCTGCCCACCGTATACTGGCAACATGGCCAACGGAGTCTCTTTCTACACATATGCTTCTCAAAGGAGATTGAAAACTCCTTTGCCTAATCTCATCGTTACTTACAAAGTTGGGGCGGGGGTGGCTCAGTCGGAAGCGCGCCAGGCTCGTAATCTGTAGTTCCCAGGTTCGAGTCCCAGCTGGGTCCGCGTTGAGATTTATTTTCGCAAAATTCCCCGCCCTGCCCACGGTCAGTAGGGGACACCGATGGGCTTGGAAAGGCCACCGTCCGTCGGATGGGACGTTAAGCCGTGGCCCCGTGTGCGGGAGAGAGCCATACGCTGTGCACGTTAAAGAACACGCTGGATGGCCTTGACGGGAGGCTACCATCTGTTTCCCAACAGCTGTTCCAGTGGGTCCCCTCCCCAACTTTCTCTGAACCTTCGGGGTCCTTGTGACCTGGCCATTTAGCCCATGGTGTGCAAAAAAGTGCCGCTCAGAGGTAAAACAATCCAACCCAACTTACAAAGTTGAACCACCTAATGCCAAGATGCTGCGTAAGCATCTAGTTTCCTGTTATCTTATTTAAGTGTCAAAGTTTCACTACCATAACTAACCCTAGAGAGAACCAAACTATTACCCAGCCTAATTTTAGTCCTTAGGGGTATACGTACGGTGACCATATTTTTTTGGAGAAAATAAAGGACAGATCAGAAATTGTTTCATAATAAAAAAAGCAAGTTGCATATTTATTTGTTTCGTTAAAACTAAAACGCTTTATAACATTTATTATAAAATATAAGCACATGCATAGCATTTTAAACAATCATATTATTATTTAAAAATTTTAATTTTGATACTTTTCACAAGAATGAACTTTTTTTCATAAATCAGGTTTGTGTTTTAAAAATTCATGAAACTCTATACAATTCATCCAAAGTTGCATTTGGTATAAATGCATGCTTTCAATGTTTCGATTTTCAATTGGTTTATTTCATTGGTCCACACGTTGTTCACTAATGAAAATACTCGTTCAGTGGGGGCATTAGATCCAGGGAGACAGAAATAAAATTCAACGTTTTATAAAAGGTTTTTAAAAAATACTCGTTTATCTGTGAAATATTTAAAAATTTCAATCCATCTACGTTGGCAAGACTCGTCATTTTCTCGCCATTCTTCGATCTTTTCACTGGTGATATAACTTTTAATAGACGAAACTTCATCCAATAGTTCGCCGTCATTGATATTTAAGTTCCAGTGACTGGAAATGAACAAAACGCTTTCTTCGATCTCTTCGCCCACAGAGGGATTTCTCGTAGCAGGACCCATTCAAATACTTCCATTTCCACGAAAGAGCCCACAGAGGGATTTCTCGTAGCAGGACCAATTCAAATACTTCCATTTCCAAGAAAGAGCCCACAGAGGGATTTCTCGTAGCAGGAACCATTCAAATACTTCCATTTCCACGAAAGAGCACACAGAGGGATTTCTCGTAGCAGGACCCATTCAAATGCTTCCATTTCCACGAAAGGGCCCACAGAGGGATTTCTCGTAGCATGACCCATTCAAATGTTTCCATTTCCACGAAAGGGCTTACAGAGGGGTTTCTCGTAGCAGGACCCATTCAAATACTTCCGTTTCCACGAAAGAGCTCACAGAGGGATTTCTCGTAGCAGGACCCATTCAAATACTTCCATTTGCACGAAAGAGCCCACAGAAGGATTTCTCGTAGCAGGACCCATTCAAATACTTCCATTTCCACGAAAGAGCCCACAGAGGGATTTCTCGTAGCAGGACCCATTCAAATACTTCCATTTCCACGAAAGAGCAAAAAGAGGGATTTCTCTTAGCAGGACCCATTCAAATGCATCCATTTCCACGAAAGAGCCCAAAGAGGGATTTCTCGTAGCAGGACCCATTCAAATGCTTCCATTTCCACGAAAGAGCACAAAGAGCGATTTCTCGTAGCAGGACCCATTCAAATGCTTCCATTTCCACGAAAGAGCATACAGAGGGATTTCTCGTAGCAGGACCCATTCAAATGCTTCCATTTCCACGAAAGAGCCCAAAGAGGGATTTCTCGTAGCAGGACCCATTCAAATATTTCCATTTCCACGAAAGAGCCCACAGAGGGATTTCTCGTAGCAGGACCCATTCAAATACTTCCATTTCCACGAAAGAGCCCACAGAGGGATTTCTCGTAGCAGGACCCATTCAAATACTTCCATTTCCACGAAAGAGCCCACAGAGGGATTTCTCGTAGCAGGACCCATTCAAATACTTCAATTTCCACGAAAGAGCCCACAGAGGGATTTCTCGTAGCAGGACCCATTCAATTACTTCCATTTCCACGAAAGAGCCCACAGAGGGATTTCTCGTAGCAGGACCCATTCAAATGCTTCCATTTCCACGAAAGGGCCTACAGTGGGATTTCTCGTAGCAGGACCCATTCAAATGCTTCCATTTCCACGAAAGGGCCCACAGAAGGATTTCTCGTAGCAGGACCCATTCAAATGCTTCCATTTCCACGAAAGGGCCCACATAAGGATTTCTCGTAGCAGGACCCATTCAAATGCTTCCATTTCCTCGAAAGGTCCCAAAGAGGGATTTCTCATAGCAGGACCCATTCAAATGCTTCCATTTCCACGAAAGGTCCCACAGAGGGATTTCTCGTAGCAATACCCATTCAAATGCAACCATTTGCACGAAAGAGCCCACAGAGGGATTTCTCGTAGCAGGACCCATTCAAATGCATCCATTTCCACGAAAGAGCCCAAAGAGGGATATCTCGTAGCAGGACCCATTCAAATGCTTCCATTTCCACGAAAGAGCCCAAAGAGGACTTTCTCGTAGCAGGATCCATTCAAATGCTTCCATTTCCACGAAAGAGCCCACAGAGGGATTTCTCGTAGCAGGACCCATTCAAATGCTTCCATTTCCACGAAAGAGCCCAAATAGGGATTTCTCGTAGCACGACCCATTCAAATATTTCCATTTCCACGAAAGAGCCCACAGAGGGATTTCTCGTAGCTGGACCCATTCAAATACTTCCATTTCCACGAAAGAGCCCACAGAGGGATTTCTCGTAGCAGGACCCATTCAAATACTTCCATTTCCACGAAAGAGCCCACAGAGGGATTTCTCTTAGCAGGACCCATTCAAATACTTCTATTTCCACGAAAGAGCCCAAAGAGGGATTTCTCGTAGCAGGACCTATTCAAATGCTGACATTTCCACGAAAGAGCCCAAAGAGGGATTTCTCGTAGCAGGACCCATTCAAATGCTTCCATTTCCACGAAAGAGTCCACAGAGGGATTTCTCTTAGGAGGACCCATTCAAATACTTCCATTTCCACGAAAGAGCTCACAGAGGGATTTCTCGTAGCAGGACCCATTCAAATACTTCCATTTCCACGAAAGAGCCCACAGAGGGATTTCCCCGTAGCAGGACACATTCAAATACTTCCATTTCCACGAAAGAGCAAAAAGAGGGATTTCTCTTAGCAGGACCCATTCAAATGCATCCATTTCCACGAAAGAGCCCAAAGAGGGATTTCTCGTAGCAGGACCCATTCAAATGCTTCCATTTCCACGAAAGAGCACAAAGAGGGATTTCTCGTAGCAGGACCCATTCAAATGCTTCCATTTCCACGAAAGAGCCCAAAGAGGGATTTCTCGTAGCAGGACCCATTCAAATATTTCCATTTCCACGAAAGAGCCCACAGAGGGATTTCTCGTAGCAGGACCCATTCAAATACTTAAATTTCCACGAAAGAGCCCACAGAGGGATTTCTCGTAGCAGGACCCATTCAAATACTTCCATTTCCACGAAAGAGCAAAAAGAGGGATTTCTCTTAGCAGGACCCATTCAAATGCTTCCATTTCCACGAAAGAGCCCACAGAGGTATTTCTCGTAGCAGGACCCATTCAAATGCTTCCATTTCCACGAAAGAGCCCACAGAGGTATTTCTCGTAGCACGACCCATTCAAATATTTCCATTTCCACGAAAGAGCCCACAGAGGTATTTCTCGTAGCAGGACCCATTCAAATACTTCCATTTCCACGAAAGAGCCCACAGAGGGATTTCTCGTAGCAGGACCCATTCAAATGCTACCATTTCCACCAAAGAGCCCACAGAGGGATTTCTCGTAGTAGGACCCATTCAAATGCTTCCATTTCCACGAAAGAGCCCACAGAGGGATTTCTCGTAGCAGGACCCATTCAAATGCTACCATTTGCACGAAAGAGCCCACAGAGGGATTCTCGTAGCAGGACCCATTCAAATACTTCCATTTCCACGAAAGAGCACACAGAGGGATTTCTCGTAGCAGGACCCATTCAAATACTTCCATTTCCACGAAAGAGCACACAGAGGGATTTCTCGTAGCAGGACCCATTCAAATGCTTCCATTTAAACGAAAGGGCCCACAGAGGGATTTCTCGTAGCATGACCCATTCAAATGTTTCCATTTCCACGAAAGGGCTTACAGAGGGGTTTCTCGTAGCAGGACCCATTCAAATACTTCCATTTCCACGAAAGAGCTCACAGAGGGATTTCTCGTAGCAGGACCCATTCAAATACTTCCATTTGCACGAAAGAGCCCACAGAAGGATTTCTCGTAGCAGGACCCATTCAAATACTTCCATTTCCACGAAAGAGCCCACAGAGGGATTTCTCGTAGCAGGACCCATTCAAATGCTTCCATTTCCACGAAAGGGCCCACAGAGGGATTTCTCGTAGCATGACCCATTCAAATGTTTCCATTTCCACGAAAGAGCACACAGAGGGATTTCTCGTAGCAGGACCCATTCAAATGCTTCCATTTCCACGAAAGGGCCCACAGAGGGATTTCTCGTAGCATGACCCATTCAAATGTTTCCATTTCCACGAAAGGGCTTACAGAGGGGTTTCTCGTAGCAGGACCCATTCAAATACTTCCATTTCCACGAAAGAGCTCACAGAGGGATTTCTCGTAGCAGGACCCATTCAAATACTTCCATTTCCACGAAAGAGCTCACAGAGGGATTTCTCGTAGCAGGACCCATTCAAATACTTCCATTTGCACGAAAGAGCCCACAGAAGGATTTCTCGTAGCAGGACCCATTCAAATACTTCCATTTCCACGAAAGAGCCCACAGAGGGATTTCTCGTAGCAGGACCCATTCAAATGCTTCCATTTCCACGAAAGGGCCCACAGAGGGATTTCTCGTAGCATGACCCATTCAAATGTTTCCATTTCCACGAAAGGGCTTACAGAGGGGTTTCTCGTAGCAGGACCCATTCAAATACTTCCATTTCCACGAAAGAGCTCACAGAGGGATTTCTCGTAGCAGGACCCATTCAAATACTTCCATTTGCACGAAAGAGCCCACAGAAGGATTTCTCGTAGCAGGACCCATTCAAATACTTCCATTTCCACGAAAGAGCCCACAGAGGGATTTCTCGTAGCAGGACCAATTCAAATACTTCCATTTCCAAGAAAGAGCCCACAGAGGGATTTCTCGTAGCAGGAACCATTCAAATACTTCCATTTCCACGAAAGAGCACACAGAGGGATTTCTCGTAGCAGGACCCATTCAAATGCTTCCATTTCCACGAAAGGGCCCACAGAGGGATTTCTCGTAGCATGACCCATTCAAATGTTTCCATTTCCACGAAAGGGCTTACAGAGGGGTTTCTCGTAGCAGGACCCATTCAAATACTTCCATTTCCACGAAAGAGCTCACAGAGGGATTTCTCGTAGCAGGACCCATTCAAATACTTCCATTTGCACGAAAGAGCCCACAGAAGGATTTCTCGTAGCAGGACCCATTCAAATACTTCCATTTCCACGAAAGAGCCCACAGAGGGATTTCTCGTAGCAGGACCCATTCAAATACTTCCATTTCCACGAAAGAGCAAAAAGAGGGATTTCTCTTAGCAGGACCCATTCAAATGCATCCATTTCCACGAAAGAGCCCAAAGAGGGATTTCTCGTAGCAGGACCCATTCAAATGCTTCCATTTCCACGAAAGAGCACAAAGAGCGATTTCTCGTAGCAGGACCCATTCAAATGCTTCCATTTCCACGAAAGAGCATACAGAGGGATTTCTCGTAGCAGGACCCATTCAAATGCTTCCATTTCCACGAAAGAGCCCAAAGAGGGATTTCTCGTAGCAGGACCCATTCAAATATTTCCATTTCCACGAAAGAGCCCACAGAGGGATTTCTCGTAGCAGGACCCATTCAAATACTTCAATTTCCACGAAAGAGCCCACAGAGGGATTTCTCGTAGCAGGACCCATTCAATTACTTCCATTTCCACGAAAGAGCCCACAGAGGGATTTCTCGTAGCAGGACCCATTCAAATGCTTCCATTTCCACGAAAGGGCCTACAGTGGGATTTCTCGTAGCAGGACCCATTCAAATGCTTCCATTTCCACGAAAGGGCCCACAGAAGGATTTCTCGTAGCAGGACCCATTCAAATGCTTCCATTTCCACGAAAGGGCCCACATAAGGATTTCTCGTAGCAGGACCCATTCAAATGCTTCCATTTCCTCGAAATGTCCCAAAGAGGGATTTCTCATAGCAGGACCCATTCAAATGCTTCCATTTCCACGAAAGGTCCCACAGAGGGATTTCTCGTAGCAATACCCATTCAAATGCAACCATTTGCACGAAAGAGCCCACAGAGGGATTTCTCGTAGCAGGACCCATTCAAATGCATCCATTTCCACGAAAGAGCCCAAAGAGGGATATCTCGTAGCAGGACCCATTCAAATGCTTCCATTTCCACGAAAGAGCCCAAAGAGGACTTTCTCGTAGCAGGATCCATTCAAATGCTTCCATTTCCACGAAAGAGCCCACAGAGGGATTTCTCGTAGCAGGACCCATTCAAATGCTTCCATTTCCACGAAAGAGCCCAAATAGGGATTTCTCGTAGCACGACCCATTCAAATATTTCCATTTCCACGAAAGAGCCCACAGAGGGATTTCTCGTAGCTGGACCCATTCAAATACTTCCATTTCCACGAAAGAGCTCACAGAGGGATTTCTCGTAGCAGGACCCATTCAAATACTTCCATTTCCACGAAAGAGCCCACAGAGGGATTTCTCTTAGCAGGACCCATTCAAATACTTCTATTTCCACGAAAGAGCCCAAAGAGGGATTTCTCGTAGCAGGACCTATTCAAATGCTGACATTTCCACGAAAGAGCCCAAAGAGGGATTTCTCGTAGCAGGACCCATTCAAATGCTTCCATTTCCACGAAAGAGTCCACAGAGGGATTTCTCTTAGGAGGACCCATTCAAATACTTCCATTTCCACGAAAGAGCTCACAGAGGGATTTCTCGTAGCAGGACCCATTCAAATACTTCCATTTGCACGAAAGAGCCCACAGAAGGATTTCTCGTAGCAGGACCCATTCAAATACTTCCATTTCCACGAAAGAGCCCACAGAGGGATTTCCCCGTAGCAGGACACATTCAAATACTTCCATTTCCACGAAAGAGCAAAAAGAGGGATTTCTCTTAGCAGGACCCATTCAAATGCATCCATTTCCACGAAAGAGCCCAAAGAGGGATTTCTCGTAGCAGGACCCATTCAAATGCTTCCATTTCCACGAAAGAGCACAAAGAGGGATTTCTCGTAGCAGGACCCATTCAAATATTTCCATTTCCACGAAAGAGCCCACAGAGGGATTTCTCGTAGCAGGACCCATTCAAATACTTAAATTTCCACGAAAGAGCCCACAGAGGGATTTCTCGTAGCAGGACCCATTCAAATACTTCCATTTCCACGAAAGAGCAAAAAGAGGGATTTCTCTTAGCAGGACCCATTCAAATGCTTCCATTTCCACGAAAGAGCCCACAGAGGTATTTCTCGTAGCAGGACCCATTAAAATGCTTCCATTTCCACGAAAGAGCCCACAGAGGTATTTCTCGTAGCACGACCCATTCAAATATTTCCATTTCCACGAAAGAGCCCACAGAGGTATTTCTCGTAGCAGGACCCATTCAAATACTTCCATTTCCACGAAAGAGCCCACAGAGGGATTTCTCGTAGCAGGACCCATTCAAATGCTACCATTTCCACCAAAGAGCCCACAGAGGGATTTCTCGTAGTAGGACCCATTCAAATGCTTCCATTTCCACGAAAGAGCCCACAGAGGGATTTCTCGTAGCAGGACCCATTCAAATGCTACCATTTGCACGAAAGAGCCCACAGAGGGATTCTCGTAGCAGGACCCATTCAAATACTTCCATTTCCACGAAAGAGCCCACAGAGGGATTTCTCATAGCAGGACCCATTCAAATACTTCCATTTCCACGAAAGAGCCCACAGAGTGATTTCTGGTAGCAGGACCCATTCAAATACTTCCATTTCCACGAAAGAGCCCAAAGAGGGATTTCTCTTAGCAGGACCCATTCAAATGCATCCATTTCCACGAAAGAGCCCAAAGAGGAATTTCTCGTAGCAGGACCCATTCGAATGCTTCCATTTCCACGAAAGAGCCCAAAGAGGAATTTCTCGTAGCAGGACCCATTCAAATGCTTCCATTTCCACGAAAGAGCCCACAGGGGGATTTCTCGTAGCAGGACCCTTTCAAATGCTTCCATTTCCACGAAAGAGCCCAAAGAGGGATTTGTCGTAGCAGGACCCATTCAAATATTTCCATTTCCACAAAAGAGCCCACAGAGCGATTTCTCCTGGCAGGACCCATTGAAATACTTCCATTTCCACGAAAGAGCCCACAGAGGGATTTCTCGTAGCAGGACCCATTCAAATACTTCCATTTCCACGAAAGAGCCCAAAGAGGGATTTCTCGTAGCAGGACTCATTCAAATGCTTCCATTTCCACGAAAGACGCCAAAGAGGGATTTCTCGTTCCAGGACCCATTCAAATGCTTCCATTTCCACGAAAGAGCCCAAAGAGGGATTTCTCGTAGCAGAACCCATTCAAGTGCTTCCATTTCCACGAAAGAGCCCACAGAGGGATTTCTCGTAGCAGGACCCATTCAAATACTTCCATTTCCACGAAAGAGCCCACAGAGGGATTTTTCGTAGCAGGACCCATTCAAATGCTTCCATTTCCACGAAAGGGCCCACAGAGGGATTTCTCGTAGCAGGACCCATTCAAATACTTCCATTTCCACGAAACAGCCAACAGAGGGATTTCTCGTAGCAGGACCCATTCAAATGCTTCCATTTCCACGAAAGGGCCCACAGAGGGATTTCTCGTAGCAGGACCCATTCAAATGCTTCCATTTCCACGAAAGGGCCCACAGACGGATTTCTCGTAGGAGGACCCATTCAAATACTTCCATTTCCACGAAAGGGCCCACAGAGGGATTTCTCATAGCAGGACCCATTCAAATACTTCCATTTCCACAAAAGAGCCCACAGAGGGATTTCTCGCAGCAGGACCCATTCAAATACTTCCATTTCTACGAAAGAGCCCACAGAGGGATTTCTCGTAGCAGGACCCATTCAAATGCTTCCATTTCCACGAAAGGTCCCACAGAGGGATTTCTCGTAGCAGGACCCATTCAAATGCTTCCATTTCCACGAAAGGTCCCACAGAGGGATTTCTCGTAGCAGGACCCATTCAAATGCTTCCATTTCCACGAAAGGTCCCACAGAGGGATTTCTCGTAGCACGACCTATTGAAATGCTACCATTTGCACGAAAGAGCCCACAAAGGGATTTCTCTTAGCAGGACCCATTTAAATGCATCCATTTCCACGAAGGAGCCCAAAGAAGGATTTCTCGTAGCAGGACCCATTCAAATGCTTCCATTTCCACGAAAGAGCCCAAAGAGGAATTTCTCGTAGCAGGACCCATTCAAATGCTTCCATTTCCACGAAAGAGCCCACAGAGGGATTTCTCGTAGGAGGACCCATTCAAATGCTTCCATTTCCACGAAAGAGCCCAAAGAGGCATTTCTCGTAGCACGACCCATTCAAATATTTCCATTCCACGAAAGAGCCCACAGAGGGATTTCTCGTAGCTGGACCCATTCAAATACTTCCATTTCCACGAAAGAGCCCACAGAGGGATTTCTCTTAGCAGGACCCATTCAAATACTTCTATTTCCACGAAAGAGCCCAAAGAGGGATTTCTCGTAGCAGGACCTATTCAAATGCTGACATTTCCACGAAAGAGCGCAAAGAGGGATTTCTCGTAGCAGGACCCATTCAAATGCTTCCATTTCCACGAAAGAGTCCACAGAGGGATTTCTCTTAGGAGGACCCATTCAAATACTTCCATTTCCACGAAAGAGCTCACAGAGGGATTTCTCGTAGCAGGACCCATTCAAATACTTCCATTTGCACGAAAGAGCCCACAGAAGGATTTCTCGTAGCAGGACCCATTCAAATACTTCCATTTCCACGAAAGAGCCCACAGAGGGATTTCTCGTAGCAGGACACATTCAAATACTTCCATTTCCACGAAAGAGCAAAAAGAGGGATTTCTCTTAGCAGGACCCATTCAAATGCATCCATTTCCACGAAAGAGCCCAAAGAGGGATTTCTCGTAGCAGGACCCATTCAAATGCTTCCATTTCCACGAAAGAGCACAAAGAGGGATTTCTCGTAGCAGGACCCATTCAAATGCTTCCATTTCCACGAAAGAGCCCAAAGAGGGATTTCTCGTAGCAGGACCCATTCAAATATTTCCATTTCCACGAAAGAGCCCACAGAGGGATTTCTCGTAGCAGGACCCATTCAAATGCTTAAATTTCCACGAAAGAGCCCACAGAGGGATTTCTCGTAGCAGGACCCATTCAAATACTTCCATTTCCACGAAAGAGCAAAAAGAGGGATTTCTCGTAGCAGGACCCATTCAAATGCTTCCATTTCCACGAAAGAGCCCACAGAGGTATTTCTCGTAGCACGACCCATTCAAATATTTCCATTTCCACGAAAGAGCCCACAGAGGTATTTCTCGTAGCAGGACCCATTCAAATACTTCCATTTCCACGAAAGAGCCCACAGAGGGATTTCTCGTAGCAGGACCCATTCAAATGCTTCCATTTCCACGAAAGAGCCCAAAGAGGACTTTCTCGTAGCAGGATCCATTCAAATGCTTCCATTTCCACGAAAGAGCCCACAGAGGGATTTCTCGTAGCAGGACCCATTCAAATGCTTCCATTTCCACGAAAGAGCCCAAATAGGGATTTCTCGTAGCACGACCCATTCAAATATTTTCATTTCCACGAAAGAGCCCACAGAGGGATTTCTCGTAGCAGGACCCATTCAAATACTTCCATTTCCACGAAAGAGCCCACAGAGGGATTTCTCGTAGCAGGACCCATTCAAATGCTTCCATTTCCACGAAAGAGCCCAAAGAGGGATTTCTCGTAGCAAGACCCATTCAAATGCTTCCATTTCCACGAAAGAGCCCACAGAGGGATTTCTCGTAGCAGGACAAATTCAAATACTTCCATTTCCACGAAAGAGCCCACAGAGGGATTTCTCGTAGCAGGACCCATTCAAATACTTCCATTTCCACGAAAGAGCCCACAGAGGGATTTCTCGTAGCAGGACCCATTCAAATGCTTCCATTTCCACGAAAGGGCCCACAGAGGGATTTCTCGTAGCAGGACCCATTCAAATGCTTCCATTTCCACGAAAAGGCCCACAGAGGGATTTCTCGTAGCAGGACCCATTCAAATGCTTCCATTTCCACGAAAGGGCCATAGAGGGATTTCTCGTAGCAGGACCCATTCAAATGCTTCCATTTCCACGAAAGGGCCAACAGAGTGATTTCTCGTAGCAGGACCCATTCCAATGCTTCCATTTCCACGAAAGGGCCCACAGAGTGATTTCTCGTAGCAGGACCCATTCAAATGCTTCCTTTTCCACGAAAGATCCCACAGAGGGATTTCTCGTAGCAGGACCCATTCAAATGCTACCATTTGCAGGAAAGAGCCCACAAAGGGATTTCTCGTAGCAGGACCCATTCAAATACTTCCATTTCCACGAAAGAGCCCACAGAGGGATTTCTCATAGCAGGACCCATTCAAATACTTCCATTTCCACGAAAGAGCCCACAGAGTGATTTCTGGTAGCAGGACCCATTCAAATACTTCCATTTCCACGAAAGAGCCCAAAGAGGGATTTCTCTTAGCAGGACCCATTCAAATGCATCCATTTCCACGAAAGAGCCCAAAGAGGAATTTCTCGTAGCAGGACCCATTCGAATGCTTCCATTTCCACGAAAGAGCCCAAAGAGGAATTTCTCGTAGCAGGACCCATTCAAATGCTTCCATTTCCACGAAAGAGCCCACAGGGGGATTTCTCGTAGCAGGACCCATTCAAATGCTTCCATTTCCACGAAAGAGCCCAAAGAGGGATTTGTCGTAGCAGGACCCATTCAAATATTTCCATTTCCACAAAAGAGCCCACAGAGCGATTTCTCCTGGCAGGACCCATTGAAATACTTCCATTTCCACGAAAGAGCCCACAGAGGGATTTCTCGTAGCAGGACCCATTCAAATACTTCCATTTCCACGAAAGAGCCCAAAGAGGGATTTCTCGTAGCAGGACTCATTCAAATGCTTCCATTTCCACGAAAGACGCCAAAGAGGGATTTCTCGTTCCAGGACCCATTCAAATGCTTCCATTTCCACGAAAGAGCCCAAAGAGGGATTTCTCGTAGCAGAACCCATTCAAGTGCTTCCATTTCCACGAAAGAGCCCACAGAGGGATTTCTCGTAGCAGGACCCATTCAAATACTTCCATTTCCACGAAAGAGCCCACAGAGGGATTTTTCGTAGCAGGACCCATTCAAATGCTTCCATTTCCACGAAAGGGCCCACAGAGGGATTTCTCGTAGCAGGACCCATTCAAATACTTCCATTTCCACGAAACAGCCAACAGAGGGATTTCTCGTAGCAGGACCCATTCAAATGCTTCCATTTCCACGAAAGGGCCCACAGAGGGATTTCTCGTAGCAGGACCCATTCAAATGCTTCCATTTCCACGAAAGGGCCCACAGACGGATTTCTCGTAGGAGGACCCATTCAAATACTTCCATTTCCACGAAAGGGCCCACAGAGGGATTTCTCATAGCAGGACCCATTCAAATACTTCCATTTCCACAAAAGAGCCCACAGAGGGATTTCTCGCAGCAGGACCCATTCAAATACTTCCATTTCTACGAAAGAGCCCACAGAGGGATTTCTCGTAGCAGGACCCATTCAAATGCTTCCATTTCCACGAAAGGTCCCACAGAGGGATTTCTCGTAGCAGGACCCATTCAAATGCTTCCATTTCCACGAAAGGTCCCACAGAGGGATTTCTCGTAGCAGGACCCATTCAAATGCTTCCATTTCCACGAAAGGTCCCACAGAGGGATTTCTCGTAGCACGACCTATTGAAATGCTACCATTTGCACGAAAGAGCCCACAAAGGGATTTCTCTTAGCAGGACCCATTCAAATGCATCCATTTCCACGAAGGAGCCCAAAGAAGGATTTCTCGTAGCAGGACCCATTCAAATGCTTCCATTTCCACGAAAGAGCCCAAAGAGGAATTTCTCGTAGCAGGACCCATTCAAATGCTTCCATTTCCACGAAAGAGCCCACAGAGGGATTTCTCGTAGGAGGACCCATTCAAATGCTTCCATTTCCACGAAAGAGCCCAAAGAGGCATTTCTCGTAGCACGACCCATTCAAATATTTCCATTCCACGAAAGAGCCCACAGAGGGATTTCTCGTAGCTGGACCCATTCAAATACTTCCATTTCCACGAAAGAGCCCACAGAGGGATTTCTCTTAGCAGGACCCATTCAAATACTTCTATTTCCACGAAAGAGCCCAAAGAGGGATTTCTCGTAGCAGGACCTATTCAAATGCTGACATTTCCACGAAAGAGCGCAAAGAGGGATTTCTCGTAGCAGGACCCATTCAAATGCTTCCATTTCCACGAAAGAGTCCACAGAGGGATTTCTCTTAGGAGGACCCATTCAAATACTTCCATTTCCACGAAAGAGCTCACAGAGGGATTTCTCGTAGCAGGACCCATTCAAATACTTCCATTTGCACGAAAGAGCCCACAGAAGGATTTCTCGTAGCAGGACCCATTCAAATACTTCCATTTCCACGAAAGAGCCCACAGAGGGATTTCTCGTAGCAGGACACATTCAAATACTTCCATTTCCACGAAAGAGCAAAAAGAGGGATTTCTCTTAGCAGGACCCATTCAAATGCATCCATTTCCACGAAAGAGCCCAAAGAGGGATTTCTCGTAGCAGGACCCATTCAAATGCTTCCATTTCCACGAAAGAGCACAAAGAGGGATTTCTCGTAGCAGGACCCATTCAAATGCTTCCATTTCCACGAAAGAGCCCAAAGAGGGATTTCTCGTAGCAGGACCCATTCAAATATTTCCATTTCCACGAAAGAGCCCACAGAGGGATTTCTCGTAGCAGGACCCATTCAAATACTTAAATTTCCACGAAAGAGCCCACAGAGGGATTTCTCGTAGCAGGACCCATTCAAATACTTCCATTTCCACGAAAGAGCAAAAAGAGGGATTTCTCTTAGCAGGACCCATTCAAATGCTTCCATTTCCACGAAAGAGCCCACAGAGGTATTTCTCGTAGCACGACCCATTCAAATATTTCCATTTCCACGAAAGAGCCCACAGAGGTATTTCTCGTAGCAGGACCCATTCAAATACTTCCATTTCCACGAAAGAGCCCACAGAGGGATTTCTCGTAGCAGGACCCATTCAAATGCTTCCATTTCCACGAAAGAGCCCAAAGAGGACTTTCTCGTAGCAGGATCCATTCAAATGCTTCCATTTCCACGAAAGAGCCCACAGAGGGATTTCTCGTAGCAGGACCCATTCAAATGCTTCCATTTCCACGAAAGAGCCCAAATAGGGATTTCTCGTAGCACGACCCATTCAAATATTTTCATTTCCACGAAAGAGCCCACAGAGGGATTTCTCGTAGCAGGACCCATTCAAATACTTCCATTTCCACGAAAGAGCCCACAGAGGGATTTCTCGTAGCAGGACCCATTCAAATGCTTCCATTTCCACGAAAGAGCCCAAAGAGGGATTTCTCGTAGCAAGACCCATTCAAATGCTTCCATTTCCACGAAAGAGCCCACAGAGGGATTTCTCGTAGCAGGACAAATTCAAATACTTCCATTTCCACGAAAGAGCCCACAGAGGGATTTCTCGTAGCAGGACCCATTCAAATACTTCCATTTCCACGAAAGAGCCCACAGAGGGATTTCTCGTAGCAGGACCCATTCAAATGCTTCCATTTCCACGAAAGGGCCCACAGAGGGATTTCTCGTAGCAGGACCCATTCAAATGCTTCCATTTCCACGAAAAGGCCCACAGAGGGATTTCTCGTAGCAGGACCCATTCAAATGCTTCCATTTCCACGAAAGGGCCATAGAGGGATTTCTCGTAGCAGGACCCATTCAAATGCTTCCATTTCCACGAAAGGGCCAACAGAGTGATTTCTCGTAGCAGGACCCATTCCAATGCTTCCATTTCCACGAAAGGGCCCACAGAGTGATTTCTCGTAGCAGGACCCATTCAAATGCTTCCTTTTCCACGAAAGATCCCACAGAGGGATTTCTCGTAGCAGGACCCATTCAAATGCTACCATTTGCAGGAAAGAGCCCACAAAGGGATTTCTCGTAGCAGGACCCATTCAAATGCTACCATTTCCACGAAAGAGCCCACAGAGGGATTCTCGTAGCAGGACCCATTCAAATACTTCCATTTCCACGAAAGAGCCCACAGAGGGATTTCTCATAGCAGGACCCATTCAAATACTTCCATTTCCACGAAAGAGCCCACAGAGTGATTTCTGGTAGCAGGACCCATTCAAATACTTCCATTTCCACGAAAGAGCCCAAAGAGGGATTTCTCTTATCAGGACCCATTCAAATGCATCCATTTCCACGAAAGAGCCCAAAGAGGAATTTCTCGTAGCAGGACCCATTCGAATGCTTCCATTTCCACGAAAGAGCCCAAAGAGGAATTTCTCGTAGCAGGACCCATTCAAATGCTTCCATTTCCACGAAAGAGCCCACAGGGGGATTTCTCGTAGCAGGACCCATTCAAATGCTTCCATTTCCACGAAAGAGCCCACAGAGGGATTTCTCGTAGGAGGACCCATTCAAATGCTTCCATTTCCACGAAAGAGCCCAAAGAGGCATTTCTCGTAGCACGACCCATTCAAATATTTCCATTCCACGAAAGAGCCCACAGAGGGATTTCTCGTAGCTGGACCCATTCAAATACTTCCATTTCCACGAAAGAGCCCACAGAGGGATTTCTCTTAGCAGGACCCATTCAAATGCTTCCATTTCCACGAAAGAGCCCACAGAGGGATTTCTCGTAGCAGGACCCATTCAAATGCTTCCATTTCCACGAAAGAGCCCAAATAGGGATTTCTCGTAGCACGACCCATTCAAATATTTTCATTTCCACGAAAGAGCCCACAGAGGGATTTCTCGTAGCAGGACCCATTCAAATACTTCCATTTCCACGAAAGAGCCCACAGAGGGATTTCTCGTAGCAGGACCCATTCAAATGCTTCCATTTCCACGAAAGAGCCCAAAGAGGGATTTCTCGTAGCAAGACCCATTCAAATGCTTCCATTTCCACGAAAGAGCCCACAGAGGGATTTCTCGTAGCAGGACAAATTCAAATACTTCCATTTCCACGAAAGAGCCCACAGAGGGATTTCTCGTAGCAGGACCCATTCAAATGCTTCCATTTCCACGAAAGAGCCCAAATAGGGATTTCTCGTAGCACGACCCATTCAAATATTTTCATTTCCACGAAAGAGCCCACAGAGGGATTTCTCGTAGCAGGACCCATTCAAATACTTCCATTTCCACGAAAGAGCCCACAGAGGGATTTCTCGTAGCAGGACCCATTCAAATGCTTCCATTTCCACGAAAGAGCCCAAAGAGGGATTTCTCGTAGCAAGACCCATTCAAATGCTTCCATTTCCACGAAAGAGCCCACAGAGGGATTTCTCGTAGCAGGACAAATTCAAATACTTCCATTTCCACGAAAGAGCCCACAGAGGGATTTCTCGTAGCAGGACCCATTCAAATACTTCCATTTCCACGAAAGAGCCCACAGAGGGATTTCTCGTAGCAGGACCCATTCAAATGCTTCCATTTCCACGAAAGGGCCCACAGAGGGATTTCTCGTAGCAGGACCCATTCAAATGCTTCCATTTCCACGAAAAGGCCCACAGAGGGATTTCTCGTAGCAGGACCCATTCAAATGCTTCCATTTCCACGAAAGAGCCCAAATAGGGATTTCTCGTAGCACGACCCATTCAAATATTTTCATTTCCACGAAAGAGCCCACAGAGGGATTTCTCGTAGCAGGACCCATTCAAATACTTCCATTTCCACGAAAGAGCCCACAGAGGGATTTCTCGTAGCAGGACCCATTCAAATGCTTCCATTTCCACGAAAGAGCCCAAAGAGGGATTTCTCGTAGCAAGACCCATTCAAATGCTTCCATTTCCACGAAAGAGCCCACAGAGGGATTTCTCGTAGCAGGACAAATTCAAATACTTCCATTTCCACGAAAGAGCCCACAGAGTGATTTCTCGTAGCAGGACCCATTCCAATGCTTCCATTTCCACGAAAGGGCCCACAGAGTGATTTCTCGTAGCAGGACCCATTCAAATGCTTCCTTTTCCACGAAAGATCCCACAGAGGGATTTCTCGTAGCAGGACCCATTCAAATGCTACCATTTGCAGGAAAGAGCCCACAAAGGGATTTCTCGTAGCAGGACCCATTCAAATACTTCCATTTCCACGAAAGAGCCCACAGAGGGATTTCTCATAGCAGGACCCATTCAAATACTTCCATTTCCACGAAAGAGCCCACAGAGTGATTTCTGGTAGCAGGACCCATTCAAATACTTCCATTTCCACGAAAGAGCCCAAAGAGGGATTTCTCTTAGCAGGACCCATTCAAATGCATCCATTTCCACGAAAGAGCCCAAAGAGGAATTTCTCGTAGCAGGACACATTCGAATGCTTCCATTTCCACGAAAGAGCCCAAAGAGGAATTTCTCGTAGCAGGACCCATTCAAATGCTTCCATTTCCACGAAAGAGCCCACAGGGGGATTTCTCGTAGCAGGACCCATTCAAATGCTTCCATTTCCACGAAAGAGCCCAAAGAGGGATTTGTCGTAGCAGGACCCATTCAAATATTTCCATTTCCACAAAAGAGCCCACAGAGCGATTTCTCCTGGCAGGACCCATTGAAATACTTCCATTTCCACGAAAGAGCCCACAGAGGGATTTCTCGTAGCAGGACCCATTCAAATACTTCCATTTCCACGAAAGAGCCCAAAGAGGGATTTCTCGTAGCAGGACTCATTCAAATGCTTCCATTTCCACGAAAGACGCCAAAGAGGGATTTCTCGTTCCAGGACCCATTCAAATGCTTCCATTTCCACGAAAGAGCCCAAAGAGGGATTTCTCGTAGCAGAACCCATTCAAGTGCTTCCATTTCCACGAAAGAGCCCACAGAGGGATTTCTCGTAGCAGGACCCATTCAAATACTTCCATTTCCACGAAAGAGCCCACAGAGGGATTTTTCGTAGCAGGACCCATTCAAATGCTTCCATTTCCACGAAAGGGCCCACAGAGGGATTTCTCGTAGCAGGACCCATTCAAATACTTCCATTTCCACGAAACAGCCAACAGAGGGATTTCTCGTAGCAGGACCCATTCAAATGCTTCCATTTCCACGAAAGGGCCCACAGAGGGATTTCTCGTAGCAGGACCCATTCAAATGCTTCCATTTCCACGAAAGGGCCCACAGACGGATTTCTCGTAGGAGGACCCATTCAAATACTTCCATTTCCACGAAAGGGCCCACAGAGGGATTTCTCATAGCAGGACCCATTCAAATACTTCCATTTCCACAAAAGAGCTCACAGAGGGATTTCTCGCAGCAGGACCCATTCAAATACTTCCATTTCTACGAAAGAGCCCACAGAGGGATTTCTCGTAGCAGGACAAATTCAAATGCTTCCATTTCCACGAAAGGTCCCACAGAGGGATTTCTCGTAGCAGGACCCATTCAAATGCTTCCATTTCCACGAAAGGTCCCACAGAGGGATTTCTCGTAGCAGGACCCATTCAAATGCTTCCATTTCCACGAAAGGTCCCACAGAGGGATTTCTCGTAGCACGACCTATTGAAATGCTACCATTTGCACGAAAGAGCCCACAAAGGGATTTCTCTTAGCAGGACCCATTCAAATGCATCCATTTCCACGAAGGAGCCCAAAGAAGGATTTCTCGTAGCAGGACCCATTCAAATGCTTCCATTTCCACGAAAGAGCCCAAAGAGGAATTTCTCGTAGCAGGACCCATTCAAATGCTTCCATTTCCACGAAAGAGCCCACAGAGGGATTTCTCGTAGGAGGACCCATTCAAATGCTTCCATTTCCACGAAAGAGCCCAAAGAGGCATTTCTCGTAGCACGACCCATTCAAATATTTCCATTCCACGAAAGAGCCCACAGAGGGATTTCTCGTAGCTGGACCCATTCAAATACTTCCATTTCCACGAAAGAGCCCACAGAGGGATTTCTCTTAGCAGGACCCATTCAAATACTTCTATTTCCACGAAAGAGCCCAAAGAGGGATTTCTCGTAGCAGGACCTATTCAAATGCTGACATTTCCACGAAAGAGCGCAAAGAGGGATTTCTCGTAGCAGGACCCATTCAAATGCTTCCATTTCCACGAAAGAGTCCACAGAGGGATTTCTCTTAGGAGGACCCATTCAAATACTTCCATTTCCACGAAAGAGCTCACAGAGGGATTTCTCGTAGCAGGACCCATTCAAATACTTCCATTTGCACGAAAGAGCCCACAGAAGGATTTCTCGTAGCAGGACCCATTCAAATACTTCCATTTCCACGAAAGAGCCCACAGAGGGATTTCTCGTAGCAGGACACATTCAAATACTTCCATTTCCACGAAAGAGCAAAAAGAGGGATTTCTCTTAGCAGGACCCATTCAAATGCATCCATTTCCACGAAAGAGCCCAAAGAGGGATTTCTCGTAGCAGGACCCATTCAAATGCTTCCATTTCCACGAAAGAGCACAAAGAGGGATTTCTCGTAGCAGGACCCATTCAAATGCTTCCATTTCCACGAAAGAGCCCAAAGAGGGATTTCTCGTAGCAGGACCCATTCAAATATTTCCATTTCCACGAAAGAGCCCACAGAGGGATTTCTCGTAGCAGGACCCATTCAAATACTTAAATTTCCACGAAAGAGCCCACAGAGGGATTTCTCGTAGCAGGACCCATTCAAATACTTCCATTTCCACGAAAGAGCAAAAAGAGGGATTTCTCTTAGCAGGACCCATTCAAATGCTTCCATTTCCACGAAAGAGCCCACAGAGGTATTTCTCGTAGCACGACCCATTCAAATATTTCCATTTCCACGAAAGAGCCCACAGAGGTATTTCTCGTAGCAGGACCCATTCAAATGCTTCCATTTCCACGAAAGAGCCCACAGAGGGATTTCTCGTAGCAGGACCCATTCAAATGCTTCCATTTCCACGAAAGAGCCCAAAGAGGACTTTCTCGTAGCAGGATCCATTCAAATGCTTCCATTTCCACGAAAGAGCCCACAGAGGGATTTCTCGTAGCAGGACCCATTCAAATGCTTCCATTTCCACGAAAGAGCCCAAATAGGGATTTCTCGTAGCACGACCCATTCAAATATTTTCATTTCCACCAAAGAGCCCACAGAGGGATTTCTCGTAGCAGGACCCATTCAAATACTTCCATTTCCACGAAAGAGCCCACAGAGGGATTTCTCGTAGCAGGACCCATTCAAATGCTTCCATTTCCACGAAAGAGCCCAAAGAGGGATTTCTCGTAGCAAGACCCATTCAAATGCTTCCATTTCCACGAAAGAGCCCACAGAGGGATTTCTCGTAGCAGGACAAATTCAAATACTTCCATTTCCACGAAAGAGCCCACAGAGGGATTTCTCGTAGCAGGACCCATTCAAATACTTCCATTTCCACGAAAGAGCCCACAGAGGGATTTCTCGTAGCAGGACCCATTCAAATGCTTCCATTTCCACGAAAGGGCCCACAGAGGGATTTCTCGTAGCAGGACCCATTCAAATGCTTCCATTTCCACGAAAAGGCCCACAGAGGGATTTCTCGTAGCAGGACCCATTCAAATGCTTCCATTTCCACGAAAGGGCCATAGAGGGATTTCTCGTAGCAGGACCCATTCAAATGCTTCCATTTCCACGAAAGGGCCAACAGAGTGATTTCTCGTAGCAGGACCCATTCCAATGCTTCCATTTCCACGAAAGGGCCCACAGAGTGATTTCTCGTAGCAGGACCCATTCAAATGCTTCCTTTTCCACGAAAGATCCCACAGAGGGATTTCTCGTAGCAGGACCCATTCAAATGCTACCATTTGCAGGAAAGAGCCCACAAAGGGATTTCTCGTAGCAGGACCCATTCAAATGCTACCATTTCCACGAAAGAGCCCACAGAGGGATTCTCGTAGCAGGACCCATTCAAATACTTCCATTTCCACGAAAGAGCCCACAGAGGGATTTCTCATAGCAGGACCCATTCAAATACTTCCATTTCCACGAAAGAGCCCACAGAGTGATTTCTGGTAGCAGGACCCATTCAAATACTTCCATTTCCACGAAAGAGCCCAAAGAGGGATTTCTCTTATCAGGACCCATTCAAATGCATCCATTTCCACGAAAGAGCCCAAAGAGGAATTTCTCGTAGCAGGACCCATTCGAATGCTTCCATTTCCACGAAAGAGCCCAAAGAGGAATTTCTCGTAGCAGGACCCATTCAAATGCTTCCATTTCCACGAAAGAGCCCACAGGGGGATTTCTCGTAGCAGGACCCATTCAAATGCTTCCATTTCCACGAAAGAGCCCACAGAGGGATTTCTCGTAGGAGGACCCATTCAAATGCTTCCATTTCCACGAAAGAGCCCAAAGAGGCATTTCTCGTAGCACGACCCATTCAAATATTTCCATTCCACGAAAGAGCCCACAGAGGGATTTCTCGTAGCTGGACCCATTCAAATACTTCCATTTCCACGAAAGAGCCCACAGAGGGATTTCTCTTAGCAGGACCCATTCAAATACTTCTATTTCCACGAAAGAGCCCAAAGAGGGATTTCTCGTAGCAGGACCTATTCAAATGCTGACATTTCCACGAAAGAGCGCAAAGAGGGATTTCTCGTAGCAGGACCCATTCAAATGCTTCCATTTCCACGAAAGAGTCCACAGAGGGATTTCTCTTAGGAGGACCCATTCAAATACTTCCATTTCCACGAAAGAGCTCACAGAGGGATTTCTCGTAGCAGGACCCATTCAAATACTTCCATTTGCACGAAAGAGCCCACAGAAGGATTTCTCGTAGCAGGACCCATTCAAATACTTCCATTTCCACGAAAGAGCCCACAGAGGGATTTCTCGTAGCAGGACACATTCAAATACTTCCATTTCCACGAAAGAGCAAAAAGAGGGATTTCTCTTAGCAGGACCCATTCAAATGCATCCATTTCCACGAAAGAGCCCAAAGAGGGATTTCTCGTAGCAGGACCCATTCAAATGCTTCCATTTCCACGAAAGAGCACAAAGAGGGATTTCTCGTAGCAGGACCCATTCAAATGCTTCCATTTCCACGAAAGAGCCCAAAGAGGGATTTCTCGTAGCAGGACCCATTCAAATATTTCCATTTCCACGAAAGAGCCCACAGAGGGATTTCTCGTAGCAGGACCCATTCAAATACTTAAATTTCCACGAAAGAGCCCACAGAGGGATTTCTCGTAGCAGGACCCATTCAAATACTTCCATTTCCACGAAAGAGCAAAAAGAGGGATTTCTCTTAGCAGGACCCATTCAAATGCTTCCATTTCCACGAAAGAGCCCACAGAGGTATTTCTCGTAGCACGACCCATTCAAATATTTCCATTTCCACGAAAGAGCCCACAGAGGTATTTCTCGTAGCAGGACCCATTCAAATACTTCCATTTCCACGAAAGAGCCCACAGAGGGATTTCTCGTAGCAGGACCCATTCAAATGCTTCCATTTCCACGAAAGAGCCCAAAGAGGACTTTCTCGTAGCAGGATCCATTCAAATGCTTCCATTTCCACGAAAGAGCCCACAGAGGGATTTCTCGTAGCAGGACCCATTCAAATGCTTCCATTTCCACGAAAGAGCCCAAATAGGGATTTCTCGTAGCACGACCCATTCAAATATTTTCATTTCCACGAAAGAGCCCACAGAGGGATTTCTCGTAGCAGGACCCATTCAAATACTTCCATTTCCACGAAAGAGCCCACAGAGGGATTTCTCGTAGCAGGACCCATTCAAATGCTTCCATTTCCACGAAAGAGCCCAAAGAGGGATTTCTCGTAGCAAGACCCATTCAAATGCTTCCATTTCCACGAAAGAGCCCACAGAGGGATTTCTCGTAGCAGGACAAATTCAAATACTTCCATTTCCACGAAAGAGCCCACAGAGGGATTTCTCGTAGCAGGACCCATTCAAATACTTCCATTTCCACGAAAGAGCCCACAGAGGGATTTCTCGTAGCAGGACCCATTCAAATGCTTCCATTTCCACGAAAGGGCCCACAGAGGGATTTCTCGTAGCAGGACCCATTCAAATGCTTCCATTTCCACGAAAAGGCCCACAGAGGGATTTCTCGTAGCAGGACCCATTCAAATGCTTCCATTTCCACGAAAGGGCCATAGAGGGATTTCTCGTAGCAGGACCCATTCAAATGCTTCCATTTCCACGAAAGGGCCAACAGAGTGATTTCTCGTAGCAGGACCCATTCCAATGCTTCCATTTCCACGAAAGGGCCCACAGAGTGATTTCTCGTAGCAGGACCCATTCAAATGCTTCCTTTTCCACGAAAGATCCCACAGAGGGATTTCTCGTAGCAGGACCCATTCAAATGCTACCATTTGCAGGAAAGAGCCCACAAAGGGATTTCTCGTAGCAGGACCCATTCAAATGCTACCATTTCCACGAAAGAGCCCACAGAGGGATTCTCGTAGCAGGACCCATTCAAATACTTCCATTTCCACGAAAGAGCCCACAGAGGGATTTCTCATAGCAGGACCCATTCAAATACTTCCATTTCCACGAAAGAGCCCACAGAGTGATTTCTGGTAGCAGGACCCATTCAAATACTTCCATTTCCACGAAAGAGCCCAAAGAGGGATTTCTCTTATCAGGACCCATTCAAATGCATCCATTTCCACGAAAGAGCCCAAAGAGGAATTTCTCGTAGCAGGACCCATTCGAATGCTTCCATTTCCACGAAAGAGCCCAAAGAGGAATTTCTCGTAGCAGGACCCATTCAAATGCTTCCATTTCCACGAAAGAGCCCACAGGGGGATTTCTCGTAGCAGGACCCATTCAAATGCTTCCATTTCCACGAAAGAGCCCAAAGAGGGATTTGTCGTAGCAGGACCCATTCAAATATTTCCATTTCCACAAAAGAGCCCACAGAGCGATTTCTCCTGGCAGGACCCATTGAAATACTTCCATTTCCACGAAAGAGCCCACAGAGGGATTTCTCGTAGCAGGACCCATTCAAATACTTCCATTTCCACGAAAGAGCCCAAAGAGGGATTTCTCGTAGCAGGACTCATTCAAATGCTTCCATTTCCACGAAAGACGCCAAAGAGGGATTTCTCGTTCCAGGACCCATTCAAATGCTTCCATTTCCACGAAAGAGCCCAAAGAGGGATTTCTCGTAGCAGAACCCATTCAAGTGCTTCCATTTCCACGAAAGAGCCCACAGAGGGATTTCTCGTAGCAGGACCCATTCAAATACTTCCATTTCCACGAAAGAGCCCACAGAGGGATTTTTCGTAGCAGGACCCATTCAAATGCTTCCATTTCCACGAAAGGGCCCACAGAGGGATTTCTCGTAGCAGGACCCATTCAAATACTTCCATTTCCACGAAACAGCCAACAGAGGGATTTCTCGTAGCAGGACCCATTCAAATGCTTCCATTTCCACGAAAGGGCCCACAGAGGGATTTCTCGTAGCAGGACCCATTCAAATGCTTCCATTTCCACGAAAGGGCCCACAGACGGATTTCTCGTAGGAGGACCCATTCAAATACTTCCATTTCCACGAAAGGGCCCACAGAGGGATTTCTCATAGCAGGACCCATTCAAATACTTCCATTTCCACAAAAGAGCCCACAGAGGGATTTCTCGCAGCAGGACCCATTCAAATACTTCCATTTCCACGAAACAGCCCACAGAGGGATTTCTCGTAGCAGAACCCATTCAAATGCTTCCATTTCCACGAAAAGGCCCACAGAGGGATTTCTCGTAGCAGGACCCATTCAAATGCTTCCATTTCCACGAAAGGTCCCACAGAGGGATTTCTCGTAGCAGGACCCATTCAAATGCTTCCATTTCCACGAAAGGTCCCACAGAGGGATTTCTCGTAGCACGACCTATTGAAATGCTACCATTTGCACGAAAGAGCCCACAAAGGGATTTCTCTTAGCAGGACCCATTCAAATGCATCCATTTCCACGAAGGAGCCCAAAGAAGGATTTCTCGTAGCAGGACCCATTCAAATGCTTCCATTTCCACGAAAGAGCCCAAAGAGGAATTTCTCGTAGCAGGACCCATTCAAATGCTTCCATTTCCACGAAAGAGCCCACAGAGGGATTTCTCGTAGGAGGACCCATTCAAATGCTTCCATTTCCACGAAAGAGCCCAAAGAGGCATTTCTCGTAGCACGACCCATTCAAATATTTCCATTCCACGAAACAGCCCACAGAGGGATTTCTCGTAGCTGGACCCATTCAAATACTTCCATTTCCACGAAAGAGCCCACAGAGGGATTTCTCGTAGCAGGACCCATTCAAATACTTCCATTTCCACGAAAGAGCCCACAGAGGGATTTCTCTTAGCAGGACCCATTCAAATACTTCTATTTCCACGAAAGAGCCCAAAGAGGGATTTCTCGTAGCAGGACCTATTCAAATGCTGACATTTCCACGAAAGAGCGCAAAGAGGGATTTCTCGTAGCAGGACCCATTCAAATGCTTCCATTTCCACGAAAGAGTCCACAGAGGGATTTCTCTTAGGAGGACCCATTCAAATACTTCCATTTCCACGAAAGAGCTCACAGAGGGATTTCTCGTAGCAGGACCCATTCAAATACTTCCATTTGCACGAAAGAGCCCACAGAAGGATTTCTCGTAGCAGGACCCATTCAAATACTTCCATTTCCACGAAAGAGCCCACAGAGGGATTTCTCGTAGCAGGACACATTCAAATACTTCCATTTCCACGAAAGAGCAAAAAGAGGGATTTCTCTTAGCAGGACCCATTCAAATGCATCCATTTCCACGAAAGAGCCCAAAGAGGGATTTCTCGTAGCAGGACCCATTCAAATGCTTCCATTTCCACGAAAGAGCACAAAGAGGGATTTCTCGTAGCAGGACCCATTCAAATGCTTCCATTTCCACGAAAGAGCCCAAAGAGGGATTTCTCGTAGCAGGACCCATTCAAATATTTCCATTTCCACGAAAGAGCCCACAGAGGGATTTCTCGTAGCAGGACCCATTCAAATACTTAAATTTCCACGAAAGAGCCCACAGAGGGATTTCTCGTAGCAGGACCCATTCAAATACTTCCATTTCCACGAAAGAGCAAAAAGAGGGATTTCTCGTAGCAGGACCCATTCAAATGCTTCCATTTCCACGAAAGAGCCCACAGAGGTATTTCTCGTAGCACGACCCATTCAAATATTTCCATTTCCACGAAAGAGCCCACAGAGGTATTTCTCGTAGCAGGACCCATTCAAATACTTCCATTTCCACGAAAGAGCCCACAGAGGGATTTCTCGTAGCAGGACCCATTCAAATGCTTCCATTTCCACGAAAGAGCCCAAAGAGGACTTTCTCGTAGCAGGATCCATTCAAATGCTTCCATTTCCACGAAAGAGCCCACAGAGGGATTTCTCGTAGCAGGACCCATTCAAATGCTTCCATTTCCACGAAAGAGCCCAAATAGGGATTTCTCGTAGCACGACCCATTCAAATATTTTCATTTCCACGAAAGAGCCCACAGAGGGATTTCTCGTAGCAGGACCCATTCAAATACTTCCATTTCCACGAAAGAGCCCACAGAGGGATTTCTCGTAGCAGGACCCATTCAAATGCTTCCATTTCCACGAAAGAGCCCAAAGAGGGATTTCTCGTAGCAAGACCCATTCAAATGCTTCCATTTCCACGAAAGAGCCCACAGAGGGATTTCTCGTAGCAGGACAAATTCAAATACTTCCATTTCCACGAAAGAGCCCACAGAGGGATTTCTCGTAGCAGGACCCATTCAAATACTTCCATTTCCACGAAAGAGCCCACAGAGGGATTTCTCGTAGCAGGACCCATTCAAATGCTTCCATTTCCACGAAAGGGCCCACAGAGGGATTTCTCGTAGCAGGACCCATTCAAATGCTTCCATTTCCACGAAAAGGCCCACAGAGGGATTTCTCGTAGCAGGACCCATTCAAATGCTTCCATTTCCACGAAAGGGCCATAGAGGGATTTCTCGTAGCAGGACCCATTCAAATGCTTCCATTTCCACGAAAGGGCCAACAGAGTGATTTCTCGTAGCAGGACCCATTCCAATGCTTCCATTTCCACGAAAGGGCCCACAGAGTGATTTCTCGTAGCAGGACCCATTCAAATGCTTCCTTTTCCACGAAAGATCCCACAGAGGGATTTCTCGTAGCAGGACCCATTCAAATGCTACCATTTGCAGGAAAGAGCCCACAAAGGGATTTCTCGTAGCAGGACCCATTCAAATGCTACCATTTCCACGAAAGAGCCCACAGAGGGATTCTCGTAGCAGGACCCATTCAAATACTTCCATTTCCACGAAAGAGCCCACAGAGGGATTTCTCATAGCAGGACCCATTCAAATACTTCCATTTCCACGAAAGAGCCCACAGAGTGATTTCTGGTAGCAGGACCCATTCAAATACTTCCATTTCCACGAAAGAGCCCAAAGAGGGATTTCTCTTATCAGGACCCATTCAAATGCATCCATTTCCACGAAAGAGCCCAAAGAGGAATTTCTCGTAGCAGGACCCATTCGAATGCTTCCATTTCCACGAAAGAGCCCAAAGAGGAATTTCTCGTAGCAGGACCCATTCAAATGCTTCCATTTCCACGAAAGAGCCCACAGGGGGATTTCTCGTAGCAGGACCCATTCAAATGCTTCCATTTCCACGAAAGAGCCCAAAGAGGGATTTGTCGTAGCAGGACCCATTCAAATATTTCCATTTCCACAAAAGAGCCCACAGAGCGATTTCTCCTGGCAGGACCCATTGAAATACTTCCATTTCCACGAAAGAGCCCACAGAGGGATTTCTCGTAGCAGGACCCATTCAAATACTTCCATTTCCACGAAAGAGCCCAAAGAGGGATTTCTCGTAGCAGGACTCATTCAAATGCTTCCATTTCCACGAAAGACGCCAAAGAGGGATTTCTCGTTCCAGGACCCATTCAAATGCTTCCATTTCCACGAAAGAGCCCAAAGAGGGATTTCTCGTAGCAGAACCCATTCAAGTGCTTCCATTTCCACGAAAGAGCCCACAGAGGGATTTCTCGTAGCAGGACCCATTCAAATACTTCCATTTCCACGAAAGAGCCCACAGAGGGATTTTTCGTAGCAGGACCCATTCAAATGCTTCCATTTCCACGAAAGGGCCCACAGAGGGATTTCTCGTAGCAGGACCCATTCAAATACTTCCATTTCCACGAAACAGCCAACAGAGGGATTTCTCGTAGCAGGACCCATTCAAATGCTTCCATTTCCACGAAAGGGCCCACAGAGGGATTTCTCGTAGCAGGACCCATTCAAATGCTTCCATTTCCACGAAAGGGCCCACAGACGGATTTCTCGTAGGAGGACCCATTCAAATACTTCCATTTCCACGAAAGGGCCCACAGAGGGATTTCTCATAGCAGGACCCATTCAAATACTTCCATTTCCACAAAAGAGCCCACAGAGGGATTTCTCGCAGCAGGACCCATTCAAATACTTCCATTTCCACGAAAGAGCCCACAGAGGGATTTCTCGTAGCAGGACCCATTCAAATACTTCCATTTCTACGAAACAGCCCACAGAGGGATTTCTCGTAGCAGGACCCATTCAAATGCTTCCATTTCCACGAAAGGTCCCACAGAGGGATTTCTCGTAGCAGGACCCATTCAAATGCTTCCATTTCCACGAAAGGTCCCACAGAGGGATTTCTCGTAGCAGGACCCATTCAAATGCTTCCATTTCCACGAAAGGTCCCACAGAGGGATTTCTCGTAGCACGACCTATTGAAATGCTACCATTTGCACGAAAGAGCCCACAAAGGGATTTCTCTTAGCAGGACCCATTCAAATGCATCCATTTCCACGAAGGAGCCCAAAGAAGGATTTCTCGTAGCAGGACCCATTCAAATGCTTCCATTTCCACGAAAGAGCCCAAAGAGGAATTTCTCGTAGCAGGACCCATTCAAATGCTTCCATTTCCACGAAAGAGCCCACAGAGGGATTTCTCGTAGGAGGACCCATTCAAATGCTTCCATTTCCAAGAAAGAGCCCAAAGAGGCATTTCTCGTAGCACGACCCATTCAAATATTTCCATTCCACGAAACAGCCCACAGAGGGATTTCTCGTAGCTGGACCCATTCAAATACTTCCATTTCCACGAAAGAGCCCACAGAGGGATTTCTCGTAGCAGGACCCATTCAAATACTTCCATTTCCACGAAAGAGCCCACAGAGGGATTTCTCTTAGCAGGACCCATTCAAATACTTCTATTTCCACGAAAGAGCCCAAAGAGGGATTTCTCGTAGCAGGACCTATTCAAATGCTGACATTTCCACGAAAGAGCGCAAAGAGGGATTTCTCGTAGCAGGACCCATTCAAATGCTTCCATTTCCACGAAAGAGTCCACAGAGGGATTTCTCTTAGGAGGACCCATTCAAATACTTCCATTTCCACGAAAGAGCTCACAGAGGGATTTCTCGTAGCAGGACCCATTCAAATACTTCCATTTGCACGAAAGAGCCCACAGAAGGATTTCTCGTAGCAGGACCCATTCAAATACTTCCATTTCCACGAAAGAGCCCACAGAGGGATTTCTCGTAGCAGGACACATTCAAATACTTCCATTTCCACGAAAGAGCAAAAAGAGGGATTTCTCTTAGCAGGACCCATTCAAATGCATCCATTTCCACGAAAGAGCCCAAAGAGGGATTTCTCGTAGCAGGACCCATTCAAATGCTTCCATTTCCACGAAAGAGCACAAAGAGGGATTTCTCGTAGCAGGACCCATTCAAATGCTTCCATTTCCACGAAAGAGCCCAAAGAGGGATTTCTCGTAGCAGGACCCATTCAAATATTTCCATTTCCACGAAAGAGCCCGCAGAGGGATTTCTCGTAGCAGGACCCATTCAAATACTTAAATTTCCACGAAAGAGCCCACAGAGGGATTTCTCGTAGCAGGACCCATTCAAATACTTCCATTTCCACGAAAGAGCAAAAAGAGGGATTTCTCGTAGCAGGACCCATTCAAATGCTTCCATTTCCACGAAAGAGCCCACAGAGGTATTTCTCGTAGCACGACCCATTCAAATATTTCCATTTCCACGAAAGAGCCCACAGAGGTATTTCTCGTAGCAGGACCCATTCAAATACTTCCATTTCCACGAAAGAGCCCACAGAGGGATTTCTCGTAGCAGGACCCATTCAAATGCTTCCATTTCCACGAAAGAGCCCAAAGAGGACTTTCTCGTAGCAGGATCCATTCAAATGCTTCCATTTCCACGAAAGAGCCCACAGAGGGATTTCTCGTAGCAGGACCCATTCAAATGCTTCCATTTCCACGAAAGAGCCCAAATAGGGATTTCTCGTAGCACGACCCATTCAAATATTTTCATTTCCACGAAAGAGCCCACAGAGGGATTTCTCGTAGCAGGACCCATTCAAATACTTCCATTTCCACGAAAGAGCCCACAGAGGGATTTCTCGTAGCAGGACCCATTCAAATGCTTCCATTTCCACGAAAGAGCCCAAAGAGGGATTTCTCGTAGCAAGACCCATTCAAATGCTTCCATTTCCACGAAAGAGCCCACAGAGGGATTTCTCGTAGCAGGACAAATTCAAATACTTCCATTTCCACGAAAGAGCCCACAGAGGGATTTCTCGTAGCAGGACCCATTCAAATACTTCCATTTCCACGAAAGAGCCCACAGAGGGATTTCTCGTAGCAGGACCCATTCAAATGCTTCCATTTCCACGAAAAGGCCCACAGAGGGATTTCTCGTAGCAGGACCCATTCAAATGCTTCCATTTCCACGAAAGGGCCATAGAGGGATTTCTCGTAGCAGGACCCATTCAAATGCTTCCATTTCCACGAAAGGGCCAACAGAGTGATTTCTCGTAGCAGGACCCATTCAAATGCTTCCATTTCCACGAAAGGGCCCACAGAGTGATTTCTCGTAGCAGGACCCATTCAAATGCTTCCTTTTCCACGAAAGATCCCACAGAGGGATTTCTCGTAGCAGGACCCATTCAAATGCTACCATTTGCAGGAAAGAGCCCACAAAGGGATTTCTCGTAGCAGGACCCATTCAAATGCTACCATTTCCACGAAAGAGCCCACAGAGGGATTTCTGGTAGCAGGACCCATTCAAAGGCTTCCATTTCCACGAAAGAGCCCACAGAGGGATTTCTCGTAGCAGGACCCATTCAAATGCTACCATTTGCACGAAAGAGCCCACAGAGGGATTCTCGTAGCAGGATCCATTCAAATACTTCCATTTCCACGAAAGAGCCCACAGAGGGATTTCTCGTAGCAGGACCCATTCAAATACTTCCATTTCCACGAAAGAGCCCACAGAGTGATTTCTCGTAGCAGGACCCATTCAAATACTTCCATTTCCACGAAAGAGCCCAAAGAGGGATTTCTCTTAGCAGGACCCACTCAAATGCATCCATTTCCACGAAAGAGCCCAAACAGGGATTTCTCGTAGCAGGACCCATTCGAATGCTTCCATTTCCACGAAAGAGCCCAAAGAGTAATTTCTCGTAGCAGGACCCATTCAAATGCTTCCATTTCCACGAAAGAGCCCACAGAGGGATTTCTCGTAGCAAGACCCATTCAGATGCTTCCATTTCCACGAAAGAGCCCACAGAGGGATTTCTCGTAGCAGGACCCATTCAAATATTTCCATTTCCACAAAAGAGCCCACAGAGCGATTTCTCCTGGCAGGATCCATTGAAATACTTCCATTTCCACGAAAGATCCCACAGAGGGATTTCTCGTAGCAGGACCCATTCAAATACTTCCATTTGCACGAAAGAGCATACAGAAGGATTTCTCGTAGCAGGACCCATTCAAATACTTCCATTTCCACGAAAGAGCTCACAGAGGGATTTCTCGAAGCAGGACCCATTCAAATACTTCCATTTGCACGAAAGAGCCCACAGAAGGATTTCTCGTAGCAGGACCCATTCAAATACTTCCATTTCCACGAAAGAGCCCACAGAGGGATTTCTCGTAGCAGGACCCATTCAAATACTTCCATTTCCACGAAAGAGCAAAAAGAGGGATTTCTCTTAGCAGGACCCATTCAAATGCATCCATTTCCACGAAAGAGCCCAAAGAGGGATTTCTCGTAGCAGGACCCATTCGAATGCTTCCATTTCCACGAAAGAGCCCAAAGAGGAATTTCTCGTAGCAGGACCCATTCAAATGCTTCCATTTCCACGAAAGAGCCCAAAGAGGGATTTCTCGTAGCAGGACCCATTCAAATGCTTCCATTTCCACGAAAGAGCCCACAGAGGGATTTCTCGTAGCAGGACCCATTCAAATATTTCCATTTCCACAAAAGAGCCCACAGAGCGATTTCTCCTGGCAGGACCCATTGAAATGCTTTCATTTCCACGAAAGATCCCACAGAAGGATTTCTCGTAGCAGGACCCATTCAAATACTTCCATTTGCACGAAAGAGCCCACAGAAGGATTTCTCGTAGCAGGACCCATTCAAATACTTCCATTTCCACGAAAGAGCTCACAGAGGGATTTCTCGAAGCAGGACCCATTCAAATACTTCCATTTGCACGAAAGAGCCCACAGAAGGATTTCTCGTAGCAGGACCCATTCAAATACTTCCATTTCCACGAAAGAGCCCACAGAGGGATTTCTCGTAACAGGACCCATTCAAATACTTCCATTTCCACGAAAGAGCAAAAGAGGGATTTCTCTTAGCAGGACCCATTCAAATGCATCCATTTCCACGAAAGAGCCCAAAGAGGGATTTCTCGTAGCAGGACCCATTCAAATGCTTCCATTTCCACGAAAGAGCACAAAGAGGGATTTCTCGTAGCAGGACCCATTCAAATGCTTCCATTTCCACGAAAGAGCATACAGAGGGATTTCTCTTAGCAGGACCCATTCAAATGCTTCCATATCCACGAAAGAGCCCAAAGAGGGATTTCTCGTAGCAGGACCCATTCAAATATTTCCATTTCCACGAAAGAGCCCACAGAGGGATTTCTCGTAGCAGGACCCATTCAAATACTTAAATTTCCAAGAAAGAGCCCACAGAGGGATTTCTCGTAGCAGGACCCATTCAAATACTTCCATTTCCACGAAAGAGCCCACAGAGGGATTTCTCGTAGCAGGACACATTCAAATGCTTCCATTTCCACGAAAGAGCCCACAGAGGGATTTCTCGTAGCAGGACCCATTCAAATACTTCCATTTCCACGAAAGAGCCCAAAGAGGGATTTCTCGTAGCAGGACCAATTCAAATGCTTCCATTTCCACGAAACTGCCCAAAGAGGGATTTCTCGTAGCAGGACCCATTCAAATGCTTCCATTTCCACGAAGGAGCCCACAGAGGGATTTCTCGTAGCAGGACCCATTCAAATACTTCCATTTGCACGAAAGAGCCCACAGAAGGATTTCTCGTAGCAGGACCCATTCAAATACTTCCATTTCCACGAAAGAGCCCACAGAGGGATTTCTCGTAGCAGGACCCATTCAAATGCTACCATTTGCACGAAAGAGCCCACAGAGGGATTCTCGTAGCAGGACCCATTCAAATACTTCCATTTCCACGAAAGAGCCCACAGAGGGATTTCTCGTAGCAGGACCCATTCAAATACTTCCATTTCCACGAAAGAGCCCACAGAGTGATTTCTCGTAGCAGGACCCATTCAAATACTTCCATTTCCACGAAAGAGCCCAAAGAGGGATTTCTCTTAGCAGGACCCATTCAAATGCATCCATTTCCACGAAAGAGCCCAAACAGGGATTTCTCGTAGCAGGACCCATTCGAATGCTTCCATTTCCACGAAAGAGCCCAAAGAGGAATTTCTCGTAGCAGGACCCATTCAAATGCTTCCATTTCCACGAAAGAGCCCACAGAGGGATTTCTCGTAGCAAGACCCATTCAGATGCTTCCATTTCCACGAAAGAGCCCACAGAGGGATTTCTCGTAGCAGGACCCATTCAAATATTTCCATTTCCACAAAAGAGCCCACAGAGCGATTTCTCCTGGCAGGATCCATTGAAATACTTCCATTTCCACGAAAGATCCCACAGAGGGATTTCTCGTAGCAGGACCCATTCAAATACTTCCATTTGCACGAAAGAGCATACAGAAGGATTTCTCGTAGCAGGACCCATTCAAATACTTCCATTTCCACGAAAGAGCTCACAGAGGGATTTCTCGAAGCAGGACCCATTCAAATACTTCCATTTGCACGAAAGAGCCCACAGAAGGATTTCTCGTAGCAGGACCCATTCAAATACTTCCATTTCCACGAAAGAGCCCACAGAGGGATTTCTCGTAGCAGGACCCATTCAAATACTTCCATTTCCACGAAAGAGCAAAAAGAGGGATTTCTCTTAGCAGGACCCATTCAAATGCATCCATTTCCACGAAAGAGCCCAAAGAGGGATTTCTCGTAGCAGGACCCATTCGAATGCTTCCATTTCCACGAAAGAGCCCAAAGAGGAATTTCTCGTAGCAGGACCCATTCAAATGCTTCCATTTCCACGAAAGAGCCCAAAGAGGGATTTCTCGTAGCAGGACCCATTCAAATGCTTCCATTTCCACGAAAGAGCCCACAGAGGGATTTCTCGTAGCAGGACCCATTCAAATATTTCCATTTCCACAAAAGAGCCCACAGAGCGATTTCTCCTGGCAGGACCCATTGAAATGCTTTCATTTCCATGAAAGATCCCACAGAGGGATTTCTCGTAGCAGGACCCATTCAAATACTTCCATTTGCACGAAAGAGCCCACAGAAGGATTTCTCGTAGCAGGACCCATTCAAATACTTCCATTTCCACGAAAGAGCTCACAGAGGGATTTCTCGAAGCAGGACCCAATCAAATACTTCCATTTGCACGAAAGAGCCCACAGAAGGATTTCTCGTAGCAGGACCCATTCAAATACTTCCATTTCCACGAAAGAGCCCACAGAGGGATTTCTCGTAGCAGGACCCATTCAAATACTTCCATTTCCACGAAAGAGCAAAAGAGGGATTTCTCTTAGCAGGACCCATTCAAATGCATCCATTTCCACGAAAGAGCCCAAAGAGGGATTTCTCGTAGCAGGACCCATTCAAATGCTTCCATTTCCACGAAAGAGCACAAAGAGGGATTTCTCGTAGCAGGACCCATTCAAATGCTTCCATTTCCACGAAAGAGCATACAGAGGGATTTCTCTTAGCAGGACCCATTCAAATGCTTCCATTTCCACGAAAGAGCCCAAAGAGGGATTTCTCGTAGCAGGACCCATTCAAATATTTCCATTTCCACGAAAGAGCCCACAGAGGGATTTCTCGTAGCAGGACCCATTCAAATACTTAAATTTCCAAGAAAGAGCCCACAGAGGGATTTCTCGTAGCAGGACCCATTCAAATACTTCCATTTCCACGAAAGAGCCCACAGAGGGATTTCTCGTAGCAGGACACATTCAAATGCTTCCATTTCCACGAAAGAGCCCACAGAGGGATTTCTCGTAGCAGGACCCATTCAAATACTTCCATTTCCACGAAAGAGCCCAAAGAGGGATTTCTCGTAGCAGGACCAATTCAAATGCTTCCATTTCCACGAAACTGCCCAAAGAGGGATTTCTCGTAGCAGGACCCATTCAAATGCTTCCATTTCCACGAATGAGCTCACAGAGGGATTTCTCGTAGCAGGACCCATTCAAATACTTCCATTTGCACGAAAGAGCCCACAGAAGGATTTCTCGTAGCAGGACCCATTCAAATACTTCCATTTCCACGAAAGAGCCCACAGAGGGATTTCTCGTAGCAGGACCCATTCAAATACTTCCATTTCCACGAAAGAGCAAAAAGAGGGATTTCTCTTAGCAGGACCCATTCAAATGCATCCATTTCCACGAAAGAGCCCAAAAAGAGGGATTTTTCGTAGCAGGACCCATTCAAATGCTTCCATTTCCACGAAAGAGCACAAAGAGGGATTTCTCGTAGCAGGACCCATTCAAATGCTTCCATTTCCACGAAAGAGCATACAGAGGGATTTCTCGTAGCAGGACCCATTCAAATGCTTCCATTTCCACGAAAGAGCCCAAAGACGGATTTCTCGTAGCAGGACCCATTCAAATATTTCCATTTCCACGAAAGAGCCCACAGAGGGATTTCTCGTAGCAGGACCCATTCAAATACTTCCATTTCCACGAAAGAGCCCACAGAGGGATTTCTCGTAGCAGGACCCATTCAAATACTTCTATTTCCACGAAAGAGCCCACAGAGGGATTTCTCGTAGCAGGACCCATTCAAATACTTCAATTTCCACGAAAGAGCCCACAGAGGGATTTCTCGTAGCAGGACCCATTCAAATACTTCCATTTCCACGAAAGAGCCCACAGTGGGATTTCTCGTAGCAGGACCCATTCAAATGCTTCCATTTCCACGAAAGGGCCCACAGAAGGATTTCTCCTAGCAGGACCCATTCAAATGCTTCCATTTCCACTAAAGGGCCCACAGAGTGATTTCTCGTAGCAGGACCCACTCAAATGCTTCCATTTCCTCGAAAGGTCCCACAGAGGGATTTCTCATAGCAGGACCCATTCAAATGTTTCCATTTCCACGAAAGGTCCCACAGAGGGATTTCTCGTAGCAGGACCCATTCAAATGGAACCATTTGCACGAAAGAGCCCACAGAGGGATTTCTCGTAGCAGGACCCATTCAAATACTTCCATTTCCACGAAAGAGCCCACAGAGGGATTTCTCGTAGCAGGACCCATTCAAATGCTTCCATTTCCACGAAAGGGCCTACAGTGGGATTTCTCGTAGCAGGACCCATTCAAATGCTTCCATTTCCACGAAAGGGCCCACAGAAGGATTTCTCGTAGCAGGACCCATTCAAATGCTTCCATTTCCACGAAAGGGCCCACAGAGTGATTTCTCGTAGCAGGACCCATTCAAATGCTTCCAGTTCCTCGAAAGGTCCCACAGAGGGATTTCTCATAGCAGGATTCATTCAAATGCTTCCATTTCCACGAAAGGTCCCACAGAGGGATTTCTCGTAGCAATACCCATTCAAATGCAACCATTTGCACGAAAGAGCCCACAGAGGGATTTCTCGTAGCAGGACCCATTCAAATGCTTCCATTTCCACGAAAGAGCCCAAAGAGGACTTTCTCGTAGCAGGATCCATTCAAATGCTTCCATTTCCACGAAAGAGCCCACAGAGGGATTTCTCGTAGCAGGACCCATTCAAATGCTTCCATTTCCACGAAAGAGCCCAAATAGGGATTTCTCGTAGCACGACCCATTCAAATATTTCCATTTCCACGAAAGAGCCCACAGAGGGATTTCTCGTAGCAGGACCCATTCAAATACTTCCATTTCCACGAAAGAGCCCACAGAGGGATTTCTCGTAGCAGGACCAATTCAAATGCTTCCATTTCCACGAAAGAGCCCAAAGAGGGATTTCTCGTAGCAAGACCCATTCAAATGCTTCCATTTCCACGAAAGAGCCCACAGAGGGATTTCTCGTAGCAGGACAAATTCAAATACTTCCATTTCCACGAAAGAGCCCACAGAGGGATTTCTCGTAGCAGGACCCATTCAAATACTTCCATTTCCACGAAAGAGCCCACAGAGGGATTTCTCGTAGCAGGACCCATTCAAATGCTTCCATTTCCACGAAACGGCCCACAGAGGGATTTCTCGTAGCAGGACCCATTGAAATAGTTCCATTTCCACGAAACAGCCCACAGAGGGATTTCTCGTAGCAGAACCCATTCAAATGCTTCCATTTCCACGAAAAGGCCCACACAGGGATTTCTCGTAGCAGGACCCATTCAAATGCTTCCATTTCCACGAAAGGGCCATAGAAGGATTTCTCGTAGCAGGACCCATTCAAATGCTTCCATTTCCACGAAAGGGCCCACAGAGGGATTTCTCGTAGCAGGACCCATTCAAATGCTTCCTTTTCCACGAAAGATCCCACAGAGGGATTTCTCGTAGCAGGACCCATTCAAATGCTACCATTTGCAGGAAAGAGCCCACAGAGGGATTTCTCGTAGCAGGACCCATTCAAATGCTTCCATTTCCACGAAAGAGCCCACAGAGGGATTTCTCGTAGCAGGACCCATTCAAATGCTACCATTTGCACGAAAGAGCCCACAGAGGGATTCTCGTAGCAGGACCCATTCAAATACTTCCATTTCCACGAAAGAGCCCACAGAGGGATTTCTCGTAGCAGGACCCATTCAAATACTTCCGTTTCCACGAAAGAGCCCACAGAGTGATTTCTGGTAGCAGGACCCATTCAAATACTTCCATTTCCACGAAAGAGCCCAAAGAGGGATTTCTCGTAGCAGGACCCATTCGAATGCTTCCATTTCCACGAAAGAGCCCAAAGAGGAATTTCTCGTAGCAGGACCCATTCAAATGCTTCCATTTCCACGAAAGAGCCCACAGAGGGATTTCTCGTAGCAGGACCCATTCAAATGCTTCCATTTCCACGAAAGAGCCCAAAGAGGGATTTGTCGTAGCAGGATACATTCAAATATTTCCATTTCCACAAAAGAGCCCACAGAGCGATTTCTCCTGGCAGGACCCATTGAAATACTTCCATTTCCACGAAAGATCCCACAGAGGGATTTCTCTTAGCAGGACCCATTCAAATACTTCCATTTCCACGAAAGATCCCACAGAGGGATTTCTCGTAGCAGGACCCATTCAAAAACTTCCATTTCCACGAAAGAGCCCAAAGAGGGATTTCTCGTAGCAGGACACATTCAAATGCTTCCATTTCCACGAAAGACGCCAAAGAGGGATTTCTCGTTCCAGGACCCATTCAAATGCTTCCATTTCCACGAAAGAGCCCAAAGAGGGATTTCTCGTAGCAGAACCCATTCAAATGCTTCCATTTCCACGAAAGAGCCCACAGAGGGATTTCTCGTAGCAGGACCCATTCAAATACTTCCATTTCCACGAAAGAGCCCACAGAGGGATTTTTCGTAGCAGGACCCATTCAAATGCTTCCATTTCCACGAAAGGGCCCACAGAGGGATTTCTCGTAGCAGGACCCATTCAAATGCTTCCATTTCCGCGAAAGGGCCCACAGAGGGATTTCTCGTAGCAGGACCCATTCAAATGCTTCCATTTCCACGAAAGGGCCCACAGACGGATTTCTCGTAGGAGGACCCATTCAAATACTTCCATTTCCACGAAAGGGCCCACAGAGGGATTTCTCATAGCAGGACCCATTCAAATACTTCCATTTCCACAAAAGAGCCCACAGAGGGATTTCTCGCAGCAGGACCCATTCAAATACTTCCATTTCCACGAAAGAGCCCACAGAGGGATTTCTCGTAGCAGGACCCATTCAAATACTTCCATTTCTACGAAACAGCCCACAGAGGGATTTCTCGTAGCAGGACCCATTCAAATGCTTCCATTTCCACGAAAGGTCCCACAGAGGGATTTCTCGTAGCAGGACCCATTCAAATGCTTCCATTTCCACGAAAGGTCCCACAGAGGGATTTCTCGTAGCAGGACCCATTCAAATGCTTCCATTTCCACGAAAGGTCCCACAGAGGGATTTCTCGTAGCACGACCTATTGAAATGCTACCATTTGCACGAAAGAGCCCACAAAGGGATTTCTCTTAGCAGGACCCATTCAAATGCATCCATTTCCACGAAGGAGCCCAAAGAAGGATTTCT
Source organism: Ryuthela nishihirai (assembly GCA_038380435.1). Lineage (NCBI taxonomy): Eukaryota > Metazoa > Arthropoda > Arachnida > Araneae > Heptathelidae > Ryuthela > Ryuthela nishihirai. Next base: position 64,667,723 of record JAWZYU010000003.1, read on the forward strand.
CGTAGCAGGACCCATTCAAATGCTTCCATTTCCACGAAAGAGCCCAAAGAGGGATTTCTCGTAGCAGGACCCATTCAAATGCTTCCATTTCCACGAAAGAGCCCAAAGAGGGATTTGTCGTAGCAGGACCCATTCAAATATTTCCATTTCCACAAAAGAGCCCACAGAGCGATTTCTCCTGGCAGGACCCATTGAAATACTTCCATTTCCACGAAAGATCCCACAGAGGGATTTCTCTTAGCAGGACCCATTCAAATACTTCCATTTCCACGAAAGAGCCCACAGAGGGATTTCTCGTAGCAGGACCCATTCAAAAACTTCCATTTCCACGAAAGAGCCCAAAGAGGGATTTCTCGTAGCAGGACACATTCAAATGCTTCCATTTCCACGAAAGACGCCAAAGAGGGATTTCTCGTTCCAGGACCCATTCAAATGCTTCCATTTCCACGAAAGAGCCCAAAGAGGGATTTCTCGTAGCAGAACCCATTCAAATGCTTCCATTTCCACGAAAGAGCCCACAGAGGGATTTCTCGTAGCAGGACCCATTCAAATACTTCCATTTCCACGAAAGAGCCCACAGAGGGATTTTTCGTAGCAGGACCCATTCAAATGCTTCCATTTCCACGAAAGGGCCCACAGAGGGATTTCTCGTAGCAGGACCCATTCAAATGCTTCCATTTCCACGAAAGGGCCCACAGAGGGATTTCTCGTAGCAGGACCCATTCAAATGCTTCCATTTCCACGAAAGGGCCCACAGACGGATTTCTCGTAGGAGGACCCATTCAAATACTTCCATTTGCACGAAAGAGCCCACAAAGGGATTTCTCTTAGCAGGACCCATTCAAATGCATCCATTTCCACGAAGGAGCCCAAAGAAGGATTTCTCGTACCAGGACCCATTCAAATGCTTCCATTTCCACGAAAGAGCCCACAGAGGGATTTCTCGTAGCAGGACCCATTCAAATGCTTCCATTTCCACGAAAGAGCCCAAAGAGGCATTTCTCGTAGCACGACCCATCCAAATATTTCCATTCCACGAAAGAGCCCACAGAGGGATTTCTCGTAGCTGGACCCATTCAAATACTTCCATTTCCACGAAAGAGCCCACAGAGGGATTTCTCGTAGCAGGACCCATTCAAATACTTCCATTTCCACGATAGAGCCCACAGAGGGATTTCTCTTAGCAGGACCCATTAAAATACTTCTATTTCCACGAAAGAGCCCAAAGAGGGATTTCTCGTAGCAGGACCTATTCAAATGCTTCCATTTCCACGAAAGAGCCCAAAGAGGGATTTCTCGTAGCAGGACCCATTCAAATGCTTCCATTTCCACGAAAGAGTCCACAGAGGGATTTCTCTTAGGAGGACCCATTCAAATGCTTCCATTTCCACGAAAGAGCCCACAGAGGGATTTCTCGTAGCAGGACCCATTCAAATGCTTCCATTTCCACGAAAGAGCCCAAAGAGGGATTTGTCGTAGCAGGACCCATTCAAATATTTCCATTTCCACAAAAGAGCCCACAGAGCGATTTCTCCTGGCAGGACCCATTGAAATACTTCCATTTCCACGAAAGATCCCACAGAGGGATTTCTCTTAGCAGGACCCATTCAAATACTTCCATTTCCACGAAAGAGCCCACAGAGGGATTTCTCGTAGCAGGACCCATTCAAAAACTTCCATTTCCACGAAAGAGCCCAAAGAGGGATTTCTCGTAGCAGGACACATTCAAATGCTTCCATTTCCACGAAAGACGCCAAAGAGGGATTTCTCGTTCCAGGACCCATTCAAATGCTTCCATTTCCACGAAAGAGCCCAAAGAGGGATTTCTCGTAGCAGAACCCATTCAAATGCTTCCATTTCCACGAAAGAGCCCACAGAGGGATTTCTCGTAGCAGGACCCATTCAAATACTTCCATTTCCACGAAAGAGCCCACAGAGGGATTTTTCGTAGCAGGACCCATTCAAATGCTTCCATTTCCACGAAAGGGCCCACAGAGGGATTTCTCGTAGCAGGACCCATTCAAATGCTTCCATTTCCACGAAAGGGCCCACAGAGGGATTTCTCGTAGCAGGACCCATTCAAATGCTTCCATTTCCACGAAAGGGCCCACAGACGGATTTCTCGTAGGAGGACCCATTCAAATACTTCCATTTCCACGAAAGGGCCCACAGAGGGATTTCTCATAGCAGGACCTATTCAAATACTTCCATTTCCACAAAAGAGCCCACAGAGGGATTTCTCGCAGCAGGACCCATTCAAATACTTCCATTTCCACGAAAGAGCCCACAGAGGGATTTCTCGTAGCAGGACCCATTCAAATACTTCCATTTCTACGAAACAGCCCACAGAGGGATTTCTCGTAGCAGGACCCATTCAAATGCTTCCATTTCCACGAAAGGTCCCACAGAGGGATTTCTCGTAGCAGGACCCATTCAAATGCTTCCATTTCCACGAAAGGTCCCACAGAGGGATTTCTCGTAGCACGACCTATTGAAATGCTACCATTTGCACGAAAGAGCCCACAAAGGGATTTCTCTTAGCAGGACCCATTCAAATGCATCCATTTCCACGAAGGAGCCCAAAGAAGGATTTCTCGTAGCAGGACCCATTCAAATGCTTCCATTTCCACGAAAGAGCCCAAAGAGGAATTTCTCGTAGCAGGACCCATTCAAATGCTTCCATTTCCACGAAAGAGCCCACAGAGGGATTTCTCGTAGCAGGACCCATTCAAATGCTTCCATTTCCACGAAAGAGCCCAAAGAGGCATTTCTCGTAGCACGACCCATCCAAATATTTCCATTCCACGAAAGAGCCCACAGAGGGATTTCTCGTAGCTGGAGCCATTCAAATACTTCCATTTCCACGAAAGAGCCCACAGAGGGATTTCTCGTAGCAGGACCCATTCAAATACTTCCATTTCCACGATAGAGCCCACAGAGGGATTTCTCTTAGCAGGACCCATTAAAATACTTCTATTTCCACGAAAGAGCCCAAAGAGGGATTTCTCGTAGCAGGACCTATTCAAATGCTTCCATTTCCACGAAAGAGCCCAAAGAGGGATTTCTCGTAGCAGGACCCATTCAAATGCTTCCATTTCCACGAAAGAGTCCACAGAGGGATTTCTCTTAGGAGGACCCATTCAAATACTTCCATTTCCACGAAAGAGCTCACAGAGGGATTTCTCGTAGCAGGACCCATTCAAATACTTCCATTTGCGCGAAAGAGCCCACAGAAGGATTTCTCGTAGCAGGACCCATTCAAATACTTCCATTTCCACGAAAGAGCCCACAGAGGGATTTCTCGTAGCAGGACCCATTCAAATACTTCCCTTTCCACGAAAGAGCAAAAAGAGGGATTTCTCTTAGCAGGACCCATTCAAATGCATCCATTTCCACGAAAGAGCCCAAAGAGGAATTTCTCGTAGCAGGACCCATTCAAATGCTTCCATTTCCACGAAAGAGCACAAAGAGGGATTTCTCGTAGCAGGACCCATTCAAATGCTTCCATTTCCACGAAAGAGCCCAAAGAGGGATTTCTCGTAGCAGGACCCATTCGAATATTTCCATTTCCACGAAAGAGCCCAAAGAGGGATTTCTCGTAGCAAGACCCATTCAAATGCTTCCATTTCCACGAAAGAGCCCACAGAGGGATTTCTCGTAGCAGGACCCATTCAAATGCTTCCATTTCCACGAAAGAGCCCAAAGAGGGATTTGTCGTAGCAGGACCCATTCAAATATTTCCATTTCCACAAAAGAGCCCACAGAGCGATTTCTCCTGGCAGGACCCATTGAAATACTTCCATTTCCACGAAAGATCCCACAGAGGGATTTCTCTTAGCAGGACCCATTCAAATACTTCCATTTCCACGAAAGAGCCCAAAGAGGGATTTCTCGTAGCAGGACACATTCAAATGCTTCCATTTCCACGAAAGACGCCAAAGAGGGATTTCTCGTTCCAGGACCCATTCAAATGCTTCCATTTCCACGAAAGAGCCCAAAGAGGGATTTCTCGTAGCAGAACCCATTCAAATGCTTCCATTTCCACGAAAGAGCCCACAGAGGGATTTCTCGTAGCAGGACCCATTCAAATAATTCCATTTCCACGAAAGAGCCCACAGAGGGATTTTTCGTAGCAGGACCCATTCAAATGCTTCCATTTCCACGAAAGGGCCCACAGAGGGATTTCTCGTAGCAGGACCCATTCAAATGCTTCCATTTCCACGAAAGGGCCCACAGAGGGATTTCTCGTAGCAGGACCCATTCAAATGCTTCCATTTCCACGAAAGGGCCCACAGACGGATTTCTCGTAGGAGGACCCATTCAAATACTTCCATTTCCACGAAAGGGCCCACAGAGGGATTTCTCATAGCAGGACCCATTCAAATACTTCCATTTCCACAAAAGAGCCCACAGAGGGATTTCTCGCAGCAGGACCCATTCAAATACTTCCATTTCCACGAAAGAGCCCACAGAGGGATTTCTCGTAGCAGGACCCATTCAAATACTTCCATTTCTACGAAACAGCCCACAGAGGGATTTCTCGTAGCAGGACCCATTCAAATGCTTCCATTTCCACGAAAGGTCCCACAGAGGGATTTCTCGTAGCAGGACCCATTCAAATGCTTCCATTTCCACGAAAGGTCCCACAGAGGGATTTCTCGTAGCAGGACCCATTCAAATGCTTCCATTTCCACGAAAGGTCCCACAGAGCGATTTCTCGTAGCACGACCTATTGAAATGCTACCATTTGCACGAAAGAGCCCACAAAGGGATTTCTCTTAGCAGGACCCATTCAAATGCATCCATTTCCACGAAGGAGCCCAAAGAAGGATTTCTCGTAGCAGGACCCATTCAAATGCTTCCATTTCCACGAAAGAGTCCAAAGAGGAATTTCTCGTACCAGGACCCATTCAAATGCTTCCATTTCCACGAAAGAGCCCACAGAGGGATTTCTCGTAGCAGGACCCATTCAAATGCTTCCATTTCCACGAAAGAGCCCAAAGAGGCATTTCTCGTAGCACGACCCATCCAAATATTTCCATTCCCCGAAAGAGCCCACAGAGGGATTTCTCGTAGCTGGACCCATTCAAATACTTCCATTTCCACGAAAGAGCCCACAGAGGGATTTCTCGTAGCAGGACCCATTCAAATACTTCCATTTCCACGATAGAGCCCACAGAGGGATTTCTCTTAGCAGGACCCATTAAAATACTTCTATTTCCACGAAAGAGCCCAAAGAGGGGTTTCTCGTAGCAGGACCTATTCAAATGCTTCCATTTCCACGAAAGAGCCCAAAGAGGGATTTCTCGTAGCAGGACCCATTCAAATGCTTCCATTTCCACGAAAGAGTCCACAGAGGGATTTCTCTTAGGAGGACCCATTCAAATGCTTCCATTTCCACGAAAGAGCCCACAGAGGGATTTCTCGTAGCAGGACCCATTCAAATGCTTCCATTTCCACGAAAGAGCCCACAGAGGGATTTCTCGTAGCAGGACCCATTCAAATACTTCCATTTCTACGAAACAGCCCACAGAGGGATTTCTCGTAGCAGGACCCATTCAAATGCTTCCATTTCCACGAAAGGTCCCACAGAGGGATTTCTCGTAGCAGGACCCATTCAAATGCTTCCATTTCCACGAAAGGTCCCACAGAGGGATTTCTCGTAGCAGGACCCATTCAAATGCTTCCATTTCCACGAAAGGTCCCACAGAGGGATTTCTCGTAGCACGACCTATTGAAATGCTACCATTTGCACGAAAGAGCCCACAAAGGGATTTCTCTTAGCAGGACCCATTCAAATGCATCCATTTCCACGAAGGAGCCCAAAGAAGGATTTCTCGTAGCAGGACCCATTCAAATGCTTCCATTTCCACGAAAGAGCCCAAAGAGGAATTTCTCGTAGCAGGACCCATTCAAATGCTTCCATTTCCACGAAAGAGCCCACAGAGGGATTTCTCGTAGCAGGACCCATTCAAATGCTTCCATTTCCACGAAAGAGCCCAAAGAGGCATTTCTCGTAGCACGACCCATCCAAATATTTCCATTCCACGAAAGAGCCCACAGAGGGATTTCTCGTAGCTGGACCCATTCAAATACTTCCATTTCCACGAAAGAGCCCACAGAGGGATTTCTCGTAGCAGGACCCATTCAAATACTTCCATTTCCACGATAGAGCCCACAGAGGGATTTCTCTTAGCAGGACCCATTAAAATACTTCTATTTCCACGAAAGAGCCTAAAGAGGGATTTCTCGTAGCAGGACCTATTCAAATGCTTCCATTTCCACGAAAGAGCCCAAAGAGGGATTTCTCGTAGCAGGACCCATTCAAATGCTTCCATTTCCACGAAAGAGTCCACAGAGGGATTTCTCTTAGGAGGACCGATTCAAATACTTCCATTTCCACGAAAGAGCTCACAGAGGGATTTCTCGTAGCAGGACCCATTCAAATTCTTCCATTTGCGCGAAAGAGCCCACAGAAGGATTTCTCGTAGCAGGACCCATTCAAATACTTCCATTTCCACGAAAGAGCCCACAGAGGGATTTCTCGTAGCAGGACCCATTCAAATACTTCCCTTTCCACGAAAGAGCAAAAAGAGGGATTTCTCTTAGCAGGACCCATTCAAATGCATCCATTTCCACGAAAGAGCCCAAAGAGGAATTTCTCGTAGCAGGACCCATTCAAATGCTTCCATTTCCACGAAAGAGCACAAAGAGGGATTTCTCGTAGCAGGACCCATTCAAATGCTTCCATTTCCACGAAAGAGCCCAAAGAGGGATTTCTCGTAGCAGGACAAATTCAAATACTTCCATTTCCACGAAAGAGCCCACAGAGGGATTTCTCGTAGCAGGACCCATTCAAATGCTTCCATTTCCACGAAAGGGCCCACAGAGGGATTTCTCGTAGCAGGACCCATTCAAATACTTGCATTTCCACGAAACAGCCCACAGAGGGATTTCTCGTAGCAGAACCCATTGAAATGCTTCCATTTCCACGAAAAGGCCCACAGAGGGATTTCTCGTAGCAGGACCCATTCAAATGCTTCCATTTCCGCGAAAGGGCCATAGAGGGATTTCTCGTAGCAGGACCCATTCAAATGCTTCCATTTCCACGAAAGGGCCAACAGAGGGATTTCTCGTAGCAGGACCCATTCAAATGCTTCCATTTCCACGAAAGGGCCCACAGAGTGATTTCTCGTAGCAGGACCCATTCAAATGCTTCCTTTTCCACGAAAGATCCCACAGAGGGATTTCTCGTAGCAGGACCCATTCAAATGCTACCATTTGCAGGAAAGAGCCCACAGAGGGATTTCTCGTAGCAGGACCCATTCAAATGCTTCCATTTCCACGAAAGAGCCCACAGAGGGATTTCTCGTAGCAGGACCCATTCAAATGCTACCATTTGCACGAAAGAGCCCACAGAGGGAATCTCGTAGCAGGACCCATTCAAATACTTCCATTTCCACGAAAGAGCCCACAGAGGGATTTCTCGTAGCAGGACCCATTCAAATACTTCCATTTCCACGAAAGAGCCCACAGAGTGATTTCTCGTAGCAGGACCCATTCAAATGCATCCATTTCCACGAAAGAGCCCAAAGAGGGATTTCTCGTAGCAGGACCCATTCGAATGCTTCCATTTCCACGAAAGAGCCCAAAGAGGAATTTCTCGTAGCAGGACCCATTCAAATGCTTCCATTTCCACGAAAGAGCCCACAGAGGGATTTGTCGTAGCAGGACCCATTCAAATATTTCCATTTCCACAAAAGAGCCCACAGAGCGATTTCTCCTGGCAGGACCCATTGAAATACTTTCATTTCCACGAAAGATCCCACAGAGGGATTTCTCTTAGCAGGACCCATTCAAATACTTCCATTTAAACGAAAGGGCCCACAGAGGGATTTCTCGTAGCAGGACCCATTCAAATACTTCCATTTCCGCGAAAGCGCCCAAAGAGGGATTTCTCGTAGCAGGACTCATTCAAATGCTTCCATTTCCACGAAAGACGCCAAAGAGGGATTTCTCGTTCCAGGACCCATTCAAATGCTTCCATTTCCACGAAAGAGCCCAAAGAGGGATTTCTCGTAGCAGAACCCATTCAAATGCTTCCATTTCCACGAAAGAGCCCACAGAGGGATTTCTCGTAGCAGGACCCATTCAAATAATTCCATTTCCACGAAAGAGCCCACAGAGGGATTTTTCGTAGCAGGACCCATTCAAATGCTTCCATTTCCACGAAAGGGCCCACAGAGGGATTTCTCGTAGCAGGACCCATTCAAATGCTTCCATTTCCACGAAAGGGCCCACAGAGGGATTTCTCGTAGCAGGACCCATTCAAATGCTTCCATTTCCACGAAAGGGCCCACAGACGGATTTCTCGTAGGAGGACCCATTCAAATACTTCCATTTCCACGAAAGGGCCCACAGAGGGATTTCTCATAGCAGGACCCATTCAAATACTTCCATTTCCACAAAAGAGCCCACAGAGGGATTTCTCGCAGCAGGACCCATTCAAATACTTCCATTTCCACGAAAGAGCCCACAGAGGGATTTCTCGTAGCAGGACCCATTCAAATACTTCCATTTCTACGAAACAGCCCACAGAGGGATTTCTCGTAGCAGGACCCATTCAAATGCTTCCATTTCCACGAAAGGTCCCACAGAGGGATTTCTCGTAGCAGGACCCATTCAAATGCTTCCATTTCCACGAAAGGTCCCACAGAGGGATTTCTCGTAGCAGGACCCATTCAAATGCTTCCATTTCCACGAAAGGTCCCACAGAGCGATTTCTCGTAGCACGACCTATTGAAATGCTACCATTTGCACGAAAGAGCCCACAAAGGGATTTCTCTTAGCAGGACCCATTCAAATGCATCCATTTCCACGAAGGAGCCCAAAGAAGGATTTCTCGTAGCAGGACCCATTCAAATGCTTCCATTTCCACGAAAGAGCCCAAAGAGGAATTTCTCGTACCAGGACCCATTCAAATGCTTCCATTTCCACGAAAGAGCCCACAGAGGGATTTCTCGTAGCAGGACCCATTCAAATGCTTCCATTTCCACGAAAGAGCCCAAAGAGGCATTTCTCGTAGCACGACCCATCCAAATATTTCCATTCCCCGAAAGAGCCCACAGAGGGATTTCTCGTAGCTGGACCCATTCAAATACTTCCATTTCCACGAAAGAGCCCACAGAGGGATTTCTCGTAGCAGGACCCATTCAAATACTTCCATTTCCACGATAGAGCCCACAGAGGGATTTCTCTTAGCAGGACCCATTAAAATACTTCTATTTCCACGAAAGAGCCCAAAGAGGGGTTTCTCGTAGCAGGACCTATTCAAATGCTTCCATTTCCACGAAAGAGCCCAAAGAGGGATTTCTCGTAGCAGGACCCATTCAAATGCTTCCATTTCCACGAAAGAGTCCACAGAGGGATTTCTCTTAGGAGGACCCATTCAAATGCTTCCATTTCCACGAAAGAGCCCACAGAGGGATTTCTCGTAGCAGGACCCATTCAAATGCTTCCATTTCCACGAAAGAGCCCACAGAGGGATTTCTCGTAGCAGGACCCATTCAAATACTTCCATTTCTACGAAACAGCCCACAGAGGGATTTCTCGTAGCAGGACCCATTCAAATGCTTCCATTTCCACGAAAGGTCCCACAGAGGGATTTCTCGTAGCAGGACCCATTCAAATGCTTCCATTTCCACGAAAGGTCCCACAGAGGGATTTCTCGTAGCAGGACCCATTCAAATGCTTCCATTTCCACGAAAGGTCCCACAGAGGGATTTCTCGTAGCACGACCTATTGAAATGCTACCATTTGCACGAAAGAGCCCACAAAGGGATTTCTCTTAGCAGGACCCATTCAAATGCATCCATTTCCACGAAGGAGCCCAAAGAAGGATTTCTCGTAGCAGGACCCATTCAAATGCTTCCATTTCCACGAAAGAGCCCAAAGAGGAATTTCTCGTAGCAGGACCCATTCAAATGCTTCCATTTCCACGAAAGAGCCCACAGAGGGATTTCTCGTAGCAGGACCCATTCAAATGCTTCCATTTCCACGAAAGAGCCCAAAGAGGCATTTCTCGTAGCACGACCCATCCAAATATTTCCATTCCACGAAAGAGCCCACAGAGGGATTTCTCGTAGCTGGACCCATTCAAATACTTCCATTTCCACGAAAGAGCCCACAGAGGGATTTCTCGTAGCAGGACCCATTCAAATACTTCCATTTCCACGATAGAGCCCACAGAGGGATTTCTCTTAGCAGGACCCATTAAAATACTTCTATTTCCACGAAAGAGCCTAAAGAGGGATTTCTCGTAGCAGGACCTATTCAAATGCTTCCATTTCCACGAAAGAGCCCAAAGAGGGATTTCTCGTAGCAGGACCCATTCAAATGCTTCCATTTCCACGAAAGAGTCCACAGAGGGATTTCTCTTAGGAGGACCGATTCAAATACTTCCATTTCCACGAAAGAGCTCACAGAGGGATTTCTCGTAGCAGGACCCATTCAAATTCTTCCATTTGCGCGAAAGAGCCCACAGAAGGATTTCTCGTAGCAGGACCCATTCAAATACTTCCATTTCCACGAAAGAGCCCACAGAGGGATTTCTCGTAGCAGGACCCATTCAAATACTTCCCTTTCCACGAAAGAGCAAAAAGAGGGATTTCTCTTAGCAGGACCCATTCAAATGCATCCATTTCCACGAAAGAGCCCAAAGAGGAATTTCTCGTAGCAGGACCCATTCAAATGCTTCCATTTCCACGAAAGAGCACAAAGAGGGATTTCTCGTAGCAGGACCCATTCAAATGCTTCCATTTCCACGAAAGAGCCCAAAGAGGGATTTCTCGTAGCAGGACAAATTCAAATACTTCCATTTCCACGAAAGAGCCCACAGAGGGATTTCTCGTAGCAGGACCCATTCAAATGCTTCCATTTCCACGAAAGGGCCCACAGAGGGATTTCTCGTAGCAGGACCCATTCAAATACTTGCATTTCCACGAAACAGCCCACAGAGGGATTTCTCGTAGCAGAACCCATTGAAATGCTTCCATTTCCACGAAAAGGCCCACAGAGGGATTTCTCGTAGCAGGACCCATTCAAATGCTTCCATTTCCGCGAAAGGGCCATAGAGGGATTTCTCGTAGCAGGACCCATTCAAATGCTTCCATTTCCACGAAAGGGCCAACAGAGGGATTTCTCGTAGCAGGACCCATTCAAATGCTTCCATTTCCACGAAAGGGCCCACAGAGTGATTTCTCGTAGCAGGACCCATTCAAATGCTTCCTTTTCCACGAAAGATCCCACAGAGGGATTTCTCGTAGCAGGACCCATTCAAATGCTACCATTTGCAGGAAAGAGCCCACAGAGGGATTTCTCGTAGCAGGACCCATTCAAATGCTTAAATTTCCACGAAAGAGCCCACAGAGGGATTTCTCGTAGCAGGACCCATTCAAATGCTTCCATTTCCACGAAAGAGCCCACAGAGGGATTTCTCGTAGCAGGACCCATTCAAATGCTACCATTTGCACGAAAGAGCCCACAGAGGGAATCTCGTAGCAGGACCCATTCAAATACTTCCATTTCCACGAAAGAGCCCACAGAGGGATTTCTCGTAGCAGGACCCATTCAAATACTTCCATTTCCACGAAAGAGCCCACAGAGTGATTTCTCGTAGCAGGACCCATTCAAATGCATCCATTTCCACGAAAGAGCCCAAAGAGGGATTTCTCGTAGCAGGACCCATTCGAATGCTTCCATTTCCACGAAAGAGCCCAAAGAGGAATTTCTCGTAGCAGGACCCATTCAAATGCTTCCATTTCCACGAAAGAGCCCACAGAGGGATTTGTCGTAGCAGGACCCATTCAAATATTTCCATTTCCACAAAAGAGCCCACAGAGCGATTTCTCCTGGCAGGACCCATTGAAATACTTTCATTTCCACGAAAGATCCCACAGAGGGATTTCTCTTAGCAGGACCCATTCAAATACTTCCATTTAAACGAAAGGGCCCACAGAGGGATTTCTCGTAGCAGGACCCATTCAAATACTTCCATTTCCGCGAAAGCGCCCAAAGAGGGATTTCTCGTAGCAGGACTCATTCAAATGCTTCCATTTCCACGAAAGACGCCAAAGAGGGATTTCTCGTTCCAGGACCCATTCAAATGCTTCCATTTCCACGAAAGAACCCAAAGAGGGATTTCTCGTAGCAGGACCCATTCAAATACTTCCATTTCCACGAAAGAGCCCACAGAGGAATTTTTCGTAGCAGGACCCATTCAAATGCTTCCATTTCCACGAAAGGGCGAACAGAGGGATTTCTCGTAGCAGGACCCATTCAAATACTTCCATTTCCACGAAACAGCCCACAGAGGGATTTCTCGCAGCAGGACCCATTCAAATGCTTCCATTTCCACGAAAGGGCCCACAGAGGGATTTTTCGTAGCAGGACCCATTCAAATGCTTCCATTTCCACGAAAGGGCCCACAGACGGATTTCTCGTAGGAGGACCCATTCAAATACTTCCATTTCCACGAAAGGGCACACAGAGGGATTTCTCATAGCAGGACATATTCAAATACTTCCATTTCCACAAAAGAGCCCACAGAGGGATTTCTCGCAGCAGGACCCATTCAAATACTTCCATTTCCACGAAAGAGCCCACAGAGGGATTTCTCGTAGCAGGACCCATTCAAATACTTCCATTTCTACGAAACAGCCCACAGAGGGATTTCTCGTAGCAGGACCCATTCAAATGCTTCCATTTCCACGAAAGGTCCCACAGAGGGATTTCTCGTAGCAGGACCCATTCAAATGCTTCCATTTCCACGAAAGGTCCCACAGAGGGATTTCTCGTAGCAGACCCAATTCAAATGCTTCCATTTCCACGAAAGGTCCCACAGAGGGATTTCTCGTAGCACGACCTATTGAAATGCTACCATTTGCACGAAAGAGCCCACAAAGGGATTTCTCTTAGCAGGACCCATTCAAATGCATCCATTTCCACGAAGGAGCCCAAAGAAGGATTTCTCGTAGCAGGACCCATTCAAATGCTTCCATTTCCACGAAAGAGCCCAAAGAGGAATTTCTCGTAGCAGGACCCATTCAAATGCTTCCATTTCCACGAAAGAGCCCACAGAGGGATTTCTCGTAGCAGGACCCATTCAAATGCTTCCATTTCCACGAAAGAGCCCAAAGAGGCATTTCTCATAGCACGACCCATTCAAATATTTCCATTCCACGAAAGAGCCCACAGAGGGATTTCTCGTAGCTGGACCCATTCAAATACTTCCATTTCCACGAAAGAGCCCACAGAGGGATTTCTCGTAGCAGGACCCATTCAAATACTTCCATTTCCACGAAAGAGCCCACAGAGGGATTTCTCTTAGCAGGACCCATTCAAATACTTCTATTTCCACGAAAGAGCCCAAAGAGGGATTTCTCGTAGCAGGACCTATTCAAATGGTTCCATTTCCACGAAAGAGCCCAAAGAGGGATTTCTCGTAGCAGGACCCATTCAAATGCTTCCATTTCCACGAAAGAGTCCACAGAGGGATTTCTCTTAGGAGGACCCATTCAAATACTTCCATTTCCACGAAAGAGCTCACAGAGGGATTTCTCGTAGCAGGACCCATTCAAATACTTCCATTTGCGCGAAAGAGCCCACAGAAGGATTTCTCGTAGCAGGACCCATTCAAATACTTCCATTTCCACGAAAGAGCCCACAGAGGGATTTCTCGTAGCAGGACCCATTCAAATACTTCCCTTTCCACGAAAGAGCAAAAAGAGGGATTTCTCTTAGCAGGACCCATTCAAATGCATCCATTTCCACGAAAGAGCCCAAAGAGGAATTTCTCGTAGCAGGACCCATTCAAATGCTTCCATTTCCACGAAAGAGCACAAAGAGGGATTTCTCGTAGCAGGACCCATTCAAATATTTCCATTTCCACGAAAGAGCCCAAAGAGGGATTTCTCGTAGCAAGACCCATTCAAATGCTTCCATTTCCACGAAAGAGCCCACAGAGGGATTTCTCGTAGCAGGACCCATTCAAATGCTTCCATTTCCACGAAAGAGCCCAAAGAGGGATTTGTCGTAGCAGGACCCATTCAAATATTTCCATTTCCACAAAAGAGCCCACAGAGCGATTTCTCCTGGCAGGACCCATTGAAATACTTCCATTTCCACGAAAGATCCCACAGAGGGATTTCTCTTAGCAGGACCCATTCAAATACTTCCATTTCCACGAAAGATCCCACAGAGGGATTTCTCGTAGCAGGACCCATTCAAAAACTTCCATTTCCACGAAAGAGCCCAAAGAGGGATTTCTCGTAGCAGGACACATTCAAATGCTTCCATTTCCACGAAAGACGCCAAAGAGGGATTTCTCGTAGCAGGACCCATTCAAATGCTTCCATTTCCACGAAAGGGCCCACAGAGGGATTTCTCGTAGCAGGACCCATTCAAATGCTTCCATTTCCACGAAAGGGCCCACAGACGGATTTCTCGTAGGAGGACCCATTCAAATACTTCCATTTCCACGAAAGGGCCCACAGAGGGATTTCTCATAGCAGGACCCATTCAAATACTTCCATTTCCACAAAAGAGCCCACAGAGGGATTTCTCGCAGCAGGACCCATTCAAATACTTCCATTTCCACGAAAGAGCCCACAGAGGGATTTCTCGTAGCAGGACCCATTCAAATACTTCCATTTCTACGAAACAGCCCACAGAGGGATTTCTCGTAGCAGGACCCATTCAAATGCTTCCATTTCCACGAAAGGTCCCACAGAGGGATTTCTCGTAGCAGGACCCATTCAAATGCTTCCATTTCCACGAAAGGTCCCACAGAGGGATTTCTCGTAGCAGGACCCATTCAAATGCTTCCATTTCCACGAAAGGTCCCACAGAGAGATTTCTCGTAGCACGACCTATTGAAATGCTACCATTTGCACGAAAGAGCCCACAAAGGGATTTCTCTTAGCAGGACCCATTCAAATGCATCCATTTCCACGAAGGAGCCCAAAGAAGGATTTCTCGTAGCAGGACCCATTCAAATGCTTCCATTTCCACGAAAGAGCCCAAAGAGGAATTTCTCGTACCAGGACCCATTCAAATGCTTCCATTTCCACGAAAGAGCCCACAGAGGGATTTCTCGTAGCAGGACCCATTCAAATGCTTCCATTTCCACGAAAGAGCCCAAAGAGGCATTTCTCGTAGCACGACCCATCCAAATATTTCCATTCCACGAAAGAGCCCACAGAGGGATTTCTCGTAGCTGGACCCATTCAAATACTTCCATTTCCACGAAAGAGCCCACAGAGGGATTTCTCGTAGCAGGACCCATTCAAATACTTCCATTTCCACGATAGAGCCCACAGAGGGATTTCTCTTAGCAGGACCCATTAAAATACTTCTATTTCCACGACAGAGCCCAAAGAGGGATTTCTCGTAGCAGGAGCTATTCAAATGCTTCCATTTCCACGAAAGAGCCCAAAGAGGGATTTCTCGTAGCAGGACCCATTCAAATGCTTCCATTTCCACGAAAGAGTCCACAGAGGGATTTCTCTTAGGAGGACCCATTCAAATGCTTCCATTTCCACGAAAGAGCCCACAGAGGGATTTCTCGTAGCAGGACCCATTCAAATGCTTCCATTTCCACGAAAGAGCCCAAAGAGGGATTTGTCGTAGCAGGACCCATTCAAATATTTCCATTTCCACAAAAGAGCCCACAGAGCGATTTCTCCTGGCAGGACCCATTGAAATACTTCCATTTCCACGAAAGATCCCACAGAGGGATTTCTCTTAGCAGGACCCATTCAAATACTTCCATTTCCACGAAAGAGCCCACAGAGGGATTTCTCGTAGCAGGACCCATTCAAAAACTTCCATTTCCACGAAAGAGCCCAAAGAGGGATTTCTCGTAGCAGGACACATTCAAATGCTTCCATTTCCACGAAAGACGCCAAAGAGGGATTTCTCGTTCCAGGACCCATTCAAATGCTTCCATTTCCACGAAAGAGCCCAAAGAGGGATTTCTCGTAGCAGAACCCATTCAAATGCTTCCATTTCCACGAAAGAGCCCACAGAGGGATTTCTCGTAGCAGGACCCATTCAAATACTTCCATTTCCACGAAAGAGCCCACAGAGGGATTTTTCGTAGCAGGACCCATTCAAATGCTTCCATTTCCACGAAAGGGCCCACAGAGGGATTTCTCGTAGCAGGACCCATTCAAATGCTTCCATTTCCACGAAAGGGCCCACAGAGGGATTTCTCGTAGCAGGACCCATTCAAATGCTTCCATTTCCACGAAAGGGCCCACAGACGGATTTCTCGTAGGAGGACCCATTCAAATACTTCCATTTCCACGAAAGGGCCCACAGAGGGATTTCTCATAGAAGGACCCATTCAAATACTTCCATTTCCACAAACGAGCCCACAGAGGGATTTCTCGCAGCAGGACCCATTCAAATACTTCCATTTCCACGAAAGAGCCCACAGAGGGATTTCTCGTAGCAGGACCCATTCAAATACTTCCATTTCTACGAAACAGCCCACAGAGGGATTTCTCGTAGCAGGACCCATTCAAATGCTTCCATTTCCACGAAAGGTCCCACAGAGGGATTTCTCGTAGCAGGACCCATTCAAATGCTTCCATTTCCACGAAAGGTCCCACAGAGGGATTTCTCGTAGCACGACCTATTGAAATGCTACCATTTGCACGAAAGAGCCCACAAAGGGATTTCTCTTAGCAGGACCCATTCAAATGCATCCATTTCCACGAAGGAGCCCAAAGAAGGATTTCTCGTAGCAGGACCCATTCAAATGCTTCCATTTCCACGAAAGAGCCCAAAGAGGAATTTCTCGTAGCAGGACCCATTCAAATGCTTCCATTTCCACGAAAGAGCCCACAGAGGGATTTCTCGTAGCAGGACCCATTCAAATGCTTCCATTTCCACGAAAGAGCCCAAAGAGGCATTTCTCGTAGCACGACCCATCCAAATATTTCCATTCCACGAAAGAGCCCACAGAGGGATTTCTCGTAGCTGGACCCATTCAAATACTTCCATTTCCACGAAAGAGCCCACAGAGGGATTTCTCGTAGCAGGACCCATTCAAATACTTCCATTTCCACGATAGAGCCCACAGAGGGATTTCTCTTAGCAGGACCCATTAAAATACTTCTATTTCCACGAAAGAGCCCAAAGAGGGATTTCTCCTAGCAGGACCTATTCAAATGCTTCCATTTCCACGAAAGAGCCCAAAGAGGGATTTCTCGTAGCAGGACCCATTCAAATGCTTCCATTTCCACGAAAGAGTCCACAGAGGGATTTCTCTTAGGAGGACCGATTCAAATACTTCCATTTCCACGAAAGAGCTCACAGAGGGATTTCTCGTAGCAGGACCCATTCAAATTCTTCCATTTGCGCGAAAGAGCCCACAGAAGGATTTCTCGTAGCAGGACCCATTCAAATACTTCGATTTCCACGAAAGAGCCCACAGAGGGATTTCTCGTAGCAGGACCCATTCAAATACTTCCCTTTCCACGAAAGAGCAAAAAGTGGGATTTCTCTTAGCAGGACCCATTCAAATGCATCCATTTCCACGAAAGAGCCCAAAGAGGAATTTCTCGTAGCAGGACCCATTCAAATGCTTCCATTTCCACGAAAGAGCACAAAGAGGGATTTCTCGTAGCAGGACCCATTCAAATGCTTCCATTTCCACGAAAGAGCCCAAAGAGGGATTTCTCGTAGCAGGACCCATTCAAATATTTCCATTTCCACGAAAGAGCCCAAAGAGGGATTTCTCGTAGCAAGACCCATTCAAATGCTTCCATTTCCACGAAAGAGCCCACAGAGGGATTTCTCGTAGCAGGACAAATTCAAATACTTCCATTTCCACGAAAGAGCCCACAGAGGGATTTCTCGTAGCAGGACCCATTCAAATGCTTCCATTTCCACGAAAGGGCCCACAGAGGGATTTCTCGTAGCAGGACCCATTCAAATGCTACCATTTGCACGAAAGAGCCCACAGAGGGATTTCTCTTAGCAGGACCCATTCAAATGCATCCATTTCCACGAAGGAGCCCAAAGAGGGATTTCTCTTAGCAGGACCTATTCAAATGCTTCCATTTCCACGAAAGAGCCCACAGAGGGATTTCTCGTAGCAGGACCCATTCAAATACTTCCATTTCCACGAAAGAGCCCACAGAGGGATTTCTCTTAGCAGGACCCATTCAAATACTTCCATTTCCACGAAAGAGCCCACAGAGGGATTTCTCGTAGCAGGACCCATTCAAATACTTCCATTTCCACGAAAGAGCCCAAAGAGGAATTTCTCGTAGCAGGACTCATTCAAATGCTTCCATTTCCACGAAAGACGCCAAAGAGGGATTTCTCGTTCCAGGACCCATTCAAATGCTTCCATTTCCACGAAAGAGCCCAAAGAGGGATTTCTCGTAGCAGAACCCATTCAAATGCTTCCATTTCCACGAAAGAGCCCACAGAGGGATTTCTCGTAGCAGGACCCATTCAAATATTTCCATTTCCACGAAAGAGCCCACAGAGGGATTTTTCGTAGCAGGACCCATTCAAATGCTTCCATTTCCACGAAAGGGCCCACAGAGGGATTTCTCGTAGCAGGACCCATTCAAATACTTCCATTTCCACGAAACAGCCCTCAGAGGGATTTCTCGTAGCAGGACCCATTCAAATGCTTCCATTTCCACGAAAGGGCCAACAGAGGGATTTCTCGTAGCAGGACCCATTCAAATGCTTCCATTTCCACGAAAGGGCCCACAGACGGATTTCTCGTAGGAGGACCCATTCAAATACTTCCATTTCCACGAAAGGGCCCACAGAGGGATTTCTCATATCAGGACCCATTCAAATACTTCCATTTCCACAAAAGAGCCCACAGAGGGATTTCTCGCAGCAGGACCCATTCAAATACTTCCATTTCCACGAAAGAGCCCACAGAGGAATTTCTCGTAGCAGGACCCATTCAAATGCTTCCATTTCCACGAAAGGTCCCACAGAGGGATTTCTCGTAGCAGGACCCATTCAAATGCTTCCATTTCCACGAAAGGTCCCACAGAGGGATTTCTCGTAGTAGGACCCATTCAAATGCTTCCATTTCCACGAAAGGTCCCACAGAGGGATTTCTCGTAGCACGACTAATTGAAATGCTACCATTTGCACGAAAGAGCCCACAAAGGGATTTCTCTTAGCAGGACCCATTCAAATGCATCCATTTCCACGAAGGAGCCCAAAGAAGGATTTCTCGTAGCAGGACCCATTCAAATGCTTCCATTTCCACGAAAGAGCCCAAAGAGGAATTTCTCGTAGCAGGACCCATTCAAATGCTTCCATTTCCACGAAAGAGCCCACAGAGGGATTTCTCGTAGCAGGACCCATTCAAATGCTTCCATTTCCACGAAAGAGCCCAAAGAGGCATTTCTCGTAGCACGACCCATTCAAATATTTCCATTCCACGAAAGAGCCCACAGAGGGATTTCTCGTAGCTGGACCCATTCAAATACTTCCATTTCCACGAAAGAGCCCACAGATGGATTTCTCGTAGCAGGACCCATTCAAATACTTCCATTTCCACGAAAGAGCCCACAGAGGGATTTCCCTTAGCAGGACCCATTCAAATACTTCTGTTTCCACGAAAGAGCCCAAAGAGGGATTTCTCGTAGCAGGACCTATTCAAATGCTTCCATTTCCACGAAAGAGCCCAAAGAGGGATTTCTCGTAGCAGGACCCATTCAAATGCTTCCATTTCCACGAAAGAGTCCACAGAGGGATTTCTCTTAGGAGGACCCATTCAAATACTTCCATTTCCACGAAAGAGCCCAAAGAGGGATTTCTCGTAGCAGGACCCATTCAAATGCTTCCATTTCCACGAAAGAGCCCACAGAGGGATTTCTCGTAGCAGGACCCATTCAAATACTTCCATTTCCACGAAGGAGCCCACAGAGGGATTTCTCGTAGCAGGACCCATTCAAATACTTCCATTTCCACGAAAGAGCTCACAGAGGGATTTCTCGTAGCAGGACCCATTCAAATACTTCCATTTGCACGAAAGAGCCCACAGAAGGATTTCTCGTAGCAGGACCCATTCAAATACTTCCATTTCCACGAAAGAGCCCACAGAGGGATTTCTCGTAGCAGAACCCATTCAAATGCTTCCATTTCCACGAAAGGGCCCACAGAGGGATTTCTCGTAGCAGGACCCATTCAAATACTTCCATTTCCACGAAACAGCCCACAGAGGGATTTCTCGTAGCAGAACCCATTCAAATGCTTCCATTTCCACGAAAAGGCCCACAGAGGGATTTCTCGTAGCAGGACCCATTCAAATGCTTCCATTTCCACGAAAGGGCCATAGAGGGATTTCTCGTAGCAGGACCCATTCAAATGCTTCCATTTCCACGAAAGGGCCAACAGAGGGATTTCTCGTAGCAGGACCCATTCAAATGCTTCCATTTCCACGAAAGGGCCCACAGAGGGATTTCTCGTAGCAGGACCCATTCAAATGCTACCATTTGCACGAAAGAGCCCACAGAGCGATTCTCGTAGCAGGACCCATTCAAATACTTCCATTTCCACGAAAGAGCCCACAGAGGGATTTCTCGTAGCAGGACCCATTCAAATGCTTCCATTTCCACGAAAGAGCCCACAGAGGGATTTCTCGTAGCAGGACCCATTCAAATGCTACCATTTGCACGAAAGAGCCCACAGAGGGATTCTCGTAGCAGGACCCATTCAAATACTTCCATTTCCACGAAAGAGCCCACAGAGGGATTTCTCGTAGCAGGACCCATTCAAATACTTCCATTTCCACGAAAGAGCCCACAGAGTGATTTCTCTTAGCAGGACCCATTCAAATGCATCCATTTCCACGAAAGAGCCCAAAGAGGGATTTCTCGTAGCAGGACCCATTCGAATGCTTCCATTTCCACGAAAGAGCCCAAAGAGGTATTTCTCGTAGCAGGACCCATTCAAATGCTTCCATTTCCACGAAAGAGCCCACAGAGGGATTTCTCGTAGCAGGACCCATTCAAATGCTTCCATTTCCACGAAAGAGCCCAAAGAGGGATTTCTCGTAGCAGGACCCATTCAAATATTTCCATTTCCACAAAAGAGCCCACAGAGCGATTTCTCCTGGCAGGACCCATTGAAATACTTCCATTTCCACGAAAGATCCCACAGAGGGATTTCTCGTAGCAGGACCCATTCAAATACTTCCATTTGCACGAAAGAGCCCACAGAAGGATTTCTCGTAGCAGGACCCATTCAAATACTTCCATTTCCACGAAAGAGCTCACAGAGGGATTTCTCGTAGCAGGACCCATTCAAATACTTCCATTTGCACGAAAGAGCCCACAGAAGGATTTCTCGTAGCAGGACCCATTCAAATACTTCCATTTCCACGAAAGAGCCCACAGAGGGATTTCTCGTAGCAGGACCCATTCAAATGCTTCCATTTCCACGAAAGGGCCCACAGAGGGATTTCTCGTAGCAGGACCCATTCAAATACTTCCATTTCCACGAAACAGCCCACAGAGGGATTTCTCGTAGCAGAACCCATTCAAATGCTTCCATTTCCACGAAAAGGCCCACAGAGGGATTTCTCGTAGCAGGACCCATTCAAATGCTTCCATTTCCACGAAAGGGCCATAGAGGGATTTCTCGTAGCAGGACCCATTCAAATGCTTCCATTTCCACGAAAGGGCCAACAGAGGGATTTCTCGTAGCAGGACCCATTCAAATGCTTCCATTTCCACGAAAGGGCCCACAGAGGGATTTCTCGTAGCAGGACCCATTCAAATGCTTCCTTTTCCACGAAAGAGCCCACAGAGGGATTTCTCGTAGCAGGACCCATTCAAATACTTCCATTTCCACGAAAGGAGCCCACAGAGGGATTTCTCGTAGCAGGACCCATTCAAATACTTCCATTTCCACGAAAGAGCTCACAGAGGGATTTCTCGTAGCAGGACCCATTCAAATACTTCCATTTGCACGAAAGAGCCCACAGAAGGATTTCTCGTAGCAGGACCCATTCAAATACTTCCATTTCCACGAAAGAGCCCACAGAGGGATTTCTCGTAGCAGGACCCATACAAATGCTTCCATTTCCACGAAAGAGCCCACAGAGGGATTTCTCGTAGCAGGACCCATTCAAATACTTCCATTTCCACGAAACAGCCCACAGAGGGATTTCTCGTAGCAGAACCCATTCAAATGCTACCATTTCCACGAAAAGGCCCACAGAGGGATTTCTCGTAGCAGGACCCATTCAAATGCTTCCATTTCCACGAAAGGGCCATAGAGGGATTTCTCGTAGCAGGACCCATTCAAATGCTTCCATTTCCACGAAAGGGCCATAGAGGGATTTCTCGTAGCAGGACCCATTCAAATGCTTCCATTTCCACGAAAGGGCCCACAGAGGGATTTCTCGTAGCAGGACCCATTCAAATCCTTCCTTTTCCACGAAAGATCCCACAGAGGGATTTCTCGTAGCAGGACCCATTCAAATGCTACCATTTGCAGGAAAGAGCCCACAGAGGGATTTCTCGTAGCAGGACCCATTCAAATGCTACCATTTTCACGAAAGAGCCAGCAGAGGGATTTCTCGTAGCAGGACAGATTCAAATGCTTCCATTTCCACGAAAGAGCCCACAGAGGGATTTCTCGTATCAGGACCCATTCAAATGCTACCATTTGCACGAAAGAGCCCACAGAGGGATTCTCGTAGCAGGACCCATTCAAATACTTCCATTTCCACGAAAGAGCCCACAGAGGGATTTCTCGTAGCAGGACCCATTCAAATACTTCCATTTCCACGAAAGAGCCCACAGAGTGATTTCTCGTAGCAGGACTCATTCAAATACTTCCATTTCCACGAAAGAGCCCAAAGAGGGATTTCTCTTAGCAGGAACCATTCAAATGCATCCATTTCCACGAAAGAGCCCAAAGAGGGATTTCTCGTAGCAGGACCCATTCGAATGCTTCCATTTCCACGAAAGAGCCCAAAGAGGAATTTCTCGTAGCAGGACCCATTCAAATGCTTCCATTTCCACGAAAGAGCCCACAGAGGGATTTCTCGTAGCAGGACCCATTCAAATGCTTCCATTTCCACGAAAGAGCCCAAAGAGGGATTTCTCGTAGCAGGACCCATTCAAATATTTCCATTTCCACAAAAGAGCCCACAGAGCGATTTCTCCTGGCAGGACCCATTGAAATACTTCCATTTCCACGAAAGATCCCACAGAGGGATTTCTCGTAGCAGGACCCATTCAAATACTTCCATTTGCACGAAAGAGCCCACAGAAGGATTTCTCGTAGCAGGACCCATTCAAATACTTCCATTTCCACGAAAGAGCTCACAGAGGGATTTCTCGTAGCAGGACCCATTCAAATACTTCCATTTGCACGAAAGAGCCCACAGAAGGATTTCTCGTAGCAGGACCCATTCAAATACTTCCATTTCCACGAAAGAGCCCACAGAGGGATTTCTCGTAGCAGGACCCATTCAAATACTTCCATTTCCACGAAAGAGCAAAAAGAGGGATTTCTCTTAGCAGGACCCATTCAAATGCATCCATTTCCACGAAAGAGCCCAAAGAGGGATTTCTCGTAGCAGGACCCATTCAAATGCTTCCATTTCCACGAAAGAGCACAAAGAGGGATTTCTCGTAGCAGGACCCATTCAAATATTTAAATTTCGACGAAAGAGCCCACAGAGGGATTTCTCGTAGCAGGACCAATTCAAATGCTTCCATTTCCACGAAAGAGCCCACAGAGGGATTTCTCGTAGCAGGACCCATTCAAATACTTCCATTTCCACGAAAGAGCCCAAAGAGGGATTTCTCGTAGCAGGACCAATTCAAATGCTTCCATTTCCACGAAACTGCCCAAAGAGGGATTTCTCGTAGCAGGACCCATTCAAATGCTTCCATTTCCACGAAAGAGCCCACAGAGGGATTTCTCGTAGCAGGACCCATTCAAATACTTCCATTTCCACGAAAGAGCCCACAGAGGGATTTCTCGTAGCAGGACCCATTCAAATACTTCCATTTCCACGAAGGAGCCCACAGAGGGATTTCTCGTAGCATGACCCATTCAAATACTTCCATTTCCACGAAAGAGCTCACAGAGGGATTTCTCGTAGCAGGACCCATTCAAATACTTCCATTTGCACGAAAGAGCCCACAGAAGGATTTCTCGTAGCAGGACCCATTCAAATACTTCCATTTCCCCGAAAGAGCCCACAGAGGGATTTCTCGTAGCAGGACCCATTCAAATACTTCCATTTCCACGAAAGAGCAAAAAGAGGGATTTCTCTTAGCAGGACCCATTCAAATGCATCCATTTCCACGAAAGAGCCCAAAGAGGGATTTCTCGTAGCAGGACCCATTCAAATGCTTCCATTTCCACGAAAGAGCACAAAGAGGGATTTCTCGTAGCAGGACCCATTCAAATGCTTCCATTTCCACGAAAGAGCCCACAGAGGGATTTCTCGTAGCAGGACCCATTCAAATACTTAAATTTCCACGAAAGAGCCCACAGAGGGATTTCTCGTAGCAGGACAAATTCAAATACTTCCATTTCCACGAAAGAGCCCACAGAGGGATTTCTCGTAGCAGGACCCATTCAAATACTTCCATTTCCACGAAAGAGCCCACAGAGGGATTTCTCGTATCAGGACCCATTCAAATGCTACCATTTGCACGAAAGAGCCCACAGAGGGATTCTCGTAGCAGGACCCATTCAAATACTTCCATTTCCACGAAAGAGCCCACAGAGGGATTTCTCGTAGCAGGACCCATTCAAATACTTCCATTTCCACGAAAGAGCCCACAGAGTGATTTCTCGTAGCAGGACTCATTCAAATACTTCCATTTCCACGAAAGAGCCCAAAGAGGGATTTCTCTTAGCAGGAACCATTCAAATGCATCCATTTCCACGAAAGAGCCCAAAGAGGGATTTCTCGTAGCAGGACCCATTCAAATGCTTCCATTTCCACGAAAGAGCACAAAGAGGGATTTCTCGTAGCAGGACCCATTCAAATGCTTCCATTTCCACGAAAGAGCCCACAGAGGGATTTCTCGTAGCAGGACCCATTCAAATACTTAAATTTCCACGAAAGAGCCCACAGAGGGATTTCTCGTAGCAGGACAAATTCAAATACTTCC
This sequence comes from Ryuthela nishihirai, assembly GCA_038380435.1. Classification (NCBI taxonomy): domain Eukaryota; kingdom Metazoa; phylum Arthropoda; class Arachnida; order Araneae; family Heptathelidae; genus Ryuthela; species Ryuthela nishihirai. The sequence continues at coordinate 64,692,922 of JAWZYU010000003.1, forward strand.
ATTTCCACGAAAGAGCCCACAGAGGGATTTCTCGTAGCAGGACCCATTCAAATACTTCCATTTCCACGAAAGAGCCCACAGAGGGATTTCTCGTATCAGGACCCATTCAAATGCTACCATTTGCACGAAAGAGCCGACAGAGGGATTCTCGTAGCAGGACCCATTCAAATACTTCCATTTCCACGAAAGAGCCCACAGAGGGATTTCTCGTAGCAGGACCCATTCAAATACTTCCATTTCCACGAAAGAGCCCACAGAGGGATTTCTCGTAGCAGGACCCATTCAAATACTTCCATTTCCACGAAGGAGCCCACAGAGGGATTTCTCGTAGCATGACCCATTCAAATACTTCCATTTCCACGAAAGAGCTCACAGAGGGATTTCTCGTAGCAGGACCCATTCAAATGCTTCCATTTCCACGAAAGAGCACAAAGAGGGATTTCTCGTAGCAGGACCCATTCAAATGCTTCCATTTCCACGAAAGAGCATAGAGAGGGATTTCTCTTAGCAGGACCCATTCAAATGCTTCCATTTCCACGAAAGAGCCCAAAGAGGGATTTCTCGTAGCAGGACCCATTCAAATACTTCCATTTGTACGAAAGAGCCCACAGAAGGATTTCTCGTAGCAGGACCCATTCAAATACTTCCATTTCCACGAAAGAGCCCACAGAGGGATTTCTCGTAGCAGGACCCATTCAAATACTTCCATTTCCACGAAAGAGCAAAAAGAGGGATTTCTCTTAGCAGGACCCATTCAAATGCATCCATTTCCACGAAAGAGCCCAAAGAGGGATTTCTCGTAGCAGGACCCATTCAAATGCTTCCATTTCCACGAAAGAGCACAAAGAGGGATTTCTCGTAGCAGGACCCATTCAAATGCTTCCATTTCCACGAAAGAGCATAGAGAGGGATTTCTCTTAGCAGGACCCATTCAAATGCTTCCATTTCCACGAAAGAGCCCAAAGAGGGATTTCTCGTAGCAGGACCCATTCAAATATTTAAATTTCGACGAAAGAGCTCACAGAGGGATTTCTCGTAGCAGGACCAATTCAAATGCTTCCATTTCCACGAAAGAGCCCACAGAGGGATTTCTCGTAGCAGGACCCATTCAAATACTTCCATTTCCACGAAAGAGCCCAAAGAGGGATTTCTCGTAGCAGGACCAATTCAAATGCTTCCATTTCCACGAAACTGCCCAAAGAGGGATTTCTCGTAGCAGGACCCATTCAAATGCTTCCATTTCCACGAAAGAGCCCACAGAGGGATTTCTCGTAGCAGGACCCATTCAAATACTTCCATTTCCACGAAAGAGCCCACAGAGGGATTTCTCGTAGCAGGACCCATTCAAATACTTCCATTTCCACGAAGGAGCCCACAGAGGGATTTCTCGTAGCATGACCCATTCAAATACTTCCATTTCCACGAAAGAGCTCACAGAGGGATTTCTCGTAGCAGGACCCATTCAAATACTTCCATTTGCACGAAAGAGCCCACAGAAGGATTTCTCGTAGCAGGACCCATTCAAATACTTCCATTTCCCCGAAAGAGCCCACAGAGGGATTTCTCGTAGCAGGACCCATTCAAATACTTCCATTTCCACGAAAGAGCAAAAAGAGGGATTTCTCTTAGCAGGACCCATTCAAATGCATCCATTTCCACGAAAGAGCCCAAAGAGGGATTTCTCGTAGCAGGACCCATTCAAATGCTTCCATTTCCACGAAAGAGCACAAAGAGGGATTTCTCGTAGCAGGACCCATTCAAATGCTTCCATTTCCACGAAAGAGCCCACAGAGGGATTTCTCGTAGCAGGACCCATTCAAATACTTCCATTTCCACGAAAGATCCCACAGAGGGATTTCTCGTAGCAGGACCCATTCAAATACTTCCATTTGCACGAAAGAGCCCACAGAAGGATTTCTCGTAGCAGGACCCATTCAAATACTTCATTTCACACGAAAGAGCTCACAGAGGGATTTCTCGTAGCAGGACCCATTCAAATACTTCCATTTGTACGAAAGAGCCCACAGAAGGATTTCTCGTAGCAGGACCCATTCAAATACTTCCATTTCCACGAAAGAGCCCACAGAGGGATTTCTCGTAGCAGGACCCATTCAAATACTTCCATTTCCACGAAAGAGCAAAAAGAGGGATTTCTCTTAGCAGGACCCATTCAAATGCATCCATTTCCACGAAAGAGCCCAAAGAGGGATTTCTCGTAGCAGGACCCATTCAAATGCTTCCATTTCCACGAAAGAGCACAAAGAGGGATTTCTCGTAGCAGGACCCATTCAAATGCTTCCATTTCCACGAAAGAGCATAGAGAGGGATTTCTCTTAGCAGGACCCATTCAAATGCTTCCATTTCCACGAAAGAGCCCAAAGAGGGATTTCTCGTAGCAGGACCCATTCAAATATTTAAATTTCGACGAAAGAGCTCACAGAGGGATTTCTCGTAGCAGGACCAATTCAAATGCTTCCATTTCCACGAAAGAGCCCACAGAGGGATTTCTCGTAGCAGGACCCATTCAAATACTTCCATTTCCACGAAAGAGCCCAAAGAGGGATTTCTCGTAGCAGGACCAATTCAAATGCTTCCATTTCCACGAAACTGCCCAAAGAGGGATTTCTCGTAGCAGGACCCATTCAAATGCTTCCATTTCCACGAAAGAGCCCACAGAGGGATTTCTCGTAGCAGGACCCATTCAAATACTTCCATTTCCAGGAAAGAGCCCACAGAGGGATTTCTCGTAGCAGGACCCATTCAAATACTTCCATTTCCACGAAGGAGCCCACAGAGGGATTTCTCGTAGCATGACCCATTCAAATACTTCCATTTCCACGAAAGAGCTCACAGAGGGATTTCTCGTAGCAGGACCCATTCAAATACTTCCATTTGCACGAAAGAGCCCACAGAAGGATTTCTCGTAGCAGGACCCATTCAAATACTTCCATTTCCCCGAAAGAGCCCACAGAGGGATTTCTCGTAGCAGGACCCATTCAAATACTTCCATTTCCACGAAAGAGCAAAAAGAGGGATTTCTCTTAGCAGGACCCATTCAAATGCATCCATTTCCACGAAAGAGCCCAAAGAGGGATTTCTCGTAGCAGGACCCATTCAAATGCTTCCATTTCCACGAAAGAGCACAAAGAGGGATTTCTCGTAGCAGGACCCATTCAAATGCTTCCATTTCCACGAAAGAGCCCACAGAGGGATTTCTCGTAGCAGGACCCATTCAAATACTTAAATTTCCACGAAAGAGCCCACAGAGGGATTTCTCGTAGCAGGACAAATTCAAATACTTCCATTTCCACGAAAGAGCCCACAGAGGGATTTCTCGTAGCAGGACCCATTCAAATACTTCCATTTCCACGAAAGAGCCCACAGAGGGATTTCTCGTAGCAGGACCCATTGAAATGCTTCCATTTCCACGAAAGGGCCCACAGAGGGATTTCTCGTAGCAGGACCCATTCAAATACTTCCATTTCCACGAAACAGCCCACAGAGGGATTTCTCGTAGCAGCACCCATTCAAATGCTTCCATTTCCACGAAAAGGCCCACAGAGGGATTTCTCGTAGCAGGACCCATTCAAATGCTTCCATATCCACGAAAGGGCCATAGAGGGATTTCTCGTAGCAGGACCCATTCAAATGCTTCCATTTCCACGAAAGGGCCAACAGAGGGATTTCTCGTAGCAGGACCCATTGAAATGCTTCCATTTCCACGAAAGGGCCCACAGAGGGATTTCGCGTAGCAGGACCCATTCAAATGCTTCCTTTTCCACGAAAGATCCCACAGAGGGATTTCTCGTAGCAGTTCCCATTCAAATGCTACCATTTGCAGGAAAGAGCCCACAGAGGGATTTCTCGTAGCAGGACCCATTCAAATGCAACCATTTGCACGAAAGAGCCCACAGAGGGAATCTCGTAGCAGGACCCATTCAAATACTTCCATTTCCACGAAAGAGCCCACAGAGTGATTTCTCGTAGCAGGACCCATTCAAAAGCTTCCATTTCCGAGAAAGAGCCCACAGAGGGATTTCTCGTAGCAGGACCCATTCAAATGCTACCATTTGCACGAAAGAGCCCACAGAGGGAATCTCGTAGCAGGACCCATTCAAATACTTCCATTTCCACGAAAGATCCCACAGAGGGATTTCTCGTAGTAGGACCCATTCTAATACTTCCATTTCCACGAAAGAGCCCAAAGAGAGATTTCTCGTAGCAAGACCCATTCAAATGCTTCCATTTCCACGAAAGAGCCCACAGAGGGATTTCTCGTAGCAGGACAAATTCAAATACTTCCATTTCCACGAAAAGGCCCACAGAGGGATTTCTCGTAGCAGGACCCATTCAAATGCTTCCATTTCCACGAAAGGGCCATAGAGGGATTTCTCGTAGCAGGACCCATTCAAATGCTTCCATTTCCACGAAAGGGCCAACAGAGGGATTTCTCGTAGCAGGACCCATTCAAATGCTTCCATTTCCACGAAAGGGCCCACAGAGGGATTTCTCGTAGCAGGACCCATTCAAATGCTTCCTTTTCCACGAAAGATCCCACAGAGGGATTTCTCGTAGCAGGACCCATTCAAATTCTACCATTTGCAGGAAAGAGCCCACAGAGGGATTTCTCGTAGCAGGACCCATTCAAATGCTACCATTTTCACGAAAGAGCCCACAGAGGGATTTCTCGTAGCAGGACCCATTCAAATGCTTCCATTTCCACGAAAGAGCCCACAGAGGGATTTCTCGTATGAGGACCCATTCAAATGCTACCATTTGCACGAAAGAGCCCACAGAGGGATTCTCGTAGCAGGACCCATTCAAATACTTCCATTTCCACGAAAGAGCCCACAGAGTGATTTCTCGTAGCAGGACCCATTCAAATACTTCCATTTCCACAAAAGAGCCCACAGAGTGATTTCTCGTAGCAGGACTCATTCAAATACTTACATTTCCACGAAAGAGCCCAAAGAGGGATTTCTCTTAGCAGGAACCATTCAAATGCATCCATTTCCACGAAAGAGCCCAAAGAGGGATTTCTCGTAGCAGGACCCATTGGAATGCTTCCATTTCCACGAAAGAGCCCAAAGAGGAATTTCTCGTAGCAGGACCCATTCAAATGCTTCCATTTCCACGAAAGAGCCCACAGAGGTATTTCTCGTAGCAGGACCCATTCAAATGCTTCCATTTCCACGAAAGTGCCCAAAGAGGGATTTCTCGTAGCAGGACCCATTGAAATATTTCCATTTCCACAAAAGAGCCCACAGAGCGATTTCTCCTGGCAGGACCCATTGAAATACTTCCATTTCCACGAAAGATCCCACAGAGGTATTTCTCGTAGCAGGACCCATTCAAATACTTCCATTTGCACGAAAGAGCCCACAGAAGGATTTCTCGTAGCAGGACCCATTCAAATACTTCCATTTCCACGAAAGAGCTCACAGAGGGATTTCTCGTAGCAGGACCCATTCAAATACTTCCATTTGCACGAAAGAGCCCACAGAAGGATTTCTCGTAGCAGGACCCATTCAAATACTTCCATTTCCACGAAAGAGCCCACAGAGGGATTTCTCGTAGCAGGACCCATTCAAATACTTCCATTTCCACGAAAGAGCATAAAGAGGGATTTCTCTTAGCAGGACCCATTCAAATGCATCCATTTCCACGAAAGAGCCCAAAGAGGGATTTCTCGTAGCAGGACCCATTCAAATGCTTCCATTTCCACGAAAGAGCACAAAGAGGGATTTCTCGTAGCAGGACCCATTGAAATGCTTCCATTTCCACGAAAGGGCCCACAGAGGGATTTCTCGTAGCAGGACCCATTCAAATACTTCCATTTCCACGAAACAGCCCACAGAGGGATTTCTCGTAGCAGCACCCATTCAAATGCTTCCATTTCCACGAAAAGGCCCACAGAGGGATTTCTCGTAGCAGCACCCATTCAAATGCTACCATTTTCACGAAAGAGCCCACAGAGGGATTTCTCGTAGCAGGACCCATTCAAATGCTTCCATTTCCACGAAAGGGCCAACAGAGGGATTTCTCGTAGCAGGACCCATTCAAATGCTTCCATTTCCACGAAAGGGCCCACAGAGGGATTTCGCGTAGCAGGACCCATTCAAATGCTTCCTTTTCCACGAAAGATCCCACAGAGGGATTTCTCGTAGCAGGACCCATTCAAATGCTACCATTTGCAGGAAAGAGCCCACAGAGGGATTTCTCGTAGCAGGACCCATTCAAATGCTACCATTTCCACGAAAGAGCCCACAGAGGGATTTCTCGTAGCAGGACCCATTCAAATGCTTCCATTTCCGAGAAAGAGCCCACAGAGGGATTTCTCGTAGCAGGACCCATTCAAATGCTACCATTTGCACGAAAGAGCCCACAGAGGGAATCTCGTAGCAGGACCCATTCAAATACTTCCATTTCCACGAAAGAGCCCACAGAGGGATTTCTCGTAGCAGGACCCATTCAAATGCTTCCATTTCCACGAAAGAGCCCAAAGAGGGATTTCTCGTAGCAGGACCCATTCAAATATTTCCATTTCCACGAAAGAGCCCACAGAGCGATTTCTCCTAGCAGGACCCATTGAACTACTTCCATTTCCACGAAAGATCCCACAGAGGGATTTCTCGTAGTAGGACCCATTCTAATACTTCCATTTCCACGAAAGAGCCCAAAGAGAGATTTCTCGTAGCAAGACCAATTCAAATGCTTCCATTTCCACGAAAGAGCCCACAGAGGGATTTCTCGTAGCAGGACAAATTCAAATACTTCCATTTCCACGAAAGAGCCCACAGAGGGATTTCTCGTAGCAGGACACATTCAAATACTTCCATTTCCACGAAAGAGCCCACAGAGGGATTTCTCGTAGCAGGACCAATTCAAATGCTTCCATTTCCACGAAAGAGCCCACAGAGGGATTTCTCGTAGCAGGACCCATTCAAATACTTCCATTTCCACGAAAGAGCCCAAAGAGGGATTTCTCCTAGCAGGACCAATTCAAATGCTTCCATTTCCACGAAACTGCCCAAAGAGGGATTTTTCGTAGCAGGACCCATTCAAATGCTTCCATTTCCACGAAAGAGCCCACAGAGGGATTTCTCGTAGCAGGACCCATTGAAATACTTCCATTTCCACGAAAAGGCCCACAGAGGGATTTCTCGTAGCAGGACCCATTCAAATGCTTCCATTTCCACGAAAGGGCCATAGAGGGATTTCTCGTAGCAGGACCCATTCAAATGCTTCCATTTCCACGAAAGGGCCAACAGAGGGATTTCTCGTAGCAGGACCCATTCAAATGCTTCCATTTCCACGAAAGGGCCCACAGAGGGATTTCTCGTAGCAGGACCCATTCAAATGCTTCCTTTTCCACGAAAGATCCCACAGAGGGATTTCTCGTAGCAGGACCCATTCAAATGCTACCATTTGCAGGAAAGAGCCCACAAAGGGATTTCTCGTAGCAGGACCCATTCAAATGCTACCATTTTCACGAAAGAGCCCACAGAGGGATTTCTCGTAGCAGGACCCATTCAAATGCTTCCATTTCCACGAAAGAGCCCACAGAGGGATTTCTCGTATCAGGACCCATTCAAATGCTACCATTTGCACGAAAGAGCCCACAGAGGGATTCTCGTAGCAGGACCCATTCAAATACTTCCATTTCCACGAAAGAGCCCACAGAGTGATTTCTCGTAGCAGGACCCATTCAAATACTTCCATTTCCACAAAAGAGCCCACAGAGTGATTTCTCGTAGCAGGACTCATTCAAATACTTACATTTCCACGAAAGAGCCCAAAGAGGGATTTCTCTTAGCAGGAACCATTCAAATGCATCCATTTCCACGAAAGAGCCCAAAGAGGGATTTCTCGTAGCAGGACCCATTCGAATGCTTCCATTTCCACGAAAGAGCCCAAAGAGGAATTTCTCGTAGCAGGACCCATTCAAATGCTTCCATTTCCACGAAAGAGCCCACAGAGGGATTTCTCGTAGCAGGACCCATTCAAATGCTTCCATTTCCACGAAAGAGCCCAAAGAGGGATTTCTCGTAGCAGGACCCATTCAAATATTTCCATTTCCACAAAAGAGCCCACAGAGCGATTTCTCCTGGCAGGACCCATTGAAATACTTCCATTTCCACGAAAGATCCCACAGAGGTATTTCTCGTAGCAGGACCCATTCAAATACTTCCATTTGCACGAAAGAGCCCACAGAAGGATTTCTCGTAGCAGGACCCATTCAAATACTTCCATTTCCACGAAAGAGCTCACAGAGGGATTTCTCGTAGCAGGACCCATTCAAATACTTCCATTTGCACGAAAGAGCCCACAGAAGGATTTCTCGTAGCAGGACCCATTCAAATACTTCCATTTCCACGAAAGAGCCCACAGAGGGATTTCTCGTAGCAGGACCCATTCAAATACTTCCATTTCCACGAAAGAGCAAAAAGAGGGATTTCTCTTAGCAGGACCCATTCAAATGCATCCATTTCCACGAAAGAGCCCAAAGAGGGATTTCTCGTAGCAGGACCCATTCAAATGCTTCCATTTCCACGAAAGAGCACAAAGAGGGATTTCTCGTAGCAGGAGCCATTCAAATGCTTCCATTTCCACGAAAGGGCCCACAGAGGGATTTCTCGTAGCAGGACCCATTCAAATGCTTCCTTTTCCACGAAAGATCCCACAGAGGGATTTCTCGTAGCAGGACCAATTCAAATGCTACCATTTGCAGGAAAGAGCCCACAGAGGGATTTCTCGTAGCAGGACCCATTCAAATGCTACCATTTTCACGAAAGAGCCCACAGAGGGATTTCTCGTAGCAGGACCCATTCAAATGCTTCCATTTCCACGAAAGAGCCCACAGAGGGATTTCTCGTATCAGGACCCATTCAAATGCTACCATTTGCACGAAAGAGCCCACAGAGGGATTCTCGTAGCAGGACCCATTCAAATACTTCCATTTCCACGAAAGAGCCCACAGAGGGATTTCTCGTAGCAGGACCCATTCAAATACTTCCATTTCCACAAAAGAGCCCACAGAGTGATTTCTCGTAGCAGGACTCATTCAAATACTTCCATTTCCACGAAAGAGCCCAAAGAGGGATTTCTCTTAGCAGGAACCATTCAATTGCATCGATTTCCACGAAAGAGCCCAAAGTGGGATTTCTCGTAGCAGGACCCATTCGAATGCTTCCATTTCCACGAAAGAGCCCAAAGAGGAATTTCTCGTAGCAGGACCCATTCAAATGCTTCCATTTCCACGAAAGAGCCCGCAGAGGGATTTCTCGTAGCAGGACCCATTCAAATGCTTCCATTTCCACGAAAGAGCCCAAAGAGGGATTTCTCGTAGCAGGACTCATTCAAATATTTCCATTTCCACAAAAGAGCCCACAGAGCGATTTCTCCTGGCAGGACCCATTGAAATACTTCCATTTCCACGAAAGATCCCACAGAGGGATTTCTCGTAGCAGGACCCATTCAAATACTTCCATTTCCACGAAAGAGCTCACAGAGGGATTTCTCGTAGCAGGACCCATTCAAATACTTCCATTTGCACGAAAGAGCCCACAGAAGGATTTCTCGTAGCAGGACCCATTCAAATACTTCCATTTCCACGAAAGAGCCCACAGAGGGATTTCTCGTAGCAGGACCCATTCAAATACTTCCATTTCCACGAAAGTGCAAAAAGAGGGATTTCTCTTAGCAGGACCCATTCAAATGCATCCATTTCCACGAAAGAGCCCAAAGAGGGATTTCTCGTAGCAGGACCCATTCAAATGCTTCCATTTCCACGAAAGAGCACAAAGAGGGATTTCTCGTAGCAGGACCCATTCAAATGCTTCCATTTCCACGAAAGAGCACAAAGAGGGATTTCTCGTAGCAGGACCCATTCAAATGCTTCCATTTCCACGAAAGAGCCCAAAGAGGGATTTCTCGTAGCAGGACCCATTGAAATACTTAAATTTCCACGAAAGAGCCCACAGAGGGATTTCTCGTAGCAGGACCCATTGAAATGCTTCCATTTCCACGAAAGGGCCCACAGAGGGATTTCTCGTAGCAGGACCCATTCAAATACTTCCATTTCCACGAAACAGCCCACAGAAGGATTTCTCGTAGCAGCACCCATTCAAATGCTTCCATTTCCACGAAAAGGCCCACAGAGGGATTTCTCGTAGCAGGACCCATTCAAATGCTTCCATTTCCACGAAAGGGCCATAGAGGGATTTCTCGTAGCAGGACCCATTCAAATGCTTCCATTTCCACGAAAGGGCCAACAGAGGGATTTCTCGTAGCAGGACCCATTCAAATGCTTCCATTTCCACGAAAGGGCCCACAGAGGGATTTCTCGTAGCAGGACCCATTCAAATGCTACCATTTGCAGGAAAGAGCCCACAGAGGGATTTCTCGTAGCAGGACCCATTCAAATGCTACCATTTCCACGAAAGAGCCCACAGAGGGATTTCTCGTAGCAGGACCCATTCAAATGCTTCCATTTCCGAGAAAGAGCCCACAGAGGGATTTCTCGTAGCAGGACCCATTCAAATGCTACCATTTGCACGAAAGAGCCCACAGAGGGAATCTCGTAGCAGGACCCATTCAAATACTTCCATTTCCACGAAAGAGCCCACAGAGGGATTTCTCGTAGCAGGACCCATTCAAATACTTCCATTTCCACGAAAGAGCCCACAGAGTGATTTCTCGTAGCAGGACCCATTCAAATACTTCCATTTCCACGAAAGAGCCCAAAGAGGGATTTCTCTTAGCAGGACCCATTCAAATGCATCCATTTCCACGAAAGAGCCCAAAGAGGGATTTCTCGTAGCAGGACCCATTCGAATGCTTCCATTTCCACGAAAGAGCCCAAAGAGGAATTTCTCGTAGCAGGACCCATTCAAATGCTTCCATTTCCACGAAAGAGCCCACAGAGGGATTTCTCGTAGCAGGACCCATTCAAATGCTTCCATTTCCACGAAAGAGCCCAAAGAGGGATTTCTCGTAGCAGGACCCATTCAAATATTTCCATTTCCACGAAAGAGCCCACAGAGCGATTTCTCCTAGCAGGACCCATTGAAATACTTCCATTTCCACGAAAGATCCCGCAGAGGGATTTCTCGTAGTAGGACCCATTCTAATACTTCCATTTCCACGAAAGAGCCCAAAGAGAGATTTCTCGTAGCAAGACCCATTCAAATGCTTCCATTTCCACGAAAGAGCCCACAGAGGGATTTCTCGTAGCAGGACAAATTCAAATACTTCCATTTCCACGAAAGAGCCCACAGAGGGATTTCTCGTAGCAGGACCCATTCAAATACTTCCATTTCCACGAAAGAGCCCACAGAGGGATTTCTCGTAGCAGGACCAATTCAAATGCTTCCATTTCCACGAAAGAGCCCAAAGAGGGATTTCTCGTAGCAGGACCAATTCAAATGCTTCCATTTCCACGAAACTGCCCAAAGAGGGATTTCTCGTAGCAGGACCCATTCAAATGCTTCCATTTCCACGAAAGAGCCCACAGAGGGATTTCTCGTAGCAGGACCCATTGAAATACTTCCATTTCCACCAAAAGGCCCACAGAGGGATTTCTCGTAGCAGGACCCATTCAAATGCTTCCATTTCCACGAAAGGGCCATAGAGGGATTTCTCGTAGCAGGACCCATTCAAATGCTTCCATTTCCACGAAAGGGCCAACAGAGGGATTTCTCGTAGCAGGACCCATTCAAATGCTTCCATTTCCACGAAAGGGCCCACAGAGGGATTTCTCGTAGCAGGACCCATTCAAATGCTTCCTTTTCCACGAAAGATCCCACAGAGGGATTTCTCGTAGCAGGACCCATTCAAATGCTACCATTTGCAGGAAAGAGCCCACAGAGGGATTTCTCGTAGCAGGACCCATTCAAATGCTACCATTTTCACGAAAGAGCCCACAGAGGGATTTCTCGTAGCAGGACCCATTCAAATGCTTCCATTTCCACGAAAGAGCCCACAGAGGGATTTCTCGTAGCAGGACCCATTCAAATGCTTCCATTTCCACGAAATAGCCCATAGAGTGATTTCTCGTAGCAGGACCCATTCAAATACTTCCATTTCCCCGAAAGAGCCCAAAGAGGGATTTCTCTTAGCAGGACCCATTCAAATGCATCCATTTCCACGAAAGAGCCCAAAGAGGAATTTCTCGTAGCAGGACCCATTCAAATGCTTCCATTTCCACGAAAGAGCCCACAGAGGGATTTCTCGTAGCAGGACCCATTCAAATGCTTCCATTTCCACGAAAGAGCCCAAAGAGGGATTTCTCGTAGCAGGACACATTCAAATATTTCCATTTCCACAAAAGAGCCCAAAGCGATTTCTCCTAGCAGGACCCATTGAAATACTTCCATTTCCACGAAAGATCCCACAGAGGGATTTCTCGTAGCAGGACCCATTCAAATACTTCCATTTGCACGAAAGAGCCCACAGAAGGATTTCTCGTAGCAGGACCCATTCAAATACTTCCATTTCCACGAAAGAGCTCACAGAGGGATTTCTCGTAGCAGGACCCATTCAAATACTTCCATTTGCACGAAAGAGCCCACAGAAGGATTTCTCGTAGCAGGACCCATTCAAATAGTTCCATTTGCACGAAAGAGCCCACAGAAGGATTTCTCGTAGCAGGACCCATTCAAATACTTCCATTTCCCCGAAAGAGCCCACAGAGGGATTTCTCGTAGCAGGACCCATTCAAATGCATCCATTTCCACGAAAGAGCACAAAGAGGGATTTCTCGTAGCAGGACCCATTCAAATGCTTCCATTTCCACGAAAGAGCACAAAGAGGGATTTCTCGTAGCAGGACCCATTCAAATGCTTCCATTTCCACGAAAGAGCATAGAGAGGGATTTCTCTTAGCAGGACCCATTCAAATGCTTCCACTTCCACGAAAGAGCCCAAAGAGGGATTTCTCGTAAAAGGACCCATTCAAATATTTCCATTTCGACGAAAGAGCCCACAGAGGGATTTCTCGTAGCAGGACCAATTCAAATGCTTCCATTTCCACGAAAGAGCCCACAGAGGGATTTCTCGTAGCAGGACCCATTCAAATACTTCCATTTCCACGAAAGAGCCCAAAGAGGGATTTCTCGTAGCAGGACCAATTCAAATGCTTCCATTTCCACGAAACTGCCCAAAGAGGGATTTCTCGTAGCAGGACCCATTCAAATGCTTCCATTTTCACGAAAGAGCCCACAGAGGGATTTCTCGTAGCAGGACCCATTCAAATACTTCCATTTCCACGAAAGAGCCCACAGAGGGATTTCTCGTAGCAGGACCCATTCAAATACTTCCATTTCCACGAAAGAGCTCACAGAGGGATTTCTCGTAGCAGGACCCATTCAAATACTTCCATTTGCACGAAAGAGCCCACAGAAGGATTTCTCGTAGCAGGACCCATTCAAATACTTCCATTTCCCCGAAAGAGCCCACAGAGGGATTTCTCGTAGCAGGACCCATTCAAATACTTCCATTTCCACGAAAGAGCAAAAAGAGGGATTTCTCTTAGCAGGACCCATTCAAATGCATCCATTTCCACGAAAGAGCCCAAAGAGGGATTTCTCGTAGCAGGACCCATTCAAATGCTTCCATTTCCACGAAAGAGCACAAAGAGGGATTTCTCGTAGCAGGACCCATTCAAATGCTTCCATTTCCACGAAAGAGCCCACAGAGGGATTTCTCGTAGCAGGTCCCATTCAAATACTTAAATTTCCACGAAAGAGCCCACAGAGGGATTTCTCGTAGCAGGACCCATTCAAATACTTCCATTTCCACGAAAGAGCCCACAGAGGGATTTCTCGTAGCAGGACCCATTCAAATACTTCAATTTCCACGAAAGAGCGCACAGAGGGATTTCTCGTAGCAGGACCCATTCAAATGCTTCCATTTCCACGAAAGGGCCTACAGTGGGATTTTTCGTAGCAGGACCCATTCAAATGCTTCCATTTCCACGAAAGGGCCCACAGAAGGATTTCTCGTAGCAGGACCCATTCAAATGCTTCCATTTCCACGAAAGGGCCCACAGAGTGATTTCTCGTAGCAGGACCCATTCAAATGCTTCCATTTCCTCGAAAGGTCCCACAGAGGGATTTCTCATAGCAGGACCCATTCAAATGCTTCCATTTCCACGAAAGGTCCCACAGAGGGATTTCTCGTAGCAGGACCCATTCAAATGCAACCATTTGCACGAAAGAGCCCACAGAGGGATTTCTCGTAGCAGGACCCATTCAAATGCATCCATTTCCACGAAAGAGCCGAAAGAGGAATATCTCGTAGCAGGACCCATTCAAATGCTTCCATTTCCACGAAAGAGCCCAAAGAGGGATTTCTCGTAGCAGGACCCATTCAAATATTTCCATTTCCACAAAAGAGCCCACAGGGCGATTTCTCCTAGCAGGACCCATTGAAATACTTCCATTTCCACGAAAGATCCCACAGAGGGATTTCTCGTAGCAGGACCCATTCAAATACTTCCATTTGCACGAAAGAGCCCACAGAAGGATTTCTCGTAGCAGGACCCATTCAAATACTTCCATTTCCACGAAAGAGCTCACAGAGGGATTTCTCGTAGCAGGACCCATTCAAATACTTCCATTTGCACGAAAGAGCCCACAGAAGGATTTCTCGTAGCAGGACCCATTCAAATACTTCTATTTCCACGAAAGAGCCCACAGAGGGATTTCTCGTAGCAGGACCCATTCAAATACTTCCATTTCCACGAAAGAGCAAAAAGAGGGATTTCTCTTAGCAGGACCCATTCAAATGCATCCATTTCCACGAAAGAGCCCAAAGAGGGATTTCTCGTAGCAGGACCCATTCAAATGCTTCCATTTCCACGAAAGAGCACAAAGAGGGATTTCTCGTAGCAGGACCCATTCAAATATTTCCATTTCGACGAAAGAGCCCACAGAGGGATTTCTCGTAGCAGGACCAATTCAAATGCTTCCATTTCCACGAAAGAGCCCACAGAGGGATTTCTCGTAGCAGGACCCATTCAAATACTTCGATTTGCACGAAAGAGCCCAAAGAGGGATTTCTCGTAGCAGGACCAATTCAAATGCTTCCATTTCCACGAAACTGCCCAAAGAGGGATTTCTCGTAGCAGGACCCATTCAAATGCTTCCATTTCCACGAAAGAGCCCACAGAGGGATTTCTCGTAGCAGGACCCATTCAAATACTTCCATTTCCACGAAAGAGCCCACAGAGGGATTTCTCGTAGCAGGACCCATTCAAATACTTCCATTTCCACGAAGGAGCCCACAGAGGGATTTCTCGTAGCAGGACCCATTCAAATACTTCCATTTCCACGAAAGAGCTCACAGAGGGATTTCTCGTAGCAGGACCCATTCAAATACTTCCATTTGCACGAAAGAGCCCACAGAAGGATTTCTCGTAGCAGGACCCATTCAAATACTTCCATTTCCCCGAAAGAGCCCACAGAGGGATTTCTCGTAGCAGGACACATTCAAATACTTCCATTTCCACGAAAGAGCAAAAAGAGGGATTTCTCTTAGCAGGACCCATTCAAATGCATCCATTTCCACGAAAGAGCCCAAAGAGGGATTTCTCGTAGCAGGACCCATTCAAATGCTTCCATTTCCACGAAAGAGCACAAAGAGGGATTTCTCGTAGCAGGACCCATTCAAATGCTTCCATTTCCACGAAAGAGCCCACAGAGGGATTTCTCGTAGCAGGACCCATTCAAATACTTAAATTTCCACGAAAGAGCCCACAGAGGGATTTCTCGTAGCAGGACCCATTCAAATACTTCCATTTCCACGAAAGAGCCCACAGAGGGATTTCTCGTAGCAGGACCCATTCAAATACTTCAATTTCCACGAAAGAGCCCACAGAGGGATTTCTCGTAGCAGGACCCATTCAAATGCTTCCATTTCCACGAAAGGGCCTACAGTGGGATTTTTCGTAGCAGGACCCATTCAAATGCTTCCATTTCCACGAAAGGGCCCACAGAAGGATTTCTCGTAGGAGGACCCATTCAAATGCTTCCATTTCCACGAAAGGGCCCACAGAGTGATTTCTCGTAGCAGGACCCATTCAAATGCTTCCATTTCCTCGAAAGGTCCCACAGAGGGATTTCTCATAGCAGGACCCATTCAAATGCTTCCATTTCCACGAAAGGTCCCACAGAGGGATTTCTCGTAGCAGGACCCATTCAAATGCAACCATTTGCACGAAAGAGCCCACAGAGGGATTTCTCGTAGCAGGACCCATTCAAATGCATCCATTTCCACGAAAGAGCCGAAAGAGGGATATCTCGTAGCAGGACCCATTCAAATACTTCCATTTCCACGAAAGAGCCCAAAGAGGGATTTCTCGTAGCAGGACCCATTCAAATACTTCCATTTCCACGAAGGAGCCCACAGAAGGATTTCTCGTAGCAGGACCCATTCAAATACTTCCATTTCCACGAAAGAGCTCACAGAAGGATTTCTCGTAGCAGGACCCATTCAAATACTTCCATTTGCACGAAAGAGCCCACAGAAGGATTTCTCGTAGCAGGACCCATTCAAATATTTAAATTTCCACGAAAGAGCCCACAGAGGGATTTCTCGTAGCAGGACCCATTCAAATACTTCCATTTCCACGAAAGAGCCCACAGAGGGATTTCTCGTAGCAGGACCCATTCAAATACTTCAATTTCCACGAAAGAGCCCACAGAGGGATTTCTCGTAGCAGGACCCATTCAAATGCTTCCATTTCCACGAAAGGGCCTACAGTGGGATTTTTCGTAGCAGGACCCATTCAAATGCTTCCATTTCCACGAAAGGGCCCACAGAAGGATTTCTCGTAGGAGGACCCATTCAAATGCTTCCATTTCCACGAAAGGGCCCACAGAGTGATTTCTCGTAGCAGGACCCATTCAAATGCTTCCATTTCCTCGAAAGGTCCCACAGAGGGATTTCTCATAGCAGGACCCATTCAAATGCTTCCATTTCAACGAAAGGTCCCACAGAGGGATTTCTCGTAGCAGGACCCATTCAAATGCAACCATTTGCACGAAAGAGCCCACAGAGGGATTTCTCGTAGCAGGACCCATTCAAATGCATCCATTTCCACGAAAGAGCCGAAAGAGGGATATCTCGTAGCAGGACCCATTCAAATGCTTCCATTTCCACGAAAGAGCCCAAAGAGGGATTTCTCGTAGCAGGACCCATTCAAATATTTCCATTTCCACAAAAGAGCCCACAGAGCGATTTCTCCTAGCAGGACCCATTGAAATACTTCCATTTCCACGAAAGATCCCACAGAGGGATTTCTCGTAGCAGGACCCATTCAAATACTTCCATTTGCACGAAAGAGCCCACAGAAGGATTTCTCGTAGCAGGACCCATTCAAATACTTCCATTTCCACGAAAGAGCTCACAGAGGGATTTCTCGTAGCAGGACCCATTCAAATACTTCCATTTGCACGAAAGAGCCCACAGAAGGATTTCTCGTAGCAGGACCCATTCAAATATTTCCATTTCCACGAAAGAGCCCACAGAGGGATTTCTCGTAGCAGGACCCATTCAAATACTTCCATTTCCACGAAAGAGCAAAAAGAGGGATTTCTCTTAGCAGGACCCATTCAAATGCATCCATTTCCACGAAAGAGCCCAAAGAGGGATTTCTCGTAGCAGGACCGATTCAAATGCTTCCATTTCCACGAAAGAGCACAAAGAGGGATTTCTCGTAGCAGGACCCATTCAAATGCTTCCATTTCCACGAAAGAGCATAGAGAGGGATTTCTCTTAGCAGGACCCATTCAAATGCTTCCATTTCCACGAAAGAGCCCAAAGAGGGATTTCTCGTAGCAGGACCCATTCAAATATTTCCATTTCGAGGAAAGAGCCCACAGAGGGATTTCTCGTAGCAGGACCAATTCAAATGCTTCCATTTCCACGAAAGAGCCCACAGAGGGATTTCTCGTAGCAGGACCCATTCAAATACTTCGATTTCCACGATAGAGCCCAAAGAGGGATTTCTCGTAGCAGGACCAATTCAAATGCTTCCATTTCCACGAAACTGCCCAAAGAGGGATTTCTCGTAGCAGGACCCATTCAAATGCTTCCATTTCCACGAAAGAGCCCACAGAGGGATTTCTCGTAGCAGGACCCATTCAAATACTTCCATTTCCACGAAAGAGCCCACAGAGGGATTTCTCGTAGCAGGACCCATTCAAATACTTCCATTTCCACGAAGGAGCCCACAGAGGGATTTCTCGTAGCAGGACCCATTCAAATACTTCCATTTCCACGAAAGTGCTCACAGAGGGATTTCTCGTAGCAGGACCCATTCAAATACTTCCATTTGCACGAAAGAGCCCACAGAAGGATTTCTCGTAGCAGGACCCATTCAAATACTTCCATTTCCCCGAAAGAGCCCACAGAGGGATTTCTCGTAGCAGGACCCATTCAAATACTTCCATTTCCACGAAAGAGCAAAAAGAGGGATTTCTCTTAGCAGGACCCATTCAAATGCATCCATTTCCACGAAAGAGCCCAAAGAGGGATTTCTCGTAGCAGGACCCATTCAAATGCTTCCATTTCCACGAAAGAGCACAAAGAGGGATTTCTCGTAGCAGGACCCATTCAAATGCTTCCATTTCCACGAAAGAGCCCACAGAGGGATTTCTCGTAGCAGGACCCATTCAAATACTTAAATTTCCACGAAAGAGCCCACAGAGGGATTTCTCGTAGCAGGACCCATTCAAATACTTCCATTTCCACGAAAGAGCCCACAGATGGATTTCTCGTAGCAGGACCCATTCAAATACTTCAATTTCCACGAAAGAGCCCACAGAGGGATTTCTCGTAGCAGGACCCATTCAAATGCTTCCATTTCCACGAAAGGGCCTACAGTGGGATTTTTCGTAGCAGGACCCATTCAAATGCTTCCATTTCCACGAAAGGGCCCACAGAAGGATTTCTCGTAGCAGGACCCATTCAAATGCTTCCATTTCCACGAAAGGGCCCACAGAGTGATTTCTCGTAGCAGGACCCATTCAAATGCTTCCATTTCCTCGAAAGGTCCCACAGAGGTATTTCTCATAGCAGGACCCATTCAAATGCTTCCATTTCCACGAAAGGTCCCACAGAGGGATTTCTCGTAGCAGGACCCATTCAAATGCAACCATTTGCACGAAAGAGCCCACAGAGGGATTTCTCGTAGCAGGACCCATTCAAATGCATCCATTTCCACGAAAGAGCCGAAAGAGGGATATCTCGTAGCAGGACCCATTCAAATGCTTCCATTTCCACGAAAGAGCACAAAGAGGACTTTCTCGTAGCAGGATCCATTCAAATGCTTCCATTTCCACGAAAGAGCCCACAGAGGTATTTCTCGTAGCAGGACCCATTCAAATGCTTCCATTTCCACGAAAGAGCCCAAATAGGGATTTCTCGTAGCACGACCCATTCAAATATTTCCATTTCCACGAAAGAGCCCACAGAGGGATTTCTCGTAGCAGGACCAATTCGAATACTTCCATTTCCACGAAAGAGCCCACAGAGGGATTTCTCGTAGCAGGACACATTCAAATGCTTCCATTTCCACGAAAGAGCCCAAAGAGGGATTTCTCGTAGCAAGACCCATTCAAATGCTTCCATTTCCACGAAAGAGCCCACAGAGGGATTTCTCGTAGCAGGACAAATTCAAATACTTCCATTTCCACGAAAGAGCCCACAGAGGGATTTCTCGTAGCAGGACCCATTCAAATGCTTCCATTTCCACGAAAGGGCCCACAGAGGGATTTCTCGTAGCAGGACCCATTCAAATACTTCCATTTCCACGAAACAGCCCACAGAGGGTTTTCTCGTAGCAGAACCCATTCAAATGCTTCCATTTCCACGAAAAGGCCCACAGAGGGATTTCTCGTAGCAGGACCCATTCAAATGCTTCCATTTCCACGAAAGGGCCATAGAGGGATTTCTCGTAGCAGGACCCATTCAAATGCTTCCATTTCCACGAAAGGGCCAACAGAGGGATTTCTCGTAGCAGGACCCATTCAAATGCTTCCATTTCCACGAAAGGGCCCACAGAGGGATTTCGCGTAGCAGGACCCATTCAAATGCTTCCTTTTCCACGAAAGATCCCACAGAGGGATTTCTCGTAGCAGGACCCATTCAAATGCTACCATTTGCAGGAAAGAGCCCACAGAGGGATTTCTCGTAGCAGGACCCATTCAAATGCTACCATTTCCACGAAAGAGCCCACAGAGGGATTTCTCGTAGCAGGACCCATTCAAATGCTTCCATTTCCACGAAAGAGCCCACAGAGGGATTTCTCGTAGCAGGACCCATTCAAATGCTACCATTTGCACGAAAGAGCCCACAGAGGGAATCTCGTAGCAGGACCCATTCAAATACTTCCATTTCCACGAAAGAGCCCACAGAAGGATTTCTCGTAGCAGGACCCATTCAAATACTTCCATTTCCACGAAAGAGCCCACAGAGTGATTTCTCGTAGCAGGACCCATTCAAATACTTCCATTTCCACGAAAGAGCCCAAAGAGGGATTTCTCTTAGCAGGACCCATTCAAATGCATCCATTTCCACGAAAGAGCCCAAAGAGGGATTTCTCGTAGCAGGACCCATTCGAATGCTTCCATTTCCACGAAAGAGCCCAAAGAGGAATTTCTCGTAGCAGGACCCATTCAAATGCTTCCATTTCCACGAAAGAGCCCACAGAGGGATTTCTCGTAGCAGGACCCATTCAAATGCTTCCATTTCCACGAAAGAGCCCAAAGAGGGATTTCTCGTAGCAGGACCCATTCAAATATTCCCATTTCCACGAAAGAGCCCACAGAGCGATTTCTCCTAGCAGGACCCATTGAAATACTTCCATTTCCACGAAAGATCCCACAGAGGGATTTCTCGTAGTAGGACCCATTCAAATACTTCCATTTCCACGAAAGAGCCCAAAGAGAGATTTCTCGTAGCAAGACCCATTCAAATTCTTCCATTTCCACGAAAGAGCCCACAGAGGGATTTCTCGTAGCAGGACAAATTCAAATACTTCCATTTCCACGAAAGAGCCCACAGAGGGATTTCTCGTAGCAGGACCCATTCAAATACTTCCATTTCCACGAAAGAGCCCACAGAGGGATTTCTCGTAGCAGGACCAATTCAAATGCTTCCATTTCCACGAAAGAGCCCACAGAGGGATTTCCTGTAGCAGGACCCATTCAAATACTTCCATTTCCACGAAAGAGCCCAAAGAGGGATTTCTCGTAGCAGGACCAATTCAAATGCTTCCATTTCCACGAAACTGCCCAAAGAGGGATTCCTCGTAGCAGGACCCATTCAAATGCTTCCATTTCCACGAAAGAGCCCACAGAGGGATTTCTCGTAGCAGGACCCATTGAAATACTTCCATTTCCACGAAAGAGCCCACAGAGGGATTTCTCGTAGCAGGACCCATTCAAATACTTCCATTTCCACGAAAGAGCCCACAGAGGGATTTCTCGTAGCAGGACCCATTCAAATACTTCCATTTCCACGAAGGAGCCCGCAGAGGGATTTCTCGTAGCAGGACCCATTCAAATACTTCCATTTCCACGAAACAGCCCACAGAGGGATTTCTCGTAGCAGGACCCACTCAAATGCTTCCATTTCCAGGAAAGGGCCCACAGAGGGATTTCTCGTAGCAGGACCCATTCAAATGCTTCCATTTCCACGAAAGAGTCCACAGAGGGATTTCTCTTAGGAGGACCCATTCAAATACTTCCATTTCCACGAAAGAGCCCAAAGAGGGATTTCTCGTAGCAGGACCCATTCAAATACTTCCATTTCCACGAAAGAGCCCACAGAGGGATTTCTCGTAGCAGGACCCATTCAAATGCTTCCATTTCCACGAAAGGGCCCACAGAGGGATTTCTCGTAACAGGACCCATTCAAATACTTCCATTTCCACGAAAGGGCCCACAGAGGGATTTCTCGTAGCAGGACCCATTCAAATGCTTCCATTTCCACGAAAGTGCCCACAGAGGGATTTCTCGTAGCAGGACCGATTCAAATGCTTCCATTTCCACGAAAAAGCCCACAGAGGGATTTCTCGTAGCAGGACCCATTCAAATGCTTCCATTTCCACGAAAGGGCCCACAGAGGGATTTCTCGTAGCAGGACCCATTCAAATGCTTCCATTTCCACGAAAGGGCCCACAGAGTGATTTCTCGTAGCAGGACCCATTTAAATGCTTCCATTTCCACGAAAGGTCCCACAGAGGGATTTCTCGTAGCAGGATCCATTCAAATGCTACCATTTGCACGAAAGAGCCCACAGAGGGATTTCTCTTAGCAGGACCCATTCAAATGCATCCATTTCCACGAAGGAGCCCAAAGAGGGATTTCTCGTAGCAGGACCCATTCAAATGCTTCCATTTCCACGAAAGAGCCCACAGAGGGATTTCTCGTAGCAGGACCCATTCAAATACTTCCATTTCCACGAAAGAGCCCACAGAGGGATTTCTCTTAGCTGGACCCATTCAAATACTTCCATTTCCACGAAAGAGCCCACAGAGGGATTTCTCGTAGCAGGACCCATTCAAATACTTCCATTTCCACGAAAGAGCCCAAAGAGGGATTTCTCGTAGCAGGACTCATTCAAATGCTTCCATTTCCACGAAAGACGCAAAGAGGGATTTCTCGTTGCAGGACCCATTCAAATGCTTCCATTTCCACGAAAGAGCCCAAAGAGGGATTTCTCGTAGCAGAACCCATTCAAATGCTTCCATTTCCACGATAGAGCCCACAGAGGGATTTCTCGTAGCAGGACCCATTCAAATACTTCCATTTCCACGAAAGAGCCCACAGAGGGATTTTTCGTAGCAGGACCCATTCAAATGCTTCCATTTCCACGAAAGGGCCCACAGAGGGATTTCTCGTAGCAGGACCCATTCAAATGCTTCCATTTCCACGAAACAGCCCACAGAGGGATTTCTCGTAGCAGGACCCATTCAAATGCTTCCATTTCCACGAAAGGGCCCACAGAGGGATTTCTCGTAGCAGGACCCATTCAAATGCTTCCATTTCCACGAAAGGGCCCACAGAGGGATTTCTCGTAGGAGGACCCATTCAAATACTTCCATTTCCACGAAAGGGCCCACAGAGGGATTTCTCATAGCAGGACCCATTCAAATACTTCCATTTCCACAAAAGAGCCCACAGAGGGATTTCTCGCAGCAGGACCCATTCAAATACTTCCATTTCCACGAAAGAGCCCACAGAGGGATTTCTCGTAGCAGGACCCATTCAAATACTTCCATTTCTACGAAACAGCCCACAGAGGGATTTCTCGTAGCAGGACCCATTCAAATGCATCCATTTCCACGAAAGGTCCCACAGAGGGATTTCTCGTAGCAGGACCCATTCAAATGCTTCCATTTCCACGAAAGAGCCCAAAGAGGAATTTCTCGTAGCAGGACCCATTCAAATGCTTCCATTTCCACGAAAGAGCCCACAGAGGGATTTCTCGTAGCAGGACCCATTCAAATGATTCCATTTCCACGAAAGGTCCCACAGAGGGATTTCTCGTAGCAGGACCCATTCAAATGCTTCCATTTCCACGAATGGGCCCACAGAGGGATTTCTCGTAGGAGGACCCATTCAAATACTTCCATTTCCACGAAAGGGCCCACAGAGGGATTTCTCATAGCAGGACCCATTCAAATACTTCCATTTCCACAAAAGAGCCCACAGAGGGATTTCTCGCAGCAGGACCCATTCAAATACTTCCATTTCCACGAAAGGTCCCACAGAGGGATTTCTCGTAGCACGACCTATTGAAATGCTACCATTTGCACGAAAGAGCCCACAAAGGGATTTCTCTTAGCAGGTTCCATTCAAATGCATCCATTTCCACGAAGGAGCCCAAAGAAGGATTTCTCGTAGCAGGACCCATTCAAATGCTTCCATTTCCACGAAAGAGCCCAAAGAGGAATTTCTCGTAGCAGGACCCATTCAAATGCTTCCATTTCCACGAAAGAGCCCACAGAGGGATTTCTCGTAGCAGGACCCATTCAAATGCTTCCATTTCCACGAAAGAGCCCAAAGAGGAATTTCTCGTAGCAGGACCCATTCAAATGCTTCCCTTTCCACGAAAGAGCCCACAGAGGGATTTCTCGTAGCAGGACCCATTCAAATGCTTCCATTTCCACGAAAGGTCCCACAGAGGGATTTCTCGTAGCACGACCTATTGAAATGCTACCATTTGCACGAAAGAGCCCACAAAGGGATTTCTCTTAGCAGGTTCCATTCAAATGCATCCATTTCCACGAAGGAGCCCAAAGAAGGATTTCTCGTAGCAGGACCCATTCAAATGCTTCCATTTCCACGAAAGAGCCCAAAGAGGAATTTCTCGTAGCAGGACCCATTCAAATGCTTCCATTTCCACGAAAGAGCCCACAGAGGGATTTCTCGTAGCAGGACCCATTCAAATGCTTCCATTTCCACGAAAGAGCCCAAAGAGGCATTTCTCGTAGCACGACCCATTCAAATATTTCCATTCCACGAAAGAGCCCACAGAGGGATTTCTCGTAGCTGGACCCATTCAAATACTTCCATTTCCACGAAAGAGCCCACAGAGGGATTTCTCGTAGCAGGACCCATTCAAATACTTCCATTTCCACGAAAGAGCCCAAAGAGGGATTTCTCGTAGCAGGACCCATTCAAATACTTCCATTTCCACGAAAGAGCCCACAGAGGGATTTCTCGTAGCAGGACCCATTCAAATACTTCCATTTCCACGAAAGAGCCCAAAGAGGGATTTCTCGTAGCAGGACCCATTCAAATACTTCCATTTCCACGAAAGAGCCCACAGAGGGATTTCTGGTAGCAGGACCCATTCAAATGCTTCCATTTCCACGAAAGGGCCCACAGAGGATTTCTCGTAGCAGGACCCATTCAAATACTTCCATTTCCACGAAATAGCCCACAGAGGGATTTCTCGTAGCAGGACCCATTCAAATGCTTCCATTTCCACGAAAGGGCCCACAGAGGGATTTCTCGTAGCAGGACCCATTCAAATGCTTCCATTTCCACGAAAGGGCCCACAGAGGGATTTCTCGTAGCAGGACCCATTCAAATGCTTCCATTTCCACGAAACGGCCCACAGAGGGATTTTTCGTAGCGGGACCCATTTAAATGCTTCCATTTCCACGAAAGGGCCCACAGCGGGATTTCTCGTAGCAGGACCCATTCAAATGCTTTCATTTCCACGAAAGGGCCCACAGAGGGATTTCTCGTAGCAGGACCCATTCAAATGTTTCCATTTGCACGAAAGAGCCCACAGAGGGATTTCTCGTAGCAGGACCCATTCAAATGCTACCATTTCCACGAAAGAGCCCACAGAGGGATTTCTCGTAGCAGGACCCATTCAAATGCTTCCATTTTCACGAAAGAGCCCACAGAATGATTTCTCTTAGCAGGACCCATTCAAATGCATCCATTTCCACGAAGGAGCCCAAAGAAGGATTTCTCGTAGCAGGACCCATTCAAATGCTTCCATTTCCACGAAAGAGCCCAAAGAGGAATTTCTCGTAGCTGGACCCATTCAAATGCTTCCATTTCCACGAAAGAGCCCACAGAGGGATTTCTCGTAGCAGGACCCATTCAAATGCTTCCATTTCCACGAAAGAGCCCAGAGAGGGATTTCTCGTAGCACGACCCATTCAAATATTTCCATTCCACGAAAGAGCCCACAGAGGGATTTCTCGTAGCTGGACCCATTCAAATACTTCCATTTCCACGAAAGAGCCCACAGAGGGATTTCTCGTAGCAGGACTCATTCAAATACTTCCATTTCCACGAAAGAGCCCACAGAGGGATTTCTCTTAGCAGAACCCATTCAAATACTTCCATTTCCACGAAAGAGCCCAAAGCGGGATTTCTCGTAGCAGGACCCATTCAAATGCTTCCATTTCCACGAAAGAGTCCAAAGAGGGATTTCTCGTAGCAGGACCCATTCAAATGCTTCCATTTCCACGAAAGAGTCCACAGAGGGATTTCTCTTAGGAGGACCCATTCAAATACTTCCATTTCCACGAAAGAGCCCAAAGAGGGATTTCTCGTAGCAGGACCCATTCAAATACTTCCATTTCCACGAAAGAGCCCACAGAGGGATTTCTCGTAGCAGGACCCATTCAAATGCTACCATTTCCACGAAAGGGCCCACAGAGGGATTTCTCGTAGCAGGACCCATTCAAATGCTTCCATTTCCACGAAAGGGCCCACAGAGGGATATCTCGTAGCAGGACCCATTCAAATGCTTCCATTTGCACGAAAGAGCCCACAGAGGGATTTCTCGTAGCAGGACCCATTCAAATGCTACCATTTGCACGAAAGAGCCCACAGAGGGATTTCTCGTAGCAGGACCCATTCAAATACTTCCATTTGCACCAAAGAGCCCACAGAGGGATTTCTCGTAGCAGGACCCATTCAAATGCTTCCATTTGCACGAAAGAGCCCACAGAGGGATTTCTCGTAGCAGGACCCATTCAAATACTTCCATTTCCACGAAAGAGCCCACAGAGGGATTTCTCGTAGCAGGACCCATTCAAATGCTTCCATTTCCACGAAAGGGCCCACAGAGGGATTTCTCGTAGCAGGACCCATTCAAATACTTCCATTTCCACGAAACAGCCCACAGAGGGATTTCTCGTAGCAGGACCCATTCAAATGCTTCCATTTCCACGAAAGGGCCCACAGAGGGATTTCTCGTAGCAGGACCCATTCAAATGCTTCCATTTCCACGAAAGGGCCCACAGAGGGATTTCTCGTAGCAGGACCCATTCAAATGCTTCCATTTCCACGAAAGGGCCCACAGAGGGATTTCTCGTAGCGGGACCCATTTAAATGCTTCCATTTCCACGAAAGGGCCCACAGAGGGATTTCTCGTAGCAGGACCCATTCAAATGCTTCCATTTCCACGAAAGGGCCCACAGAGGGATTTCTCGTAGCAGGACCCATTCAAATGTTTCCATTTGCACGAAAGAGCCCACAGAGGGATTTCTCGTAGCAGGACCCATTCAAATGCTACCATTTCCACGAAAGAGCCCACAGAGGGATTTCTCGTAGCAGGACCCATTCAAATGCTTCCATTTCCACGAAAGAGCCCACAGAGGGATTTCTCTTAGCAGGACCCATTCAAATGCATCCATTTCCACGAAGGAGCCCAAAGAAGGATTTCTCGTAGCAGGATCCATTCAAATGCTTCCATTTCCACGAAAGAGCCCAAAGAGGAATTTCTCGTAGCTGGACCCATTCAAATGCTTCCATTTCCACGAAAGAGCCCACAGAGGGATTTCTCGTAGCAGGACCCATTCAAATGCTTCCATTTCCACGAAAGAGCCCAGAGAGGGATTTCTCGTAGCACGACCCATTCAAATATTTCGATTCCACGAAAGAGCCCACAGAGGGATTTCTCGTAGCTGGACCCATTCAAATACTTCCATTTCCACGAAAGAGCCCACAGAGGGATTTCTCGTAGCAGGACCCATTCAAATATTTCCATTTCCACGAAAGAGCCCACAGAGGGATTTCTCTTAGCAGGACCCAATCAAATACTTCCATTTCCAGGAAAGTGCCCAAAGCGGGATTTCTCGTAGCAGGACCCATTCAAATGCTTCCATTTCTACGAAAGAGCCCAAAGAGGGATTTCTCGTAGCAGGACCCATTCAAATGCTTCCATTTCCACGAAAGGGCCCACAGAGGGATTTCTCGTAGCAGGACCCATTCAAATACTTCCATTTCCACGAAACAGCCCACAGAGGGATTTCTCGTAGCAGGACCCATTCAAACGCTTCCATTTCCACGAAAGGGCCCACAGAGGGATTTCTCGTAACAGGACCCATTCAAATGCTTCCATTTCCACGAAAGGGCCCACAGAGGGATTTCTCGTAGCAGGACCCATTCAAATGCTTCCATTTCCACGAAAGGGCCCACAGAGGGATTTCTCGTAGCAGGACCCATTCAAATGCTTCCATTTCCACGAAAGGGCCCACAGAGGGATTTCTCGTAGCGGGACCCATTTAAATGCTTCCATTTCCACGAAAGGGCCCACAGAGGGATTTCTCGTAGCAGGACCCATTGAAATGCTTCCATTTCCACGAAAGGGCCCACAGAGGGATTTCTCGTAGCAGGTCCCATTCAAATGTTTCCATTTGCACGAAAGAGCCCACAGAGGGATTTCTCGTAGCAGGACCCATTCAAATGCTACCATTTCCACGAAAGAGCCCACAGAGGGATTTCTCGTAGCAGGACCCATTCAAATGCATCCATTTCCACGAAGGAGCCCAAAGAAGGATTTCTGGTAGCAGGACCCATTCAAATGCTTCCATTTCCACGAAAGAGCCCAAAGAGTTATTTCTCGTAGCTGGACCCATTCAAATGCTTCCATTTCCACGAAAGAGCCCACAGAGGGATTTCTCGTAGCAGGACCCATTCAAATGCTTCCATTTCCACGAAAGAGCCCAGAGAGGGATTTCTCGTAGCACGACCCATTCAAATATTTCCATTCCACGAAAGAGCCCACAGAGGGATTTCTCGTAGCTGGACCCATTCAAATACTTCCATTTCCACGAAAGAGCCCACAGAGGGATTTCTCGTAGCAGGACCCATTCAAATACTTCCATTTCCACGAAAGAGCCCACAGAGGGATTTCTCTTAGCAGGACCCAATCAAATACTTCCATTTCCACGAAAGTGCCCAAAGCGGGATTTCTCGTAGCAGGACCCATTCAAATGCTTCCATTTCTACGAAAGAGCCCAAAGAGGGATTTCTCGTAGCAGGACCCATTCAAATGCTTCCATTTCCACGAAAGAGTCCACAGAGGGATTTCTCTTAGGAGGACCCATTCAAATACTTCCATTTCCACGAAAGAGCCCAAAGAGGGATTTCTCGTAGCAGGACCCATTCAAATGCTTCCATTTCCACGAAAGGGCCCACAGAGGGATTTCTCGTAGCAGGACCCATTCAAATACTTCCATTTCCACGAAAGGGTCCACAGAGGGATTTCTCGTAGCAGGACCCATTCAAATGCTTCCATTTCCACGAAAGTGCCCACAGAGGGATTTCTCGTAGCAGGACCCATTCAAATGCTTTCATTTCCACGAAAGGGCCCACAGAGGGATTTCTCGTAGCAGGACCCATTCAAATGCTTCCATTTCCACGAAAGGGCCCACAGAGGGATTTCTCGTAGCAGGACCCATTCAAATGCTTCCATTTCCACGAAAGGGCCCACAGAGTGATTTCTCGTAGCAGGACCCATTTAAATGCTTCCATTTCCACGAAAGGGTTAACAGAGCGATTTCTCGTAGCAGGACCCATTCAAATGCTTCCATTTGCACGAAAGAGCCCACAGAGGGATTTCTCGTAGCAGGACCCATTCAAATGCTACCATTTCCACGAAAGGGCCCACAGAGGGATTTCTCGTAGCAGGACCCATTCAAATGCTTCCATTTCCACGAAATGGCCCACAGAGGGATTTCTCGTAGCAGGACCCATTCAAATGCTTCCATTTGCACGAAAGAGCCCACAGAGGGATTTCTCGTAGCAGGACCCATTCAAATGCTACCATTTGCACGAAAGAGCCCACAGAGGGATTTCTCGTAGCAGGACCCATTCAAATACTTCCATTTGCACCAAAGAGCCCACAGAGGGATTTCTCGTAGCAGGACCCATTCAAATGCTTCCATTTGCACGAAAGAGCCCACAGAGGGATTTCTCGTAGCAGGACCCATTCAAATACTTCCATTTGCACCAAAGAGCCCACAGAGGGATTTCTCGTTGCCGGACCCATTCAAATACTTCCATTTCGGCGAAAGAGCTGTCCCAGTTATTTGAATAATCAATGCAGGTTTGGTAAAATTTATGAATTGCATCATTAAATATGTTGGCATCAAGGTTTTGTTTTTTTTTCATTCAATTAATTTTAGCTTCAATTCTTTTAAATGCATGGAAACTTCACACATTGAGATTTCTTGTGATTCAATTTTCAAAATATATTGTTGAAATGTTAAATCTTGGCTGTGAATAAAAAATAACCATGCCTCTGCTAACACATTATTAAAAAGTGTTTCAGAATCGCGGGACATTTTTCCAGTTCCAAAAAGTACGATTTTAGAGACTTAAATTGTTTTAATATTCTCTCTAAAGCTGGTAGAAGAGTTAGCCATTGTGTTTTGCTGTAACCAAGTAGTTTTTTATATTGAACATCTACATTATCACAAAATCATTTCAGTATTTCGTCTCTGATTGTAGACGTAAAAATGGGAATAAATGTTTACTAATATCACTTCAATATCTACCGGAAGAAACTGAAATGACAGTTTCATATTTCTATGGGCCGTGCCGTGTGCTGCGCGCCAATATTCAATTTACTATTTTAATTCACAAAATAAAGGACAAAATGGCCATTTCAGAAAAAAAAAATAAATCTAAAGGACAGAGCAGTGAAAAAAAAGGATGTATGGTCACCGTAGGTATACGCCTATTTCTGCACACTTTCCATAGATCCTTAAAAGTCCCGACAGCAATCCCTATTCCTCTGTTAATCTCCTGCTACTCAATTCGCTCTCTTTCACATTTACCTCTTCTAACGATGCAAAATAAAGACTTTTTGAGAATTTGAAAACTATAAAAAGAAATACCCCCTCAAGCAGCTGCTTGCCACAGAGGTCTGACAGGAGCCTGTCAGTTTATATGCCATAGTAGAAGGTCTGTGAGGATGGCAGGACCTCAGCAGGAAAACAGCACGAACATCCATGCCTTACCCTGGGCTCAAACCCAGGTCCCTTATATCACTTACCCGGGGCTCGAACCCAGGTCGCTAACCACTCGGCCATGGGACGGTCATCATGTTTCATAGTACCTCTTCAACTCAAAGAATTGAAGAGGTTAACCTCTTAAAACAAAACGTTGCGTTCCCCTCGCGCCCAGTGGGTGAAGGGACAAAATTGTTGCTACCCTCGAACATCGAACTCCACCAGGAAAATGTCAAATTTCTAGCTCAAATGGATCGTTTGCAATAGTCCTTTCAAATATTCCACCGTCAAAAATCGCAAGTAAAATTTTTGGTAGATTCGAAAAGTGTAAAATCGTAATTTATGATGTATAAGATCCTATCCAACCCAAAAATAATTTTGGATTTATCTCTTAAAAACAATTAGTTCTTAAAATAAAATTTAAAAATTGTCCTTCCTTAAATGTAAGGGTAAGCCGTCCCGAGGCCGAGTGGTTAGCGCGCTTGGTTTCTGATCTACGGGACCTGGGTTCGAGCCCCGGGTAAGGCATGGATGTGTGTGTAGTTTTTCTGCTGAGGTCCTGCCATCCTCTCAGATCTTCTACTGTGGCATATAAACTGACAGGCTCCTGTCAGACCTCTGTGGCAAGCAGTTGCTTGAGGGGATCATTTATTTTTAAATGTAAAGGTAAAAATCATTGTTGTAAGTGCAAACTTTCTGACATCTCTTTTCTAACGTAATTACATCGCTTGCAATATTCGTTTAAAACTTTCTCACTTTCCACTTTTCCCACCGTTAGATGGCGCAATTATAGCTATTGGGATAATCCGAAAGTGGGAAACTAATGGTGATTAATTGCCATACCATTTGATCAATACTTATCGAACCGAAAAAGGATTTTTAATTTATCTCTAAAAAAATAAGAAGTTGGATGTCTCTACACACAGTAAGATGGACAGACGACAATGTGAAAACATTTGTTCGTTTTTTCTGAAAACGTGTTCAAAAGGTTTGCTTTGCACATGCCCCCTACTATTTTCTAAATTTGATGCCGTTGCAATGGATTGGAAGCCTAGTTCCACATTACGTTACTCTAAGATCTGACATGGGCCGAGGGGCATGGGAATGGGGGAAATTAATTTGATCGTCCAATAATAATTGGTGTCAGGAACACGTTTCCCCGCACTCCTGAAACTCGACAAAGTTGTTTTTACAAACTAAGTGAATAAGGATGTAATTAATGTTCTTGAGTGTCTCATATTAGTTGTAATTGCATATTCACTCGGTAATGAACTTGTCTGTTTGCATTACGCTACTTAGTTATCGCCAGTGCTAGAAATGGGATTTTTGAACTAGATTTACGGAAAAGTGCATCAATTCTATGACAACTCCCCCATCCACTTCCAAAACAATAACCCACCCATTAACAAAACAAAACTCCCAAAGTATCAGGCCAAACTGGAGAGTAATGTGTCTGCAATTTTTTCTTTAGTTTTGCAACAGCTGATTTTTTTCTCGTCTTCGGAATTAGAGGGATGGCGTCCTATACCATCCCATCTCCATCACTGGTAATAATACACTGAAGTGCCATTGAATTTGGGATAGGAGACGTTATCCAAAATAAGTACCTCAAGTCCCGCATTTGCACACATGTGTGACTGAAACTCTGGTCGTATATAGCTGTCAGCTTTGGCTTCCCCAAGCATTCGTCGTGTGAAGCGTAATGGGAAAGGCGCGGGATTTAGATGCATTTGACAGAGGGCAGATCATAGGTGACCGACGGATGGGACACTCGATCTCCGAAATTGTCAACGAACTAGGATTTTTTCGTACGACAATTTCAAGAGTGTTCCGGGAATATGAAAATTCTGGCAAAAAAACATGCACCCAGACAAACTGCAAAAGGACAACCAGCCTTGAATGATCATGGGCTTCGTCGTCTGACCCGCATCGTACGGACCAATAGGGGCCAGACATTATCTGAAATCACCTCCCATCTGAACACGGGTTCCAGCTGGGAATCTCAGTGCACAGACTGTGCGATGCTCACATCATCGTCTCGGCTTCAGGAACCACCGACCTACGAAAGTTTTACTTCTAACTGCATGGCACCAGGCTAAGCGCCTTGCCTGAGTTAAAGAACATCGAAACTGGACCATCGAAAATTGTCAACGGATAGCCTGGAGTGATGAATCCCGATTTAAATTTCATCACGCCAATAGGAGACTAAGGGCATGGCGCCAACCACATGATGCCATCGATCCTGCATATCAGGTCGGAACAGTAGAAGCTGGGGTTGGCTCAGTGATGACCTGGTGTGTCTTCAGTTGGATGCCTGTGGATCCTTTGGTACGTGTACCGACTCTCAATGCATCCCAGTACGTAGAACTCATGACTGACCATTTACACCTATTTATGGCCATCATGCATCCCAATGCAGATAGCGTCTACCAGCAACACAACTGTTCATCTCACAGGTCCAGGTTGGGTACTGCATGGTTGCAGAAGCATTCTGCTGACTTTGAAATAATGAATTGGCCACCTAGAAGCCCAGATTTAAATCCCATTGAAAACCTTTGGAATACCGTCGAGCAGAGTGTTCTGGCCCGTGTCCTATTAGCGACGACCATGAGAGAATTGTGGACAGCTCTGGAGGATACATGGATCGCCATACCTGTGGAACATTTACGCAAACTTGTGGAGTCCTTGCCTCGTCATGTGGCGGCCGTTATCAGGACCAGAGGGGGTCCAACACATTACTAGGTTGGTATCCCTAATTCAATGGTACTTCAGTGTACTATCTCAACCAAATGTAAAACGTACGCACCGGTACGTCTGTACCGGTTGTTCGAATGTTAAAATACCTCCGTAGTGGTTGTTAAATAGTATAATAACAGCTACGATAAGCAATAAAATTAATTAATAATACAAATTCTAATATAAACTCATTAGTTCAAGCTAATTGTCGTATGGTGTCGCGACGACCATTGATAAGTGGCCCTCCTATCATAGCAACATCTGAGAAACATTCGGAACGCTATCTGCCAGTTCGGCCCGTGTCACTCTTTCTGTACTGACGGTTGAAACGCTGCTGCGTTGCACATATATTAGGAATTTGGAAGAGTTTGATGCGGTTCCCTATTGAAATCATGGCTCAGACATTTAGACAGTGACGCCGCGTCAAACAAAAAATCACAACAACAATTTCTAAAAATCAACAAATGATTTCAAAATTATTTGCAATACAACTTATATCACTTGATAAGCAGTTTCATGATATATATAAATGAAAAAATAAATAAATACCCCCTCAAGAAACAGCTTGCCACAGATGTCTGACAGGAGCTTGTCAGTTTACACGCCATGGTAGAAGGTCTGTGAAGATGGTGGGACATCAGCAGAAAAACAACACGAACAGCCATTTTATTACCCGGGGCTCGAACCCAGGTTCCCTAGATCAATAGCCAAGAGCGCTAATCACTCGGAGTTCAGTTTATTTAGAGAATAAAAAGGAAATTTCCCTTATGTACATTCCTTACACACTCTCGCACACTTATGTTTTATTTATATATTGATTTATATGTTTAATTTACATATTTGTTTAGATTATCGTACAGTTAAATTATTTCAACTTGATCCTTCTACTGTCCTGTACAGTTGTCATTTTTTTCTTTAATGTCAAGGGCATTTTTGATGCCGTGACGGGGGCGGGGGTGGCTCAGTCGGTAGCACGCCAGGCTCGTAATCTGTAGTTCCCAGGTTCGAGTCCCAGCTGGGTCAGCGTTGAGATGTATTTATCTCCGCAAAATTCCCCGCCTTTTCCCACGGTCAGTAGGGGACACCGATGGGCTTGGAAAGGCGCCGTCCGTCGGATGGGACGTTAAGCCGTGGCCCCGTGTGCGGGGCCACGGCCTTGACGGGAGGCTACCTTGACGGGAGGCTACCATCTGTCTCCCAACAGCTGTTCCAGTGGGTCCCATCCCCAACCTTCTCTGAGCCTTCGGGGTCCATGTGACCTGGCCATTTAGTCCATAGGTGTGCAAAAAAGTGCCGCTCAGAGGTAAAACAACCCAACCCTTGATGCCGTGACGTTAGAAGGCTGTGTACTCTAGCACAAAGAGTAGGAATAAATTTATGAACGTTAATGTTTTCTATTTTATTTAAGCAAATATGAATGCATCGCGCCATTACTTGGAATACATATTCCTCTATTTTAATGTTTTAAGAGTTAAATAAGCGCGAAATTGAAATCACAAGAGAAACTTTAGGCACTAAGTAATGGTTGAGATGTTGTTTGTTTCTCTCTTCATAGATTTCCTGTTGTTTCTATCTCAGAACGTTTCATTTCGTCTCGAGATCTGAGAATTAAGAGGACACCGATTCGTAGAAATGCGAAAATGTAGTTGAACATTTGAAGAGAAATGTAAACTTAAGGTATTTGTTTTTCTGTTTTATCTTCCCGAAGCCGGCTGAAGAAACAAAAGGTGTTTACGATGGAAATGATTTAATGTAAATGAACTGTTGTTGATTCTTGAAAGCTTTTCCTATTGTCTCAGTCATAGCATATTAAAGCAACGATGGGTTCCAGGCATTCGGTTCTGTTATGTTTCTTTTACAATGCGAAAGACAAAAGAAACTATTTTAAAATTAATTCACCGGGAATAAATAATATGTATTAATATTTTTCATCATCCTCAAAGTTAATTTTTATTTACGTATCGTGTGTTAGCATTAAATATTTCCTTTTGTGATGACTTCAGCTTTTTATTCTGAAAGCGATAATTATTTTGATATTAGTTTTTTGAAAATTTATTTTTCCTAAAGAGAAATATGAACGTGTAGAAAGCTATTTCTAAAGCAATTCTTAATGTTTGTAACAGGATAATTTGAACAATAACATATCGTATCTGGCGAATATGGGACTTTCTTTTTCGAAGAGAATGTGCTTCACGGACTGACTACAAAGTGAAAACATTAGCTCGTTCTTTTGAAAACGAACTAAAACGATGATTATGATTATAATGCGAATATATTAAAGATTTAACGAAAGATATTCATTTCAGAGACTTAATAATAATTAATAACAAAGTGGAGAAAATATGCATTACATCAATAACGGATTACATGAATCTCTTGTTTCTGGTGGCTCAATGTATAACCAATGGTACATTTGAATAGGCATTGAAGTATTCCCTTTTGGAAACTAATACGGAAACTAAATATTGTTTTATATCTTTTCATCGATATAAGAAATTCGTGAAATTCCAGATTTGTTTTGCTCTCCAAATCTCCTACAATTAATAACTTATGAAAACTTATGTTAACAATCTTATGAGCTAAGTAAATGAAGGCGGTGGATGACTCTTATTTCAATGAATGTGAAATGGAGAGTTGCTGAACACGTGACAGAAGAAAAACGAGCTCTGAATTCAGTATCATCATCCAGTGCCTAGTGATGAAGCGAATTGCTTTGACCGAGCAAAGTGGGCGTCGACGATGATATCGTAATGAATGAAGAATCCTCCCACTCGATAGCCTCTTCTTGGAAATTGCAGCGATATTCCCGATAAAACTTCGAAATTCAAATGGATGTTCGTTGCGAGCTCTCACTGTCGTTACGAAGAGGCATGGGATATGGGAAAACGATATAACCACACTTGAAACATTTTTGAAAGAGGTCCTATCAATTACAGACTTACGATTTTATTAACACGAACTCTGCTTCCATTAAAATAAAAAAAATAATTTTCACGCATTTACAAAGGTAGATATAGATAGTTTTATTATTTCCCTAATGATATAACATTGACATAACATTAGGATATTATCCAGTTATATATGAATGCATTATAATTAATAACGAAGTATTAAAAACTGCAAACTCAGTAGCATACAATTGAGAAAACAATTAATGTTTCCAATAGAGTAAAAACTCGAATTATAGAAGCAATTTGAGTTAATATTAACAATTTATTTTGGTAACATAAAAACTATTACCAATATATAATAATTTAAACAAAAAAATATTATTTATGAAAAAGTACTTATATTCTAAAACTATTAAAATTTAATAATTTAAACAAAAATATTATTTATGAAAAAGTACTTATATTCTAAAACTATTAAAATTTAAAAAACTTTATATTAATTTAATAGATCTTGCAAATTGATCATAGGAAACTAGCCAAATATGTTTAGAATAATATATTAATATTCACTATGTTTAAAAGCCATAATTTTGTATTTATAATAAATTCCATTTCATTCATTATAAGTTTTGTTTTTTCTGGTAGAGCACTAAAGAATCTGCTAACTAAATATATCATGTTTTTCAGTGCTATTGTTTTACGTGCAAGGATATTTATTAAATTAAGACCTGTAGAATAGCGAGTATCGTTTTTAAATGTCCTAATGCGATTTATATTCCAAGGTTTTTTAAATATTTCAGTGCTTGGAAGACATAAAGTTTTCTAACCTGTAATACACTTAGTTTAGAATAAACGTCAGCTAAATTATCCCATTTCTTCATTTTCATTATACACTTATAATATGATTCTGTGCTTACTGTGATTCTGTTATACTTAATAATATGATTCTGTGCTTACTGTGATTCTGTTATACTTAATAATATGATTCTGTGCTTACTGTGATTCTGTTATACTTAATAATATGATTCTGTGCATACTGAAGTGGTTGAATTTTAGACCACAAGTAACCCATAAAGTAGATACTATTTGACATAAGAAAAATATTATATATTCAAAACAGAAACAACTATAAAATTTGGAATATAATATATATTTATAATAGTGTTGCGGATCACAAAAATTGATAGCCACTGAGCGTGAGTATTAAAAGCTATATTTCAAAACCAAATTCAATACAAGGTAAATTGTTACAAAGGAAATATGGATGAAGTATCTTATTAACAAATCAACTATTAACATGCACAAGTCATCAATCTTCCTGCGTAGAGCACACAATATCAGCTCTGTGTATTTTACTAAATACTACCTTTTACTTGATTTACCAGGTCACCCGAAGATCTTCACTCGTAAACCAATTCTCGTCCTGTGCTAATAACTTTTCACACACTAGCCGAACAAAAAGACAGTCCGTGTAGACATTCGAAGTTAGCCATAAAAGTTCCCACTTTTATACTTCCGCGTATACACAACACATCAAGTTACTTCTTGATACTTAACGATAAAAGATCCCACTTTTATCCTTCCGCGTATACACAACACATCAAGTTACTTCTTGATACTTAACGCGCACTGTCTCAGAACAGCCCACCGGCCATTTTCGAACTCTCCGACCGTTACAACACACAACGACCGTTACAATACAAAACCGTTAACGCTCCACTCTTCTTCTCCAAATTCTCCCAACGTTCTTATTCGTTGGCTGAAACTTTTTTTGCTTTCGGTTGCCAGATTCCTTCTGTCGTAACACTGCCCCCTTCCTAGGTCTTGTTCGTCCCGAACAATCCTGGATTCCAAAGTTTCTTCAGTTCTTCGATGAAACGGGGTCAAACGATCCACGTGAACCACCTTGCTCTTTGTAGCTGGACGTCGACGAATGCGATATTCCACGTCTGTGTCAAAATGAAAGCGAATCTCATTATGACTTAGATTTCTTTTCTGACTGAAGCCTCGTCCACAAATATAATACGTGTAGGGCCTATAGCCCTTGTGAACACGTTTATGTCTCCGCAGGGAGAAGAATCGACTAAGAGTTTTCGTGCAAAACCTGTAAAAAGTTTTCTTCTTTGTCGAAAGTTTTCTTCTTTGGATTTTTACTTCTATCAACAGTAACAAGGAATGAAAGTCATTAGTGACATAAAATCTAGGGAGGAGTTTCATCCTCCAGTCTGACCCTTTTGTCAGTTGACTTTCACTTAATTCAGAACTGTCGTGATGAACCTTCAGCCATATTTCACCTGATTCAATTTGATCCCCAAGGTGCTTCACAATTATATCAGCTCCATAATTCTTTTTAGCGCTTCGGTCCATCTCCTCCTTCCATACTCTTGCTAGGACTGCAGCTTCTAATCCGACAACCTTACCTGTTTCTCCTGTATAAGTGAAATCAGTGATGTGTCGGGCTGCTAGCAATATTTTTTCTGTTTTACCTTCACATAGCCAGCTTGCAACATCTTCAGATACTCCTTGTTCTATTAACTTGTTACGAAACTTGTTCAAAGCATTGCCGTTATGCAGAACCTTGCGGACACGTGATGCTTCATCTACCCTATTATCCACAATGTTCACCAAACGCAGAAGTTCTCCTCCTAACTCTTCGACGAGCTCTTGCAGTTCCAAGGATCCGTCACCAAGGAAACACTGAACAGCTTCCATCACTTCCAGAGAGTTGTCAACAGAGTTTTCAAGAGGTGAATCCATGTTGCTGATAACAGCTGAACAACTCAAACTCTTCATTCCACGAGCTTGTGATGCTGCAACCATTTTCTTAACTAAATCAACAGCAACATCTTCTGTACTGATGAGATCAATAGCTCCTTTTCCGAATTCAACATCATAAACCAAAGCGCACACTCCTTCAGCCAGCTTTTTGGACACAATTGAGCATCTCCTTAGAGGAACGCTATCTACGGTAGCCGTCAGATCCTTGCAGCGGTAAATCTCCTTATCTGTTGGCACCAGCTCCTCTGTCTGTCCTACGATGCAGCATCCGACGTCTTCCATCATCTGCTCGATTTTATCTTTAGTGCAGTCGACTGTGAAGCCAGGGATGGATTCCAATTTGTCCAGAGTATCTCCCGTCAATTGGAGAGCACGACCGGAGATCATAGGGACCTTGAGACCTAAAGCAGCAAGTGCAGGAGCCAAGACAAGACTCACTTTGTTGCCGACACCTCCTGTGCTGTTTTTATCTACCATCCGATGGCGCCACTCGGGTCTCCAGCAAAACACATGACCCGAGGAGGTCATATTTGCTGTTTCTTCCGAATTCACTTTCTTGGAGCTCTCATTGTAATTAGCCAGGGAAACATCAGTCATGATTGCCAAATTGTTCATTCTGGAGATCAGCGACGAGTTCTGTAACATGATATTGTCCACTTTAGAGCTCTTGTAGTCGTGATAAAACTTTTCTATATCCTTATAATCTAAATGGTTATAATGTCCAAATCTGCACATTGACTGTTCAGAAAAGAAATTCAGCGTGGCTACGTTGAGATTGTCTGAGGGCTTTACTTCTCTCTGATCGCAACTCTGAGGCTTAGTTTCATCCAGAAAGTTAGTCTTTGAAGTACCGTCTCTGCCTGAAGCTCTTTTACTAGCATCACCTGTTATGCTTCTAAGCCATTCTTCGGAATTCCTCTTCCTTAAATCCCCACTTTCTATAAACGATTCAAGTGTGGCTATATGCTTCGGAAAAATCTCTCCGACTTCCCCGGTAACGACGAAGGGCACTTTGTATCTATGATGAATGGACGCCTCTTCTTTACTCGGACCACTCTGCGAAACGTAAACTCTGTTTCGTTCCCCCTCATTACCACTCGTTACTCTGCCTTTGCGATAATTGTCCATGACACATTTTGCTGACGGCGAGGAATAGAATACCTTTCGTGTGGATCTCTCTTCAGATCGTGCCAGACTTGTATACCTAGGTATTTTGAAGTGCAAAGCGTACTGTATAGTCTCACAGCTCTCTGATCTGTGTGATTGTTCTTCACAGTTCCTAGACATGTCACCAGCGACATAGACACTCTGCCATGCATCACCAGTAGTTGCGTGGTCAAAGGCATTATCTGCGCTATCTCTACGATTCTTGATTTCCAGTAGCAGATCCACATTTTTATATGCGTTGCCTTTCTCTTTTTCTTTTCCATGTTTACAATCTAACTTAACACTATCAAGATCATCTTTTTCACTGACAAATTCAACATTTAAACTATTGCATTGTCTATTGAGTTCGGTTTTACTATCCTTGAACTGATCAATAATCTTACCAACTTGAGGAGCCACTTCAGCTCTCATCTCAGTATTTGGTGCGGCCAGGTCACCTCTTTTATTTCTCAACTCATTATTTC
Organism: Ryuthela nishihirai; assembly: GCA_038380435.1. NCBI lineage: Eukaryota > Metazoa > Arthropoda > Arachnida > Araneae > Heptathelidae > Ryuthela > Ryuthela nishihirai. The sequence goes on from JAWZYU010000003.1 coordinate 64,733,741, forward strand.
GTGCGGCCATTTCGGCTTTCAAATCAGTCATCTGCATAGCCATATAGGCTTTCAAGTCAGTCATCTGCATAGCCATATAGGCTTTCAAGTCAGTCATCAGCTTTATTAACTCATCCATACTTCTAGTGAAAGGCATTCAATTAAATTATCCCACTCCTGACACCAAATGTTGCGGATCACAAAAATTGATAGCCACTGAGCGTGAGTATTAAAAGCTATATTTCAAAACCAAATTCAATACAAGGTAAATTGTTACAAAGGAAATATGGATGAAATATCTTATTAACAAATCAACTATTAACATGCACAAGTCATCAATCTTCCTGCGTAGAGCACACAATATCAGCTCTGTGTATTTTACTAAATACTACCTTTTACTTGATTTACCAGGTCACCCGAAGATCTTCACTCGTAAACCAATTCTCGTCCTGTGCTAATAACTTTTCACACACTAGCCGAACAAAAAGACAGTCCGTGTAGACATTCGAAGTTAGCCATAAAAGTTCCCACTTTTATACTTCCGCGTATACACAACACATCAAGTTACTTCTTGATACTTAACGATAAAAGATCCCACTTTTATCCTTCCGCGTATACACAACACATCAAGTTACTTCTTGATACTTAACGCGCACTGTCTCAGAACAGCCCACCGGCCATTTTCGAACTCTCCGACCGTTACAACACACAACGACCGTTACAATACAAAACCGTTAACGCTCCACTCTTCTTCTCCAAATTCTCCCAACGTTCTTATTCGTTGGCTGAAACTTTTTTTGCTTTCGGTTGCCAGATTCCTTCTGTCGTAACAATAGAATTAATTTTCTTCATAACGTTATTTATCTGAATTTTCCAAGACATTTTCCTATCTAGGTAAACTCCTAAATATTTATAGTTATCTACTCCTTTAATTATTTCAGATGAGCAATCCTGCATGCAATTTTGAGAATGTAAAACAATTTTATATTTAAAAAATCTTTCTGATTGTCTCTTAATCTAAAATAAATATATTTTGTTCTTTAATATTTGAAAATAACCTATTTACTCTAAACCAGTTCTGAATACAAAATTCATTCGCATTCCCAAAGGATTTATCTATTTGCTAAAAGAGGTTTGTTTTCAATGGTGGACAGAAATTTCTAATTTTGGTAAACTAGAAAAATATTTTTGTAGACAAATTGAACGTATTAAGTTTCTAACTATTGCTCTGTTTAGTTTTAACGAACTTTTGGGATTTCATCACGAACGAAATCGATCAAAAAATTCCTATTAAAAGCACGTTTAGAGGGAGAATAATATGAAATTAAAAAAAAAAGACATTATTTATTTTATGTTTCATTTCTAGATGAAACTTGAAATTTGTTTAGATTGCAATGAAGAATTTGTTTATTTGTGCAATGCACAAATAAATTTTTAAAACACAAATAATACTTATTTTTGCAATGCACACAATAAAAACATTGTAACAAACACAAACAGTGGAAGGATTGCTGTATGTAAATCCCATGTGACGATGCACAGAATCGATCAGGTCTAGTACATGAAGTCCGACGCCTTCTTCTCGTGGTGCAGATCGTTAATACCTTTCAAAAGAGATATTCTCTTCTGGAAGGGAATGGAAGAGGTGCCAGGGGAAATGCCAAAGGGAATGGAAGATCTACGGTAACATTTTCTTTTTCTTGCCCTGCTGAAGAGAGTCCAATTTCACAGGGTTTTTGCTGCTGACCATTTAAACCCATTGGGCTGTCTTATGGCTTTAAGTTCAATTACGGATCCTGACTTTGCTTCATTGGTGGGCTTCTGCTGAGGAAAATCTACCACTTTATTTTCTGTTTGTGGTTTGACAGTCCCAAGTGAGTAGATGCACAGGATACTTTATTATCACCTTCTGGATAATCCTCATCAGAGGCCATCGCTAGTACCTCTACCCTTGTTTCTGTAGGCAAATCTACACTGGGTTGGGGGTGTTTTACCTCTGAGCGGCACTTGTTTTCACACAGTGGGCTAAATGATCAGATCACAAAGATCCCGAAGGCTCAGAGTAGTTTGTGGAAAGGAAACCCACTAGAGAGCCGTTAGGATACAGATGGTAGCTTCACGTTAAGGCCCGTGTATTCTATAAGGTGCGCAGGGTTTCTTCAGCTCATGGGGGCCACGGCTTAACATCCCATCCGATGGACAGAAGCCTTTTCAAGCCAACTACTGACTGAGGGCAAGACAAGGAGTTTTGCGGAGATAAATCTGAAAGCTGGCCCAGGTGTGATTTGATCCTCGGTACTACAGATTAGAAACCTGGCGCCCCTCTACACTGGGAGAAGTCATACCAGTGTGGATAGTTTAAGCCTTTTATGGTGATGGCGATGTAGTGGCGGAAAGGTCTTCGATTCATGCCTGCAATTAGGGGACTGTTTGATATTGCTGACTTTAAATCTATCGATAAACATAGTCTCTTTAAAAATCTCACTAAACATTTCCTTTCCACAGGTACATGGAACGTGTAGACTCTCCATAGAGATTATTCCATTGATATACTCACACAGGAATCCCAGCGTTATAACCTAGATTTTTGAGTTTGTAAGAGACGAGATGGACACTCACACAGATCAAGATATGTACAAAAATGTTATATCTGACCTTTCCGTTACATTATTAAATTACTGTTTTCAGTGTGGGAGAAAGTTTTCAGCAAGGCATAAGTTTGCTTCTCAACGGACACGACAGTGATTTTGTTCTATGTAGTATGAATACATTAATGAAAGGTTTCTTACAGCTGAATTTAAAACTAGGATTATTGAATGGAATATTATAATAGTGAAACAAATTAAGAATGGTAATCTTGTTGGTATATTTGAATGTTAACTGTTGTTATGCCCCCATCGAGGATTCTGATGAGAACACGAAAGATATATTTTACGGACAACTTCAAGATAGTTCGAATTCTATTAAGAAAATAGATATTGCCTTTATGCTGGGTGACTTCAATGCTAAAGTTGGTATACTGACTCTGAACTTTGATGAGGGGTTGTGTTGTTTTACATCTGGGCGGTTCTTTTTTGAACACAATAGGCTAAATGACCAGGTCACAAGGATCCCGATGGTTCAGAGAAGTTTGGGGGAAGGTCCATCAAGGCCATCCAATGTGTTCTTTAACGTGCACAGGGTATGGCTCTCCCAATCGGTGTCCACCATTGATCGTTGGCAAAGCGGGGAGTTTTGCGGAGATAAATCTCAAACCTGGCCCAGCTGGGACTCGAACCTGGGTTGGTGAGGGGTGATAGTTTTTTTGGAATTTTAATGTGTGAGAGTTAGTAAGACTCATAGCAATTGGTTTAGCATTTGCTACTGGAGTTCGGCAAGGATGCTTTAGTTTGGTTAGTGATAATGTAATGCCGAATTCACTCGAAGGGGAAAAGTTTGGTCTTAAATGGTCTAGAGATCTGAACATTTCTGTTTTAGATTATTTTGATTTTTTTGGGCCTTTTGGCAAATGATGCTGCTCGTGGGATGAACTCCTTCATTAGAGCGGTTGATGAGACTGGTAATAGAGTAGTTTTTGTGATAAACATAGAATAAACTAAAGTGTAGCAAATTGGTTAGGCAGATTGTGGTTGCACTTTTAATGGCCAACAGTGTAAATTGCACAGTCTATATAGACTTTAGTATTCCTTGGTTGCTTGGGGATTTTTTTTCTGAATGTATCTTGAATTCATACATTTGCTTACAATTTCAGCATCTTATCCATCTCTTCCATCAAAGGTTCTTTGCTTTTTCATACCATTTATTTATTTATTCAAAATATTACAAATAAATTAGTTGTTTATCTGCAGAAACAACAATAGTTCCTCTTCAGGCGGGATGATAATATTGTTGCGGATCACAAAAATGGATAGCCGCTGAGCGTGAGTATTAAAAGCTATATTTCAAAACCAAATTCAATACAAGGTAAATTGTTACAAAGGAAATATGGATGAAATATCTTATTAACAAATCAACTATTAACATGCACAAGTCATCAATCTTCCTGCGTAGAGCACACAACATCAGCTCTGTGTATTTTACTAAATACTACCTTTTACTTGATTTACCAGGTCACCCGAAGATCTTCACTCGTAAACCAATTCTCGTCCTGTGCTAATAACTTTTCACACACTAGCCGAACAAAAAGACAGTCCGTGTAGACATTCGAAGTTAGCCATAAAAGTTCCCACTTTTATACTTCCGTGTATACACAACACATCAAGTTACTTCTTGATACTTAACGATAAAAGATCCCACTTTTATCCTTCCGCGTATACACAACACATCAAGTCACTTCTTGATACTTACGCGCACTGTCTCAGAACAGCTCACCGTCCATTTTCGAACTCACCGACCGTTACAACACAACGACCGTTAACGCTCCACTCTCCTTCTCCAAATTCTCCCAAAGTTCTTATTCGTTCGCTGAAACTTTGCTTTCGGTTGCCAGATTCTTCTGTCGTAACACTGCCCCCTTCCTAGGTCTTGTTCGTCCCGAACAATTCTGGATTCCAAAGTTTCTTCAGTTCTTCGATGAAACGGGGCTAAACGATCCACGTGAACCACCTTGCACTTTGCAGCTGGACGTCGACGAATGCGGTATTCCACGTCTGTGTCAAAATGAAAGCGAATCTCATTATGACTTAGATTTCTTTTCTGACTGAAGCCTCGTCCACAAATATAATACGTGTAAGGCCTATAGCCCTTGTGAACACGTTTATGTCTCCGCAGGGAGAAGAATCGACTAAGAGTTTTCGTGCAAAACCTGTAAAAAGTTTTCTTCTTTGTCGAAAGTTTTCTTCTTTGGATTTTTACTTCTATCAACAGTAACAAGGAATGAAAGTCATTAGTGACATAAAATCTAGGGAGGAGTTTCATCCTCCAGTCTGACCCTTTTGTCAGTTGACTTTCACTTAATTCAGAACTGTCGTGATGAACCTTCAGCCATATTTCACCTGATTCAATTTGATCCCCAAGGTGCTTCACAAATATAATATCAGCTCCATAATTCTTTTTAGCGCTTCGGTCCATCTCCTCCTTCCATACTCTTGCTAGAACTGCAGCTTCTAATCCGACAACCTTACCTGTTTCTCCTGTATAAGTGAAATCAGTGATGTGTCGGGCTGCTAGCAATATTTTTTCTGTTTTACCTTCACATAGCCAGCTTGCAACATCTTCAGATTCTCCTTGTTCTATTAACATGTTACGAAACTTGTTCAAAGCATTGCCGTTATGCAGAACCTTACGGACACGTGATGCTTCATCTACCTTATTATCCACAATGTTCACAAAACGCAGAAGTTCTCCTAACTCTTCGACGAGCTCTTGCAGTTCTAAGGATCCGTTACCAAGGAAACACTGAACAGCTTCCATCACTTCCAGAGAGTTGTCAACAGAGTTTTCAAGAGGTGAATCCATGTTGCTGATAACAGCTGAACAACTCAAACTCTTCATTCCACGAGCTTGTGATGCTGCAACCACTTTCTTAACTAAATCAACAGCAACATCTTCTGTACTGATGAGATCAATAGCTCCTTTTCCGAATTCCACATCATAAACCAAAGCACACACTCCTTCAGCCAGCTTTTTGGACACAATTGAGCATATCATTAGGGGAACGCTATCTATGGTAGCCATCAGATCCTTGCAGCGGTAAATCTCCTTATCTGTTGGCACCAGCTCCTCTGTCTGTCCTACGATGCAGCATCCGACGTCTTCCATCATCTGCTCGATTTTATCTTTAGTGCAGTCGACTGTGAAGCCAGGGATGGATTCCAATTTGTACAGAGTATCTCCCGTCAATTGGAGAGCACGACCGGAGATCATAGGGACCTTGAGACCTAAAGCAGCAAGTGCAGGAGCCAAGACAAGACTCACTTTGTTGCCGACACCTCCTGTGCTGTTTTTATCTACCATCCGATGGCGCCACTTGGGTCTCCAGCAAAACACATGACCCGAGGAGGTCATATTTGCTGTTTCTTCCGAATTCACTTTCTTGGAGCTCTCATTGTAATTAGCCAGGGAAATATCAGTCATGATTGCCAAATTGTTCATTCTGGAGATCAGCGACGAGTTTTGTAACATGATATTGTCCACTTTAGAGCTCTTGTAGTCGTGATAAAACTTTTCTATATCCTTATAATCTAAATGGTTATAATGTCCAAATCTGCGCATTGACTGTTCAGAAAAGAAATTCAGCGTGGCTACGTTGAAATTATCTGAGGGATTCACTTCTCTCTGATCGTAACTCTGAGGCTTAGTTTCATCCAGAAAGTTAGTCTTTGAAGTGCTGTCTCTGCCTGAAGCTCCTTTACTAGCATCACCTGTTACGCTTCTAAGCCATTCTTCGGAATTCCTCTTCCTTAAATCCCCACTTTCTATAAACGATTCAAGTGTGGCTATATGCTTCGGAAAAATCTCTCCGACTTCCCGGGTAACGTCGAATGGCACTTTGTTTCTATGATGAATGGACGCCTCTTCTTTACTCGGACCACTCTGCGAAACGTAAACTCTGTTTCGTTCCCCTTCATTACCACTCGTTACTCTGCCTTTGCGATAATTGTCCATGACGCATTTTGCTGACGGCGAGGAATAGAATACCTTTCGTGTGGATCTCTCTTCAGATCGTGCCAGACTTGTATACCTAGGTATTTTGAAGTGCAAAGCGTACTGTATAGTCTCACAGCTCTCTGATCTGTGTGATTGTTCTTCACAGTTCCTAGACATGTCACCAGCGACATAGACATTCTGCCATGCATCACCAGTAGTTGCGTGGTCAAAGGCATTATCTGCGCTATCTCTACGATTCTTGATTTCCAGTAGCAGATCCACATTTTTATATGCGTTGCCATTCTCTTTTTCTTTTCCATGTTTACAATCTAACTTAACACTATCAAGATCATCTTTTTCACTGACAAATTCAACATTTAAACTATTGCATTGTCTATTGAGTTCGGTTTTACTATCCTTGAACTAATCAATAATCTTATCAATTTGAGAAGCCACTTCAGCTCTCATCTCAGTATTTTGTGCGGCTATTTCGGCTTTCAAATCATCTTTTTGAGAAACTATCTCCGTTCTCAACTCATTATTTTGTGCGGCCATTTCGGCTTTCAAATCATCTTTTTGAGAAACTATCTCCGTTCTCAACTCATTATTTTGTGCGGCCAGGTCACCTATTTTATTGCTTTGGGCAGCTATATCAACTTTCAAGCTATCACTTTGTCTAGCAAGGTCACCAATTTTGTTGCTTTGGGCAGCTAGATCACCTTTAATATCAGTCATATCGGCTTTCAAGTTATCACTTTGTCTAGCAAGGTCACCAATTTCACCTTTAATATCAGTCATCAACTTTACTAATTCATCCATACTTCTAGTTAACGGCATTCAATTAATTACCCCACTTCTGACACCAAATGTTGCGGATCACAAAAATGGATAGCCGCTGAGCGTGAGTATTAAAAGCTATATTTCAAAACCAAATTCAATACAAGGTAAATTGTTACAAAGGAAATATGGATGAAATATCTTATTAACAAATCAACTATTAACATGCACAAGTCATCAATCTTCCTGCGTAGAGCACACAACATCAGCTCTGTGTATTTTACTAAATACTACCTTTTACTTGATTTACCAGGTCACCCGAAGATCTTCACTCGTAAACCAATTCTCGTCCTGTGCTAATAACTTTTCACACACTAGCCGAACAAAAAGACAGTCCGTGTAGACATTCGAAGTTAGCCATAAAAGTTCCCACTTTTATACTTCCGTGTATACACAACACATCAAGTTACTTCTTGATACTTAACGATAAAAGATCCCACTTTTATCCTTCCGCGTATACACAACACATCAAGTCACTTCTTGATACTTACGCGCACTGTCTCAGAACAGCTCACCGTCCATTTTCGAACTCACCGACCGTTACAACACAACGACCGTTAACGCTCCACTCTCCTTCTCCAAATTCTCCCAAAGTTCTTATTCGTTCGCTGAAACTTTGCTTTCGGTTGCCAGATTCTTCTGTCGTAACAATATATTAAGATAATATTTTACATTTCTATATCCATTCGTTAATATTATACAGTTGCATCTTGTTGCGTTCATTATATTATTTGAAATGAAAACTTTAACATTCAATATTTCATTCCCTTTATTGTAATAAAGCTTCATTTTTTCATCAATTACATTTCGATTATTTCTTTACTCACATTGTGATATTTAGATTCAGCTTCAGCAGTACAGTCGCTCAAAAAAGTATCCGAACACTATGGTTGATTACAAAATTCAAAAAAATATCTGGCAACGATTTTTTTAGAAATTAGTGATCTGGCAACCTTCGTGTCACGTGATTACAGAATTCAGGAAAAATATCTGGAGCGTGTGCAGTAACTGCACACGCTCCAGTTACCGTTCACAGCAAACTCGAGCGTGTGCGTTACTGAACACGCTCCAGTTTGCTGTGAACGGTAACTGCACACGCTCAATATTTCCGTGAGTGAGCCCACACGATCTAGTATTAAAATAATATGATTTTTTTAGAAATTAGTGATCTGGCAACCTTCGTGTCACGTGACAGATCACTAATTTCTAAAAAAATCGTTGCCAGATATTTTTTCTGAATTCTGTAATCAACCATAGTGTTCTGATACTTTTTTTGAGCGACTGTACATAATTTGTTACTAGGGGTTTATTATTTTAATTTGTTTATTCATTTGTTAAAATATTTTTAATTCATATTTTAATTCTAGCAGTTCCGTTGTTACCAAAACTTGAAAGCACGGAATGTCTTAAGCACTCATGCACTTCACAGTTATTGATAAGTTCGGTAATTGGTAATTTCTCCACCTCCTTCGCATTTGTAGTCAACGAAGAAAAAAAATTCGGACCTCAGTATAGTTGCTCGCTGGGGGAGCTCATTTCAAGGAATCATGAAAACCAATCAATGCCCTTCGTTAACTAAATTACATGTCGGCGTAACTGTTTTCTCACTCCCCAAATGAACACTCTTATTTCATGTCTGTGGTCAGAACTTGATTCGTGTCTGTAGGATCAGGCTTGTTTTAGGAAGGAGAATGAACTTTTTTGCAACGCTTTTTCCGGATGCTGTTTTGGATTTAAACTGATTTTTCTTTTTCTCTTGTAGTGGATAACATTAAGCTTACAACACATCTTCATTATTGCAAAGGCCAGGCGCAATGTAATGGGTTAACCGCGTTTAAGGTTAATGTTGCTTTGATGGCCGACATAACATGCTCTTCAGGCTTATCTCCTAAATGTGTTCATAGTCCAGAGCCCATCTCTCTTCCGGTTGGCACTTCCTTTTCCAGCTTCTCTCAGTCATAGTCCACTTCCATCCTTCTCTTAATAAACTGTGAAACTATCCAGACCCAGCTTGGCATTTATAAAATGAGGGAGTTTCTATTTTATTCATTTCCATTTATTATTTAAAAAAAACTTTCAATTCATTGATTGTATCATTCTTTAGATTTTGTCATTTGTTCTCAACATTATTTTTATACCTTCACTCAGTTCTATTCTGATGTCTGGAAATTCCACTGCGCATGCATTTGATTTGTAGAAGGATGGTAACAAACTTTACGTGTTAGTTTCACAGGTAGTGCTTTATGCACTGCAGTGTTAACTGATGTAATTACACAACATTTTGTGTCGTATCTCCCTCACTTTAGTTACATAGATTTCTTTAAAAAGAAGTAATGGAGAGATAACCTGGAAAATTTAAATTGTACTGATTTCGCATACAAAATATGAACACTTTAAAAAATACTCGGCCGTTCCCTTAGAAGTGCTCAGAAAAGTATCCGAACACTATGGTTGATTACAGAATTCAGAAAAAATATCTGGCAACGATTTTTTTTTAGAAATTAGTGATCTGGCAACCTTCGTGTCACGTGATTACAGAATTCAGGAAAAATATCTGGAGCGTGTACAGCAACTGTACACGCTCCAGTTACCGTTCACAGCAAACTGGAGCGTGTGCAGTTACTGCACACGCTCCAGTTTGCTGTGAACGGTAACTGCACACGTTCAATATTTCCGTGAGTGAGCCCACACGATCTAGGTCTTTGTGAGCTCACACGATCCAATGTGCTGTGAACATTAACTGCAACCGCTCCAGTTTGCTGTGAACGGTAACTGCACACGCTCCATATTCATTGCATTATATATTCATACGCATTATATATATTAAAAAAGTATCCGAACACTATGGTTGATTACAGAATTCGGAAAAAATATCTGGCAACGATTTTTTTTTTATAAGTTAGTGATCTGGTAACCTTCGTGTCACGTCACTATTACTTAATAAGAAATTGTTAAAATTTAGGGAATTGCATTCAGCCTTAGATATTAAGAAGCTGGATGCCGAAGCGGTGGTGGTTATGTAAACCAATTTTTTCCCCCATCCAGGAGGATTTTTTTGAATCGTTTACGTTTCAGAATCAGTGCTTATTAGATGAAGTAGACTTTCTAATTATTAAGAGTCGAAATTAATAGATGTGTAGATAATCATTAGATCGTAGTTTTGTCTTGTTGAAATAGCCCATGGAAATGCAGATTAATCACGCTATCATATATGCATATAAATGAACAATCAAATGATATATAAACCTACTGTGGCAATTCTTCAAGACCTCGACAATATGTTAGCTATTACACAGCAAGTTGGGATTGACGACTGAGTAATGGATGCGGTATTTGATTATTTACTCGTTCTGACCAATTCGCCTTTAGGTACCGCTGTTAAATGGGTTTGGAATGGATTGTTTTTACCTCTGAGCGGCACTTTTTTGCACACCATGGGCTAAATGGCCAGGCCACAAGGACCCCGAAGGCTCAGAGAAGGTTGGGGGACGGAACCCACTGGAACAGCTGTTGGGAGACAGATGGTAGCCTCCCGTCAAGGCCATCCAGCGTGTTCTTTAAAGTGCACAGGGTACGGCTCTCCAGCACACGGGGCCACGGCTTAACGTCCCATCCGACGGACGGCGGCCTTTCCAAGCCCATCGGTGTCCCCTACTGACCGTGGGCAGGGCGGTGAATTTTGCGGAGATAAATCTCAACGCTGACCCAGCTGAGACTCGAACCTGGGAACTACAGATTACGAGCCTGGCGCGCTACCGACTGAGCCACCCCCTCCCCTGTTAAATGGGACACGAGCTGAATGGGAATTTAAATTTTGTCGTCGAAGTCAAAAACGTTTTCGTAAAACTTTAAACTGTGGTGTTGATGAAGCTCTACGCTAACATGGCAAAATCCGTATTTCAGGAACACCACGAGTTTTATATTTTGAATGTGAAGACAGGATATATTTAATGACCCTGAAAAAGAGGTCAAAACCAGTTACTCCGCTAATAAGAAATTGTTAAAATTTAGGGAATTGCATGCAACCTTAGATATTAAGAAGCTGGATGCCGAATTATGCTGGATGCCGGTGGTTATGTAAACCAATTTTTTCCCTCATCCAGGAAGATTTTTTTGAATCGTTTACGTTTCAGAATCAGTGCTTATTAGATGAAGTAGACTTTCTAATTATTAAGAGTCGAAATTAATAGATGTGTAGATAATCATTAGAGTAGAGGATGATTTCAAAGTTAGTTACCATAAAGATGTAGTAGCAGCGAGGATAAATAAATCCTGTAATGAAGGTTCAGCATTATAACTGGAACCAGAGTACTGGAATGGAGCAATTCATTAAAATGTAAAACACGGTGATGCGAGGATGTTTCAGTTCCTTCGAATCGGCATGTTTTAGAGAAAGTATCTTTGATTAATTTCCTTAGTAGTTGTGTGAAAGATACGGGGTTTGTATGATGTTAATGCGTATTCGAATTGAAAATCCTGATATAAAAGTTTGACCTTGTCTAAAGTTCGGCAGAGAAATGAAAGTTGGACACTTTGTAAACAAGATTGAGTGAGGTTTACTGCTTCTGACTTCAGATATTTGCTGAGCATCTTTGTCATTAGAAGGTTTGGTTATATGGATAATGAAGAAGTCAGAATCAGGAGTGATCAATAACTTCCGAAATAACATCTTATGCAGGGAGAAGTTTTGAAGCCTCAAAATAATGTTTTAATATCAGGGGAAACATTTTAGTGGCACCCAGGGAAAAACGTTTATATACATTATATTCATGGATGTATATTTATTTTTATTGTATAAATTCAAAATAAAGAAATAAGCATTAAATAATTATTTTTATCTTAACCATGGTACATTGATACTGCGCCACATTTAGTTAAGATGGCTTCAGGGTGATGGAGGCAGTGAGGTTGAATGAGGGGGAGGGGATCACTGGATCAGATGATGAAGAACCTGGCGGTCAGTATGATGGAGGCAGTGAGGTTGTATGAAAGAGAGGGGATCATCTGGATCAGATGATGAGGAACCTGGCGGTCAGGGTGATGGAGGCAGTGAGGTTGTATGAGGGAGAGGGGATCAACTGGATCAGCTGATGAGGAACCTGGCGGTCAGAGTGATGGAGGCAGTGAGGTTTTATGAGGGAGAGGGGATCATCTGGATCAGATGATGAGGAACCTGGCGGTCAGGGTGATGGAGGCAGTGAGGTTTTATGAGGGAGAGGGGATCATCTGGATCAGATGATGAGGAACCTGGCGGTCAGGGTGATGGAGGCAGTGAGGTTGTATGAGGAAGAGGGGATCAGCTGGATCAGCTGATGAGGAACCTGGCGGTAAGGGTGATGGAGGCAGTGAGGTTGTATGAGGGAGAGGGGTCATCTGGGTCAGATGATGAGGAACCTGGCGGTCAGGGTGATGGAGGCAATGAGGTTGTATGAGGGGGAGGGGATCATCTGGATCAGATGATGAGGAACCTGGCGGTCAGGGTGATGGAGGCAGTGAGGTTGTATGAGGGAGAGGGGATCTTTGGATCAGATGACGAGGAACCTGGCGTCAGGGTGATGGAGGCAGTGAGGCTGTATGAAGAGGGGGAGGGGATCATCTGGATCAGATGATGAGGAACCCGGCGGTGATGGTCGTGAAAATACTGAGGAGGTGGAGGGATTTTTCTTCTCTCTAGCATCTGAAGTGGGACAATTTTCAGATGTCACTGGCTTACTTTCAGATGTTACAAATTCACCTTTCTCAAAATATGAAACAATGACATTTGCTATGCATTCATCTTATTTGTTTAAAATTTCAGAACAACATGTCTTTGCAGCAATAACATTTTCCCTTTAGTTTGGCGCTTCTTTTTTAGTTTGGGCGATCTTCATCCAGAATTGCCAAATCTTCATCAAAGAGTTGAAACGCTTTGGATAATCTTCGGCTAATGAGCATGCGCTACTCAGTTTCATCTGTTACATCCTCTTCCCCTTTCCTCTCCCGCTCCTCATTCTCAAGTTGAATTAAATCTTCATTCAACAAATCCCCTTAATGTGTTACTAATAACTGATCTCCATTATCTAAATCTACGTCTTTAAAGCTAACTTTCCTTGCTAATTTCACAATTTTCTCTTTGACGTCATAAATAAAATGCGGATTAGAATTTTCGCCAAACACCATTCATACACGAATGAGAAATTTCAGTCTAGGCTTTGCCAGTGAGTGTTACTGAATCTTGAAATTAAATGTTTTCTAAAACTCTTTGACGCATATATTTTTCTTCTCTGTTGCATTCCCCATAATATCGAAACTTTTCTTTTGATAAATATGCATTCATTGCAGCGATTACCTTCTGATTCATAGGCTCGATTAGTCGCACAATGTTCCAAGGTAGAAACACAATTTGATATGATCTTTCAAATATTGGACTGTAGGAGGATTTCCGTGGCATTATCCACTTGAATTAATATCTTAAAAGGAATGTTTTTCTTTTTCACAATACTGTGGCATTTCACGTTCAAGTTTAGGCAAAAGATAATCACAAAACATTGTTACCGTTGTCGATTCCATGGCATTAGAGTAAAAATTGACAAGTAATAGGTGCTTCATGTAACATTTTAAAGTACGGGGATTAGCTTAATGAGAAACCAATACAGATTTCAATTTGCAATATCTCTCAGCATTACCACAAACCAGCAGTTGAATCTGTTTTTTGAAGTCTTGAATAAGGGTGCGCTTTTTCTCTTCTTTTGCAATATAGGTTTTGGATGGCATCCTTTTCCGGTTTCTGGCAGTTTTGTAAAAATTAAAAACTACTTTAGTGAACAGTAGCCTTCTTCAGTGAATGTTTCAGCCGTGGCATTATCTCCAGTCATTTTTGTGCTATGGAAATTACATCTTTTCCTTAAAATGGGGAAACCAACCTGAATTGGCATGAAATGGTTTTGGAATCCTTCTCTTTTCATTATATTTCATCATATAAAATTTTCATCATATAAAGAACATGCCTTTGGTTGCGTCAAAAGCATGCTTACAGGCATATGATGCCATGATCTTCTAGCCAAGTGTTTAGCATTTTCCCTCTTCTTTCCGTTACATTACTTTTAAAAAAAAGACAGATAATCTCTAAGGTTTTTGATTGTGTTGGCTTCTCGTACACTATACAAGCACTTACACAAGGATGTGCCCGCTGGAATACTGGTCAGGTACGCTAATCACCAGGCAAGTTACAACTGAAATATGAGTATGATACTTTTACAGCACCTGATTCGGCTCAAGAATTTTGCTTAGTCTTTTTAGCATTATCATTAATTGCGACGATAGTACTTTTTGCCAACCTAAACATATATCCGTGATTCGTTAACCTTTTTTTTACATTTATCATACCTAATTTTACTTCAAGCGATATTGCCTTTCATTGTTTTGTCACGGGGATTGCAGCAGGATGTAAAGATTCATGTGTTCACATATTTTGAAGATCAACCAGAAAACTATGTGGAATAATGAGGACGGAATAGAAGGGAGTGCGCTGTGGGCTGCGTTGCCAGTTCGTTAAATCAAAAACTTCTGTATGTATCTTAAAGACTGGAAATAATTGTCTTAATTACATGGGTCCCTAAAAGCCAAAATACGCAAAGCAAAGGTATGGAAAACGAGAACTACCTATAATGAAATAAGCAAACAAAAGTCAGCCATAAGACATTCATCCTCCTCCTCCTCAAGCAGCCATGGGGTACGGAGGTCCAACCAGACCGTGAAATTTAGCTCTCCAAGCATATCTGTCTTGAGCTATATCTTCTGCATCTGGCCACTGAATTGAACCTGACATTGTCTGCCCACTGCATCCTAGGTCCCACCTCTTTCTGAGGCCTTTAGGCATATTGTTCATAATACTATTCGCTAATCTATAATTATCCTTATGGTCAACATAGCAAATTCAACGGAGTCTCTGCACAATATGCTACTTAAAGAAGGTTGCAAACTCCTTTGCCTAACCTCATCATTAGTTACAAAGTTGAACCACCTAATGCCCAAGATACTGCGTAAGCATCTAGAATCAAAAGCATTTAGTTTACTGTTTTCTTGTTTACAAAGCGTCCACGTTTCATTACCATAACTATCTCTAGAAAGAACCAAACTATTGTACAGTCTAATTTTAGTCTTTAGGTGTATACGCCTATTTCTCCACACTCTCCATAGATTCTTAAAAGTCCCGGCAGCAATCCCTATTCGTCTGTTAATCTCATGCCGCACGTCACCAGTTTCTGTTACATAGCTCCCAAGATAATTAAACTGTGACACCTGCTCAAGACTGCAACCATTCAGATTAATTGAATCACAGCCTGCCTGACCAATTTTCATCACTTTAATTTTCTCTCTCTGTTTATAACCAAACCTACTCTACCCCCAGTCTAATCAACAGCTCGAATGAAAGAGTTCATCTCATCAACATCATTTGCCAAAAGGGCTAATTCATCAGCATAATCTAAATCAAACATTTTCTAATCTCCAGACCATTTAAGCCAAAAATGTTTCTCTTGCAGTGAATTTCGCATAACATAATCGATAACCAAACTTAAGAGAAAAGGGGACAAAATACACCCTTGTCGAATACCAGAAGCAATACTAAACCAAATGCTGCAAGACGTACCAACTCTCACACACGATTCAGTTTTATTATAGAGAGCTTCCATTATGTTAACTAACTTGTCTGGTATGCCATACGATCTCACAATCAACCACAAATTTTGATAGTTAATAGAGTCAAAAGCATTTTCGAAATCAACAAAGCTAGGAACCAAAGGTTTCTGAAATTCCAAACATTTCTCAAGAATTTGTGAAAGAGAAAAAATCTAATCTACACACCCTCTACAACTTCTGAATCCACATTGCTCATCACATAATTGTCCGTCTACCAGATTCTTAATTCCATTAAGCACAATCATTCAGAGAACTTTACCTGAAACAGAAATAGGCTGATGCCCTATAGTTATCACAAGAATTGCGATCACCTTTTTTAAAAATGGGGATAATAACAGCTCTGGTAAAATAGGATCTGGAAAAATAGGGATAATAATAGCACAGTCCTTAGAAACTATGCTTTTTTCATAAAAAATATTCGAAATTTCAGTAATCATGTAATAACCGAAACATTCCCAGCTCTGAGCATTTCCACAGCAATTCCAACAACCCCTAATGATTTATGTAGTTTAAGCTTAGAAATAGCTAAATTAACTTTAGACTGTGTTATAGGGCCAACATTAAAGCCAGTAATGCCAGTATCATCCTTACAAACAATGGGAGTAGAACTAACCACATTGTCCAGAATATCGCTGAAATGCTCAGCCTACCTAGCCATGACAGATTCCTCACTTTCTATAACCTCATCTTGTTTATCCTTCAATCCCTGTCTGTATACCTGTCCTCTTTCTACTACACAAAACACATAAACTGCCTGGTACAGCTGTGTGCTCTTTTGCTGTCTAACTGCTTCCTCGGCTTTGTCAGCCAAACCATCAAGCCAAAGATTCTTATCAGCAGCTAACTGATCTTTTACACGTTTATTAAGTTCTCTGTAATGCTTTCTATTAGAACTAGTAACGTACTGATTAAGGACATTCCTGCAGTTCTTTCTTTCCAAAATAAGCTCAAGTGCCTTATCATTTAAATAATTCTGTCTCTTCTGCTCCTTTTTTCCTAAAAGAGTACTGTTAGTGTCCAAAAAAGCCTGTTTAAAATAATCCCATTCTTCCTCAACATCAGTAGTAAGCAAACCATGACTGTCATAATGACTAAATAACCTATCATGGTAAGCTTTGGCTATAACTGGGTCTTTCAGAGCGTCAGTATTAAAGGTAAATTTTTTAACCCTAGCACAACACTTTTTAAGTTTAAGTTGCAACACACTTTTAACAAAGTAATGGTCAGATCCAATTTCAGCTCCCCTATGTGACCTGGTATTCCTAACAGAATTAGCCCATTTGCTGTTAATTAATATGTAATCAATCATATTCTTATGCAGCCCATCAGGTGAAACCCATGTGTACTTACGTATGTCGCGCTGTTTGTAATAATTCTTAGTTATTCTGAAACCATTGAGTTTACTTACCTCTAGGAGAGTTTCGCATTGCTATTGTAGCTACCAATACCAAAGGACCTCCCAAAAGGTCAGAGTCAGTACCAACTTTGACATTGAAGGCACCTAGAACAAGGGTAATATCTCCTTTCTTGGCAGAATTCAAAATATCTTGAAGTTGTCCGTAAAACCTATCCTTCTCATCGTCATCGGCATCATCAGTAGGGGCATAACAGCAAATACTATTCATGTCTTTAACACTTGTCTGAAATTTTGCTGTAAGAAACCTTTTATTAATGCACTCATATCCTAGAAGAGCATCACTGTCTACTGAGAAGCAAACCATGGAGATGCTTTTTATCTTCCCTTCCTGAAAAAAGAATTTTATAATAATTTTTAAGAATCTGACCTTTATTTATTCATCTGGTCTCTTGCAAGCCGAAGATATCTAATTTATAACGGTGGAATTCTTGTGTGAGGACATCAAGAGAATAAGCTCTGTGCAAAGCCCTTACATTCCAACTCCCGTGGAGAGAGAATGGTAGTAGGATGTTTAAAGAAACTATGTTTATTTTAGAGAGGAAGTGCTGACAATATCAAAAAACCCCCTAGTCGCAGGCATGGGGTAAAGACCCGTTCCCCAACACTAAAGGCTGAAGTCATCTACACTGGAAGATTTCCTCCAATGTAGAATTTGACGATGTCCGTAGAAACAAGAGTTCAGGTACTTGCGATGACCTCTGCTCAGGATTATCCACCAGCTGATAAAGCATATCCTCTGAATCTATTCACTTGGGGCTATCAACCCACAAACAAGCAGAAAACACAGCGGAAGATTTTCCCTCCACAGAAGCCCACCAGTGCAGCAAAATCAGGATCCATAATCAAGCTCAGAGCCATAATTCAGTTCAGTCCAGTGGGTTTATATGGTCAGCCCCAGGACCCTGTGTGGTCAGCAGGGTAGAAAAAAAAGAAAAGTAGCCATAGTTGTCCAGATCAGTAGGCCACAACAATTTGGCAGCCCTCCCCTTCCGTTCACTTCCACAAGAGAGTATCTCTTTTGAAAGGTTCTAACGGCTTGCACCACGAGAAGGCGGTGTTGGACATTAGGTGCTAGGCCTGGCCGGTTCTGTGCATCATCACAGGGGATTGGTGCATAGCTCTCCTACCAGTGACTACTTAGCTACCATTTATAGACACATTATTGAAGACAAAAAATTCCATAACTGGACGAATGGGGATAACCCGGAGACTTTTGAGGCTTTTCAAAGTCGTGTGCTGCTAACGGTCTCATTGGTATCACTTCCTCTTAGATCGGATCCTGCGCATCGGTAATTGTGTGTTTCCCAGTGCATGGCAGAATCACTGTTTCATGATTAAGCTTTGGACAGTGTTATAAGTGACACAGAAACTATTGCATACATTACTTACAAAAGAAATTATGAAACAGAAATAGCACGATTCGTAAGCATGTAATATTGTTTCTTTTTCAGTTAGTCTTCGTTTAAGAAATTCTTGAACACATGAAAGCACAAGCAATAAATTATGGTTTAGAGCGCTCTCTGGGTTAAGTGGTGCAAAAGGACATGATGTCGAAGATGATGCACTCGTCTTTTTCAACTTCTGATGATTACTTTTCTTACAAAGGGTGGGTTGGTTTGAACGGGAGCACGCCAGGCTCCGATTCTTAAATTCGATTACGAACTGTGACAGTGTTAAATTTTTTTTCTGCTAATCCAGAAAGAGGACACCGAGGGGCTTGGAAATGATGCTGTCCGTCCGATGGGACGTTTATCCGTCAAGGTTAACCTTGTCAAAGAGAGTCATATTCCGTGCACGTTAAAAAAAACCCGCTAGATGATTTTAATGATCTGGCCATTTAGCCCATTGTGTGGAAAAAAAGGGCCGTTCAGAGGTAAAAAGATCGAACCTTTCTCATATTGAAATGGAAATAGTGATTCTGGATTCTAACTGGTATGCTGTACATCAACATTCCAGTAACTGATTACAAAGGATAAGAAATCATCAAGCGACATCTATTGGAATTCCAATCAACTCAAACCTAGCGACGCTTTCAGGGATTTAATTTCTCACACTAGTGAGGAATAGAAGTTGTAAGATTAATTTATTTCAACATCGCCTACACAAAGTTGTAGCTAAATAAAAAAATTTCTTGAAATAAAAATAAAACGAGCATTCTTATCTACATCTCTAACTTTGCTGGAATGGGAAAGGAGTGAATGCAACAAACAGCATTCCGTTACGTTTGCGAACCGATATTTGTCGTTAGTTGATCGGCAAGTGCAGCGAGAGCGTGCCGCTCTTCGCCTCGGGTTTGTAAGGGGAAAGTCTCGCGAGGAATCCCAAAGGGCAAGGAAACCGAGACGGTGACACCCGTTAGGCACGGAGCAATCCGTCATGCGAAGAGCAGAGGAGCTCTTCCGACAGACAATCTGTTCAGCTCAGTCGATCTCGACGGCGAAAGAAACAAACTGCTGTGCACGAACTCTCGTGTCTCGTAGAGGAGAAAATGGAACAGATGTTGATGTTTCAATTCAGCGGCGGTTGGAGGGAAAAGGAGAAAGGGAGTGAGTGTCGATATGATGAGGATCATCGGCAGTTTTATGGAATTCAAAGAAGCTGGATGCCGTTTCATATTCTGCTTCTTAGAATGAACTTACGCCACGAGGCAGAATCGGTTGCGGATTTCTTTCGGAATCAGTAGAGCTGAAGAAGTGCTACAAAGATAACTTGGCTGTTGTGACATTCACTTCGAATTTGCGATTTGAATGCAACATTTAAAAATCCATTTAGACATGATGTCACGTGAAACGAAGGTTGCCAGATCACTAATTAAAAAAAGAAATCATTGCCAGATATTTTTTCTGAATTCTGTAATCAACCATAGTGTTCCGATAATTTTTTGAGCGACTGCACATGTATATCTATTGGCGAAGACTTCATTTTGTAAGTATAATATGTATATCAAAAAAACTAAAAAATATGAAAAGATATTAATGAAAATACTTTTAAAAATAATAATAATGAAAATACTCTAAATATTAATAAATATTTATAACAATATTAAAAAAATATGAAAAGATATAACTGAAAATACTGTAAAAAATAAATAAATATAAATACTTAAAAAAATATATAAATAACTATATATAAAAATAAATAAAAATAAAACAAATCAACACTCTCTGGCCAGAGAGGAAAACTATATATAAAAAATATATATTAAAAAAGAACCTTTCAACACTAAAATCTGTGTTATCAAACTCACAAATCAAACAGGTAAACTCAAACTTAAATGCAGAGATTCACGAAAAAAATATGTATAACAAAATAGGAATAACCATCTCACCTAATTTTTTAACGCCGCAAAAACCTTATTCCACTTCACTTCAGACAGCCTCCACAAAATAATTACTAACATCCCAACACTGTTAAACACACTCAAAACACACATGGGCGAACATTAATTTAAAATAATTCTAAAACAAAACAAAAAAAATAACAAACTTAATCTGGATGAATTCATCCAACCTTTTGGAAAAAATATAATTTTCACATCAAAATTTTGTATTGAGAAAGCCTGAAGAAGGAAATCTCATTGGAACGTAACGTGTAACAAACAAACAAACAAACTATATAAAAACAATACAGTATCATATAGATAACAGTGAAAACTATTTGCAAATGTATTCAATAAATTTTGTTAAAGACAAATTGAAATCTCGGCTGTGGAAATTATATTTGATCGCATTTATTGCTTGTCTGAATAATCATAATACTTCAGGTGTATTGTATTTGTGCATAAGACACTTCTTATTGGCATTACTCAGTTTACGTAAGTTGTAAAAGGCATGCATTTTAGTTCTTTCGTGATAAATTCACAGCAATATTATTGATTTTAATATTTTGACATATTCATAAATGATATTAAACAAATTTTCACAGATGTAAGGCCAATTCATATATTCAGCGATTTGTTAAAGATGGCAGTGACTTCGTTCATTTCTTATTCATTTAAAATCAATATATTCCAAAATAAGCATTTTGTTTTTCAGATATAAAGTGACAACATTACTGAGAAGCAGGGACGTAGCGAAGGACTATGGTTGGGGGGGGGGGGAGAAATCAAAAATTTTCCAGCTCGAAATTCAAAATTTTCCAATTGAGCAAATTTTAACCTGATTTCGCCAACTCTCCTTAATTTCACGAAACTAATCCCAATCTTTATATCTCTCCTAAATTTGTCAAATCACTTCAAACTTTTCAAACTCCTCAAGATTTTACCAAGTTTTTTCGATTTTAGTCAACTATCCTGAATTTCACAAACCCAATCCCAATTATCACAACTCGCCCGTATTTTCCAAAGTGGATTCGAATTTTGCCAACTGCCCTACATTTTGTTACGTTTCCTCGATTTCTCCAACACTCCTTCATTTCACAAAACAAATCACAATTTCTACAACTCGCCTATATTTTACCAAGTGGATTCGAATTTTGCCAACTACTCTGGATTTTGCCAACTCGCCGTAATTTTACAGAAAAAATCGCAATTTTTACATCTTCTCTGCATTTACCGAGTCACTTCGAATTTTATCAACTCTCCTTAATTGCACAAGAAAGGCACAATTTTCACAACTCCTCTGTATTTTACCAAGTGGATTCGAATTTTGCCAATTGCCCTACATTTTGTTACGTTTCCTCGATTTGTCTAACACTCCTTAATTTCACAAAATAAATCCCAATTTTCACAAATCGCCTATATTTTACCAAGTGCATTCGAATTTTGCCAACTACTCTGGATTTTGCCAACTCGCCGTAATTTTACAGAAAAAATTCGCAATTTTTACATCTTCCCTGAATTTGCCAAGTCACTTCGAATTTTATCAACTCTCCCAATTGCACAAGAAAGGCACAATTTTCACAACTCCCCTGTATTTTACCAAGTGGCTTCGAATTTTACCAACTCCCCTAGATTTTGCCAAGAGTTCTTGGTTTTTCCAACTCTCCTTAATTTCACAAAACCAATCCTAATTTTACAACTCACCTGTACTTTCCAAGTGGTTTCCAGTTTTGCCAACTTCCTTAGATTTTGCCAAGTTTTCTCGATTTTGTGAACTCTCCTTAATTTCACAAAAACAATCCCAATTTTCACAAATCGCCCGTATTTTACCAAGTGGATTCGAATTTTGCCAACTGCCCTAGATTTTGCCAAGTTTCCTCGATTTTGCCATCTCACCACAATTTTACAGAAAAAAATTCCCAATTTTACATCATACCTGATTTTTGCAAAGTCACTCTGACTTTTGCCAACTCCCTCAAGATTTGTCAACTCTCCTAGATATTGCAAAGTTGCCTCGATTTTGCCAACACGCCATAATTTTACAGACAAAAGATTGCAATTTTTACGTCTCACCTGAATTTTTTCAACTCTCCACGATTTTTCCAAGTCACTCCGAATTTTGCCAACTGCCCCTAAATTTTGCCAACTTCCTAAGTTTTGCCAACTCTCCTAGATTTTGCCAACTCGCCATAATTTTACCGAAAAAAAATCCAAATTTTCACATCTCACCTGAATTTTGTCAACTCCCCACGATTTTACCAAGTCACTCCGAATTTTGCCAACTGTCCCTAGATTTTGCCAACTCCCTAAGTTTTGCCAACTCGCCATAATTTTACAGAAAAAAAACCTAATTTTAACATCTCACCTGAATTTTGCCAACTCCCCACGATTTTGTCAAGTCACTCCGAATTTTGTCAACTCCCTAAGATTTTGTCGTCACCCCGAATTTTGCCAACTCCCGAAGACTTTACCAAGTGTCACTCCGAATTTTCCCAACTCCCTAAGATTTTGTCAAGTTGTCCCGATTTTGCCAACTCCCTGTATTATACAAGTGGCTTCGAATTTTGCCAACTGCTCTAAATTTTGCCGTCTCTCCTTTTTCCAAACTGCCTTAGATTTGTCAAGTTGCCCCGATTTTGACAACTCTTCTTAATTTTCTATTGAATTGAAAAAAATTACAAATTTTCACAACTCACCTAGATTTTACAAAGTCGTTTCAAATTTTGCCAACTCCGAGTTACTTTGGTGGGGGGAGCCTCCCCCCACACCCCCCATAGCTACGCCCCTGCTCAGAAGTTGTTCTAGTTTTTAAAACAGAAATATGACAAAGCCAATTATAACAAATCCAGTTCCAAACAATTCTACTCGTAGACATCGCACGTAATGATGCAGAGCGAACGCGTTGCCATAGCAACTAGCTTGTCACCATCCTTTGTTGCATGCGTAACGTTCAAATCTGTTCGAAAATGACCATCACAGCGTCATATATCAGCTTTTTTGTTTCATTTATCAAATTAGTCGCCTCTGAAATCATGACAGATGTAATTATCAACAACGCATCATGGGTAGAATAAATGGGAAAGATTCCATTCATTTACAAAACTGTTAACGAAATGGTGTTCATATTTTTGCATTTTAAAAATTAATGGCTTGATGTTTTTTGTTAAAGATTTTTATGCCCCTCTTTTATGCAGGTCTTCAAAAATTTCAGGATTTAAACGAGTCAATTAAAGTTTAATTAATCTCTGATTGTTGACATGGGCGTCGTTAAGAATTTTTTCGGGGAGAAGTGGAAAAATATCTTCGGAGACGGCCATAAATTTTCAAAAGGGACAAAAAACTAAACAATGTTCCACCAATAGAAATATTTAGTTCAAGCCTAAATATTTCTATTGTTGAAACTCCTCCGCTGTCGGGCGGGGGTGGCTCAGTCGGTAGCGCGCCAGGCTCGTAATCTCTAGTTCCCAGGTTCGAGTCCCAGCTGGGTCAGCGTTGAGATTTATCTCCGCAAAATTCCCCGCCCTGCCCACGGTCAGTAGGGGCAGGATGGGCTTGAAAAGTCCGCCGTCCGTCGGATGGAACGTTAAGCCGTGGCCCCGTGTGCGGGAGAGCCATACCCTGTGCACGTTAAAGAACACGCTGGATGGCCTTGACGGGAGGCTACCATCTGTCTCCCAACAGCTGTTCTAGTGGGTCCCCTCTCCCAACCTTCTCTGAGCCTTCGGGGTCCATGTGACCTGGCCATTTAGCCCATGGTGTGCAAAAAAGTGCCGCTCAGAGGTAAAACAACCCAACCCAACCTCCGCTGTCTCCGTCCCCTCTCACCGACGCTTGTGGTAGTTAAGGAAAAAGATTTCCAGAGTACGATTCACATGGACGGAGGTACATTGGGAAGAAAAGCACAAGATTTGACTTATAAAAAGAGAAAGAGATGGGATGGAGTAAACAAAAGAAATACCATGGATATAAAAAGGTACAATTTTCTGTTTGTAAAACAATTTTCTGAGTGACATGTTTTGTTCTGAAATCGTATGTCACTGATGTCCTTCAGATGGTCATTTTCTCTTTGTTAGTAAAACTAAACCCCGCTTATGCGAGAGACAAAAAAAAACGTTCTTGTCGATCTGTAAATGTTTGAAACACAAAATATTCCTTTTTTTTTTTTGGAAACGCGTTCATCCCAAAGGAACATCTCTTCCACTCTTTATTTTTTTTCTCTCCTCATGCTCACAGAAAACATTGGACATAAAAAAATGGAAGAAATCGACTGAGTGATCTTCCAGGCTCGGTCTGATGTTCTGCCATCGATTGCTGAGTCCCGACTCTGGACGGCCTCTAAAAGCAAATAGGGACGGGATCCTCTCTAAACGACCCACTGATTACTTCTGCTCTCTCTCCAGTGGAAGATGCAGCGAACGACTTCACTAAGTGCTCAGCCGCATATCATGAAGCGGACAAAGTTCTTTTCCACCTCCTCCCTCTCCCAACCTACTTTCTTGTTCTTTTTGTGTCCCTAATGTCTCCAAAGAGCGACGAATGCAACGCCCACAGGCAAATGGCAATTTGAAGCTCACGAGACGAGAAGAAAATTAGTTCCCATCAGTGGAGCTTCAGACCCAATACAAAAATAAAAAAGATTTACAACCCACTTTGGGTTACTTATCAGTAATTGATGGTGGTCGAGTTTAAGAGATAACAAACCATGTGAGCTGAACAGCGGACTTTAGATGGAACATTTCGTTCATTTTGAACAGTTTCATAATGTTTAGTTCCACTTCAGGTTAAATGGAATAATATTTCGGTAACAAGCAATTAACCTCAAGGTCATCAAATTTAATATTTTGTAAAGTTTTTTTAAATGTGAATGCTTTTACGTTAAAAAAACTCATGTGGTATCATCAGAAAAGAATAAAAGAACTAGAATAACAGCAGATCTTCTTTGACGAATATGGGCTGCTCGTGTTCAAAGAGAATAAAATGTTTCACATTCCATCTTTTGCATCCTTCTAACATTCGAAATTAGAACTAATGGGGGAAATGAAAACAGTAATGACTTATTAGGACCTCTGCAGTAGAAAACAATTTTTTTATTCATCTCATGAAACAAAAATTTGGTAGTAAGGTGTGGTAAGAGGCCCAATAGATCCTCTTCACTATCCCATTCGTCACCAAATTTTCAAACTTCTGACATAAAGAGATCATTTGCAATGTTCGTTTAAAATTTTTTATTTCCCGAATATTTCTATCGCTACATGGCGCTACTGAGGTTTTTCATTTTCAATCTTTAGCACCTTTCAAAAGTGGGAATTCTAACTAGGGATGATTGGAAAAATGTAAACAGTAATACATCTAGTTCTCTTTTACTGCGAATTCCATTTACGTTTTCTTGGAGATACGCTTTTGAAAAAAATATCCCACCTCTCCGAGATACGCAATTCGGAGAAAAAAAAAATAAAATTCTTTGTTTCCCTGTTAAAAACAAAGAAATACAAAATGCGTGCGAAATGCCTGAAATAGAAGAGTCTGCACTGAATAAAAGACAGATCGTGGAAGCATTCGTTGTTACCTCTACATGGTGGTTAGCAGACTACTATGACTTCAAAGGTTTTCATTTACTATAAGAAGTTTTTTTTTTATTTGCGACATTTAGGACAGAGAAGAATCCTGGAAGCTACTCTTAGCTTAATACAGGCCTTCTCATCCAAGGAACTACTAATATACTTTCCCTACTAAGACCGAAGTCACTGCTGACCACTGCCTTAGTTAGAGTAACACAACACACAAAGTTTGCCTTGGTGGAACAGTCGCTAGCTGCCTAACCACTATGCCAAGTTAAGGTCATTATGTAATGCGTTCTCTTCTTTACAAAGAAGAGGGAATTTGAAAAAGTGAATGTAGAAAACCTGAAAAAATAAGAGAAGGAGGAGATGATCAAGGATACTTGTGAGCAATGCAGCTTCACAAAGAGCTGAAACTTATTGAGAACTCTTCAGACGAAGGTGATAACAACGCCAATGACCGAAACTTATTAAACAGCCTCAGCCACTCATTTCCTTAAGGATCCATTAATGTGATTCAAAATGCACCTCAAAACTTGGTAGATGGAAAGGACCCAAGTTTGGTTGTTTTACCTCTGAGCGGCACTTTTTTTGCACACCATGGGCTAAATGGCCAGGTCACATGGACCCCGAAGGTTCAGAGAAGGTTGGGGGAGGGGACCCACTGAAACAGCTGTTGGGAGACAGATGGTAGCCTCCCGTCAAGGCCATCCAGCGTGTTCTTTAACGTGCACAGGGTATGGCTCTCCCGCACACGGGGCCACCGCTTAACGTCCCATCCGACGGACGGCGGCCTTTCCAAGCCCATCGATGTCCCCTACTGACCGTGGGCAGGGCGGGGAATTTTGCGGAGATAAATTTCAACGCTGACCCAGCTGGGACTCGAACCTGGGAACTACAGATTACGAGCCTGGCGCGCTACCGACTGAGTCACCCCCGCCCCCGGAAAGGACCCAAGTGAAGAAAGAAGTAGAGAAATAACAAGAGACGTGAAAAAGTCTTTCAAGTCATATTATCTACTAATGCCTGAAATGAGGGAAACAGCGAAATATTTATAAATATTGTCTTTCTTAATGAAAGAGCCACGCAGAGATAGATTGGACAAGTCTGTCGGCATCTTTTTCATCTAGAATGACATCAAAATCCTTTCCCTCTAAATCATTGGCGGAAGCATGAGTCAGTGCTCTGTTTTCTGATGACGACAATGAATTTCAGAATGAAATTCAGATATTAATGTCATCACCTAGTCCTTCTCCGGAAAAGAAGAGATTGAACACCTAGTTCTCCTTTCGCAGACTTAAGTATACTATGCCAAGACTATGATTATTCCAATTCTAATATTGTTTTTAATTCATTTATTATTTAATGAATTTATTTTTAAGTCGGTTGATTCATTTCGGATGTTTAAATATCAGATTACTATACTAAATGGAAATTTTCATAAAAGCTGTTTTCCAATATTTTTCGATTGCAATAAAATTAAAAAATTGCCTCAAATTATTATTACATTGAAATACTTCAAATTGAGTTACTTCACTTTTGCGCGTCCATTTACGAGACGATTTCCAAGAAACACTTATCGCATATCTACGAGACCTAGGTGTATTTTATTAGTACAATCGCTCAAAAAAGTATCCGAACACTATGGTTGATTACAGAATTCAGGAAAAATATCTGGAGCGTGTACAGCAACTGTACGCGCTCCAGTTACCGTTCACAACAAACTGGAGCGTGAGGTTACTGCACACGCTCCAGTTTGCTGTGAACGGTAACTGCACACGCACAGTATTTCCGTGAGTGAGCCCACACGATCTAGTATCGAAATAATATGACTACCTACAGTCGCTCAAAAAAGCATCCGAACACTAGGGTCGATTACAGAATTCAGAAATATATCTGGCAACGATTTTTTTAGAAATTAGTGATCTGACAACCTTCGTGTCACGTGACACGAAGGTTGCCAGATCACTAATTTCTAAAAAAAACGTTGCCGCCAGATATTTTTTCTGAATTCTGTAATCGACCCTAGTGTTCGGATACTTCTTTGAGCGATTGTACCAAGGCTTAACATTTCATTTGATGGACGGTGGACTTTCTAAGCCCATCGGTGTCCTCCACTGACCGTGGGCAGAGTGGTGTTTAGCGGAGATAAATCTCAGGTGGAATTCGAACCCGGGAATTGCAAATTACGAGTCCATGCACTACCTTTGAGCCACCTCTGCCACAGGAAATGTCAGTATGTACTTCTTATTCCAAAACTATGAAAACGAAAATCAAAACAGAAGAAAGATTGTAGATTCCGTAACTAAGAAGCAAACTTCAAGAAATTGCAGCACCATAGTTCGAAGAGTGGGAAGGACAAATACCTTTGTTTTCATGGGCATTTTATTACTAATTCAGATCTTTTCTTCACAGTAATGATCAAATGATTTGAAAAATTAAGATTTTTGCTGTATTGCGAATCACATGAAGCTTATTTGCTGCTATCCAAAAGAAATATTTCTATGTAACCAGGAGAAAGAAATGTGCTTATAAGTTCGGATTTCAATGACGTATCTCGCGATAAAATATTTTATCATTCTTGGAATGTATGAAAAGCAGAAGAAGGGAGAACGGTGCTTATTGTCTGGTATTGTTGAAATAACTCAAAAAATGAACCAGAAGCAACAACGTAACGCTTGTAGCAAAATGATTTACAAATTTAAACTCAGCATAAAACAAAATCTCTTGTAGTAACGGGTTACTTGTGATTGCACCTTCAATCGAAAAAGTAATTATGGTAAATAAAGAATATGCATTTCAGAGAATGCTCAGAGTGCAGAGGATCGGTGGAATCGATAATCATCTCGATGATAATCGATTCTCTTCGCACTGAAAGTTTGTAAAAAGATTTCTGGTTATAAAACGATTGATAAATATTTCTGGAAGAAGATTATACTAAATTGAAAGTTTATTGTAAACTCTAAAAATAATGAAAGGTACAATTAATGTGACAGCGTAATTAATATGGCTCGGTGAACAAGTGATACCGTTTGAGCTTAAAAAGACCGCCATTCCTAGGATGGAACGCTGAGCAGATGGCCGGTCTGCAGGAGAGCCACACCCTGTGCACCTTAAAGAGCACACTGGATGGCCTTGACGGGAGTTTAAGATCTGTCTCCTAACTGTCCAGTAGGTCCCATCCCCAACCTTCTCTGAGCCCTTGTGAGCTGGTCATTTAGCATATTATGTGCAAAACAAATTCCGCTGAGAGGACGAACAGCCCAATTGAACATTTCTTGGGGTTCTTCCCAATTAGACATTTCTCGAAATGTGTATTTGATTTAGAGATACTTTATACGTGAATCTTTAATTCGGCCGTAATGTTAAACTCATTTGGAGTGATCGAATTCCTCTGATGCTCTCGTAGTGACGTTTGTTGCCATGACGAAAGGGGAACGGAGCGTTTGCGTCGTCGGTTTCTCTGAGGTAATGCCTTGAAAGGGGAGAACGACGAACAGAAACCTTTGATCGCAGTGCAAATGAGCTCGCGATATTCTGCTGCCTACGTGTAATGGATTCAAAGGAGATTCCGTCAATTCCCGAAGGTTTGTTTCGCTCTTCGTCGGACATGCAGGCGGCGGCGTATACAGTCTCTTCGGCGTCTGGTCGTGAAAGGGGGTTGCGAACACAGTTAACCGATTTTCGAGTGAAAGGGAGATGTTGTCTGTGGCTGACGGAGTAACTTCAGTCTCTGAGATAATATTGCTATCGAATTTCTCTTTCCTAGGGGAGATAAGTGGGAAGATAAGTGGGGATAAGGCATTTCGTGGAGATATCTGGAAATGGGAAGCAAAAGCTGGAAGATGAGACACAAGAGTTAACGGGAATTTATGACACTCTGAGTATATGACATTCTTCAAAAAGGAAATGATACGGATTCATTTTAAATAAACAGAAGTTTACAGTGCATTGTCTTGTGATTTTCTCATTTATTTTAAGCATAGTATTTTTTCGTTAAGAAAGCATCATTTCCTTTCTGTGAAATTAAGGCAAATCTTTTTCCCCCTCTGAATATAAAGCGTCCAGTGTTTTTAGGCACGATTCTTTTCAGCGCTTATTCAAAGCAGAGGCATAACGAGATGTTAAGGATCGGGCGCAGTTTGTAACGGTGATCCCTTTTCGCAACTCATCAACTCAGCCATAGATAGAAGCAACAGATCTATGTATTCTCAAATATGTAAATGCAGGTTTTTTTTTCTGAGGATAGGTGATACAATCGCTCAAAAAAGTATCCGAACACTATGGTTGATTACAGAATTCAGGAAAAATATCTGGAGCGTGTATAGCAACTGTACACGCTCCAGTTACCGTTCACAGCAAACTGGAGCGTGTGCAGTTACTGCACACGCTCCAGTTTGCTGTGAACGGTAACTGCACACCCTCAATATTTCCGTGAGTGAGCCCACACGATCCAGGTCTTTGTGAGCTCAATTAGTGATCTGGCAACCTTCGTGTCACGAGACACGAAGGTTGCCAGATCACTAATTTCTAAAAAAATCGGTGCCAGATATTTTTTCTGAATTCTGTAATGAACCATAGTGTTCGGATACTTTTTTGAGCGACTGTACAGGCCTTATGTACACATTTTTCCTCCGTAGAAATATAGAATTTAGTTATTTTATTTTAGTTGAGAGTTTGTTAATAACAGAGTTTTGCAGTACAGTTGGTGATATTTTTCTTTACCTCATTTTCTACTGGACTCCAACTCCTCCGCAGTGTCTATACAAAGAGTGAAATTGAGATATTGATTCGATACATAAATCCTCAGAAAGCATAACTCAGATTTGGTGTTTGTTATAAAACTTGTCTGAAAGTGGTTTTAATTTTTTATAGTACTAATTTCCACTTTTGTTCTAACTTTCCAGTAAATAAAATTGTACTAAAATATAAACTTAACATTTTTTATGCGTTTGGGGATAGTTTCTTAACAATGACCTTACCCGGCGACAGGGACAACAAAATTGTTGGAAAATCACAGTATTCAAATTCCACCTTTTTCCTAGACAAGAAGGGGCGGGGGTGGCTCAGTCGGTAGCGCGCCAGGCTCGTAATCTGTAGTTCCCAGGTTCGAGTCCCAGCTGGGTCAGCGTTGAGATTTATCTCCGCAAAATTTCCCCGCCCTGCCCACGCTCAGTAAGGGACATCGATCGGCTTGGAAAGGCCGCCGTCCGTCAGATGGGACGTTAAGCCGTGGCCCCCGTGTGCGGGAGAGCCATACCCTGTGCACGTTAAAAACACGCTGGATGGCCTTGACGGGAGGCTACCATCTGTCTCTCAACAGCTGTTCCAGTGGGTCCCCTCCCCAACCTTCTCTGAGCCTTCGAGGTCCATGTGACCTGGCCATTTAGCCCATGGTGTGCAAAAAAGTGCGCTCAGAGGTAAAACAATCCAATGCAATCCTAGACAAGAAGCACTCGGTACATTTAATGATCGAATCAGTATATATATATAAAACGATAGATATATAGATGCTTTAACTCCCTTGAAAAAGGGTCCTTGAGATTCAAGGCTCGGGCCAGCCTCAAACCGATGAATTTAAAGAATACTGTAAAAACTGCGGTATTCTTTAATACTGGCTTTGTTGTTCCATGACTCTTCAAAATCCGACTGAAAAAAGAGTATAGGGTATTACAGAAATAGAAATAGAACTATTCGGACCAGTCCATTTGAAAATTCGGCCGCTCTGAACGTTAAGAGGAAAAGCTGTTTCATTTTTTCAAAAGATATCGGGTTTTGAGTTGTTAGTTTGAAATTCCTAGGATGTGAAGGAGAAGAGGAATTATGATGACGATCGATTAGTTATAACCTTTTCATCATGAAGTAATTCCTGAATACCCTGTGAAGCTAATGTATAGAAATAGAGTGACTCCCCGCTCAAGCGGAATCCATCAGAGGAGAATTCTGAATGAAAGAAGGGATTCTATTATGCTAATATGATTGGCTGAAATGGAATATTTCCGGTTCACGCTCCATGACCAGAAAACGTCAGAATAATGTGCATACAAATTCTGTACTACACTGGTTTCCATAAATTAAGGAATAACCCTATGTTATGTTTATGAGAAGCTAACGCCAAAGCTCTGTAACTTCGAAATAAGCTTTTTCGTTTTTGTAAAATTAACAGCAGATAAAGATCTGAATGAAATATATTAATATATCCATTATCAATAATATCCGTCGTTATTGAATGAGTTATATGGAAGTTTCAACATTTAACAATGATGCCAGTCTTAAATAATTTATCCAAAACTGATGAATAGTGAAGGAATTCTTTACACAAACTTCTAAAATGCACAATTTATTAAACACTTTGATACACTACTTACTAATATGTTTTAATTAACTTATGTAATCAATTTTTGTGACTGGTATTGTTATTGTTAAATATTCAAACTTCCATAAATCATTAAATACTGAACGAGTATTTTTGAAAAACGAGATATTGATTTATTTGATTTTTATTGATCACATTTTTCAAAACAAAAAAACAACAACAACAACAACTTATTTTAGAAGTTAGAGAGCTTTGACTTTAGCTTCCCATTGACTTAACATAGGGATTTTCCTTAATTTACGGAAACCAGTGTATATTAACAAATTCCAAAATAAGAAATAACTCGTAGAGGGTTCAATAATGCTGACTTTGTTAGTGTGGGATTTAGTTATTTCTTTCCATTTTCATTTATGTTGGAAACTGTTTTCACCTACATGAATACGCAGCGAAGTTTTCATTCGATATTTTCTCCAATGTCTTCAGAGAGAAAATAATTTCGCCTCTCAAATGATCCGATTCAGAGAATGTATCATGATAACGCTATTTGTTTCCTTCGTCAATATGTAACCTCGCCATGTGAAATTCTATAAGCAAAGTTTTCCTTTAACTGAGCTTACAATTCTTATATCTTGCTATTTCTTATGACGTACCACAATGATTATTACACCTACGAGAATAATATAGGACGCAAGAGCATTGCAACGATTGCAAACTTAAAATCAGTGGACAATATAATAGGAACAACTCCATGTTATGTCAGCGGGGGGGGGGGGGGGAGTCAGAGATAGAATTGGGTAATTTCTTTCGATTTTTCAGTAACATTCGTTAATTAAAAATGAAATATTATCAGAGTTTGCGAATAACAACCACAATTAATCATAGTAATAATGTATGACCCATGGCTAATAAATGAAAAGAACAATTATAAAGAAAACAACGACAATTTTTATTTTCTTCTTCTCATAAATTTACATATTATATTTCACGATCATTTTTAAACAATTTGAGAAAAAAAAACAACCAATATAAACAAATGTAAAATAAAAAAAAAACGTAAATAAAATTTAGGC
The DNA here is from genome assembly GCA_038380435.1 of Ryuthela nishihirai. NCBI lineage: Eukaryota > Metazoa > Arthropoda > Arachnida > Araneae > Heptathelidae > Ryuthela > Ryuthela nishihirai. Next base: position 64,767,504 of record JAWZYU010000003.1, read on the forward strand.
ACTCTTATCTGAAGACTCAGAATCAACGAATGCTCTTCGAGGTTTAATATATATGGTGCGGGGGTGGCTTAGTCGGTAGCGCGCCAAGCTCGTAATCTGCAATTCCCAGGTTCGAGTCCCAGCTGGGGCAGCGTTGAGATTTATCTCCGCAAAATTCCCCGCCCTGCCCACGGTCAGTAGGGGACACCGATGGGCTTGGAAAGGCCGCCGTCCGTCGGATGGGACGTTAAGCCGTGGCCCCGTGTGCGGGAAAGCCATACCCTGTGCACGTTAAAGAACACGCTGGATGGCCTTGACGGAAAGCTACCATCTGTCTCCCAAAAGCTGTTCCAGTGGGTCCCCTCCCCCAACCTTCTCTGAGCCTTCGGGGTCCATGTGACCTGGCCATTTAGCCTATGGTGTGCAAAAAAGGGCCGCTCAGAGGTAAAACAACCCAACCCAACTTCGAGGCTTAATATATAATGAATAAATGTTTTTTGTAAAACGAACTAGACTGATAGATGTTTCAGCTTGCATAATTCTTCAAATACTGAACGAAAACGGTTTGAAAAACGGGATTTACATACATTTAACGAGATCTTTTTTCTATCTTCAGTCCCATTTTCAATAAAAAAAACTTATTTAAGAACTTAGTGAGCTGTGAAGGGACAAAGAGGAGGAGATTGACACTGTGAGGCAGAATTAATCTCGAGTCATCGAAAACTAGGACATTTCAAAAGGAATGTGATGACACACCGAAATATTTCAGAGTTTTTCCTTTGAATTCGACTACATCTTAGGGCTTGTTATGTGAAAAGAAATTCGGAAGTTAGGAGTTGCCAAATGAGTTTTTTCGTGAAGAAACTTCCACGAATTAATTTCATATTTTCGTTTTTCGTGTCATCTGATTAGGCTAGATATCTGTTTCTTTCACTCTAAATATAACGACTCCCAAACAGATATCTTCAGGGAATTCATAGAAGCGGAAATAATTCATAAATCACGAATCAAAAAGCAAGCAGGGTTACGTAAAAAGGGACAAAAAAATAGAAATACATTGCATCGAACAGATTCGATTTTTCTAGTGCAGACACAAGTCGAATTCTTCACATTTTATTAAACGGATTTTGTTTGATAATCGCTGACTTTGAATGATCAAAGTTTCAGAGAAATTCACCGAACACCCCGGAGATTTTTCTGTTCGCTTGGAAGCACACTGTGTTTGGATTTGCACGTTGTGCTTGTTTTGAATTAGAGGTAAGCGAACACCACGAGGAAGAGGAAGATTTTAAGAAAGAGTATTCAAACCCCTCGTGTCCTAAATGGCCACGAGGGGTTTGAAAAGTTAACTCGATTTGACTTAAGGAAGACGTGACCATTACAGTGACAACGTGAACGCTTGGCGAGCAGGTGAACTTTCCAGAAGTACAGCGCGGTAATTACACCGAGGATGCTCTTTGGGCGCGGGAAGTACGTTCTCTCAAGGAATTGAAATCACAGGGTTTCGATCAATTTTAAGCTAATATTTTATTTTTATATCTCGCTTTAAAAAAAACAAGAGGAAAAAAAAGCTAATATTTTCGCTTTGACATCTCATAGTCTATCTTTCTGTAGGATTTCTCTTCTTTGGCTTTTAGAGATAAATTAAAAATTCTTTTTGGGTTTGATAGTTATTGATGAAATGTTACGATTCACATTTCTTGAATCTCCCAATAGCTTTAATCGTTCCGCGCAAATTGGGCCCCCCCCCCCCAATTTGCGCATAATTGATCGACTTTGAAATTGCAAATGTTTTTTTATGATAAGAATATAAAATTTGGTGGTGGAATGCGAAGGCCATGAAGTTTGTATTGACAACATGGGTTGTTCGCTTATCGAAAATGCAACTGTTTTGTTTTAAGTGATAATTGGAAAATTCTTTTTTAGTTGAATAAATACTAATGAAATGTGATTTCAGTTTTTCTGACCTTTAGGTTGTTTCAATTTACATTATTAGAAGGCACTAACTACGGAAAAAGGGAAAATTTTAACGAATATTGCAAATGATCTGTTAATGTGAAAATTTGAAATTTTTGTGGTAGAGTGTCACGAGATATTCTACTGGCAACAACAATTTTTCTCCCTATTTTAGAGGGGGGGGGGGGTGAGCAAAGGAACTTTTTTTCATTTTAAGGAATAAAAGAGAAATACGTTTCATGTTGTATAAATAAAAAAATAAATAAATACCCCCTCAAGCAGCTGCTTGCCACAGAGGTCTGACAGGTGCCTGTCAGTTTACATGCCATAGTAGAAGGTCTGTGAGGATAGCAGGACCTCAGCAGAAAAACAACACACACACACATCCATGCCTTACCCGGGGCTCGAAACCAGGTCCTTAGATCAGTAGCTAAGCGTGCTAACCACTCGGCCATGGGACGGCTTGCCATGTTGTGTAAGTACTAATAAAACATTGTTATTTTCATTTTCCTAATCAGCCCAAACTTTTAAAGAGTGCAAAAGTCGGTAATGTAAAATTTCACTTTATTGAAAAAGAGCATCCCATATTCACTATAGGCGATGTGACTAGTACACATCGCCTCTAGTGAATATGGGATGTCGAAATCTAACTTACTCGTACTAAAATTGTCGATATAGAGACATTACTTAAATACTAACTTAATAAATCTTACTAAATTGTCTACTTAAATTGTCGAAATAGAGACGGAAGCAACGAAAATTAGATTTCCTGCATGAAAATAATTGATCACCAGGGAAAGTACTGATACTAGAATATAGAGGTGAGGAGAATATCTGTGGGAAAAAGTGTTTTCTGGTATCATTACGAATCTTACGTCTGATACCGATTTCATCCCAGTCAATATATTGGTGAGAGAAAAATAATTTAGGAATAAAAGAAATAATTCGTTTTCATTTCTCCATTTTGAAGATTGAAGTGGGCTTTCAGATCAGGCTTGCTTCAGAGGCTAACATTGAGCTAAGTTCACCGTCAAAATCGCTTTTGTATTAAGGCATATTCTCATGGTTTATGAAGACACCGTGATGTATTAGTTAATGTGAAACTAAAACGAAGTTTGCTAACACAAAATTTCTCAGCAGAATAATTACCAGTTCTCAGGTACCTCTCAGAAGTTGACTTTGAGTCATTCGGCACAGAATTGGTTTTTCCAACGTTAAAAAACGAGAAAAAAATGAGAATTTAATCTTATGTTGCAATTCTGTTCTGATTAAATTATTAGTAATGCATTTAAAAATGTTCCTCATATGCAAGTTTCATGTAAGACAGATTGGATTGTTCGCAGTTTCATAGTTTCAGCTATAGAAATCATTTTGGAAGCTAAATGTCAATGCAGACAGAGGAGAAATATTGCCCATGAGTAAGAGGCTTTTCCGCAAAATAGGTGAAAAATATTTCAATATCTGAATGTCACAGTGTACTGACTCGTTTCTCCTTGAAAACGAGAAAAAAAGTGATAAAAAGTGATAAGCTTACGTTTCTCTTTGTACCATTTCATCGTAAAAGAAAAAAATTTCTTGTATGGTATTCTTTTTGTACTGCATAATAAAATGGGCCATAATATTACATTTTTCATCTGGACTCACAGGTCCAGATCTCAGTTATTCTATGAATCTCAAAACGTTCTTTAATAACAAACTTTAATAAAGATCCTTGAGACCTACAACTGGTGCACCTTTATTATTAGATTTCGAATTACAAAAGAGGATTCATGTCAGCAGATTATTTGCTTTTGTCTTTAAGCAACGACGAATCGATTTCACTCGGCCGTCGCGTGGTCGAGTGGTTAGCACGCTTGGCTACTGATCTACGGGACCTAGGTTCGAGCCCCGGATAAGGCATGGATGTATGTGTCGTGTTTCTGCTGAGGTCCTGCCATCCTCTCAGATCTTCTACTATGGCATATAAACTGGCAGGCTCCTGTCAGACCTCTGTGGCAAGCAGCTGCTTGAGGGGGTATTTATTTTTATTTATTGTCATCAATGAAAGTCAGAAGAATCATTTAGTTTGTGCTTTAACTTTTAGTATCACTTTCTGTTCCAAATGGTGTCAAAAGGACGTCGTCAAGTCGCTTGGTTTGCATAACCCCATTCTTCTCGTCAGCTGCAGGGGATTTCCAATTGCTGTTGTTGTTTCGCTGAAAAGAAGCAACGTGAAGTTCTTTACTTACCTTTAGATTATCTGATGGCGACAAATTTTATTTCTGAAAAATCCAAAATTGACAATTATAAACTTTCAATTATTTTACAGTACGAAATTTATTCCTCAAAACGGATCATTGAAGAGTCTAAATTCTATAGCAAACTTGAAATTTCCATTTTACTTTTTTTAATTTTTGCATTTTTCGTTGATTTGCTTTCTTATTATCTTCATTCGCAACAAGAAATATTGTTTTCAAAGCACATTTGAAACAAAATTGACTGAACTTTTCTTGGTGTTTCCTGATGTGAAGTCATTAAACGAGCTTTTTATCTGTTAATTACGCTCTATATATCAACTAGGTTTCATGGTTAATAAATTACAACTTACATCTCACCAGAAGCCATATTGGCTCTGTCCTTGACTACTATCCACAGCTGATGACATATGTGGGTGTAGGCAAAGCCCATTATTAAGGACGGAATCACGAGAATCAAGAGGAGCATGTACACTTCGTACGCTCTCCACAGCCAAGGCTTGTACCAGTCACGGACGCACCAATAGGCTATGAACCTCTCACCTACTGGCATGTTAATCTGAAATGGAATCGATTCATTAGCTTTGAGAATTTATCCGAATATTTGTATAACCTAAATAAATGTTTAAATATTCAATTCTTTGAAATTGAGAAATGTAAATAAATATTTTGCTTCCAGACATCTAACAGATATTATATTTATTTCAACAATATAAAATAAATGAATGTTCAAATATTCAATTCTTTGAAATTACAAAATGTAAAAAAATATATATATTTTGCTTCTAGATATCTAACAGTAATAAATATTTTAAATTCTTTAAATATTCAATTCTTTAAAACTGGACATTTGTCCGACAAAGGATTGTTTGTTAAAAAATGTTTTTTGACAAATAATCCTTTTGAATTGAATATCTGTCCGCAAAGACCGAGAAAAAATGATTTTATTTCGGGAAGCTGTCCCAAATTGAAGATTTTTTTTGAAATTCTTTCCTAAATGCACCAAAGAAATCACATTGAATGTTGTACCTGTACATTTCCCCACTCAAACAGTTTCAGCAGGAGGAAGAGGCACCGACACTTTTCCGAAGAGATTTAGCGGACATCATTTTCTGACAAATGGATTCTCAGAGGTGGCCCTTTTCTATGGCCGCCAAGGAGCCCTGATTTGATATCCCTGGAATTTTTTTTTCTTGCCATGTTTTGTAAAGAATTATGTTTACATGGACAAAATTCAAGATCATTTTGAAATTCAGAAGAAGAGAAGTAACTGAGCAAGTAATAAGAGATCCGCTGCAGCATGTATGCAAAGAAGTGGAATATCGATTAGATATTAATCGGATATATATATATATAAATTCAGTGTCACGAACATGTAGAAATTCATTAATTATGTTCAAATTACAGGTACGCTTTCAGTTAAAATGTTACTTTCTTGAATACACATATTATTTTCCAACATATTTGGTTCGCGAAACTTCATCATTATTTTTTGGACTTTATATATAATGATAAAATTTGAAAGTATCAAGGTAAAAATATTTAAATGAAATTGCGAAGAACACTTATTAGGTATCATTAAAGTCAAAGTAAGACGACAAATATGAAATTAGAATTTAATGTTTTTTGAAGAGCAATTACAAATCCAGATATTGAAAAATGTTCATTTGTTATAAGAAATGGCACAAATTGTAAACTTATCAAAAATAGGAAAATGTGTTCGCTTCTTTTTTCTGTTTAACGACACTTTAATGAAGCAAACAAAGTTACAAGACGTGAGAAAAGTGAGACTTAACACTCTGAGACAGATCGAGTCTCAGACACACACACTTCTGAGACAGATCGAGTCTCAGACACACACTTCTGAGACTGATCGAGTCTCAGACACACACTTCTGAGACTGATCGAGTCTCAGACACACACTTCTGAGACAGATCGAGTCTCAGACACACACTTCTGAGACAGATCGAGTCTCAGACACACACTTCTGAGACAGATCGAGTCTCAGACACACACTTCTGAGACTGATGGAGTCTAAGACACACACTTCTGAGACTGATCGAGTCTAAGACACACACTTCTGAGACTGATCGAGTCTAAGACACACACACTTCTGACAAAGATGGAGTCTCAGGAGGAGCGTCGAAGATGCAACTGGGCAATCCCAGTCTTTACAGCTGGCGCCGATGAAGAAGCGATAAATTAAAGATAAAAAGAGAAGTTTTAAACATATCAAGATGCCTTTAAATTATGCTTTAATACCTAAAAAATAAAAAAAATATTTTGAATTTAAAAACTAGGTTCTACGTTTTTTTTACTGAATGATACGAAGGAATTATTGCAATTATTATTATTTACTGAATGATAAGAGAGAAGAATTTATGAATAATAATATAATATAATATTATTATTCATTTTCAAAATTGCTTACTGTAGAACACCTAAATCTATTTTAATAACTAAATATTTCTTTTCTTTTCTTTTGCTTAAAAAAATTATTTACTCAATTTAAAACTTCTCAGGTGATATTCATTGGTAACAGTGGGAAAATAATACTGTGCAATGCAAAATCGTAGCTTGTGTTATGTCATAGTTTCCTTCAAAATTTTGCTATTAAATTGCAGAGTGATTTAATATCTCCGAAACCAAATAATTGAAAACCTAAACGGAGTGTTGATAAATTAAGAATTCAGTTCCCCCATATATGAGATTGAAATTAACTTAACAATCTGTGAAATAAGATTTGACTAATGACCGTTTCAAATATAAGCATTAGGAACATTACCAAACACCGAATAATTAGAGTAAGAGGTGGAAGGAAAAAATGTTTATATAGTGTGTGATAAATGCACATTTAGAGTCATTGTATACGAAGGTGATGAATCAATAGGATCAGTAATTGTGCAGGGGATCACTGCGGCTAAATTACCTTTTTGCAACGTCATTAGAACATTTAGAATGTTTAAATATCCAAGTAATGAAAGTTGTGTCCCAAACATTTGCTAATATTTTGACTAGAATAAAGATTGCTTTAAATTAATACAGTTTAGAAAACTTATCCTTACAGGCAAAAAAATACTTATATAAATGGAAAAAGTGAAATAATATATCATCTATCAAAAAAAAAAAAGGAAATTAGGTGGCACAATGAAATATCACTCATTAAGAAATAGTTTAAAATATGAAGGGTTTACACTTCGAATATTTTTGTACTTTCAACTTTATTTTTATATGCATAGCTTTAAATGTGGCTGAAACACATACATTATTTCGCAATTATTTTCAGCTGAATATTTACTTATTAAATAAACCGATTTATATATATATCTTTAAAGAGTTGATTTTTTTAAAACAATTGCAAATAAATCACATCTGTTTACAGATGTCGCACAAAGCTAACAGTTTTATTGCAGGAGAGAATGATACATTGGCATGATGCTTTACACCTTCTTTTAGTTTTCATTCGCTAAATAGAAAAACTCTTTTGTTTCAAATTTCAAAATAATGAGTCAATATCGGGAGTATATCAAGATTTAGATAGATTTGATTGCGATATTAACTGTATATCACAGATCAGGGGTGTTCAATCCAGCCTTGCGGGCCCCTTTTTCGATTAATGGAAGCAATACGAGGAACGTTTTGAATACTACAGTCAACACGTGGGCCTTAACATTATTCAGTCTTTCGTTTTAAGACACATTTATCTTATATCTGTGACATGCTAATGGAATTCGGTAACTTAACTACCTTTTTAGTAAGAATAAGTATAAAATGTTTTAAACTGAATAACAGGTCCCAATTGCGTAAAATATTTTTAACCATCTATATTCACTTGGCAGGTAATATAAACCATCTTAGATGTCAGTATGCGAACGGCGAGAAGAGATCGGTCGGTCGGACCTAGGGGAGCGGGAAAAAAGGCGCCATGCACCCTTCTTTTTGTTTCTGAGAATGATAGTATGGGGAATTGAAGCAAAAAAATATTAAATTAATGCATAATTTGATGCATTTTTTAATAAATTTTAAAGACTTCTAAAACGGACGGCCACCCCACTTTCTACATTTTCCCTGTGCTAGATTGAGTTTCTTCCCACCCCCCACTTTATTTTTTCTATATCCGGGTCGCAAAGTCCGAGAAATAATGGTGGGTTAAGGTTGTATGTCCTTTACCATTGATCTAAGTACAGTCGCTCAAAAAAGCATCCGAACACTATGGTTGATCACAGAATTCAGAAAAAATATCTGGCAACGATTTTTTTTAGAAATTAGTGATCTGGCAGACTTCGTGTCACGTGACACGAAGGTTGCCAGATCACTAATTTCCAAAAAAAAAAATCGTTGCCAGATATTTTTTCTGAATTCTGTGATCAACCATAGTGTTCGGATACTTTTTTGAGCGACTGTAGGTGGTCATATTATTTTGATACTAGATCGTGTGGGCTCACTCACGGAAATATTGAGCGTGTGCAGTTATCGTTCACAGCAAACTGGAGCGTGTGCAGTAACTGCCCACGCTCCAGTTTGCTGTGAACGGTAACTGGAGCATGCACAGTTGCTGTACACGCTCCAGATATTTTTCCTGAATTCTGTAATCACGTGACACGAAGGTTGCCAGATCACTAATTTCGAAAAAAAATCGTTGCCAGATATTTTTTCTGAATTCTGTAATCAACCATAGTATTCGGATTTTTTTTGAGCGACTGTAGGTGGTCATATTATTTTGATACTAGATCGTGTGGGCTCACTCATGGAAATATTGAGCGTGTGCAGTTACCGTTCACAGCAAACTGGAGCGTGTGCAGTAACCTCACGCTCCAGTTTGTTGTGAACGGTAACTGGAGCGTGTACAGTTGCTGTACACGCTCCAGATATTTTTCCTGAATTCTGTAATCACGTGACACGAAGGTTGCCAAATCACTAATTTCTAAAAAAATCGTTGCCAGATATTTTTTCTGAATTCTGTGATCACCATAGTGTTCGGATACTTTTTTGAGCGACTGTAGGTGGTCATATTATTTTGATACTAGATCGTGTGGGCTCACTCACGGAAATATTGAGCGTGTGCAGTTACCGTTCACAGCAAACTGGAGCGTGTGCAGTAACTGCACACGCTCCAGTTTGCTGTGAATGTTAACTGGAGCGTGTACAGTTGCTGTACACGCTCCAGATATTTTTCCTGAATTCTGTAATCACGTGACACGAAGATTGCCAGATCACTAATTTCTAAAAAAAATCGTTGCCAGATATTTTTACTGAATTCTTTAATCAACCGTAGTGTTCGGATACTTTTTTGAGCGACTGTAGGTGATCATATTATTTTGATACTAGATCGTGTGGGCTCACTCACGGAAATATTGAGCGTGTGCAGTTGCTGTACACGCTCCAGATATTTTTCCTGAATTCTGTAATCACGTGACACGAAGGTTGTCAGATCACTAAAATCGAAAAAAATCGGTGCCAGATATTTTTTCTGAATTCTGTAATCGACCATAGTGTTCGGATACTTTTTTGAGCGACTGTAGGTGGTCATATTATTTTGATACTAGATCGTGTGGGCTCACTCACGGAAATATTGAGCGTGTGCAGTTACCGTTCGCAGCAAACTGGAGCGTGTGCAGTAACTGCACACGCTCCAGTTTGCTGTGAACGGTAACTGGAGCGTGCACAGTTGCTGTACACGCTCCAGATATTTTTCCTGAATTCTGTAATCACGTGACACGAAGGTTGCCAGATCACTAATTTCTAAAAAAAATCGTTGCCAGATATTTTTTCTGAATTCTCTGATCAACCATAGTGTTCGGATACTTTTTTGAGCGACTGTACCATAGAGCTAATGAGTCTTAATCGATTTCTTTTGTGATGTTTCTTCAGTAATTTTTTGAACGACAAATGAAGAGAAACTAAAAGTTTCAGTAAACTCGAATACAACATATTCTAAAATATAAGCAGAAGAAATCTTATGAGGAAATAGTTAAGAATATAATTGCCTTATTTCAATCAAGGAGTGAACTAAACGAATTAGTGATTTATATGCACCAAATATTGTATATCTAATTATCACGATACTGGAAGCATTTGAGGTATAATAATCCATATCTTATGTAAATTGAAATGCGTTTTATAAATAAGCTTTCTATGGAAAACTTTTACTTCAATCTTTCAATCGTGTTTAGAGTCGGGGTGATCGGTAAAGGAAATGAAAGGGGGGGGGTGATTGGGGGACAAGCGACTGCATTGATCTAAAACGATCAGAACGCAGCTCACGTTAAAAATTTCTCCGTCCGCTTTGCTGATCTTTAAAACATTTTCTTGAAAGAAATATCCAATTTAAATATTTTTTCTTCCGTTTCAGTTACTAAATTATGAAGAGAGGATGGAGGCAGGGCTTTGTCCCTTTGTCTTCCCTAGATACGGCCCCATTCAAAGAAATAGAGTATTGAAACGTTATTTTATTACCTAACGAATGATGCTGCTAAAAAGGTTATTTTTCAGATTTAATGAACAATTATTATTCTTCGAGAACGCTTTTAGTCTGAAGAGATATCTAAATCATATCTCAAATGGATAACGATTAGAGAACCTAAATCATGTCAGTTGGTTTCTGAAGGGCGTAATTATTTTAGCTGTTGGATGAGAAACTAGTCTCTCTCTCTCTGCCTCATGGGGTATTTAATCTCTGAGTGGAAATTTTGTGCAATCATTGAGATAATATCAGGGTTATTATATCCGGTCAGTTTTGGTTCTCCAGCTCGGACCAGACATATTTTTTTCAGCCTTTTTTATCCAGTTCAGACCCTAAGAGGTCTGCATAGGACATAAAGATTTTCTCAGGTGGCTTTTTCATCTTATTGTATACCTTAAAGGACACTCTGTATAGTTTTGACAGGAAACTCCAATCTGTTACTTGTCCAGTAGATCCATTTCCCAGTTCAGACCTCTTAGGGTCTGAACTGAGAACGGCTTCTAAAAGGTGTGTTTTAAGGTGCTCGCTCATGTGTCCAGATAATGCAAGGCTTGAAGTTGCATCCCATGTGCAATGGCCTTATCAAGGCCATAAACTTCATTAATTTCACCGAGAATAGAAAAGGGTAAACGGAGAATATTTCAACCAGGGACAGTAAGAACTCGAATCTGGAAGCTTTAGGTTTAAAATTTTCAAAAAAAAACAAAACAAATAAAATCATTTGATAAGTTAAAGATATTTTGAGGGTTTATAAAACGATTTAAATGAATACTCATGTATCTATATTGATTTCAATCAATATTCATGTATGATTTTATGACCGATGAAGTCTTTATTTTCTCACTTCCCTGAACGCATTATATTGAACACATTTCCATTTGTTAGTTTCATTCTGCAATTCATCATGCTCCCCCTTCCTGCGACCCCCATTGAATTACATCAATTACGAATCTGTTTCCTTCTTCATTAAGTTCGTCTGTGTTGAATCTCTCAAACTTTCCGTAATGGTAATGTTGTCAGGCAACTGCAAAATACATCTCCCAATAACCGAATTAATCCTTTCACTGAGACATTCCCAATTTCTATTCACTCTGTAGAATCTGCAGATAGAGGGGCCATATCAATGTTCATTGTTTTGCCAATAGGAGAAGCTTTCTAAACGAGTGACAATGTGTGATGAATTCACTTAGTTGCTCTCGAAGGAAAATGTTACGCCCTCGATAACAGCTTTCTCATCCTAGCGAACGCGAATCCGAGTTGATGTCTGCGATTAGCGGATGTAATGAATCTCACTCTAATTAAAGAGTAAAATCGGGAGGGAGCAGAAATCAGTTTCCTTAATTAAGAGATATTTCAAATGATAATAACCGTGAGGGGTATATCATTTCAATAAAATAGGACATAATAAAAAATACATCGCAAAATGGAATAATCAAAGCATAAATACAGTACCTAGAAAGAGAATTTAGTGTGTCACATAATACATATATATTGCACTCTGCTTTATGCTCCTTATTAGAGATTTATATGAATTGTCAGTCAGCTATGGCAGTACAATCAGTTTCGTATTTCCAAAGTTAGTAAAAATCTAAAATTCGAATAATTCCTGGTCTCAGGACAATAATTCCAAGACAAGGGAACTTCATTGCTAGCGAGGTTTAGAGCTAGCTGGTTCCGTCTACAATCTCTCCAATCGTTTGTGCTCTATCTACACCTGACAGGCGGTCGGTCACCTTGCATAATCTGATGAACACCGCTGTAGACTGGTTCTCTCAAGGAAGTGATGGAGGGAGAGAAGTAGGAAATAAAGAAGGAAGGAAGGAATCCATCATTTACGATCTGAAGAAGCCACCGGAGAAAATATATGGAAAGAAGGAAGAGAGGGAGGATGAGAGAAAAGGAGGGAGGGAGGCAGGAAGAGAGAAAGGGAGGAAGGAAGGAAGGAAGGAAGAAGGAAGGAATCCATCATTTACGATCTGAAGAAGTCACCGGAGAAAATATGTGGAAAGAAGGAAGAGAGGGAGGATGGGAGAAAAGGAGGGAGGGAGCAGGAAGAGAGAGAGGGATGAAGGAAGGAAGGAAGAAGAAAGGAAGGAAGGAAGGAAGGAAGGAATCCATCATTTACGATCTGAAGAAGCCATCGGAGAAAATATGTGGAAAGAAGGAAGAGAGGGAGGATGGGAGAAAAGGAGGGAGGGAGGCAGGAAGAGAGAGAGGGAGGGAGGAATGAAGGAATCCATCATTTACGATCTGAAGAGACCACCGGAGAAAATATGTGGAAAGAAGGAAGAGAGGGAGGATGGGAGAAAAGGAGGGAGGGAGGCAGGAAGAGAGAGAGGGAGGAAGGAAGGAAGGAATCCATCAATTACGATCTGAAGAAGCCACCGGAGAAAATATGTGGAAAGAAGGAAGAGAGGTAGGATGGGAGAAAAGGAGGGAGGGAGGTAGGAAGAGAGAGAGGAAGGAAGGAAGGAAGGAAGGAAGGAAGGAATGCACCATTTATAATACGAAATAGCCACCTGAGAAAATATGTGGAAAGAAGGAAGAGAGGGAGTATGGGAGAAAAGAAGGGAGAGAGGCAGGAAGAGAGAGAGGGAGGAAGGAAGGAAGGAAGGAAGGAAGGAAGGAATGCACCATTTATAATACGAAAAAGCCACCTGAGAAAATATGTGGAAAGAAAGAAGAGGGGGAGGATGGGAGAAAAGGAGGGAGGGAGGCAGGAAGAGAGAGAGGGAGGAAGGAAGGAATGCACCATTTATAATACGAAAAAGCCACCTGAGAAAATATGTGGAAAGAAGGAAGAGAGGGAGTATGGGAGAAAAGTAGGGAGAGAGGCAGGAAGAGAGAGAGGGAGGAAGGAAGGAAGGAAGGAAGGAAGGAAGGAAGGAAGGAAGGAAGGAAGGAAGTAATGCGAAAAAATTTGTAATACGAAAAAGCCACCTGAGAAAATATGTGGAAAGAAGGTAGAGAGGGAGGATGTGCGAAAAGGAGGGAGGGAGGAAGGAAGAGAGAGAGGGAGGAAGGATGGAAGGAATGCACCATTTATAATACGAAAAAGCCATCTGAGAAAATATGTGGAAAGAAGGTAGAGATGGAGGATGGGAGAAAAGGAGGGAGGGAGGCAGGAAGAGAGAGAGGGAGGAAGGAAGGAAGGAATCCATCAATTACGATCTGAAGAAGCCACCGGAGAAAATATGTTGAAAGAAGGAAGAGAGGGAGTATGGGAGAAAAGGGGGGAGGGAGGGAGGAAGGAAGGAAGGAAGGAATGCACCATTTATAATACGAAAAAGCCACCTGAGAAAATATGTGGAAAGACTGAAGAGAGGGAGGATGGGAGAAAAGGAGGGAGGGAGGCAGGAAGAGAGAGAGGGAGGAAGGAAGGAAGGAAGGAAGGAAGGAAGGAATGCACCATTTATAATACGAAAAAGCCACCTGAGAAAATCTTTATGAGCAGATACCAGGTTTTGCCGAAGGCGGGACTTTACTTCTATAGTATTGTCAAGCCTGACGGTGGATAGAAGTAAACATGGCACTCTCCCGTATAGATGTAGTGTAGTCTGTGAATTGCGGAACATCTGGGCTTTGTTATTCATTATATTACTGTCCTATGCAGATAGTTAGAAAGGCAAAGGTATTGATATTAAGCCACTGCATCAAGTATCATCTGTGAATCTTGATCAGGTTTTGTAGAAATCTTGTTTGGGTGTTCCTGTGCCTGGCTAAAATTTTATTGAACAAGCTAAATTGAACCGCAAAACATTACACTTGGATAGAGAGTGATCCATTATTACAAGATTCGTTGCAAACTTTTAAGGCTAAATATTAATTGCTATTAGTTTGTTAACAGCTCATGGCGAGAAACTTTCTACCCAACTACGAAGCAGCAGATACAACGCTACTCATTTTACTAAATAAATATATTTATATCTTCTTTTGTTATCTTTGTTGTTTACGTTGGTTGGTTTCTCTGTTATAATGTACTTTCAGTATCCATATACGCGGTACACATAATTTCTGGTGATTTATTACGAAATTTCGAAGCATTTAAATTTCGGAAATGGTTAGGTCCAAATCAACACCGATTTTTGAGGTTGTACTTTTTTTCTACACTCGGATATCTTCAGTTTTTTAAAATATTAAGTACCTTTTAAATTATTTTTTTAATCATACGTAGCTGTGCACCTAAAAGAAAAGAATGCAATTAAACTGCATTTGGTTTAAAATGAAAATGAGATTAATTAATTTTTCTTCTAACAGAGCTTTAGTGTTTATAATCGTGGAAAAAAAATCCACGGTATAGTCCACATAAAAAAAAATCCACTTTATAGTCCACATAAAAAAAAATCCACGATAAAATCCACGATATTATCCACATAAAAAAAATCCACGATAAAATCCACGATATTATCCACATATAGTACATTAAAACTTCTCTGATAGCTGATTAATAAACAAGCAGAATAAGCTGGAAGACAGGATTAACGAAATACACGAGAAATTTGCAACTGAGGTAAGTACATCGTTTTAAAGGAAAATGCAAAAGTGATAAAAAAAATATTTTTAATGGATTCTCAATTTGCATTAACGATGATTCTGTGATAGAATCTAAAATGAGATTATTAAAATTTATTGAAGCAAAAATTCAGTAGGGAAAGGATATTCATTGCAGTTTGACAGGATAAAATATGAAGGTTTATAGCTATAATCCTTTTAAAGATGAGTCTTAATACAATGAATAATTTGTCGGATCACGATACGAAGGTTCATTGTGAAGATATTGTCCCCCGCTCCCAGAGTTTCAGTTACGTAACGCTCTTTTGGCCAGGGGATAATCGAAAGTGGGTTCCGTTCTTATACCCTGCACCAAGGATTTATGGTTGTTGTATAAGGTCGGCATGAAGGTTAGATGAACTATGGAGACTGTGACAAAGGCTCCTCCTTTCCAGCTTACAGTTAAATCCCATGTTAATCTGGTCGCGAATGATCAAATAAGTTTACTCTTAAGGCATAATTATCATATTCTAAAAGGTATCTTGTTGCTGCAATATAAGCATAAGACTTTTCACTCGAAGGAGAGCAATCAATCAATCAATCAACAATGAAGCCATGTTGGCTTTCGATGGCTGCTGTGGATATACGTGTTTTTGTGCTCTTCTCAAAGCATGTGCAGAGTAATGAACTTTTATTTGCACATAGGTTTCATATAGTGTCAATTTCACATTGGTGTAACTTTTACAACTCATTTTCGTTTTCTTGCCTTTCGTTTCCGCATAGTCTGCATATTGTCTATTCGAAAGTTAACCTTCGTACGATTAAGTCTTTTCCACTCACAAGGCAAAGTAACACACTTTAATTACACTGGGCAACACACAAAAAGGCTTTGAAATGAAAATAGCCAATATTTACTCTTTTCGAGGTGCTAAACACGAAAATGACAGTAAAATTTGTCGATTGGCTCTTGTTTAGGAGAGACAGAGATTGTCATGTATAAACGACTCAGTCCGCATTGAGTTCAGAGATAACTATCTCATAACCCTGTATTTTAAACTACAGATTGCAACATATTGCATTGTATTGCACCAGCCTGCCATACACATAAGCCCCGGAGGTATTGCATCATTGTCTGATGCCATGTAGTTAAGTCATGACATCACGGCTTTATGATCATGGACAAAAGATAATGCAAACGTTAGTGTAAGTGACGCCTCATAGGATGAGCAAGTCTGTTGAGCGATTTCCATTTACCCCTGAGTCATAGTACAACAGAAGTGATCCTTGCAGTTTTAATCCAGTGGTAGTGATGCTTCGTAGCTGTGTTAATAGTACAGATATATTTTGTTACATTTGCGAGGAAGTGATGTTTGCAAGCCAGAAAAGGGCCATCACTCCAATAGTGAAAGCGGCATATGAGTTTTATTTTGGATGCAAGATCGGGAACCAGGACAAGGCCTGGACCCCACACATATGCTGCAGTATGTGCGCAAGAAATCTTTCGTAGTGAAAGGCGAAAAAGTGGCGATGCCGTTTGCTGTTCCTATGGTTTGGAGAGAGCCAAGCAATCACGCAAATGACTGCTATTTCTGCATGGTTCCACCTGTTTCTGAAGGCATCACAAGGAAAAAGAAGTGGACAATAGCGTACCCAAATACACAATCTGCTCTCCCACCAGTTCCGTATGATGAAGGCCTACCCGTTCCCGTATCTCCAAAAGAATTTTCCATCAATTCAGACGATGAGGAGAGAGGAAAACCGTCGTCTGGTTCTCTGCAGCCTTGTGTGTCTAATGATCCATAAGTCTGCCATGGTGCGTCATCTGCGCCACACATTCTCACCGAAGAAGAAATGAATGATCTTGAACTTCCAAGGCCAAAGTTGAGTTACTTGGACCAACACTTAAACAATGGAATCTTCTCAAGGAAAATATCCGAGTGACTTCGTTTCGAACTCGTCATGAGAAGTTTGCTCAGATGTTCTGCTCAGATGTAGATGGCCTGATGAATGCCCTCGGAATCAAACACGACCCTCAAGAATGGAGACTATTCATAGATACCTCGAAATTGAATCTCAAGGCGGTGTTGCAGCATAATGGAAATCGACTTCTATCCAGTCCCGTCGTACACACTGTCTACATGAAAGAAACCTACGACAACCCAAAACAACTGTTGAACTATCTTAGTACTGGCAGAAACACACAAAATCCTGCTACCGTCCCTACACATCAAACTCGGTGTGATGAAAAACTTCCTAAAATCCATGAACCAGACTGCATCAGCTTTCAAGTACTTGGCTGACAAATTCCCTCGAATCAGCGAAGCGAAAATTAAAGAGGGAATTTTTGTGGGCTCTCAGATCCTCAAGCTGTTCAGAGACCAGATGTTCGACAACCTTCTTCAGGGTGACGAGAAAAAGGCTTGGGATACATTTCGTCTGGTGTCAACTAAATTCCTCGGGAATGTCAGGGCAGACAACTACAAGAAACTGGTTAAGGACATGTTGTCTCTGTATCGCAAACTTGGCTGTAATATGTCCTTAAAGATCCACTTTCTTCATTGCCACTTAGATTTCTTCCCCGACATCTACAGCATCGTTAGTGATGAGCACGGTGAACGTTTTCACCAGGACATTGTAACGATGGAGAAACGATACCTGGGTAACTGGTCCACTTCAATGTTGGCTGACTAGTGTTGGACGCTCGCCAAGGATGATCCTGAGCAGCTGTACAAGCGACGGGTAAAGTGACGTCGGAAGTAGAAGCGGAGTTTTAACGATACATGTCATATCTCTGTATTACTCTATCATATAAGAAACTATTGCGGATTTCTCAGAAATCGTAGCCAATTTTTCATTTTCATTGATTGTGTGAGAGTACCTGTTCAGTACCTTGAAATCTTTAAGAAATGGCTACTTTTATCTCAGAGGCATGGCTTTTATGAAAATTTGTTGCCCAGTGTTATAACATCCAAGTACGAGTAAGTTTAGTTATATCAGGAACATTTTCTGACAAGACTAAAAAGCCTAGACTTAGAGCCCAAATGCCAAAAAAAGTTTAAAAATCTAATAAATGAATTAATAGCGAAAAAATGTTGCGATATTTCCGATATTTAAGTTTTTACGTTATTTCGAAAATTTGACCACACTAGATACTAGACAACAAAATATTATCTTCTCAACTGTATGAATATGGAATGAAACATCGATTCAGAAGTGGTAGGGGATGTGTGGATCAGATATTTTCACTCTGGCAGATTCTTGAGAAACGTTTGGAGTTTCAGAAACCTTTGGTTGCTAGCTTTGTTGATTTCAAAATGGCTTTCGACTCTGTTGATCGTCATAATTTGTGGTTGAGAGTGAGATCATATGGTATACCAGACAAGTTAGTTAACATAATGAAAGCTCTCTATAATAACACTGAGTCATGTGTGAGAGTTGGTAAGTCTTGTAGCAATTGGTTTAGCATTACTTCTGATGTTGGACAAGAGTGCATTATGTCTCCTTTTCTCTTTAGCTTGGTTATTGATTATGTTATGCGAAATTCACTTCAAGGGAAAGATTTTGGCCTTAAATGGACTGGAGATACGAAAATTTCTGATTTACATTAAGCTGATGATTTAGCCCTTTTGGCAAATGATGTTGATGAGATGAACTCTTTCATTCGAGCTGTTGATGAGACTGGTAGTCGAGTAGGTTTGGTTATAAACAGAGAGAAAACTAAAGTGATGAAAATTGGTCAGGCAGGTTGTGATTCAGTTCATCTGAATGGTTGCAGTCTTGAGCACGTGTCACAGTTTAATTACCTTGGGAGCTATGTAACTGATGCTAGTAATGTGCGGCATGAGATCAACAGACGAATAGGTATTGCTGCCGGGACTTTTAAGAATCTATGGAGAGTGTGAAGAAATAGGCGCATACACCTAAAGACTAAAATTAGACTGTATAATAGTTTGGTTCTTTCTAGGGTTAGTTATGTCAGTGAAACTGGACACTCTGTAAACAAGATAACAACTAGATGCTTACGTAGTATCTTGGGTATTAGGTGGTTCAACTTTGGAACTAATGATGAGGTTAGGCAAAGGAGTCTGCAACCTCCTTTAAGCAGCATATTGTGCAGAGAGAGACTCCGTTGGTTTGGCCATGTTGCTTGTATGGATAATTATAGATTGGCGAATAGGGTTATGAACAGTGTGCTTAAAGGCTTCAGAAGGAGGGGGAGACCTAGGGTACGGTGGGCAAACAATGTCAAACAGGACCTTATTAGAATTGGTTTGCAGTGGCCAGATGCAACAGATGCAGCTCAGGACAGACTTGCTTCTAGAACTAAATTGCACGTTCTGGTTGGACCTCCGTAGCCCATGGCTGCTTGATGATGATGATGATTATCAAATACTCTGCGTTTTTATAATGAAGGTGTAAGAGTTAAAAGTGATCATGTCTTGGGGCTGTGATTACTCTCCTTAGAATGAACTAAAACAGCTCCGTTATCAACTAATGATTTTGCATCACTAGTAACTGGTTTTAAATTTCTCTGAATGTTTTTCTTTAAGAAAAATATATTTAAACATCATAAGCCGTTTTAGAACGTTTTCCTTTATATTTTCGAAAATATTTCATTACTTTAAACTTTTATTTAATTTTCTCGTTGTTTCTTAATATTAATTTCCACAATAACTCTTTAGTTTCCAGTGATCATCAAAGGCATATTTAATAATATTGTGACGATTTCCAATCTATAAAAATGTCATAGTTGTGTTATAAATTTCGTTTCTTTTGATTTCTTGGTTAAGAAAAATCAGCAGTCAACCTTTCACTTTTATAGTCTTCATCTTTTAATTAATCATCTTCTTAAAGTATTTAATCAATGGTTCGCTACACTCGTATTTATTAAATCGATCTTATTTATTTAACAAAAATTCTGAAATAATGACTTTTTTAATGGAATAGATCAATTTTTTTGTCAGTTAAGTGTTGGTTCAATGAATTGAAGAATGACGTTAAATACTTAAAAATATTTTGTTCTCCTCTTCAAGAAATAATTTCTTTGGTTTTAACATGAGATCATGTTTTATCATATTGACATCAAATGCGCATTTAGTATCACAAAAGCCATAAGCAACTTTTAAATAATAAAATATGGCTTAAAGGTAGGAACGTCTTCTTGTAACTACAGAAGACTGTTTGAGCGTTTTAATATAAGTACCAAAAGATATAGTTCAAGAAAGCCGAAATTTCGCCACGTTTAAATTCAATTGCCTGATAATCATATGCATCTATTCTTCTAAGTAATAAATGCTGAATTAAACTCAAATGAAAACAGCATTTGTAACTAGTTTTAGAAGTAATTTAAGTTCTGTTTGCAAGTTGTGGTTTGAGAGATTTTTGTCTCAATGAATTAAAATGCTGCTTCCATTCAATTAAAGTGATCCGTTAATCGCATTATTAACAACCTCACGGTGGATGTGAGGATGTCTTCGTGATAGGAAATTAATTCAGTAAAGGCGAAAAAATAATTGCATCGAACTTTCGGAAGCTTCGTTTAATTGAAGCCGAGTAACAAATGACCAAAGCCAGATATTAGAGGCGAAAGATCTTAAGAAACAATTTATCGTGCTGAGGTAGTACTCTGTGGTCAACCCACTGAGACCCTTCTCATTTGGGCAGGAATGAATTGTCTGCATAAGACACCTACAATAGCGCCAAGCTGTTTAAGGATTGCATGGAACTGCGACCGACTAAATCTCTGCTTACTGGACAGTCAATCCCCGAAGAGCCAATCGAAATGGATCTACAAGTTCGCATCTGTTTACGTCAGAGACCACACCGATGTTAATTCCGTTTACCGTTGCAGTTACCGGCCAGGTTTAAACAAGCTCGCATTGTGCGCGTGTCTAGCAGTTCTGTCGGAAGCAGTTCCTTTTGTCTCGCGACGACGAGCACGGATGGTGCTCAAGAGGAAGCGGCAGACGATAGATCCTCAGAGATATGCCGACTGCTGCGAGAGTGCTTTAGTGCTTCTGATGTCAGAGATCTCAAGTGAGGCGAGAGCTTTAATCTTCTCTCTTGCCATCATCCAAAGGCTCTGCAGCAATTAAGAAGCTCATCATCATCATTCTCAAGCAGCCATGGGATACGGAGGTCCAACCAGACCGTGCAGTTTAATTCTCCAAGCATATCTGTCCTGAGCTACATCTGCTGCATCCGGCCACTGTACACCAATTCAAAAAAGGTCCTGTTTGACATGGTCTGCCCACCGCATCCTAGGTCTCCCCCTCATTCTGAGGCTTCTAGGTACACTGTTCATAACACTATTCGCCAATCTATAATTATTCATACGGGCAACATAGTCAAACCAGCGGAGTCTCTCTCTGCACAATATGCTGCTTAAAGGAGGTTGCAGACTCATTTGCCTAACCTCATCATTAGTTAAAAGGTTAAACCACCTAATACCCAAGATACTATGTAAGCATCTAGAATCAAAAGCATTTAGTTTCCTCCTACCTTGTTTACACAACGTACAAGTTTCACTACCATAACTAACCCTAGAGAGAATCAAACTATTATAGAGTCTAATTTTAGTCTTTAGGTGTATACGCCTATTTCACCACAATCTCCATAGATTCTTAAAAGTCATGGCACCAATCCCTATCCGTCTGTTAATCTCATGCCGCACATGACCAGTATCTGTTACATAGCTCCCAAGGTAATTAAACTGTGACACGTGCTCAAGATTGCAACCATTCAGATGAACTGAATCACAACCTGCCTGACCAATTTTCATCACTTTAGTTTTCTCTCTGTTTATAACCAAACCTACTCTACTACCAGTCTCATTAACAGCTCGAATGAAAGAGTTCATCTCATCAACATCATTTGCCAAAAGGGCTAAATCATCAGCATAATCTAAATCAGAAATTTTCGTATCTCCAGCCCATTTAAGGCCAAAATCTTTCCCTTGAAGTGATTTTCGCATAACATAATCAATCACCAAACTAAAAAGAAAAGGGGGCAAAATGCACCCTTGTCGAACACCAGAAGTAATGCTAAACCAATTGCTATAAGCCTTACCAACTCTCACACACGACTCAGTGTTATTATAGAGAGCTTTCATTATGTTAACTAACTTGTCTGGTATACCATATGATCGCACAATCAGCCACAAATTATGACGATCAACAGAGTCGAAAGCCTTTTTGAAATCAACAAAGCTAGCAACCAAAGGTTTCTGAAACTCTAAACATTTCTCAAGAATCTGCCTAAGTGAAAATATCTGATCCACACATCCCCTACCACTTCTGAATCCACATTGTTCATCACGCAATTGACTGTCAACCAGATTCTTAATTCTATTAAGCACAATCATGGAAAGAATTTTACCTGGAACAACGAGTAGGCTGATACCCCTATAGTTATCACAACAACTGTGATCACCCTTTTTGAAAATAGGGATAACAATAGCTCTTGTAAAATCCTTAGGAACCATGCCTTTATCATAAAAGATATTCAGAATTTCAGTCATCCAAGTGGCAACCGAAATATTCCCAGCTGTAAGCATTCCTGTAGTAATTTCATCTACCCCTGGGGATTTATGAAGTTTAAGTTTAGAAATAGCCAAAATAACTTCAGACTGTGTTATATGGCCAACATTAAAGCAACCAATGTATCTATCAGCATTACAAACAATGGGAGTAGAACTAACCACATTGTTTAGAACATCACTGAAATGCTCAGTCCACCTAGCCATGACAGAATCCTCACCTATAACCTTATCTTATTTATCCTTCAATCCCTATCTGATACCTGTCCTCTTTCTACTACATAAAACACATAAACTGCCTTTTACAGCTGTCTAACTGCTTCCTCAGCTTTGTCAGCCAAGCCATCAAGCCAAAGATTCTTATCAGCAACTAACTGATCCTTTACACTTTTATTAAGCTCTCTGTAATCCTTTCTATTAGGACTAGTAGGGTACTCATTAAGGACATTCCTCTAGTTCCTTCTTTCTGAAATAAGCTCAAGTGCCTTATCACTCAGATAATTCTGTCTCCTCTGCTCCTTTTTTCCTAAAAGAGTACTGTTAGTTTCCAAAAAAAAACCTGTTTAAAACGGCCCCATTCTTCCCCAACTTCAGTAGTAAGCAAACCATGACTGTCATAATGACTAAGTAACCTATCATGGTAAGCTTTAGCTATAACTGGGTCTTTCAGAGCTTCAGTATTAAAGGTAAATGTTTTGACTTTAGCACAAAACTTTTTAAGTTTAAGTTGCAAGACACTTTTAACAAGATAATGGTCAGATCCAATTTCAGTTCCCTTATAAGCCCTGGTGTTCCTAACAGAATTAGCCCATTTGCTGTTAATTAATATGTAATCAATCATATTCTTATGCAGCCCATCTGGTGAAACCCATGTGTATTTATGTATGTCGCCGTGTTTGTAATGAGTGTTAGTTATTCTGAATCCATTGAGTTTACTTACCTGTAGGAGACGTTGCCCATTGCCATTGCAGCTACCAATACCAAAACGGCTATCACCCCTCCCCACAGGTCAGAGTCAGTACCAAATTTGGCATTGAAGTCACCTAGAACAAGGGTAATATCTCGTTTCTTGACAGAATTCAAAATATCCTGAAGAGTCCGCAAAATCTATCCTTCTCATCCTCATCTTCAGTGAGGGCATAACAACAGATAACATTCAAGACTTTAATGCTTGTCTGAAATTTTGCTGTAAGAAACCTTTCATTATGCACTCATATCCCAGAAGAGCATCACTAGCATGTCTGCTGAGCAGCAGACCCACGCCTTGGTGATGCTTTCCATCCTCCCTCTCTGTAAAGAGAAATTTAAAGTTATTTTTAAGTATCTCACCTTTACCTGTCCATCTGGTTTCTTGCAAGCCTAGAATATCTAGGTTACAGCCCTGGAATTCCTGCGTGAGGACATCAAGAGAGTAATCTCTATGTAATGTCCTCACATTCCACGTTCCTGCAGAGAGAAAATGATTAGGAGGATTTTTAAAGAAATTAGGTTTATTGAGATTAGTAGGGCCAAAAGTATCAAATTGCCCCCTGATCGCAGGCATGGTGCAAAGTCCTGTTCCTCCTCTGCTAAAGGTTGAAGTCACCGATGCTGGTAGTATCTTCAGGCACCATTTTTTCAAGTGGACTTTTTCAAGAGCGATATGACCTGCCTGAGACACATTACTCCAGTTTAGGCATGACGATGCCAAACTAGCTAAGTAAGGTTCAGGTACCTGCGATGGCCTCTGATTAGGATTATCCACCAGCTGAAATAAGGTATCCCATGCCTCTGTTCACTTAGGGCTGGCAACCCAGAAGCAAACAGAAAACACAGCGGCAGATTCTCCCTCAACAGAGGCCCACCAGTGCAGCAAGTCCAGGATCCATAATCAAGTTCAAATCCATAAACAAGTCCAGTCTAGTTGGTATAAATGGTCAGCACCAGGGCCCTGTAAAGTTGACCACTCCTCAGCAGGGTTGAAAAAAAAAAGAAAATGGCCATAGATGACCAGATCAGTAGGCCCTCCCCTTCCGTTCCCTTCCAAAAGAGAATATCTCTTTTGAAAGGTTATAACGGCCTGCACCACGAGAAGGCGGGGTCGGACATTAGGTGCTAGACCTGGTCGGTTCTGCGCATCATCACTAGGGATTGGTACACAGCTCTGCTTCCGATTTATGCCTAGCTACCATTTACAGCTCAGCAGAATCATAAATAAGCCTGTTGGCTTTTACGAAGGGAACATTTCACTGACGGAATTCTTGGGATTTTATTTCTGGATTAGTTTGAAGACATTTTCGTAAAAGTTGGATAACATCAGGGACAGTAATCGAGAAAATGAAACGATTCATCTGTCTTAGTTTATAAGGATGGAGGCGAACACATTGCTAGCTCAAGTGCTTGACACACAGGCAGTCACCTGAGGCTCGGTAGTCAGAGCTTTAATCATATCAATGCTTGTAAAATAATTGAAAGAATTCGAAATATGTCTTCATAACTGTTGTAAACTTTACAAATAGTAAAAAAATTGCAAATTAAAACTGTTTTTTTATTTTTTTATTGTGCTTTCAAAGTAATATGTACTATAACAACCGAGTCAAGCTTCTGCATTTGGGTTGTTATATGTCGATAGATTTTAATGTAGAATTTCTATGATAATAAACTTGAACTTATTAAGTATTTAAACTAATACGTGGTCCAATCAAATCATCAGAGCATGTCCATGTTACGACAGGGAAAGACAAATTACACACTCCTTATACGGAAGTATGAGGTTTTATGTTAATGAAACTGAAGGCAAATTAAAGATCTAAATCACATACACTATCTGATCAAACATATCCGAACACCCCTTCTGAGTAGTGGATTCGCCCATTTACGCCACAGCCATGATCCAAACAGGTATAAAAAGAGGCACGTGGTCTGTCAAACCTCATACACAAGCATGAACAGGAGAGTGGGCCGTACGACAGAGCTCAGTGATTTCAACGTGGTATGGCCAAAGGATGCCACCTTAACAGCAAGTCAGTCAGAACATTTCGGCCCTGCTGCAGCTGTCCCGATCAACTGTAAGTGATGTTGTTGTGAAGTGGAAACGCCCCGGAGTCACAACAGCGAGATCGCGACCCTGTAGGCCATGTAAAATGACAGAGAGGGGACCGCCGAATGCTGAAGCGAGTGGTGCGAAAAATTGCCTTTCCTCGGTTGCAAAACTCACCACCGAGTCCCAAAATGCCTCTGGAAGCAATGCCAGCACCATAACAGTTCGTCGCGAGCTGCAGGAAATGGGTTTCCATGGCCGAGCACCGGCACACAAGCCTGACATCAACAAGATCAACACTAAGTGTCTGTTGGAGTGGTGTAAAGCACGGTGCCAGTGGACTCTGGATCAGTGGAACCGCGTTCTCTGGAGTGATGAACCACGCTTCACCATCTAGCAGTCCGACGGACAAGTCTGGGTGTGGAGGATGCCAGATGAACACTACCTGTATGACTGTGTTGTACCAACTGTGAAGTTTAATGGAAGAGGTATAATTTTCTGGGGTTGTTTTTCATGGTTCGGGCTGGTCCCCCTAATTCCAGTGAACGGGACTCTATAACGAAACTTCGGCAATTCGGTGCTTCCAACTTTATGGCAACAGTTTGGTGAAGATCTTTTCCTGTACCAACATGACAATAACCCCCCCCCCCCCCCGTCCACAAAGCGATAGGATCGCGCAGGAATGGTTTGATGAGATGGGTGTGGAAGAATTTGACTGGCCTGCACAGGACCCTGATCTCAACCCCATGGAACCCCTTTGGGATGAATTGGAACTCCGACTGCCAGCCAGGCCGAACCACCTGACATCAGTGACAGGCCTCACTACTAATGCTATTGTGGCAGAATGGCAGGCAACTCCCGCAGCAAGGTACCAAAATCTAGTGGAAAGCCTTCCCCGCAGAGTGGAGGCTTGATAGCAGCAAAGGGTGGACCAATGAGATATTTATTCCTTTCTTATTACCGGGAGATTGTGGATGAGTGAGTGTCACGATACTTTGGATCATGTAGTGCATATACACATAAAAACTGTATAATTAAACGAAAAGCATTGATCTGATGCACTAAAATGCATGATATAATTAACCTTTCTTCATTTACTAAAATATAAAATATGCTTCTTTAATTTTCTGCGGACGGATGGCGATCATAAATATTCATGATCAAAACAATTTTATCGGAGATATTTATTACACTTGTTGAGGACATTCGTATGCTCTGAACAATAATTGAAAATAATTGACGCACAATAAGTAAAACAAAATTAGAATTGGCATCAAAATGAAGGTTTAAAAAGGGATATTAATATGGGATCGAGATTAAATTTTGCGATGTTAATTAAAATTGCAGAATGAAACAAACATGGCGTCAAAGCAATGTGATCTAACAAATGTATTAAGTTCATTTTTGAAATACGCAATAGAAGCAAAACATTTGAATTGTTGGTTGTAAGAGAATAACGTCATATGGAAATTTGTTTTCGTATAGATGAGTGATGCTGTTTTGTGTTTTCAGCTGATCTGAGGATTTGTAAAGTATTGAACATGATGATATCAGAAGGTGAGTATATTGTAAATGCATCTATTGATGTGATAATGCGAAATAGAGATTTTACGTTTCAAAGGGTTTTGGGAGAAGGCTCCTTTGGCAAAGTCATTTTGATGTGGGATCACCAGTTAGAGAGTGATGTCGGTGTTAAAATAGTTCTCAAACCTTCATCTGGAGAATCAACCATCTGGCCAACACTTCAGCACCCAAATATCGTTCCTTTATTTAGAACCATCAATTTAATATCTACTAGTGTAGCATTCATCATGCCATTCTATCACATGGACTTGTTCGACCTGATTAACGACGCAAGTATTTGCGAAGACAAAAATTGCTTCTTGCTCAAAAAGCTTTACACCATTGACATATTAAATGCCGTTCATTATCTGCACTCCAACCGATTAACTCATAATGACATTAAAGAAGAAAACATATTAATAGACATTGTTGGTGATCGAGCTCTAATTGGGGATTTTTCAACATTAGCCCACTTCGAAGAAGTGAACGAGAACATGATTGCCGCACCTAGATTATATTTACCCCCTGAAGTATTTTCAAAGGAAACATTCGGCTGGGAAAATTATATATGTGCAGAATTATGGGGCATAGGCATAATGTTCGTGGAGATATTTACTAGGAAATACTTCACTACGATTGTCAAGCACTTTTCAAAATATCCCAATTTTGAACAACATATCCGACCAATATTAAACGGTTTTAAAAATAGTGAAAGAATGCAAGAAATTCTCCAAATGAGCAATCCTGCTTCTAATATATCAAAGTTGGCTGCAATACAGTTCATCAGTTTCACTGAATTGTTTTTAACAGAAAACCCTAAACTTAGGGTTAGTGCTGAGTTAGCCCTTAAACACGAGTTCCTAAATCTATCAGAAAATGATGATGGAAAAGATGAAGATACGGAATCAAATAACAGTGCTACAGTTAAGGATAAAACAGATGTAGACATCGCACCAGATGATTCCGAAGAGGAACCAAGACAGAAATCTAAAAAACATACCAAGTCGATTCGAGTCAACAAAGATATTAAAGCATCCCTTCTAAAGGTTTTATGTTGTTTTCCATTTACTAGTGGTCACGTTTCATCGAAAATCAAGCGAATGAAGATCAACAGGAGTTCAGTTGGTAGCCAAAAGACTGAAAGATGCGATCTAAAATGTAATCAGGATCAACAGAACCCTGTAGGAGAGAAATCAGATAATATAGATGGAAAGGCAATTGTGCAGTCATCGGATTCGAAGGTTAATGTCGATGATTCCGGTGAGAAGAAGAAAGATAAGAAAATTCCTTTAGTAATCGAATCTCGAAAAATGGACTCTGATGGGGAAAGTAAACGTAAATCGATGTTTTCTAGAATCACGAATTTCCTACGAAAGAAAATCTTCATATACAGTTCGAAATTAGAAAAGAAAAAAAGGTGCGGCAATCTTGGATTTGAGTGCCAACATTTGGCTCCAGATATTGTGAGCAGTTTAGGCGGAGATCGAAAGATCTGGAAAAAGAATAACGCTATGAGTGCAAGAGGAAACGGAAAAATGGAGCAAATGATAAAGGATCCCGAAGGCTTTAAGAAGAGTGAAGGCGTTGAGGAAAATGAATCCTTTTCGTGCCAAGGAGCTGGAGACTTCTGTTGCAGTCGAGATGGGTGTTATGAAAACGTCACCTTCAGCCTGAGTGAATGAGAAAAGGATCCAGAGGAAAAGCATCACTACTAGGAAACAAACGGCCCTTTTAAGGGCCCCTAAATAGTGATAAAGGGATACCCAATCTACATTTCTGTGTTTCATGTTCTATGTTTCGTTTTGTATTTTGTCCTTCACTTTCAAACAAACGATTTGTTCTTTCTTATGAGTCCGATATTCAGAGCATTATTCTTCATTTTCATTGAAAGCAACTCTAAAGTTTATTAATTTTAGAAAACGTATCCTTTGCTTCTCCACTAAATAATATTAAATTATATTATATTCAACTTTAATTGAAATGTATTACGGTATGAGTTCGAAATCCGAAATTGTAGTAAATGAAGCCAATCGGAATCTGTCTAACAAACTCTCATTGATTCTGTTCTGTCCGAAGAGAGGAAAAGAACTCCCACTGCCCTACGGACATCTAGCGGACAGAATTATCGATTTTAATAACAGATATTAGTCATATCATGTAAAATTCATTTCAATAGTAATGCAATTGATCACGACTCTCATCTTAAAAATGGACGCGTAAATAAAAAAAAAGAAAACTCAGGTATTTCAAGATAATTTTTTCATAAGAAATAAAGCAAATGGTGGGGATTCAGAGGTGGGGGGGATTCATGGATAAATGCGTTCCTCAGCTGTTCATTTTTTTTCACTACGCAATATTTATTTGATGCAATAAAAAACACATTATAGGAAATCAATTATATATATTTAATATATTTAATTACTCATTAATATTTTATTTATTAATATTGTATTATAATTATATTATTATATTAATATTATTTGTTAATATTTATTAATAATTTATAATATTATTATTAAATATATATATTAATTAATATGAAGAAATTATTAAAGGAAATATCTGGGTTAGACGAAGGAATAGCCATTGAGCAGCATCTTATGTAGGGAGAAATGGCCAATGAACTGCAGGCTGGCAAATGGAATTATAAAGAGAAGGAGACGTAGAACGTTTGTCAGTGGATAATGTGAAATAGAAGTTTTTTTTAGAACTGGCTTGTTAGTGAGCAAATGAAGCTAAGGATAGACGTTTCGCGAGTGCTAAATTGGAAAGTGTTATTGAACTTCCTTACGGCAAAGCTGCTTGAAGAGTATGCGTGTATGCAATGCTGAAAATAATTTATTTGATACACGTATTTGAATATAAGTCATGAAAGAATTCAGCAGAAGTTGGTAAGACTAGTAGCATTGCGGAATTCATTGCAAGGGGAAGATTTTGTCGTTACTTGCATTTTGCTGATTCTTTGGCAAATGATGTTGATGTGATTAGAGCTGTTGACGAGACTGCTGATAGAGTAGGTTTCATGATATACAGAGAGACAACTAAGATGATGAAAATTGGTCAACAGGTTGTGTCTTATCTATTTTTAATAGCTGCATTCGTGAGCAGGTATCTCAATCTTGGGAGCTGTTTAACTGATACTGGTGATGCATAATACATCAGATAAAGGACATAAATTGCTGCTGGGACATTTAAGAATCTGAGAGTGTGGGAGTATAGGGGTATACACTAAAGACTAAAATTAAGCTTTGTAACAGGATTCTAGATGCTTACGCAGTATCTTGGGCATTAGGTGGTTCAACTTTGGAACTAATGATGAGGTTAGGCAAAGAAGTCGGCAACCTCCTTTAAGCAGCATATTGTGCAGAGATAGACTCCGTTGGTTTGGCCATGTTGCCCGTATGAATAATTATAAATTGGCGAATAGGGTTATGAACAGTGTGCCTAGAGGCCTCAGAAAGAGGGGGAGACCTAGGATGCGGTGGGCAGACAATGCCAAACAGGACCTTGTTAGAATTGGTGTGCAGTGGCCAGATGCAGCAGATGTAGCTCGGGACAGATATCCTTGGAGAAATAAATTGCACGGTCTGGTTGGACCTCCGTAGCCCATCGTTACTTGAGGTTGATGATGATAATTTTTATTTTTTTTTACTTAATTATAATTATAAATTTTTTATTTGAATTCCAGATGCATTTGAAGTGTTTATGTATTGATCTGTTTAAATGCGCTTAAAGTTGGAAAAATTGATCGAGGATAAATTAACGAATTGATTGTATTGTGGAGTGAATCTTAATTATTTTGTTCAGTATGCACTGATAATCAAATTGAGATCATCACCGTCATGTTAAATACAAAACAAAATATATTGTTCTTGAAATTTTCAGGTTATGACTCCTCTTCCTCTTCCCACAAAAATTTAAGAAGATATAAAAGAAATTAGAAGATTAAGATATAAGATACAAAAAGTTTGTGCGCATTTAATTGCTTTTAACCAATTCAGCACTCTATTACAATTATATACTTTAATAAATAAAAATAATAAATACCCCCTCAAGCAGCTGCTTGCCCTAGTAGAAGGTCTGAAAGGACCTCAGAAGAGAAACAACACATACATCCATGCCTTACCTGGGGCTCGAACCCAGGTCTCTTAGATCAGTAGCCAAGCGCTCTAACCACTCGGCCATGGGACGGCTATATATCTACTTCACCAGTAGTAAATTAAAAAAAATGCACCTATAAGAAAGTTTTCCTTCTGTTAATTGTTGGCTCAGTAGGTAGGGCGCCAGGCTTTTTCTCTGCAATTCTCAGGTTATAGTCCCACCTGGGCCAGCATTAAGATTCATCTCCTCTAAGTCCCACTGTGTTTTCATTGAGAAAGCAACCACTGATGGTCTTGGAAAGGCCGCCGTCCGTCGTTTGGGACTTTACGCCATGTCCCAATATGCAGGCGAGCCATACTCTGTGCACGATAAAGAACTCACTGGATGGCCTTGACAGAAAGCTTCTATCTGTTTGCTAACAGCTGTTCAGTGGGTTGCTTCAACCTTCTCTGAATCCTTGAGTCAGCGTTCATTTCAGTAATAATTGCAGCAAATCACAGCAGAATTAAACATTGGTGTGAGAAGGTCAGCTCCCAGCGCACCATGTATCGGATCTTGTCTTGAATGGGCTACAAGAGTAGCTTTTTATTTTACCCATTGTGCTCAAAAAATGTCACTCAGAGGTAAAAGGCTTCAACTCTGACTTCTATTATTGCTTTAAAATTTTGCTTGGGCCCCTTCCAAAAATATTTCTGGCTAGGTGTGTGGTAATTTTTTTAGCATACGTATATGAAAAGTCAGTAATTTAATTTAGCTTTGAAATGTTAGATCTGTTTATTTATTGCAAACTATTTGTTTTTCAATGATATGGGTGATAAAAATGCACCCTAAAACTAGAAAAAGTACGCTGAAAATAAAAGCTTATAAAGTAGGGGTGCATAAACCTTTTTGACATCGGGCCGAGTGCAAAAATGTTATGTTTGCCGTGGGACAATAGTTGGGAAGGGGGTGCAACAGAATTAACAAAAAAATGTCAAATTTGTATATTGCATTTTATTTGTCATCTGTCTAGATGCAAAAGAACAATAGGAAAAATTAAATATTAATATAAAGTTTAACGTGAAAAGTGAAGTTACTTGTCGAAGCAGTGTGTGAATAATGGGACTGGATCTCAGAAATCAGCTGCTAAACATTTGGCTTCAATGACGTTATAGATGGTATTCATATTTTCTTCTTACATCTTATTAAAACATCATTACCTCTAGGAAAACCAAATTGAAATATATGTATATGTGTTTTGCATCATTCAATTTTTCACGCTAAATGGGCCAGATTTTATGCACCCCTGTTATAAACTTCGTCACAGATCTTCCGTAAGGCTCATTATTCTAATAGTCTCCGGTCAATCCTCTGTGGTAAAGAATTGCTTAACGGTAAAGAATTGCTTGACGAGTAATGTCTTTCTGTACTCTTTGTATACGCATAGCGCCAATTACCAGATGCAGCTGAAGACTTTAGCATAACACTCTGATATTTTATCGATCGACAGCAAAAAGCGGAATTTAAAGCATTGGAATTTAATTTCATGTGAATTGTTAAAAAATATGGAAATCGTTGTTGTTTAAATCATTGGCTCAATTCATAACGTTAACTTCAACGTAATTTTGAAATAAAAGTAATTTTGAACTCCTAAAATGGAAGTGTGTGTCTTTTAAATATTTCAACATGTCAAAATAAATTATTATTTTAAATTGGGAAACTTCTCTGAGACTGATTTAACTAAAAGTTAAAAATTTCCTTTTCAGAAAACGGTAAAAAAATTGTTATTTTGAAAGTAAAAAGCAAATCTACATAATCTAATTATTCTCTGCCCATTCGGCAAGCGTCTTTCCGTTGTCACTAACATGGCGACCGGAAGTCAATATTTTTAGTAATCATCATATCCGACGGAGTTGGCGGTTTTTGCCTTCTAACCTGTAAAAGTTTATATTTTAGTTGATAAGTAATTTTAATATTAAGGTAATTTAGGTAGTAAAGATCCCAAAATAAAAGATAAGGCTGAATTGAGGATAAGTAAGCGGATCTCTTCCGTTGAGATTATATTTCCTCTACGAGTCGGCAAAGTTTCGTTACTGCATCTCGAATAGAATCGTTAGGATGTCTTTCAAACTTTTCTTGGTTGAATATTTTCTTGAATTGGGGTTTTATTCTTCCTCTTCTGTCGATAATTCTCTAAGAATTTCATAAGATTCAAAGTTAACCCAATCCAAAAGTACCTCTTTGATGGGATCTTTCGTCAGAAAACGCAAGAAGTCCTCGATGTCTCTTTATATTTAGATTTGGCGAATTTCTTCGTTAGGTTTAGCTTTGGTCTTTTGGTAAGAGCTTAATTGGCGGTTTGTTGTAATTCCTCTTCTTCTGAGTCTGAATTTTCTTTATTAATTTTCATTTCAATAGTCTCTGCATTTGTTGCTGAACTTTTGGCTCGAAATTGGCTTCTGTGGAGAAATTATTTTTCCCCCTTTTATTGTTTTTATCGTTTTTTGTGTTTTTTTTCTATTATGGTGTCTTATCATATCCCCTCTTCTCCTGTTGTTTTTTCCATTACCTGTTGTTGCTTGTTATCTTTTTCATTTCGGGAGCAGTTTGCTACGAAGTGCCCTTCTTCTCTGCATCTGCGGCACATTTTGGAAATGCCCTCTGTACTCGATAGTGGCATCGAAAGGGCTTATTCTGAGGAAGTTGGGTATATCCTTCTTAAGATACGTTTCAGCGATTCTTCTGCCAGTTTTACTATTCTTTAGGTGATCTGGAGGGAGGTATTGATTCTCCACGTTCTTCACTTCGCCGAAAGACCTTTGTTTACTTCCCCATTGGAAAGGAAGTAGGGCAATTTGGAGATGAAAATCTTTCTAATTGGGACGCCAATTTGCTTCATTTCAATAGCTTTATTTTTATATTGCATCCCTGTGCAATCGTAACTGTTTCTAGACCGAGAAGTTTGATAAGATTTTCTAGTATGCAGAGCCGTAACTAGACAGGTGCAACAGGAGCATAGTCACAGGGCCAAGGCTGGGGGAGGGTGGGGCACTGAACCACACAGTCGAAAAAAATTATCAACTGCCGTGTTAAAATTGTAGACTCTGATCCACCGAACTTACGAAAAATGTTCTACAGTAGAATATATAAGATATGTAAATAATGTTATTTCTTTCACTTTTGATTCACTTATTTATTCGAATGTGATGGATGAATTTGCTGAAATGAAAACCAGAAAAGTGCAATAAAAATAATTATTTTCTTTTAAAAATATATTACATATCTGAAATATATTAATAAATATATAAAAATGTTAAAAAATATGTATAAAATTTATTAATAAACTTTACTGTTTTACCGTATTTATTTTCATTATTATTTTTTCCATAAAAGAAATAGGGGTCCCAAAAAAGGAAACCTTGCACAGGGCGCAAGAAAGGCTCCTTACGATTCTGCTAGCATATCAATGAAATTGATGTCCTGGTGGAAAATCTTGAAACATCTGTAAAAATTAGCGTTTTCCATTTGACTCATAGTCTTGAAAAAGACATTTTTAGTTAATGGGCCAATATGAAAAGGGCATTTATGAATTTCAATATCTATAATGAAAAATACTCTATCTGATCAAAAATATTCGGACACCCCTTGTGAGTAGTGGATTCGCCCATATACGCCACAGCCATGTCCCAAACAGGTATAAAAGGACGTACGTGTCCTGGCAAACTTCATAGATACGCATGAACAGAATGGACTGTACGATTGGTGGGCCGTACTTCATAGACACGCATGAATAGGAGAGTGGGCCGTACGACAGAGCTCAGTGATTTCAACGTGTCAGGGTCATAGGATGCCACCTTAACAACAAGTCAGTTCGGAACATTTCGTTCCTGTTGCAGCTGCCCGATCAACAACTGTAAGTGATGTTGTTGTGAAGCGAAAATGCCCAGGAGCCACAACAGCGCAATCGCGACCCTGTAGGCCATGTAAAATGACAGAGAGGGGACCGCCGAATGCTGAAGCGAGTGGTGCGAATAATTGCCTTTCCTCGGTTGCAAAACTCACCACCGAATCCCAAAATGCCTCTGGAAGCAATGCCAGCACCATAACAGTTCGTCGCGAGCTGAAGGAAATGGGTTTCCGTGGCCGAGCAACGGCACACAAGCCTGACATCAACAAGATCAACACTAAGTGTCTGTTGGAGTGGTGTAAAGCACGGTGCCAGTGGACTCTGGAGCAGTGGAACCGCGTTCTCTGGAGTGATGAATCACGCTTCACCATCTAGCAGTCCGACGGACAAGTCTGGGTGTGGAGGATGCCAGATGAACACTACCTGTATGACTGTGTTGTACCAACTGTGAAGTTTAATGGAAGAGGTATAAGTTTCTGGGGTTGTTTTTCATGGTTCGGGCTGGTCCCCCTAATTCCAGTGAACGGGACTCTATAACGAAACTTCGGCAATTCGGTGCTTCCAACTTTATGGCAACAGTTTGGTGAAGATCTTTTCCTGTACCAACATGACAATGCCCCCCCCCCCCGTCCACAAAGCGATAGGATCGCGCAGGAATGGTTTGATGAGATGGGTGTAGAAGAATTTGACTGGCCTGCACAGGACCCTGATCTCAACCCCATGGAACCCCTTTGGGATGAATTGGAACTCCGACTGCGAGCCGGGCCGAACCACCTGACATCAGTGACAGGCCTCACTAATGCTCTTGTGGCAGAATGGCAGGCAACTCCCGCAGCAAGGTACCAAAATCTAGTGGAAAGCCTTCCCCGCAGAGTGGAGGCTTGATAGCAGCAAAGGGTGGACCAATGAGATATTTATTCCTTTCCTATTACCGGGAGATTGTGGATGAGTGAGTGTCACGATACTTTTGATCGTATAGTATATATCGAAATCTTGAATTTCAGCGAAGAATTAAGGACTCAGGAATATTTAGCAGCAGAAATTGTTGTATCATTAGAATTTATCTCAAAAGCTAATAAAAACTACAAATAATTGCTATATAGGTCCTATCAATAAAATACACTGCTTGACATTGAAAGTGCCTTACCCAGAAGGACATGTCATATAAACAAGCAAATAGAAGGGTGGGTGTGCACAGTTGAGATATGCAAATGATGATAATCCAGAGTCAATGACGTGTGTGGCTTAAGAGATAAAAGTTGCAAGAAGAAACAGGGATGGTATTGTGTTTATGCAGGTGGATGTTATGCAAAAGGTTGAGATTAGGTGGTTCTGCTTGGAAATTTTTCAGCGAAGGATGAAAATGTCTGGTACACGCTGTTGGCAGGTTTATCACCATTTGGATGCATTTGTGCCCTTTTGAGAGAGGAAGAATTATAGGCTTATGTGAAACTGGATGAACTACACGTGATGTCATTGCCCATGTTCATCGGGTTGCAAGAACCGTTGGACACTGTTGGCAGCAGTGGTAAAATGAAGGTTCTAGCATGCATCGCAGAGGGAGTGGTGCCATTTGACAGACATCAGCACGACTTGATAGGCGCATTGTTCGACATGCTAATTCGTCACCATACAGCATTGCAGGCGATATTCGACGGGCTGTGTCAGCAGCCATGGACGTCCCCATAACGACATGAACTGTAAACCGAAGGTTGCATGAGGCACCCTGCGCTTTAGGCAACCGTTATGTCAACTGCCATTGACTGCAAACCATCGCAGTGCTCGTCTGGCTTGGTGCCTAAATCGTGTGAACTGGAGTCACGAATGGAACACTGTTGTATTTAGTGATGAATCTCATTTCTGTCTGGGTGCTAACGATCAACGGGTCCGTGTATGGCGACAACCTGGTGACAGGATGGATTCAACTTTCGTTCGTGACCGGCACATTGCCAGTGATGTGCAAACTGTGGGTCGCAGAAAATTAATTTTAAATATAAGCCGTCAAAATAAACTTATTTTTCCTTGTCTACATGTCAAAATAATTAAGCCCTTATTACATGAACACAATATAAATATAGATTAAAAACATTGAGAGCTCTTATCCAACAACACGCCGTTAATATTTAATTAAAAAAAGAGGCTTTCTTGCGCACTAGTGGCTGGGTTGTTTTATCATCATATCCTTTTTTGGCACACAGTGGGCTAAATGGCCAGGTCACAAGGTCCCCGAAGGCTCAGAGAAGGGTGGGGGAGGGGAACACTGTAACAGCTGTTGGGAGACAGATGACAGTCTCCCGTCAAGGCCATCTAGCACGTTCTTTAAAGTGCACAGGGTATGGCTCTCCCGCAAAAGAAGCCACGGCTTAACGTCCCATCCCTCAGATGCGGCTTTTCGAAGCCCATCGGTATCCCCTACTGAGAGTAGGCAGAGCCACTACCACCTACAGCTGAAAGCCAACCAACCACCTTCGGAATACGTCATAACAGTGGCGGCATTTTTGATTTTTTTAACTTTTGTAGTAGATATATATTACACGTTTTTGAGATGAATACAACGTGAATTGTTATTTATTAGAATGTATAACGTCCTCAGGTGTGTTTGTAGGTAGTTTGTGTACATAATTTTTGTGTGAGCCACTTTGTGATAGTTCTTTGTTAGGCCTAACCACCACGACTCGACTCGGATGTACTCTGTGATTGGTTGCAATAGCAACTATCACTCCGGCTATGGAAAATATTCTTTTGTGTAAAGTGATGTTTTGTGAAAATCATTTCGATCAGAATTTCATCGTCGCTTTCAGTAACTCCCAATGTAAATGGGTTGGGTTGTTTTACCTCTGAGCGGCACTTTTTTGCACACCATGGGCTAAATGGCCAGGTCACATGGACCCCGAAGGCTCAGAGAAGGTTGGGGGAGGGGACCCACTGGAACAGCTGTTGGGAGACAGATGGTAGCCTCCCGTCAAGGCCATCCAGCGTGTTCTTTAACGTGCACAGGGTATGGCTCTCCCGCACACGGGGCCACGGCTTAACGTCCCATCCGACGGACGGCGGCCTTTCCAAGCCCATCGGTGTCCCCTACTGACCGTGGGCAGGGCGGGGGAATTTTGCGGAGATAAATCTCAACGCTGACCCAGCTGGGACTCGAACCTGGGAACTACAGATTACGAGCCTGGCGC
The DNA here is from genome assembly GCA_038380435.1 of Ryuthela nishihirai. Classification (NCBI taxonomy): domain Eukaryota; kingdom Metazoa; phylum Arthropoda; class Arachnida; order Araneae; family Heptathelidae; genus Ryuthela; species Ryuthela nishihirai. Next base: position 64,805,912 of record JAWZYU010000003.1, read on the forward strand.
GCTACCGACTGAACCACCCCCGCCCCCAATGTAAATGGAATTTTGAAAAATTTATTAGGTAAGTGATTTGGATTGACAGTTGAAATCTCAATATATCAGAATGATAAAATTATTTGTTTTACAGTTGAAAGTCGCTGATTATTTTAGTAGTAAAATTATTTGGTTTATAGTTGACCTTTCGCTGATATTTAAGTGGTAAAGTGATTTTGTTGAAAATTGACATTCGCTGAGATTTTAGTGCTAAATTGATTTGGTTTACGCTGAAATTAAATTGATATTTAATTGGTAAAATGATTTGATTTATAGTTCACATTTCGTTGATGTTTAAGTGATAAAATGATTTGGTTTTGCAATTCATATTTCGCTAATATCTTAGTGATAAAATTATTTGGTTTACAATTCACATTTCGCTGATATTTAATTGGTAAAATGGTTTGATTTATAGTTAACAATTCGCTGATATTTAATTGGTAAAAATGATTCGGTTGTATAGTTCACATTTCGCTTAAAAAAATGGTAAAAATGACCTAAATTGATATTCGCTGATATTTTAGTGCAAAATTGATATATGTAGATTAGAGTTGACATACCACTGATATTTCAGTGGTAAAGTAATTATACTTTATAGTCATGGCATTTGAGCTGATATGTCATTGCATTATGAACGTAAAATGATTTCGTTCAAGCTGGCATTTCATTAGTAATACCTAGAGTGAGAAAGTATATGCCATAATATGTGATTGAAATATTATGAATAGTTGTTTTTTTTTAGCCTAATTTGATAAGTGTTATTAAAAACTTAAATTTATATGAGAGATAAGCAGTCTAATTATGACAAGACAAAGATATCAACTACATAATCCCCATTTTTTATCTGAATCACCATTTTTAAGTACCTTCTATGCTTGTTTATTGACATGTCTGGTAGTCTATGTGTTAGTGTATACCATTTATCTGAATCTACAGCTTTTGTGTTATGTTTTCTGGCTATATCAACAATTAGTTTGTTCATATGATTTAATTGAATCACTAATCTTGTTCACTCTCTATCATATATATAATGAACCATTTCTCGTTTCTAGGATAGCATATATATTTCTTCATCTAGTTCAAAGTATATAATAAAAATGTATCACTGCATTTTGTGTTCCATTTACTAACTTTTATTTCCATCATTTATAGAAAAGTTAATGGCGCATTTTAAATTTCTTTGAATATATATATATGACTTAAATTAATCATTACCCCTGTTAATTTTCTATTTCCTTTATATTTTTTCCTTCAACTTTAGGAGTTTTAAACATTTCTTCATTTGAACTGGAGTATATAATTTCATTAAATCACTCAGGTTAATTTTATGCAAATATTTCCTCATTTTAAAAGCTTTATGCATTTCTGCATTTCTGCATAAGGTTTATTATATATAAATTACTTGAATCACTCCCAATTTTGTGCAATATTTAATATTTTTCCACTTCTCTTTCGGTGATTTATGTGAATTTCTTCAGTTGGTTTACTATACATGAATTAATTTATTTACTCCTAATTTTGAGAAATTCTCAATTTTTTTCCCCTCTCACCCTCTAGGAGATTTGTGCATTTATTCAATTGGTTTAGTATACACAATCGTATCAGAATAATATGACCACCTACCATACATATACTATGGTAGATGGTCATATTATTTTGATAGGACCGTGTATATTATTTCATGATTTACTTCTAAATATTTTGCAAGCTTTAATATTCACCTCCTCGCCTTTAGAAGCTATATGAATATCTTCAATGAGATTTAACATATATGTTATAAATGAATCACTCATTTTGCTAGTTTTATGTATTTCTTTCCCAGGTATAGTTGCTAATCGCGCTGATTATTTTTTTATGTAAATGTTTATAAAAAAATTACTTAAACTTGTAATGGTTGATAATTTTCATACTATTGTAATTTCGGTTTGTTTGAAATCGGGAAAGATGCATTTTTTCACCTGAGATTTTATTTTTTTTTTTTTTCAATGAAAAATGTCATTACAAGAGGAATTTTGAATAACTACTGTCCACATCAGAATATTCCAAAAATTCCTTATTGTTTTTGAAGTTTTTATCAGAAAGGATACGGCGAATGAATTTTAACTACGTTTGTTTTATTTTAGTGCAAAATATGGCAGATATATTTTCAGCTTTTTTTTACGTTTTTGTCGAGGAATTATTTTTATTCAAAGATGGATAAATTGCATATGCATTAAAAATTGGTTCATTTGAAATCATCGGCAATAATTTTCTTTTCAACTTCATTCAAATGAAGCGATGTGCCGAAATAACCAGTAGCGAGCAAACGCAGCGATAGCCTAGTATGTGTGACGTCAAAAACTGGTTGGTTGGCTTATTCGTTCTAGGAGGTATTGGCAGGGCGGGGAGTTTTGCGGAGATAAATTTCAACTCTGGCTCAGCTGTAACTCAAGCCTGGCGCGCTACCGACTGTGTCACCCTCTCCGTGCACCAGTGGTATTTGTCACTGTCTAGGATTAGAAATTCCTCCCAATACTAAGGGCGTTAGAAGCGCTCCGGCAAAATTTTCATAAAACTTGATTCTTTTTAGGAAAAGTGAGAGAAGAAGTGACACTACGCTGGCCAGTTTGTAGTCGATGTAAGGTTTACCTCGTAACTAAAACCATTATGTACAGTCGCTCAAAAAAGTATCCGAACACTATGGTTGATTGCAAAATTCAGAAAAAATATCTGGCATTGATTCTTTTAGAAATTAGTGATCTGGCAACCTTCGTGTCACGTGACACGAAGGTTGCCAGATCATGAATGCAAACTGGAGCGTGTGCAGTAACTGCACACGCTCCAGTTTGCTGTGAACGGTAACTGGAACGTGTACAGTTGCTGTACACGCTCCAGATATTTTTCCTGAATTCTGTAATCACGTGACACGAAGGTTGCCAGATGACTAATTTCTAAAAAAATCAATGCCAGATATTTTTTCTGAATTTTGCAATCAACCATAGTGTTCGGATACTTTTTGAGCGACTGTACTGTTCAATAATATTAATTATTAGACATCTATATGTTTACAGTATTTTGCTACATGTTTATAGAGCATGGTAGAGTATAATTTGAAATGTCAGCTTCTGTCCCTATTTTACCAAATCATCTAATCAGTTCGTACTACGAAGAATTTTGTCGAAAAATGATATAATCGGAAGGCATTATATATATATTTAGCTTCTAAGTTATTTAATGAATTACCATTAGAAATCAAAGTGCAGACTTTTTTAAGTGATTTCAAAAGTAATGAAGAATTGGCTATTTCATTTGGTGAATATCAATTTTTTTTTTTATATATCATTGCAGACTAAAATTACTAACAAATGTTAAACAAATTAGATTCAAGTTACATTGTTGACTGTATGAATAGACTAAATAAAAGTCGTCGTATATATGTTACTAAAATACGTAGATAAGTTTATACCCACGAAACAACTTCCTCGTGTGGATAGTAAATTTCCAATTGATATGTGTTTGTTAAGGGAAATAAATTGATTTGTCTTACTTATTGTATAAAGATTAATTTTTTCTTTATTATTGAAAACCTATATATAGGGGCCAAGAAAAGTGTGAGAGTATGCCCTGGGAGAATTCAAATTCTTAGGCAGGTCAGTTGAAAGGTCCTTGAAAAGGTCCTCCACCCTTATTTGGATTTCTCCCAAAATGATCTATATTAAATTACTTAATTTCATACTCTCCAACAATGAAATTATTTTTGATTTTATCCTCCTTGTAAAGTGGAGCCTGATGTTCCTACCAGCATGTGTGGCTTCAGCCTTTGGCTTTTGGGGAATGGGTCTTTGTCCCATGTCTGCGATTAGAGGGATGTTTGAACTTCACTCAATACAACTCGTTTCGTTAAAAATCATACTAATCATTTTATCTCCGCAGAGAAGAAATGTGAAGACGCTGCATAGAGATTATTCTCTTGACGCCCCTCAGACAGGAATTCCAGCGTTATCACTTGAATATTCTAGGCTTGCAAGAGACCAGATGCAGTGTAAAAGTCAGATACTTAAAAATTTTATTAAATTTCTCTTTCAGGGAGGGAGGATGGAAAGCATCTCCAAGGTGTAGGTTTGCTTCTCAGCAGACACACCAGCGATGCTCGATTTAGGATATGACTTCATTAATCGAAAATTTCTAGCAGCTAAATTTTAAACTAATATTAAAAGTTGAATATTCTCTGTTGTTATTCCCCCATAGAGGATTCTGTTGAGGACGATAAAGATAGGTTTTATCGACAACGTCAGGATAGTTTGAATTCTGTCAAGAAATAAGATAATTCTCTAGTGCTAGGTGACTTCAATGCTAAAGTTGGTACTGACTCTGACCTTTAGGCACGAGTTTTAAGTCCCTTTGGCATTGGTAGTAGCAATGGCAATGGGGAACGTCTCTTACAGATAAGTAAACTTAACGGTTTGCGAATAACTAACACCTACTACAAACACTGGGATATTTATAAATACACATGGGTGTCACCTCATGGATTGCATACGAATATTATCGATTATATATTATTTAACAACAAATGGGCTAGTTCAGTTAGGAATACCAGATCATAATGGGGATTCGAAATTGGGTCTGATCATTACCTGGCCAAAAAGGTTTTACAACTGAAGCTTAAGAACTGTTGTGTTAAGGTTAACAGAATTACTTTTAATACTGAAGCTGTGAAAGATCCAACTACAACCAAAGCATAAAATGATATATACTCCGTCATTATGACAATCGTGGTTTGCTTTACTACTGAAGTTGAGAAGGAGTGGGATCAGTTTAAAGAAGTTTTTTATTTTTCAAACTAACAATATTCTTTTGGGTAAAAAGGAACAGAGGAAACAAAATTATTTGAGTGATAAAGCTATGAAACTTATTTCTAAAAGAAGGAAGTGCAATAATATGAATCGACACCCTACTAGTCCTGATGGACAATGTTACCAAGAGCTTAATAAACGAGTAAAGATAAGTTAACAGCTGATAAGAATCTTTCGCTTGATAGCTTGACTGACAAAGCAGAGGAAGCACAACATACATACATACATACATACAAAATCCTCATACAGCCATGAGCTACGGAGGTCCAACCAGACTGTGTAATTTTCCATTCCAGACTGTCTGTTCTGAGCTACAGTTGCAGCTGCAGCATTTGGCCAATCTAGGCCAATTGTAGCAAGGTCTTGTTTGACAAAGTCTGCCCATCGCTTCCTAGGTCTCCCCCTTTTTCTGAAACCCATAGGCCTGTTTTTCATAATCCTGTTTTTCAATTTGCAGCTAGGCATAAGGGCAGCATGGCCAAACCAACGCAGTCTCTCTCTGCACAATATGCTGCTCAAAAGTGACTGATTCTTCTAACCTCATCATTTCTTACAGAGTCGAATTACCTAAATGCCCAAGACACTGCGCAAGCATCTAGAATCAAAGGCATCAAGGTTATCAAAGGCATCATAACAAGTTTCTTGTTATCCTGCTTACAAAGGGACCATGTTTCGCTACCATAACTAACCTTAGAAAGAACCAAACTATTATGAAGCCTAATTTTAGTCTTTAGGTGTATACGCCTATTTTTCCACACTCTCCATAGATTCTTAAAAATTCCAGCGGCAATCGCTATTCTCTATTTATCTCATGTCGCACATCACCAGTATCTGTTACATAGCTCCCAAGATAATTAAACTGAGATACTTGCTCAAGAGTCAGTTGCTTTCAAAGCAACTGAAGTACCACCTGCCTGACTAATTTATCATCAATTTAGTTTTTTCTCTGTTTATTACCTTATCTGTCACATGCACCTACACTATTACCAATCTCATCAAGAGCCCTAATGAAAGAATTCATCTCATCAACATGATTAGCTAACAAGGACAAATCATCCGCATAATCTAAATTAGAAATTTTCAAATCTCTAGACTATTTAAGGTGAAAATCTTTCCCTTTTAAAGAATTTCGCAACATAATCAATAACCAAACAAAACAGAATAGGAGACAAAATTCATCCTTGTGTAACTCCACTAGCAATGGTAAACCAATTGCTACTAGCCTTACTAACTTTCACACATGACTCACTAAATAACTTTTCAGGTATTCACAAATTATGTCGATCAACAAAGTCAAAAGCCATTTTGAAATCTATAAAGTTAGTAACCACAGGATTCCTAAACTCTAAACATTTCTCAAGAATCTGCTTAAGTGAAAATATTTGATAAATATGAAATATAGGGCCATCATTAAAGCCAGTAATGCATCTGTCCTCATTACAAACAATGGGAGTAGAAATAATCACATTATTTAGAACATCTCTGAAATGCTCAGCGCACCTAGCCATCACAGAATCCTCACCTTCAACCACTTTGCCATGTTTATCCCTCAATCCCTGTGTACCTGTCTGTTTCTTCTCACCTAAAACATTAACAATCTGGTACAACCCCCTGCTGTTCTTCTGTGCAAAATCGAATTAATCTTCATAATTCGTTGCATTTTAGCTTTTAAAAAATCCTGATTTTTTTTACCGCCAAGCAATATCTGAATTTGGATCAAATAATTGCATTCTTATTTTAGATTTTGCTAAAAACCAAATGAAAGAGGAGATATTTTTGCCAATCTGCGCTTGTTTATATCAATGCCCAATGAAATCGCATTAACGAGGAAACTTAATTAAATAGAAATCGGTTAAGTCAGTTTGGCAAAAATACAGGAAGATGTTCATTTTTTTTACGCGTTATCTTTTTTTTTGTCTAACTTCAAAGTCATCTACAAGTACACCCCGACTTATTGGTCAGCAGTGCGCCAGGCTGGTAATCTGCAGTTTCCAGGTTCGACTCGGAACTGAGCCATCGTTAGTTTTTATGTCCTCTAAATTCTACCCTGCCCTCTGTCAGAAAGGGGTGTCTTATTTTTCCCGCCCAAAGAACAAATGCAAACCAGTGGGACAGTTTTGCATTCGTTATGGCTCTCTCATGCACATGGGACCCAGGTTAAATATCCCATCCGACTTACGTCAGTTTTTCCAAGGCCAACAGCATCCCTTTCTGACAGAGGGCAGGTAGAGGTTCAGAGGACATAAAACTCAACGATGGCCCAGTTCTGACTCGTACCTGAAAACGACAGATTACGAGCCTGTCGCGCTACTGACTAATACTCCCCAGCCGTACTTAAGTAGGAGTATACAGGTATACTCCTACTTAAGTGCTGCTGGGAAGAAGAAGTTAGACCAAAAAAAGGTAGAACCAAAAGAAAGAAGAAAGGAAAAAAAAGGTAGACCAAAAAAGATAACTCGTAAAAAAGATTAAATATCTTCCTATAATTTTGACAAGGTGATCAACTGATTTCATTTTTCAAGTAACAGAGTTTGTTCCCTATGCGCAAGTTCCAATTATTTAACCTAACACCAAAATATACTTTAATATTAGGTTGGCAATGCCACGAATAATTTGGATTTTCCCCGCTTTGGCATCATACGGAGAGCGAGAGCGGAATCGCAATGTGAATAAGCTGATTTTCTTGGGGTTTGACCTTTACATTGTCGGCTTAGCGCAGGGTCATGCAATCGACGGTTCGCGAAGCAAAATTATTTTCTTCTTACCGCCAAGCGAAAGTAGAGGGTATTAATATTTTCGTGTGCCTGGATAATGGCATCCAATTTGTAGCCGTTTCTGTTCTTCTTACAGAAAAACTCCAGAATTCAATCATCACGATGTAAAGCTTCTTTGCTCATTTCTCTCCATAGCGTATCATTAAAAGGACGCTTCGAATACTTTTGTAATATTTAATCAATATGATGCAATGAAAACTGCCATTATTTGATGTATTTTAGTGTTCTGAAAGCTTTCTTAACTTGCACATCCCTAAACGCAATGGTGAGGGAAATACTGCAAAGCGAAATCGCTTCTTGATTAAATTCAGGAAGAATTCCGTAAAATAATGTATAATTAGAATTATGTAGATTACGAATAATATAGAATTATGTAGATTACGTCTTCTCAGTCTGGTCCTAGTGTTGATTTACAAACCAAAAGACAAAGATGATTCGTGAGTGATCCCTCATATAGCTGCTTGCAACAGAGATATGACAGCTTCATCATCATCATCATCCTCAAGCAGCCATGGGTTACGGTGGTCCAACCAGACCGTGCAATTTAGTTCTCCAAGCATATCTGTCCTGAGCTACATCTGTTGCATCCGGCCACTACACACCAATTCTAACAAGGTCCTGTTTGACATTGTCTGCCCACCGCATCCTAGGTCTCCCCCTCCTTCTGAGGCCTCTAGGCACACTGTTCAATACCCTATTCGCCAATCTATAATTATCCATACGGGCAACATGGCCAAACCAGCGGAGTCTCTCTCTGCACAATATGCTGCTTAAAGGAGGTTGCAGACTCCTTTGCCTAACCTCATCATTAGTTACAAAGTTAAATCACCTAATACCCAAGATACTGCGTAAGCATCTAGAATCAAAAGCTTAATACACCTTAAATGTCTTTCAGGAAGCCTGATTTTAGAATGCAACAAGTTTTAAAATTTAGTGATATTATTAGCAGTCCAGTTACGTTGAAAATATAGAGTTTTTTAAATGGTCTCTGTATTTGCAACATTTAACTTTGTGCTTTTTTCAGTCAAGAAAGTGTTATAAGCACTAATCCTTCATTCAGAAACTATTATAAGAATAAATTACAGATGTAGTCATTGATTTGTTTGCTTGGTGAATTTTGCAGTATATATTTAATTTTTGTTTTTTGTCAAAGGACAGATGATGTATATTACTTCGATCTTTCACGATAAATCTGAGTTTATCTCAGAATTTTAAATCATCTGTACAAGACCAGAGCTATAAGGGGCCAGGTAATATTTCGGCTGCCCTCCCTCAGTCAGCACATTTAGAGGGAGTAAAATTTCAATCTTTGATTCCATATTAAATGAATCATTTAATTTCATTTTGGAAATGTATCACTAAATGAATACATTTTCCATTAGATTTCTGCTGGCATCACATCACTTTTTTTGTTTTATCACGTGCTTAGAAGTCGATAATATGAATATAAATTTAAAGTAGCATAACGTTTTATACAGAGACGTTAGGTTTCATAAATTTCTTATTTCAACTAGACACATCTGTAAATGTATGTTTTAAACGTACCATAATATTTCTTGACTAGTTAACAAATTAATCTTAATATACGAAAGGGAATTTTATACAAAATCCCTTATTATTTTTTGGTTATGATAATTAAAGAGCGTAAATTCTGATTCCCTTAAAGAAAAAAATTGTAGACCTCAGTGGAAAGAAACAAGCATAAAAGTTTTTGCAGTTTTTAAAGGTGGTAACAGTTTAATTAAATATTTAATACTTCATGGAATATTGATCATTGTTAAAAAAAATACCCCCTCAAGTAGCTGCTTGCCACAGAGGTCTGACAGGAACCTGTCAGTTTATATGCCACAGTAGAAGGTCTGTGAGGCTGGCAGGACCTCAGCGGAAAAACAATACGAACATCCATGCCTTACCCGGGGCTCGAACCCAGGTCCCTGTGGCCGAGTGGTTAGCACGCTTGGCTACTGATCTAAGGGACCTGGGTTCGAGCCCCGGATTAGGCATGGATGTGTGTGTCGTTTTTCTGCTGAGGTCCTGCCATCCTCTCAGATCTCCTACTGTGGCATATAAACTGACAGGCTCCTGTCAGACCTCTGTGGCAAGCAGCTGCTTGAGGGGGATCATTGTTACCTGAACGAAAACAATGGGGATGGCGAAAATGAAGGACAGGATCCAAATGATGATGATCACTCTCCGTGCCTGACTCATGGTGCACAGGTACCGGGATTTCACCGGGTGGATGATGGCGTAATACCTGCGGAAATAAAGAAAACCATTATGAAACAAAGTAATGAACTTAAATGCAATCTGATATATTTTGCAAATCATTTGTAATACTGATAAGTTCGTTTTTATCTTGGCATGACGCTTTAATACGGTATTTATTTATTTATTATTCTAACTTAAATGGCTTTATCTGTAAATTTTTTAATCCTAAGACGTTATGATTTATTGATTAGAATTTGTTGCCCGTAATTTAAATACGTAGAAAGATAGAAAAATAATTAAAACTTAAATCATCATAAATAAAGTATTTTAAAAGTTTGAAAATGAATAATAAACACAAAACAACAGCAGAATGTCAAAAAAATGTGCTTTTTTTAAATATGAAGGTCGGATTTTTTTTTACAATAACATTAGGATTTATATTTTGCTCGAAAGTTTGTTATCCATGTCCGAATCGATTGGTTCGCCATTTCTTTAACCCTTCGTGGTGGAAGGAGAAAGGCCATATCCTGACTCCCATGTCTGCTGGAGAAAGAGTTGTTCATTCTTCAATGTCAACTGAAGATTTCTCCCTTTCCGGCAGTTGCTGACAGGTTTCGATATTGGAACAAGGAAAGCGAAAATTTCAGTTTATTTGGGGGGATTTCAGTTTCTTTTCAATCATTTTGGAATGAATTCCGCATTTCCCTTTGATGCCATCCATGTATTCGTTTCAGCATTAAAAGTAATTTTGTACACTAAGTCCAATTTGCTTTATGTTTGCATTTAATGGCTCACAGCTCTTTCTGTCATATTTAAACTAACGGCTTTGGGCTAGTACCAAAATAATCTTATATACGTTTATTGACGGTTTTTATTTTAAAAGATTTTTCGTTTTTCTCTTCCAAGTCACATAGAAGAAATAAAGAAGTAACGAAGGTTGGAAAACGATTTCTTCACGGATTAATAAATATTGTTCCAAGGGATGGACTTGAAAAGACCGCCAAGAGTCAGACGTTTCTATGGGACTTGGTTCGTTTGCATGGAAACTTTTCGTTGAAAAAGCACCGGATGAATTTTGAAGGGACTGTTGGTGGTGGGGAGGGTTATAAAAGGTTTGTCATCTGATGCTGACAGATTGACAGCAGGTGGTCATGAAAAGTTTTGCCTCGTGATTTGAAAATTCAGATTTTTGTGGAAGAAAGAAATGGAAAAATTTTAGGTTAGGGATAAAACAGTTAAAATAAATTTTAGCCTCTATCTGAAGAATGATTAAACATTTAAGTGGATTCTTCAAGTGCGGCACACCGACTGTTATACATTAAAATAAATATGCAAAAGTTGATAAATACTTGAAGCAAATGAAAGGAATACATTTTAGGATTAGGTTAGCATCATAGGGAACAGTGATATTCAGTCAGTGGACATAGTTACTGACTGCAGACCATGAAGGCATTCTAAATTGCCTGCAAACAATATCTCAATGCGTTTTGATAATGGAACGAGTGAAGCAAGAAAAGCAAAATGGAGTTGTGTTCACTTGGAAATGCACCAATTTAAGTTCACAATTTAGGTTTGCAAGTGAAAAATATGTAGAGTTCGTTGGGTTGGGTTGGGTTGTTTTACCTCTGAGCGGCACTTTTTTGCACACCATGGGCTAAATGGCCAGGCCACATGGACCCCGAAGGCTCAGAGAAGGTTGGGGGAGGGAACCCACTGGAACAGCTGTTGGGAGACAGATGGTAGCCTCCCGTCAAGGCCATCCAGCGTGTTCTTTAACGTGCACAGGGTATGGCTCTCCCATACACGGGCCACGGCTTAACGTCCCATCCGACGGACGGCGGCATTTCCAATCCCATCGGTGTCCCCTACTGACCGTGGGCAGGGTGGGGAGTTTTGCGGAGATAAGTCTCAACGCTGACCCAGATGGGACTCGAACCTGGGAACTACAGATTACGAGCCTGGCGCGCTACCGACTGAGCCACCCCCGCCCCTATAGAGCTCGTCAAACGTTAGGCAAGGATCAATAAAATGCGCATATTCCGAAATATATTGGGGGGCAATTTCAGTAATATTTCACAGGAAGATGCACCAATAATGTTCTGATAAGTCATGAAGATATGGTCCAAAATCATTTACATATACCCTGAAAAAAAGAATAAAGAAAGCACTTGGAAAAACAAAAGGAGGTGTGGGTTTAAATACAAAATGTATAGCCAATAGGAAATACCGCCCTCTAGCGCTAATGCAACGTCAATTGAACGTGTGATCTGACAATGTAAGTTGATGCCCTCAACATGATAATCGAGATACGTGGAGGGTAACTAAGTCCACTTAGCAATAAGAGCTATCCTGAAGTACTGGGAGGTTGTTTTTTCTATCCTGAAACAGAGAAAATGCAGATCACTCCATTCATTAGATACCTTTTTCCTCAATGGCATTTGGAGAGGTATATATATCATTCATTAGATAAAATTTTAACCTAATGCACCAGCATAACGATTGACATAATGATCATGGATCTCATTCCCATATCTGAGAATATTCACAGAACTTCCGTCAAATGCACGGAGATTGGTACGACCACTTAACGAATGCCCAGCTCACATAGTCAGACTTCCACCACCTGAATTTCTCTGAAAAATACGTGACTGATTGCGGATTACTACTTCTTTTAGGATCGGTGCACGTCTACTGTCCGATTGCAGAAAGGGTCTTGATTCGTCGTGAAGAGGACGTGACTCCATTGTTCTCAGAAGCAGGCTATATGATCGTGAATCCATTTCAAACCTATCTAATCTTGTATGGAGGTTAAAGGGAGGTATACTACGGGTGGTGGGCGGGGGTGGCTCAGTCGGTAGCGCACCAGGCTCGAAATCTGTAGTTCCCAGGTTCGAGTCCCAGCTGGGTCAGCGTTGAGATTTATCTCCGCAAAATTCCCCGCCCTGCCCACGGTCAGTAGGGGACACCGATGGGCTTGGAAAGGCAGCCGTCCGTCGGATGGGACGTTAAGCCGTGGCACCGTGTGCGGGAGAGCCATACCCTGTGCACGTTAAAGAACACGCTGGATGGCCTTGACGGGAGGCTACCATCTGTCTCCCAACAGCTGTTCCAGTGGGTCCCCTCCCCCAACCTTCTCTGAGCCTTCGGGGTCCATGTGACCTGGCCATTTAGCCCATGGTGTGCAAAAAAGTGCCGTTCAGAGGTAAAACAACCCAACCCAACAACAAACAACCACGGGTGGAAGAATACAGAATAAAGTCTTGTGAAGGTTTATGGCTACATTTGATACTTGATTTCTGTGGCCAGAATGAGATCTGAATTCAGAGACGATGCTGTTACTTTCCTGTTCCATTGAGACCGTATTCCAATAAAATGATCATCTTGAGAGGTTGCAATTCTCGGATGTCTTTGAACAGATCTTCTGATAACTGTTTGAGTTCTTCGGAATTTCTTCCATGGCTTTGAGATAAATGAATTGTGGATACCAAAGAATATGATCCCTTCAATGAGTGTTTGAGCTGCCTCCAACCTTTCAAAGATTCTCTGTTGTTTCGAGTCATCTAAACATTTCCTTTGAAGCATCATGGTTGTTCCAGACTACCAATATAGCGTTTTAATTTGATATGATCGAGCATCTACGAAATTACTTCCTTCACAAGCTATCGGTTTTACATATGCATGACGTTATAGGCGATTTACATGTTGATTTTTCCAAACTACACATTACATTACCTAAAAATATAAAACAAACACAAAAAATTCAAATTCCGGGTCTAGAGAAGGATCATATTCAAGCAAAATAAATTGTGAAATAGTTTAAAAAAACGCCCAGAAAAATTAAGCTACAATCTATTATTAACCATAAAAATAAAATAAAATCGAACAAACAAGCATAGTCGTACCCTAAATGATGGGACCTTTAATATGTGAAACTGATGATTCTACCAAAATATCGATTAAATCTTGCGTTCCAAAACAGGAATTGAACTAAAATATTTCACAGTTTATAGAAGATCCTCGGAGCATGAGTTTTCGCTACATCTAAAGCAAACAATAATTTGCTAAGAACTTAAATTACAACAATGAGTAATAAGCCCACTGTGATCCTCTCTACAAATCTAACTAAACCGATATATAAAAAAGAAAACATCAGACTAGCTAACCACCAAGCAAGAGTTTTTTCTTGTTCCCCAATGACTACAACACAAAAGTACAAGAAAGAAGAGATCTAGTCAGAAGCAAAGAAAGTTCAGAAGCAACAACAAAAAAAGAAAAGCTACATTGTCGCTTTGTTCCGCTCGAGACAACAACTTGCCTTCTCCCCTTCTTTTCTCCCCTCCGAAATCTTTTCTTTCCTTTTCCTTACCTGAAACTTATTTTACCCCTTTTTACTTTGCTCAAAAAAAATCTCGTTTCAATTTGAACGGGAGTTTTATACGGGGGGTTTAACATACCTAAACTTTCGTAATAAACGCAGATTTAACTAACCCCTGAAGCAACTGCTTGTCACAGAGGTCTGACAGGAGCCTGTCAGTTTATATGCCATACAAAAGTCTGAAAAAGGCGATACATCAGCAGAAAGAAACACAAACATCGATGCCTCACCCGGGACTCGGTATATTAAAAAACCTTTTATTTGTAACGATTATTATTTTATTAACATTTTGATGATCTGTGCTTAAATTTTGACGAGCAATACAGGTATGAATCAGAGTCAATCCATGTCTCATTTTTGCGTTACTATCTGCAATAATGACTAACAAGCATCTTAAGCAGTAGATAGCGACTTCTAAGTTGAAAGTCTACACGTCATAGTTTTGTATATTTACTGACTATCTTAGGGTGCTGTGTTTATACGAGATGCCATTTTCAGCTGACTACCAGGTGCGCTTTATCTATTGGTTACATTTAGTCGGCAATGGTGAAATGTTAGCATCATAGAACCATTTTATGCACTTAGAATTACGTACAGTATTCGGAGAATGTGAAACACTCTGTACGCAAAATTAGACAAATGCTACCACACGTGCACTTTCAATTAATGGTTTAGTTCCAAATATTAAAAAATAATTTGATAATTCAGTTTATTTTTTGCTTACATTTATAGCATGAATGTGGAAAATATTCGCAAAATATTCGAGTAGGCTTGTAGGCCCCCTATCTTTTTTTACCCATTTCGATCTAATTGGGGTCAAGATTAAAGTAACGCCGGGTAAACCGACTAATCACCGAAAATAGAAAAATTAAAAAAAAAATCGAAAATTGGTGCACAAACATGGGAAATAAAATATTAGAATGCCATGGAGAGAGAAATATCAGCCAAGCTCTGATAGCAGCAAAAACGCTCATCGCTTCACTAGGTTTCTATTAAAGGTCAAATGTCGTCACCGCATCTCAGTATCAACATCTTGACTCGACATGTTCGGCAGCTAAGCTCATCTCCTGGGTTCCAAAGCGTGCGACATCAGATGACCTTCTCGAGTTTAGGCTACGTTTGGTCATCGTATTGGCTGATGATTTCGAATGAAAGAAAAACGTAATCTTATTGCTAGAAACCATTTGTAATCGTAGACTACAGATTTAATTCTTCAGAAGTTTTAGTTCATTGACGACATATTATGAACGTCGTCATCGAGACACGTTAAATTAAATATGATGAAAACGGCGGCCTCCAATGGCAAAACATTTCATCTTTTTTTTTGCACAAGAAATTTTTTCGCCATCTGTGGAGAGACGATCAGATGGAGAGGAATTTCATTTGGCACGGAATGTGAAGAATGTTATATCATTCTCTTTTATTGGCCAAAAAATTGGGAAAAATTGAAAGGAATAAAATTTCAACATCATATCGATAGGGACAGATGCATTTTTTTGGGGGGGGATATAGGATATGCGAAAATTTTGGAGATCGCTGATAAATCGGAAATATTTTCTATTTTCACTGGTAATATTTAAAATATAAAAAAAATAGAATATTAAAAACTACCTAACTTCCTCTATGCGCCCTAAAAAGTAGAAATTAAAATTAAAGCATATCGATAGTGCAATCAGTCACTGAGTTCGTATTTACGCAAAGGAAGATAAGGCGTCAATTTACCTACTCAACAAGATTGCCAGCGTTCTATCTTCCTTTGAAGTGAATACAAACTCAGCGACTGATTTCACCATCGGTTTGCTTTAGGTTTCTTTTCTACTTTTTATGGCGCATAGAGGGAAAAATAGATATTTCATGCATTTTTTTAAAATTTATTCATATTTCTGTTCTCTTTAAGTTGAGTTTGTAAAATTACTAAGCCCTTTGGGAATAAAACGAAGAGGAACTTTTGAGTACCATGAATAGAAAATCTTCTCTCAGAATCAAGAGCGAAACATATCTAGATGCAAGCTCCGCATAAAATGTCTGCAATAAAAAAAAAACATAAACATTTCTCTTCATCTTTAATTAGTAATTTATCTAATTGTTCCTATTTATTTGCTTTAAAAAGGTACTCCTCTACACAATGGAGAGATAACCTGGGAGCCTGTACTGATTTCTCATACAAGAAACACATCCCTACTAGTTTAGTTGTTAGGTACAGTCGCTCAAAAAAGTATCCGAACACTATGGTTGATTACAGAATTTAGAAAAAATATCTGGCACCGATTTTTTTAGAAATTAATGATCTGGCAACCTTCGTGTCACGTGATTACAGAATTCAGGAAAAATATCTGGAGCGTTTACAGCAACTGTACACGCTCCAGTTACCGTTCACAGCAAACTCGAGCGTGTGCAGTTACTGCACACGCTCCAGTTTGCTGTGAACTGTAACTGCACACGCTCAATATTTCCGTGAGTGAGCCCACACGATCTAGGTCTTTGTGAGCTCACACGATCCAATGTGCTGTGAACATTAACCGCAACCGCTCCAGTTTTCTGTGAACGGTAACTGCACACGCTCCATATTCATTGCATTATATATTCATACGCATTTATATATATTAAAAAAGTAACCGAACACTATGGTTGATTACAGAATTCAGAAAAAATATCTGGAACCGATTTTTTTAGAAATTAGTGATCTGGCAACCTTCGTGTCACGTGAAGGTAGCCAGATCACTAATTTCTAAAAAAATCGGTGACAGATATTTTTTCTGAATTCTGTAATCAACCATAGTGTTCGGATACTTTTTTGAGCGACTGTACGCTAACCACAAGACAGATATGGGCTGCCACTCTGTTCATTAGGAAACCTTTACTCTTTAATGATGCAAAGAGAAAACAATATGAACAACACGTGTGCCATTGGTTACGTATGCATTCGTTTATAAAAGACAGACAACTTCCATAACAAAACATTTTTTATCCATCAGAAATATATAATAACAAGGGTATAAAAAATTATTATAATAGTAAATTTGCTGCAGATGCAGTTTTAAAAATAATGCGATCACCTCGGGTGGATATTGAATGCTTCTTTACATAAACAGAATTTCTGCGATTTTTGCATTCCCAACGGTGGAATTTCAAACTAATGGAAAATTCGAAAAGCTGTCAATGATGATAATCTATTAGTGTCTTTCCAATCTAGAAAGACGTTTTCATTTTATCTTAAAATAACAAAAAATGTTGAAACAGGGGGATGGGTGGAAGAAAAGTGAAAAAAAATAACAGCTCGTTAAAAAAAGGTTTTCAAAAAAATGCTTCAAACTGTTAAGAATTTTTTTTAAAAATTTGTTTGTTTCTCAGATAGTTAGATAGTAATTAAAATCTGATATTACTGTTCATGAGTTTTAATCTCGTTGAAAGATTCATTTCATAATTTCATATTTTACCCCAAGCAGTAGGCGCGATATTCGTGTCATTGTTCCATATCCGCGTTGTCGCATTCAAAATTTCGCCCTACACTTAGGTGCACGGATCTCAGTGCTCCTGTCACTTGTTAAACGTTTTCTGAAACTCGCTGTTTGGAACGGCCTTCAAAATTCCCTGTGTTTTTGAAACCACCTCCGAATCGGTGAAAAATATTCGTCGTCTCAATTAAAAAAAAGGAAACAATCAGATACCACATGCGGACATATCTCGACTGTACGGCATCTGCGGCCTAACAGAAGTATTTTCTGTTCTTCCAGGGCATCAGCGACTGTCTTAGCGGTATGCAGTCGAACATCATTGTGGTCAAGAAGCGGATCATTTTTCAAATCTGCTCTTTTTGTTCCAATTTCAGTCCGAAGTCGTTTGAGGACATTCAGATAATAATGATCATTCAGAGTATTTTCTGACGGTGGAATATGTTGATAGACCTTATTTCAACTGCCCAAAAACGTGATCGACATTGCCTTACCTGATGATTTGGCTAGATGGGATTTTTTCGCTTAGGATGAGTGAACCACTACTGACAAATCGGCAGACGATGATAGCGAGTGGAAAAGCCATTTCGAACACACTAGACTCATTTCCAAGTGTTCGTCAATATCTGGTGAACAGATAGTTTCGGTATTCCTTTTAATTCTTCTATTGCTCTAACAGACAACTTTGTGTCGCCGTGAATAACACTGGGCAACACACAAAAAGTCTTTGAAATGAAAACAGTCAATCATTACTAATTTCGAGGATCTTGTTTAGGAGAGACACAGGTGGTCATGTACAGCAACTCAAAAAATATCCGAACACTATGGTTGATTACAGAATTCAGAAAAAATGTCTGGCAACGATTTTTTTAGAAATGAGTGATCTGTCAACCTTCGTGTCACGTGATTACAGAATTCAGGAAAAATATCTGGAGCGTGTACAGCAACTGTACACGCTCCAGTTACCGTTCACAGCAAACTGGAGCGTGTGCAGTTACTGAACGCTCCAGTTTGCTGTGAACGGTAACTGGAGCGTGTACAGTTGCTGTACACGCTCCAGATATTTTTCCTGAATTCTGTAATCACGTGACACGAAGGTTGACAGATCACTCATTTCTAAAAAAATCGTTGCCAGACATTTTTTCTGAATTCTGTAATCAACCATAGTGTTCGGATACTTTTTTGAGCGACTGTAAAAACGACTCAGTCTGCATTGAGTACATAGGTAACCATTTCGCAACGCTTACAGGGTTGTGTGTATGGCGGGTTGATGCAATACATTGCATTGTATTGCATCAACCCGCCATACACACAACCCCCGGAGGTATTGCATCATTGTCTGATGCAATGTAGTTGAGTCATGGCATCGTGGCTTTACGATCGCGGATAAAAGATGATGCAATCGTTTAGTTGTAAGCGACGTCTCTAGGGTGAGCAAATCTTTTGAGCGACTCCCATTTACCCCGGAGTCATAAGTACAACATCAATGATCCTTACAGTTTCAATCCATCAGTAGTGATGCCTTGTAACTGTGTTAATAGTGCAGATAAATTTATTTACATTTACCGGGAAGTGGGGATACCTTATATCAGCTGGTGGATAATCCTAATCAGAGGCCATCGCAGGTACTGAACCTCACTTAGCTAGTTGGGTATCGTCATGCCTGAAATGGAGTAATATGTCTCAGGCAGGCCATATGGCTCTTGAAAAAGTCCACTTGAAAAGGTGGTGCCTGAAGTACCTGCCAGCATCGGTGACTTAGCCTTTAGCGGAGGAGGAACAGGTATTTGTCCCATGCCTGCGATCAGCGGGCTGTTTGATATTGTTCGCCCTACCTATCTCAATAAACCTAGTTTCTTTAAAAATCCTACTAATCATTTTCTCTCTGCAGGAACGTGGAACGTGAGGACATTACATAAGATTATTCTCTTGATGTCTTCACAAAGGAATTCCACCGCTATAACCTAGATATTCTAGGCTTGCAAGAGACCAGATGGACAGGTAAAGGTGAGATACTTAAAAATAACTTTAAATTTCTCTTTACAGGGAGGGAGGATGGAAAGCATCACCAAGGCGTGGGTCTGCTGCTCAGCAAACACACTAGTGATGCTCTTCTAGGATATGAGTGCATTAATGAAAGGTTACTTACAGCAAAATTTCAGACAAGCATTAAAGACTTGAATGTTATCTGCAGTTATGCCCAAACTGAGGATGCCGATGAGGATGAGAAGGATACGTTTTACGGACAACTTCAGGATATTTTGCCAATTCTATATTTTAACATCTCCTGGCTATTGATTCAGGAGAGGATTTTCTAAGATATGTGTTTAATCATTCAGTAAATTATAATTGCTTTCATTGCCTTATCAAAATGACTCCATATATACAAATGTAGACAGTCTATGTTGTGGCTTCAACTGAAACCCTGTCAATCAGCGATATTGGCTTCTATTTCAGTGGCGTATATCCCGCATAACTCCTCCTATTAAAGCTCTGTTACCAATGCTAAACGGGCTGATTTCGCGAATATCGCTGACTGAAAATATTGAGGCGCTGATATTATGTTCTGACATATAAGTTATGTAACATGATTCAGTAGTTTGATGAGACGGAGAATTTGTCGGTATGTCATGGCAGAGGAATGCGACATTGTTGATAAATCGCTGAGCAGTGACTATGATCAGTGAGACAGTGCAGTAAGCAATAACCATAAGTACGCTAGTTGACTTCTGCAAGGTCCTAAGAAGCGTTTAAACTGCACGTGGTGCAACATCTGACTACAGATGATTCTCAGTAATAGAAAATCCCACTTCTCTATTAGGGCATTCCTCAGCTGACGAAGGATCCTTGGAGGGGGTTGACGACGTGAAATTCGTCTTCCCAAAGCAGTCTGACCTTTGCTCTTCAGTTTTTGGCTAGGATGAGTGTGGATAACAATTGACCGTGGAACATTCTATGGAGTGACGAGTCGAAATCCCAGCTGAATGGTAATGCCAACATGCAGAATTGACTAGCATGTGGAAAGTCACAACCACGGACTGTTGATGAAAGTCCACCCCCCCCCCCACCCCTACGTTACTGCGTGGTGCCGCTTCACTATTACTTTTAATGAGACCACGTGCAACGAAGTCCAGAAGCACGTGGTGTCGTAACGTGTGCTAGATACCATCAGCTCCTAAGCCGGCTTGTTATCCTCAACCTTCAAGCTAGATATTGTTTGAACAGAGTAGTTTTCGTGCTGCATGGGGCACCATTGCATTTTACTCGTCAATAAAACAGCTGCTTCAAGATACATTTCACAAGACCGCATAATTTCATGTCTATTCCCAAATGCTTGACATCCAATGCTCACCCTAATTCAATTGATCGGTTTGTGTTTATGATGTTATTTCAAAGATCCTGTGTTTCGGGATAACATTCAAACACTCCGGAACTAAAGGAAAGTATAACAGGGGATATTTCAAACATCCCACAGGACATGTTATGAGTGACAATTAAGTTCTACGATTCCAGCTTGTCGTTGGTTCTGATGGTCAGCAACATTAAACAGTCAGTTTAACAATTATTAACAACACCTGAGGGATATAACTTTTGCGTAACTGTTCACTAAAGCTCCAAGTTTCATTTAGTGGCACCATTTGAAAGAAATTTCTTTTCTGCATGTTATTCCATTCCACATTGCCTATTATCATTCAAAATATCCTTACTGCGCAGCTAATGTATTTTGTCCATAGGCTTAGAAAGTAACGTAGTTTAAATATAACTCGCTGCAACAGTGTATGGCATTAGAATACTACACTTCTTTTTCCAATCAGTGGTTGTCATACTTTTGAAATAAAACGGAAAATATAGTTTCGCATTCAGAGTAATAATATAAATTTACCGACCTTTT
Source organism: Ryuthela nishihirai (assembly GCA_038380435.1). Lineage (NCBI taxonomy): Eukaryota > Metazoa > Arthropoda > Arachnida > Araneae > Heptathelidae > Ryuthela > Ryuthela nishihirai. The sequence continues at coordinate 64,827,478 of JAWZYU010000003.1, forward strand.
TAAAACGAGTTGAATATTCAAAATGATTAAGCAATGTAAGCGTATGTTAAATTCGATGAAAATTTTAGTGATCATTTGAAATGAAAGAGAATTTAAAGTGGATTCCTGCCTAAGTGACGGAGAAGAATCGCGTTGGCTACAATGACACTGAAGCTGCTCGAGGCAGATTTTAGTCCCGGGATAGGATGGTTGTGTGATCGTCTATGTGTTTGTATATTGTTTGCGAAACCAGACATGCCTGACAGAAGTTTTAAAGTTATCTCCGGCTTTTGTGTACGGAATTACCTTTTACCTTTATTTAAGCACTGTTTTCTGTTGCACTGCAATATTTAGGTCGGACTGCGAGTGATCGGGTCTATAATCTGTGATCGTAAATCAGGGCTCACACAATTTTCCGCAAAGAGTTAGCACTCGATCGGTGAGGTCTTATTGTTTACATTTCCTGAATTGTTTTTAGTGTATCTAAAGGTTTGTCTGGATTTCATAACATGTGACGAAAATGCCATTTTACTAACGATGCGATGAAATGACAAGAAATCTTGAAAAGCAGAGCTCAGTTGTATTTTACTTTTAACCTAACGATGCGATGAAATGAAAAGAAATCTTGAAAAGCAGAGCTCAGTTGTATCACCTTTAACCTAACAATGCGATGAAATGACAAGAAATCTTGAAAAGCATAGCTCAGTTGTATCACTTTTAACCTAACGATGCGATGAAATGACAAGAAATCTTGAAAAGCAGAAATCAGTTGTATCACTTTTAACCTAACGATGCGATGAAATGAAAAGAAATCTTGAAAAGCAGAGCATAGTTGTATCACTTTTAACCTAACGATGCGATGAAATGAAAAGAAATCTTGAAAAGCAGAGATCAGTTGTATCACCTTCAACCTAACGATGCGATGAAATGAAAAGAAATCTTGAAAAGCAGAGCTCAGTTGTATCACCTTCAACCTAACGATGCGATGAAATGAAAAGAAATCTTGAAAAGCAGAGCTCAGTTGTATCACTTTTAACCTAACGATGCGATGAAATGAAAAGAAATCTTGAAAAGCAGAGCTCAGTTGTATCACCTTTAACCTAACGATGCGATGAAATGACAAGAAATCTTGAAAAGCATAGCTCAGTTGTATCACTTTTAACCTAACGATGCGATGAAATGAAAAGAAATCTTGAAAAGCAGAGCTCAGTTGTATCACCTTCAACCTAACGATGCGATGAAATGAAAAGAAATCTTGAAAAGCAGAGCTCAGTTGTATCACCTTCAACCTAACGATGCGATGAAATGAAAAGAAATCTTGAAAAGCAGAGCTCAGTTGTATCACTTTTAACCTAACGATGCGATGAAATGAAAAGAAATCTTGAAAAGCAGAGCTCAGTTGTATCACCTTCAACCTAACGATGCGATGAAATGAAAAGAAATCTTGAAAAGCAGAGCTCAGTTGTATCACCTTCAACCTAACGATGCGATGAAATGAAAAGAAATCTTGAAAAGCAGAGCTCAGTTGTATCACTTTTAACCTAACGATGCGATGAAATGAAAAGAAATCTTGAAAAGCAGAGCTCAGTTGTATCACCTTTAACCTAACGATGCGATGAAATGACAAGAAATCTTGAAAAGCAGAGATCAGTTGTATCACCTTTAACCTAACGATGCGATGAAATGACAAGAAATCTTGAAAAGCAGAGATCAGTTGTATCACTTTTAACCTAACGATGCGATGAAATGACAAGAAATCTTGAAAAGCAGAGCTCAGTTGTATCACTTTTAACCTAACGATGCGATGAAATGAAAAGAAATCTTGAAAAGCAGAGCTTAGTTGTATCACTTTTAACCTAACGATGCGATGAAATGAAAAGAAATCTTGAAAAGCAGAGCTCAGTTGTATCACTTTTAACCTAACGATGCGATGAAATGACAAGAAATCTTGAAAAGCAGAGCTCAGTTGTATCACTTTTAACCTAACGATGCGATGAAATGACAAGAAATCTTGAAAAGCAGAGCTCAGTTGTATCACCTTTAACCTAATGATGCGATGAAATGACAAGAAATCTTGAAAAGCAGAGATCAGTTGTATCACTTTTAACCTAACGATGCGATGAAATGACAAGAAATCTTGAAAAGCAGAGCTCAGTTGTATCACTTTTAACCTAACGATGCGATGAAATGACAAGGAATTTTGAAAAGCAGAGATCAGTTGTATTACCTTTAACCTAACGATGCGATGAAATGAAAAGAAATCTTGAAAAGCAGAGATCAGTTGTATCACTTTTAACCTAACGATGCGATGAAATGACAAGAAATCTTGAAAAGCAGAGATCAGTTGTATTACCTTTAACCTAACGATGCGATGAAATGAGAAGAAATCTTGAAAAGCAGAGATCAGTTGTATTACCTTTAACCTAACGATGCGATGAAATGACAAGAAATCTTGAAAAGCAGAGATCAGTTGTATTACCTTTAACCTAACGATGCGATGAAATGACAAGAAATCTTGAAAAGCAGAGATCAGTTGTATCACTTTTAACCTAACGATGCGATGAAATGACAAGAAATCTTGAAAAGCAGAGCTCAGTTGTATCACCTT